>OX940886.1:0-2444163 GCA_954871355.1 Cabera pusaria | reverse complement strand
AAGTTCCAGCCTGGCCTGGTAGGTACGCAGACAGGCGATACGATTGGATTATTTGATACTCATTTGTTTATTAATATAGCCACGCCTATTTCTCGCTATTCTTTTATTTGCTAGCAGCAGATAGGCGACATGATGATATTTGTAATAATTTGTTCTTTAGCCACACGAGTTTCTCGATTTTTAGGGTTCCGTACCCAAAGAGTAAAACGGGATTCTATTACTAAGACTCCGCTGTCCGTCTGTCTGTCTGTCTGTCCGTCTGTCACCAGGCTGTATCTCATAAACCGTGATAGTTGACAGTTGAAATTTTCACAGATGATGTATTTCTATTGCCGCTATAATAACAAATACTAAAAACAGAATAAAGTTAAAAATAATAGAGGGTCCCCATACAAGAAACGTGATTTTTGCTATCTATGAACGCCTTTTTAGGTAAACGTCGCATAGATGGCGTTATATTGAAATGTCGATCCCTAATACCTTTGTTTGACGTTAGATGGCGTTTTAAGAAATAAAATATTTATTAATTATTATTTTTAAAATTAAAAAGGGATTTTAACGCGCTAAGAGTGTTCTATGTTATACTTTCAAATAAATATGTATACATGTTTCAGAAAAAAACACTTTGGATATTTTAGTGGCACATACAAATTAGAACACACCGCTAAATAAAAAGAAAACCTAGTTATAATCACAGTCATACAAGGTTTGACCACTGAAAGGTCAACGCACTTTAGTCAGCTATTCATTATTCTGTGCTTTAGTGCCAATCTAAATGGCACATTTATATATAGAGCAAAATTTGTTTCTACAAAAAATCAAGGTCTGATGTAACTAGCTACATTGTCATAATATATTATATCATTTTCTTTTAAATGAACCATTTGTGAAAAGGAATATAAGCCTTTTAATCTCGTCTTTGACATTTTTGAAGGGTAATAATTCTATTTACAATTGATTGGTCAAAAAAAGAAAATGATATAGGGGCGTAGCTACATCAGACCTCGTGTTTTGTAGAAATAAATGTTGCTCTAGAATCATTTTCCAGGGAGGAAACGGGGGCATACGTTTGTATGGAAAATTGCACCCCGCGTTCGCTCTTAATTTTAGGTACCGAGTTTTGAGTGAATCTAACCAAATACATTTTTCCATAGACATGGTTATCACCTTGTTAACAACAAAAAACTAGGTTAGTGTACAAACTTAACTTTGTAGTTAGATCCATAGAAAATGTAAAGTATTACACCAACTATAAATAATAAGTTTGTGATAGTATACTTTTTTAGGGTTCCGTAGTCCTGACAAGGAACCCTCATAGTTTCGTCATGTCCGTCTGTCTGTCCGAGGTTTTGCTAAGAGACCGTTAATACTAGCAAGCTGTAATTTTGTAGGTATTTTGTTTGTATGTGTATAATGGGTATACGCCGACAAAGTAGTGAAATAAAATTTTGTTAAATATTTTTTTTAGGGTAGCTCCCCTACATGAGAAGTGGGTAAGAATTTTTTTGCGTCGTCTACCCCATCTTGTGGGGTATCATTGAATAGGTCTTTTAAAATGACTTAGGGATTGCTAATACTATTTAAAGATTTAATGCTCCATTTAACAAATAATAAACTTTCTAGTACACATTTTTGTTCAGTAGGGCATCCCCCCCCACCTCTAAAAGGTAAACTGCTGGCTTGAAAAATCTGAAAATAAAACTGGCCAAGTGCGAGTCAGACTTTTATCTCGCACACGGATGGTTCCGAACCACAGTATAATAACATATAAGTATAGTATTATATTATATTACCGTGTCAATGCCAAACATAACTTAACCCAAATTGTCAATTTTGGGTCAACCGGAACAGACAGACATGACGAATCTATAAGGGTTCCGTTTTTTGCCATTCGGCTACGGAACCCTAATGAGTGTAACTTAACATTTTGCCAAAATCAAAACCAATAATATCTATTTATCATTGATGTTTATTACAATTCTACATATTACTAGAACACATTTGATATATTTAATGTCGTATTTTCATGATCTCGATATTGTTTATCCGTTTTTAGGGTTCCGTAGCCGAATGGCAAAAAACGGTACCCTTATAGATTCTCCATGTCTGTCTGTTCCGGTTGACCCAAAATTGTCAATTTTGGTTAAGAGCAAGATCTTACAGCAGAAGTAAAGGGAAAATTCCAAAAAATACAAAAGTTGAAAATTAAGGTAAATTTTGGTGCTTAAGTGTTTTGGAATAAAATCTAAATTTTCCCATATCTTTACATCGTGTTGACTCAGGACCTTGATTTTTATACACCTAATAGGGATAGACCTCAGTATCTTGTATTAATTTCAACTTGCTAGGTCCACTCGCTCCTGAGATAATCGGTGATGACGCACGGACAGACGGACAAGAGAGATCTTATAAGGGTTCCTTTTGTTTACCTTTTGAGGCACGAAACGTTAAAAAAAACTGGGAATCCAGAGATTTGCTTGCCAAAATGCAGACATCGTCGCTTACCATCAATTGAGTGTTGAATTTGTCCTATTAGGTATAGGTACTTAATACTTATATCATAAAAAAGTTCTATGCCAGCTAGAGCTAGATTCTGTTATAATAAAGCCAGCCCATAGGCTTATATATATATACTTACGGTTATGTTATGCCCTAAGACGAAATAAGGAGACTTCTTATTTCGTCTGAGGTTATGCCTATCGGAATGACGTTTAAATTATTGTTACTATAATGTCATGGGGTGAATATACTGCAATACAGGGTTCTATCACAGATTCAATGTACAATTGTGCTAACTAAATCTATCGTAATTCATGTTTTTGAAATAAATAAATTTTGATTTGATTGTACCTATATAACCTAGCTGATCATTCTGGACTTGCAGAATACCTATGCTTACTTTAGAAAACTAGGTAATTTTTTGTCGATCGCGTTTTTTTGATTGGGGGAAAGGAAAATTTGCTGTAGCGTTAATCGTTATATATGGAATGGACGGATATCATTAGGGTTCCGTACCTCAAAAGGTAAAAAAGGAACCCTTATAAGATCACTTTCTTGTCCGTCTGTCACCACAGACTTTCTCAGGAACGGGTGGACCTAACAAGTTGAATTTATACCAGATACTGAGGTCAAGAGGCCAAGTGCAAGTCGGAGTCGCACTCGTAGGGTTCCGTAACACAGTAGAGTATTCTATAACTATGATTTTTCGCAACTACAAAAATAACTTTGTTTTTCATAGTGTTTGTATAAAAAACAAAGTTATACTTGCGGTCGCTATATCTCAACAACTGCTGACTGTATCTCGTTCAAACCAATTTTCGTTGAAAGTTTTTAATGAGATCTACAGAATATATTTTTTCTAGATGTTTCACTCCTTTACTTTAGGAGTTAGAGGAAGGGGGCGGGGGGCACACATTTTACCACTTTAGACGCGCCTATCTTTTGAGAAAAATTGATTTATAGGTTTGATGAAAAAATTTTTTTTTTGTTCCATTTCCATGTATGGGATGCCCCCCCTTAAACTTTTATATTTTTGTATAAAAATCGGAAAGCGGTTTTTAGAATACATCTACCAAGTTTCAATTCTGTAGTCCTAATAGTTTCGGAATAAAATGGCTGTGACATATGAACGGACAGACAGACATGGCGAATCTATAAGGGTTCCGTTTTTTGCCATTCGGCTACGGAACCCTAAAAATCAAGGTCCTGAGTCAAAACGATAAAAAGATATGGGCAAATTTAGATTTTCGCGAAAACTTGTGTCAACATTTTCAACTTTATTTATCTTTCGGAATTTTTCCTTAACTTGTGCTGTAAGACCTTGTTTATAACCAAAATTGACAATTCTAAGTCAACCAAGTCCTCACATAACCATGTACCTACTTACATAACTAGTTAGGTATGTGTACGTGGGTGGAGTCAGTGATATAAATAAAACAATTTATTTAATATTTGATAATAGTACTTTTTAATTAACACCTTTTCAACAAAATGTAATCTATACTAATATTATAAAGAGAGAACATTTGTATTTTTGTATGTTTGTAATGAGTAAGCTCAAAAACTACTGAACCGATTTAAAAAATTCTTTCACTAATACATAGAATGGACTTTCGGAATGAAAATAGGATATATATCAAAGGTACATTCGTAGAGACCTAATTTGCAACCTAAGTCGGCAAATAAACGGTCGAAAAAACACGTTTCTGACGAACGCTGCTTAATTAAAAATAGATAGAAGAATATTTTCTATGCAAGAGTTGTACAACTTAATAAGACCTACAAAAAAGTCCGCGACAGCATATGTCTATCTCTTAAGGTTGACTCACAGTAACCATTTTAATCTTAAAATTTTTGTTAAAAAATATGACATAACTTCCAAGGCTATTTTCAAGTATATAGTATTAATCCTTATCCAAATAATTACGTTAATTAGCTTGGCCACATATTATAGATTTAAATTGTCCTTTACAGTATATAATTCAAATGAAAACTCTAGAAGATATCACGAATTTCACAAACACGCATCGCAAAATTAATAAAATATTTGCAGTGTAACCACAGATTAGGTCATAGTTACTACGAAAATATTATTATAAGCTTAGCTATGCTGTAGATCCCCACCGATCACAATCAATTTGAAGTCAATATAGTATAATAATATGATCTATTGTATAAAATAATATTCATCTATATATATATAATAATACTAGCTGTGCCCCGCGGCTTTGCCCGCGTTAGAAAGTATCCTATAGCCTAATCTATAGTATATAAACTATCCTATCTCTCAAGTTCGATCGAACTGCACATGGTGTGCGAATTTTATTATAATCGGTTAAGTGGTTTTGGAGTCCATTGAGGACAAACATTGTGACACGAGATTTATATATATTAAGAAGATGATATAATATTTTATTTTCGGGTCAGAATCAGGGTAACTATCCTTTACGCCAAAGGGCCGTCCAATATCAATACGTAAGTATTATAAAACAAAGTTCATCACTGCGTCTGTCTGTCTGTTCGCAATAATCTCAATAGCTACTGAACGGATTATCATGCGGTTTTCACCAATAGCCAGAGTGTTTATGAGGAAGGTTTAGGTGCATAATCCGTTAAGGTTTTGTGTAAATTGGATGAAATATGACGACGGTTGTTAAATATGTTCATATTTTATATTCGATGCAACAAACTGATGCAAATTTTGTACGCATATATTCTACCCATGCGAAGCCGGGGCGGGCTGCTAGTATATCCATAATTTTAATAAAAACACTTCTTAAAGGACCCGACTTCAAATGCTGCCACCATAGGTATCTGAAGATCCGCCAATACAAGGATAGCCTACGTTCTTAAACAATAAAACTGTCCAACTTCAAATAATAAAGTTTTAAAATGTCAATGTAATAAAGAATAATAAATGTAAAAAAGATCGTTTAAAATTCTTCAGACTTCAAATGCCGCGCTATTAATTTTCAGTACCAAGTTTGAGGTGTTCCATATCTCTGGAGATACTTACCAGATCTCGATGAAATCACTATGGTACCACCCTCGCGATATCATCTTTCCAACAAAAAAAATCAAAATCAATAGTAGCTTAGCTTAGTACTCTAGGATAGGTAGAGGGTACTTTGCGATGTATAGAGTTCGTATTTCGTTATAGATTCGCATAGATAGAGATATTCGTTCGTAATAGATAACTAACTTATGTTTGTATAAGACTCGTAATCGTACATAGGTATAGCTAGATATACAACATATCAATCTAGACTAGACGATGTCACAGAATAGATAGTAATACTACGTAACTATGTTATCCGGAACAAAATCTATTGGTATTATTTAGTTCACACAATTGGTAAGTAGGTACTAGGCCGTCCGGCACTGCCTGCAAGGATAAAAGATAGTATAATGTGCCTTCCTCCTTTGTCCGGGCTGAGGACCGGCATCATGATATTATTTAATTTAATATTATGTGGCGGAGTTACACATACATTCTTCCCTTTTTTTCCAAATTTTGATACATGCTTCTTTCATAAAACAAGCACACCCATGCAATTTATAAACATATATATATTGTATACAAATAAATAAAATTCAGGTTATTATGCATTCACATATCCATTCTCTTTTATGCAATAAGCGAACCCCACGCAATATTTACTAACAATAAGATTATTAGCTTACGATAAGTGCATCAATAAAACGTCAAGGTTTCTTACAAGTTTCAGAGACGATGGAGTTCAAGCCGAAATACAATATGGTTTTTCAGATTTTCAAGCTGAAAATCGATATGGTATTTCGGCTTTTTTTATAAAAAGGTATCCAAATATATCCCTTGCTCACGTCATAGCTTGAGAACGGGGGGACCGATTTGGCTAATTCTTTTTGTGTTTTTATTAAAGAAATACATTTTACAAATAAAGCAGTTTTTAACGCAAGCGAAGCCGGCATAGTTAGTTCACAATAATGTTTTCACAAATTCTACAATAATAATACCACTAAATACTAAGCCAATTATTATATTTTATTAATATTTATTGATTCCGCTTTCCCAGTCTCTCATGTCTTTCACAGCAAGCACACCCAAGCCACATACAATGATAGATAGATAAAAAAGGTAGATAGAATAGTAATAATTTACAATTAATAAAAACAAATATGTTGACGCAGCTTGTGGATAATAAGAGTGACATAATATTAGTAAGCTGAAACAGAAACATGCATTTCAAACAAATTAAGTCACAAGACACACACAGCCTTTACGCCTTGGCTGGGTTGCTGATGCTTTGGAGCTGATAAGAAATCTGCAACATTAAAGAAACATATAATTTACACAATAGCTATATACCATCTTTTAACTGAACCTCAGCAATCAACCTCAAATATTTCGCCACTCTGAATACTACATCGTGGACATAAAAATGTAACAGGATCAAACTTTTTCCCTAAACCCTTTTCTGCTAGACATTTTTTGTGAAAGAGTTCTTGACAATTCAGACATTCTAACATAGTATTAGCGTCACGGGGCTGTCGACAATAGCAATAAACTGTCTCTAAATATAAGTTACAGGGTCTGGAAGAGACCTGTCTATCATAATTGCATGGGAACTCCTTTAAATGACGCCAACTAAGTGATTGAAGCAAATGTTCCCGCATCATATGGCATCGAAAATTAGCAGTAGTGGGATCTTTACCCATACAAGTCAATTTGGCGAAAGCTATGGCAAACAATCCACAATCCCATGAGTTTGGTTGCTTTTGGACGTCGTGTACCTTCACGTTAATAAAATTTATATTTTTTAAATGTCGAATTAAGCTACTACCAATCGATACTACTTCAGGACTGATGGTCGTGTGCATAGAGTCGTAAACATCCAAAACTAGAATATTGTTATTTATTTGCCCAGATATGCAATTCCAGTGGTTACCATTAACATGACAAATTTGAACAAAAGGTGTTGAGCATGGCTGAAGCATTGGAGGGGAGGCAGACGACAAAATTGGATTTTGTAAGCCCCCCATTTCTGTATGTTCATATTGTAATAATATAGACGCAGCGTTAATAATAGTGTCATCTAACCAATCGTTACTTGTCAAAATTTTGCAATGTTTTGAGTTTACAGAAATGTCAGTGCAGGCGTTAAGCTTCGCTGTATCAGACATAATATCAGCACTTTGAGTATTCAGCTGAATACTCAAAGTATCAGCATCGCACTGGGAAGAATCAGGGTAATGTTTGCTACGGGATCTTTTTGGTACTTTATGGAAGTAATCTGTGATAAGATATTTATGTTTGATTCTTTCCGAAGGTTTTGGTGCTCGGCGCTTTTGCCCAATGGCAGTGAGTTTATGGCGACCAGGACCTTTGACTTTTATGGGAAATGGCAATTTTAAAGTATTTTGCTGTCCGTCAGTTTTAAACGTTTCAGAATGACCATTAAGGCTAGTTAAATCTTTGGTTTCTATATCAATAGGTTGTAACGAAATACAATTACTGTTTGCTAACATTGCATTGCATTCAGGTTCTGATTTTACTACGGGTCGTGTCCATTCCTGTATTAAATTATTAAGCACACCTAGCCTATATGCATACTCAGAAGATTCGGATGTTTTCAAAATTTCTAGTAATGTGTGACTTACTTGCTTACACTCAAGAAACCTCTTAGATTCTTGGCTACATCGTATTGCCGGGGCTTTAAGAGCAGGAGTTATACAAGGGGACCGGCAAATATCTATACTTGTTATATAATGCGATTTGGTCCATCGTTGAGGTACCAAAGTCTCATTAAAGATATCGTCGCGAAGATATGCTCGTAATGCAAAGATATGACAGCAAGGCAAATTATAGTTTTTGAAATAACCACAATTGCACGTATCTGTAGTAGTTAGGGCAGTTCGATGAGGCAATAGTGTTACTGAATAACAGCCAAGATCCGGTCGACTACCAATCGCATTTGCACCTTGCGAGCCAAGACCTTTGGCAATCTCAGTCAATATTTGTTGGAAAGCAAAATAAGTGGCAGTTTTTGAAACACGTTCAGTGATATCTGTAGGAATATCAGTAAAGGGATTGTTACGATGCGTTGATGCTTTAAATGCGGCAATGTACAGTTTATCTAGCATATTTACCATATATGATTTTAAACTTTTATAAAATTCATCGAGGGCGGCGTATTTTTTGATGGACTGCTTTAGTTTCTGATTTAGAGACTCTAATCTATTGTTTGTAGTGTTTCCTAAATTGTAAGTAGATAGACGACTAAACATTGCCCATGAATCTCTACAATTGTGCCATCTGACCATAAATTTCTCACAAATATCGTAATTATTAAAAGCCTCGCTAAACCTACGAAAGGATTCGTCGTATGCTTGCTCAGAATTTGCAAAAGCCATACCTTCAAGCAAAGTTTTACACTCGCTGTACAATGTTTTTGGTACATTTGATGAATTTACCATATCTTTAAAATTCTTCAGAACATGGAATAAACAAAGCTCATGCTTTGCTTGGGGCAAAAATTTTTTGAGGGCAGAAATTTCAACAAGATCTTTGTCAGTCATGTATGATTTTACATTAGCGGAAGAAGGATTATGTTGGACAAAAAAATTTACAAATGACTCTACTAAAGGTTTAGACTCGTGTGCTAATAGCCCGAAAGCTACAGGGACTGAATGGTTATTGCCGTCTATAGCTAAAATTATGTACAAAGGCATTCTGCAATTGTTGAGGCAGTAAGTACCGTCTATTTGGATATGGTCAGGGTACTGTGCAAAATATGAAACCATCCATGAAAACTGGAAATAGATTAACTGGATTTTGTCATCGATAGCCATTGTTTCTACAACCATACCCTTATCTGATTTAACGTCATTATAAAGAGATTCTAGAAACTTATCTGGGTCAGTCCGGTGTAAAGAACCAGGCTGAGACTTTTGTTTTTCTCTAATATTATAGAGATCCTGTGTACCTACTGATATTCCGTGTTCGTTTCTAAAAAAGTCCTTGACTTTACCTACGTTTGTATTATACTTTAAGAACATTGATATATTGTCTTTAACCTGTTCAGTGGAGTCTTTATTTTTATTAATAAGCACTTGTGATTCGCAATCAATTTTTACCCGCGGAACTAAATGGTCTATACTATGCAGCCCTCTGTTAACAGAATACTGATAAAAAGTATTTTTGTCAACTGGGTGTTCGCAATGGTCTTCATTCAATAATGTGATGACGAAAGCTTTATATTTAGATCTGTATGAAACGTGCAATTGCGCTGGGCAACCTAGCTTTCTGGTCCTTTGGAGAGGTCGCATTCCCGTTGATTTACTTTTGTAACAACCATTGTGAGCACAAGAAAATCGGACGGATTGATACCCTAACTCGAGTGGCAATGAACGTTTATTGTGTTTATTATATGTGGGTACGGTCCTAGAATTACTGATAGTGAAAATAGGACTATATGTGCATTTCATATAATTCTCAAAGCAATCCGCAAAATCATTCCAAGATTTAAATTTCATACCTCGAGCAAGCCGTGCAGAACTCTCATCTATAAATGAGCAAACACGTGCTGTTAATTGACATGCATAGCGGGTTAGTTAGTATTAAGCAAAGTTTACAGTCCACACGATCATAGTGAACATACCCGGTTCGAGGGCCCGGTGGCGTAATCGGGACAACGGTCGGCTTTGATGCCATGGTACCAAGTTCAAACGGCCGTGCACCAATGGATTTTTCTATCGAAAAATTTATGTGCGCTTCTCACAGTGGCCCTCCGAGAAGGAAAAACATCGTTAAAAAACCAACAACCCCCGCATGGTGGTAGGACACTATCTAGTGTCCGCCTGGCCAGCTACCACCCTCAAGTTAGAAAAGAAAGTCACTAAATATTCTTTATTATTTTTTATAATTTTTACATTAACACCCAAGTATTCAATAACAAGAAAAGGTCATTCCACAAATTATCTAATTTACTAGCGGTTTCATTTTTAACAAATAAAAATTGTCCATTATTATACGTTACATTGTTTACATGTTTATCATAATTGCTTTTACGTTTTTCTTTACTTAAAATTAAATTATTACGAGCATCTTGGTGTGCTCAGCTGTTGTAGGCGGCTATCTTTCCGAAGTGGTTTTCTTTTTTGCAGATCATCGATGTCGTCCGCGAACGATTCTTCTTGGGAGGCGCGCATAAGTAGCGCCTCCGCGGCCCTCAGTGTGTGCGCAGGAACAGGCAGGAACTTTTCTGTTTCTTCCTTTTTCGGTTGTTGTACCGGTGCGGGCTTAGCGGTTTTCTTGTTAGTCCAGGCGGGGTCATCGACCTTGTTCTGTTTGGTGCGTTTGTAGTACACCCGTTGAGCGACCCTGCAGAGGTCAATGAACTGTAGTACTCGGGCTGCAGTGTAGCGAAGTCGGTCCCAGTTGGAGAAGCGGGACACGTCGGGTAGGGCTTCGCTCAGCTTCTGTCGGCGCTCGATGAGGTGATGAACCCGTTCTTCACCGGTGTCTGTAGACGAAGTCGCTGTTGGTTCGGTGGGCCATGTTTCCTCGCCCTGGTAGAGGAAATCTCCTGGTAGAGGACAGGTGATGCGATGCCGAGTGGGTCGAAGAGTGACATCACGACGCGGAGAGCTTCGCGCATCGTCGGTGTCTTGCCCTGTAGTAGCTGCGGCGGTATGCGGGCCATGTTCAGGTTGAAGGTGAGCTCGTCGGTCGTCGGCTTCCATATGAGTCCCAGTACTCGCTCGGCGATGTCCGGCTTGTAGAGCTCCGTCGAGTGATTTTCAGCTTGCTCTCCAAGCGCTTCGAGTAGTGCAAGTACGTTGGATTGCCATTGCTTGAGCTCGTAGCCGGCGACCTTGTTGACGTCGCGAACATCTCTCGCGACTCGAACGGCGTCTTCGAAGTTGGTGAAGCTATCGAGGTAGTCGTCGACGTAGTGCTTCTTTACTATTGCAGCTGCGGCCTCTGGGTGCGTCTGTTGATGCTTCTCTGCGTTCAAGTTCTTGATGTAGATTGCTGTAGACGGTGAACTTGACGCCCCGAAGATTAGTGAAGTCATTCTGTACTCGTCGGGCGGCTGGTCGTCCCGGCGGTTACCACGCCAGAGGTAGCGCAGTGCGTCTCGGTCAGCTGGGCGCAGCTTCACCTGCATGAACATCTCCTTGATGTCCGCGGTTACTGCGACGGCGTGTTGTCGAAAACGCATGATGACGCCCGGTAGCGATTCGAGTAGGTCGGGTCCCTTGTAGAGCAGATCATTCAGCGCCACTCCACGGTCAGGTTACCAGGTTCTGCCTTCTGTCTGTTGCGATCAATCTTCTTCTCAATGCCGTGGAGACGTCTCAGTGAAGCTTCGTAGTTGTCGGGTAGCGTGGCGTCCTCGTTACGCCATAGCAGCGATGTCTCGTATCTTCCTTCTTTGCAGACGGTGTTCTTTTCCAGGATACGAAGCGCTCGT
The DNA here is from genome assembly GCA_954871355.1 of Cabera pusaria. NCBI lineage: Eukaryota > Metazoa > Arthropoda > Insecta > Lepidoptera > Geometridae > Cabera > Cabera pusaria. The sequence goes on along the minus strand of OX940886.1, from coordinate 2,432,206 downwards.
TGCTCTGGGTCCGACTTCGGCTTCTGCGGGTTGAGTAGCAGCGCGTCCATGGTGAAGTACTCTCGCACCATGTTGTCCAGGTCGGCTGTGGGAGACTCGAAGAGATGTGTCACGACGTCGACGCTTCGTCCAAGCGTCCTGCTGTTGGTCCCGTGCAGCACCCATCCGAGCGGCGTGAGCGACGCCACCGGCTGGTCTCGGGCGCCTCGACGTGTCTTCGAGCAGCAGCTCCCAGTTGTCCTGGCCGATCAGGACCTTCGGTGTCACGTGCTGGTAGGTCACCAGCCCGCTGATGTCGCGCAGGTGTTCGCAACCTTGTAGCGCAGACTTGTTTACTTCTTGCGGTGAGACGTGTAGACGCTGTACTGTTCTTGCTTGAATTTTCATTTCTTTCTTGTTCGGCCCCCGTAGTGTTAGCTTCACTCTTCTGGAGTCGCTTGTAGAAGTCTTCAGTCGGTTGATGCCTTCTATATACAGCGGGTCGATGGGTCCCTCGGCTCCGATGTCGCTGGCGATGCTCTCGTCGATCAGGGTGACTGTAGAGCCGTCGTCCAGTAGCGCGAAGGTGTCGACAGAGCCCGCAGGGCCCACAGCTCGAACCGGGATGATCTTCAAGTAAGAACTCTTACGTTCCGTTGTCCATGCTGAGTTGATCGCTTCTGTTACTGCATATTTTTCTTTTTTCTCATAATGCAGCATGTGGTGGTGGTGGTGGGTTTTGCAGCCGTTGACCCCACACACCTTGTCTCGGCACTTGTGACCCATTCTTCGGTATCGCAGGCATCTGAAATATAATCTCTGTTTTTTCGCTATGTCCCAGCGCCCGTTTTCATCAGCCTTTTTAAATTTGTCACAGTCGTCGGCGAAATGTCCCGCTTGTTCACACGCAGGGCACCGTACTGTAGATTGCTGCGATTTCTATTGAGGCTACTGCTACTGTTGGGTCTCGGAGACGTTGTGTACTCGTTGCATCCTCTTCTGAGGCCCCAATGCTGGTGAGGAAACTCCCGGGTCCGGCTTCGCGAACTGTCCGCAAAGCTCGGCTTGTCGTCTCAGGAACGCTTCCATTTTCATCAGGTCAGGCATGTCTGTTGGCTGGCTCGGCAGGAACTGGTAGTAGCTCTGTCGCAGGGTCGACGGTAGCTTCTCCAGTATGTTCTCCACTACCTCCGGGTTGTATAGGTAGTATCACGGCGGCAGCGATGTGATGCGCGGCGGCGTGCGGCGCGGGGGGGTGCGCGGCGGCGTGAGGCGCGGGGGGGTGCGCGGCGACGTGCGGCGCGGGGGGGTGCGCTGCGGCGCGCGGCGCGGGGGGGTGCGCTGCGGCGCGCGGCGCGGGGGGGTGCGCTGCGGCGCGCGGCGCGGGGGGGTGCGCTGCGGCGCGCGGCGCGGGGGGGTGCGCTGCGGCGCGCGGCGCGGGGGGGTGCGCTGCGGCGGCGGGGTGCAGCGCGGCGGCAGGCGGCGCGGCGATCGATGTGGAGGTAGGTACCGGTGGCGCCATCACGGCGGCGGGGGGCGGCACGGTCGCGGTGTGAGTCTCCGGAACTGCAGTCACGGCGGGCGCGGAGGTGTAGGATGCTCGTCGTGTTGAGACCACAGCCACTGACGCGTAGCCGCTGGTCGAGGCGTGCTCCTCCGTGATGACGGTTGCCCCGGTGCACGATGTTGAAGCCGATGTACCCGATGTCGTCGTGGTCTCGGCGGATGACTCTTGCTCGGAGGCCGGCACTCGTCCTCTTCCTGTAGAGCGGGTGACCGGCATGGTAGCGTTATCAAATCGAAGAGTCAACGAAGTCTTGAAAAAGACTATTAGCGGCGTTTGTTATCGAAGTCGACGAGAAGTAGTCTTAAAAAAGACTGTTTTAGCGTTTAAATTAGCGTTGAGTCTTGAAAAAGACTGTTAAGGTCCCAATTATCCGGCCACGAAGGTCCAAAAATGTGGGGAACCCTAAGCCCAGCGGTGGAGCAGTGGACTGTATTTCTTCGATGTAGCGGACTCCGGGTTCCCACACGTATACTGTGAAGCTTTTGAGCTGGGATTCAAACACGTCTTCAAGCCTTGAAACGCTTATTTATTCTTTCTTCACAATTTCTTCTTAGCAACTAGGCTAGGCACTATCACTATTCACTACACTAGTCTTCCTAGTTTTCCTTCCTTATTTCTTCTAGAGCCGCCGTTGGTAAACTGAACAGTTTTGCACGGTAGCGACGCTCTATTTATACTGTTGTTGGTACTTGCAAAAGAGCGAGAGGTCGATAGTCTGGGAGCGCGCGCACTCTGTCTCGCGGGGCGTGTCCTTGTGCGGGCGCACGCAATAGTTGCCGACTTTTCGGAGATATACTCTCCTGAGACACTGTTTAGTCGAGCGCTAACCATCAGAGAGTGCGGAGCTCTCCCAGACCTATGCTATTTGCAAGTACCAACCCTATCCCTAAACCTAACCTGGTCTAGGTTGACTATCTGTTACATTCTATCTGTCTATTTCTAAAGCCGGACATGCTTTAGTTCTACTGTGTAGAGCCGGATATGCTCTACCTATCTACCTAGGCTAACTAGGTTGTACGAATAACCTATAAGACTTATCTTACTGTTATAAATCTTATACGAGTTATATTCCTATGTTCTAGTAAGAATTTAATAAGAACTATTCTTTACTATTAATGCGATACAAGTACAAACTATATGTCTATCTATCTATACGAATACGAACTTTATACATTGCAAAGTACCCTACCTAACCTAGAGTACTAGCTTAACTTATCTTTATTATTTACAACTTATAACTAACTATACATAGTGCGTTTATATCGTCGGTGTACGTCGTTGTCCGGAACAGATGGAAAGGGGTGGGGAGGGTAAGTGAGGGGAGGGAGGAAGGGGGAATTAGCGTGGCGTGGTAAGGTGCGGTGTAGCTGGGATACGTATGTGTCTTATTAGTGAATGCTAACCCAATTCCCATTCCACGCGCACGAAGTCGCGGGCACAGCTAGTTTTTTATAACGCCATATAACGTCTAACACTATCTAAGTGAAAGTTTACACAAAGGTGTTCGGGATCGGCATTTCAATATAACGCCATCTATGGACGTTTACCTAACTAAGCGTTCATAGATGGCGTAACATTGAAATGCCAAAAAATACACGTTTCTCGTATGAGGGCGATCCCCATACGAGAAACGAGTATTTTTTGGCATTCCTATGATTTCAAACTTTATTCTGTTTTTAGTATTTGTTGTTATAGCGACAAAAGAAATACATCATCTGTGAAAATTTCAACTGTCTAACTATCACGGTTCATGAGATACAGCCTGGTGACAGATGGACGGACAGACAGACAGCGGAGTCTTAGTAATAGGGTCCCGTTTTACCCTTTGCGTACGGAACCCTAAAAACTGATTTCAAAATGCCGCGCTTTGAGGTTTTTATAGGAGATGTCTGGAAAATACTCATTATATTAGATCTCAATGAAATTGCAATGGGACCAAACGGAAAGTTTACTCACTCAAACAAAAATTACCTGGCCAAGTGCGAGTCGGACTCAAACACGTAGATTTCCGATTGAACAAAATTTGCCTGAATAATATTTTTTTTGTACGGGGAACTCTTTAATTTTTAACTTTATTTTGTTTTCAACCGACTTCTAAACAGGAGGAGGTTCTCAATTCGTCGTATGTTTTTTTTGTACGTATCTTATGAAACTGTTCATTCGATTGCGCATATACGCCACATTAAGATTTTATAACCGAAAATTTAAAGATGTAAAAAAGGAGTAACAAAAATACATTAAACGTTAAACATTTGTAATATTACTGGTTATAGTTTGTGTCCTATTCATTCGCACGATATTTAGGCTAATTATTTCACAAATAAGACACATGAGTTTCCCACCTACACCGCACCGTACCACACCACGCTAATTCCCCTCCCCTCCCTTCTTTCTTCCCCCCACTCCCCTCCTCTTCCCCTCACTTTTCTCTCCCCTCCCCTCTCTCCCCCACTCCCCTCCCCTTCCCCTCACATCCCTCTCCCATCCCCTTCCCCTCACCTCCCCTTTTTCCCTTTCCCTCACTTCCACCAATCCTCCCCTCCCTCCCCCTTCCCCCTCACAAACTTTGAATGTCATATTTATTTATATTTAATCAACAGCCTAAACAATAAGTTCCAAGCGTCTAGCTTTAAATATGACGATACTTTCATACAACTTTTCATCCCCCTTTCAAGCCTCTTTACGCTTTTAAAAGTAGCCTATGTCCTTTCTCAGGCTTTAGACTATCTGTGTAGTAAATTTCATTTAAATCTGTTCAGTAGAACATTCACATAAACCTTACATATTTCCATACATACTTTCATCCCCTATTGTTTCTATCTATTCCCAATTGTTATTTTACACCCTTGAGGGTACAACTTTTACAAACTTTGAATGCCATATTTATTTATATTGAATCAGCCTAATTAATAAATTTCGAGCTTCTAGCTCCTAAAATGACGATACTTCCATAAAACATTTCATCCCCCTTTCAACCCTCTTTACGCATTTAAAAGTAGCCTTCCTTTCTCAGGCTCTAGACTATCTGTGTACCAAATTTCATTTAAATCGGTTCAGTGGGTTTTGGCGTGAAAGTGAGACAAACAGACAGACAGAGTTACTTTGGCATTTATAATTAGTTAAGATTTTATTATATTACTGGCTTCTGTCCGCAGCTTCGCTTGCGTGGCCTACAGATGACAAATTACATATTTTTCCTGAGAAACAAATATTATATGCTTTCTCATCATCATCATCAGCCGGTGTCAGTCCAATGCTGGACATAGGCCTCTCCCAAGATGTGTTCTCCTTCCCTCTCAATTATAACACCTACAAACACATATTACAAACATATATTTTAAAACTTTATTTTTCTCTTTTACTGAGGCTTGGCAACCTCATGTGACCCCTTTATTAATGCTTTCTCATCATCATCATCAGCCGGTGTCAGTCCAATGCTGGACATAGGCCTCTCCCAAGATGTGTTCTCCTTCCCTCTCAATTATAACACCTACAAACACATATTACAAACATATATTTTAAAACTTTGTTTTTTCTCTTTTACTGAGGCTTGGCGAACCTCATGTGACCCCTTTATAGAGGCTTCACGACCTCCCAGGGGACGCGACCCACACGTTGACAATCACTGCGATAGATGGACGAAAAACTTTGAGGCGATGTAATAAACTATTATGTTTCTTGAAATGTTAACTTTAAAAATAAATGATCAATTCATGAATATTATTCATCAATATTATTGTTACACACAATCCAAAACTTTATCGTACCGATGGGACTCAAACCCGCACCCCTTGGGAAACATGCTCAATACCTGGGCATGTTTCCCGGAGGAGTAGGGAATTCACTTTAACAAGAATACAACAGACAGAATAATCATATTATAGTTTGTGATTCATAGCTATAAATGCATGATGTCACTTGCAAAATATCTATCTATGTTGTATGAAGATAAATTAATGGGATGTATCCACCTCTAACTTTTTTTGTCCAGCTTTCACTGAAAAAATTTCAAACATAACCAATTGTAGTTAAGTAGAAGCTAGGTATTCAAAATTGACTTACCCTTGTCCAAAGAAGGAACGCGATCACCCTGTTTTATAATAAAATTATAATGAAAATGAATAGATAACTACTATTGAAATAGTAGTGATCTATTCATTTTATTTTATTTTAGTAAAGGAAATTGCAAGGGCCACCTAAGCTTAGCTATTAATACATTGAACTCGCTCAGCTGCTAGGATATAGATACAGATTTTGAGCAAGCTTGTATCACCCAATCTAGTAAATCTAAAACTGTCTAGTGTCCATCTGGCTACTCCACCCTCAACTTCAAAAAATGTTGCAAAGGCAAAAAAGATGTAATCGATGCAAAGGACAGCTGTTGTCTGTCCTTGGTATATACCCGTACATAATCACATAGGTACCAACAAGTCAGATAATAGTCATATGATAGCCCATCTGTCATATAAAAATAATCACAGTAGGATCTCACTAATCCGGAACTCAATAGTCCAGCACCCTACTCTCACTCTGTGCTTGCGTTCCGGCAATTACACAACTTATTACAGATTATTTTAATACTATATATATATATAATATATAAAATAAATACAGGCAGGTGACGGGCATCAGCGTCACCAGTGAGAGAAGCCATATCCTGCGATCACCAACCCACCTGCGCAGCATGGCAATTATGGCATAATAGTAAATTTATTTAGACACAAAAAAGTAATCCATACACATACCCTAAATATAGAAAAAGCAAAAACTTTAAATATATGAAAATTTACATCAAATTTGTAAAATATTTAAAAATTTGAATATATGCCATACCCCTCCCAATGAGCCGCAGATCAGGCTCAGTGGCGTATCTTGGTAGAACTAGAAATAGTCTCAAGATATGAATCACAGTTCATTGTCATCATAATCAGCCGGTATCTGTCTACTGATGGACATAGGCCTTTCCCAAGTCACACCACTGAGCCTGATGTTTGGTTCTTTGGCGTCCTACGCTTTGTTTACCGATTCGCGGTCTCCACTCTAGAACCAGTCAACCCCCAACGGTGATCGGTCCTACGGCAGATATGACCAGCCCACTGCCACTTCAGTTTGCTAATCCGCTGAGCTATGTCGATCACTTTAGTTCTCTGGCGAATTACTTCGTTCTGGATTCGATCCCGTAGGGATACACCGAACAAAGCTCTTTCCATAGCTAGCTGAGCGACTTAAATTGGTGGATGAGTCGAACCGTGAGTGTCCACCTCTCTTACGTCATACTTTTGTATTAAGGCACTGTGGTATATTCTACGCCATTAAAGCACTCAGGTGGCGGTTAAAACCGCCGAGTGCTGCGATAACTATAACATAAGATGCAGTAAATTGTGAAGATGCGGTGACGGAAGCGTGCTTTTGAGGTAATAGAAGATCGCACTGAGACGAGGTGGAGCATTAATAAACGGTTACTTACGGTTGACCTGTGACACATTACTATGCGTTATTATATTATTATAAGGTGAAAAATGTATAATACTCAGTCAAGTTAAAAACGGAGTGGACAAATCACAGATTACTATAAATCACAGACACCGACTACAGAGGGCTATGAATTGTTGAAGTCCAGTCTAAAGCTAGACTATTCATGAATTCTGTAATCTCGGCGGTAGAAAATCATGGATATTTAATACTGGTCACACTGGCGAAATAAACTAGTCGTGTGGAGCCATTGTGTACTCATATAGTAATCTGTGGCTGGGTTTACTTGAGTACTACTGTGGTTAAATAAGTGCGGCCGCAATAATTAACCAATTTGGGTTGAAATAATTATCTTTCTTTTGTCTGCCTTCAAATAAAATAAAAAGTACGTAAATAGGAAGTGAAATACCCGTAAAAATGCATAGAAAATTAATAAAACAACAGGCGGTATACAGAAGAACTTGAACACGCTTCCTTACATACACATAAACAAATATAATCAATAAAAACACTCGAGGACCTATTTTCTGGAGGTGGCTGCTGCAGTACGCCTCGTTCTAGATGTCGCCCGATTTCCTTTGGCCTCCATGGCTTTGCTCTGAGGTGGCTTCGGAACAGCCGCCGCTGGAATCGTCTGCAAATCTTTTGTACTTGTGATGCGATGGCGCGAGCCATCGGCACCAATGATGTGAATCTGACCGTCACGGGTCCAGCACTTGCTCACTCCAAAACGGGATCTCGCTTCCATGAAAGCCTGATGTCTCGACTTCGTCAAGAACTCGGTGACAGTGAAGTCTGTACCTTTCAGCGCCTTTTTAGAGAACCAAATCTTGTTTCGTGCCTCGATGTTTCTAAGCTTAATCAAAATAGGCCTAGGCTTATCGGTTGTAACACGACCCATCCTCTGGCAACGATTAATATCACCAGGCACAAACTCAGGGAAATTGAGGTGCTCAGTGACAAGCTTTACCACCAGTGTAAGGCAATCTTCTTGCTTCTCCTCTGGCGCACCATGAAGAAGCAGAATCTTACGCCGGCTATGTGACTCAAGACGGTCAACATTGCGTGTGATTAACTCTAACTCTTGTTGAAAACCACGCAGGATTTGTGCTGTGAATTTTTTAAATTCAGCAAAGTCTGCTGCCAGTGACGCAGTGGTAGTATTAGTTTGAGGAGTGTTCTGCAGCTCACCTTCAAATTTATCCATGCGCTTGTTAAGCGCCTCCATCACTCCTAGGAATGTTTGCTGGGTTGAATCCATGGTGATAATACTGAAGTGGTGTGTGAAAGTGTTGATAGTGCAGAAATCCCTCAGTAGTGCTTCTTATGGTATATTTTATATTGGCAGGTGAAGTATGCAACTAAATTATATAATTAACGCATAATTGATGCAGTTTTATTACTTTAATTAATTTTTAATTAAATATAATTATGGAGCTAATTTCAACAGGTGTTTTCACACCTACCCTCCCAGGGAAAAAAAAAAAGTTATGTGTTACTTACCTATATTCTTAAAGCTTGAAGCACTACCCGTTTTTGAGGCTAGGTAATTACTATACTTCAGTGCCTCAAGCTTTTAAAAATATAGGTAAGTACCTACACGCCAAATACTTACTAGAATTTATTTTTGACATTTTAGTTCATTGTCCTAGATAAAAGCTTGTTTTTAAAAATATTTTTTACTTATAATTTATTTTTAACTTTTTAGTAGGTAGGTATAGCTACCGACTACCTACCTACTACCTAAGTAATTAAGAGAAGGCATGATGTTTTAAAATATTCCACGGATATTTGATGTGATTATGGGTAGTGCTCTACAAGGAAAATCAATCGACTCGGTGGGGATATGTTGCCTTATAACAGAAATGCCATGGCCACCTTACAGCTTCATCATCAGATCCTGGCTATCATTTGAGTGTAAAGTGCTTCTCAAGACGAATCATTTGAGCCCAAATTCACTGGGGTTACGTTATTTTATCACAGAGATGCCGTGGCCACCTTCCAGTTTCATCACCAGTCGCTAAATATCATCTAGGTGTAAAGTTCTCTTCAAAACGAATCAATCGAGCCCAAACTCGGTATAGTTACGTTGATTTATCACAGAGATGCCGTGGCCACCTTCTAGCTTTATCATCAGACCCTGGATATCATCTAGGTGAAAAGTTCTCTTCAAGACGAATCAATCGCGCCCAAACTCGGTAGGGTTATGTTGATTTATCACAGAGATGCCGTAGCCATCTTCCAGCTTCATCATCAGACCCTGGATATCATGTAGGTGAAAAGTTCTCATCAAGATGAATCAATCGAGCCCAAACTCGGTAGGGTTATGTTGATTTATCACTGAGATGCCGTGGTCATCTTCCAGCTTCATCACCAGACCCTGGATACCATCTAGGTGAAAAGTTCTCTTCAAGACAAATCAATCGAGCCCAAACTCGGTGGGGTTATGTTGTTTTATCACAGAGATGCCGTGGCCACCTTCCGTCTCCATCATCAGACCAGCTCCATGGTACCATATCATTGTATTGTCACCGAAGATACATAAGTACACCAAATTTGAGTCCAATCGGACATCGGGAAGTGGGTCTAATTTAGCTTCCAAGATTCCACCTGAACATACATAGTTACATACATACATACATACATACATTGCAAGTTAAATAAAAGTGATCAAAGTAATGTCGCGAAAAATTAGTAGTAACTAGGTACCTAATTATATTATCAGCACTGCTACTTATTCGTATTCAATCTATTATTACTTATGATAATGCTATTATATATATTTTTATGAAGAATGTGTGACAGTTTACCACATTAATATATTATATCATTTAGTTGTAGGTTTCCGAAATGTCCGAAAATCCAATCCAGTGGATAAAGGCAGTAAGGCTTGAAAATTAGGATCCAACTAAACACTTCAGACTTGGTTCTAAACATTTTGAAAAATCAACTTTGTACTAGATTATCAATCAACCTGGAACTGATACCGAGGAAACGGAAAAGAATTAAAGCTAGTGGAGTTAAGATAGAAAATTTTCCTATAAGTATTCCTATAATCTTCCTCCGCGAGCAATGAAGGATGATGAAACGGTTTTGAAAGTGTTTTAATCGAAAGTGTTATTAGCTTCGATTCATGAAAATCTGTTTAGCCGTTGTAAAACTATGAGCATTTTTCTAGTCGATGGTTCTATGAAGTCAACTTTCATAGTGATTAATTCGGTATCCTTTTCTTCAACGATAAAGGACACTGAAGCATTGACATGATGCTGGGACATCTTCTGGAATCTGCTCTTCCAGAATACTCAACTCCTCATCAACTTACAGCTGAGATGTCGTGTTCGGACTCATTGGAATATTTTTAATTTTCATTATAGATTTTACATAGATCAGTCGGGGTGGTTTCAAATTTTGAGTTTTGGTGGAGAGTGGAGATCGCGAAACGGCAAACCTAGCGTAGGACGTCCTGTGACCAGGTGGAGCGACGGCATACGCAATGCGGTGGGCAGTGATTGGAAAAGAAGATCTGAAAATCGGGCTCATTGGCGCATCTTGCGAGAGGCCTACAGTCCAGCAGTGGACTGACACTGGCTGATGATGATGATGATACAATAGATCATACTATATTGACATCAAATTACTTTATATCGTTGGCATTTACAAAAGAGATGAGCTGATTTTTCTGTAGTGGTAGGACTTTTGCTAGTCCGCCTGGGCCCGTACCACCACTTTGCCAATCAATTTTTATAGGAATGTTTTTCGGTTGAAATGGCAAGGTGTCCAGTGAAATTACGGGGCATGTGAAACTTAACATCTTTATGTCTCAAGGTAACAAGTGCAGTGACATGTAATATGTGCAGGTTTTTTGCAAGGGGTTGGTAAAAATGTCTGACAGTCAATATGTTTTTTTCGGTTTTATAAGAATCCCTATTTCCCTTAGTCACGCAATAACTAGAAAACGGGTGAACCGATTTGGCTTTTACTTCTTTGATGTCTTTTATGATAGAAAGGTTTCACAAAATAAAAGTTTTAAGTAAATAAAAGAAGTGTTTAACGCGAAGCCGCGGGGCACTTCTAGTGTTCTCATATAAATTATATACTGTAAAGGACAATTTTAATGTATAATATTGGGCCAAGATAATTAGCGTAATTATTCAAATAAGGATTACAACCTCAGTGCGAGGTTGAAAGCGTCGGCGAGCGCCCCGCACTCAAGATCCTGAAGAAGGCCTCCGGATGAGGCCGAAACATATGTCGATCGCTATATCGACATCGCGTAAGTTACGTTAAATTCCCGTTTTTAAATCTATAAGTTTAAAATGAACGTGAGTTTTTATAATAGGATTAATACTGTATAGAAGAAAATAGCCTTGAAAGTTATGTAACAGTTTTTATTAAAAAATAAAGATTAAAATGGTTACTGTGAGTCTGTGCGATAGACATATGTTATCGCAGACTTTTTTGTAGGTCTTATTAAGTTGTACTACTCTTCGATACATACTTTCTTACATCTATTTCAGATTAATCATCTTTCGTAAAAACGTGTTTTCTCGACCGTTTTATTAGCGACTTAAGTTGCAAAATAGGTCTTCACGAATATACCTATCTTTTAAACAGGATAATATATAGCCTATGTTCATTCTAAAAGACCATTAATATACTTATAGATTTGAGACGGGAATTTAACGTGACTTACGCGATGTCGATATAGTGATCGACATATGTTTCGGCCTCATCCGTCACGTTAAATTCCCGTCTCAAATCTATAAGTTTAAAATAAACTTGAGTTTTTATAATAAAACCATTAATATATTTATATATGAGAGAAAAAAATTATCGTCCTGTAGTCCAGTAGTTTTTGAGCTAACTCAATACAAACATACATGTTCTCTCATTATAATATTAGTATAGAAGTATAGATAGCTTTGTAGCTCAAATTTGTGATATTTAATTGACGTAATGAAAACGCAAAAACATTTAAGATTTATTTTATAGAAAAGGGCGGTATAGATTTAAGGATGCCTAATTACAGTTAAGTACTGTAGCATTTTTTAACAATAACTAATTTCCATAAGTTCAATAAAGCAACTACGTATGTTATCACATAAATTGTTTTCTTTTACATAAGTTTTAGTTTTCTACATTTTTCACCTTTTTATCGATATGTTCTACACTAGTGATCAGGTTCCCTACTCACGTACACTCTAGCAGTTCTAGATACTAACACAAACAGAAAATGGACATGCTGCCAAAGTTTTGACTCCTTCCATTATAATCCATCGTCCTAGGTTTGTACTCTGTGACACTACTGATAGTGACAGCTCATGAGTATAAGTATTCTGTGGTGGAATTATTTTTATAGTGTCATTAAGGCTTCTCACGAATAGTAATGTTATAAACAGGAACGCACCCGTATCACGAAAACCATTGAATGAACGAAATGAACTAAATGACGGGGACGGAGCTATGCAGCCTACCTCGGAACAATGACTAAATCATTGTTCCGAGCAGCCTACATAGCTGCGTCCCCGTCATTTCGTTCATTCAATGGTTTTCGTGATCAGCCCCAAGCACGACGCTGGCCTGATATTAAGCGTTAAGCGATCACATCTATTTACTAATATTTTCAAAATTCTGGAAAACTATAAATTTACATGTCGCTGAACTGTGAAGGTGCTTTAACCCACACCCAAAGAGTATAATAACTGCCCATAAAGGCCACACCAAACCTCGCTCATCAAAATATGATAATAGCAATAGCCTTATATATTAACAATGAATTTTACATTGTAAATAACATATTCTTGACATATCATACACATATACTATCACTGTCTAGATTAAAACTTACCTCTTACCAGCAAATATTTATACATTTAAGTTTCTTAATTTACTAGTGGTTCAATATTAATTAACTTCTTACACTATTATCTTTTCTACGCTTATACTACACTGTGTTTGTTGAACAAAACTCACTAAACCTTATTTACTTATTACTTTAATATGAATCATGATAGCAAGATGATGTTGACTATCAACATATATTTGTAAATAAATAAAAAAGCTTTATATTCTAGTATCCTTCATCACTAATAGTTATTTTATAGCCAGAGAAAGCATTTTTGACGAGACTAGCTGTTATCTCATGGTCAGCTTTACCGTAGCCTTGGGAATAGCCATAAATATGGATCTTTTTATTATCTGGTTCATGAGATATTCTCCCCCCTCCTAAAGGTTCTGCATCAAATGGCTCCAGTTGTGGCTGTACCTGAAAACACTCGTATTAATTTATTGGTTACATTGCTTTCATAATAACTGATGAACGAGTAATATTGACAGTGGAATAATGCAAAAGGCTCTTATTTATTTTTGTTTAATATTGTCACCAATATTATTAATGTAAAAGTTTTCTAGTTCTTTTTCCCTCTTATTTATGGTAAGTCTGGTGCATAAATTTTGCAAAGTTTCAGACAAAGAATGCTTTTTGATTAACCTTTGAGTGCCACACTACAAACGCACTCCCGTGCCCTGTACGACAAGCAGTACATACAGTTTTGTACTGTTTTTGTCTTCTATAGAAGATGCTGGCGTACAGGGCCCGCAAGTGCTTGTCACGGATATGTGACTTTTGCGCTCAAAAAGTTATGGAGGGGAAGAAATACTCAGAGTATTGCTGATTTGCTGCAAAGTAAACTTCTCTAGAATAAATACATACAATAATACCTCATCATAAATATCGGAATGGTAATTACACCGCTTGTACCCTCTGACTATAGTAATGGAAGAGTCATCATTGTTCTGCTTTGGATCATGCACTTTTATCAGAATGTATTTGAAGACACCCGATGGATCGATATCCACTCTGGGTATTTTATCCATGGCTGGAGTCAGGCAGCAAGCTGTTCTTTTTGTAGTTAGAAGTGAGGAAGCACCTGAAAATGATTGTCATGTAAGTTTCTATCTTTGTTTCTATTTATAAACAGAACATCCGAGGTTATGCTTGACTCTGATCTAACAAGATAAGAAATCATGGGGCTAGTACGAGTGATAGTGTACATGGATGGATTTTACTCACAACAAAGATTGGCTGTTGTTGATTTCACGGTTTTTTTTTGCTGATATTGTGCATAAAATGAACGAAACCGGCACAATTTTTCTAAACATTATTTTTTTGCTTCATTATATGCTCACACGATTAGTGTATATAGCCAGTGTTCAAATATTGGAAATGGAATCGTAAGGCTCGTTTACACAGTGCGTGCTGCTGCCTGGCCAGTAGACAGCTACTCGGTTTGTCTACTCGTACGCCAGTAGCTCGGCTCGCCTTTGCTGTCTACACCACACCTAGCTACTGCTCAGTCCGAGTCGTGTCGCGATGTCAAAAACAACACAAAAAACACGGCTTCCACTCACAACTGTCCGGCTGGCACTGGCGAGCTACTGCCGAACGCGTCCAAACGATGCGAGCGACGCACGAGCCGCTGTCATGTGCGAGTTGCTGCCGGGCGAGCAGGCGAGTGAAAACAAAAGATGTTGAAGTAACTCGGATGCGAGCTACTGACCAACTCGCACGTACGAGTTACTCGTAAGTTACGTCCAAACAGTGCGAGTAACTGCAGTGCAGCTACTCGGAAGGCTTACTCGTACGCTAGCTCGCACTGTGTAAACCAGCCAGTAGAAGGAGAAAAGAATAGACATGACGAGAATCGTCGAGTAATGACGAGACTAGACGAAACTTGACGAGACTTGACGAGAATAGACGAGACTCGAAGAGGGGGGATGTAAAGCAGAGTGTATAACTCGGCCACAAAATTATTTTCTCTCGGCCGACGTACTTAAAATCCCTTACTACGCTCAGGACTCAAGATCCTCTCTACGCTCGGAATACAAAATAGCCGCCTCGCAAAAACGTAGGTATTATTTTATTAGATACTGGCAGCCCGCCCGGCTTCGCACGGGTAGAACATATATGCCTACAAAATTTGCATCAGTTTGTTGCATCGAATATAAAATATGAACATATTTAACAACCATCGTCATATTTCATCCAATTTACACAAAACCTTATCGAATTATGCACCTAAACCTTCCTCATAAACACTCTGGCTATTGGTGAAAACCGCATGATAATCCGTTCAGTAGCTATTGAGATTATTGCGAACAGACAGACAGACGCAGTGATGAACTTTGTTTTATAATACTTACGTATTGATATTGGACGGCCCTTTGGCGTAAAGGATAGTTACCCTGATTCTGACCCGACGGTCGTTGGTTCTAATCCTAGCTATATACCTACCAATGAAAATTTATGTGCATTCATGAATCATGAGTTTTCGTACAGTGGTAGTGGAATCATTAAATCTACTAAAAAGTTGCTTACCACCAAGGAGTACATCTGCCGCCGTAACCTTACGGCGTTCCCCGACGCAAAATGTAGGGGTAATATACGTTTAACATGTGTATCTGTGTGTCTGTCTGTAGCATCTTAGCACCTAACCGGATGAACCGATTTTGTTTTTATTATCGATAGTTTTTTTTTGTTTGATAGATGTCTTCATCGAGAGTTTTCTTAGCTTTGATTCATGAAAATTCGTTCAATCGTTATAAAATTATGAGCTTTTTTCTAGTTAATTGCGCTATGAAATCAACGTTCATAGGTCTGATCAATTTGAAAATCTTCTTCTTCAACGATATTGTAAGAACATGGAAGCCTCCTGGACTCTACAGAATACTCAAATCCTCACCAACTTACAGCTCAGATTTTAAAATCTGAGCGACATTTAAATGTCGTGTTTAGAGTCATTGGAAAAAGCTATTATACATAGATCAGTCGGGGTGGTTTAAAATATTATATTATATTATTATATATATAGATGAATATTATTTTATACAATAGATCATATTATTATACAATATTGACTTCAAATTGATTGTGATCGGTAGGGATCTACAGCATAGCTAAGCTTATAATAATATGTTCGTAGTAACTATGACCTAATCTGTGGTTTCACTGCAAATATTTTATTAATTTTGCGATGCGTGTTTGTGAAATTCGTGATATCTTCTAGAGTTTTCATTTGAATTATATACTGTAAAGGACAATTTTAATCTATAATATGTGGCCAAGCTAATTAACGTAATTATTTGGATAAGGATTAATACTATATACTTGAAAATAGCCTTGGAAGTTATGTAATATTTTTTAACAAAAATTTTAAGATTAAAATAGTTACTGTGAGTCAACCTTAAGAGATAGACATATGCTGTCGCGGACTTTTTTGTAGGTCTTATTAAGTTGTACAACTCTTGCATAGAAAATATTCTTCTATCTATTTTCAATTAAGCAGCGTTCGTAAGAAACGTGTTTTTTCGACCGTTTATTTGCCGACTTAGGTTGCAAATTAGGTCTCCACGAATGTACTTTTGATTTAATCGGGATAACATACGAGGTGCATTCAATAAGTACCTAGCCTCATCGCCAGAGGGCGCTGTAGTTTCAAAAGAGTTTTACCACAGTGTAGCACATTCTTTTTTAATTCTTTTTTCAAATTTTCATTCCAATCCCTTCATTTGTTTTATTTTGACAACTTATGGAAGCGAACGTATCGATCGGTTTTACAAAAATGGAAAAAGAGCAATATCGTTCGGTGATTCGATTCCTTTTTTTGGAAGGGAAAACGCGCATCGAAATCAAAGAGCGCTTGGATGCTGTGAACGGTGACTCTTCTCTATCGATGGCCACCGTCAAGAATTGGTTCAAAGAGTTTGCACGTGGCCGTACGTCGGTTTTTGATGAACCACGTCCAGGTGCACCGAAAACAGCTGCTACGGAGGAAAAAATTAAAAAAATCCATGATCTCGTATTGGCAGATCGCCGATTGAAGGTTCGGGAGCTAGCTGAGACTGTAGGCATTTCAGAAGGAATAGTGCATCATATTCTTCACGAGGAACTCGGCATGAGAAAGCTGTCGGCGCGATGGGTGCCGCGTTTACTCACACCGGAAAACAAGTGCAACCGTGAGACCACATCGGAGACGTGTTTGGCGCTGTTTAAGCGGAATCCAGCGGAGTTTTTGCGTCGTTTTGTGACCGTCGATGAAACCTGGATCCACTGGTACACACCAGAGACCAAGGAGCAATCGAAACAATGGATCCAGACCGGGGAACGTGCTCCAAAGAAGGCGAAAACTGTAAAATCGGCCGGAAAAGTTATGGCCACCGTTTTCTGGGATTCACAAGGTGTGATCTACATCGATTACCTCGAGAAGGGTAAAACAATTACAGGGCTTTACTATGCCGATTTATTGGGCCGATTCGACGCCGAATCAAAGAAAAAACGACCACATCTGACTAAGAAAAAAGTGCTGTTTCACCACGACAACGCACCGGTTCACACGTCTGCTGTTGCCATGGCCAAATTGGTCGAATTACGCTACGAATTGCTGCCTCATCCACCGTATTCTCCAGATTTGGCCCCTTGTGACTTCTTTCTGTTTCCGAATCTGAAAAAATCTCTCGCCGGGAATAGATATGGATCAAATGAGGAGGTCATCGCCGCCACGGAGGCCTATTTTGCAGAGTTTGACAAAAACTATTTTTCGGACGGGTTAAAAAAGTTGGAGCATCGCTGGGCTAAGTGTATCGAACTAAAAGGAGACTATGTTGAAAAATAAATTGCCACTTTTCCAAAATTTTCGTTTACTTTTTGTAGGCTAAGTATTTATTGAATGACCCTCGTATAGCCTATTTTCATTCCGAAAGTCCATTCTATGTATTAGTGAAAGAATGTTTTAAATCGGTTCAGCCAGGCTATTCTGTAAGCTAGTTTACGCATCTCGCAAGCGGAATCCGCGGTGAGTCGTACTACGAAATTCAAATCGTAAAGCGATTGCAATACGGTTGAATTTCGTAACACGAAATTCAAATCTCACTGCGAATTTCGCTTCCGAGATTTGCTTACAGAATAGCCCTACAGTAGTTTTTGAGCTTACTCATTACAAACATACAAAAATACAAATGTTCTCTCTTTATAATATTAGTATAGATAATTTTTTTAGATATCCAGTTAAAACAGTGATATAAACTAATGAATTAAACATTCATATGGTTTTGCTCATAACATATAGAATAGAATAGTCCTTTATTGTTTCACTGTGTTCAGATACATAGATGGTCTTAAATGTATGTCGTAACAACATGTATCCCTTTCGGGCGTACAATATTCTGTACCTACTAGTAATACATAAAATTTATACTAAAAAGAAAATAAAGTTTGCAATTTTAAACAGTAACTAAATCTAAAACTATCTTTTCCCTACTTTTAATGGACGTATAAAATTAATAAAATATACTAAACAGGTACAAATTAGCGATGGGTAATGTTTATTCCTCAAAGTGAAACCATTCACTCATTCCGGCTCCACTCTCGGAACCGATTCCTCATATCGGTTCCTTTATTCCTTTGATTCATTTACTATGTATTCACTTGTATCTATTCCGCAGTCACATTTCCTTTTGGTAAATAGGTCCTTAGAAAAGGTTTAGTGTATCGTCGCGTGTGGTTGTTCCCTTTTCACGCGCAACGACTTAAGTGAATGTCCAATTCAGATTTTTATAAAAAACAAGTTTGGTTTTAACAATAGAATCCACCGACCGACTGACAATCGAGTCACCACACCACTCAGCCGAGTTCACCCGACGCCGACCGAGCTGTGCTACCGATCACGGCTCCGGGCTCACGCCTCACGCACGAAGTACAAACGGTCGGGGTCGGAGCCGCATCGGTGAGCCGATGATTCCTCGGAATCGTTAATATTTGGGTGGAATCCTTAGGACCTTCGGGTCCGCGTGCGGTTTCGGCTCATTTTATTCACTGTGTCCGGAATTACCCACGACTAGTACAAATAGGTGAGCTAATAACTCTAATATTCTTCTAAGTTTTGAGATCAAAGTATTCTTTTTAACTTATAAAATACGTGAGATGTCAACCATTCTTTCAAATCTCTCTCAAACTTATTGCCATCTAACAATTTTAAAACTATTGGGAGATGATTATATATATATATAGCACTTATATGTGAGCTTTTATGGTACAAAGAACTATTGCTTTGGGGAATACAAATGTTATATGTATATTTACTATGTTGACTATTATTACGTACAGATTGTACTTTGAAAAAATATTGCTTATTACATTTAATAAAAACAAATACTTCTAAAATATATATATGTAAGTAGGTTCTAGACATTCTTAAACTTGTGGTCACCATAAAAGAAAGGGACAAACTCCGTTCAAGGTCGGTCTCATTTGGCCCGGTTTTGCGGTTTAGTACGCAGTCGAGTTTAATATATAGTAGCAGGTCTTTGCTATATAATTGATTGATGGATTGACACTGACTTTTGACTTACCTGACATAGTAATCTGGGCTGCGTTCACGACCTACGCTTGGAGTACACCCAAACGCTCTAACCCCGTTCACGACCTCAAAACGTCGCACTCGGTTGTAGCAACTGTGTCGTTCACGACCTCGGTTGTTTCACTCCAGTTGGAACTTTTTAACTATCAAATTCGGTGGTTAAAAAACGCTCTGACGTTTGTGACAGTAAATTTGGCGGGAAAAGCCTTAACTTTTTTACAAATTAAGTGGATCGGAAAAAATTTGCGTTTAGGTTTGAGCTTACTATATCCGACAGAGGAGTGGATATATCGTATATCATTCCATATAAAGATATATATCCGCTTAGTATATCCGCTTAATATATCCGCTTAGTATAACTGCATCATGTGACCGGTATACCCATGTGAGTAGTGTTTCAGACTTTGCAAAGAAACTCACTTAAAAAGACAAATTATATCCATTAGTATATCCCATATCCAAAATTAAGCATATCTGCGTTTCATAACCGATAATAACTAACATTAGACCGTATCTGTTGTGTTTTGAACTTGCATTGTTTTTGTACCTGTTGTTAGTGTGGATGTGATCGAAAAATAATGATATAGCACGGTTGCCTAGAAAGTACCTATTCCCTTACGGGTTGACTTTTTAACTGACTTCACAAAAAAGATTCATGTTTTATCAATATATGCCGAATATATGGGATATATTAAGATTTGGCATGTGAAATGAAGGATATATATCAGAAGATATAGATGTGTCCGGAGTTACCCAAGCCTATTTGCATTGTCAAGACCAAGACGTGACATGACGAGACATTAATCGTAAAAACAAACGGAAAATATTTAGAAATAGAAAAATAACACACACTCAGAAACACAAACAAGTCACAAACGTCAGAGAGTTTTTTAACCATCGAATTTGATGGTTAAAAAGTTGCAACTGGAGTGAAACAACCGAGGTCGTGAACGACACAGTTGCTACAACCGAGTGCGACGCTCTGAGCTCGTGAACGGGGTTAGAGCGTTTGGGTGAAATCCGAGCGTAGGTCGTGAACGCAGCCTAGTGTGAGTAATCTGTGGTTCTTTGGTTATGGTTTTTTTACTATTTTGGCAAAGAATAATACAATTTTGATAATTTCAATTTGTTACTTCATGAAAATATGAGTAGCAGAATGGAATCAAATCTAACGAGTAAGTAAAATAACATATTCTTCTTTACGTAGTATGTTTTTTATAAATTATCCTCTTGTGTCGCCAAGGTGAAATGTGCGATTATGACATGAATCTCATAGATCACTCATGGCATTAATTTTTCTATTTATTCAGCTTACCCCTATTGTATGCATGTTTATCAAGTGAGTTTTTCTTACTGAGTACTTGATAGAATATAATATATTGCATTGTAATATTACGTGAGATTCGATGACAGTTTCTAGGTATAATGCATTTGAAAAAATCGGCAGTATTCCACAATTTTAATGTAAACATTTGTCTAGGGTACCTCTGAGATGTGAAACTGTATATATGATGTATCTTATACACTAAAGATTAGTTACGCTTAAATAAATTGAGAATTATAACAAAAGAGAAAGAAGCAAAATTGTGTAACTTTTTAAATCTATATTTTAGCAATGTGGGTTAACTTCTTCACGACAGCTGGGATCCCGTCAGACGTGGGTGCTACTTATGCCCTGACATTCACAGAGAATCGCATCCAAAATGACATGCTGTTGGATTTGAACAAGGAATACCTGAGGGATATGGGTATCTCACGGATGGGTGATGTCATAGCTATACTGAGGTAATTAGTTTGCATAAAACTTCTTTGAATTAACATAATAAGTTTGAATTACCATTGGAAGGAGGATGGTAACTCCCATCTGCTACCAGGAAGAAATGCACTTTGACCCTGGGTATGATGTCAGTGCAGCGCAATCACCCTAACCACCATGAAGGAGTAACAGACATCCATACAGTATGGATGTTTGTTACTCTTTCACGCTACAACTACTGAACCGATTGAGCTGAAATTTGGTTTGTAGATAACCTAGACCCTGTAATAACACAACGGGTACTTTTTATCCCGATATTCCCACGGGAACAATGGCTACACAGATAAAACCGCAGGGCACAGCTAGTCTTGCAATAATTGCAACAAAGTGACCTAATTCAAAGTCCTAAGATACTTTTATTTTGAACAGTTTGTGTGTGTTGCAGGCATGCAAAGCAAGTACATGAAAATGCAGCTCGTGACAAGGTGCTCAGTAGCACGGTGACAGCAGCCAGTAAGGTGCCAGTCGCTGCCATCACCGGACGCTCCACTGTCTCACAACCTTCTTCGGGTATGATTTTTTTAACTTTACATTTTATAAATGCATTTGTTTCTGCTCAATATTTGGGAGTAGATTGATTCCATAAAAAAAAAATTGTGGTAAGCAATTACATCTACCTTTAAAAGTAATTTTTTAAAACGCCAATACTAAATAAGGGGGTTATATAGTTTGATGTAACCTTGCTATATATTGAAGTGTTAGTCTGTGGCATGGTAGCTCCTAAAGAATGGACCAATTTTAATGCGATTTTTTCTGTACCTTCTGTACCTATCAAGGTGATTTATTAAAAACTGTTCTTAGCATTGTTTTGCCAGAAAAAAAATCTATTCAGCCGTTCGAAGATTATGTGCTCTCTTCTGGTTGATGGTCACTACTATATATAGTACATAAAACACATTCTATTAAAGACCAACCACAAATGTAACTTGCGCTTATCGCACAGCTATGGCTAGTTTAAGCGTAAGAGCTCATATTTTGTTGAACATATTATAGCTGGGAAACTCACCAGCACTTTGTTAAGTTAGTTTTATATATATATAGCAGAGTTGAGGGCGAATAATAAATAGCTATTTCCGATTAAATTACTTTTACTATTTCATTTTGACACATTGGAAATTTTTTCTCTCACTGACAAATCTATATATATCGACAAACACAAATGTTTTTTCTAATCCAATACATACTTATTATAATGCAACCTCTAACACTTTCCCTCATTTAATAAGTTGGTTTCAGACCTAAGGCATTGCACATAGTAGTAAGTCTTGGCTTAGGAATCGCCTTTGTCATGATGTCTGCCAATTGTGTTGTGGTGTCGGTCCTAAGCACACAAGCATTAACAAGTCCTTCCTGAATCGTTTCTCGTACAAAGAAATGTCTGGTCCGAATGTGCTTAGTCCGCTTATGGAATTCCGGATTGTTCGCAAGACGTATGGCTGCTTCATTATCCACTTTTAATGTAGGAACTCCGCTTATGGTAAGTGAGATTAACACTCTGAAGCCACACTAGTTCCCGAGCTCCTTCACTAGCTGCTACTATCTCTGCTTCGGTAGTTGATAGAGCAACTGCTGGTTGACGTTGGCTTAACCAAGAGACAATCCCTCCAGCAAATAAACAAGCTATTCCCGTTGTGGAACGTCCTGTCTGCTCATCTCCAGCGTGATCTGCATCACTGTAGCCTTGCAGATAATCTGATACATGTCCTGCTGAATATGTTATTCCGTAAGAGCATGTGCATTTAATATATCGCATAATCCGTTTAACGCGGAGCCAGTCTTCATAAGTTGGGTTTTCTAATTTTCTCAAAACAACACCAACTGCGTATGCAATATCTGGTCGCGTTCCTGTCATGAGGTAAGCCAGTGAACCCACTGCTTCTCGATATGGAAATGTATTCTGCTGAACTTTCCCTAGTTCAGTACTTCTGTCTATCGGTGTTGAAACAGGATTACACTCAGTCATTCCAAAACGCTCTAGCACGTTCTTGGCATAAGCTTCTTGCTTGATAGTAATAGAATCTTTTGATCGTTTAATTTCAAGCCCCAGATCAAATGATGCGGGTTTCGTGGTGATCTTTAGCGTATCACCCAATTCCTTTAGGAATTGATCTGACGTTCTGCATCTGTCGCAGCTACGAGCCCATCATCTACGTACAAAGTTATAAGAATTTTCTTATCTCTTTCGTATCTTTTTCGTAAATAGGCAACTGTGAGCTGAATTTTGTACAAATCTTTTTCCAGTAAAGTCTCCTCAAAGCACGAATTCCAGCATCTTGGAGCCTGTTTAAGTCCACACAAACTTCTTTTGAGCTGACATACATTTGATGTACCATCATTGAATCCATCTGGCTGCTGCATATAAACTTCTTCTGCCAGCTTGCCATTCAGAAATGCGGTCGAGACATCAAATTGTACCAAATGTGAGTTTTCTTTGGCAGAGAGACTTATTAATGCTCTAACTGTAGCCATTCTAGCAACTGGACAAAAAGTCTGATCATAGTCTACTCCTTTCTGTTGCTTAAATCCTTTAACGACAAGCCTTGCCTTATATTTGTCGACACTACCATCTGGATTTTGTTTTAGTCTAAAAATCCACTTACAAGGAAGAGCATTCTTGTTTTTGGGTAACTCACAGAGCGTCCAGACGTCATTTTGCTGAAGAGAGTTCATTTCACTCAACATCGCATCAATCCATTTAGCTCTGTCATTCCTTCCAACTGCTTCTTTGTAAGTTTCAGGAAAAACCTCTTGTGTCTACAAAACACACGTAATCTTTCAACCTTTCAGGACGTGAGAGATTAGTTCGGTCGCGCAAGTTGTATCGAGGCGTTCCATCAGACAACGTTGGCTCAACTATTTCCACCTGCTCATCAGCATCTACAAACTCTTCGTTTGCACTCTCGTAGTCTCTGAATTCATGTCTTTGTTCAGAAATCTCATCATGAACATGATCTTGACATGTTCTGTCTCTCTCAAGAGCATGATCATTATTAGATTCCTGTTCTACTATGATATTTTCCGACGCAGTTTCTTCCATGAAAGTGTGGTCATCTCCCTCTGACCTTGAAGGCAGTGTGGATATTTGGAACTCGACATCGGTCTGGAACGTGATGTCCCTTGATCGCAAAGTTTTGTTTCCGTCCCAAATGCGATAACCATCATCATTTTCATATCCAATAAGCTTGCCTTTTACTGCTTTTTTGCTAAGCTTTTTTCGTTTTTGCTTTGGAATATGAGCAAAGCATTCACTTCCGATAATTCTTAAGTGGCTTATCTTAGGCTTCTTCCCATGCCAGAGTTCGTAAGGCACCTTACCATCAACTCTACTTGGACCAGTCCTATTCAGCACATACGCGGCTGTGTTGATAAGTTCTGCCCAAAGTATTTGTGGTAGTTCCTCTCTCGTATGTAGCATAGATCTCGCTGCTTCAACTAAAGTACGGTTTTCCCGCTCACTACTTCCGTTCTGTTCGGGAGTGTAAGGCATTGTAAGCCGTTGTTGAATGCCATGTTTTTAAAGAATATTACGTACATCTTTGTTATAGAATTCGCCTCCGTTGTCGCTTAGAACCATCTAGATATTGTTACGTGCGGGGTGGTATTAAAATGCCAATCCGATGAGATGAACGTTTATTTCCACTTATCACTAGGTTAGCACAATGTTCCACAGTAGTTGTCCAAATCGTCTTGCACAATTATCAAAAGTCCGTTAACACACACTGAGGTCGTTGGTAATCACAATCACTGATTTCACTGTTCACAGTTCACAACACTAGTTCACTGAAAACACTTAACGATCACTTGGTCGCTATCCGCGCTTAGATAGTTACACTGTCGCTTCCAGAGAAAGACTGACTCAAGCCGCGGTTTCAACGTCTTATATAGGACAAGAATATTTCTACAGAACTTTCCAGTATTGACGCGAAACAATAGACAAAAGACGTTCAAAACAAAGCAATAACAATCACAAACAAAAGGGGCGGCTTTCCTTTGAGCATCTGACGTAAACAACTTTACCATACATGCTAATTTGATCTCTAACTACTTATGAATAAGGTTCAATCTTAACTACAAAACTAGGTACATTGACTAGGGTCTGAATTCCCGGAAGGTTAACTTTTATGACGGTCGGGTTATATAGTTTATAGCCCCTAATTAGTCTATTCTTTCCCACGGTATTTTTGTTCGAGAAGCTTGGCGAAACATCGCGACTCGACGACGCGATGTAACATTATCCCCTTCTTAGTTATGATCGTCCCGATCATCATTTGTTCCATGGTATCGTGTAAGTCGATCGATGTGTACTACCCTCGGCTTTCCTCTCTGGCCTCGTTTAATGCGGTAGGTAACGTCGTTTATCTTCGTGATAATCTGGTATGGTCCTTCCCAATGAGCCTGCAGCTTCGGACTTTTTCCTTTCCTTCGTAGTGGGTTGTGCAACCAGACGAGAGTTCCTTCTTCGAAACCCATCGTATTCGCTCTACGATCGTACCGGGTCTTCATTTTTTCACCAGTTTTTAAACTATTCTCTCGAACTATCCTGTGCACTTCGTCCAGCTGACTACGAAGATCACTGACATAGTCGGTTACAGGCTTCGGAGCATCTGGCGGGGAACCAGTGATGGCGTCGATAGGAAGTCTTAGTTCGTGTCCAAAATTCACATTTGCAGGAGTCATACCAGTGCTATCATGGGTAGCGGAACGGTATGACAACAAGAACAGAGGTATGTACTGATCCCAGTCACGTTGATGTGCGTCCACGACTTTAGCCAGGTGATTCTCCAACGTCTGGTTAAACCTCTCAACCATTCCGTCTGACTGTGGATGAGCTGCCGTTGTCCGCGTCTTTTGGATCCCGAGGAGGGTGCACATTTCCTGAAATAGGGCAGACTCGAAGTTCCTTCCTTGATCGGAATGCAGTTCCATCGGTACACCGAATCGACAGATCACTTCTTGCACCAACTTCTTTGCAACTGTCTTTGCTTCCTGGTTTGGTGTCGCGAAAACTTCGGGCCATTTGCTGAAGTAATCTTGCACTACGATGATGTACTTGTTGCCTTCTTCAGTCTCGGGAAATGGCCCGGCAACATCCACGGCAATGCGCTCCCATGGTGCCCCAACATTGTACAATTTTAGTTGTCCTTTACTTCTTGTCTTCGGTCCTTTTACTGATGCGCAAGCGGTGCACTTCCTGCACCAATCTTCTACATCCTCGCGGCTGTGTACCCAGTAGAATCGTTGACGAACCTTCACAAGAGTTTTCTTGACTCCTAGATGTCCACCAGAAACTCCATCATGAATGTGTCGTAGTAGAGATGCCACTTTACTCCGGGGAACAACGACCTGCATCGTAGTTTCTTTTCCATTGCTGTTTTCCCATTTTCGGTACAAGATTCCTTGTTCCAGAGTCAGGCTGTCCCACTGAGCCCAGTAACTTTTTGTAATTGGGCTGCAAACTGACACGTCGCTCCACTGGGGCTTATTTCCAGACTTTATCCAATCCAGTACAGGTCGTAAATCACTGTCCTCCGATTGTGCTTGTCTCATATTGTCGCCGTTCCATTCGTAATCTGTTCTGTCCATCCTGATGACTCTGACTTCTTCTCGAGACTCGTCCTTTTTGTAGTGTTTGCAATCTTCTTCACTAGGTCTTCTTGATAGGGCATCGGTGTTGCTATGACCCTTTCCACTGCGTTTTACTGTCACGAAGTAGAACTCTTCCACTTGGGTTTCGGCATCTTTGACTCGTTTCTTTATTTTCAGACAATCAATTTGAATATGCCCTTTCTCACCACACCTGTAACATGTCGGTGCATACCGGGGCTTACTGGATTCAGTTACCAACTCTCGAGCCATATATGGTTTAGTGTCCCTTCGCACTGCTTCCATTTCCACTTGGTTCTGGATATCTGTGGCCCGCTTTTTCGTTTTCGGGCAATCAACCCGAATATGCCCTTTTTCTCCACACCCGTAACATGTCGGTCCATAACGGGGCTTCCTGGGTTCATTCACTAACTCCCGAACTCTGTATGGTTTGGTGTCTCGTCGCACTGCTTCCACTTCCAAGGCATGAGCGAGGGCGTTCTTGAGTGTCTGATGATGCCCCAATCGTACCGCAGTGCGTACCTCATCATCCCTGATTCCATCCACAAAGCTCTGTAGAGATGTCACTTCAATGGTCGATGGCGTCGACACGTAGGCTCGTCGGACCAACCTCTCGATTTCGTCTGCCCACTGTTGCAATGTCTCTGTGGGTTTCTGGGTGCGCTCTCGTAGTTGTGCCCTGTACGCATGCTCCATGTGCTTGTCTCCATAGCGCGTTTCGAGGGCTTCCAGCAGGGTCTTCAGGGTCCTTTCCTCTTCAGGTATGCGTTCCAGGATAAGCTGAGCGTCTCCTTTCAGCGCTAATGTGAGCGCTGTATTTGCGTGCTCGTCTGTCCAGCCGCAACTTTTGGACAGCGTTGTGAATTGGAATTTGTAGGCTGCCCACGAAGATGTTCCGTCGAAGTGCGGCAAATCTAGCTTGAAGGGCGAGGTCATAGTGGGACCCTGGCAGCTATGTCCAATTCCTCGTAACTTCAGTTTCTGAAATTCGTTGGCCAAGTCATTCACGGTCTGCTCATGTATGTCAAGCCGCCCTTCTACTTCCTTGATACTGGTTTCCACCATTTTGATCTTCTCTCCCATGCCGGCAAGCCCGCTCTGCAACTGACGTCCAATTGTCTCTTCCAGTTTGCGGCTAGCTTCTTCCTGTTCCTTGCGTGCTTCCTGTTGGGCCATCTGTACAGCCTGTAGTGCAGCCTGTGCAGCTTGTTGTCCTGCTAGGATAGCGGCTAGCATGGCCTCCAAGCCCCCATCCGTAGTTCGGCTCGCTGGCGCTGCTGCAGATGGCGCTGCCATGGTGGGTGCCATTGGTGTTGCTGCTGGCTCTTCCAATGTGGATGTTCCTCCTCCCGAAGCTTCGAGCTCTTTCTGCCGGGTTGCATCCATCTCTGCCTGGCGCCTGGTGCGTGGAGTACGCGTATCTTCCCTCGGAGTGATTGGCATCCCACTTCTGACACCAATTGTTACGTGCGGGGTGGTATTAAAATGCCAATCCGATGAGATGAACGTTTATTTCCACTTATCACTAGGTTAGCACAATGTTCCACAGTAGTTGTCCAAATCGTCTTGCACAATTATCAAAAGTCCGTTAACACACACTGAGGTCGTTGGTAATCACAATCACTGATTTCACTGTTCACAGTTCACAACACTAGTTCACTGAAAACACTTAACGATCACTTGGTCGCTATCCGCGCTTAGATAGTTACACTGTCGCTTCCAGAGAAAGACTGACTCAAGCCGCGGTTTCAACGTCTTATATAGGACAAGAATATTTCTACAGAACTTTCCAGTATTGACGCGAAACAATAGACAAAAGACGTTCAAAACAAAGCAATAACAATCACAAACAAAAGGGGCGGCTTTCCTTTGAGCATCTGACGTAAACAACTTTACCATACATGCTAATTTGATCTCTAACTACTTATGAATAAGGTTCAATCTTAACTACAAAACTAGGTACATTGACTAGGGTCTGAATTCCCGGAAGGTTAACTTTTATGACGGTCGGGTTATATAGTTTATAGCCCCTAATTAGTCTATTCTTTCCCACGGTATTTTTGTTCGAGAAGCTTGGCGAAACATCGCGACTCGACGACGCGATGTAACAATATCATATCCAGCGGTTTTAGCTTCTTTTAGCATTTGAAGAAGTTTGTCTTTAACCTCAAACTTGTGTTTGATGAAGTAAACCATGCAATATCCAGAGTAATCATCCTTGAAAAGTACGTAGTATTTAAATTTCGAGATACTATCTATAAAAGGGCCGCAAACATCGGTATGAATCAGCTCTCCTACGGCTGTTGCTCTTTCTCTTGTTTCAAACTGTTTTCTGTGTGACTTTCCATAAATACAGCCCTCGCATTTAACGTTGTCAGGAATCAACTGTATTCCAAGCTCTCTCTTTACAAGGCGAATAACATGTTTCTTATCCTGATGAGCAAAACGCTCATGGTATAACTGTAACATGTTTGAGCCAGTCACAGCATTGACTTCTATGGTCTTTGGTTTCATTGGAATGATCGTCTTCATATCCAATTTATATAGTCCTCCGTATTGGACTCTTTTTCCAACAACTCTCGTAATGCCATTAATGTCCAATTTGCATTCTATTGTTGTAGAACTGAAGATGCTATTCTGCATCCGGTCTTGTGCAGCAAGTGGTGAGAAAAGATTGTTCGTTAGAATTGGTACTAACCACACATTGTTCAGAGTTATTCGTTCTGTCTTGCCACTGACATTTGATTCAACTTCTACAGTGCCCTTTCCAATAGCAGGAATGATACTTCCATCTGCAGTCGATATGTGTTTCGAATCAAATTCGTGAAATTCTTGATAAACATCACTCCTCACAGCAATGTGGGTTGTGGCGCCATTGTCGACAAACCAACTTTCTTTATCTTGAATGTGTCCTTTGGTACGGGCATTTACCATTAGAGATATATGTTGCACTTGATTAGAGCTTGAAGCAACTGATGTGCCTGCTGTGAGCTTAGGTGGCTTTCCGTTCTTTATCCACTTCTTGCACTTCCGCACTATATGTCCTTTGCCGGAACAGTAGTTGCAGATCAGCTGTTTCTTTTGCATAACAGTCTTCTTCTCTATACTGGTTGTCGCTAAGGCCTCTTGCTGTGCATCTTTGTGCCCCAAGGCCCTCTCAAATGAGCATAAGTGACTCGTCAAGTTAGTAACTGTTCTCTCTCCCGAGTTCAATAATAACCAGCTTGACTTAAACGCAAAGTATTGCTCGTCTAACGTGTCCAGAATTTTGCATATCAGGAATAATTCAGGGAGTTTTATTGTGGGGTCCAACTTTGTGATTTCTATATTAAGACTGTTCCATATATTTTTCAGTTTTGACATATGTGTGGATACATCATCCTCTTTGTTGTATTGAAAACTGAAAAATTCAGCACACAGATTGTACGCCCTATCATCTGACTGTCCGTCAAATAATCGATGCAATTCTTGCCAGACTTCTTTTGCTGTCTTAAATCTCATCACTTTTTTCAGTGTGTCTTCAGATATATTCGTGGTAATTATGAGCAGAGCGCTACATTCGGTCTTTCTAAATTTAGCCATAGCTGCATTATAGTTGCCGATTTCAGCGTCACCAGCCCCTCTGGTAGGTGCGATGGGCTTGATAAGGGTACCTTCAGCTGTTTCCGTAGCGCCTTCTACACCTCTCAGCATTATGGAAATCTTTTATTTCCATGTAGCCCAGTTTTCTTTTCCTTCCAGATTACCTATCTGTAGTCTCGTCGTGAAATTTTCCATCATATTATTTCAGTTACCCCTCAGCTGGTAGCATAACCTATTATAGCTGGGAAACTCACCAGCACTTTGTTAAGTTAGTTTTATATATATATAGCAGAGTTGAGGGCGAATAATAAATAGCTATTTCTGATTAAATTACTTTTACTAATTCATTTTGACACATTGGAATTTTTTTCTCTCACTGACAAATCTATATATACGAGGGTCATTCAATAAATACTTAGCCTACAAAAAGTAAACGAAAATTTTGGAAAAGTGGCAATTTATTTTTCAACATAGTCTCCTTTTAGTTCGATACACTTAGCCCAGCGATGCTCCAACTTTTTTAACCCGTCCGAAAAATAGTTTTTGTCAAACTCTGCAAAATAGGCCTCCGTGGCGGCGATGACCTCCTCATTTGATCCATATCTATTCCCGGCGAGAGATTTTTTCAAATTAGGAAACAGAAAGAAGTCACAAGGGGCCAAATCTGGAGAATACGGTGGATGGGGCAGCAATTCGTAGCGTAATTCGACCAATTTGGCCATGGCAACGGCTGACGTGTGAACCGGTGCGTTGTCGTGGTGAAACAGCACTTTTTTCTTAGCCAGATGGGGTCGTTTTTTCTTTAATTCGGCGTCGGATCGGCCCAATAAACCGGCATAGTAAAGCCCTGTAATTGTTTTACCCTTCTCGAGGTAATCGATGTAGATCACACCTTGTGAATCCCAGAAAACGGTGGCCATAACTTTTCCGGCCGATTTTACAGTTTTCGCCTTCTTTGGAGCACGTTCCCCGGTCTGGATCCATTGTTTTGAT
Source organism: Cabera pusaria (assembly GCA_954871355.1). Taxonomy (NCBI): domain Eukaryota; kingdom Metazoa; phylum Arthropoda; class Insecta; order Lepidoptera; family Geometridae; genus Cabera; species Cabera pusaria. The sequence continues at coordinate 2,400,780 of OX940886.1, read as the reverse complement.
TGCTCCTTGGTCTCTGGTGTGTACCTGTGGATCCAGGTTTCATCGACGGTCACAAAACGACGCAAAAACTCCGCTGGATTCCGCTTAAACAGCGCCAAACACGTCTCCGATGTAGTCTCACGGTTGCACTTGTTTTCCGGTGTGAGTAAACGCGGCACCCATCGCGCCGACAGTTTTCTCATGCCGAGTTCCTCGTGAAGAATATGATGCACTGTTCCTTCTGAAATGCCTACAGTCTCAGCTAGCTCCCGAACCTTCAATCGGCGATCTGCCATTACGAGATCATGGTTTTTTTTAATTTTTTCCTCCGTAGCAGCTGTTTTCGGTGCACCTGGACGTGGTTCATCAAAAACCGACGTACGGCCACGTGCAAACTCGTTGAACCAATTCTTGACGGTGGCCATCGATGGAGAAGAGTCACCGTACACAGCATCCAAGCGCTCTTTGATTTCGATGCGTGTTTTCCCTTCCAAAAATAGGAATCGAATCACCGAACGATATTGCTCTTTTTCCATTTTTGTAAAACCGATCGATACGTTCGCTTCCATAAGTTGTCGAAATAAAACAAATGAAGGGATTGGAATTAAAATTTGAAAAAAGAATTAAAAAAGAATGTGCTACACTGTGGTAGAACTCTTTTGAAACTACAGCGCCCTCTGGCGATGAGGCTAGGTACTTAATGAATGCACCTCGTATCGACAAACACAAATGTTTTTTCTAATCCAATACATACTTATTATAATGCAACCTCTAACAGAACATACCTATGATCTGCTTAATTTTCACATTTTTCACATTAAAAACGTCATGTAAAACAAACTAGTAAATAAGGTGTTCTTTTGGTAAATAAAGATTATTATTATTACTATGGCAGTTACTCTACTGTGAAATAGTAATGATTTCGGTACAAAAACACAGAAGAGGTACTAGTTAGGTTAGGGGTACTTAGAAAATACATGGATGTTTTCTTTTCGATGTAATATTTCGAAGCTATGCATTGATGTTTTCCGATGCATCGGTTAGAAACATCGATGCTTTTTCAACATCGAGTACTTTTTGCTACATAGCATCACAAAGCTGTAAAAGTCCGCGCTACGAAGAATGAAGTCCCGCACACGAAGTGGCGCTGCAGTCACAAATACAACGTTTCCGAGTTCCAATTTTCAATACTAAGCGTATGAAAAGAAAGTTTGAACAAAAAACACATTACACATTTTTATTTATTACGGGGAATATTTGAAAGTATGTGTTGTTTTGTGTTGTGTTGCCAATGTCAATTTCTAGATTCCTCTGAAGATGGTTCAATTCACACTGAGCGTGGAATCCTATCATTTGCAGAGTAATAAACAGGTAGGTATAATAATTAGCTAGTGATCATTGATTCAATGTTATATGAAAATACATCGATACATCGAGTAATATAAACAGTTTTTCAAAACATCGGATCGATGCATCGTATTATAAACATCGAGTGAATTCGATGCATCGATGTATATAAAGTATCCTTCGTACTAGTCATACGAAACAAAAGGGAAACTACTTAGTGCTATCACAGGGCTAACAACATTAAGGTCGAGCGCACACAGCTGTTGCGGTACATTTATTCTACCGCACGCATATTCTATGAAGTATGGAGTATCATAGAAGTGCGCACATTGCGGTGAAATATTTTAGAATACAGTTTTTAGGGTTCCGTAGCCGAATGGCAAAAAACGGAATCCTTATAGATTCGCCATGTCTGTCTGTCTGTCTGTCTGTCTGTATGTCCGTCCGTCCGTATGTCACAGCCATTTTATTCCAAAACTATTAGGACTACAGAATTGAAACTTGGTAGGTAGATGTATTCTGTGAACCGCTATCCGATTTTTATACAAAAATAAACTATATAAAAGTTTAAGGGGGGGGCATCCCATACATGGAACTGGAACAAAAATATTTTTTTTTCGTCAAACCTATACGTGTGGGGTCTATCTATCTATGGATAAGTCTTTAAAAATGACAATGAGGTTTCTAAAATATTTTTTTCTCAAAGTCAATCATTTCAAAGTTAGGCGCGTCTAAAGTGGTAAAATGTGTGTCCCCCCCTCTAACTTCTACAGTAAGGGAAAACTTTCAACGAAAATTGGTTTGAACGAGATACAGTCAGCAGTTGTTGAGATATAGCGACCGCAAGTATAACTTTGTTTTTCATACAAACACTATGAAAAACAAAGTTATTTTTGTAGTTAAGAAAAATCAAAGTTATAGAATACTCTACTGTGTTACGGAACCCTACGAGTGCGAGTCCGACTTGCACTTGGCCAGTTTTTTTATTCCATGCAGTAGAATAGACGCACCGCAACGCTGTGCGCGCCCTCCCTAAAAAGGTATTAGGCGCAAAATGGCGTCAATACAAAGTTTGGCGTCTGTGGCAGGCAGTCGTCATTTCTTAAAATGTATTGTCCTGTTACATAATACATATAATTAAAAAACTGTATAATTGTATATCATAGATATCACGACATCATTATTTTTTGTATCACTTAGCATATGAATTATTCACTCAAGTAATTGACATATTAATTACTTAATATAAGCGCCACATTAGCCGCACGCACTTTTCAGAGCATGTATAGAAGTATAAAACTAACCCACAGACCCAATTATTACGTTAGTGGTAGGTACACTATCATAATGCGGTCATTAAACTTATAATTAATAGGAAATATAATAATTATGCATTTTATCAACCGACTTCCAAAAAGAAGGAGGTTCTCAATTCGTCTATATGTTTTTTATTTTCTATTTTTTGTGTGTGTATGTTACGCGATTACTCCGTCAATTGTGAATCGATTTGAATGATTCTTTTTGTAATCGGTAATGTACGTTTTCGAGGTGGGCCCATTGTAATTTCATCGAGATCTATCTATATATATATATAATCTGTGCACCATTTGTCTATTATTTTTAGTGCATTGTTCATAAGGTTTGCATGTTACGCTTGCAAAGTGTCCTGGTATCAGAATGGCCAAGTCATCGACGTATCCGATAGTAAAGAATCGTTGCTTGCTTAGTTTGGTGATTAGGTCATTTGCAACAATGTTCCAAAAGAGCGGCGAGAGGACACCTCCTTGAGGGCAGCCTTTGGAGACCAATCCTCTTGTGGTGCCTGTTACCTCTACTCGTACCGCTCTTTGCTGAAGCATGTTGATAATCGATTCTACCAAAGTATTTTCGACTCTGTGCTTGCTGAGGGCTGCTTTGATGTTGATGAAGTTCGTCTTATCAAAAGCTCCTTCTATATCAATGAAAGCGCCTAGGCACATGGTTTTGTTTTTAATATTGATTTCTATGGTTTTTACCACTTGATGCAACGCGGACTCGGTAGATTTACCTGAGTTGTAAGCGTGCTGTTGCAAGTGAAGTGGTATAGTTGTTAAGTAGTTGTCTCTGATATATCTGTCACATAGCCTTTCTAATGTTTTCAGTAGGAACGACGTAAGGCTAATGGGACGTAAGAACATTCAAAATATCATACTATACAATACATATAAATACACGTACATAGATATAAGACCTCGTGGAGACTTTGGGTGGGGCATAACGATAAGACAGATCTCTGTTATATAATATTATCTCTTCAGTTCAAATCCACGCCCCAATACCGATACTATAAATGCTAGAGTCAGATTGTTTATTGCTTTGTGACCCCACAGTTGTTTACGGTTATACCGCACCAACGATTTGACTAAACTTTTGCACACATGTCGGCAATCTATTCTACTATTATAAAGAGGAAACGTTTTATAACTAGTTCAAATTTTAAGATGTTTGATGACGAAGCAAGTGCATTAGGTTCCAACACCACGGAAAATATCGTTTGCGCGATGCAGGATCTCATACATTTAAGCAATCTACAAGGAGAGATATTCAACCTACTCTAACGCCATCTAGATATTTTATTTAAACTAATATTATAAAGAGGAAAGTTTCGATTTTTTGTATGTATCGATTTAACTCAAAAACGACTGGACTGATTAAAAAAATTATTTAACTAATAGAAAGCTACATTATCAGCGAGTAACATAAGCTATATTTTATCCCCGTATTCTCACGGGAACGGGAACTACGCGGGCGAAACCGCGAGGCGCTGCTAGTCTAGCATAACATAGGACAAATCCTGCTTATAAACCTTCCTGTTGAATCACTCTATCTATTGCTGAAAACTGCATTAAAATCCGTTGCGTAGTTTAAAAGATCTAAGTGTGCAAACGCGAAGAGCGACTTTGTTTTATACTATGTACCGATGACGGAATTGTAAAATTACCAATTATTCAGTCGAATTGAGAAACCTGCTTCTTTCCGGCTTAAAAAAGTCTCGTTAACATTGTGTATATCCATTTTATCGTTTTCAGCTGCTAGCCGCATCTTAGAGCACTACACGCGCAACCCACAGAGCCAGGATTCGTCTCCATCACCGCCGATCAAGAGGAAGCCTGTTGATGCTGGGTAAGTTATTGTACAGTACCCGACGAAGATCTTGAGCTAAAGGCAACGTAGTGGGGAAAGTTCAGATCTTGATCTAAACGCGACGTAGTGGGGGAAAGTTAAGATCTTGAGTTAAAGGCGACGTAGTAGGGGAAAGATCAGTTTTTGAGTAAAACGCGACGTAGTGGGGGAAAATTTAGATCTTGAGTTAAAGGCGACGTAGTGGGGCAAAGATCAGTTTTTGAGTAAAACGCGACGTAGTGGGGGATAGTTGAGATCTTAAGTTAATGGCGACGTAGTAGGACAAAGTTCAGACCTTGAGTTAAACACGACGTAGTGGGGGAAAGTTCAGATCTTGAATGAAAGGCGACGTAGTGGGGGAAATATCAGATCTTGAGTTAAAGACTCCGTGGTGGGGGAAAGTTCAAATCTTGAGTTAAAGGCGACGTAGTGGGGGAAAATTCAGATCTTGAGCTAAAGGCGACGTAGTAGGGGAAAGTTCACGCTCGTACAACACTGACTAACTGACTGACTGAAGTACCGACTGACCGGCCAATCACGAGGATGCGTGTCATCGTTATCCCCCTACGCACCCTTCGATCCGCCAAAGATACCTTAAATAGTCTATTTCGCAGCCAAGGTCGTTGGCTCGATATGTTTGTCGGTTACTGTGCTAGTACATTGGCAACAGACAAGCACTTGATCACAATCTCATTTGAATCTGAATCGATATGAAAGTTGATCTCCGTCATAAACTAGTAAAAATCTCGTAAATCTTCAAACGGCTGAATGGATTTTCATGAATCAAAGCTAGTGAACACTTTCGATTAAGACAAAATATCAAAATCGGTTCACCCGTTCGGACGCTACGATGCCACAGACAAACCCACAAATATATACACTTCAAACTTATATCACCCCTTTTTGCATCGGGGGTTAAAAAGGATACTTTGTAATATATTGATTAATACGTAAAGTATAATAACGTAATTAATGTATGTTTCCGCCAATAAATACGGCAATTAATTACCTATCTACATAGCAGAAGCCGATTCAGATCTTGTAACATCGCAGTCAGTAAGCTTTCGAATTCATATAACAGCTGGCTCCCACACGATAGGTATACAATACATCGCTTGAACGAGCACGCGTGCTTACACTTGAATCTCATGGTCATAGACGAGCGTGCTGGATCTTACGTCTTACGCACAGTACAGTAACAGTACCCTTAGTATGAGTTTTCATCGTAAACGCTTTTGACAGATCTCACATGGTTTTCGACTTATTCTGGCTCCCTGATTGGTCTAAATTTAGTGAAGTGTGAAAACCACTGGAGGCGCTGTGCTGTTTTTCATACAAATTTTAGAGTTTAGTATGAAAACTCATACTAAACGTACGGTGCTGCAGGGCTAGCATGGCAAGGGGACTATTTTGTCTTTCCACCTATCCGTGTTTTGTTTGGTAGAGAAGGCAACATTATAAGTAAAGTTTTTCGACAATTATAAACGCCCGCTGACTTTTAATCAATTCTTTTTTTAAACTTTTTAATACGAAACTAAAATCAAAGCTCGGGGTAAAACTTCACCAAGCGTTTAAAATTAAGTCAGTGGCGAAAAATAGGGAACTAATTTTGTCTTTCCCCCGGGGATAAGTCCATGCTAGCCCTGCTGGTATAGATCCACCGAAAAAAAGCTATGCCGCACTGAGTTAACGTGAGTTTAGTGACTCATTTGAGAACCCAGTGGCGCTCTGAGAGAATGGTCAGCTTTGACGGCAGAGGTACCAAGAGTTTGATTTTTCTATCGAAAAATGTATATGCACATTTCACAGTGAAAAGTTCTGGTGAAGGAAAACGTCACTGAGAAACCCCCAACCCCCGCATTGGTGGTAGGACACTGTCTAGTGTCCGCCTGGCAAGCTACCACCCTCAAGTTAGAAAATCTGTCGCCAAACATCTAATGTGTTCCGGCAGCTATCCTTGAGAGCCAATTCCTATATAGGCCTAGCGTGCTACCATCTTCACCAACCAAGGGTGAGATATTGGTCAAACGCTAGCCTATAGTATAGCTAGGTAGCCGATTGACCACTATCTCACCTTGGTCATTGGATCTTTTTATATCGTACTAGCAGCCCGCCCCGGCTTCGCACGGGTAGAACATATATGCCTACAAAATTTGCATCAGTTTGTTGCATCGAATATAAAATATTACCATATTTAACAATCATCGTCAAATTTCATCCAATTTACACAAAACCTTAACGAATTATGCACCTAAACCTTCCTCATAAACACTCTGGCTATTGGTAAAAACCGCATGATAATCCGTTCAGTAGCTATTGAGATTATTGCGAACAGATAGACAGACGCAGTGATGGACTTTGTTTTATAATACTTACCTAGTGATATTGGACGGCCCTTTGGCGTAAAGGATAGTTACCCTGATTCTGACCCGACGGTCGTTGGTTCTAATCCTAGCTATATACCTACCAATGAAAGTTTTATGTGCATTCATGAATCATGAGTTTTCGTACAGTGGTAGTGGGATCATTAAATCTACCAAAAAGTACCTTACCACCAAGGAGAACATCTGCCGCCGTAACCTTACGGCGTTCCCCGACGCAAAATGTAGGGGTAATATACGTTTAACGTGTGTATCTGGGTGTCTGTCTGTAGCATCTTAGCACCTAACCGGATGAACCGATTTTGTTTTTATTATTCATCGTTTTTTTTTTTGTTTGATAGATGTCTTCATCGAGAGTTTTCTTAGCTTTGATTCATGAAAATTCGTTCAATCGTTATAAAACTATGAGCTTTAGCTAACCAACTTAGAGCTCAGATTTTAAATGTCGTGTTTAGAGTCATTGGAATGCTTTTAATGAAAAGATTAGGTATACATAGATCAGTCAGGGTGGTTTAAAATATTATATTATTATATATAAATAGATGAATATTATTTTATACAATAGATCATATTATTATACTATATTGACTTCAAATTGATTGTGATCGGTGGGGATCTACAGCATAGCTAAGCTTATAATAATATTTTCGTAGTAAGTATGACCTAATCTGTGGTTTCACTGCAAATATTTCATTAATTTTGCGATGCGTGTATGTGAAACTCGTGATATCTTCTAGAGTTTTCATTTGAATTATATACTGTAAAGGACAATTTTAATCTATAATATGTGGCCGAGCTAATTAACGAATTTATTTGGATAAGGATTAATACTATATACTTGAAAATAGCCTTGGAAGTTATGTAATATTTTTTAACAAAAATGTTAAGATTAAAATGGTTACTGTGAGTCAACCTTAAGAGATAGACATATGCTGTCTCGGACTTTTTTGTAGGTCTTATTAAGTTGTACAACTCTTCCATAGAAAATATTCTTCTATCTATTTTCAATTAAGCAGCGTTCGTAAGAAACGTGTTTTTTCGACCGTTTTTTTGCCGACTTAGGTTGCAAATTAGGTCTCCATGAATGTACCTTTGATTTAAACGGGATAATATATAGCCTATTTTCATTCCGAAAGTCCATTCTATGTATAAGTGAAAGATTTTTTAAATCGGTTCAGTAGTTTTTGAGCCAAATCATTACAAACATACAAAAATACAAATGTTCTCTCTTTATAATATTAGTATAGATATAGATAGATAATGATAAAAAAAAAACTCACAATTTAGTTTATTCGTCACTAGAACTACCTACCCGATGGCGTCACGGTTAATTAACGATCTGCGTTAAGGGCTCTCAAAATGAAACTCTGTTATAGCCTTCTTTTTGACCGATTTCATAAAAAAGAAGGAGGTTCTAAATTCGATTGTATTAAAAAAAAATATTTGTTACCTCTGAACTCTGTCATTTATTATCTAACCGATTTGAAAAAATATTTTTTGTATCGTTTGGCCCCATTGTATTTTCATCGAGATCTGATGAGTATCTCCAGAGATATGGAGATATACACCTCCATCTTGGTACTCAAAATGACTGTCGCGGCGTTTGAAGTCAGATTTTTTCGTTTTGTAAACAATTTAAATGTATAAGTCTAGTTGCAAAAAAGGTACCGTAGCTTAGAAAACTAACAAACATAAGTATTTATGACCTTTTTATTGTTCCCATAGATACAGCAGTGACGTAAGCAGCAAGAAGGCGCGCATGATTCGATTCGCGTCTCCTCCAAAACCAACTATCAAAGAAGGTAACTTTCCTTTGACTTGTAAAATGTAATTCTTTGGTCGTGGATCCTTTTGATATTTAGATGCTAACAACATTGCTATTAACTAACGGGCCAAGTACTTACTGTTTTCTGTTTGGCTTTACTTGAGCCGAAGCCAACATTGTTATATAATTAAATGGTCCTCCATTTAATTATATATATCTACACTAATATTATGAAGAGGAAAACTTTGTTTGTTTGGTTGTAATGAATAGGCTCAAAAACTACTGGACCGTTTTTAAAAATTCTTTCACCATTCGAAAGCCACAGTATCCACGAGTAACATAGGCTAAATTTTATTTTGGAAAAAATAGGGTTCCGTAAGATATTTGGGTTTTAGCAAAACAACGTTTGCCGGGTCAGCTAGTACATAATATAATAACATATTAACATGGGATGTGTGGATCAAGTAAACTAGCTATCTATTACTTAAATGTTACAAAAATATGGGCTATTTTTATGAATTTTCAATTGCCAATATTCTGGTCTCTAACATTCATACAATCACGCCTTTTTAGGGTTCCGTAGTCCTGAAAAGGAACCCTTATAGTTTCGTCATGTCTGTCTGTCTGGCCGAGGTTTTGCTAAGAGACCGTTAATACTAGAAAGCTGTAATTTTGTAGGAGTATGTATATACATTACGCCGACAAAGTGGTGAAATAAAATTTTGAAAAATATTTTTTTTAGGGTAGCTCCCCTACATCAGAAATCAGGATGATTTTTTAGGTATCGTTGAATAGGTATTTTAGTCATTTTTCGATTGAATGCTCCATTTACGAAATATTGAACTTTAAAGTGAAAATTTTTATTCCAGTAGGGCGTCCCCCCCCCCTTTAAAAGCTAAACTGCTGGCTTAAAAAATCATGAACTTTAAAGGAAAACTATAGCGGTTAAGATAAATTTATTACTTTAGCAGTAATAGTCGTTGAACTTGGGTGTTGGATAATTTTGTACCAAATACAAAATCCTTAGAATAAATCCTTTAAACTGACAAAGACGAAGTACCTAGTTGCTTGTTTATAACGGGTAAAGACTTGCATTGAATAACGGGCTACTACGAAACCCTACACTGCGCGTGGCCCGACAGGCACTTGGCCGGTTATTTCCATTGGGATAGGCAGAAACTACTTATTTCCACCTGCTACGATCCTGATATACCACTTTCCTTTCTTCCACTTTCATGAGCGCCTTCATACATACTCGCCGGTTATAGAAAGAAAGAAAGAAAAATCATTTATTCAGCATATTCAAATAAAAAATGCTTAAAGTTAAAGAATACAGTTAAATATTATGAAGTGCTGAAACAGGCCAGTCTCAGCACAAATGTCACGACTTCCAGGATCATCGACCCTGGAAATACTGGATTCGCTGATATTCTGAAAGGCCTAAAACGGGTGTTGGACTAACGCAGAAAAATAAATAGATAAATAAATAAGAAATAAGAACTTAAATAAAATAAAATAAAATAAAAATAGATAAAATATGATTTTTAAAATATATATGTTATAGGATATTATATAAATAAATAAAAGAAAATAGGATACTAAAAACGTAATAAATAAATATATATTTTCTAAAATACATAAATATTTTTACACATGACAATAGTTTATTAAATTTATTTAAACATTACATATAGATAAACTAATAATATGACATAAAATCGATAAAAAGACATGGTTGCAAAGGAATGGAATACATTTACCTACACGATGTACCTACAACTTAATTATGACTACATTAAAATTACGACGAAGTCTGTTGTTACGGGAAGTGTGAGCGAGATATAATTAAAAGCCGGCGTGTATAAAATTGACTTCACAGCAATGTTCTGCCTTGTAAGATCCAATTAGGGTGCAGCGTTTTATCTGTCATACGTGCGTAATTATATGTACTTTTGACAATGTCTATTCACTATTCTATGTCTCTAACAACAGTTATTATATTTGCAGCATCATCAAACATATTCTCTCGGCTGGGTAACAACGAGGCCCCGAAGCCGGCAGCCAAACCCGCCGGCAAGCCCATATACTCCCGCCTCGGGTCAAAGTCCAACCTGAAGTCACAACACCAAGTCATCCCGATAGACAAAGATGCGCTCAAATACGAAGGCATCCTCAAAAGCCCGCCGCTCTCTAAAAAGATGGTAACCATAACTACAACAAAGAACGTGCGCAAAATATCCTGTACTATGAGAGCAGATGAAACGCCTCTAAGCGTGAAGGAAAAGTTAGCCGTACCCAAAGTGAAATCGGTGAAATTTTCCAATCATATACAGTACAAAGAAATCGAGGCTCTAAAGAAACCCATAGCTCCTGTTAGTACAAAGAAGAATGCTATATCGTTCTTTAACAAGCCGGAGAGAAGGCTGTCAATGCCCGAGCCAGCGAACGGAGTCAAGTCTCGACTGGGGACGAAGAATGTGAACAATCTGACCATAACCAGCACTGTATTCAACAGACTGGGTGTCTGATATTCAAGGAAGGTGACGTGCGAACGGGACTGCTATGTGGTCATGTGACCATGCCGTCAGTGATATGACCGTGTTGAAACCATGTTGTCTGTAAGTGACCGTGCTGTCATGTGACCGATGGTTTTGTGGCTACGTCGTGAGGTGACAATATCATAAATATGAAACTGTGCGACTTGAGTGTTTGGAATGTAAATATGTGCATTTCTATGGTACTAATCAGTTACAGTGTTCACACCTAATAGTGTATCGATCTGTGTTGTTTTGGTAGACATACACCAGATACTAAAAGTGAGTTTAGCTATAATTGTTTACTGCCGGCGGTGTCTAATGCCTTTATTCTTCTGTGTTTTTGTAATCCCAATCTAATTGCAATCGTAGCAACAATTACAAAAGCTTAATTTAATTTTACTGTTAAAATCAGAGCGTTTGCTCTGTAGCCAATTGCTTGAGCACTTTTTTTAACATCAGGCCTACAACTCGGCACTCTAGTTGAACTAGAGATAGTTAATTGAGTGCCGAGTTGTATGCAAGAAGCGATTGCCATGCAAGCTGATTTGTTTTTACTGAGTGGGACTACCAATTTATTGTTATATAAAAGTGTTAATGCACTTTTTCTACTTCCTACTTTTTGTTCTCAACCATTTAAGAGAATTGCTTGCATTGAATATTTATTATTACATTTTGTATGGACGACAAGTTTTTATTTTATGTTTTACACACTATCTCATCATGTTAATGACGTTAAGTGATGATGCGGTGTAAGATGATTCAATAGTTTACAGTAATGTTTCTGTGTACAGTTTGACACTTCACTATTACCTAATTGAAATATTTGTAAAATGGTGCATGTGTTTTTTATTATTTTTACATAGTACCTACTGGGTTTGAACCCTAGTTTTTCTTTTGAAATAATTTAGTCAGCCATTTGGTAAGAAGGCGACATAAATAAAAAATCTAAAAATCATTCGACAAAAAATCTGCCCAAAAACCCAAGCTGAATATCATTTTTTTATTATTATTGGTAAAATATATAAAACCTACGTTTATCGACAACCTAATTATTTGCTTTTGATTTTCGTTAGAATCTCTTTAATCAAACAAGGCATTCACTCATAATGATTGTCTCAATATTTTTTATTACTAAAAACTAACCGAAGATATGGTTGAAGTTACTATAAACTTTCTTTTTGTGGCTCTATGGTTTCTCTTTGAACGGCTGTGCGTCAGAATGACTGCACCCATCTATGGTTACGTTCTAACACCCCCACAGAAGGACTTGGCATGAGAAACGTCCGAAAATATTACCGAACATACCGGAATACCTACAAGCTCATGTTCTGTGGAAAAAAATCTGTTTAGACACAGAATATCTAATAGTACATGTTCATAGTAAGCGTACCTTTTCACCAGTGACGTGCTAGAAAAATAAGCGGCTGGCAAGGAAAGAATCAACCAAAAATCACGTATCACGTCAAAAAATTAAAAATTGACAAAAAAATGAAGTGATGCTATTGGTTTATTGTTTCCTCGCTCAGCTCTGATGGGTTGTCAGCCTAAGTGGTGTTCACAGAAGAGATGTGTGTCAACAAGCAATAGAATTTTGTTACATTGTGAAATTACACCCATGTCTCAAATTGTCCCGTCTATTTTGTCCTCACTGGTAACAAGTAGGAAAAAAATAAAACAGAAAACAGATTTTGTTACCAGTTGTCTTTAGCCTTAGTGGTGACAATTGGGAAGTTCACACAGCGCGTCGACGTCTTATTTGTTGACCCTCAAAAAGTGACTTAATTGCCTTAATATTACAGTTAAATGTTAATTAATAAAATTAGTTTTTAACAGACTCAGAGAATTACATGGATAAATTCTCTGCTCGTATTTTTTAAAGTTTTTTTTATCATGATGTTGTTTGTGTCTTCATTAACTTGTAGAATTAAGTCCAAATATATTTAGTTAGAAATACGGTTTCTAATAAAAATGTAAATATATTTTGTTATAAATAAACAAACTTCAAACAGACAAATGATTTTTGAGGCTCTAACTCCAAATTAAAGCACTATCATAAAATTAACACGTTACGGTTGTTAGATACATATTAACAATTAAAATAATATAAATCAATACCAATTAACATTTAGTGACAAAACTAAACAATAGGATAATTATTTTCTATTATATACTCGTTACGTTACTACACTGTTTGCATAAAGCCTAATTCATACGATGTCAGTGCTGGCATGCCAGCTAGACTGGCGCCAGTGACACGCACGCCAGCTAGTTTTCGTTAAATTGGGCACCCCTCAACATTTTTCGTTCGATAATTTTCAAAGAAGGTAAAGACTAAGTAGTTCATGATGTACTAAAGTGTTGAATTATGAATTACGAATTATTAACCCCTCCAACTAAGCTAAATATGCTTGTGTTTGTTTGTTTGTTTGTAAATTCTTTATTGCACAAAATAAGTATAAAAGGAGGACTTAATGCTAAAAGCATTTTCTACCAGTAATCCAGCAGCGGTGGGGAAAATTTTTGGGCGTGCTAGTCGGAATCACTCTTGAGTGATTCAGACAGAATGTTGAGCTAGGTTCTGAAATAATAGTAAATATTATGTTAGCAATAGTTACATACTAATTGTAATACATAACATATACATACATACAATACATATAAATATACATATAATATAGGTATATATATACATACACATATATAGACATGTGTCTGGAGTGGGTTCACGTCAATAGTGCAATGGGTGGGGTGGGGATCGAACTCACGACCTCCTCGATCGCCAGTTCGACACCTTATCCATTGGGCTATTGCCGCTCAAATTTGTAATTAATCATTCGGAAGAAATCATTACATTTTTCAAATCCGACGAGATATGTTGCACTGCGTAAATCAAATATTTTTGTAGCAATTAGCAAGGATCTCAAGACGCAATGGGACAGTTGAACTTTACGGATTGGACAAATTGCCGTTATGTTTCTTTGAAGTGTTACACACTTTATATTTTTGTAAATTGTTAAACACAATCCAAAAATTTTTTTTAGTCCCGTTGGTTTGGTACGATAAAATTTTAGATTGTGTTTAACAATTTACAAAAATATAAAGTGTGTAACACTTCAAAGAAACATAACGGCAATTTGTCCAATCCGTAAAGTTCAACTGTCCCATTACGTCTTGAGATCCTTGCTAATTGCTAATATTAATGAGATTGGTATAGAAAAGGCTTTTAAAGATAAAGTTCCCTCGTTCCACCGATTAGCGTGTGATGACCTTGGTCTATTAATATTATATACTAGAAGTGTCCCGCGGCTTCGCCCGCGTTAAAAACGTATTTTATTTTTTTAAAACGTTTCTTTTGTAAAAACGATTCTATCAATAAAAACATCAAAGAAGAATGAGCCAAATCGGTTCACCCGTTTTCATGTTATCGCGTGACTAAGGCAATTCGGGATTCATATTTATAAACCCCGAAAAACCCAAAGTTTCAGACTTTGTTGCCTACCCCATTTCGAAAAATCCTACAACACGTACTTTATCTCATCTTGTTTCGCCATACAAACTATGATTCCCCGTTCCGTATCCGGGAGGAATTTTTAGAAAATCTTTTCTGAGCGGATACCTACGTCATAATAACTATCTGCATTCTAAATTTCAGCGCAATCCGAAACATTATTGATTTTTAGACTGTTACCCCAGTTTATTCTGTTAGGGTGGCATTTTGAAAAAGTCTGAAACTCGTATTCTCTTATTTATTTACAGAAGTAATTGTGTGAAATGTCGAATAAAATGACTATCCAAACTTTGAACCCCCGCTTCATCCCCTTGAAGAGTGAATTTTGAAAAATTCTTTCTCCTATGTCAAAATAACTATCTGCATGCCAAATTTCAGCGCAATCTCAAACAATATTGATTTCAGACTTTGTTACCCATCTTCACCCTTTTAGGGGTGGAATTTCGAAAGAGCATGAAACACGTATTTACTTAAGTACTTGTGTTAAGTTTCAAATATCAAAGACTATCTACTCTTGTTTATCCATACAAACTTTGAACCCCCGTTTCATCCCCTTCAGGGGTGAATTTTGAAAAAATACTTTCTCAAAGGGAACTAACTTCATAATAATTATCTGCATGCCAAATTTCAGCGCAATCCGAAAAAATATTGATTTTCACACTTTGTTACCCCATTTTACCATCTTAGGGGTGTAATTTAAAAAAAAACCTGAGACACGTATTTACTTTTTTTTTACTAGAGCACTTGTATGAAGTTTCGAATAGAAAATACTATCTAATCTTGTTTCTCCATACAAACTTTGAACCCCCGTTTCATCCCCTTCAGGGGTGAATTTTGGAAAATACTTTCTCAGAGGGAACTAACTTCGTAATAACTATCTGCATGCCAAATTTCAGCGCAATCCGAAACAATATTGATTTTCACACTTTGTTACCCCCATTTCACCCTCTTAGGGGTGGATTTAAAAAAAACTGAAACATGTATTTACTTATTTTAACCGACTTCAAAAAAAGGAGGAGGTTTCTCAATTCGACCGTATATATATATATATTATATATTTTTTTTATGTTTGTTCGCGGATAACTTCTTCGTTTATGAACCGATTTCGATTATTCTTTTTTTGTTCGAAAGGAGATATCCCAAGTGTGGTACCATGGTAATTTTATCGAGGTCTGATAAGTATCTCCAGAGATATTGAGATAAACATTTCAAAATTGGTACTGAAAATGAATAGCGCGGCATTGAAGTCGGTTCTTTTTTAGTTTTTAAACGATATTATTTTACTTGAGCACTTGTTTGAAGCTTCGAATATAAAAGACTATCTAATCTTGTTTATCCATACGAACTTTGAACACATTTCATCCCCTTCAGGGGTGAATTTTGAAAAATCCTTTTTCAGAGGTAACTAACGTTGTAATAACTATCTGCCTGCCAAATTTCAGCGCAATCCGAAAAAATATTGATTTTCACACTTTGTTACCCCATTTCACCCTCTTAGGGGTGGAATTAAAAAAAACCTGAAACACGTATTTACTTATTTTTGTACTGAAGCACTTGTGTGAAGTTTCGGATAGAAAAGACTATCTAATCTTCTTTGTCCATACAAGCTTTGAACCCCCATTTCATCCCCTTAAGGGGTGAATTTTGAAAAATCCTTTCATAGTACACCCCTGCGTACTAAGACAAATACGCCCTCCAAATTTCAAGTCTCTACGACCAGCGGTTTAGGCTGTGCGTTGTCTGTCAGTGAGTCAGTCAGTATGTCAGGACAAAGATTCTTATAGTATTAGATTAGTTTGTATGTTTTTTTTGTGTGTATGTACGCGATTACTCCGTCAATTGTGGACCGATTCCAATGATTATTTTTGTAATCGGTAGGGTACGTTTCAGAAGTGGTCCAATTGTAATTTCATCGTGATCTGATTTGTATCTTCAGAGATATGACGATAAACGTCTCAAACTTGCTACTTATATTGACTCGCGGGGCATGGAAGTCGGTTGTTATAAAGTTACACTTGAGTACACTGATGGACTCGACAAAATATTGTTTAGTTTTTGTCTTAAATTTAATTTTTACGTCTTATAAGGCTAGCGTTTGACCACTATCTCGCCTGGTAGTAAGCAATGCAGGGTTCGAAAATATCCGATATTTATAATAAATTATAATAAATATCAAAATATCGGATATTTATGATATACTCGTATTTCGTATATCAGATATATATCAATTTTGTATGAAAGCCATATTAGATATTATTTTATTGTATTATTTATGAATACTATTGGCATATGTGTAACACAAAGATACTAAAATTATCGAAAAAAAAACTTAAATGTTTTTAATGGTTTATTTTTTTAGGTGCTTAAAATCAGACAAATTAAACCAAAAGATAAAATCTTTTAGATAAGGCAAATTCAACTAAAAAAATATATAGGAAGTAGAAATAGTAAATGCAGTAACAAATGCTAAAAATGACTAAATAATATTAATTTTTTAAACCGTTTTTGTATTGCAATATATTATAAAAAAATATTTGATATATATCGTCGAACCCAGTCTGATATATATCCATTGATATACATATATCCTCGATCCTTGAAGCAAAGACCACTAGGTCTTAGATCGTGAACACGCCAGGCCTAGAATACTTTGAATCTCGAGGGCTGTGTGCTGCCGGAACACCGGTTATGGCGGCAGATTTTCTCCTTGACGGTAGTGAGCTACTATTTGGTAGCAAGTCAGGTAGAAAATCGATATACCTACCACCTGTGAGTAATTCCTTCTTGCTTTGTTTTGTTTAGAATATCTTGTGCCTGATTCTCAGCGAAGTAATTCGCTGTAATTGGTTACAAAACATGATTATTTCGACATGCCGCCTGTAGTTTATGGTTTTGTACTGTAATTTACATTATTCTCGAGTTCTCGTAACGTCACCCACAATTTGTGGTCGCCACTTAGGATTGTAAAATAGATTGTACCTACCTGCTTACCTTGGCAGTATTTACACATGACATTTGTAGCTTCAGCTTCTTCCATATGTTATTCTATATTCTCAATTATCATCATCATCAAATATCATCAACATTTACTAGTTTACTGCTGGACATAGGCATCTCCAATTGTAAGTCACTGAGCACGATCCTAGGCCAATCCCATCTAGCTGTTGCCAGTGGTAGCCACCTTGCGAATATCATCGCTCCACATAGTCTGAGGAATTCCTACGCTGGTTTACCAATTCGTGGTATCCACTCAAGAACTTTTTAGGTACCCCAGTGGTTAGACTGATGTGGTCGACCCATTGCCACTTGAGATTAGGTAACCTACTAATTCAGACCAACACCAAGACAAGCCTGTTTCAATTATATTAATAATACTTTTTTTTTTTATAATAATAATACTTTATTAATTTTACTTGTAAATAACAACAATTTTTAAAATAATTATAAATCAGGCAGGGCTTCATACATAAATAATAGTTTAGCAGGTCTTTCTGAGTGCCCTGGTAAATTCTCGGGATTTATTTTGAGTAAAAACAATGAGCGATTCCTAACAACGATTTCATAAAGAATATCATTAGATTATTCGTTATTTCATGATTATCCAGGCATAAAATAATGGATGTGTTA
Source organism: Cabera pusaria (assembly GCA_954871355.1). NCBI lineage: Eukaryota > Metazoa > Arthropoda > Insecta > Lepidoptera > Geometridae > Cabera > Cabera pusaria. The sequence continues at coordinate 2,382,474 of OX940886.1, read as the reverse complement.
TATGCGAGTACATAGATAGGTGCCACATCGTATCTGCACACAGACATATTTAATGCCTTATAGATTCCTTACTCGTCAGGTGTACCATAAAAATAACGTTGCAATGCAAAAGGTTTTGAGTTATCTTATAGTCGCCTGACTGAGCTCTACCATATTATACTCATAAAGCTCTAATTTATTACAACTCTACAACGACAGTTGAATATCTAGGATTCTGAATAGAGCTAACGAACGCAAATATTCTAACCACCTTCAAGTAAAGTCTGCTCCCATATCCACGGATATAGGTTTCGCTATAATTTTCCTTGGCACTGATTGCACCGCGACGATCAAATGTCAACCGATACCCACAATACTTTCACTGTGTTTCCAGTACAAACTCACCCTGCCTCGACGCCCGTGACCGTAGAAAGAAAGTTACTAGGCTACGAGTAAGAAAGTAAACTGACTCTTCGACCATACGATAAACGGTCATCGGTCACCATTTCTTTTACCAACATAGGTTACCTACCTATTTCCCTTTGATCAGAAAGTACTTGCAAAATATCATGGTGAATCGATTCGACCGAATGTCTTAAAAACTTATTGCCTTGGTAGAATTGCCACATTTTACGTTTAATTTGGTCGCAGTGAGGAAATTAATCGATAGATTAATATTAATAGCTCAGACAGGAACACTTCTGATTGCAAGTTTGCTGGATAGATGGGTAACATGATATATCTACCTAGACTGACTTGACTAGACTTTTTTGATATCGATATCTAAGCGAGGTCGTAGATTAAGCAGCTTTCGGAAGCGATTTTATGATTCGGTAGGGATTGTCCAATCTTCACAACTAAGCTTCGCAGACCGTTACGTGCTGCACATTGCACCGTGAAGCTTACTTCTTTTTTGTGATTTCTTTTTTTTTAAATCTGATTGGCTAGCGTTTGACCATTATCTCGTTGTCCGCGAGTTTATTAGCTATCACCCATTCGCCGTTGCATAACGCGTTGACACTATTGATGAAATTACCTCCTACGATTCAACTAACCTCGGAAGCAATCTATTGGAAGGCAATTATATTAAACCTATTGTATTTTTCAAATGAGAGTGATATAACTTCGAGGGTTTTCCTTCTAATGGGAGGCAAAAAGACGAGATGATAGTGGCCGAAGTCGGCGCTGCGCCCGCGGGTCGCGTGTGCCGGATATAAGCGCGAGAAGGGCGCGCGCCGCCGCATTGCCGCTCCCGCCGGCCCCGACACCACGCGCATCATGGGGCGAGAGGTAATTAAACTATTTATTTAATTACTCACTTGTTCATTCATCTTTCGAACTTCAAATAATTTAGTGTTCAATAGGTTTTCATCGGTCGAAGGTTTTCTATTAATACAGTCCTGTTTTAACGGTGTCCGTCCTTGTCCCCAGGCACTACTAGCGGTCACAGCGTGGCTGACCGTGAGCGGAGCACTAGCAGCGAACAGTTTCGTGTTCAAAGACCAGCTCGGCGCCGAGAGCGCGTCCCGCCTGTACAGGAACGCCGTGGGCTCCGTGTACGCCAGCGCGGCGCCTTACGGAGCTTACTCATTTCAAATCCCGTCCATCAGCACGCAGAAGGCGGCCGCCTCGAGGGCCGTCCCGGTGAAGGAGAGTCTCAGCCTTCAGAATGCGAACGGATACTTGAAAGACTCGTACGGGAACAGGTTCGTGGAGGCGCTGCAGTCGATGAAGTCGCTTCCGTTCAAGCCGTTCCCGCAGCAGTACGTGCAGCTGCAGGAGCTGCCGGCGCACTTCGCGCAGCCGCTGAGCGCCGCTCCGCCACCGTCGCCGCGAGCGCCCTCGCAGCTGGTGCTCGGCTCGCCCTACCGGCTGCCGGCGCAGGCCGCGCCCGCTCCTATCACGCAGCAATACTCCTTTGCGCACCCCGGCGTTTACGCGAACTCGTTCAGCAATTTAGCGCCAGCCGCGTTCTCTTACGGCCCTAATTTCGGATCTGTGATACATGTGCCCGTGCAATCGGTGGCTTCGTCTCAGAACACTCATAAAAACCAACCGCAGAGTTTTACACACACAGTTTCTCATGAAGCTTCGGCGCCGGTGCAGACGAGACCCAGTGTCGCATACGCCGATACGCAACCGAAGGAGCGATATAATCATTTTGTGTCCCAGGTTTCCCATAGCAATAGTCAGCCGATCCAGGATATTTCTCATGTGAATCGTGAACATCCCACGGCTCAGCACCAGCCGTCGAGTCACGAAGCCGTGTACGCCGACACGCAGCCGCGGGAACGGTATCATCACTCGAATCACGAACACAAATTCCAGCGATTACAAGAAGCCCCTGAGGAGAGTTATTCTGCAGAGGAGTCCCCCGCTCCGGCTCGACACGTGGCGCCTAAAGTTACAACGAAACAGATTGTGTCCGCTACGAAGGAAACGCCCGTTCCAGCCGTTGTCAACGGAAAGAAAACTGTCGTCAATGTGAAAACTAAACCGCCGCTTCCTCTGCTGGACATCAGTCTCCTCGAACCGCTGACGTTCGACAACCCTCTGGTGCCACAGGTGCAACATTTCTTGCCGAGAATTAACCAGGCCACATATCACAAGCTGCCCGAATTAGACAAGCAAGATGATAAAAAGTACCATAAAGAATACGTCGTGCAGAAAACCAAGTCTTACGACAGCGGAATCGTCAAAGGAAAACCAAAGAAACCGAGAAAGAAGCAGAAGGTGCCCGCAGTGGAACATAATTATCACGACGACTACATCCCCGCGGCGACGGCGAGGCCGACGGTGACAATCCAGAGCCCGGACGAAGCGCCGGAAATCTCGTACGAAATTAATTCACCGAACTACAAGGAGACTTACAAGGAGCAAGCCATCAAATACAACAAAGAAACAAATTCCGAACCCGTGCACTATACTTATGGAACCAATACTCATAAAGAACCAGTGCACTACTCTTTCACGCACAGCTCTAAAGAACCAATACATATACAGGAAGTGCGTTACGAAGGCAAAGGGGAGGCTCCCAAGCATCTCATTTACAAATTAAAACCTGAGGAACATGAGGGCAGCGAGAAATCCAAAACTGAGTCTGAAGATTTCCGTGAATCTGTTGGACCATCACGAGATGAGGCCCCGGATCGCTCGCATCATCGCGAACATAAAGAGCATCACTCGTCGCATCCTGAAGCTCCAAAGTCGACAGAACATTATGTGCCGGAACACAGAGAACAGGAATACCATCATACGACCAGTTCCCACGGCGAACATAAAGAACAAAATTACCATCATACGCCTAGTCCTGACTCACACCTAAACGTGCCACACAAAGATAAACATTACCACCATACGCCCAGTTCCCACAGTGTACCACACAAAGAACAACAATACCACCATACGCCCAGTTCTGACTCACATCATAACTCGCCACACAATGAACAAGAATACCATCATAAACCTAGTGACAGCCATCATAATCATCATCAGCATCAACCCCAGCAACACCACTCTTTCGATGAAACTCCTCTTGAGCACGTGGCAGAGTACGAGGAAGACATCCAACTGACTGCCCCCATCAAAGTGGACCCCAATCAACACTTAAAACATTCCAAGACGGAGCCCCCGCAACAATCCCGCCCGGCCCCCGCATCACAGCATCATTCGCGACCATCTCACCAACATAACTTGCAAACCGATTCCGAACCACGCCACGAAACACCCTCCATGCGCGTTCATGAAAAAACAAAACAAGTTTACATAAAGGAAGAAACACCCGAAGACGATGACACCGTCGGAGACCAACTACCCAAATCGATGTTCGGTAACGAAAGAGAGGAAGACAAAGAGCAAGACTTCGAAAAAGCGTACCGAAATTCCGCATTCGGTTTCCCCGCCTACGACAAGCCCAGTCTAGACGTGGAGAAAGATATTTACAATTCGGAAAGTTACGGAGTACCGCGTGACCACAGCGCCTACGATATCGACCATTCGCCGTTCCAACAGTACCAAGAGGAAGGTGATAACTTCCCCAAAGAGATGCGTCTCAGCTACAAAGACGACAGAGACAAAACGAAAGAAGACTACTTCTTAGATTACTCGGTGAGCAAACCCGAGAGCGCTCTGGATCGATACAAAAACAAAGTTGGTTACTATAAACTGTACAAAGACCAAAAACCTGAAAAATATGTAGCACACGAAGACGACAAAAACAAACAAAAACAGAGCGCGAAACTCACGGCGATACCGTACTCGTATTACCCGGTCCAAGGCGATATGAAAAAGTTTTTCGCTCAATATAAAACGGTACCGATCTCCGCCGCCCCTTTCGTTTTCGAATACGATTATTCCAAAGGAACGCCGGCGCCGGTACAAAAAGATAATACTGCGCACTCGTCGCGACCCTTTCTCAGGTATAAGATGAACACGCATTTCGTGGAGCCTCAATTCCAGTACGGCTTCGAGCCCATATCGATACCGCGGCTGCTGGACAGCGAACTGGCCGCGATGGCCACCAACAACAGTCCCAACAGTGAGAAGCCCGGCACGAGGAAAAAGATATACAAAGAAAATTTCTACATTAAGAAAACGAGCTTGTCCGACGCGGAGGCGAATAGCTGATAAGATTAATTTATTATTGTTGTGTTACTAGGTTTAATAACGTTATATTCGCTAATAGTAAATTAATAAAAATGATAATTTATTTAGTTATTTGTTTTTCAATGCCCTAGACTAGATATTACCCGTTGCAGTTGAGCTGTCAGCTTGTGCAACGTATTTTACTTTCGCTATCTACCAATCAATATATTACGTGACGATAGCTATTTCTTGCGCCAATTTGTAGTTCATCGATGAACATAAAAAGTATTTCTTTAGTAAGCAGAGTCAGTGAGCGTGGAGCAAGCAAAAAAATAAATATCTGTAGAACGATTTTGCATGCTTATAGACCGGATTCAATGAAACTGGTCGCTCTGCGGCGCAAGTGCAACACTAGGAAGTGAAACTTGCAAATTGCAGCTGCGTAAGCGCAACCTACTACCCACATATTTATGCTTTCTTTATTTTCCTTTTATATAACATGTAACTAGCTTCTTATTCATACTTAAATTAGGTAAATTATAATTATTAAATAATAATAGGGCCTGTATACTATATAATAAATGTCTGTGTATTTTTCTTATCAGTAGGTTTCTAAAGATTCTAAAAAATATGGTGCAATAAATACCGAAATCTACTGTTTGACCAAAACTAGGATTCAGGGTGTTTAGCAATACCTTGGTCAATTATTAACGGTAAGACAAGTTGCAGATGCAATGTGAGGAAACCATTGTACCTACTTACTGATAGCAAAAAACTAGCTAACCTACTCTCATTGAAATTTAGAAACTATTCCAAGGCCGAGGTAAAAATTGTATTCAGAGGTAGGTAATTAAATTAAGATGACAATGATCTCTAGTACGGGTTTATTCGTAGATCAATACTGTTTGATAACTTAAAAACTAAATATATCTTGGTCCGCCAAAAGCACATTCTTGGCGCTACATTGTTGTTTTACGTGAAATGTGACTAGTAAAATAAATAATGAAATATTATAAATTCGATTCAACTAATCTACCAGATCTAGAGAGACTTTTTTATTATATTATTTAGTTATTACACGTACAAAAATATAAGAGACGGATGAAATTACTAACTAGGATTTATAGGTAAGTTTTGCTATCTTGCTTTTCTGTTTATTTCCGTGTCTGTTTCGATCGCGTTTCTTTTCCTTAGAAGCCTCATAGTCATTGCGATCGTGGCTCCGCACATGATGACAGCTAGCGCGGCCAAGACCAACACTCCTGTCGAGAACTGGTTTCCGTCGCCTAAGTGGAGCAGTTCTGCGACCAACGCCACCGGTCGTAGTATCTTAACGACTGGCTCGCAGCCTGACTCCCTCACGTACTTCGCCCACGTCCTATTCGCGAATGTCAACTCTCTGGGCCGAATGAAAGGTCTTCGACCAGGCACAGTCTTGTTCAGCGTCGTGCTTATATTCCGCAGCTGGGTTTCATTGTAGTGGCAGTAGAGGTGCTTCTTCTTCTTGTTTCCTTTCACGACGATATCTTTCTCGGCACTCTTGGCGCCGATGAGGACGTCCAGATCTCCCTTTATCATGTTCGCCCAGTCCCACATCTCAGCGATCTTGCAGTCGCAAATGAACGGATTGCCGAGGAGATTCAACGAATGCAATTTAGGGTTGTTGGCGAATATAATAGGATCGATGGTGGTCAGGTTGTTGCTGCTTAGATCAATTTTTTCCAGATGATGTAACGTTTCCAGGAACGATAGGCTTCCCTCGACGGATTTCAACCGATTACCGGACAGGTTGAGGTCGGTCAAATTCTCTGTAAATTTGAAAGCTTCTATGTCCAGTGAAGTAATATTGCAGTTGCTAAGGTCGAGATTTGTCACCTGCGACAGTTGTTTCGGGAATACGGGACCTTTCGCCGGTATCACCAGTGGGTTACCGCCGAGGCGGATCTCCCTCAAATCCATGTACGTGAGATTCTTAAAGAAAGCGTTCGCGTTTAATGGTCTTTTCAGGCCGCAGAATTCTAGTTCCAAAGTGGTCAATTGAGTGAGATTCCCAAACAAGCCCGCCTCGAGGGATAACAAGTCGTTGCCCGACAGGACGAGACGTTTCATCGATGTCATTTTCGCAAACGAGTCCGGACCGACAATAGATAAGTTACTATAACCCATATTGAGATATTCTAGGTTCTCCAGGGGTGCTAACAACCTCGTGAAGACATTGACGAGCGGATTATGTGAAATGTCTAATTCTCTAAGATTATCGAACACGTTGAAATTATCTGGCAGATTTCTCAGACCACAATTGCTCAAAAATAGTTTTTCGAGTTTCGGAAGCGGATCGATCGCCTCTTTTAGATCCGGTGCGAATAGAGGGTTACCAGATAAGTAGAGACTCCTCAACCTGGTCGCGTTAGCGAAAGCTTCGCCCGATATCGGGCCCTGGATCTTACAATTAGACAAATCTAGTAATTCCAAATGGTTGACGCTGTTGCCCAACGTGACTGCGACATCCATGTCTCGCAATTCATTGTCCGCAAGAATGAGAGAAACTAGATTGGTACAATTGGAGAAAGTATCTTCGGATAGCGACGTGAGTCCCGATCTTCTCAAGTTCAAGTATTCTAGTCTAGTCAGCTTGCCTAGTATTTCAGGCCAATCTGTGTCGCTCAAGCTGTTTCCGGCGAGTTCCAGATTTTTGATATTAGTAGCGATCGCAAACGTGAGTTCGGATATTTTTGTGAGTTTGCAATCGTTAAGTTTCAATGTTTCTAGGCTGGTCAAGGCGTCGAATATGCCCGCGTCTAATGTCCGGAGAGGGTTGTTGGAGAGGTCGACAGTGTTGACCGCCGTGATGTTGTCGAAGAACTGAGTATGGATCGAGCTGAGGTTACAGTTGCTGATGTCCAGGAACTGAAGTGTCGCTGAAATCAGGAAGGGCCCCTCGACGGTGCTTATTGGATTGTCTTGGAGTTCTACGTTAAGCAAACCACGCGAGTCTCTGAAACGGATAATATAACACGATTAAGGGTCGTATTTTTGCTAATAGCTAAGATTGATTTGTAATCGAAAGGACTCCGTAAGATCGTAAACATCATACACGAGTGTCTTGTATGATATAAAGCTCAATTTGTATTCGTTGTGGAGTCATTATCTAATATTGGCACTAGTTGGTAGCAATTCGTCGCGGTTCTGAGCACTAACATAACAAGATCACGAGTAATTTGAACAATTTTGTCATCAGCACGCATTGTGCGATCTCATGAATGTCAGCGCCGGACAATGGCCATCACTCGGCAGAACTACAAGTGTGGTGTCGCGCTTGGGCGTGTTTGTTACCTAGAAGGTGCGGGTTCGAGTCCCGCCGGAGGGCGAAATTTTGTATTGTATTTATATGTATTTAATAATTCGTAAAAAAATATAAAAGTTTAGTTAGATTTTTTATATCAGGTATTCTAGAGTTTGACCACTATCTCGCGAACACGCTAGGCCTAGAATACTCTGACTCTCCAGAGAAAACTAAAAAAAACAATAAATATCTCATAACATTACTAACATAAGTTCGTTTTAAATATGTAGTGTAAGCGTAATTAATTATCGTATTTACTCAATACTTACAAGAAAGCTTCTGGATCAACATAAGTGATATTATTTCCAGAGAAATCTACGTCTATCAAGTATTCTAGGCCTTTGAAAGACTCTCTTTCTAACTTGGTCAGACGATTGTTAGCAACTTGAAGTCTTCTCATCTTTATATCGTTGGGGAAGCGTTTCAACGTGGTGATGTTGTTTCCGTTGAGGTCGAGGATGTACACGCTGAGACTGAGTTCGTCGTAGGGAACCTCAGTGAGGTTGCTCTCTGAACAATCTGTGACCCAGTTGATCCTGAAGTAGTGGCAATCACATTCGTCTGGACACTCCAGCTCGAAGCTGTCTCCATTGAACCCGTAGGAGAATCCAAACGCGATCATGCAAAACACGAAGACCGTTGTGCGAGCCATGTTCAAAAAATTCATGTTGATTCTTTAAAGCTTCAGAGTATGGTTTTTGCAGCCATATTACCTGTAAGCGAAAATATTCTTTGATTGTTTAGTCAGTCAACGTGACATTCTGATTTGCAGATTGTTAATGAAACGATAAACATTTACAGAGATGTGCGAATTGATATACATCTGTATGAGATCGTAAAGATGTAAACGTTGCTTTTGTTTGTTTGCACATCCGGAATACATTAGTAGAGTAGGTAATATCGTTGTAGTAGGTAAGTGTGAAAATAATTAGGAATTTGCTAACTAGGAGGTACGCGCAAGTCGCAACAGTTAGAAAAATCGATTGACCTTGACTTCGGGATGTAATGGACCGTCTTTGTGCGGAGATCGCAACGGTTCACTGGAATTACAACGGCGACGATTGTGCAAGGCGACGCACGGGACAATAATGGTAATAGCCGTCATCCTGCTCGCTCCGGCGTCGACTGTTTCCCGCCAGAATTTTCCAGAAGCATCGACATACTTTCAATAGGTCAGCTCAGTTCGGTCACGCCCTCGTGAGCAAACGACGAATGTCACATCAAAAGTTATTGATTGATGACCCTTACGACATTGGTCGAGCGTTGAACAAGCTATGCCAGCAAGTAAACAAATTGCCGAATTAACAACATAAATCGATTTTTCTTATAACTTAACTCAGGTAGGTATTGAATGCAATAGGTATGTACTTACTTATTTTATTCGATAAAATTATCAATATCAATTAATTTTGAGAAACCATGGAGAATTATTTGCATTGCAGATAAATTGCTAGATTGTTTCTTTAATCGTGGTAGTAATTGTAGGTACGTTAATCTAGTAAGGTAAAATTGAGGAAACCCGTTGCAATGAAAATGACGTTGCAATTGTAACACTTATGTTGCAATTACAACGTCATTCAAGATCACTTCTGAGATCACGTATATACGAAGACAGGAAGTGCGACAACTCCGTGCACCACCGATGAGTCATGCCACTCGTGGTTGCAATTTGTTTAATCCAATTACCTAGCTGTCTGGTTTCACAATAATTTTAGTTAAAGCTCTTTTAAATTAGCAACTCATAAAATTGCCTACCTATAAACATAGATAAATGTTATGTGAAAACGATAAAACCTATCCTACCTATAATATTATAAAGAGAGAACATTTGTATTTTTGTATGTTTGTAATGATTTGGCTCAAAAACTACTCAACCAATTTAAAAAATTCTTTCACTAATACATAGAATGGACTTTCGGAATGAAAATAGGCTATATATTATCCCGTTTAAATCAAAGGTACATTCGTGGAGACCTAATTTGCAATCTAAGTCGGCACAACAACGGTCGAAAAAACACGTTTCTTACGAACGCTGCTCAATTGAAAATAGATAGAAGAATATTTTTTATGGAAGAGTTATACAACTTTATAAGACCTACAAAAAAGTCCGTGACAGCATATGTCTATCTCTTAAGGTTGACTCACAGTAACCATTTTAATCTTAAAATTTTTGTTAAAAAATATTACATAACTTCCAAGGCTATTTTCAAGTATAATCCTTATCCAAATAATTACGTTAATTAGCTTGGCCACATATTATAGATTAAACTGTCCCTTACAGTATATAATTCAAATGAAAACTTTAGAAGATATCACGAATTTCACATACATGCATCGCAAAATTAATAAAATATTTGCATTGAAACCACAGATTAGGTCATAGTTACTACGAAAATATTATTATAAGCTTAGCTATGCTGTAGATCCCCACCGATCACAATCAATTTGAAGTCAATATAGTATAATAATATGATCTATTGTATAAAATAATATTCATCTATATATATATATATATATATATATATAATAATATAATATTTTAAACCACCCCGACTGATCTATGTATACCTAATCTTTTCATTAAAAGCATTCCAATGACTCTAAACACGACATTTAAATCTGAGCTGTAAGTTGGTGAGGATTTGAGTATTCTGTAGAGTCCAGGAGATGTCCCAGCATCAAGTCAATGCTTCCATGTTCTTACAATATCGTTGAAGAAGAAGATTTTCGAATTTTTCAGACTTATGAAAGTTGATTTCATAGCGCAATTAACTAGAAAAAAGCTCATAGTTTTATAACGATTGAACGAATTTTCATGAATCAAAGCTAAGAAAACTCTCGATGAAGACATCTATCAAACAAAAAAAAACTATCAATAATAAAAACAAAATCGGTTCATCCGGTTGGGTGCTAAGATGCTACAGACAGACACACAGATACACACGTTAAACGTATATTACCCCTACATTTTGCGTCGGGGAACGCTTAAGGTTACGGCGGCAGATGTTCTCCTTGGTGGCTACTTTTTGGTAGATTTAATGATCCCACTACCACTGTACGAAAACTCATGATTCATGAATGCACATAAAACTTTCATTGGTAGGTATATAGCTAGGATTAGAACCAACGAACGTCGATCAGGTTAACTATCCTTTACGCCAAAGAGCCGTCCAATATCACTACGTAAGTATTATAAAACAAAGTCCATCACTGCGTCTGTCTGTCTGTTCGCAATAATCTCAATAGCTACTGTAGGGCTATTCTGTAAGCTATCTCGGTAGCGGAATCCACGGTGAGATTTGAATTTCGTATTACGAAATTCAACCGTATTACGAACGTGATACGACTGAATTTTGTAGTACGAAATACGAATCTCACCGCGGATTCCGCTGTCGAGATAGCTTACAGAATAGTCTAGCTGAACGGATTATCATGCGGTTTTCACCAATAGCCAGAGTGTTTATGAGGAAGGTTTAGGTGCATAATTCGAAAAGGTTTTGTGTAAATTGGATGAAATATGACGATGATTGTTAAATATGTTCATATTTTATATTCGATGCAACAAACTGATGCAAATTTTGTAGGCATATATGTTCTACCCGTGCGAAGCCGGGGCGGGCTGCTAGTGAACCAATCACTTTAAAAACTTTTACAGCACTAAACGACGTCAAAATTTCACGAATTCACGACCACAGAGCTATAGAGTGTTATGTATTTAAATTTGAATAAAAACATAAACTATCCACCGTTCTTAATTATGTGACCAGCCAGTAAGTAGTTATACTAGGTTCAGATTGAATGTATAAAGTTTACCTATTGAATTTTTAGCCAATCATGTGTTTCATCGAATGTACCGCTAGTATGGGCAAGTTTTGCGATACCAAGAGAAAGACAAAAAAATACATGCAATAAGTTATACTTCTTAGTTTGAAAAAATTTTCCCTTTAAATAAGCGTTCTTAATTACATAACCAATACTGTATGTATATACAGTATGTCTAGCTACTACGTGTAACTTTGGCTAAACCTAAATAAGAGTAGGTAGCTGAATAGAACTTGAAGGGCGAAGTGCGAACCAACCTGCAAAACATTTAACATTGTAGATAGCGCGTCATCAGCTTTCATGTTGTTTACCTTGGACGGTGGACACAGACTAAATAATAGCCCTTGGACTATAGGCGTTGCGGAAGGGCATTGTTACATATGTTAATACATATGTTTATACCTACTTATACCTATGAGCCCACGTACCTTTGTGGAGTTACGTGGTATTTATTAATCACGGACATTGTGTTTACTCATTAATTATTAATTAAATCCATTGTGCAATATTAATTTACCTAAGTAATCATAATTATTTTTGTACCTAGGTATAGGTAACAAGATTATGCACCCCTTGAGCTTAAAATTTATGAAAATAAGCGACTAGTAAATGCGTTATTGAAAACTAGGACATAAAAAAGAATTCATTTACTAAGTAAGGAGGTTACCTAAGTAGACTAACGCTGAAGTAGCAAACTTATTTAGATTAGAAATAATGCACTGCAACTACCGCTAGCCGGTACATCAGGTTGCTGCAACACGGCTAAAACAAAACAAGTCACATTCACTGTCCACTAAACAAAACAAAGCTTTAAAATTGCTTGTATTATGTTAACTGGTTAAAACCGGAAACTTCACAATGACCATAACAAGAGTAAACATTATTCGCGCCCCTAGACGAGAATTACGTCGGGGTCACAGGGTTTCCGCACGAGTGCACAGTGGAACTTACATGTGTGATCAAAGATCGCGTCCTCCCAACTCGGGCACCGGTTGTCTACTGAACGACTGACTATACCAGATATCTACTACTAAAGTAAGTACCGAGTTTGAATCACTGCGACGGCAAGCGTTGCCCACTGTCCACTTGTCCTACATCATTATGTGCTGTGAACAACACGCACGACACAACGAGTTGGTTTGACTTGACACAACGAATGGTGCTGTTAACATAGTGACTAATGGTGACGCCTTGTTTCAGACTGATTCAATAGATAGATTGGTTTGGTAAGTCATTTCTCGGTAAGTATATTTTTGGTATTTCAGTCATGGCGAGGACTCAACACATATCAAGACAAACATGACATTGTGATAATTGCAAAGACGTTCTCGGTACGCAATAATTTATACTTCTATTTATACTTGGGAATGACATTTTTGTTGCGGAAACAGATGCCACTCCATACATTTTGAACATGCGTTAGCGTGAAGGCAAACAGGAAATTGGATTTTGTCTAGGGGCCCAGATAGTTTAGTTAGCATCACCTATTCGTACCAGACCTACACATAAGTAAATTAGTACCTACGCTGCGCCCGTATCATATACATAACTACAAATACTTACAAATCGAAGGTTGACATGAAACCACCTTTATCAGAATGTTAGCAAATACGAAGCCTTTTAATTCGATTAGTTATTCTGAATGCTACTCAGGGCAAATATTTCCGCTGATTGCTGTTTCAATTAAGCTAGGAGTACATTTTTACAATACTAGACAAATTGGCTAGGCCAATATGTTTGTATTTTAGGAGCTTAAACCTTTAAAACCTTTTCTGAAAGGTCTAAGTTTAGGAGTTAGCTTATTGTTCGGTTTTGTGAAAAACATCTACGCAGTACTTCGCGACCTTTATGAGTGTTTCGTAAAGAAAATACAATGTAATCACTAACGCCTGTGTGCAATTGAAAGCAAATAATCGTTGCTTGCTTATCTGTTTATTTATGCATAAAAATTACTGATTTTGTGAGAAGTGGTCAAACGCTAGCCACTAGCGTTTGACCACTTTCTCGCTAGCGGCTAGCCTTTCGGATAAAACTAAAAACCGATTGCACATACCACGTAAGTCAGTTTCAGTTGCAAGTTTGAGATGTTTATCGAAACAGAACTGAAACCAGAGATATGGCGATCCATATCTCTGGAAATACTTATTAGGTCTTGATAAAATTTAAATAGATAAATTAATTAATTTACCTTGAAGATTAACCCGCACTAAAAAAATATATATAATCACGTAACAAATATACAGACAACCGACGAATTGAGAACCTCCACCTTTTTGGAAGTCAGTTTAAAAAATTCGTTGTCTGTAAAGTTGGTTAGTTACGGATCGCACTTGGCGAGTTTATATCTTATAGGCTTGTAGTTTGTCAATATAGTTTTCGTATCGAAATGAAACCACAGAATAAATAATAGTACAAATGAAACGTTTGTAATCCATCGTCCTAGGTTACGGACGATAGTTTAATGTGACACCTGACAACGTCATAACAAAACATTATGTTTATGTTCATGTTCATTTTCATATCCATTTTCATGTTCAACTTCTTTTTGACCACTATCTCACCTGTTGGTAAGTGATGATGCAGTCGAAGATAGTAAGCACGCTAGGCCTAGAATGGGAACTGGCTCTCAAGCATAGCGGCCGGAACACATTAGATGATTTGGCGACAGAATTTCTAACTTGAGGGTGGTAGCTGGCCAGGCGGACACTAGATAGTGTCCTACCACTATGCGGGTGACAGTTAAAAGCGCACGTACATTTTTCGATAAAAAAATCCATTGGTGCACTGCGGGGATTGAACTCGGTACCTCTGGCATCAAAGCCGACCGTTCCCCCGATTACGCCACCGGGCCTTCATTCAGTTTTATTTTTCTCGACCATATATTTTATATAAATGTGGCGCCTGAGGCGGGACGCCGCTATGCTACTACTGTGTGCTGGTACACCATGTCCAAGTAAAAAGATTTAGATTTACTACTTCAACTACTTGACTGAAAACTAGATATAGTATATTGGCGAAATAAACTATATGTGTCAAGTCTTAATTTGATTAATGATTTTTTATGTTCATGTCATGTCAATGTCAACTCTACATTGGTAATGTCAAAGTCATATGAAAAAGAAAACAATTCAAGTTTTTGCAAACTCGGTCGGTGGTGCAATTTTGTTTTGCATTTTTACATAAGTGAATCATTTAATTATTGTAAATTTTCACAATGGCGCAAAAGGATGCTGGGCAAACTACAGATGAAGAGTCTTTGAAGGATATATTTGATCAAGCCATGAAGTGGTACGACGACGTAGAAAAGGAGAAGGAGCCACTCAACAGCGATGCCGTGCAAGTGAGCTTTTTGTTTTAGTCATTATACCCGTATACCATCTCAAGATGCATTTTATTCTTCACCATTCGCAATCTCATAGTTCGATTTGCTTCGCGTACGTCCATATTTGCTAAATAGCTTTTGTATGGATGTTTCTTATCACTTTTTTCACAACGACCTGTTCCTCAATATTCTAGACTGATTTGTGATTGCTTTCAAAATTTTTACCTTATATCCAAAATTTAAACAACGTGCAAATGGTAAAGGAATCAGGCTTTCGGTCCATTACATAACACAGTCAATAAAAAGGGTGATAATTAAATTTTGGTGTTGATTTTTGTGTTATTTGTATAACTCCTTTGTCACTTATTAGATCTATGTTTAATCTGTCATCTCTACTATAGAGTCACTCTTGAATTATTTACATACAACCTCATCCAGCAACCTTGCAAATCAATCACTAATAAATATGATTTTTAGCTTCGTATAAAATCAGCAATATTAAAGTTTGAGAAGGCGACCAACTTGGTGTCTGTATCTGGAATGTTCAGTAAGAATGAGAGCATGGAGGAACTGCCAACGGAGACCCTACAGTACCTGCTGCTGCCAGCATTGCTCGGAACACTCAGCCTCAAACTATGCAATCAACCGAGGAAGGATATTATTACAGTCGCTGAGATTTACTTCAAGTAACTATTGGAATATGATTTTATGTTTATTTCCTCTATAGTAAGTAAAGTCTATACTAAGTAAAGTAAAAGTGACTTATTCTGTAATAGTTGAATTGTAAAGGTTGGGCTAGTCTTTAACCATATACCAAATTAGTTGATTTGATACTGGGGGTGCTCATTGATAATGACTGTTCAATCGTCTTTAAACTTTTCCTAAGATATTAGCAAATTAAAAGAAAAAGCCTTACTTTGCGAAGTATTACATTAAGACGATTATATTAAATGTATATCTATACTAATATTATAAAGAGAGAACATTTGTATTTTTGTATGTTTGTAATGAGTAAGCTCAAAAACGACTGAACCGATTTAAAAAATTCTTTCACTAATACATAGAATGGACTTTCGGAATGAAAATAGGCTATATATTATCCCGTTTAAATCAAAGGTACATTCATGGAGACCTAATTTGCAACCTAAGTCGGCAAATGAACGGTCGAAAAAACACGTTTCTTACGAACGCTGCTTAATTGAAAATAGATAGAAGAATATTTTCTATGCAAGAGTTGTACAACTTAATAAGACCTACAAAAAAGTCCGCGACAGCATATGTCTATCTCTTAAGGTTGACTCACAGTAACCATTTTAATCTTAACATTTTTGTTAAAAAATATTACATAACTTCCAAGGCTATTTTCAAGTATATAGTATTAATCCTTATCCAAATAATTACGTTAATTAGCTTGGCCACATATTATAGATAAAAATTGTCCTTTACAGTATATAATTCAAATGAAAACTCTAGAAGATATCACGAATTTCACAAACACGCATCGCAAAATTAATAAAATATTTGCAGTGAAACCACAGATTAGGTCATAGTTACTACGAAAATATTATTATAAGCTTAGCTATGCTCTAGATCCCCACCAATCACAATCAATTTGAAGTCAATTTAGTATAATAATATGATCTATTGTATAAAATAATAATGATCTATATATATAATATAATAATTTAAACCACCCCGACTGATCTATGTATAATAGCTTTTTCCAATTACTCTAAACACGACATTTAAAATCTGAGCTGTAAGTTGGTGAGGATTTGAGTATTCTGTAGAGTCCAGGAGGCTTCCATGTTCTTACAATATCGTTGAAGAAGAAGATTTTCGAATTGATCAGACCTATGAAAGTTGATTTCATAGCGCAATTAACTAGAAAAAAGCTCATAATTTTATAACGATTGAACGAATTTTCATGAATCAAAGCTAAGAAAACTCTAGATGAAGACATCTATCAAACAAAAAAAAACTATCTATAATAAAAACAAAATCGGTTCATCCGGTTAGGTGCTAAGATGCTACAGACAGACACACAGATACACACGTTAAACGTATATTACCCCTACATTTTGCAAGCTACTTTTTGGTAGATTTAATTTTTTTTTTTTTTTTTATTTATTACACACACTTCAAATGCAACAACATTACAGCACATAGCCAAATCGATGCTGCAGAAAAAAAAGAGAACATTCTGGTATACACATTAATAGAATAATAATACAATACAAGAAAAAAATAAATGATGATTACTCAACAAAATTAAAAATTATAGTAAATTAATAAACCAATCCTAAAAACAAATAAATTCAATGATATTAATTTTCCACATACTTCTGCACCGCTTCTTTGAATTTCGGCAGGGTACAAAAAAAAATGTCTATATTAAATGCTATCATATTAATTAACCGTATGGCTCGTGACAAAGGTGCAAACATAGCTAAATTCGTTCTTGCCGACGGCACCGACAATGTATCGACACGTCGACGCACCCCTACCACCGGCATGATTATATATATATTGATTATATATATATATATATATATATATATATATATATATATATATATATATATATATATATATATATTATATATATATATATAAATATATATATATATAATATATATATGTATAGATGATAATGATTCCACTACCACAGTACGAAAACTCATGATTCATGAATGCACATAAAACTTTCATTGGTAGGTATATAGCTAGGATTAGAACCAACGACCGTCGGGTCAGAATCAGGGTAACTATCCTTTACGCCAAAGGGCCGTCCAATATCAATACGTAAGTATTATAAAACAAAGTTCATCACTGCGTCTGTCTGTCTGTTCGCAATAATCTCAATAGCTACTGAACGGATTATCATGCGGTTTTCACCAATAGCCAGAGTGTTTATGAGGAAGGTTTAGGTGCATAATTCGTTAAGGTTTTGTGTAAATTGGATGAAATATGACGATGGTTGTTAAATATGTTCATATTTTATATTCGATGCAACAAACTGATGCAAATTTTGTAGGCATATATGTTCTACCCGTGCGAAGCCGGGTCGGGCTGCTAGTTTATATATAATACTAAAAGCATAGGTTTGGCATAGCAACTGTTATCTATGGAATATAAGAAACATAGTCATAGTCGGGTAATAAATGAAATGAAATCTTACACATTGATGTGTAAGATTTCATTTCATTTATTACCCGTTTTTCATTTATCACCTATTTTAATGATAGCTGCAAAATAGAAATTTGTATGTAAGGTTACAGCTGTTACATACCTATCCGACCTTAGGCCTGCACTGCCTCATCTCATGCAGTTATTATTCTTTAAATAAACTTCCATTGTGATTTGAGACAGAAACATAATGGGTCCTAATGAGACACAAGAGCAAAAGTATTGAGTATTAGGGCCAGTTTCACCGGTTCCCAATAGCGCTAATATGAAGAAATCTGACAGATTTTTGACAGGTTTTATTTGGTGTCATGTGTCAGATAACTATCTAACGCATTATCAGGAACTGGTGAAACTGGCTCTTAGAATATTGAATATATCTGTAACTTATACTGTAACCATTTTATAGAGATTTTCTACAAAGATGTAATGACTATGGAGTGACAGACATAGAAGTGCCACAGCCGAGGGATGAACAAAGAGACGCAACGGTGGCCCACCTGTCTACTGAACAAGCTAAGATTGCTAATATGGTGAGATCATTTAAGAGTGTTTAAAAATCTTAAAGAACCGACTTTTAAATGTCGTGCTAGTCATTTTCAGTACCAACTCTGAGGTGTTTATCTCCATATCTCTGGAGATACTTAACATATCTGTCTGTCTGACATTCTGTCGCACAAAGTGCTTAGCATCAACATCTGATACTATAAGAATTTTTATCCTAATGTACTGACTGACTGACTGACAGACAACCCACAGCCTAAACTGCTGGTCGTAGAGACTTGAAATTTGGAGGGTATATTTTTCTTTGTACGTAAGGGTGTACTAAGAAAGGATTTTCCAAAATTCACCCCTTTAGGGGATGAAATGGGGGTTCGAAGTTTGTATGGAGAAACAAGATCAGATAATATTTTCTATTCGAAACTTTACACAAGTGCTTCAGTAAAAAAAATAAGTAAATACGTGTTTCAGGTTTTTTTTTTTAAATTCCACCCCTACGAGTGTGAAATGGGGTAACAAAGTGTGAAAATCAATATTGTTTCGGATTGCGCTGAAATTGGGCATGCAGATAGTTATTACGACTTTATTCCCTCTAAGAAAGGATTTTCCAAAATTCACCCCTAATGGGGATGAAACGGGGGTTCAAAGTTTGTATGGATAAACAAGATAAGATAGTCTTTTTTATACGAAACTTCACACAAGTACTTAAATAAATACATAAATACGTGTTTCAGGCCTTTTTCGAAATTCCACCCCTAAAAGGGTGAACTGGGGTCAAAACAAAGTCTGAAATCAATATTGTTTCGGATTGCGCTGCTCGAAATTTGGCATACAGATAGTTATTTTGATTTAGGTATCCGCTAAGAAAGGATTTTTCAAAATTGACTCTTCATGGGGATGAAGTGGGGGTTCAAAGTTTGGATAGTTATTTTATTCGACATTTCACACAAGTACTTCTGTAAATAAATACTAGTTTCAGACTTTTTTTAAATGCCATCCTAAGAGGGTGAACTGGGGTAACAAAGTCTGAAAATCAATATTGTTTCGGATTGCGCTGAAATTTAGAATGCAGATAGTTATTATGACGTAGGTATCCACTCAGAAAGGATGTTCTAAAAATTCCCCCCCGGAAACGGAACGGGGATTCAAAGTTTGTATGGCGAAACAAGATGAGATAGTCTGATTTATTCGAAACTTTAAATAAGTTAATAATATATTCAATGTAATATAAATAATACACAATATTATAATATTTACACATAAGTACTTCTGTAAATAAATAAGTAAGTATGTGTTGTTTATATAACAAGCTGCCTGCATCAATCAGACATATCGAATATTCGTGTGTTCAAAAATAAATTAAATAATGTTTTAATTGGCTAGGCATACTATACGGTGCAAGAATTTTTAAATGATAAATTCCTTAATTCGATATTTAATTGTATTATTATTATTTTAATTATTGTAAATTATTATTATTATTGTAATACTTTTTATATTTGCACGCAAAATGGCAGAATGTAGCGGTTACTTAAAATTGTGCTAACACTATATACCTTAAATAATTTTGATTGATTGATTAGTTGTAGGATTTTTCGAAATGGGGAAAAATGGGGAAACAAAGTCTGAAAACTTGGGTTTTTCGGGTTTTATAAATATGAATCCCGATTTGCCTTAGTCACGCGATAACATGAAAACGGGTGAACTAATTCTTATTTGATGTATTTAATGAAAGAATCGTTTTTACAAAAGAAAAGTTTTAAGTAAATAAAGGAGTTTTTAACGCGGGCGAAGCCGCGGGTCACTTCTAGTTTATCATACGCACAGCAAAGGAATAGAATTCGCTGCCAGCGTCTGTGTTTTCTGTGAAATACAATCTGGGGATTTTCAAATGGCGAGTGAACAGGTATCTTCTAGGCAGCGTGCTACATCGTCAATCACATCTTCACTTAACATCGTGTTCAAACACTTGCTTGATATCTTGATGAAATTTAAACTTTACATTGAATTGAAAACTTACTTTAAATTGAAATTTAACCTGGGAAGTATACCCATTAAAAAAAAGATCTTCTAAATTGGTCCCCGCATCTTACCAATGTTACCGTGTCTAGAATTGAATTTTTTTATATTGCATAGGCTAGTGTTTGACCACTATCTCACCTGTTGGTAAATGATGATCCTGTCGAAGATGGTAGTACGCTAGGCCTAGAATGGGAACTGGCTCTCAAGTATAGCTGCCGGAACACATTAGCGGCCTTACTAATAAAGTTTTTTCCACTCTGTATACACGTTGTATACCACAAAAGCTGACCAATAAAAATATTTTTGACGTAAGCGTTGGGTAGAGTAGGTATACAGATGTGACATTATCAATTGAAACTATTCATTCCCTAAACAGCCGGGGACCCTAGTTTAGCGAATGTATACAGATCAAGATGGCGGACTTTTTTATTGTCAGCTGATCGAAATGATGTTTAGACGTAGTAACTATTACTGAATCTGTGTCTTCTGAATTCTATGAAAAACGTTGATTGGAATTGCGCTGCTCGCTCTGCTGCTGTGATTTAGATTTTTGATGGATTTTTGTGATCGTTTGTATTCGTAGTCGCTTGTACCTACATGTTATTTTTGAGTTTTTGTTTTCGATTAAAACATCATCATCATCATCAGCCTATCTCAGTCGGCACGCCACTGAGCTCGAACTTCAGCTCTTTGTTTCCAGCCGCTGCCAGCCAGCTTGCAAATACCATCGCTCCATCTAGCTGGAGGGCGTCCTACACTACGTTTGCCTTGACGTGGTCTCCACTCTAGAACCCGTCTTCCCGAACAGTTATCGGTTCTACGGCAGAAGTGACCAGCCTTTTGTTTGATTAAAATGGATTACATAAATTATTTCGACATATTTGACCAATGGGACATAGAGGAGGGAAATCAAAGAAATCGAAAACATTATAAAGACCGTGCAGATCCATTTCTTTTGGACGATAAAGATTTTAAATATAAATACAGGTTTTCGAAAAGCTACGTGAAAAAAATTGTAGAGTTAATCGAAGATGAAATAATTCAGGATACAAGAGGAGGAGGGATTCCTGCAGAGCTTCAGGTCTTAACAGCGTTACGGATTTGGGCACGCCAAGAAGTCCAAGATGACGCTGCGGACCTTCATGGTGTAAGCCAGCAATCCGTAACTAACATCTGCCGTCGGGTAGCGTTAGCTTTAGCCAGCAAGGCTAATCTTTTTAACCGACTTCAAAAAAAGGAGGAGGTTTCTCAATTCGACCGTATATATATATATATTTTTTTTTTTTTTTTTTTTAATGTTTGTTCGCGGATAACTTCGTCGTTAATGAACCGATTTCGATTATTCTTTTTTTGTTCGAAAGGAGATATCCCAAGTGTGGTACCATGGTAATTTTATCGAGGTATGATAAGTATCTCCAGAGATATTGAGATAAACATCTCAAAATTGGTACTGAAAATGAATAGCGCGGCATTGAAGTCGGTTGTTTTTTAGTGTTTAAACGATATTATCATTTTTATGCCCAATGGCTTGGAGGAACAAGAGGAAGTCGTGGCAGGATTTCGCAGAATATGTGGTTTTAGAAATACTATCGGGGCAATTGACTGCACGCATATAAAAATAAAAAAGGTTGGCGGCCAATCCGGACAATATTATGTCAATAGAAAAGGCTATTATTCGGTTAATGTACAAGTAATATGCGATGCATCTTTAAAAATAAGAGATATTGTAGCACGATGGAGGGGCAGCACACATGATTCTAGAATCTTCAGGGAGAGTCGGATACGCGAAAGATTTGAAGCTGGAGAGTTTGTGGGGCGTCTTATTGGCGATTCTGGATATGCACTAACACCATACCTCTTCACACCTGTGCTTAACTCAAGGTCGCCAGGCGAAGAAGCATACAACAGGGCTCATATACTTACCAGAAACACGGTTGAAAGATGTTTTGGCCTTTGGAAATCAAGATTCCGATGCTTGTTAACTGGGTTCACAGTGAATTTAGAAAATTTAAAATTATACATAGTAGCACTTGCCGTGTTGCATAATATCGCAATAGATATGGGTGAAGAAGTTGAAGAAATTGGACTGTCTAACTTGAATAATGAAAATTCTCAAAATCAAATTCCACCAATGCATCAGCAAGAAAATAGGCAAGGCCAAGTAGCTCGGAGCTTATTTATACAAAGATATTTCTAAAATAACCAGCCAAGTGCGTGTCGGGCCACGCGCAGTGTAGGGTTCCGTAGTAGCCCGTTATTCAATTCAAGTCTTTACCCGTTATAAACAAGCAACTGGGTACTTCGTCTTTGTTACTTTAAAGGATTAATTCTAAGGATTTTGTGTTTGGTACAAAATTATCCAACACCCAAGTTCAACGGCTATTACTGCTAACCTAATAAAGTTATCTTATTCGGTATAGGTTTCCTTTAAAGTTCATGAAATGCACTATGATCAAGAAGTTTTCCAGGTTTTTCAAGCCAGCAGTTTAGCTTTTAGAGTGGGGGGGACGATCATCTATGAAAATTTCAACTGTCTAACTATCACGGTTCATAAGATATAGCCTGGTGACAGACGGACGGATAGACAGACAGAGACAGACGGACGGCGGAGTCTTAGTAATAGGGTCCCGTTTTACCCTTGGGTACGGAACCCTAAAAAATGGTATTAGCAACGCTTAAGTCATTTTGAAAGACGTATTTAACGATACGGCGTAATTTACATACATACCCCTACTAAATTACAGCATTCTAGTATCCTAACTTTAGAATTCCGCCAATTTCTTTGTTGTGAAATGACATGACAGTGACACTAAACTAACCTAACCAGTCTCACTCAGTTTCATTGTTTCGTTCTGAAAGTTTTTGTTAGTCTCCTACTCTATTCCACAGAAAATATTTTTCATTAGATCAAAGTATTTTGGACAGAAATTTTAAAAAAACAACATGGTTTGATTAATATTGCATTCCTAAAACAACATTTTAGTTGGAATACTAATAATTAGTGAGCTTTATTATAAAACAATATAATGTTAACTTGTTTAGATGAAAACTGTTTCTAAACGAAATGACAAAAGTTGCCAGATGAAAAAGAAAAAAGTGTTTAATGTCTGTGTAAATATCCACCGCCTATTCAACGTTTATTAGTCAAACAATGGAATGACAAGTGTTTAGCGCTTAATAATTGTGTAACAGTACAATAGTTTAACAGATGTATAGGATTTTTTTTATTAGTAAGGCCGTAGATGTATGGTGATACATTTCCTAACACTTGAGGGTGGTAGCTGGCCAGGCGGACACTATAGATAGATAGAGTCCTACCACCATGCGGGGGTTGGTGGTTTTATTAACGATGTTTTTCCTTCAATGTAGGGCCACTGTGAAAAGCGCACATCATTTAAAGTAAAAATTCAATGCCATGCATCATGCCAAAAAAAGCTGCAATAAGCCTCGTATACACTAGGAGACATTTTGTTTAGCGACATGACGCGCAACACTCAATCTACGTGTCGCTGCAACGTTGCAAAGTGTCCCGCAACAAGTGCCACAACATTTTGCGGGACAAACATGTCCCGCAAAATCAGAAGCAACAGCTTGCTCCCGAACTCGGAGCGCACTCTGATGCTTCTCTTCTTGCTTAGCTTTTCTGATGGGAGTTCTTCCGAAACACCAGTAGATTCAACAGTCAATCAGTTTTCATATTTTGTTTGCAGATCTTGT
This sequence comes from Cabera pusaria, assembly GCA_954871355.1. NCBI lineage: Eukaryota > Metazoa > Arthropoda > Insecta > Lepidoptera > Geometridae > Cabera > Cabera pusaria. The sequence continues at coordinate 2,357,998 of OX940886.1, read as the reverse complement.
ATCTAGGGTTGCCTCTTAAGACGGTATTATGCAGCTGATAGACGGACAATCAGTTCCATTCGGAATATGATTTGTACTGCAATTAGTCTGCGTTTTATTTATTTATTATGTTTCACTATTTCACAGTTTTTTGGATAAAAATTGTCCGAAGTACTGAAACGTGCACTGGATTGCGGGTGCACGTAATAGTACGGTTGGCAACCCTAATCAATTAAACATGTGTTTTAAGTGTGACGTTAGACGTCTAGATGAAAGCTGAATGGCTAAATACCTTTGTTTTTTTTTTTGTAAATTCATAGCGATAACTTATGTTTCTGTTATATTTATAATATTTTTTATTGAATATGATCTGTTTAATGTAATTTGACGTGTGTAAGTGCAAATTTTTAATTTGCCCATATACTGAATAAATGCTTTGACTTTTTTGACTTTGCACGCCAAATGTTCCACAACATTTTCTCTGGGGTTATTCACTTAAATGCCGAGCAACATGTTCCGCAACTTGTCGCTCCGTTTGTCCCCTAGTGTATTCTAGGCTCAAAAACCTGTTATGTACAATTTAAGGTGCTAAGTAGAGAAGCAAAGATCAAAAGGTACAAGTTGAATAAAGAGCTGAAGGACAAAGTGAGCATCCTGTCCAAGTCAATGGAGAATCCAAACATAGACGATGACACCAAGCGGGAGTACTTCTCCAGTCTGCTGCTGATGTATGTCAACCAGTCATTGGATGAACTGAGCAGTATTGAACAAGAGAAGCCCATATTGGAGTACATGGCTAAACATGCTGGAGGTATGGAAATTTACTATTTTAGGGTCAGCTTACACCGAGACGCAATGCAACGCGACGCGGTTTGCACTTTTTAAGAGAGTGATACAAAACAGAACTTTATTTACTACACAAAGAGATAAACATTTCGTTGAGATGCGCTGCACGGCTTCAGTGGCGCAGCTAGATGCCGCGTGATACAAAATAGAACTTTATTTACTTCATAAACAGATACACATTTTATTGAGATAATTCGGCGGCGACGCGCGGCTTCTCACTGCGCGGCGCGAAACTATAAGCATCGTCGCGTCACGTCTCGGTGTGAACTGACCCTTATTGTTTAAATAGATAGATAAACACTTTAATCATCACTTAATTCAATACAATACCATAATAATTGTACTATTATTTATTCTGTGACAATACATTTTCAACATATGAACTCAAAACATGCATTTACGAAGCCAGTATACATTGTTCGAAAGTTAAAAATTACGCGCCATACAGCGGAGCGTGCGCTAAAATAGATACTCTGATACTCTCACATAAGAGTGCGGCGACGTAAGTTGTTTGCTAGCTCATATTGCAGAACTAAGTCGGGAAGTAATGCGCCCCTGCCACGAGCTTTGCGATTGCTAAATGCTATGCTATACCAAGACCAAGACCTAGACTTGTTTAACATGTCGTTAGATAATCTTCGCTACGCAACAACGCTTTTCCTAACATCAGAAAATAAACGTGCTGGTGTTATTTAGGCTTTTTCATTTTAAATTTTTATTATTTTGCTTAAAAGCTCTCAATATTGTTGATGTTTTTGTTAAAAATTTGTTTTTTATGTTTATTTTATGTATTTACAAGTAAGTACAACAATTTACTATAGAAGGCGACTTGGTTAAAAAACTGTAATGCCCATATAGTCTGTCTATCAAATAAATAAATAAGTACCTACTTTACCGCACGCTCCGTTGTATGGCGCCGTGCGTATCCTTTACGGTTTTCTTAGGGTTTCGTACCCAAATGGTAAAGCGGGACCCTAGTTCCAATTTTACTGTTTTCTTGCAAATGTGTGAAAAACGATGTAAAACACACGTGCGGAAATTGGTATCAACAAACTCGTGACTATGGTAAACCCTCGACTTCGTCTCGGGCTTACATTCGTCTACTCGTTTGTAAAAACCAACTTACCGTACTAGTATCTAAGTAAATACCTATTACCAATAAATAAATACTTTTAAGTTAACAAAGTTTTCACAAGTGAGAGATAATGATTTTTAACCGACTGAGGTTTCTCAATTCGACCGTATATATATATATATATATATATATATATATATATATACATACGGTATATATATATATATACGGTAATTAAACTTGGGAGATCTCCTTTCCAACAAAATAAGAATAATCAAAATTGGTTCATAAACGACGAAGTATATATATATATATATATATATATATATATATAAGAATAATCAAAATTGGTTCATAAACGACGAAGTATATATATATATATATATATATATATATATAATATAGGTAATTTGATCGAGGTCTGATAAGTATTTCCAGAGATAAACATCTTAAAATTGGTACTGAAAATTAATAGCGCGGCATTGAAGTCGGTTATTTTTAGTTTTCTGAACGATCTTATTCAACGTGTTTTTAAATATATAATGTTATAACATGACGGTTACAGAGCCGAAGCCAAAGGAGCGTCCGCGCACCCCACTGAGGCCTGTGATCATAACGAAGGATGCCGTACAGAAGGCCGTGTTCGGAGCCGGGTACCCCGCCATACCCGCCATGACTGTCGAGGAGTTCTACGACCGGAGGGTTCAAGAGGGCCTGTGAGTTACACCACTCTGTTCACTTCTGTAGTGGTAGGACTTCTGCTAGTCCGTCTGGGGCGGTATCACCACTTTGCCAATTAATTTTAGTCGTGAAATAGGAATGTTTTTCGGTTGAAATGGCAAAGTGTCCAGTGAAATTACAGGGCATGTGAGACTTAATCTCTTCATGTCTCAAGGTGTCAGGCGCAGTGCAGTGACTTGCAAAATTTTGGCAGTCCAGAATTTAGTATGCCGATGTATCTGTAATTAACCAAGTTATAGCTACTCAGAAACGAGTCAGCCGGCAATGTGTTCCATTCTTTTGAATTCGTGAAATTTTCTATTCTCTTTTTAAAACGTTTAATGCGGATTGCTGGAATATCCACTATGTATGGAAGCCGTTTTTCAACCGACTTCCAAAAAAAAAGAAGGTTCTGTATTCGTCAGTATGTTTTTTTTGTGTATGTTACGATATTACTCCGTCAATTTTGAACCGATTTGAATGATTATTTTTTTAATCGGTAGGGTACGTTTTCGTGGTGGTCCCATTGTAATTTTATCGAGATCTGATAAGTATCTCCAGAGATATGACGATAAACGTCTCAAACTGGCTACTGAATTGACTCGCGGGGCATGGAAGTCGGTTGTTTTAGTTTTTAAACTATCTTAATTTTTAGTTTGCCTTGTTGTCCGAAAGTAAAAGGGGGAAGAAGGAATTGTGTAATTCTATCGCAAACTCACCGAAATGTATCCTGTAGAACACAGATAAACTAGCAACTCTACGCCGATGCTCGAGGCCCTGAAGCTTGTATCTTGTGGTTTCAATTTCGCCAATATGCATTCTTGCTCGTTTATCGATGGAATCCAAAGCTTCCAGTTGATATTTAGCCGAGCCGTCCCAAAGATGGCAGCAGTATTCCATGCAAGATCGGAATTGTGCTTGGTACAGGCTTCGAAGCTGTTCCTGTGTGAAATACCAATATTGGGGCCCGGTGGCGTAATCGGGACAACGGTCGGCTTTGATGCCGTGGTACCGAGTTCAAACCGCCGTGCACCAATGGATTTTTCTATAGAAAAATGTATGTGCGCTTCTCACAGTGGCTCTCCGGTGAAGGAAAACATCGTTAAGAAACAAAAAAAAAACCCCGCATGGTGGTAGGACACTTTCTAGTGTCCGCCTGGCCAGCTATAACCCTCAAGTTAGAAAATCTGTCGCCAAACATCTAATGTGTTCCGGCAGCTATCCTTAGGAGCTAGTTCCCATTCTAGGGATAACGTGCTTACCATCTTCGACCGCATCATCACTTACCAACAGGTGAGATAGTGGTCAAATGCTAGCCTATAAGATATATAAATATATATATATATATATATATATATATTAGTAATGTAATATCTTAATATTTCAGTTTCCCCGCGCCGGATGCGACAAACATCCCGCACGCGACCATTCAAACTACGGAACATGAAAAAGATGAAGCTGAAAATATTAGAAAGGTAAGCCGACGAGGTAAACGACTTCTAAAAGCGAGATTCTCAATTCGTCTGTATGTTTTTTTTAAATATTTTATGTATGTTACGCGATTACTCCATCAATAGGGAATATGCATGTTTTTATTTAAATATTTTTATTTCACTCATTACATCTATATAACATAATAAAAAAAAACTGCTGGAATTAGTCTAATTGTTTTTTTAAATAAACATTTAATATACAAATAAATTTGAGCAGTTTAAACGCCATCATTTCCCGGGCTCTTTGGTAGTGCATTGTGACGTCACGCACTTACGTCAGACATACGCCGCTTGAAGCAAACTAGCTTTTTTTTCTTTAACTAAGATTCCGCGCGATTATTGTATTTAGCCAATGGCATGTCTTTATTAAATTATACAGTTTTCTAATCTCGTACTCATTTTTATCTATATTAAATATACATTTTTGCACAATAATACGCGCCAAACACAATATTTGGAAATAAATACAATAAGACCACACCATACATTTATTTTTATGTTCCCGCTCTCAATGTTTCTATCACGTGGAGTAGTGCATAATGACGTCAACTTTCGATTCGACCAATGGTGATCTGTTTTACAAACTTAAATTTCCCTCGCTTAAATTGCATTTTTAATTTATTATTTTAAGCAAATAAAATGGAAATAAATAAAAAAAAAGGTTTTATATATAATTCCAGGTTAATATAATAGGCGTGACGAAAGATTTTGAAATCGTCTTCCGTAATGTGGGAACACATTTACTATTCACGAAAAAACCTATATTTCGGTAATTTTAACTTAAGGTTAACGAAGTTTTTAAACTTCGTTAACTTTTGTAACTATTATATAATCTGTGACAATGAATATACATGGGTTTTCCAAAATTTAATAACATTTTCAAGAAAACCTCATAAGAGGATTAAGGCGTGACGTCATGCGCTGTGATTGGTGTTCTGTCCGAGGTTTTGCTAAGAGACCGTTAATAATAGAAAGCTATAATTTTGTGGCGGTATGTATTTAAAATACGCCGACAAAGTGCTGAAATAAAATTTTGAAAAATATTTTTTTAGTTTAGCTCTAAGGGTAAAGGTAGCAGCATATGAGAAGTGGGGATGCATTTTTTTTCGTTGTCCACCCCATCATCTGGGGTATTGTTGAATAGATCTTTTAAAATGACTTAAGGGTTGCTAATACCATTTTTCGATTGAATGCTCCATTTACGAAATATTAAACTTTAAAGTGCAAATTTTTGTTCTAGTAGGGCGTCCCCCCCCCCCCTCTAAAAGCTAAACTGCTGGCTTGTAAAATCAGGGAAAATTCGTGATAATAGTGCATTTCATGAACTTTAAAGGAATACTATAGCGGTTAAGATAACTTTATTACTTTAGCAGTAATAGTCGTTGAACTTGGGTGTTGGATAATTTTGTACCAAATACAAAATCCTTAGAATATATCCTTTAAAGTGACAAAGACGGAGTACCTAGTTGCTTATTTATAACTGGTAAAGACTTGCATTGAATAACGGGCTACTACGGAACCCTACACTGCGCGTGGCCCGACACGCACTTGGCCGGTTATTTATTTGATACTGTCGTCATGCCTATTAGAATAGATATCACGTGTATTTAAGCATCCCTTCCTCTATCTTTGTCACTACATCTTCTTCCACACCACAATATTCCCTGTCACGCTGTTCACCACCTTTTATTAGGGTTCCGAACCCAAAGGGTACCAACGGAACCCTATTACTGAGACTCCGCTGTCCGTGTGTCTGTCTGTCTGTCTGTCTGTCTGTCTGTCTGGCCGTCCGTCTGTCACCAGGCTGTATCTCATGAACCGTGATAGTTAGACGGTTGAAATTTTCACAGATGATGTATTTCTGTTGCCGCTATAACAACAAATACTAAGAACAGAACAAAGTAAAAAAATAAAGGGTTTAAAACAAAAAACGTGTTTAATACGATACGATACGAAATTAATTCACCTCGACGCAGCTAGATGGCAGCACAGGAAAAATTAGCACGCGCAAACGTTTCATTTGTTAAATTTGCGGGCCTCGGTCGATTTGTTTACTTAGTTGAGGTTTATTTGCACACAAGTAGTGTACTGTAATGAATAATATATCCACAATTTTAGTACTTAAAAGAGCTTCAATTTAGGCTTGTTCCTGCTCGGTCATTAAAAAGATCGCTCCGAACTAGTACATTGTTTCAGCTGTACTAGTACGGACTTTTATTACAATTAGTACAGTAGGTCATAATTACTCAATTAAAAATAGTCCCTATGACTAGACATGGGCGTTATTGGCTATTCCTGGCAACGGTTTCTAACCGATATTTGGTGTCAATATCGGTTTTGACAACCGTTGCCGAATATCGGTATCAAAGTCAGTTTCCAGCTAGCTAATTCGCGTTTCGTTTGTGACTTCATTCTCATTATTTGAAGGTGGTTGCCTAAGGTCAGTTTGTTGTGCCAAAAAAATAGACGCATGAGCCTTTTTAAGGTGAGAGTTTAAATTCCCTGTCGAGGTTTTGTATGACAAAGTCTGTTTGCAATATTTACAAATAGCAAAAATATTATCCTTTTTCTCAAAATGGGTCCACACTACACCCTTTTTGCCAGACATTTTTATACAACAAAAACGTTTAATATTCCGTACAACACACTACAACACTAATATCACTTACCTATTTAAAACTTTCTTTTTAAATATACACTTTAGGTTCTATACAACACAACTTACACAACACACAGCAACACTAATTTCACTTACTCACTAGAACTTTCTTTTTATAATAAGACACTTAACACTTAAATAATTATATGTATGTTGCACACAACTATATTCAAACAATATATACACACAATTATGTACTATTTTTAATTAGTCACTTAGGGGCTAAAACACAAAACACAGCAATTAACACAAAAAATATGGAATTCACCGCACGCACAAATCAATCGCTCAAAGCAATCGAACGAAGTAATTAAAAGTTTAAAAGTTTGAAAACGAACACACGCGTCTTGGCGCCACCTGCGCGCGCATTCAAAAACCAATTCTACATTTCTTCCATCATCTTGTTATCGTCAAGTTATTACGACCTTATTTTGAAAGCGGTAAGGTGCAAAGTTGTAACTATAAAAACCTGTCAGAGGTCAACCTTTAATGAACGCTTTTCGGTTTCGCGCCAATTCGCGCATGCGCAAAGCAAAGTGTAACTGCAAAAACCAACTGTCCATTACAGTTCGATCTAACGAACCTCATTTTTTAAGCCTTAGCGTAGTAGAGATAAGGTCGTCTTTGGTTTCATCAATAGTAGTGAAATGTTGCTGGATAATGGTAACTATTGCGATTTTGGCGATAGCCAATATTCGCTCTGTCCCTGTCTTGTACGTGATGAATCAATTAGAATAAAAGAGAAGGCATAATTATTTATTTTGGTTATTGTTGGCAGCGTTGCGCGTAGGGTTACCATACCATACCATATCTCAGGTTTTGTCGTGTCGAGAGATTTCAGGATTTTTCGACTTTTCTCAGGATTGCGGCCGGAATTTGCAAATCTCGTGATATCTCAGGATTTTCAATAAAACACAGCTTACATTTAAAAGATCACATTAATTAAAAGTTAAACAACCTAAAAATAATCTTCTATTGGTAACAATTGAACAGTTAAAATCAATACTTATTTATACAAGTAAAACAAACTATAATTAAAATAGTTTAAAAACTAAAACAAAACAACCGACATGAATGCCCCGCGCGCGAGTCAATTTCAGTAGCAACTTTTAAACGTTTATCGTCATATCTCTAGAGATATTTATCAGATCTCGATCTCTAAATTACAATGGGACCACCTCGGGATCGTACCCTACCAATTACAAAGAGAATCATTCGTTTCATTTTCATTTCAATCGGTTCACAATTGACGGAGTAATCGCGTAAAATACAAAAAAAATACATACAGACGAATTGAGAACCTCCTTTTTTTTGGAAGTCGGTTGATACTTAATCTTCTTTTGGTAAAAATTGAACATTTTCAGAAAATTCTCAAACTGTATAAAATCTCAGGACTTTTCCATGGAAATCAGGCCTTTTCTCCGGTCTTTTGATTTTTTCATCTGGTAATGGTAACCCTAGTCGCGCGCGTTATCGTAGTTATTGTACCTAACTACCTATATGTATGTATATGTATCGTTGTTGAAGCTATAAAGTATAATGTGCAACTGCAAAAACCAACTCTCCATTACAGTTCGATCTAACGAAACTCATTTTTTAAGCCTTAGCTCAGTAGAAATAAGGTCGTCTTTGGTTTCATCAACAGTAGTGAAATGTTGCTGGGATAATGGTAACTATGTCGATAGCCAATATTCGCTCTGTCCCTGTTTTGTACGTGATGAATCAATTAGAATAAAAGAGAAGGCATAATTATTTTGGTTGTTGTTGCCAGTGGTTGGCAGGTTTCAGCCTTAGCTCAGTAGAAATAAGGTCGTCTTTGGTTTCATCAACAGTAGTGCAATGTTGCTGGGATAATGGTAACTATGTCGATAGCCAATATTCGCTCTGTCCCTGTTTTGTACGTGATGAATCAATTAGAATAAAAGAGAAGGCATAATTATTTTGGTTGTTGTTGCCAGTGGTTGGCAGGTTTCAGCCTTAGCACAGTAGAAATAAGGTCGTCTTTGGTTTCATCAACAGTAGTGAAATGTTGCTGGGATAATGGTAACGATGTCGATAGCCAATATTCGCTCTGTCCCTGTTTTGTACGTGATGAATCAATTAGAATAAAAGAGAAGGCATAATTATTTTGGTTGTTGTTGCCAGTGGTTGGCAGCGTTGCGCGCGCTATCGTAGTTATTAGTTATTGTACCTAACTACTATATGTATAGTTTTAGTTGCCGCCGTAGTTGGTTTGGTTGGTAACCAAAAAACCGTTGCTAGCTATGTCAATATCGATACGGTACGTTAGAGGAGTGGCAACCGATTTCAGTTACGTTTCGCTATAGCTGACCCATGTCTACCTATGACTGTTACCATAATGTTCAAAATAGCTGATGAAAATAGCATAGAGTGCATCTCACTCGTTCGTTCACTAGTTACGCTAACCCATTCGTTCATCGTCCTTTTCATTCCGTGAGCATGAGCATGAATCACAGACAATAATCGCGAACGAAGTACTAAATGTACTATGTACTAGGACTTACGGAATAGTTCATTCTAGTTCAGTGTCAAGAATTCATTCATATTAGTACTTAGTACATGAACTACACAAGGCTACTTCAATTAATTAGAATCAGTAGAAAGTTAGTTCAGTTAGTTGTACGAATACTCGGTCTTCGAGATATTTAAGTAATTACCGTTGTTTGTGTTACTGTTAATACTTACTTATTAAATACTTAGTTGGTGTTAGAAGTTCGTGGCGTTCGGACTTCGGAAATTCGGAACCCTCCGTGTGCGGGACAAAAGTCTGACTCGCACTTGGCCAGTTTTATTGTAATGTAAGTGTTATATATTGTAATATTTGTTTGTCAGGAGAACCTGGTAGAAGACGAAGATCCGGAAGAGTTAGAGAGACAGCGAGCTATGGATGAGTACAAGGACGACCATCGACGTGGCTGGGGAAACCGGTACAATAGGAGCTAACTTATATATACCACTTATATAACTATATAACTTATATACTATATTAAACTTTGTACAGAATAACACGTTTTATTTATTTACTCACAGCGCCTCGCGGTTACACCCGCGTGGTTCCCGTTATAATTTAGCTTACTAGTTGATACCCGTACACCAAGTTCTTTCACGTACACCAAGAATTTAGTAGGCTATGTTCATCCTCATACTATGGTATCTCCATGTTAAATTTCAGTAAGATCGGATCGTCCGTTTAGGCGTGATTAGGTAACAAACAGACAGAGTTACGTTTTTATAATATTAGTATGGCTTAATATGGCTTTTTATGATATTAGTTTAAACCGGAGCCAATTTCTCTAAATGAAGACCTTCTCGAAACTGTTCGCGAGTATGTCTACCTTGGGCAAACTATCCAATTAGGCAGAAATAACTTCGAGAAAGAAGCTCGGCGGAGAATACGGCTGGGCTGGGCAGCATTTGGGAAACTACGTCGGGTCTTTTCGTCACCTATACCGCAAAGCTTGAAGGTCTTCAATGAGTGCGTTCTCCCTGTTATGACATACGGAGCCGAGACGTGAACGCTCACGGTTAGACTGGCTCACCAATTGAAAGTCGCGTAGCGAGCTATGTAGAGAGCTATGCTCGGAGTTCCTCTGAAGGATAGAATTCGAAATGAAGTCATCCGACAGAGAACTATGGTAACCGACATAGCACAGAGGATTAGCAAGCTTAAGTGGCAGTGGGCGGGACACATATGCCGCAGAACCAATAACCGTTGGAGTAAGCGTGTTCTAGAGTGGAGACCACGACTCGGCAAACGAAGTGTAGGACGCCCTCCAGCTAGGTGGAGTGACGATATTCGCAAGGTAGCTGGTAACGGTTGGAAAAGAATAGCTGAAGATCGAGCTCAGTGGCGTGCCGTAGGAGAGGCCTATGTCCAGCAGTGGACTTATACGGTCTGATAATGATGATATTACTATGGTGACGATATTAAGTACTCGTTAATAATGTAGATTTCCATTAGTGAAAGAATTTTGTAAATTGGTTCTACTGAACAAATTTACAAACTCGAAAACTACTGTTTTCGAGTTAGATCGTAACAAACAAATATATTATTTCCTCTTTATAATATGTATTAGTTAAGTCTAGCCAGTGGTACCTATATCCCCATTTATAATATGTATAAGTTTAGTCTAGCCAGTGGTATATCCCCATTTATAATATGTATAAGTTTAGTCTAGCCAGTGGTACCTATATCCCCATTTATAATATGTATAAGTTTAGTCTAGCCAGTGGTACCTATATCCCCATTTATAATATGTATAAGTTTAGTCTAGCCAGTGGTACCTATATCCCCATTTATAATATGTATAAGTTTAGTCTAGCCAGTGGTATATCCCCATTTATAATATGTATTAGTTTAGTCTAGCCAGTGGTACCTATATCCCCATTTATAATATGTATAAGTTTAGTCTAGCCAGTGGTATATCCCCATTTATAATATGTATAAGTTTAGTCTAGCCAGTGGTATATCCCCATTTCTTACTTCATACTAAATTATCGGCAATAGCCGGCTAAGTCGTCGGCCTGGCGATCGAGAGGTCGTGAGTTCGATTCCACTCATTGCACTTACGTGAACCCACTTTAGACATAGGCATATTTAGCTTAGTTGGAGGAGTAAACAAGAATACTAGTAATGTACGAACCGCATTGCTAGTAAGCTTTTAAAAAAAATATTTCAAAGCTTCTTTGAAGTAATCAGGCGAGCGCCTCGCTCTGTTGTTACCAAATGTCATACAAATATTTATTTATTTATCGTACTTTGGATGGGCCTAACAGTTTTCTAATTCACCCACCCATCCAAACAAAAACATACTAAAAATAATATTGAAACTAATTTTAATGTTACTACGTTTTTATTAGGTCACTTTCTTGTCTGTCTGTCTGTCTGTCTGCGGAATCTTGCAACCGAAATTTTGAGCAGTTCCCGATTAATTATATACGACAGAAACTTACAGAATAGCATGCAATGTCCACCTAACCTAAACCTAAAATAATAAACTGGGTCATGTGCAAGTCGGACTCGCACTAGTAGGGTTCCGTACCACACTACAATCTATACTAATATTATAAAGAGAGAACATTTGTATTTTTGTATGTTTGTAATGAGTAAGCTCAAAAACTACTGAACCGATTTAAAAAATTCTTTCACTAATACATAGAATGGACTTTCGGAATGAAAATAGGCTATATATTATCCCGTTTAAATCAAAGGTACATTCGTGGAGACCTAATTTGCAACCTAAGTCGGCAAATAAACGGTCGAAAAAACAAGTTTCTGACGAACGCTGCTTAATTGAAAATAGATAGAAGAATATTTTCTATGCAAGAGCTGTACAACTTAATAAGACCTACAAAAAAGTCCGCGACAGCATATGTCTATCTCTTAAGGTTGACTCACAGTAACCATTTTAATCTTAAAATTTTTGTTAAAAAATATTACATAACTTCCAAGGCTATTTTCAAGTATATGGTAATAATCCTTATCCAAATAATTACGTTAATTAGCTTGGCCACATATTATAGATTAAAATTGTCCTTTACAGTATATAATTCAAATGAAAACTCTAGAAGATATCACGAATTTCACAAACACGTATCGCAAAATTAATAAAATATTTGCAGTGAAACCACAGATTAGGTCATAGTTACTACGAAAATATACCGATCACAATCAATTTGAAGTCAATATAGTATAATAATATGATCTATTGTATAAAATAATATTCATCTATATATATAATAATATAATATAATATTTTAAACCACCCCGACTGATCTATGTATAATAGCTTTTTCCAATGACTCTAAACACGACATTTAAAATCTGAGCTGTAAGTTGGTGAGGATTTGAGTATTCTGTAGAGTCCAGGAGGCTTCCATGTTCTTACAATATCGTTGAAGAAGAAGATTTTCGAATTGATCAGACCTATGAAAGTTGATTTCATAGCGCAATTAACTAGAAAAAAAGCTCATAATTTTATAACGATTGAACGAATTTTCATGAATCAAAGCTAAGAAAACTCTCGATGAAGACATCTATCAAACAAAAAAAAACTATCAATAATAAAAACAAAATCGGTTCATCCGGTTAGGTGCTAAGATGCTACAGACAGACACACAGATACACACGTTAAACGTATATTACCCCTACATTTTGCGTCGGGGAACGCCGTAAGGTTACGGCGGCAGATGTACTCCTTGGTGGTAAGCTACTTTTTGGTAGATTTAATGATTCCACTACCACTGTACGAAAACTCATGATTCATTAATGCACATAAAACTTTCATTGGTAGGTATATAGCTAGGATTAGAACCAACGACTGTCGGGTCAGAATCAGGGTAACTATCCTTTACGCCAAAGGGCCGTCCAATATCAATACGTAAGTATTATAAAACAAAGTTCATCACTGCGTCTGTCTGTCTGTTCGCAATAATCTCAATGGCTACTGAACGGATTATCATGCGGTTTTCACCAATAGCCAGAGTGTTTATGAGGAAGGTTTAGGTGCATAATTCGTTAAGGTTTTGTGTAAATTGGATGAAATATGACGATTGTTGTTAAATATGTTCATATTTTATATTCGATGCAACAAACTGATGCAAATTTTGTAGGCATATATGTTCTACCCGTGCGAAGCCGGGGCGGGCTGCTAGTATTTTATAAGATCGAGCAAAAAATACCACTATCATTTTTCGCCAGCAAAAAATAATAATTAATAAACATTTTATTTCTTATAACGCCATCTAACGTCTAACAAAGGTGTTAGAGATCGACATTTTAATATAACGCCATCTATGGGACGTTTACCTAACTAAGCGTTCATAGATGGCGTGAAATGCCGAAAAAAACACGTTTCTTGTATGGGGACCCACTATATTTTTAACTTTATTCTGTTTTTAGTATTTGTTGTTATAGCGGCAACAGAAATACATCATCTGTGAAAGTTTCAACTGTCTAACTATCACGGTTCATGAGATACAGCCTGGTGATAAACGGACAGACAGACAGACAGACGGACAGCGGAGTCTTAGTAATAGGGTCCCGTTTTACCCTCTGGGTACGGAACCCTAAAAACCGGCCAAGTCGAGTTGGACTCGCCCACCGAGGCTTCCGTACCAACGTTTCTTCTAACCAATTAAGCTAGACCTCTAAATTGTATAAGGGCTCATATACCTCAGTGGTCTATCTTAATTGGCGAACTCCATGTATGTATAGGGACACCCTTAAATGTTCAACTTTTTTATTTTTTGGAATTTTCCTTTATTTGTGCTGTAAAGCCGGCTTTTCACTATGGGATATAATATAATGTATATTATATCTTGAGATATAAAATTTTATCGCTCACCATACATTTTGTATGATACCGTTTACACTATGCTATAATATATATTACATCCCAAGCTATAAATATTTTTTCGACCGACCGAGCGATATTTCAAGGTTTATATTTTACCTCACGTCCCCGGACACCGCGCCTCCCCCTGCCTCGCCATCAGTTTTTTTTGTTGTTTTTTTATTTTTATTATGGCTACACACAATTGGTGTATTTAGCCAGTGTCTGAATGAAACCATGGACAACCAAATTTGAACTATATATCTTACAGTGTGAACAGCAATCGGGGGATGTAATATATAGCTCAAGATGTAGTTTACACTATATCCCATAGTGAAAAGACGGCTTAAGACCTTCCTTCTTGCCAAATTTCATGATTCTAGGTCAACGGGAAGTACCCTATAGGTTTTCGACCCAAAACCTATAGGGTACTTCCGGTTGACCTAGAATTGTCAATTTTGGTATAAAGCAAAGTCTTACAGCATAATTCAAGGAAACATTCCGAAAAATTAAAAAAGCTGAAAATTAAGGTAAGTTTTGGTACTTACAATTTTTCGTGATAATCTAAATTTGCCCGTATCTTTTTATCGTGCTGACTTAGGACCTTGATTACACCTAATAGGGACTATAGATTTCAGTATCTGGTATAAATTTCAACTCGCTAGGTCCACCCGTTTCTGAGAATATCGATGGTGACACGCGGACAGACAGACAGACAGACGGACAGACAGACAAACAGATAGACGGTCAAGAAAGTGATCTTATAAGAGTTCCTTTTTGCACCTTTTGAGGTACGGAACCCTAAAAACAACAATAGCTTTATTTGGTACTAGCAGCCCGTTCGGGTGAAATTGATAAATAATATTGGACGGCCCGTAGGCGTAAAGAATAGTTACTTACCTTGACTTCTGACCCGGCGGTCGCCGGTTATTATCCTAGCTATATACCTTGATTTTCTTAAGTTTCTATGTACATTCATCATCAATCGATGTTCTGCCTGACTTGTATAGGTTTTGGGTCGAAAACCTATAGGGTACTACCCGTTGATCTAGAATCATGAAATTTGGCAAGAAGCAAGGTCTTACAGCACAAAAATAAGGGAAAAATTCCAAACAATAAAAAAAGTTGAAAATTAAAGGATGTCCCCATACATACATAGTTTACATAGTACATACATACATACATGCCAATTAAGATAGGCCTCTGAGTTATATGAGCGCTCATACAATTTAGAGGTCTAGCTTAATTGGTAACTTCCAACGTGTGTACGGAAGCATAGAAAAGATAATAATACTACGTAACGGAAGCCTCGGTGGGCGAGTCCAACTCGACTTAGCCGGTTTTATTTTATGCCATTTTAGTTCCTACCCATTATAAATCTAACGACACCTCTCAACCTAAAATCCATCAATTTTCGTAGTACCTACTTGTTGTCTTTGTCAGGCTCTGTAGCCAAAACGGCTAGTTTAGGCTACACAGCGTGCTAAAGAAATATACCTACATACATATATACATACATACATATACTACATACAGGTATACACCCGAAAAACATAACCTACCTTCTAGCGCAATCGGGTAAATAACTCTTACGTCGCTAAGTCGAATAGGATTATGTAATTTATTGCTATAAAACAGAGAGACAAATGTGACTTTGATGAAAATAGTTAAATATTGACATCTGTTATGCAGACTGTTATGCAGACATATCGAAACATTAATTAACCTCGATTTCACCCTCAAATAAGTTATTTTTCAAAAAAAATAAAACCGACTTCATAATCACAAACAGGCACTCAAAAGCGAAAAATAAATTACTTAAAATTATTATAAGCGCTACCCACTTATCTATTTGAAGTCGGTGCCAGCCAAGTCTATTGGATAGTAGATAGATACTATGTATGTAGTAGTGGTAAGTAGGTACATGTAGGTTAGTAAGTAGGTAGATACATGTAGGTATTATCTATCTACTACCTATAAGAAAAATAACTTATTTTACCCTTTTTAGTGCATAACAAGTTTTAATTAAATTACATGCATCTATTACATTTGGTGTCTTGGCCGTTATACACTGACGGATATATACTTTTTGAAAATTTCAAGTATGTACCTATAACGGTTAAGAAGATACAGATCTGTAAAGTGCGCACATATATATAGACACACGGACGGACGGACGGACGGACGGACGAACGGACAACAAAGTCTCAGAAAGTGTTCATTTGGTACCCTTTGGGTTCGAAACCCTAAAAAAATTGATTTTAAATGCCTTGCTAAAGTGATAATATTCACTAGTAATAATGATATCATCAAGGTATCAAAGGACAATGTCCAAAATGGCCCTGTGCAATTAAAACATCTGACACACACGATAATTAATTGTCTATTTTATTACAATAATTCTAAATACTTTTATAACACGGACTAGTTGTATTCCAAAATGAATATAAAAAAGTATTATTTGCGATTGTTAACATTACTTGCCACCATATGGCCAACAAAGTACTGAATCACTCTACTACGTTATAAGAGGCACTTCCCTATATTGTTGAAACCCGAATTATGAAAGCACTATGTAGCCAACCTAACAACGAAATGTATTACTTACGTAGTAACTATTATATAATCTGTGGTATTATGCTTATAATTATTTTTTTTTTGCAGTGTTGGTTGGTACAAAGTACGTTCATAATTCTGAGTTATTTAATAATGTATGCAGTGTCGCGGGACTGAAATGGCCGCCATCTTCGGCAAACGTCATGTCATGTCAAAAAATCTTAGGTATGTTTAAAAAAGTTTGCATCCTAACAAGACTTTGCCCGGTAGAACATTCCTGTGAAGACAAATTATTTATATTTATATATAATTATTAATATATAATTATTTATTGAGGGCCCGGTGGCGTAATTGGGAGAACAGTCGGCTTTGATGCCGTGTTACCGAGTTCAAACCGCCGTGCACTAATGAATTTTTCGATCCAAAAATATATGTGCGCTTCTCACAGTTGCCCTCCGGTGAAGGAAAATATCGTTAAGAAACCAACAACCCCCCATGGTGGTAGGACATATCTAGTGTCCGCCTGACCAGCTACCACCCTCAAGTTAGAAAATCTGTCGCCAAACATCTTATGTGTTCAGGCAGCTATCCTTGACAGCCAGTTCCCATTCTAGTCCACTTCTCTATCTTCGACCGCATCATCACTTAGCAACAGGCGAGATAGTGGTCAAACGCTAAGATATTTAAAAAAAAAAAAAAATTATCCCCACCTTTATTTTTATCTCGCTCACAGTTACCGTAAGAATATCTGTGAAAAACCAAAATCAACGAGAAGAAAGATGTAAAAACATTATTCAAGGTCATATTTTTTAGTCTTCAAAAGTATATCCAACAGCAACCTCCATTGTGTATAATCTTCTTGGGACTCTTCTACTAAAACCAGTACATTCTCCTATGTTTGAGGTATTTATCTCCATATCTCTGCAGATACTTATCAGATCTCGATAAAATTAAAATGGGACCACCTCGGAAACGTATCCTACCTATTAAAAAAAGAATCATTTGGATCCGTTCACTATTGACGGAGAAATCGCGTAACATACATACACAAAAAAAAAAAACATACAGACGAATTGAGAACCTCCTCCTTTTTTGTGAAGTCGGTTAAAAAAGGTGCTTTAGGTACTAGCTATGCCCCGCTGCTTTATCCGCGATAATACACAGAACAAATCTATTTTCTTTGTCTATGTCAAAGCTCGGCAAATCTATAGGTGTCATGCCTTTGCCTGGTGGGTGATTCGAGCCCCGC
Source organism: Cabera pusaria (assembly GCA_954871355.1). NCBI lineage: Eukaryota > Metazoa > Arthropoda > Insecta > Lepidoptera > Geometridae > Cabera > Cabera pusaria. The sequence continues at coordinate 2,340,066 of OX940886.1, read as the reverse complement.
TTGAAGTTATCAATTTAACTCTACACAGGGATCACGTGTAGCTGTAGAGTTAATTACGCACCTTAGTTCAAGCTCCTTCCTTCTTGCCAAATTTCATGATTCTAGGTCAACGGGAAGTACCCTATAAGTTTTCGACCCCAAAACCTATAGGGCACTTCCGGTTGACCTAGAATTGTCAATTTTCGTATAAAGCAAGGTCTTACAGCATAAGTGTAAGATAAATTCTTAAATATTAATTCTTAAATATGTAAAAAAATAACTAGATATAGTGCAATGAATAGGTACATAATATCGATTTTTTTTAATGAAAATTGTTTATTCGCTATTATATGAATTGTTTAAATATTACTAGACATTCTGAAAAATTATTTCTTTTAGTTTATAGGCGAATTACTTCGTTCCGGATAACTTTTAAAGTATGGGAGTGAAAAATCTAAAAAAAATATATGCTGTAGATCTCAATAAAAACTAACAACGAAAATTGGTTTGAACGAGATACAGTCAGCAGTTCTAGAGATATGGCGACCGCAAAGATAACTTTGTTTTTCATACAAACACTATGAAAAACAAAGTTAATTTTGTAGTTGCGAAAAATCATAGTTATGGAATACTTAACTGTGTTACGGAACCATACGAGTGCGAGTCCGACTTGCACTTGGCCAGTTTATTAATATTGATAAATCCGTGAGCTATTTTGTCGTGAAAACCTTTCCAGTTAGAATCACCTTTTCGAATTGAAATGTCAGAAGTAACCGATCCGAGCATTGTGAATTGCAAAGATCAAAGTCGAACTAAAGGCAGTATCCGAATCCAAATTTGCTTTCGAATGATTGAGCTGATAAGAATCTCCAGAGATATAGAGATAAACACTTCAAATTAAGTACTAATGAAAATGACTAGCTTTGGAATCAGTGTTATTGTTTTTTAATCGATCTTAAATTAATAAGTACCTACTTACATACCTAGGTACGTGTGCACACATCTTATGAGAAAGGTAAGTACCTACCTACCTACCTAATTATGGAAATAAATTAAATATATTATGTTATATAAAATAATATAGTAGGTATAATTTGGACTTACGTATAAAAGCGATACATCTTGTGTCGCTAAGTACACAATCCAACATGTGTTTAATCCTGTTAGCATGTCTGGTGGGGGCTGCAATGGCGGCAGATTGTGATCGGAACTGCATGTATGATCCAGCTTCAGAACAAATGGCCACGTTCAGAAATAAAACTCGGGTAAGCTGTGATATTTACAAGCTTATATTCTTCTTTAGTTAGTATATAATTTAAGGTCGTTTAAAAAACTAAAAGAACCGACTTCAAACGTCGCTCTAGTCATTTTCAGTACCAAGTTTGAGGTGTTTATCTCTATATCTCTGGAGCTACTGAACATATCTTGATGAAATTTTAATGGGACCACCTGTGAAGTATACCCTTTCAAACAAAACAGAATTTTCCAAATCGGTTCAGGCGTCTTCGACTAATCGGTGTCCATACATTAAAAAAAAAGATTCCGTCGAATTGAGAATCTCCTTTTTGTAAACAGTCCGTTCAAAACAAAGTCGCTCCGCTGTCTGTACGCTTAGATTAGATCTTATAGACTGACTACCCATCAGGTTTTAATGCAGTATTCAGCAATAGGTAGCGGGATTAAAGAGTAATGTTTATAACCATGATTAAATGCGGGTAAAGGCGCGGGGCGCAGCTTGTAAATGATAAGACAAGTTTATTATCTAAGTTTACACGTAACTTGCCATGTTCATAAGTAGGTACCTAAATTGGCCTTTAAATTAGGCCGTCGTACCGTTTGCACCATCAATGGTGAAGATAAAACCATTTAGTTCTCCATAGTATAACCCACAGGTCTATATATATAGATCGGTGGTAAAACCATTTAAATGAATACTACTACTTCACCTTGCATTCCTTATCATAGATATATTCACACTAGTACCTACAACTGAATAGTTCTACCGTTGAATACGCAAAATGGAATTCAATACACCATTTTCTGATTGGTTGTTCAGCTAACCATTTTTTAGCCACTCGTTGATATTCCACTGGCACGTAGTATTATTATCTTTTCTATTCCACTGGGCTGCGTTCACGTCCTCCAGAGAAGTATTTTTGGTTGTTTTGCAACTCGCTCGAAGGTCCGGAACGATGTAATTTTATCGAGATCTGATGAGTATCCCTAGAGGTATGGAGATAAACACGTCAAACTTGCAACTAAAAATAACTACGGCATTTGAAGGCGGTTCTTTTTCGTTTTGTGAACAATCTTAAATTGATGTACCACCACCACCACTGAGATTATAAAAACTTTTATGGATTACGGTACGGTACCCCAATTATGTAGCCGTTTGGCAGTGTAGTTTTAATTGAACCGTCAAGTTGTTCTAAGTCGAGGTCTAGCTCAATGGCATGCCATGTATGGGTGAGGGTAATGTTTGTCTAACAGTTGACAAATATAGGCTGATGAAGACGAATCATCATCGATCATCAATGATGATTAAATAGGCTGCCGTAGCCAGGCTTCCTAGCAAGAATTATAGAAGTCTGGAACGTTACGACGATGACAAGTAAGTAGGTACTTATCTGCAAGTGGCTAATGCTTTTGAAGTGCCGGGTCGATTGCTGCCTTCAGTCGTAGTCGTATCTCTTGGTACCATAGACATAATATAAAAGGATGAAAGGAGACAAGGACAAGACAAATTCAATTTAATCGGTATACTTTAGCAATAAGGTTGTAATTGCTTTGTAGAACAAAACGGCCCAATTGAGAGACACCAGGGTGGGAGTGTGTCTTTGTCTAACAACCTGCTAGTCCTATATATGTTCTATACGATATGTATGGTATATATATTTATTTATGTATGGTTCATTAACAGCTATTACATTGTTGCGTGCTTATAAAATTATAAATTATCTTAAAAACAGATCGTCTTAAATGCATACCCACTTATAAATGAACACCGCTTGCAATGATATTACGGACATTAATGCTTCATAAATAAGTATCTATTTAACTATAAAATTAGTGGAACAAGGGAAGAATACACTTTCCACTAAAATAACTATAACTATCTGTTCTGAGTAGAAGACATGCTTCTTCTCGTACAATTGAGGAACTCTAACAAATTCTTACGAAAACCACTAATCGAGTCCACAAAAATATCTACATTCATTCAGGAGCCTGCATAACCTTGGAATAACCAAATTTCTACCTAAGACAGTGCGACGCACAGGTGGGACAAATAATAGTTTAATTGCTTTACGGGGGTATCTGTACGGTATTTTAATACTTAAGCAATTAAGTAAATCTGGACAGTCAGTGTAGTTTCTAATTAGTTTATAAGCAAAAAACAGCATCTAATAATTCTCTTCGAGTAAAAAGAGCAGACATGTTAAAATATTTCAGTCTTTGTGTATAAGACTTCATTCTGTTTTTGACACCGCTGGAAGCTATATATATATATAGTATATATATAAGTTGTCCATACAAAAGAAAGGGACAAACTCCGTTCAAAGTCGGTCGCATGGGGGCCGGTTTACGCGATCTAGTTTAAAATGTAGCAGGTCTGTGCTTGGTACAGATCATAAACCACTCACTACACAAGTTCTTACAAGTCTAACAAACCTTAATAATACAACAAATGTTTCGATTACAGTGCCCTGAGATTTTAACGACAAGCAATGGAGCGCCTGTAGAATACAGAGATACATTAGTACTCAACTCAGATTTGGCCACAAATCCATTTTTTGATAATTTTTTATTTCACGCCATGGAGGAGAGGATCCCAGAGAGAGTCGTCCATGCTAAAGGTGCCGGAGCGTTCGGATACTTCGAGGTGACGCATAACGTGTCCTGCTACTGCAAGGCTGAACTGTTCAGCAAAATTGGTAAGAAAACCCCCGTCGCGGTGAGGTTCTCACATAGCAGCATGGATAAAGGAGAGCCGGACACCGTTCCAGATTCCAGAGGATTTTCCGTCAAGTTCTACACCAAACAGGGGAATCTAGATATGGTCATGTTCAACACGCCGATGTTCATGTATAGAGAACCTATGCTGTTTCAACCGATAGGCAAAATTATAAGACGAAATCCGTGTACCAATTTACGAGATCCGAATATGATGTGGGACCTCGTCACGCGCAGACTCGAACTGTTAAACTTTTTCCTTTTCCTCTTTGGAAAAAACGCAATACCCAAAGGTTTTCGACATCTGTCCGGGTTCCCCGTTCACACTTACCAGATCCATAACAAGTGCGGAAAATCATATTTCTGCCGATTTCAATTCTTACCCGATTTGGGAGTCGAAAACCTTTCCACAGAAGACGCTATCCGTATAGGTACGTTGGACCCCGACTACGCGGTGAGAGATCTCTACAACGCGATAGCGTGCGGCGACTGGCCCACCTGGACCGTTGGCTGCCAACTTCTCACCGAAGAGGACGTTCAGAACGCCACGATGGACGTTTTCGATATAACAAAAATATTGCCCGAGAAGATTTATCCGGTGACGCCGATCGGTAAACTGGTGTTGAATCGAAATCCCACAAATTTCTTCGCTGACGTGGAGCAGATGGCGTTTTGCCCCGGAAATGTGGTGCCCGGAATACTGGGCAGCCCGGACAAGACCTTCGCGTCTCGTCTGCTCGCTTACAAAGCTACTCAGCGCCATCGTTTAGGAGTAAACTTTGAAAAAATTCGAGTAAACTGTCCTCTGAGGAGCAATCCACACGTTTACGACCGCGACGGAGTAGGTCCCGTCGGGATGAACGATGGAGCCGGGCCCAGCTACTATCCTAACACGTACCACGGGCCGCTGCCGTACGTGGACAAGCACAGGCCCGCCCTGATCAAAATCACACAGCGTGACGACGACCAGGAGAACCTTGCGCAGGTGAAGGAGCTTTACGCGGAGACTAGCGAAGAAGACCGGAACATACTCGCGACGAACCTTGTCGTATGGTCTCTGAGCAGAGGCGCGACCGAGGAGACTAAACAGAGGATCATTGAGGTTTGCGGCCGAGTACATGGGGACTTAGCGCTGAGACTGCGGCGCGTGTTGCACGACTATGTGCCTCCACCCAGCCCCGCCTACCAGTGCTATAGACCGGGGTGCAAGCCAGGAGCAGTAGACATGGACTCCATGTATGGTCAATAGTGTTTAAACATGATTTAACTTAAGTTAATTAATTTACATAGTCGGTAGATACCAGAGCAGAGCAGAGCAGAGCAATAATTACTAAAGTACTTTAGTAATTGTTGCTATTAGGTAGATACCTACATGTATTGTTATGTAAAAATTTCAATAATATTGAGGAAAGCAGTTTTATTCATAAAAGCTTTGTTATGCATTATGTCTATGTCATTCATAAAACCTACAAACTGTTTCATTAAATAAGAAAATCTTAAGAAGGCGTGTATCGATGCCCTTTCTATGTACCAAAAAGTAGCTTACCACCATCAAGGAGAAAATCTACCGCCGTAACCTTACGATGTTCCGGCAGCACACAGCCTTTGACAGTCAGAGTATTTATGTGCATCATCTTCGACCACATCATCGCATAGGTACCTACCACAAGGCGAGATAGTGGTCGAACGCTAGCTTATAAGATATTTAAAACAAATACTCGTATATATTTATTAATAAAGTAGTTCTACTAAAAGGTATTAGGTATTCTCATATATAAATATAAAGGGCAAACATTTTTGTTTAGTTACATTTAATTATAATATAGGCAGGTATATGCTATTTTGTGCCTATAATATGTGCCATTTTGTTCGATTACTTGTTGCCATCTTTTAGAAATTTGCGACGAGTAGTTTTGACAGTCCACTCTTGATGTTAACCTAACACTACCGAAAGAATTCTAAAGAGACTGAAACTGAAAATCTGGTGCAAGGTCAATACCATTATGGTGGATATATGAACACTTCCCAACCAAGCTCTCTTATATTTTTATTTATGGCCAAAGATGGGTGTGGTCTGGCGTTATCATTATAAAAGACCACTTCTTTTCTGATGATCAATTCCGGCCTATTTTCTTAATTTCTTGCCTGAGTCTTATTAGTTGTTGGCAGTAGAGATCCGAATCGATTGTTTTACCCGGCTGTTAAAGCTGATGATGAACGATGCCCTTCCAATCCACACATCATCACCTTATTGAGTGTTATTCCGGTGTAGGTTTCGCTGCAGTCTGTGGAGCTACCCTTTGACCATGATTTTTACGCACATTCTTGTCGTAGATGATTTGATTCACTGTCATCACCAGTGACCAAATTAAAAAAAAATTTCATTACGCTTCAACTTTCAATCGAGAATCGCAAATGAGTACACGATTGATTAGATTTATTTCAGTGAGCTTGTGTGGCACTGGCACCCAAATAATAGGTGTCCAGTGAAATTACAGGGCAATGACTCAACATCTTTATGTCTTAAGGTAACAGGCGCAGTGCAGTGACATCCAAAATTCTGGCAGTTCAGAATTTTGCATGCCGCTGTATTCTGTCATAGATAGACATCATCGCTTACCATAAGGCGAGCGTCGTGCTTGTCCTGTTATACACAAGCAACTAGGTACTCCGTCTTTGTCACCAGATTGTGATTTATTCTAAGGATTTTGTATTTGGTACAAAATTATCCAACACCCAAGTTCAACGACTATTACTGCTAAACTAATAAAGTTATCTTAACCGCTATAATTTTCCTTTTAAGTTCATGAAATGCGCTATTATCACGAATTTTTCCAGATTTTTCAAGCCAGCAGTTTAGCTTTTAGAGGGGGGGGGGGGGGGGGGACACCCTACTGGAACAAAAATTTGCACTTTAAAGTTTAATATTTCGTAAATAGAGCATTCAATCAAAAAATTGCAACCATGTCATTGTGTAAGTAATTTTAAAATACCTATTCAACGATACCCCACACGATGGGGTAGGCGATGAAAAAAAAAAATCATCCCCACTTCTCATATAGGGGAACTCCCCTTAAAAAAAATATTTTTCACAATTTTATTTCAGCACTTTGTCGGCGTACTTTATATACATACCCCCACAAAATTACAGCTTTCTAGTATTAACGGTCTCTTAGCAAAACCTCGGACAGACAGACAGACAGACAGACAGACGGACATGACGAAACTGTAAGGGTTCCTTGTCAGGACTACGGAACCCTAAAAAAGAGCTTTTTTGTATAGCCAGACTTTTTCAAATGGGTCAAAACTGTTTTGTGGTTTAACCCTCGACGCAAAAGAAACGGTTTTATAAGTTTGACGTGTGTGTGTGTGTCTGTGGCATCGTAGAGCCAATATGGATGAAGCGATTTTCATTTAGTTTATTTTTTGATAGGTGTTTTAATCGAGATGATTCTTAGCTTTGGTTCATGAAAATCAGTTCAGCCGTTTTAAGACTATTGCCTAAAACAGTGACGCTAACAGATCAACTTTTATAGGTCTAATCAATTCGAAATAGGTATCCTCTTAGTAGTTAAAGAGTTTACTACTTACTAAAACTACTTCGAGAAAGAGGCCAATAGAAGAATATAGCTGGGTCGGGCAGCATATGGAAAACTATGTCAGGTCTTCGCATCGCATGACATACGGTGCCGAGACGTGGACACTCACGATGGGGCTGGTCCACAAATTCAAAGTCGCTCAGCGTGCTATGGAATAGGCTATGCTCGGAGTTTCTCTGAAGGATCGAATCCGAAACGAGGTAATCTGACAGAGAACCAAAGTCATCGATATAGCTCACCGGATTAACAAACTGAAGTGGCAGTAAGCCGGACATATTAGCTGAAGAACCGACAACCGTTGGGGTAAACGAGTTCTTGAGTGGAGACCGCGTGTCGGCAAGCGTAGCGTAGGACGTCCTCAGACTAGGTGGCTGGCAAGAGCTGGATTGCTGGATGAGAGTTGCCGAGGATCGTCCTCAGTGGCGTGCAGTTGGAGAGGCCTATGTCCAGCAGTGAACTAACATAGGCTGATGATGATGATAATGATCCTCTTAGTTCAATGAAATTGTAAGAACATGTTAGTATTGACCTGATGCTGGGAATCTCTTGGAATCTGCAGAATACTCTACTCCTCACCAACTCACAGCAGAGATGTCGTGTTTGGGTTCATTGTAATGGTTAATGAACAGATTATAATATAAATAGACGAGTCGGCGGTGGTTATATATTTTGAACTAGAAGTTCCCCGTGGCTTCGCCCGCGTTAATAACTTCTTTTACTTACTTAATTTTTTTCTTTTGTATAAACGATTCTATCATGAAAGACATCAAATAAGAATTAGCCAAATCGGTTCACCCGTTTTCATGTTATCACGTGACTAAGGCAATTCGGGATTCATATTTATAAAACCTGAAAAACCGAAATTTTCAGATTTTGTTACCTACCCCATTCCGAAAAATCTTACAATACGTACTTTATCTCATCTTGTTCTGCCATACAAACTTTGAATCCCCGTTCCGTATACCGGAGGAATTTAAAAAAAATCCTTTCTGAGCGGATACCTACGTCATAATAACTATCTGCATTTAAATTTCAGCGCAATCTGAAACAATATTGATTTTTAGACTTTGTTACCCAAGTTTATCCTCTTAAGGGTGGCATTTTGAAAAAGTCTGGAACTCGTATTTACTTAACTTCTATCCAAACTTTGAACCCCCGCTTCAACCCATTGAAGAGTGAATTTTGAAAAATTCTTTCTTAGCGGATACGTAAGTCAAAATAACTATCTGCATGCCGAATTTCAGCGCAATCCGAAACAATATTGATTTCAGACTTTGTTACCCCACTTCACCCTTTTAAGGGTGGAATTTCGAATGAGCCTGACACACGTATTTACTTACTTAAGTACTTGTGTTAAGTTTGGAATATAAAAGACTATCTAATCTTGTTTCTCCACACAAACTTTGAACCCCCGTTTCATCCCCTTTAGGGGTGAATTTTGGAAAATCGTTTCTCAGAGGAACTATCGTCGTAATAACTATATGCATGCCAAATTTCAGCACAATCCGAAACAAATATTGATTTTCACACTTTGTTATTCCATTTCACCCTCTTAGGGGTGAAATTTCAAAAAAACCGGAAACACGTATTTTCTTATTTCTTTACTGGAGCACTTGTATTGTCAGTCAGTCAGTCAGTCAGTCAGTCAGTATGTCAGGACAAAGATTCTTATAGTATTAGATAGATATAAAAGGTACGGTCACACCGCGGCGTCCTGCGATCTGCGGGCGCGACCTCTTTACTTTTCAATTGTTTTCTGATCGCGTTTGGTGTGTACCAGTCGGTACAAATACTACTGCGCTATCTGATCGCCGCCTAGATCGCGCACGCAGGTCGCTGCGGACCGTGTGACCTTTAGAATTATTCTAATAAATCTTCAGAATTGTGCATTGTACAATTTCTTTTATTAAAATAAACTACATATATATTAATTTATTGAAAGTTCATTAGCAACGTTTTTTAAAATGCTTTATCTTTTGTTAATTGTCTTATCACCGGGTTTTAATTATTTCATAAAATGTAACTCGAATGAAATTAGGCCTTAATTTTTATCAGTTTAATTGTATCTAAAAATAAATTTACAAGATATATAAAACTGAAGAAATGTATGTATTTCTTTATTATCAGTCAGTTTTTAAAGTCGTGGCGTAGTGTGACTTATATATTACAATATAAAATCAATTGCAAACTAGATTCTGAGAAGTATTGAATGTTAAAGGGAAGAAAGTAAAAAAGTTCCTTTCCTTATCTTAGGAAATATAATTTTAAATAATAGGTATAACGAATCTTCACTATCTATGCACTAGGTAAATAATAATATGATAATGTTATTATTACTAGCATGTGTCACATCGGTGATGGCTGTGTGCCCGGACTCAGCTTCGGACCAGCTTTACATCTACAAGAATAACACTTCGGTAAGTCTAAAAAAAATCGTTTGTGTGTTCTTATTACACACGTAAAAAGTTAAACTTCTATGGCCTAACAAAAAAAAAATAGCTAAAGATGCCATCCCGTATGCCACAACTCTTTGTTTGTACAAGGAATGAAAATTAGAGAGACAGTAAACAGCTAACTTCATCGCTGTCGGTGTACGCGGGCATCGTAAATAAACGGGCCAAGTGCAAGTCGGACTCGCACTAGTAGGGTTCCGTAACACACTACAGTATTTTATAAGATCGAGCAAAAAATACAACTATAATTTTTCGCCAGCATAAAATAATAATTAATAAACATTTCATTTCTTATAACGCCATCTAATGTCTAACAAAGGTGTTAGGGATCGACATTTCAATATAACGCCATCTATGGCACGTTTACCTAACTAAGCGTTCATATATGGCGTGAAATGCCAAAAAAATCACGTTTCTTGTATGGGGACCCTCTATTATTTTTAACTTCATTCTGTTTTTAGTATTTGTTGTTATAGCGGCAACAGAAATACATCATCTGTGAAAATTTCAACTGTCTAACTATCACGGTTCATGAGATACAGCCTGGTGACAGACGGACAGACAGACAGACAGACAGACAGACGGACAGCGGAGTCTTAGTAATAGGGTCCCGTTTTACCCTTTGGGTACGGAACCCTAAAAACAGCTAACTTCATCATGTCGCTTTTTGGCTGTCAGTGTGTATTGTTAAAATTTTACTCTCATAATTATTCCAAACGCACCAAAAGAAGTATAAATTTAAAAATACTGTCTCCAATACGACTATCTGATTCATTTCTGTATGAACACTTCATACAAGACGTTTTGACATTACACGTTTAAATAAGTGTAGCAGTTAAGTACTGTTGTTTTTTTTGCAAAATACATTATTTTTCTTTCTTTCTTTCATTTATAGCGTCGTCCCATCAGAATCCTGACTAGCGGTAATGGTGCGCCGGTTCACATACAAGATACAATTAATTTGAACACCGAGTTGTTGTCAAACGAGTTCGTGATGGATCTTCTAGCTCACAACATGGAGGAAAGGATCCCCGAGAGGGTCGTTCATGCCAAAGGTGCCGGAGCGTTCGGATACTTCCAGGTGACACATGACGTCACTAAATACTGCAAGGCAAAACTCTTCAGTAAAATTGGAAAGAAAACTCCAGTTTTTGTAAGGTTCTCGCAGAGCAGTCTAGATAAAGGCGAACCGGATAGCGTCTTAGATTCCAGAGGGTTCGCCACAAAGTTTTACACTGAGGACGGCAATTTCGATATAGTTGGGTTTCACACGCCGATGTTCCTGTATAAAGAGCCTATTCTTGGTCATACGATAAGCAAAGTTATAAGGCGAAATCCGGTCACGAATCTGAGGGACCCGAACATGTTATGGGATTTCATTACTTTAAGACATGAATCTATAAACTTTTTTATTTATCTATTTGGAAGAAATGGGATACCCTACGGCTACAGACGTTTGCCCGGCTACAGCGTTCACACTTACCATGTTTACAATAAGTCTGGGAAATCATATTTTGTTCGATTTCACATTCTTCCGGATGATGGCATTCAAAACCTCAGCACAGAGGAAGCAGTCCAGCTCATGCTTCAAGATCCCGATTACGCCGTCAGAGATCTGTACAACGCAATTGAAAACGGAAAATGGCCTCGCTGGACGGTTTACTTACAAGTCTTAACCAAAAAAGATATCAAAAATGCTAAATTCGACGTTTTCGATATCACAAAGCAGCTGCCCGTTAAGGATTATCCTTTGATACCGTGTGGTAAATTGGTGTTGAACAGGAACCCTAAGAATTATTTCGCGGATGTAGAGCAGGCAGCTTTCTGCCCGGGAAATCTGGTGCCGGGAATACTGGGCGGTCCGGACAAGGCGTTCATATCTCGTCGGTTCGCTTACAAAGACACTCAGCGTCATCGGTTAGGAGTGAACTTCAACAGGATTCCCGTGAACTGTCCGCTGAGCATGCTGAATGTGTACGACCGCGATGGGGCACCTCCCGTTTATGACAACAGTGGATCCGGACCCAACTACTATCCGAACAGCTTCAACGGGCCGAAGCCGGTTCTTTGGGAAGAAGGACATAGACCTAGCTTAATTAATATCACTCAGTATGAAACTGAAGCCGATAATTTTCAACAAGTGAGAGAGTACTACGAGAGCTTGTCAAACGAAGACCGTACTATTCTCGTGCAGAATATTGTCTTCTGGTCGTTGAGCAAAGCGAACGTGATCATGCAACAGAGGGTCGTTAAGTTATTCAGGAATGTCCACAGTGATTTAGCAGAGAGATTGCAAACGGCACTAGAGGAGTATGCTGCGTCTTTGGAATAGTCCAAGAGGCTGTGTTATGTCTTTTCACATAGTACTTGTACTATTATTTATTCTATGATAGTGCTTACTATTGGTACTAAAAGCTATCAAAATGCACTTTTTATATAAACCTATTTGACCCCATTGCTGCTTATATACCCAAAATGTACTTAAATAATTGAACGTATATCATTGCGTAACTACTTTACGTCATTTTCATTATTTTGGCTTATTTTTTATGCTCAATAGGCAAGCGATTGACCACCCTCTCACCTGGTGTTAAGTGACGATGTGGTCCAAGATGAAGCACGCTTGCCTAGAAGATACCTATTCACGCGTGACTTGGAGACCCCCAGGTGAACTACCACCTGGGGGTGGTGGTACAGACTGGCAAGGAAGGAATTCCATTCCTTGACAGTGTGTATGAAGAATATAGAAGCACATCGCTTGTGTATTGATGGAATGTCCACCATGTAACGAACGGTGTCGTATTTCAGTACCTCTGGTTGTGTAGATATTAGTTCGTGTAATTGGATAGCACACTCTCCAATTGTATCCAATAAAAAACAGATAGACGAGCAACTTTGCGGCGATGCTCAAGGGTTTTGGAGCCTCTTGCTTATTAGCTTGTCATCATTAATTAGCTCCATGGCTGTCCTCTCAATAGTCTTCTCTAGCGTTTCCAGCTAGTATTTTGCGGAACCGAATTATAATATTTGTGGAAGGCGGTAAGTATAATTTATCTACTGTGTTATTTCTGTAGTTTTGATTGACATGGTACCTACTATCATTGATTGACAGCACATTGCTGATTGCCCACAGCTTTTCCGTGTTTGATTGCTTAATGTATCACTTGCAGAATTATAAATATAAATACGTTTGCCCAAGATAAAAATGTATTACTAAATAATCAGGCGCATGATCAGGCGTTTGAGTTGTCAAGTATCGACAGGCGTTTGAGTTTACAGTCTTATTTTGGTAGGTATTTTAATTGTAATGGGAAAAACCCTCCCCTTGAAGGAAAAGTTGCGGAGCCTCCCCCCCCCATCAAAAGTTATGAATATTTTAAAATTGTATGAAAATAAATTAAATTTTACCTATAAATTAGATGGATATTTTATAGATACACTAGAAGTGCCCCGCGGCTTCGCCCGCGTTAAATACTTCTTTTGTTTACTTAAAACTTTTCTTTTGTAAAAACGATTCTATCATTAAATACATCAAATAATAATTAGCCTAATCGCTTGACTCGTTTTCATGTAATCGCGTGACTAAGGCAATTCGGGATTCATATTTATAAAAACAGAAAACCCAAATTTTTATACTTTGTTACCTACCCCATTTCAAAAAATCCTACAACACGTACTTTATCTCATCTTATTTCGCCATACAAACTTTGAATCCCCGTTCCGTATCCGGGAGGAATTTTTAGAAAATCCTTTCTGAGCGGATCCCTACGTCATGATAACTATCTGCATTCTAAATTTCAGCGCAATCCGAAACAATATTGATTTTTAGACTTTGTTACCCCAGTTTATCCTCTTATGGTGGCATTTTGAAAAAGTCTGAAACTCGTATTTACTTCACTACTATCCAAACTTTGAACCCCCGCTTCAACCCCTTGAAGAGTGAATTTAGAAAAATTCTTTCTTAGCGGATACCTAAGTCAAAATAACTATCTGCATGCCAAATTTCAGCGCAATCCGAAACAATATTGATTTTCACACTTTGTTACCCCATTTCACCCTCTTAGGGGTGAATTTTCAAAAAAACCAGAAACACGTTTTTACTTATTTTGTTACTGAAGCACTTGTGTGAAGTTTTGGATAGAAAAGACTATCTAATCTTGTTTCTCCATACAAACTTTGAACCACCATTTCATCCCTTTAAGGGGTAAATTTTGGAAAATACTTTCTTAGTACACCCCTACGTACTAAGACAAATATACCCTCCAAATTTCAAGTCTCTACGACCAGCAGTGTAGGCTGTGCGTTGTCTGTCAGTCAGTCAGTCAGTCAGTCAGTATGTCAGGACAAAGATTCTTATAGTATTAGATAGATATAAAAGGTACGGTCACACCGCGGCGTCCTGTGATCTGCGGGCGCGATCTCTGTTCTTTTCAATTGTTTTATGATCGCGTTTGGTGTGAACCAGTTGGTACAAATACTACTGCGCTATCTGATCGCCGCCTAGATCGCGTATAGTATTAGATTATAGCCATAGCTTTGACGCACCGCCGCTTCAAGGGGAGGGTTTTTCCTCTTCAACCCCTTAAATCGATGGTAGATATACTAAAGTGAAGACCGCGTTGTTGTACTGTACAGAACGTTCCAGGATGTTCTCGATCATCCCAGACTAAATAGTCTACACAGTCACAGACACTATAGTCTCTAGTAGTAGTCACAACATTTGGGAATTCTGTATTGTTCTGGAATTCTCTCAAATACCCTGAATGTTCTGGAGTAGACTGTGATATATATTTTTAGAGGGCAGCACTTTCAGTCCGAATATCTTTCAAAAGCACGCCTTTCAAGTGCAAACGGTTCCCAGTTTTCAGGGATACATATTTTAACCTTAGACTAAAATAAAGATTATGATAAAATCGACAGCGGTGACGTCGAATTTCGTTGAATTTCGTGCCAATACTGGCACGAAAAAGGAGGAGGACTTTAAAATAGCATTTTATTACGCATCGAATTATAACCGATGATTTTACGTAAAATTATTGTCATACCATTTTTAGGGTTCCGTACCCAAAGGGTAAAACGGGACCCTATTACTAAGACTCCGCTGTCCGTCTGTCTGTCTGTCTGTCTGTCTGTCCGTCTGTCACCAGGCTGTCCTACCCGTCTTGACATACGGAGCCGAGACGTGGACACTCACGGTTCGACTGAATTAAAGTCGCTCAGCGAGCTATGGAAAGAGCTATGCTCGGTGTTTCTCTGCGGGATCAAATCCGGAACGAAGTAATTCGCCAGAGAACTAAAGTGATCGACATAGCTCATCGGATTAGCAAGCTGAAGTGGCAGTGGGCTGGTCATATCTGCCGTAGGACCGATAACCGTTGGGGTAGACTGGTTCTAGAGTGGAGACCGCGAATCGGTAAACGTAGCCTAGGACGCCCTGTTACCAGGTGAAGCGACGACATTCGCAAAGCGGTGGGCAGTGACTGGAAACAAAGAGCCGAAGATCGGGCTCAGTGGCATGACTTGGGAGAGGCCTATGTCCAGCAGTGGACTGATACCGGCTGATTTTGGTGATGATGATGTACAATAGACACTTATATTCATGGGCACGATTGCCATCAGCGTATTCAGCCTAAGATGAAATTATGCTTCGCAAGCACTGACTAGCAAACCAAGTTTGTTTGTTTGCTAATCAGTGTTCGCTAGTAATCTAAGATAGTTGAGGAAGGGGACTCCCACTTCCACTGTCAGTCCACATTTTTTGCATGGTGATAGGACACTATCTAGTGTCTGCCTGGCCTAAGACCTGCCTGGCCTAGATTCTTAATATTTGTCACCTCAGAAATCAGTCACTTGTTAATCCATTTGTTTTTTGTTTTAAGTCGATATGCCTCCCTTTTCCCTTTCCCATTGTAATTTTATCGAGAAATTAAGTTATCAATATTTTTTGCCATTATTGTGACGAAAATTGGTATTGAACTACTCAAGTAGTTCCACGTGACGACTGACATAGGTTAGTAGATTATCATATAATTAGAAGTTATACATGTGTAGGTAAGTACCGCAGAAATGTATATAAAATAGGGAATTATTTTTTTCCTAATTCTGAGCAGACGAAGTCGCGGATAAAAGTTATTTCACAAGAAGTTTTTTATGTAAGTGCACAATTACCTAAAGTCATTGAACGTAATCTGTTATTAATATATTTTCAATATAATATGTATCTAATTATTATTAATGTAAATAACTGACGGTGCGTATAAAAACAACATTGTAAGGTATAAAAGAAACATCTTTGTTGTTAGATTTACAATTCAATATGTGTGTATTACTGTTAGCGTGTCTGGTGGGCGTCGCAATGGCGGCAGATTGTGATCGGAACTGCATGTATGATCCAGCTTCAGAATAAATGGCCATGTTCAAAAATGAATCTCAGGTAAGCTGTGATGAATAGGTACCCACAAACAATATTAATAGTAACCCGGCTCCCATTTGCTATTAATGTTTTTATCGTTATTTGTATGTGCCTATCAGTTTTCAAATCACATCCAAGTCCAGATGTACCGAAAAAAATATTGTAATGACGTGCCTGACTCCCCAAACACACTAATGAGGATAGGATTTTAACAACTCTGTGAAACTTTAATTTAATAATCAATCTGGATGTTGGTGACAGCACTAAGAAGGCGCTGGAATACACTTGGAATGATTCCACTCCATACGGTCCAGCCTAAAATAAAGTAAAGCTTAGTGCGTCATCGCGACGTGAGATCCTAAACAAGTTATGACGAATTTGCACCTAGTTGCTGTAGCCACCTGCAGGGCTATTCACAATAATTCGAAAGCGAATTCGGATTCAAAAAGTGCCTCTCCTTCGACTCGTATCTTTGCAATTCACAGTGCTCCGCTCCGTTACTCTTGATATTTCATTAAAAAATCAGTGATATTAATCGGAAAGGTTTCCGCGACTAAATAGCTCAATTACAAGTAAATTAATCAATCATTAATCAATATTGAACACTTTATTTTAAATGCCGCTCCAAAATTCTAGCCTGTGGCTGCCAGTTGGGAGGATGCAGCAATGAGGCTGCTGTATTCTGGCTGCCTAGTGATTGATAGCTTTTGGGGGAACGTATTAGCTTGCAGGTAGGCGGCTGCCACTCGGGAGGAAGCAGCAATCAGGCTGATGCATTGATGTGTTAATTGATACGTTGATTTATTTACAGTTCCCTCAGACTTTAACAAGTAGTAATGGAGCTCCAGTAGAATACAAAGATACACTAGTTCTCAACTCAGATTTAGCTTCGAATGAATTCTTTAATGATCTCATATTTCACGCCATGAAGGAGAGGATCCCAGAGAGGGCTGTCCATGCTAAAGGTGCCGGAGCGTTCGGATACTTCGAGGTGACGCATAACGTGTCCTGCTACTGCAAGGCTGATCTGTTTAGCAAAATTGGGAAGAGAACTCGTGTCGCGGTGAGGTTCTCACATAGCAGCATGGATAAAGGAGAGCCGGACACCATTCCAGATTCCAGAGGATTTTCCGTCAAGTTCTACACCAAACACGGGAATTTCGATTTGCCGATGTTCAACACGCCGATGTTCATGTTTAGAGAACCTATGCTGTTTCAACCGATAGGCAAAATCATAAGACGAAATCCGTGTACCAATTTACGAGATCCGAATATGATGTGGGACCTCGTCACGCGCAGACTCGAAATGTTAAACTTTTTCCTTTTCCTCTTTGGAAAAAACGCAATACCCAAAGGTTTTCGACATCTGTCCGGGTTCCCCATTCACACTTACCAGATTCACAACAAGTGCGGCCAATCATATTTCTGCCGATTTCAATTCTTACCCGATTTGGGAGTCGAAAACCTTTCCACAGAAGACGCTATCCGAATAAGTACGTTGGACCCCGACTACGCGGTGAGAGATCTCTACAACGCGATAGCGTGCGGCGACTGGCCCACCTGGACCGTTGTTTGGCAACTTCTCACCGAAGAGGACGTTAAGAACGCCAAGATGGACGTTTTCGATATAACAAAAATATTGCCCGAGAAGATTTATCCGGTGACGCCGATTGGAAAACTGGTGTTGAATCGAAATCCCACAAATTTCTTCGCTGACGTGGAGCAGATGGCGTTCTGCCCCGGAAATGTGGTGCCGGGAATACTGGGCAGTCCGGACAAGACCTTTGCGGCTCGTCGGCTAGCTTATAAAGCTACTCAGCGCCATCGTTTAGGAGCGAACTTTTACAAAATTCGGGTAAACTGTCCTCTAAGGAGCAATCCACACGTGTACGAGCGTGACGGTGTGGGTCCTGTCGGGATGAACGGTGGAGCCGGGCCCAGCTACTATCCTAACACGTACCACGGGCCGCTGCCGTACGTGGACAAGCACAGGCCCGCCCTGATCAAAATCACGCAGCGTGATGACGACCATGAGAATCTTGCGCAAGTGAAAGAGCTTTACGCGGAGACGTGTGAAGAAGACCGCAACACACTCGCGAAGAACCTTGTCATATGGTCTCTGAGCAGAGGCGCGACCGAGGAGACCAAACAGAGGCTCGTTGAGGTTTGCGGTCGAGTGAGTAGGGACTTAGCGCTGAGACTGCGGGGCGTGTTGCAGGACTATGTACCACCACCCAGACCCGCCTACCAGTGTTACAGACCGGGGTGCAAGCCTGGAGCAGGGGACATTAGCGATTAAATGCTAATGCGTGTATAATTTAGTGTTCTTATAAATAAATGTTACCTCATTTGAAATTAAATGAATGCAGTTTTAATTGCTCGGGTTTCTGGGGTTACTATAGGAACTATTTTTTCAGCTGTATAGGTCTGACTTTTGACAACATTATAATTCATTAATAAAAAAAGAATTATCGAAATCAGACTACTCTGTAAAAAGTTATGCGTGGTCATACATAAAAAAAAAATACGCGTCGACTTGATAACATCCTCCGTTTTTTTTCGTCGGTTAAAAAAAGACACGTCGATAAGTACTTTTTAACCGACTTCACAAAAAAGGAGGAGGTTGTCAATTCGTCTGTATGTTTTTTTTTGTGTGTATGTTACGCGATTACTCCGTCAATTGTGAACGGATTCAAATTATTCTTTTTTTAATAGGTAGGGTACGTTTCCGAGGTGGTCCCATTTTAATTTTATCGAGATCTGATTAGTATCTTCAGAGATATGGAGATAAATACCTCAAACATAGGATAATGTACTGGTTTTAGAAGAAGGGTCCCAAGAAGATTATACACAATGGAGGTTGCTATTGCATATACTTTTGAAGACTAAAAAATATGACCTTGAATAATGTTTTTACATCTTACTTCACGTTGATTTTGGTTTTTAACCCTCGACGCAAAACGAAGGAGTGTTATAAGTTTGACGTGTGTATCTGTGTATCTGTGTGTCTGTCATCGTGGCATCGTAGCGCCCAAACGGATGAACCAATTTTGATTTAGTTTGTTTTGTTTGATAGATGTCTTCGTCGAGAGTGTTCTTAGCTTTATTTCATGAAAATCTGTTCAGCCGTTTAAACATTATCAGCTCTTTTTTGGTTAAAAAAACTACTATAGCAACTTTCGTAAGCTCGTAGTCCTTTGACCGTGGACGTCAAAAAATCAAAATGGCGCTGTCGCAGTATCTTGTTACTTCAATGATATTGCAAAAATATGGTAAACTTGATCTAATTCTGAGACATCTCCTTGGAATGGTCTCAATGTACAAAGTTATACATATGCTTTGATTATAAACTCGGATTACATATACAAATCAGTCGGGGTTGGTTTTAATTTTTTGAATTTAAGTATTTTTGACAGATATTCTTACGGTAACTGTGAGCGAGATAGAAACAAAGGTGGAACAAAGGTGGGGAGAATTAATTCGTCTTCACAGGAATGTTCTACCGGGCAAAGTCTTGTTAAAGTGCAAAGTTTTTGAACATACCTAATATTTTTTGACATGACATGACGTTTGGCGAAGATGGCGGCCATTTCAGTCCCGCGACACTGCATACATAATTAAATAACTCAGAATTATGAACGTACTTTGTACCAACCAACACTGCAAAAAAAATTATAAGCATAATACCACAGATTATATAATAGTTACTACGTAAATAATACTTTCCGTTGTTAGGTTGGCTACACAGTGCTTTCATAATTCGGGTAGGTATAAACAATGTAAGGAAGTGCCAACTCTTATAACGCAGTAGAGTGATCTTATCTCGATCGATCGATCTTAGAATAATACTTTAAAATATTCATTTTGGAATAAAACTAGGCCATGTTATAAAAGTATATAGGTAGTAGATAAGTGGGTAGCGCTTAAAATAATTATATTAAGTAATTTATTTTTCGCTTTTGAGTGCCTGTTTGTGGTAATGAAGTCGGTTTTTTTTTTTTGAAAAATAATTTATTATAAGTAAGTACTTACAGATACCGGCGATAAATATTGCACATCGACGTTTAGAAAGAGACAATCGGCTAATTTCGGCTTCGTAGAGCGTTATCTCTGTCGCACGAAATACTAACGGTCCGGTATCTATTCGGAGCTGTTAAAACAATTATGATTTGCTTTTTTTGATAATTTTTTATTTGTATACACCAGTTTTTTCTAGTGCTGTCTTAAGGTTGGGCTTAAAAAAATTAAAAAAACATATTCACATCATGTTAACGTATTTATTTATTTTACAGCTGTAAATGCTGGTGTAGGTCAGTACCTACATTTATTATGTAGGTGTAGGTACTGCAGCTGCAGTCAGCTGCAGTACCTACACCTACATAATAAACACCATTATACCTATTGTTAAAATGAGACATTCTAATAAAAACAATAGTAATTCTAATTCTCAATTCATTCCATTTCACTATCTGTGCTCTCAATGAGATCAATATCACTGTCACTATCAGCCGTATTTGTCACTGGTCTGTCAGTGTGATTGTCTAAACTGTGTTGAAATCTACGATATTCATTCTCACATTTGATTGCATGATCACAAAACTTTTTTCAACTCTTCAGCTCCGATCATATTTTCTTTTTCAGTCAATAATGTTTTTACGGTAGTTAAATTCATACCCACATTTCTAGAGGCTACATAGCCTTTCAGTTGAGACGTTTCATTTTCAATCGGATTAAAATCCGGATGATATGGTGGCAATCGCAACACAGTGTGCCCATGTTCGGCAAGTACTTTATCCACGGAAAACTCTGTATACCTCTCTTTGTGTTGACATATAATACCGTAAATCTGGGGTTTTGTCAATTTTGGGTCAACTGGAATTTCGTGTCTGTTTAACCAGTTGATCATTTCCTGTTTAATGGTGTTGGAATTGGGGGGTCTTTCAACATATTTGTTGTGATAGGGTGCGTTGTCGATAACTAGAACAGAATCACTGGATATATTTGGGATTAGTTGATTAATCAGCCATTTCTCGTAGTTGTCGTTATTCATTTCATTGTGATAATCACCCGTAGTGTCCGTGGATTTATACATTAAAAATGCACCAGGTACAAAACCTTTTTCATTTCCCGCATGAACTATTATCAAACGTTTACCTTTTGAAATTGGCTTTTTAACTCCTTTTTACAAGCTTTTATTTGACTTGCAATGTATGTATGTATGTAACTATGTATGTTCGATTGATTTGTCTTGAAGAGAACTTTACACCTAGATGATATTTAGCGATTGGTTATGAAGCTGGAAGGTGGCCACGGCATCTCTGTGATAAAATAACGTAAACCCAGAGAATTTGGGCTCAAATCATTCGTCTTGAGGAGCACTTTACACATAAATGATAGCCAGGATCTGATGATGAAGCTGTAAGGTGGCCATGGCATTTCTGTTATAGAGCAACATAGCCCCATCGAGTCGATTGATTTTCCTTGAAGAGCACTTTACCCATAATCACATCAAATATCCGTGGAATATTTTAAAACATCATGCCTTCTATTAAATACTTAGGTAAGTAGGTAGGTAGTCGGTATCTATACCTACCTACTAAAAAGTTAAAAATAAATTATAAGTAAAAAATATTCTTAAAAGCAAGCTTTTATCTGGTACAATGAACTAAAATGTTAAAAATAAATTCTAGGAAGTATTTGGCGTGTAGGTACTTACCTATATTTTTAAACGCTTGAGGCACTGAAGTATAGTAAAATTACCTAGCCTGAAAAACGGGTAGTGCTTCAAGCTTTTAAGAATATAGGTAAGTACCTACACGCCAAATACTTACTAGAATTTATTTTTAACAGTTATATTATTGTCCCAGATAGAAGCTTGTTTTTATAAATATTTTTTACTTATAATTTATTTCTTATCATCACTCCATGATTTCCCTTTAGTGTGAGATGTATGTATGTAAGACTCATCCATGAAATGAAATGAAATTTATTGAGCTCCATATAGATGATATTTTTTCCTGTTTCGCGAAATTTGCGTATTTTATCGAGGTATTCCATTCGTTTGAGACTTACATCGTGCTTTTCCATTAAGACTTCGATTGTCTTCCATTTTAGTGAACCGAAATCCCATCTCATGAAGTATTTTTCTTAACGTCTTTTCAGAACCATTGTAATTAAAAGCCTCATACAATTAAGCTTTTAATGATTTTACTGTCGGCAGTTCATTAAATCGTAAGTGAAAATCATACACCATTCTTCGAACAACATCATAATCAAAATCGTCCATATTTAAACAAAATTGCTTTTTCGGTCTCCCTTTTTTCGGAGTGCTGAACTTAATTGCAGTAGACTGTGTTTCAGTACTGACTTCGTTTAATATATTGTTCAAAGTTCTTCTTGAAATTCCAGTGGCATTTGCAACTCGCTATTGAACCTTCTTAAAATAATTACCTCCATTGTCATCCTCATTTTTTTGAAATGTCTCGGCTTCTGTTGCAAAATATTTATAGACATTGTAGATGATTTCGCGTGACTGACCTCGTAAAGGTTTCCCTCTTTTTTCTAAAGATGTCATAGTACAACTTTAAAATTATTTAATGTTGGGTGTGTTAACAACTCTATATATATATATATATATATATATATATATATATATATATATTGACCGTGACGCGACCGCACTCTGTCGCATTCGAACAACGACTGACAAAACGTCTTAAACGTCACATAGGTAATATGCACAGAGATAACGCTCTACGAAACCGAAATTAGCCGATTGTCTCTTTCTAAAGGTCGATGTGCAATATTTATCGCCGGTATCTGTACTTGAATACTGTATTTATCCCCGAAGAAAAAAGGGAAATCAATAAACTTTACTATTTTCTAAATTATCTTATAAGCAGTCGTTTGACCACGCGATTATACTTAGGGTCGAAGATGGTACACGCTATTCCTAGAATGGTCTGATTCTCAATGGCTGTGTGCTGCCGGTACACCGTAAGGTTATGATGGCAGAATTTCACCTTGATGGTGAAATTTGTAAGTAACTTTTTGGTAACAAGTAAGGCGGAACATCGATAAAACTCTCGAACTTCTCCCTTCCGTGCGAGGTGTCACATCCACTTGAGCCTGTGTAACTTGGTTTCTTCCATATACATGTGTAAGTATCATATAAGTCTTTTTAATTAACTCTCCAGCTGCCCTTATTGAACTAAATTGGTCCCCATATTTGCTGAAGTACCTTTGTTAGTACCTTTGTACCACTATAACAAGTTTATTTTCATCTCTTTGGGTGAGCATCCATGCTTCACATCCCTGTGTTAGTATCGGTCTTATAACCGTTTTATTTATCAGGACTTTTATACATCTCCCTAGCAGTCTGGACCCGAGTATTTTGTGTAGGGCTGCACAGTGCACTGCAACATAGAATATTTTGGATGCGTATTTTAATTTCATTTCCCCTGTCGTTAGTGTTTGTACAAGTGCAGCCAAGATACCGGAGTTCATCAACCTCCTTGTACGTAATATTGCTCATATTATATCCACTCTCTTTTTAGCCGACTTCGCAAAAAAGGAGGAGGTTCTCAATTCGTCTGTATGTTTTTTTGTGTGTGTATGTTACGCGATTACTCCGTCAATTCTAAACCGATTCGAATGATTATTTTTGTAATCGGTAGGGCACGTTTTCGAGGTGGTCTCATTGTAATTTCATCGAGATCGGATAAGTATCTCCAGAGATATGACGATAAACGTCTCAAACTTGCTACTGAAATTGACTCACGGGGCATTAAAGTCGGTTGTTTTAGTTTTTAAACTAACTTAATTATGTCTTGGGTATTTAAAGCGACGCTTGTGGAAGTAGGTACTCCATTTGCTGGTTGGTGGTTGATATTGAGGCCAAATTTGGCAGGTTTTTCTTGGAGCCAGGAAACGGCGTCAAATCACTTGCTATCTTTTCTAACCAAGGAGTGCGAAGTTATTTTAGCAAAACCAAACCTATATGAAATATAAAGTATAAAATTCTCAATGTACCATAACTATTTATTAGAATTTGCCTATCCATGGCTAGCAGGTATACATGCATATAATTTAATTGAATACAGTGCCACAAGTATAACTTGGCGGTGATGGTTTTTGGAACTAATTATTTTAATTGAAACTGTGAGTTTGACGTTTGAGAGATTACCGCGACATTATTGTTGATAAATCTGCTACATTAAAATAGTTCAATAATGCCAAAAGTAATTAAAAGTGGTTTAAGAGAAACTGTTATCAAAGTACAAAGTAAAAGCACAGTGGCGCACAGGCACGCCAAGTTATACTTGCCGGACTGTATATAGCTTACCATCAAACTATTATTTATTCTGTGCCATCGATTCCATTACCTTCAAAACTTACCACAGACTTTTTTACCCGTTACCACAGATGAAACAACCAAGAACCGTCCCAACACTTGTCCGACGTTGTAGAACAAGATGCAACTGAGATGTTTTCATCAGAAACCGGCTTCGAGGCCCTGCGGCCCAGGGCTGGAGGTCAACACCCGGTAACACCTGTGCCTGCTTTCACTAAACCAAGCGAGATGAAATCGAAAGTCCATGTCATATGATGATAATACTACACTGATGATTAGTAAATAGCTCGCCATTGTTGTAACGAGCTTTTGATTTGCACTTGAGTAATAGATTGTAGATGCGGTTTTTAACCGACTTCTCAAAGAAGGAGGAGGTTCTCGATTCGTCGGAATCTTTTTTTATCTATCTATGTTCACGGATTACTCGAAGATGCCGGAACCGATTTGGATTTATTTTTTTCAAAGGCCACCTTTCCAGGTGGTCTTATTTAAATTTTAACGAAATCGGTAAATCGGTTTTTTATATATCAACATCTGTATTACGATGCATTTATATACCTCGATGACATGATACTGGCTACTGGCTATTTTGACCATCGCGACGTTCGAAGTTGTTTCTTTTCGTTTCTTAAACGAATTGTTACCTGACTATCGACAGAGCGCAACTATCTCGACCCATATATTCTATAATATGTTGTTTCATATATTGTTCTCTTCATCCAATATGACAGACACAGCACCGTCTAAATAATTAGGTCTAAGAAGTTTAAATAATAAGGCTATTAAGGCCGAGTTGCGGTGAGTGAGATGCGGGTTAAGTTGAGGCCATCTAACTTTAACAAACGTCAAAAATCTGTCAAACTCTGTCTAGTCATTATATATTATCTCCCACATGTAGAGGTAGTAAATACTTATCTAAGTTCAGACGAAGATATTACGCGACTAGCTTAAAAACATGCAATAACTTATCAAGTGATATATATAGAAAGAAAGAAAGAAAGAAAATACATTTATTCAGCATTACACATGAGTAAAAAAAATAAAAAAAAAGAACATCGGGTTAACATGAGAACTAATAACTGAAATGTCTTATTACAATATCATCTTCGACGCATAAAAATAAACTGTAAGGTTTGAGTAGTAAAGCTGTAATTTCCTTATACCCCCTTCCGTCTTAAAATGGCAAAGTGTACACCATCAGCAGTTACTTCCTCCAACTAAGTATGGGGAACGGCGCGTGCGCAGTCGACGCGGAACTGTGATCTGACTGCTTCCGGTCAATGTGTGGATGTGGTAATGGTAATATTACATAGATTTACTTAGGCCTCTTTATCAGATCCCTACTAATATTATGAACGCGAAAGTTGGTATGGATGTTTGTTACTCTTTCACGCTAAAACTACTGAACCGATTGAGCTCAAATTTGGTATGTAGATATTCTAGACTCTGGAATCATCATCAACTTTTTTATCTCGATATTTCCACGGGAACGATGTCTACGCGGGTAAAACCGCGGGGCAAAAAAAAAAACACCCAGACATCGACGTCCTAGGATGGCCGTCGTACCGTTCGATGTCGATGCACCCCTTCGAGCATTTACCAATGGAGATGTTAACGTTGTAATCCGCAAACATTTTTTTCTGCCGATATTTACGGGGGACGAGGTAAACACGCATTGCACACACACAAATCACTCACTTTAACGATCCCGCACACTAGCTTGAAACACGCACACAGTATTAAAAATACAGCGTAGTTACGCACGCTCATATGGCCAAAAATGGCTATATGGCCAGCAGAGGGGTACGCCTTGCGTTAACATCTCCATTGGTAAATGCTCGAAGATGCACCGAGACGAATTAAGGCTAATCGTATTATATTCTATAGTATGGATGTTACGCGATTACTCCGTCAATTGTGAACTGATTCGAATGATTAATTGGTAGATGCTATTGGTAGTGTACATTTCCAAGGTGGTCCCAATTATCTCCAGAGATATGGAGATAAACACCTCAAAACTTAGTGCTGCAAATAACTTGCGCGGCATTTAAAGTCGGTTTTTAGGGTTCCGTACCTAAAGGCTCAAACGGGACCCTATTACTAAGACTCCGCTGTCCGTCTGTCTGTCTGTCTGTCTGTCCGTCTGTCACCAGGCTATAGCTCATTAACCGTGATAGTTAGACAGTTGAAATTTTCACAGATGGTGTATTTCTGTTGCCGCTAGAACAACAAATACTAAAAACAAAATAAAGTTAAAAATTAAAGGGGGTCCCCATCCAAAAAAACGTGTTTTTAAACGCCATGTATCTAATTAGTTTCGGCTAAATGACATAGATGGCGCTAGTAAACGAGCCCCGTCTTTCTAGATCGCGACCAAACCAAATATTCTTGGTAATATCAATTAATAAAATATATGAGGTTGAAACTCTATTATGTTTCGTATTGTACGGAACCCTCCCTAAGTGTGCGATAAGAGACGCGATGCTGACTCGCACTTGGCCAGTTTTATTATTTTCGTCTTGTAAACGAAAATAAATAAATAATCTTAAAATATGGACACGATATACTATACCTGAAATTATCATATAATAACCATATCCTCAGATTGTATGATCCATGTTCATGCCATAAGTTTCGCCATACGTTACGGTGAGCAAGGTCAGCCACTCACTGTTCATACCCTAGCTGATTTACATCTAGCTTGAGCACAGTTACTCACATTAGAGCTGGTATTTTGTATATGGTTTGATATTAACAGATAACTCGCAACTTGTAACACATGTGGTAGAAGCATATTAAATCGTTGTTGCGCTTGACTTGCTACTAAAAAGTACCTTTTAACAACCACCATCAAGGAGATAATCTACCGCTATATAACCGGTGTTCCGGCAGCACATAACCCTTGAGAGTCAGACAGAGTATTCTAGACCTAGCGTGTTCACCATTTTATAAGATCGAGCAAAAAAATACCACTATCATTTTTCGCCAGCAAAAAATAATAATTAATAAACATTTTATTTCTTATAACGCCATCTAACGTTTAACAAAGGTGTTAGGGATCGACATTTCAATATAACGCCATCTATGGGACGTTTACCTAACTAAGCGTTCATAGATGACGTGAAATGCCGAAAAAAACATGTTTCTTGTATGGGGACCCTTTATTATTTTTAGCTTTATTCTGTTTTTAGTATTTGTTGTTATAGCGGCAACAGAAATACATCATTTTTGAAAATTTCAACTGTCTAACTGTCACGGTTCATGAGATACAGCCTGGTGACAGACGGACAGACAGACAGACAGACAGACAGACGGACAGCGGAGTCTTAGTAATAGGTACCCGTTTTAGGGTTATGGAACCCTAAAAAAAGCTCGTAATAAGAATATTATAGATATTTAGTAAATAAATGTAGCGTAGGACGCCCTAAGATTAGGTGAAGTGATGATGGTCGCAAGATAGCTGGCCAGAGCTGCAGTGCAATATCTCACGTCGGATCAGCTGATTCTCGATCATGCGAAGACCAGTTCGGATTCGGAAGCTTTATTTTTAATTTTGAATATTAATAAATCCTTGAGCTATTTTGTCGCGGAGATCTTTCAATTACAATCACTGATTTTTTTCGAATTGAAATGTCAAAATTAACCGATCGGAGCATTGTGAAATGCAAAGATCCAAGTCGAAGTAAAGGCAGTTTCCGAATCCGAATTTGCTTTCGAATGATTGAGAATAATCCTGCTGAAATTTGTAATGATTTCATCCGAGTAATTTACTTCTAAACAGTTATTACAGATGGCGCCACCAATGCAAAATTGGTTAAAATGCTATCCAGCAGTTTCGTCGAATCGTATAGGGTCGTACTGTTGATGAATTACTACACCTGGCCAATGGACCTGAGCAAGTTCTCTGGACGTGCGGGGTCGAGTCCCGTCGATACGGTGAAATTTTGGATTGTATTTAACAATGTACGACAAATACCAAAGTTTATTCCACTAACTATTGGTAAACATTTTAAAGAACCTCCTAATTTATTGAAGGCGAGTGCAGCAAAAAATTTGCAAAATTCTCAACACCATGACTTTAATAATGAACTTGTTTAACGAATTGAATCATCATGAAGTGGTCACCATACCATCTGTTCTCACTTCCTTGACGACCAGTAGGTTAATTGGCATCCTCCTCAGAGAACATCAATTAAATCTTCACGTACCACTCCTTGGCCTCACGTGCAAATAGAAAAAAGAAAAGCAAAGATACCTAGAGCAAAGATACTAAGCAAAGACAGCTAGCTATACCAGGCTTTACCTACATATAATTAGATGTATATAAAACGAAGGAGGTTCCGTTAACCCCAATCGTCAGGTGCAGTTATTTGCAATGCAGGGATTTGCATGCCGCTGGGACCCAATCTAGGGCAGCTGGTCAGCAATTATAGGACTACGTGGCCTAGGGTTATCAACATACGGATTAAATACATAATTGACCGAGTGAAGCGAAGATCTCCATTTCCTTTAGGGCGAAAATGCTTCCGTATGTCTGTTCTCATCTACAGGCTGCATTTCCCAATCAGTTCTCTAAAAAAGAGCGGGAATTTTTTAAAATGACGGAGATTTATGGGGCTTGAAATCGTAAAACTGATTTCATAACATAAAACTGAATAAATGTTTACGGTACCTAAAACTGATTTCATATTTCTGCCATTTCTAAAAATGTTACTAAGTTTTTTGTTGACTCAACTTTTTTTGTCATCAAGGGTTCGGCTTGTCTTTTTTTAAGGTACCGTGAACATTTATTCAATTTTAGGTAGGTTATGCAAAGACAGACTCGCAAGGTGCATAGAGCCACTAGTCAATAGAGTCTTTCTTGAATATGTCTTGCTATAAGTTAGGTGCTACCTAACTCGGATGATTGGGGATAGGTAGTTGCGCTACGTAGCTTGGTCTATCCTAGACTTAACTTTAAAGAGTCATAATCACTGTCCACTGTCTTTAACTTTCAGAAAATAACACCATCTTATATCGCATTGTCACATGGAAGATATGTAATTCCATATTACTTGACAAACTCTACCCAATGAGGGTAGTAGGCCTCCACCAGTAAGAAAGTGTTTATCCAAGCCACCCTGGTAGGGTAAACTTATAAAAAAAATAATATTGGCAGGCATTTTAAAAAAATTGTCAGGGAACTTCCTTTGAATATATATTTTGAGATTAACGTGCGATATTATGTTTCTTTGAAGTGTTACACACTTAATATTTTTGTAAATTGTTAAACACAATCCAAAATTTAATCGTAACAACGGGACCGGAACCTCCGGAATAACATGTTCCGGTGCTTTGCCAATTAAGCCATGGTGCGAAGTGACGTTACGACGAAATTAGTGGATTGCATTTGTTAACCCAATTATGCATTGGTGGCGCCATCTATGACTACTTATTACGTAAGTTCGCACCATGGCTTAATTGGCAAAGCACCGAAACATGTTATTCCGGAGGTTGCGGGTTCAAGTTCCGTTGGTACGATTAAATTTTGGATTTTGTTTAACAATTAACGTGCGATATTCTAAAATTGGGTCGAGTTAAATAAAAAATAATGTTTTAGGCGCGATAAGTCCCGTATTTTAATATTTATAACTATGCGTTCAAATCTCGAAAGTTTAAAGTTAGGTTAGGTAACCATTTTAGGTAACAAGTTTATGAACAGTGTATGTAAGGCATATAAATGCTTATATTTCTCACGGGTATATTGTAATAGGTACTTATATCAATGGTATTAGGTTTAATGATTACCTACGTCTGGAGTGGGTTCACGTCAATAGTGCCATGGGTGTCATAACTGTAGAATTTGCGAAGATATTTCGTAGAAAGTGGACTAGCAACCCTACGTGTATCTCCCATGGCAGTAGTTACGTGTTGTGTTGTGTTGTGACAGGGAACAGGTTGAGCCAGCCTGCCAATAAACGTGTCTCTGCGCTTGAGCATCCATTCAGAATTGCATCAGGTCTAAGTTTCCGTTGCTCCCTCGATACTTGCTTAATGTTTTGTACAGTTATTTGTTTCTATTGTGAGCTTCATTTGCCAACATGCCAAACCGTATCAACAGCTTATGATGGTTATACAAAATGTATTTTTAAAAATTGCATATATTTTGAACCCATAGAACATTTTTTTTTAAATAGAAAAAAGTTTAATTTTAAGATAAATATCCAAAATCAAATTTTTGATAATGAACTTTATACCTTAAAAAAATATACGGTCGAATTGAGAAACCTCCTCTTTTTTTTTAACTCGGTTAAAAAAAAGTAAATACATACACTTCTTTACACAGACAAACGAAACAAAGTCGCTCCCGCCGTCTGTGCGCCCAGAGCTCAATGGTTTATAACCAGGATTAAACGCGGGCTAAGTCACGGGGCGCAGCTAGTTATTTAATAAAGCTAGCTGCAACATTTTGGAAGCAATTGAGGTTTTTGTTACCGACCCGGTTTCTTTGCGTGTAGTGGCTTGTTTGCCTGCAGATTGCGATCGAATTTCTCGGACGTGTGTCGACGAGGCGTTGGAGATAAGTATCATTTATTTTGACTATTCGTTACCATTAAATTTACCGTTGTGAGATGTGTCGTCTCTGGCCTTTGGGAAGTTATAATATGGTTTAACAAGTAAAACCATATTATAACTCCCTTATTCTTATATATTAGAGGCACACGATTGGAGTAAAATGATATAGGTATTTCTGTGCGAAACAGACACATTGATATTCGTATTCAAAGTATTTTAAAGCGGCAGTGGGCCAATGACTAAGGCGTCGGACTTGCGATCGAGAGGTCGTGAGTTCGATCCCCACCCATAGCACTGACATGACTGCATTGACGTGAACCCACTTCAGACACAAGCTATTTATTATAGCCTAATCCATAGTATTGGCTATCCCTGTACAAAAATTCTGCTAAATCGGTCCAGTCGTTAGAGCGTGAAGAAGTCGCAAGCAAACAAATTTAAGCAAACTGACTTTCGCATTTATAATATTGGTGTTGATAAAGATATTGTGTTGGTTTGGGGTCAATCACATTTCAGGGCACTGTTTTTAAATTACTTATAGCCTAGATTTTGACCACTATCTCACCTGTTGGTAAGTGATGATGCGGTCGAAAATGGTAAGCACGCACGGCCTAGAATGGGAACTGGTTCTCAAGGATAGCTGCCGGAACACATTAGATGTTTTGACGACAGATTTTATAACCTAAGGGTGGTAGCTGGCCAGGCAGACACTAGATAGTGTACTACCACCATGCAGGGGTTTCTTAATTATGTTTTTCCTTCACTGGAGGGCCACTGTGAAAAGCGCACATAAGTACATTTTTTGATAGAAAAATCCATTGATGTACGGCGGGGATTAAACTCGGTATCTCTGGCATCAAAGCCGACTGTTCTCCCACTTACACCACCGGGCCCTAAATAATTAATATTTAAGAATTTTGTAAAATCATTGCTGAATAATAAGAAATCTAACAAACTTATAGATTTAAAATATAAATTTCAAAATGAACGTGATTTTTTATAATAAAATCTAACAAAAATAAAACAGATTTTCTGCTTGTATACTTATCCATAAATCAACAAGGTTTTACTTAGGAATTAAGAAACCGTGCAGCTTGATTCTGCAAGCTAAATGCCGTTCACTCCTTATTCAAAGTGCATTAAGGATAGTCATCATCATCATCAGCCTATCTCCGTCCACTGCTGGACATAGGCTACACCTATGGCACGCCACTGAGCTCGATCTTCAGCTCTCTGTTTCAAACCTCTGCCAGCCAGCTTGCAGTAATTAATCACGGTAATATTTAGATAATATCACCATGTCGGCATTATAAACAATTTAAGGTAAAAAACTGTTTTTTGCTGGCAGCGGTACGGATAGTAGATAGGTGGTATATATGGGGTCCATGATCCAGGAAATTCATACAATTTGTGCTTAGACTTGCTCATACTGTAATTATTATTATTAATTTTGAAAAGTAGATTTAATATATTATTCTAGTAAAAGTATTTATTTTTGTTATTCTTGCAAGGTTTATTGATGAATACCTAAGTACATGTTTTTCCTTACAGATACCATAGTAAATAACCTACCACAAAATAAGGGGGCACGAGTATTGGTACTATTATTTATTCTGTGATACAAGTAATCCAAATAGCCTTTCTACAATGAATAACTTAACACAGCTTGATTAGTCGAGTGTACTAGCCTCGCTCCATCCTAGGCGGTAGTTAGACTACATTTCCGTCTGTCATATGTATAAGCCGACCACGGGTGGTCCAGGAAGTGGTTAAGCCACCGCTGTCACTACTGTCACGGTGTCTGTCTGTACTGTCTGCACTGTCACGGTGGTTTCATCGGATAATCGTAATTTCTGTTTGTTATAGTTTCGTTGTCGACATCACATTGTTTGAATGAGAACATTTGTCCACTTGTTTGAACATCTGTAGGGCTGCTACTAAGTATAAATAATAAAGAATATTGACTACAATCAAATCAGAATGAACATAAGTAGTCTGTGCGTTTTCCAGCAATTTTACTTAATCAGTCTTAATCACCTAACTGTTCTAAACGTAATGAAGACATCTGTACATTAGTTCCTACTCTACGTTATTCGTAGGTTTTCAATTCATTGTTTTTACAAACACTTGATCTTCCTCGCGTGTTATCCAAAGTATTTTGAAAGATAATTTTATACTTACCATTCCCTAACGGTTTAGCGTATGAACTTTATTCCCTTACCATCAGGCGAGATAGAAGTCGATTCAATTCAATTTGAATAAATTTAAATAATAGCATCATTTCTGCCAATAAATACATACATACATACTGTAGGTACATACCTACAGTATGTATGTATGTATTTATTGATCGGACTTTATCATGGGGTTAAATTAATTAGCTGAAACTAGTCGCAAATTATTTGCTTCTGCAGGCTCTGTAGGTTCTGTAGCCTGCGTAACTTCTTACCCACTACCATTAAAATTGCACTTGCACAGACTCTCTTGCTAGAGAGATATTAGACTACGTTGACGTCTGCTATCTCGATCTGATCTAAGAGCAATTAAATAAACTTGAGCGACTCCATAATTTTTGCATACGATTTATTTTCGGCTTACGAAAATACGATCATGTTTCCGAATACCGCTCTAAGCTCAAGTGGCTCTTTATTCGCCGTCGCCGGGATGCCCATATACTATCACTCCTTTACTCTATCCTTTTCAATCCTGCTTCTCCGCGCTACCTTCATGAACGCTTCGAATACCTTTACCTATCCCATCCCCTACGCACACTTAGGTCATCAGAGAACTTAAGGTTAAAAATTCCCTCGCACAATACGAATTTCTATGGTCATTCTTTTACTGTTAACGCAGTCTGTCTATGGAACTCTTTGCCTATAGAAATTAGAAGTATACAAACTCTGGACGCTTTTAAACGTCACGTAAAAGAACACTACCTCTCCGAGTAATCTGCTGCTAGTTGTTTATCTTATATCACTGATAATATGCATGTATATTGTTTGTAATTATATATATGTATGTTTATATATGTATATGCATGGTACATGCACTGGGTTGCGGGTGCACGTAATGGTTGGCAACCCTACATTAATCAGGGGAATTAAACATGTGTTTTAAGTGTGACGTTCGACGTCTAGATGAAAGCTGAATTTTTTAAATTTAAATTTTTGTAAATTCAAAGCAATAAGTTATGTTTCTGTTATATCTATAATATTTTTTATTGAATATGATCTGTTTAATGTTATATGACGTGTGTAAGTGCAAATTTTTAATTTGCCCATATACTGAATAAATGCTTTGACTTTGACTTTGACTATATATAACTTATTTTATTATACTATATTATGTAATATATAAATAGTATTTACATGTAATAATATAGGTATTTATTGTAGGTATATTTATATATTTTTACAAAACAGTTTT
Organism: Cabera pusaria; assembly: GCA_954871355.1. Taxonomy (NCBI): domain Eukaryota; kingdom Metazoa; phylum Arthropoda; class Insecta; order Lepidoptera; family Geometridae; genus Cabera; species Cabera pusaria. Next base: position 2,305,338 of record OX940886.1, on the reverse strand, counting down.
ATGACCACCGCCATCCATTATGTTCTATTTTAAACCTCTCCATGCATGGTTGTCTGGAAGAGATCGCTTTGAGCGATAAGACCGCCCATTGACACTATTTTTAACTAAAATGTATTAGTACTAAGTTTCTTGGTGTTCAATAAAGAGTATATCTATCTATCTACAGTATGTAGGTACTAACCTAAACTTTACTATGTAGGTAGATTGTAGATATACTAATATTTTAAACTTTACACTAACGATATGTTTGACAGATTTCAACCCAGTGATCCGTTGATTACAATGCAATGCTGCCTTTGAAAGTCGAAGTGTTTGTGGTTCAATCTAGGTAGCACTATAGACAGCCTTGTCACGTGACAAGCTCACAAACAGATACTCGTAAGTCGTATCTGACATTGTTATCGTTCTGAGAGCGACATCTTGACATTGTGGCTGAAGCAAATTTAGGAAAACACTGTATTCTTATCATCTCGTTTATCTCCATATCTGTTTATTATCTATTATAAGTAACACCCGGAGTCCAATTCTGATGAAAAAATGTTGGTAAAAACTTAAGATTGTCTCTCAATCTTTAAATATTTTTTAATCAACTTCTAAAAAGGTTTTTTAGGGTTCCGTACCCAAAGGGTAAAACGGGACCCTATTACTAAGACTCCGCTGTCCGTCTGTCTGTCTGTCTGTCCGCCTGTCACCAGGCTGTATCTCATGAACCGTGATAGTTAGACAGTTAACATTTTCACAGATGATGTATTTCTGTTGCCGCTATAACAAAAAATACTAAAAACAGAATAAAGTTAAAAATAATAGAGGGTTCCCATACAAGAAACGTGTTTTCTTCGGCATTTCACGCCATATATGAATGCTTAGTTAGGTAAACGTCCCATAGATGGCGTTATATTGATATGTCGATCCCTAACTCCTTTGTTAGACGTTAGATGGCGTTATAAGAAATAAAATGTTTATTATTTTTTGCGGGCGAAAAATGATAGTGGTATTTTTTGCTCGATCTTATAAAATACTGTAGTGTGGTACGGAACCCTACTAGTGCGAGTCCGACTTGCACTTGGCCAGTTTATTTTGTATGTATGTTACGCGATTACTCCGTCAATTGTGAACTAATTCGAATGATATATATTTTTTTAATTGGTAGGGTATTATATTTCAAAGGCAATTCCTTTGTAATTTTATTGACATCTAATAAGTATCTCCAGAGAAATGACGATAAACGTCTCAAATAAGCTACTGAAACTGTATCCTGGTCTCTTGCATACATTTCCATTTTTCTAAATTTATGTAAATTACAACTCCATACTTACGTACTAACTATTACATATATGTCCATACTGCCTCACTACTCTACTTAACAACTTATTATAAGTCTTCTCTAAAAGTGTAGAACTGTAGATTATTATCATCTACATTTATAATAGCTGTATAAAATCAATATCCTTTAGTACTTAATCTTTTAAGGTTGGAGTGGTTGGACTTCTACTAGTCCGCTCGAGGCGGTACCTCCACTTTTCCAATGAATTAATTCAGCCGTGAAATAGGAATGTTTTTCTTTCAGTTTGAATGGCAGTGTCCAGTGAAATTACAGGGCATGTGAGACTTAACATCTTTTTGTCTCACGGTTACAGGTGCAGTGCAGTGACTTGAAAAAATCCTTCAATCTAGGATTTTGCGTGCCGTTGCATTTGTAATATGTAGACATCATCGTTTGCCATCAGGCGAGCATCATGCTTGTCCTGCTACCTTAGAGATAGGTACTGATTTCGACAAAGATACGTTAATAGAATAAGTCCTTTCTCAAACATCTACTAACTCTGTCGTTAGTTTCTTTAGTTCCGTGCGCGAGAGTACAACTAGTTTGTACTTTTTATTGAATGAATCATTCATGAATATTATAATTTTATGCAAATAAGAACGTTAAAGCCCAGTGAAGACATGCTGCAATGTGAAATTGATTCTGCAAAGGTAAGGAACTTGTTTCGTGCGAATGCTACCAGTTTTTACACAACGAAATGATGAGATAGGTCATTCAACCATCAATCAGCCTTGTGTTTAAAAGTCTTCCGCGTTAATGTCCTTTTTCTTGAGCCTGTTGATAAGGCTAACACTTCCTTATAATTAGGAATTTTAAGCTAAGATATGTACGCTCTTTATCATTATTGAGGCATGCGTCACTACAACCATCCTATGATGTCAGGGCATTGATGGATTTGGTGTCGTGATGTCTCATGCATTACATTATCATTGACGTTTTACAGACTTTAAAGCTGAAGGAGATTTAACCAATTATTTTCTTTTTGTTTTAAATGACTTCTCCGATAATCAACTGATTTAAAATATATATTTAGCATGAGTAGAATATATCTTTAGGGTTGGTTTAGAAAATGTTATCAAGAACTACTACTATCATAACTATATTCAAATATATATTAGGAGATAATGCTACAAAGATCACTCGCGATACATGATAATATCGTTTAAAAACTAAAAAAGAACCGACTTCAATGCCGCGCTATTCATTTTCAGCACCAATTTTGAGATGTTTATATCAATATCTCTGGAGATACTTATCAGACCTCGATAAAATTACCATGGTACCACACTTGGGATATCGCCTTTCGAACAAAAAAAGAATAATCAAAATCAGTTCATAAACAACGAAGTTATCCGCGAACAAACATAAAAAAAAAAAAAAAAATACGGTCGAATTGAGAAACCTCCTCCTTTTTATGAAGTCGGTTAAAAAAAAACATTTGCTTACTAAAAGTATCCAGGGTTATTCTCAATCATTCGAAAGCAAATCGGATTCGGAGACTGCCTCTTCTTCTTTTTGGATCTTTGCAATTCACAATACTCCGATCGGTTACTTTTAATATTTAAATTTTAAAAAATCAGTGATTCCAATCGGAAAGGTTTCCGCGACAAAATAGCTCACGGATTTATCAATATTCAAAATGAAGTTTCCGAATATGAATGTATCCGATTGAAGACAGCTTTGTCTGTTATCGACGTGATTTTGTAATCTAAAATTTTGACCAATTTTTAAAATAATGACCGAACTGTAGTAATTACATTGTTATTTATTTATACAGTGACATAGGATAAATATTATATAATTTTGCTCTACTAATATAATTTTAAAAGATTTGCACGCCACCAGTGGCAAAATACGGATAAGGTCGTATATTGTACTTTTCGATGTTGTTTGAACCTTTGTTTTATGCAAATAAATATCTGAATCTGAATCTTCATTTATCAAGCCATTATTAAATAACCTCGGATTGGAATCGTCCGACAGTCACCATTCAATAAGGTGATCAAATTGTTCGTTGAATAACTAATATGCAATTCTTTATTCAGGTGTCACGAGCAAAATTAAACCAGCGGCCACTTTCAAAGTTTCTCATTACCATTAAAGGATTGTGAAAGACGACGAAAATGTTCACGATTCCTGACCAAATGCTGCACATTACATCACATGTCATATTAGAGAGTTGTACAAAATCTACCTACCTTCGAACTTGGGGCAGTCTAATATTAATAATACAGCAACTTTGCTATAGATTTCGGCTAAAAGACCCCTTCAAAATTATTCTAAAGACATAATTTTGGTAGTTGTTATGTACAATGCAAAAGTTGCACCTTTCTTACGTCTCGCGTAGACGTATTGACATATTAGTACAGCTGTAACGAACTAGATGTGCTAATGTCGCTCAATGCATTTTCCTGAATCGCGCTATCAAGATTCTCCGGTAAATAGTGTTGATTTTATGTATTTTTTACACAGGCGACCTCTCTTGGGTATTCGTACCTATGGCGTATGCTTTACAATACAAAGAAAGGGTTCAGTATATACCACTGAGCTCGTAACCTGGTTGTTACATTGACAAAGGCGAGTTCATTCCTGGCTAAGAATCCTGTTCAGTACTTTCAGTAGTCTTAAAAGTTTGCACGATGATTAGGTTATTGACACCTGCATTTGACATTGTTTATCGATATTTAGAGATTTCGCAAGCGTTAACTGTAGACCTGTAGATATCTCGCGTTTATCGCAGGGCTGCAATAAATCGTTATCGAATGTAAAGGCTTCCGGGGCTGGTACCTATAATCTAAAGAGATATCGTCAATAGAACTAACGGCATATGTACAAAGTACAGTTTCATTTATATTCGTTTCGCTATTCATTTTCAGTACCAATTTTGAGATGTTTATCTCAATATCTCTGGAGATACTTATCAGACCTCGATAAAATTACCATGGCACTACACTTGAGATATCTCCTTTCCAACAAAAAAAGAATAATCAAAATCGGTTCATAAACAACGAAGTTATCCGCGAACAAACATAAAAAAAAACATATATACGGTCGAATTGAGAAACCTCCTCCTTTTTTGAAGTCGGTTAAAAATAATACATTAAATGTTATGTGTGTACACATATTTGGAGTTTTTTAATATATGTTTTATTAAGACAATCGAAATCCAAAATACAAGTGTCGAGTCTAGTAGGTAGGTATAGATTTCACAGAGTTTTCCGAGATCATTGTTTTTTCCGATGTATTGCTTTTTAGACGTGTTTAATATACTCTACATCATATCTACGTTATAACAAAAACATTTTTCATTTATAAACTTGACTTGGATAAAGATCATCTACGCAATAAATAAGATCGTTTAAAAAACTAAAAAATATATATATATACGGTCGAATTGAGAAACCTCCTCCTTTTTTTGAAGTCGGTTAAAAAGAACCGACTTCAATGCCGCGCTATTAATTTTCAGTACCGATTTTGAGGTGTTTATCTCTATATCTCTGGAGATACTTATCAGACCTCGATAAAATTACCTTGGTACCACACTTGGGATATATCCTTTCCAACAAAAAAAGAATAATCAAACTCGGTTCATAAACGACGCAGTTATCAGCGAACAAAAATAAAAAAAAACATAATATACGGTCGAATTGAGAAACTCCTCCTTTTTTTTGAAGTTGGTTAATAATAAAAACAAGATGACGTTGACAACATAGGTAATTAAGATTCTAAAGGAGATGTCACCTGATATTGTGATATCAGGTGACATCTCCTTATCTCCCTATAAGGCAAACCATGACAGACATAAAGAACCACAAGATATGCAAACCAACAGGTTTGTAACAAACAACAAACATGTAATAAGACAATTATGGTGAATTCTGTGCATGTTTGAAGCTCCGATGCGGACTGACGTACATGCATACCTCAAACTATCATAAAAAAGGCAGGCAGATTCGCGGCGAACACCCGAGTGAACGCAAGTTCAGTAATACTAAATGCTTGGCTTGATTTATAAGCTTCCGCGCTCAGTTTGCTACCAAGCGGCAGCAGGGTCGGACTCTTCCGTGCAGTATTACTTCGCAGCGTTGCTTACGTAGTAATAATGCCGTATTGACTATGTCGGACTGAGCGCGGAAACTTATTACTCAAGAATTTAGTATTACTAAACTTGCGGTCAGTCGGGTGTTCGGCACGAATCTGTCTGCCTTTTTTATGATAGTCTGAGATGCATACTTTGCAACGCAAACGAGCACACGTGGGTATGCGGTGGTGGTTAGGCTTACATACCTTGATTTAGCATAGCTTGACTGCTCGAGTGCAGTGCTCGCGAAAAATACAATTCACTAAATTAAAATATTAGGGGCCAGTTTCACCGGTTCCTGATAGCGCTAAAATGATGAAATTTTTGACAGCTTTTATATGGCCTCATGTGTCAGATTTCTATCTAATGTATTATCAGGAACCGGTGAAACTGGCCCTAAGGCCTTATTACTTATCAAAGGCGATTTTACTGACTTTGTTACTCACTACTTACTTAACTGACATAAAAAAAGGAAGGTGTGAGGGCCCAGTGGTGTAGTGGGGTCGGCTTTGACGCAAGAGGTACCGGGTTCAATCCCCGCCGTGCCGTGTTGCCAATGGATTTTCTATCGAAAAATTTATGTGAGCTTTTCACAGTGAAGGAAAAACATCGTTAAGAAACCCCCAACCCCGCATGGTTGTAGGACACTATCTAGTGTCCGCCTGGCCAGCTACCACCCTCAGTTTTATCGTACCAACGGGAATCGAACCTGCGCCTCCGGGAAACATGGCGCTATTCCAACTCAGCTACGCTAGCTACGAAGCTATCGAAACGACGACACTAATGGATTGCATTTTAACCAATTATGCATTGGTGGTGGCGCCATCTGTGATTACGGTTTAGAAGTTATTCACTTTGGATGAAATCATTAGACTCTAGATCCGACGTGAGCAGTGCAATTATATAATATCTCACCACCCAGGTGGCGGCTTTTAGGTTAAGTATTATTATCGGCCCTCCGGAGACCAGTAATTGATACCTAACCCAAAAATCCGCCACCTGAGTGTTAACTCTGTCAATTAACCTTAGCCGTAGTAAGCTTAAATTACGATTTCTTCGCACCTTGTGGCAGGCATCCTGTACAACGGAAACTTCTTTCATAACCATTTGTTTTTATGTCATTTCATCTGCTCCGCTCACTTACGGCCTTACTAATAAAGTTTTTTTCAATCTAACAATTTTTAACAATCTAACAAACAATGGCAATCACCATATATATAATTTAAATTGCATTGACGATGGAGTCAGAAAGTGGGCTTAATCCACTTTGTCTCTCTGACTGTATGTGTAGTCAGAGGTCTGTGTACTGTACTAACACAGTTTTACATATGGATTGTAAACTGTGGTACTAACTAGGATTCGACCTTGCATATCTCTTGTATGTTTATTCATTAATACGTGCCCAGCGTATTTACTCGCAGTCACCTAACAATGAATTAAACCGCGTTTAACTAACAATTACTAGATATCATAAAATTGTTTAGCTATCTAGCCATGTACCTAGGGAATGCGAGGTGCACTTTGCCATACAAATGTTTTACTCGGTTTCCTCCTTGGAAAAAGGTTTTAGAGCAAAATTTGTTTCTACAAAAAAATCAAAGTCTGCTGTAGCTACGCCCCTATCATTTTCTTTTTTTGACCAACCATTTAAAAATAAAATAATTATGTCCATACCTATTTATCTTACTTTATATTTTAAATTATTTTATTTATTAATAAGAAAGCCACATTAAATCGATACAACTAAGGCTTCTGCGATGAAAAAATTAAATTAACCTAACTGTGGTGTTTACTCTGTACTTGTAATAATATCCAGATAATGTGGGTACTTTGCGAGTTGCGTGTAATGTATGTCGAGGTACCTACTAAGTATAATAAAATCACTTAACTGCCAACCGGTGTATAAGTATCATCCCGTTCCTTGTATTTAGCTTTATTCCCGAATTCCAGACAGCTCACTAACGTCTCCTTATTCTTTAAAGAGTTCTTCCTTTCATCTACTCCTATTAAGATGAGATGGATAGAGACACGATGACAACATTGTCAAGCGAGGAACTTGGTCAATGAACTGACAGCCACTTGAGGCCACTCCTATGGTACCTACTTACAGGATGTTATTTTTCTATGGATTGAATGAAATATAGCGCTTGCTTCCCAGAAATACACGTTGCACCCCGCGGCTTCGAACGTGTTAATAATATCGTTTAAAAACTAAAAAACAACCGGTTTCAATGCCGCGCTATTCATTTTCAGTACCAATTTTGAGATGTTTATCTCAATATCTCTGGAGATACTTATCATACCTCGATAAAATTACCATGGTACCACACTTGGAATATCTCCTTTTGAACAAAAAAGAATAATCGAAATCGGTTCATAAACGACGAAGTTATCCGCGAACAAACATTAAAAAAAAAAAAAAAAAATAATAATAATAATAAACCCGCAGGGGCGGCTTTGTGGCGAGCCGACGGTGAGTGGCGACACCGCGTACCCCTATCCCGTGAGGGCTAAATGAGACCCTCTGACACCCGGCTTGCCTTGACCGGCCAGCCGGTGGTGGGAATCGCAAGAGCTAAGACCTAAGCTCCAGGGTGGAAGTGTTAAAGGCATAAAGCCGCTAGTAGCGTTTAGTGAAAGTGCAGCACACCTCTCAACACCCTTAGCTATCCACGCCAATGTTGCCCCTCGGCGCCGACATAACGGTCCGCCTTTATGGGGGGTCCATTCAGTGGGTGGCAAGTCACCACCCGCCTAAATATTTTGTAATGAGGCATAATTGGCGGGTGCCGTACCTCATCCCATAGACCAGCAATCCGACATTAATCAGCTCACTCAATAGTCTCATAATATAATGTACCATCTTTTTATAATATAGTTTCCCATATCTCCTCCTCATCCATTAATAATACCTAAGTAAACATTGTAAAGGGCCTCTTGATGTTGGCTTCGGCTCCATCAATGCCCTCCAAAAGACCGGGCGTGTACGACCCGTGAGTTAAATTGAATAAACGAATAATAATAATACGGTCGAATTGAGAAACCTCCTCCTTTTTTTGAAGTCGGTTAAAAATATGTTTGTCTTGTTCAACTGCATTGGCTATACTTGTTCAAACCCGTTTAAACGCGAAGAGGTAACATAAGAAACAAACAAATTTACAAACTGACTTTTTGCATATAAAATTGGTGTGGATTGGCTTTAGGGTATCCTTTCTTAGGACATCTTCTTAAGATTATACTAAAGCTGGTTTTTAGGCTGTTCACAGCTGAACATAACCCTCTTCGTGCGTCATCTCTTTGTTTTACTTCGGCAGTGCTGGCGTATAAGCTAAGCCCCATCCAGTATTGCGTCTGACAATTATGATTCTTATCTTTTAACTGCTGCACTTGTGTAACGTAATTTCTTGACGAAGTGACTTCGTCACAACATCCTGTGTAGCGCCATCTGTGAAGGGAACCAGTATATCGCTAGATTCAATCGTGCTGGTGACATCACATCTCTCACTGGCTGGAAACGTTTCACAATGAAGCCATTGAGCAGAAGCTCTCAGTTTAATTGATTCTGGTACTAAATGTCACTAAGGAAATGTTCAGCGAGTGTACGAATGGATTCATTCATTGCTAGTAATAACACGAGAAAAATATTTGTTACTAAATTTATCAAAAGTTATTAAATAAGGTTAACATCACAGGATGATATTGGTGTCTAAATTCAGAAAACTAGACGTTTGCACTTTGTAGTTGGTATTTCATAACCCACACCCTTTTTTATGTTAGTCTGAGACCCACATGGACCTTTTTGTAACATCATCTGAGTCGTATAATTTCTGCCAACTAGGTATTAACGTAGTGTAGGACACCCTGCAGCTAGATGGAGCGATGATAAACGCAAGCTGGCTGGCAGTAGTAGGAAACGAATAGCTGAAGATCGAGCTCAGTGGCGTGCCATAAGAGACGCCTGTGTCCAGTAGTGGACGGAAATTGAATGATTATGATGATGATGATCATCATCATCAGGTATTAAGGGTTCCAAAAGGTTATGGCATAATGCTTGCTTGCCTGACACGACTTGGCTACTTGCCATGCCACCGTTCTTTGAAAATATCTTAAGAATGCAAACACTCGTCCTACTCTATCTACTTACGAATAGGTAGGTTTACATTTTATCTGATTTGCTTAATTTTTGGCTGTTTTTCAACAGACTTCCGAAAAAGAGAAGGTTCTGAATTCGTCTGTATGATTTTTAGGGTTCCGAACCCAACGGAACCCTATTACTGAGACTCCGCTGTCCGTCTGTCTGTCTGTCTGTCTGTCTGTCCGTCTGCCACAAGGTTGTATTTCATGAACCGTGATAGTTGACGGTTGAAATTTCACAGATAATGTATTTCTGTTGCGGCTATAACAACAAATACTAAGAACAGAACAGAGTTTAAAATTTAAAGGGTTTAAAGCAAAAAACGTATTTTTCGCCATCTATTAATCGTTCATAGATGGCGCCGCTATCGTGTTAAACTTAATCTCGGAATCTAAATTTGAATCTCGGAAACGGCTCCAACGTTTTTATAAAATTTATCATACATGGGATTTCGGGGACGATAAATCGATCAAGCTAGGATTAATTTTCAGAAAATGTTGTTTTATTCGTGTTTTCAATAATCAACTTAAAATGTGACTCTTCCCATAATCTATCTATTGGCGAGTAGAAGTAGCTTTAGTGTCATTGTGTCGTTAAAACAGTTAGTTGCTCTCAATAAAAAAAAAAGTATTATTATTCGAATAGATGTCAGGAAGAGTCATCTGTGTACCAAATTTCATTTAAATCGGTTCAGTAGTTTTGGCGTGAAAGCGAAACAAACAGACAGACAGATAGACAGAGTTACTTTTGCATTCATAATATAAGAATAAAACCCAGAGATGGCGCTAGCGTAGATTTTAATATCTCTCCTTTAAATATTGCCTAAATATATGAGATCCTGCATCGCGACAACAATATTTTCCGTGATATTGAAACTGATGCACTTGCTCCGCGATTAAACATCTCAAAAGTTGAACTCGTTTAAAAACGTTTCCTCTATATAATATCAGTCGGGATTACCGATTACTCGAAGATGCCTGAACCGATTTGGATTTTTTATTCCAAAGGGTACCCTTCTCAAATGGTCCCATTTAAATTTTAACGAAATTGGTCGAGCCGTTTTTAATATATCAACATTTGTATTACATGTATTTGTATCCTTCGATGACATCATACTGGCTATTGGCTATTTTGACTAGCGCTATGTAGTATTATTATCTTTTCTATGCTGGCGCGACGTTTGAAGTCGGTTATTGTGGTTTTTTTAATTTTTTGAACTATCTTAAATTATTTTTTAAATTATGTTATTTATTGATAGATATTGATTTTGGGGTATTATCTTGCAATTTATCGACGATTCGGCATTTGAAGACTTATTAGCTCAAATACCTACTTTACAAAAGAAACAAAATCTTTCGAATTCACGAGAAGTAATTCTGGTCGCCGCAAGCTCCGTACATATTTTACGTAATAAAAACTGTTACGGTGTTGTATCTGAGATCCAGTGCTGCTCTGATTGTGATGATTAATTGTCTATTTTCTACCAGTGTCTTAGACTTTGTTCATCATTTTCTTTTTTTTTTCTTATTTAGGGTTCCGTACCCAAAGGGTAAAACGGGACCCTATTACTAAGTCTGTCTGTCTGTATGTCTGTCTGTCTGTCTGTCCGTCTGTCACCAGGCTATAGCTCATTAACCGTGATAGTTAGACAGTTGAAATTTTCACAGATGGTGTATTTCTGTTGCCGCTAGAACAACAAATACTAAAAATAAAATAAAGTTAAAAATTAAAGGGGGTCCGCATACAAAAAACGTGTTTTTAAACGCCATCTATCTAATTAGTTTCGACAAAATGACATAGATGGCGCTAGCCCCGTCTTTCTAGATCGCGACCAAACCTTCTTCGATTCAAAGCGATTCTTGGTCAAATATATGAAGTTGAAACTCTGTTATGTTTCGTATTGTTCGGAACCCTCCCTAAGTGGGCGATAAGAGACGCGATTCTGACTCGCACTTGGCCAGTTTTATTTATTATATCTTATAGGCTAGCGTTTGACCACTATCTCACCTGTTGATAAGTGATGATGCGGTCGAAGATGGTAAGCACGCTAGGCCTAGAATGGAAACTGGCTCTCAAGGATGGCTGCCGGAACACATTAGATGTTTGGTGACAGAATTTCTAATTTGAGGGTGGTAGCTGGCCAGGCGGACACTAGATAGTGTCCTACCACCATGCGGGGGTTGTTGGTTTCTTAACGATGTTTTCCTTCACCGGAGGGCCACTGTGAGAAGCGCACATAAATTTTTCTATAGAAAAATCCATTGGTGCACGGCGGTTTGAACTCGGTACCACGGCATCAAAGCAGACCGATCTCCCGATTACACCACCGGGCCCTCAAAATCCATCTATTGGATCGCGGTTTCAAATTTTCTTGATGATTGTGCAATTTTGAAATTTGAATATTAGATGATTTTTTTAACCGACTTCACAAAATACGAGGATGTTCTCGATTCGACTATATTTTTTTTAATGTTGGTTACCTCAGAACTCCGTCAAATCTTAACCGATTTGAAAAATTATTTTTTTGTTTGTGAGATTATGCCTCCTCTTTTGGTATCATTCAAATTTTATCGAGATATGACCATCCTAAGGTTGTCTGGAAGAGATCGCTTCAAGCGATAATTAATTGCTTAATTGGCAGAGCACCTGGACGTGTAATCCGGGGGGTGCGGGTTCGAGTCCCGTCGGTACGATGAAATTTTGGATTGTGTTTAACAATTTACAAAAATATAAAGTGTGAGACACTTCAAAGAAACATAATATTTGATTTACGCAGTGCAACATCTCTCGTCGGATTTTAAAACTGTAATGATTTCTTCCGAATAATTAACTTACGTAATAAGTAGTCATAGATGGCGCCACTAATGCATAATTGGGTTAACAAATGCAATCCACTAATTTCGTCGTATCGATGCATCGAACCGTGGCTTAATTGGCAGAGCACCTGGACGTGTAATCCGGGGGGTGCGTGTTCGAGTCCCGTCGGTACGATGAAATTTTGGATTGTGTTTAACAATTTATAAACAAATTTGATATCTTGATGACATGATTATAGCTAGTGGATGTTTTCACTATCGCGGCATGTGAAGTCGGTTTTTTCGTTTTCTTAAACTATAGAAACATTAGGTTATGGTACTTTATTGACCGAGCGAAGCGAGGGTATATTTTAGTTTTAGCTAGGGCGAAAATGCTTTCGTATGCCCAGATGTCTAAATGTCAAATGGATTTCTGCTCTCCTCTTCAGGTCGCATTTCACGACCGAGTCTCGAGAAATTTTGTGATGGGGTTCGATAATTAGGTCGGAATGAAAACAATGGAATTTTTTGTCGATTGAAATTTATTATCTTCTTAAAACTAGCACCAAATCTTTCATGAATAGTTAATTCCTTTCATTTCATTGTTTTTTCATTTTTCGAGATGGAAGTACAGATGTTTTTGAATGATGAAAGAGATTCAAAAAGGTGATATGTACGTCACAACATAGTAGATACCGTGCTCCTATATTTTGCATCGTCGGACACGAGGAAGTAAGAACCGTGATTATTTTATTTTATTATTCCATAGACAATAGAACACATTTCCTTTGGAGTAATAAAATAAGCTACCTATACATTTGTGGTCAACATGTACAAGCTACAAGTACAATTGCCCAAGGCTACAAGTACTTGAAGTGTGTTTGTCCACATGCTCCTTTACAGAGCAGTCGTGCATTCCATACAAAGCCAACGCCAAAGATGTTTAGCATCTTGGGATTTTCCTCGTCACGTGGACTTGCAGGCAAATTCAATCTATTTGTGGTTGACAGGGTACTACTCAGGCATATTAAAGACGCAATCAGATATAGCAAACATTTTTAACATATTGTACCTATGTAATGCAGGCCGTAGAATTAAAACTGACAACATGATCTGTGTGCAGGCCTCATCCATTGATGTATTGTATTGTTACATACCTCAATGGCCTCATCGTATTAAATGATATAAAAGAAGTATCATAGGTAGATGAGATAGAGATGACGAGCATCGTGGCAGATTAAATAGTTCTACTAGTTTGTCCAGAACTAAAAACCAAGGTAAATACCAACATGCCAGCTAAATTAGTCTCATATACAGAATGGTAAGACCAGGAGTTTCTTCAAGATGTCTTTTGAAAGATGGAAGATTTCTTTAACTGAAATACTTATTGACAGCATATCGCGTGACTTGTAAGACTTTTTTCAGCGTCGAAAGGTTGCCGGTTCAAATCCCAGCAGGTAGGAGCATATTGTTATAATATCGATATTCCACCTGACTTGCTAAACTCCATACAGTAGCATACTGCCATAAAGTAGCTTAGCACCATAAATGAGAAAATCTGCCGCCATAACCTTACAGTATTCCGGCATCACACGGCCTTTAAAACTCAGAGTATTCTAGGCCTAGTGTTTTCACCATCTTCGACCACACCATCACTTACCACCGGGCGCAATCGTGGTCAAACGCTAACTTATAAGATATAAAAAATAATATATATATGGCTTTATCAGCGCTCATCTTCGAGCATTTACCAATGGAGATGTTAACGTTGTAATCCGCAAACATTTTTTTCTGCCGATACTTACGGGGGACGAGGTAAACACGCATTGCACACACACAAATCACTCACTTTAACGATCCCGCACACGCAAACACGCACACAGTATTAAAAATACAGCGTAGTTACGCACGCTCATATGGCCAATAATGGCTATATGGCCAGCAGAGGGGTACGCCTTGCGTTAACATCTCCATTGGTAAATGCTCGAAGGCGCTCATATAGAAAAATCTTGTACTATAGATATTAGATATACAATCAATTCCCCGGTATCACAGGGGCAATTGGTTCTGATCACTCTGACTCCGTCTCTATCACGGATGCGGTACTTGAACGACACGCTAAATTGTCATGTAAATATGCGGGACATGATTGAATGAGCCGAGCGAGGAGATCTGCATGACAGCATGACGGCTGGCACGTTGGAGAGAATTTTAACTAGTATCCTTTATTTACACAGCATTATAATAATGATTATAAAATACCGACTATTATACTCACTAAGATTTGATGTCGAATGTCTCGACCTAGGTTTTATAATAAATCGCACCCTGAGAGATGGTCATCATGAAATGAGTTCTCTGTTTGTTGAAAGTTACATAACAAATTTCAATTCAATTCATGTGAACATCTCTGGGTATATTATGGCATAGAATAGAATAGAAATACTCTTTATTAAATACCAGCAAAGTAAACTTATCATACGCACTACTTAAAGTCTATGGTATTACAGTGGGTGGTCTTATCGCTAAGAGCGATTGTTGGATACTCGCGAAGAAAGCCTGATGCTACTGCTTAGAGACGACACGCTACGGATATTTGACTGTGTAATGAGGGAATCGCCCCGACCACCACTAGGATTAGAAACGGGAATATAGGTAGGACTCACCAGCACCGCAGGCAGAAATATCCGCCGGAGTCTAAGTCTCCTGCCACCAGGATTTTCGTGTCTTCTTCTAGTTTATTATTTTATTCACAAAAACACACGCGCGTGTATGCACACGAACGACATCGGCCATATTGAAGCGCGCGCGGCGAGAGGGCGCGCGGCAAGTTTGAATTAGGAGGAGGAACGTGTCATTGGACAGGATTAATGATACCAGGATTAGTATGTAGCCGTAACATATTCCCCCCACTTGAAATCTACTAAGATTTCACAGTATAAACCTAAAAAATATGTGCTCAAGACTATTACAAAACAGAACTAAACTGTAGCCTTATTACATTAAATTACTTAATTCTAAATTACCTAAAGATACGTTTAAACTATAATAGCTTAGGCATCAATAGGCAAAGGGCAAATCTTGACAACAGGTCGTCGAAAAACATTGCCATTCGCAGAGCGAAGCGTCACAACGCGGACTACGTTATCGCGACCAGGGTGCAATTGTTCTATTTTCGCTAGCCTCCAACACAACGTAGGTAACGTGGGTTCAATAATAATAACCAAATCATTGACCCTGATATTAGGGACACCTTTGAACCATTTGTTCTTTTGTTGAAGAGTATGTAAGTAATCACGCTGCCAGATACGCCAAAACGATTGTGTTATCTTTTGAAGTAACTGCCAACGAGAACGCGGTGTTTTAACATCGATCATTGATGACTCGGGTATCGACACGAGTGGACCATTGGAAAGAAAATGTCCAGGTGTTAATACATCTGTTTCATTAGGGTCCGGTGATATAGCGCAAAGTGGGCGCGAATTGAGAATGGCTTCGATTTTCGTTAAAACCGTGCTCATTTCTTCATACGTCAGAATTTGAGTACCTACAACTCGCTTGAGGTGGTACTTGGTAGATTTGATGCCACTTTCAAAAATTCCTCCGAAGTGAGGCGCACTCGGTGGATTAAATTCCCACTTGATGCCGCGGGTGGCAAATCCGTCCGCTATATCAGGATAGTGATCCTGCAATTCAGCTAGGATATTTTTCATAAGCCTATTTGCGCCAACAAAATTAGTTCCACAATCGCTGATAATCGTTTTACAAATACCACGACGTGAGACCATTCTATCTAGAGCAGCCAAGAAGGCTTCTGAGCTCAGCTCGGTAACTGCTTCTAGGTGCACGGCCTTCGTGCTAAGACACACAAATAAGCACACGTACGCCTTGAATGTGGGTGCCTTACGTCGACGACTCTCTTTCAAAAGAAAAGCACCGCAAAAGTCTATTCCGGTAGTTTCAAAACAACGACTAGGTTGTAACCTGGCGGCTGGAAGTTTGCCCATCTCAGGTTGACAAGGTACCGGCTTGACCTTGAAGCATTGTACGCATTTGGAGCATACTGTGCGAATGAGTAGACGACAACCTATTATCCAGAATTTCCGTTGGACCAACGACTGCAAAGTTCTGGGTCCACAATGCAGATACTTGATATGAAAATGTTCCACGATCAAGCGTGATAAAGCACAAGCCTTAGGCAACAGAAGAGGATGTAACGCACAAGCAGGCAAGTTGGCGTTATCGATACGTCCCCCCACTCGCAGCAGTCCTGCACTGTCTAAGAATGGAGACAGTTTTTGAATAGGTTTAGAGCAAACCTGATTATGAGCGACCTTTTCGAGCTCGTCTTGCAAGAAATTAGTTTGAGTGTACTTTACAAGCAACATCAAAGAAGAGTCAAGTTCGATGGTTGAAAGAGAAGAAAGCGTTCGATTCTCTTTCTTTCGCTTTATATTTGAGGAAAAGCGCATTACCCACGCGAGCACTCTTGTGACTTTAGGTAACGAGGAATATCTATTTAGTAGTTGACTTATTAAGTCATCTTCCGGAACCACCGTGAGAAGAGTTTGAACCACGGAAGGTTTCATTTCCGGTAAGTCAGTGTCCGGAGAAGGTAATTTTGATGGCCATTCCGATGGCGGTTTTGAAAGCCATGGAGGACCTGACCACCAGAGTGGATGCTCGACGAGTTCAGAACAGCTAATACCGCGACTACAGCAGTCCGCCGGGTTATCCTTGGTGGATACATAACTCCAACAGTGGATGTCGAATACATCGGTTATTTGAACCACCCGGTTTGCAACAAACATTTTTAGTAAATGTGGCGGCGTTTTCAACCAGGCCAATGTGGTGGTGCTGTCTGAGTATGCTCGGATTGAGTCAATACGTAATTTGACGTTGAGCAAATCATACATATGACTCAAAACCCGAGATAGCAACACTGCGGCACACAACTCGAGCCTATTTACTGTCGTAGGTTTCAAGGGTGCTACCTTGGACTTTCCTATCAACAGGCGAGAGACGGTGGCGCTTGGCGTCACCGCACACAAATATACACAACAACCGTAGCCCTTAGAGGAGCCGTCACAAAATCCGACTAAATGAATTTGAATGGGATTTGTTGGAAGCACGCTACGTGGCAATTTGATTCGTTGAATGTCATGCAAATTTGCAGCTATAACATGCCATCGCTTGGCTAAGTCATGAGGAATGGGTTCGTCCCAATCTAAATTCAGTTTCCACATGTCCTGCAATAGTAACTTAGCAGAGAAAATCAACGGGGAAATCCAGCCAAGAGCATCGAAGATTCTCGCAGTGATCGAGAGTATTGACCTTTTGGTAAATTTTATATTAAATGTATCCGAAAAGGAATACGAGAAGTTGTCACTCGAAGGATCCCACTGGATACCTAAAATCTTGATAAATTCCTGACCACCTTCGTCGAAGGTCTTAGGAGTTTGACAATGCTCAGGAGGAATATCAGCTAACAATTCGGAATTGTTTGAACTCCATTTCCGAAGTTCGAATTGACCTTGAGCCAACAAAGAAGTCAAATCCTTTTTTAATTGCATGGCTTCTTCTAAAGAAGCGCAGCCAGTAGTAACGTCATCCATAAATGTATCTTCTCGAAGAACCTCGGCGGCACGAGAAGAATACTCCGACCCGTGATCGTCGGCTAACTGACGCAGAGTGCGGATAGCCAAGTATGGAGAGCTACTGACGCCGTATGTGACAGTGGCCAACTCATATTCGACGAGTGGTGCGTTAGGTTGGTCCCGCCACAGAATGTGTTGGTAGGACCTGTCTTCAGGTCGAACGAGAATTTGCCGGTACATTTTACAAATGTCCGCAGTGAAGACAATAGTATGCAGTCGAAACCTTGTGACTAAATCGATTATGTCGATTTGAAGTTTGGGTCCGACATGAACTATATCATTTAAAGACTTATTGACGGAAGTCTTGCTACTGGCGTCAAAGACGACGCGCAGACGTGTAGTAGAACTATCGGGTCTGACTACACCGTGATGAGGTATAAGATACCTTGCCTCAGTAGACGAAGCGACTGCTGGTTGCATGTGACCAAGGTCTTCGTACTGACGCATGAAGTCCGCGTATTCAGATTTTAAATCAGAATCACGCTCGAGACGTCTTTCTAAATTTAGAAAGCGATTTAAACTGCAACGACGAGAATCACCAAGAGAAGGAGCATCATCCTTCAACATGAGAGGAACAACGTAACGACCTTCAGGAGTTCGGTAAGTACTTTCTCTGTATTTCTGTTCGCAGACATCATCTTCGGGAATCGAAATGGCAGGACGTGGCGGTTCTTCAATCTCCCAGAACCGTTTTACAATATCATCGAGAGCACACGTGGCTGTAAGAAGTGACGTCATCGGTTGGGATACCGCCCGCGACAAGGAGTGGTTTAAGAGCTGACCACTAATAACCCACCCGAACACACTATCAAGCGCGCAAGGTAAGCCCGGACCTGGCGAGTAACGAGCGCCGGTATATATTTGATCGAAACACTCGACTCCTAACAAAAGATCCACAGAACTAGATCGATGAAAATTGTCATCCGCTAAATCGAGATGAGAAAATTGATCGTGTACCACCGCGGGTAACGGAGAGGAAGGCATCGATGTGGTGATTTTAGGTAACACCACAAAGGACAACTCGAATGTGGGAGTATCACTTTGACGCGGCATAATCGAGCAAAAAGTAACACCCTTTATATCGAGTACCGAACTTTGACCTAAACCGGTAACATTCATTTTACATTTCTGGATATGTAACCCAAGTCGACGAGCACACGAAACTGTTATAAAGGAATCCATCGAACAGCTGTCAATAAGGGCGCGCGCACACTGCAGCGAACCATTCGCATGACGTACGCGTACTACCGCGGACCCCAGTATTTTAGTACTCGGAACGTTTGAGTCTCCAACGCATGGCGCGGTTGCAGTGCTTGTGAGCGCCGTGCTTGAATTAGTAATCTTATTTTCCGTTTTATCATTAGAACGAGATGTAGACTGCTTGTCTATGTGTAACAACGTGTTGTGTTTAGAAGCGCAAAGCAAACAACTATTGTTACTGTTACAACTGTTCGCCTCGTGACCCGCTCGCAAACAATTAAAACAAAGTTTTAATTCCATCACTAACTGCCGACGCGGCTGAACATCCAATGATTGGAATTTTGCACATCGATAGATCGAGTGTGAGGATTGGCAACACGGGCAAACTAGTTTACGCTCGTTTTGCGACGAAGACGCGACTAAAGTTGTTTTTGCTTGTTGCGTGAATTTATTGTTAGTATTCTTATTATTGCGAATTTGTCTATTTACCGGAGTAGAAGGAGAAACAGACGCGGTTTGACTCACTTCTAATATTTTAATATAATTTTGCAGGTATTTTATTAAATCGTCAAACGTAGGTATCTCGCTCGCATTCTGCAACTCGAACCGTTGACGAGTCTCGCAGTCCAGTGCACGCGAAGCGATGTAAAACAATAAAAAATCAGTAAGGTTGTGAATCGACAGCGACCGCAATGCGTTTACATTTTCGTATAATATATTTAATAAGCTCGTTAAATTATCGAGTGACGGCTTATTTATTTTACTAGCGTTGACTAGCTTATCAATATACGCGGTAGCCAGAACTCGCTTATTATCGTACCTATCGAGCAAAGCCTGGTAAACTATACTATAATTCGCGGCCGTGACAGGTAAACCTTTCGCTATAGTTGAGGCGAAACCAGACAAGCTTGAGTTCAGATAACGGAACTTTTCCGCATCGGATAGCGTAGCGTTGAAGTGGATTAAAGACACATAACTGTCTTTAAAACTTTGCCAGTTTTCAATGTTTCCGTCAAACTTCGGAATTTCCAGTTTAGGTAATTGAACGCGAGGACTCGGAGTCTCCTGCACTGGAACACTAGCATTAGAACTGCTACTTGTCACTGATAACATTGAATCCGCGAACTCGACCACGGCATAATACAACTCGTCAAACGCTAATAACGTTGCATTATCAATCATTGATTTCGGTCGCAAAGTTATTTCCAACTTGTTTATACGGTCGTTGACCTCGACAAAATTTTCTTTTGTTTTTTCGACAGATTTATATCTACTACGAAACGACGATAATTTAGATTTATCGGTTGTAGCCACCTTAGACAAATCGAACAATATTTGCATACACGTGAATTCATATTCACGTCTTTTAATGAGAGATTGTAATTCGGCTTCCATCTTGTCTGTCATTATTGAATCTTTTTATAATACAATATATTTCGATAATAAGATCAGTACAAAGACGAAACAAATTAACTAGGTACTTAATACAAACAAAGCTGCGTAAGCTATTATAATTTACTAGGCGTTAGTAAAATTATAGAATAGTTAATACGAGAAATATTTGTAGCTGATAGGTAGGTACCTACCTACAATTTATCTGCAAGATATACGAAATACAGGTTACGTATTTATGTAGTATGTAAATATTACAGTAAATTCAATGGTTTTAAGTTTGAACTAACACTTTACACTCTTAGTGAATCAGACGTACCTAACAATTAAGACCTATTAAATCTTTACCTAGCCTAGACTCGAGCACACATTAATTAAATCTACTGTTTGACAACTAAGTTGCAACATCAGGCTTTCCTCGCAATAGGTGAAGTAGAATGTCTGACAACAATAGGATTGAAACAGATTAGATTATATTTTATACTGGAGTAGGTCTGTCGGTAAGTTTATTAAAATAGATAGTAGGTAGATTATAAAGTAACTCGATGGAACGTTCGCCCGGGTGAACCGCGCCTCGACCGGCCGCTGCCGGTAGGTAAGTATGTTCGAACAGCGAACGACAATACGATGAGATATCAACAAAATTACGAGATTCTATGAGTTTTGTTACAATACAAAGTAAACAATATTGACTATTTGATGTTTTTAGTGTAGCTAAATAACAAAATAGCATTGATTGTTTGAACTAGGGAATATGGCGATGATTATTATTACAAGTAAACACTCGTGATTTAGACTTGTAATCAACAAAGATGAGGACTTAGTCCTCACAGGAGGCACCATGTATGTTGGATACTCGCGAAGAAAGCCTGATGCTACTGCTTAGAGACGACACGCTACGGATATTTGACTGTGTAATGAGGGAATCGCCCCGACCACCACTAGGATTAGAAACGGGAATATAGGTAGGACTCACCAGCACCGCAGGCAGAAATATCCGCCGGAGTCTAAGTCTCCTGCCACCAGGATTTTCGTGTCTTCTTCTAGTTTATTATTTTATTCACAAAAACACACGCGCGTGTATGCACACGAACGACATCGGCCATATTGAAGCGCGCGCGGCGAGAGGGCGCGCGGCAAGTTTGAATTAGGAGGAGGAACGTGTCATTGGACAGGATTAATGATACCAGGATTAGTATGTAGCCGTAACAGCGATCTTTGCCAAACAGCTTTTTGATGGACAGTATCGTAGTAATAAAACTGGCCAAGTGCGAGTCAGACTTTTGTCCCGCACACGGAGGGTTCCGAACGCCATCTAGAGATTATCTGACGAACTTCTAACACCAACTAAGTAAACATTAACACAGGTGTTAGTAATTAATATTATTAAATATCTGGTTGACCGAGCTTTGCTCGATATTTTTTGCCACTTAAACAGAAAAATATGACTCTTCCCGACATCTATTGACGAATAAAAATACTATTTTTTTAAATTGAGAGCAACTAACTGCTTGAACGTCACAATAAAACACTAAAGCACAGAATAATGAATAGTACAAGACTAAAGCTACTTCTACTCGCCAATAGATGTCGGGAAGAGTCATATTTTAAGTTGATTATCGATGAAGTTGATTATTGAATACACGAATAAAACAACATTTTCGGAAAATGAATCCTAGCTAGATCGATTTATCACCCCCGAAAACACCTGTATACTAAATGTTATTTAATCTTTGGAGCCGTTTCAGAGATTAAGGTAAACACGATAGCACCATCAATGAAGATTTGTAGATGCTATCGTAAAAAACACGTGTTTTATTTTAAACCTTTTAATTTTTAACTTTGTTCTGTTCTTAGTATTTTTTGTTATAGCGGCAACAGAAATACATCATCTATGAAAATTTCAACCGTCTAACTATCACAGTTCATGAGATTAGCCTGGTGACAGACGGACAGACAGACAGACAGACAGACAGACGGACAGCGGAGTCTCAGGGTTCCGTTGGTACCCTTTGGGTTCGGAACCCTAAAAATTGGTTGGTAGTGCAGTGCGCCATACATCAATCTACTTAGAAACAATACACAGAAGTATACACAGATTTATTTATCTTATATGCTAGCGTTTGACCACTATCTCGCCTGGTGGTACGAGGTAATGTGGTCGAAGATGGTGACCACGCTAGAGCTCGAATACTTTAACTCTCGAGGGTGTGTCTGCTGCGGGAACGCCGTATGGATATGGTTTTGTAATTCTGATAATTTATTAATTATAATTGCAAAGAATGCAATAAAAATAGTATTTTGCTAGCGGAAATAACTTATTCAGAGAAGAAATAAAATTCACTAAAAATATTCAAATTAAATGTAGAATCAAAAATATATACATATGTATTGAATATTGTAGATAATAAAATTGATGAAACGAGGTCATTATCAGATTGCATAATTATTATCTAAGACATATATAATTATAAAATCCTGATTTAAATAGAAATCTAAACTGATGTAACATGCGGAAGGTTGTGTTTCCATAATTAGTGAAAATTATTTTGTTTGATATTTGTGATATTCACGAATAGTTCAGTATTGAATATAATTTGTATATTATGCAAAAATTCTGATTTATGTAAAGTTGATATTGAGCAATATAACATTATGTCATAGGTCCGTCAATTCATAACTGTTTATATTTCAACCGACTTCCAAAAAGAAGGAGGTTCTCAATTCGTCTGTATGTTTTTTTTGTGTGTATGTTACGCGATAACTCCGTCAATTGTGAACCGATTTGAATGATTCTATTTTTAATCGGTAAGGTACGTTTCCGAGGTGTTCCCATTGTAATTTTATTGAGATCTGACAAGTATCTCGATTTTTTCCAGATTTTTCAAGCCAGCAGTTTACTTTTAGAGGGAGGACGCCCTACTGGAACAAACATTTGCACTTTAATGTTTAATATTTCGTAAATGGAGCATTCAATCGAAAAATGGTATTAGCAACTCTGAAGTCATTTTAAAAGACCTATTCAACGATATGCCACACGATGGGGTAGACGATGAAAAAAAAATCATCCCCACTTCTCATATAGGGGAGCTACCCTGAAAAAAAATATTTTTCGAAACTTTATTTCAGCACTTTGGCGGCGTAATTTATATACATACCTCCACAAAATTACAGCTTTATAGTATTAACGGTCTTTTAGCAAAACCTCGGACAGACAGACAGACAGACTGACAGACGGACATCACGAAACTATAAGGGTTCCTTGTCAGGACTACGGAACCCTAAAAACTAAGACAAATAATTATAAATAAAATGTTTGATCATAGTTTGAAATTAAAAAAAAATTTAGCGATAGGTATCAAAACTTTTCCGAACATACCACAGTTTGTGACATTCATTGCATATTATAATAATTCTTTGTTCTGTGTATAGATGGCAATTGAAGCGCCATCACATGCCCTACCTCAAATTTGACTCTAGCTACAGCCCTGAGCCAGAACCTTCGAGACCCATGTCCTCTTTATAAAGATTTTATAAAGAGTGAAAGCGTCATTTTATAAACGTACGTAAATAAGGAAATTGGCACCGTCACTCTCCGAATACTGATAACTCAGCATAAGTGCAATTCGCCTCACGTGACGTACAACGTAACTGCTACGATATCATCGTTTATGTGACGTAACTCTTTACCTACTACGTCCGATTCAGTTCACGCATTTCCGGACCCAGTTTCCGAGTTTAATTGTGTATGTGAAACCTTGAGGGCATTTTAATTACTCATAATTGTGTTGAAATTAATGAAAATGACTATTTTGGATATGACAAACTAACGGAGAAAGAGCGCCCGTATCTTTGTACCACCAAGTAATGGAAAGTTGTCAGTAGAGAGCAGAAATCACAACCAATCTGCAGCATCAATACCTATATTATAAATGCGAAAGTCAGTTTGTTTATTTGTTTGTTTGGGACTTTTTCACGGTCAAACGGATGGACTGATGTAGCTGAAATGTTGTACAGGGATAGCCAGTACTATGGATTAGTCTATAGGATACTTTTTAACGGAAGCGAAGCCGCGGAGCATAACATAACTATGACCCTTCAAAAATCTCAAAGAGGAGATTAGAAGGCTTATATTTCTTTTTGCAATTGGTAGGCCACAAAAAGCAAATGGGGCGTAGCTACAGCAGAACTTGATTTTTTGTAAAAACAAATTTTGCTCTAGAAGCATTTTCCAGGGATTACAAAACGGGGGATTACATTTGTATGGAAAAGTGCACCCCGCGTTCCTTAACCACGAGCAAAGTACGCACATTTAGAGTTTTATAACAGAGTTTAAACAACACGTAGTACAGTCGCGTCCACTCATTATTGCAGAATCACAGCTTCCTACTTCGCGCACTGAATACCTAGTCTCCGATCCTCACCACGACTCGGCTGTTATTTGAAAACCTAATTTGTGCCGATGCAGCCCGAATGTCGATATATAGCGATACGGAAGCGATTGTTAAGCATTATATCGTATTGAAATTAGTGCTTGGATGTTTGAATAATTTTATGCTCTCATTGTTTCTGTTCTTTGTATGTCTTTGATTCGCTTTTGGTGAGAGCAGCTGCTGTATGTAGCCTGCTTCATTTATATACAGACAATTATACTGTAGTGTCCACGTATCAATATTAATTGAACGATTAATGACTCTGGTTAGTTAGTGTTATGTTATGTATGGCTCATGGTATACATATTTTATTATTCATGTTATTTTATATTCAACTTCAAGTAGTTAAGCTACAGCTAGACCGGTTTAAGGTTAGAGTACGCTGATATTGACCTAAAGTTCTGGTTTGAACTTTTATCGAAGATTGGTAAAGAATCAGTTTTCAAATAATTACTGTTTCACACTACTATTAATTTCAATGAATTACACATTTGATTGACGATGAAGACCGTGCTTATATTAGTCACATCATCTAAGCACGGAGCACTGAGAGTAGCTACTCTAGATGTTTTGATGTCTAAGCTAAGCCTTGCCGCACAACAACGACATCGCGATAGAAGCGCTAATAGGGTATTTTACTCTATACGAGAAAATATAATATGATTAAGATAGCTTGGGCGAAAAGCAGTCTGAAAACGTTAGTTTTAGTTCATAAAATAACAAACTAAATTTTAAAATTTATATCAAAGGTTTCAGCGTTTTTTAATCTGTTTCATAACACCATTAAATAGTAGTCGCTATGTTATTACGTCATACGGCTATGTAAACTAAGAAGTGTCAACTGTCAACTATCATATCACTGCATTTGTTTACACAGCCAACTGACGTCATGATTACAGAGCAATATGGCGTCCACTGCGTCCAGCGTTTTCGTCAAATTAGGCGCGAAATTTAAAAATTCAAACGTTAAATGCATTTTTACAAGCATTATCTCCTTCACGGCGAATTTGTCCGTCACAATAGTCACAAATCTTGCCACTGATTTTAGAGCCAATTCCGGGAGTTCGAATGAGCTGAAATTTTGCTTACATGTGTACATCGCGTGACAATGCAATATTATGATAACATGGTGCTGATCTGATGATG
This sequence comes from Cabera pusaria, assembly GCA_954871355.1. Classification (NCBI taxonomy): domain Eukaryota; kingdom Metazoa; phylum Arthropoda; class Insecta; order Lepidoptera; family Geometridae; genus Cabera; species Cabera pusaria. The sequence continues at coordinate 2,279,175 of OX940886.1, read as the reverse complement.
GAGCTGGAAGGTGGCCAAAGGAACTCCTAAACTACACATGTTATACCTGTCGTGTATGGGCTCGTTGGATTTGTCTTGACTTACCCTGGTCCTAGGTTTTGTTAAAGCTTGTGTTTAAAAAGGTTTTTTTAAATATTACTTGTTGTTTCTTTGTATCTGCATCCCAGTCGTGCAACCCAACCATGTAGCTCAGTAGGCTCAGTGACGGTGTTGTGGCTGTAGCACGTTGCTCGTTTGCGGCGGCCCTAAACACAGCTTGCGTAGTAATTAGATCATTATCTGTGACCCAGCTGAATGATAATTGGTTCATTTGAATAGCCTCCACTTAGATCACAGTCATTATGTTACGGAACTAAAATGACCATTATGAATTCTATGACTTCTACCACAGAATAATGAATAGCTACACATAAGCTAAAACATAGGAGGAACAATTATACAGTACTGTATAGGAGTTTGGGGAGGGGCAGCAAAAAGCCACATTATCGTACTCGAACGGGCTCAACGAGCAATCCTAAAAGTAATGCTAGGTAAGCCCCGCCGCTATCCTACCGAAGAACTCTATAAGGACGTACTGGTACTACGAGTACGTCAACTGTTCGTCCTTCGAGCAGTACTTAAGAGATACCCGTTTCCTACTCGTCAACTTGACCCTGAAATAAGGTACAAGCCAGCTAAACAAGAACTGCCAAAAATTCACAAGGTATTTGCCGAACGTCTGCCAAGGTACGTCCACGTATACTGCTTCAACGCTGTTTGTAGACTAATTGAGTTCAGAAATTCCAACTACTGGGAAGCAAAAAATAAAATAAAAAAGTGGTTACTGTCTCTCAACTATGAAGAAACAGAGAGACTTGTTATATGCAGAGAAATATGAGCTTGTAGCCCACTTTAATGATAAATTACCATTTACAACAAACATAAATCCATAAAATAAATAATAATTTATAGATATTAAGTTCCTCTCACACACTCAAACACATACACACACACACACACACACACACACTCACACATACACATAGGTACTCGCACATACATACTACTTTACTTTCTTCATTATGCCAGTCTCAGTTCATCATATTAATTTAGATTTAAGTATAATTATTTTAAAACTTCTTATTTAATTTATAATTATTACAATTTCATTCATGTCAGGTAGATACATCTCCCACTAATAACCCTAATAATTCCCTTTTATGCCTAAACAAGGCCTACAATATTGTTCTTGAGCCATAGAAAAGATAATAATACTACGTTGCGCTACTATTTATGCCATAACTCTGGTCTATGAATGATCCATCCTGATTATGTGATTGCATAAACGGAGTCTTATGGTATAATAGGTTATAATTCGATGTAGTATAATATATCTACAGAAATTTAACTGATCTTGTACCTATCGAGATAAAAGTATAGGTAAATAGTACATTTTATTATTTTACATTACAGTTTATTATTTATTATATATAATTATTTAGATAACGCCGTTATATATAGGAATAAGTAATTGAATAATAACAATATAGTTATACATGTACAGTAAGCGCCTAGACAAAAAGTATACAGAAAATTGCTACTGAAAGGGTTCCCAAGATACAGGCTATGCCTAGTTTGGGACCCGCCGATAAATGTCGATGTTGCTTTTTGTGTAGCTGTTACAATTTAGTCTTTATTATAATTAAACTTAACAACATATATACTTAACAACACTGATAACAGGATGCATTTAGTATTTAATTTGATTAAGACTAGAAAATGTTAATTTCAAGCAATGTCAACTTATTAATTTTCCATTATAAAAATAAAATAAAAAAAATAAACTGAATTTTCATAAGGTTTTGGCATATACGTGATAATATTTGCCTTCCTTTTCATACAGTCTATGTAATCAATCATCGACGTTAAACTCTATCTAAAATAATGTACCTAGTATCTACGTACTATCTACGACGCGGTACGGGAATTTTACTACCGAGGACGCGGTTTTCTTTTTGGCGGCTAGGTTTCTGACTTTTTTAACCTCCGACGCAGACAGAGGTCTTGTGTCACAGAATAATTACTAGTACTTAGTAGTAATGTGTATCTGTTTTCTATTTGTGGCGTCGTCGTAGCTCCCAAGTATGGATGAAGCGATTATGGTTTAGTTTGTTTTTGAATATGAATTGAAAAGTGACTTAATTTTAGCTATTATTAGTTTGAGTCGGGTCGAGGGTTTAGTTTTTTTTTATGTAGTTCGGTTATTGTACCATACCATATGGCTTACCGGTTCTTACCTATTTGTTCATCTACATATACGGTTTTTAAAATGTTATCTAAACCTACGTGTTTTTTTTGTTCGTAGATCTAAACTCGTAGAAATATAAAACTTTCCATTCTACCTTATAAGGGTTGTAAGCTAAAAAATACATTTCATACCATACTTATGTGCCTACATTACCATAGGGCCTATTGTAGATCACCGTTACATTCCGAAACCGGCGCGTACGCATCGAGGACTTTCAAACATAACTGCATTACGATAAATGTTTGTCAACTGCTTGAATGGTCACTACTGGTTAATAAAACGTTTCTGCAATATCACATTAAGCTAGTTTAGTGCTGATTGATGATTATTTATGAGCTGCAGATCAAATGCTTTGACAAACTCTAAGTGAGCAAGTAAGGTCATTTATGTTTTTGTTTGCACAAGTGGATTTATGTTTCTTATTGAATGTTTGGCTTGATAGTTTTTTTATATCAAATAGCGTAGCATTTGACCATTATCTCACCTGTTCGTAAGTGATTATGTGGTCAAGGATGGTAGCACGTTAGGCCCAGAATGGGAACTGACTGTCAAGGATAGCTGCCAGAATCGTTTGGTGGCAGATTTTCATATATACAGTACAGTCATACAGATTGCCATAAAATTTCACAAGTTGTAGCAACATATAATGTCGATGTTCTGCCTGACTTGCTACCAAAAAGTAGCTTACTACCATCAAGGAGAACATCTGGCCATTACCTTACGGTATCCCGGCAGCACACAGCCCTTGAGAGTCTGAGTGTTCTAGACTTAGCGTGTTCACCATCTTCGACCACATCATCGTTTACCACCACTTGATACTGGTCAAACGCTAGCCTATAAGATATAAAAAAATCTGTATGTCCGCTGCTGGACCACTGCACCGTAACGATCCGATTTTCGGAAAAATGCGAGTCTGACATGCGCAGCGAGTTCTATACTTTTACACTACTAGCAGTGTCCGCGGCTTCGCCTACGTTAAAAAGTATCCTATAGCGTAATTCATTGTTCTGGCCATCCCTGTGCAAAATTTTAGGTAATTGGGTCCAGCCGTTTGACTGTTAAGAAGTTCTAAACAAACAAATAAACAAACGTGACTTTCGCATTTATAATATTGGTGACGATTTGTGCTAAAGTATATCGTATAATTTTGATATCTGAAAATATTGTAGAAATCAGTTAGAATTTGAATCAGGTAAGAAAACGTGTACGCTTCTTTTTTAATGTCGGTCAGTGACGCAGCATAATGTGTCGGACGAAGCTCATAAGGAGCAGCCCCGGATCACGTTACGTAGTAACTTTTTCATAATCTGTGCCCGGATCTACCATTTTTAGGGTTCCATACCCAAAGGGTAAAACGGGACCCTATTACTAAGACTCTGCTGTCCGTCTGTCTGTCTGTCTGTCTGTCTGTCTGTCTGTCTGTCTGTCCGTCTGTCACCAGGCTGTATCTCATGAACCGTCATAGTTACACAGTTGAAATTTTCACAAATTATGTATTTCTGTTGCCGCTATAACAGCAAATACTAAAAACAGAATAAAGTTAAAAATAATAGAGGGTCCCCATACAAGAAACGTGTTTTTTTCGGCATTTTACGCCATTTATGAACGCTTAGTTAGGTAAACGTCCCATAGATGACGTTATATTGAAATGTCGATCCCTAACACCTTTGTTAGACGTTAGATGGCGTTATAAGAAATAAAATGTTAATTAATTATTATTTTTTGCTGGCGTAAAATGATAGTGGTAATTTTTGCTCGATCTTATAAAATACTGTAGTGTGGTACGGAACCCTACTAGTGCGAGTCTGACTTGCACTTGGCCAGTTTATTTCGAACCGGGCAGAAACTTAATAGGTAGTGGCGCCCCTCTCTCCAGCGTTTGAGATAAATTACTTAAAATCGCACATATTTAAAATAGTTGGTATTTTTTGTGAAGGGGATTTTTGTAATAACTCACTTAAGTTGTGGGCCTGTGTAGCAACTGTTTCTTACAAGTCGCTGTGGGCCGACCAGGCTTTTGTACTCTAGGTGCATTGTGAAGCAAGTTTTTTATTTTTAACTATACTATATTACGATTTTGGCGCCCTCTGAAACTATTATTAAGTAAGGATGTTAGTAGAAATATCGGACGCAGTAACATAATCGAGCAGAGAGCAATGTATAGTCCAGACTAGTAGTACCTACTAGTTAGTAGTAAATAGAGTTCAGTTGATGAGGGCTTAGGGTCAGGTGCACCTCGCATACACCGACGCCACTTCACCCACATTGATATAAATAGCTACTTAATAAATCAAAGTGCTGAGTAAACACAACTGGCTGGTAACTGTAGTTGACCCAGCGAGCGTAGCGTAAGAAGCCTCTCAGTTTCGAGATTGCCAAAAAATGCTTTTGTCCAGATGTTTGTCTCTTCTCGCCTACAGGGCGGAGATGCGTACTAAGGACTTTATTCTACATAAGATGTTGCGGTAAAAAATACAAACAGGGGGGAGTGGAGTTTGCTGTATGTAGACGAATATATGACGAATCTCAATTTTTGAATTTTTTCGGAAATTTTTTTCTTCACTTTCACTAATCTGATTACGCAGTCCTCCTAGCCTTTACAAGACAAACACATAGACACTAGATTCAAACTCCTAGGAATAAGGGAACGCAAGTAATCGCTTAAACTTAAATCTCTATTTTTTGGCAAAAGCCCAAACTTTGAATTTTTTTTGGTTATTTTTTATAAATTTAATTTTGGGTTTGCTTAGCCATGCAAAACGGAAAGTGTCGGTTAGTTATTCCATGGTTATAAGGGCACGTAAGGTCTGCTGTTCTCACAAAACTACTAGTTATATTTTCTAACTTGGCATTGATTTTATCTAAGCTCTATATTTTCATCTCCGTAGCGAATGACAAGAATGTAGGTTAATAATAATGATAGTGTGCAGTTTGCGGAGGTCATGGTACCTAGGTCTAGGTATTCAGCAGACTGGTAGACCTAGGTAGACAGCCATGATGTGGTTAGCTTAGCAGATTTGCAGAAACGTTGTATGGCTTGAAGTAGAAGTGTCCATTAAAATTAATACATTTCATGTGAGATTCGATCGCTCTAATTGTCTCCAGGTAACGGGCGCAGGGCAGTGACGCGATTCTAACGGTAAAATTCTGTCAACCCAGAGTTGCGTGCCACAGTATCTGTCATCGGCAAACATCATCGCATGCCATCAGTCGAGCGTCTTCACTTGTCCTATTAGGTACCTCAAACAAAACCAGAGTAGGATGCTCACAAATTCTCCTTCTCAGCAAAGTTTCTTACAGCATTACAATCTCGAAGAATTTAGATATCAATTTACAAAATACTGCAGACGGGTTAAAAGAAGTATTTCTTTTTACCCGACTACAGCGAAGCAAAAGGGAGCGATATGTTTTTGTATATTTGCATCAAGATATGATATGTAACTTATATTGTAGCATTTTTCACGTGACCAAGACGTATAAAACGAAACGTCACCAATTAAAAAGTGAAAATAGTGCTACATGAGTAGAACAAGTGTAATAATGTGCGATTACAGCTACATAAACAGTGAGCTATCTAGACCGCTTCTCATGCAATTTGCTCTGCCACTCTAGTGATGGGCACAGTCATATTTTTTTAATTGTCGACTATAGTTTAATACTATAGTCTGAGATTAAGCTGCTGAAGATGGCGCCATGTAGTGTGTACTGACAAAGCCAAATAATTTAGTAAAACAGCTTTGATGTTTCCTTAGACTTTAGGAGAGTTGCAACGACATATAAATTAGTATAATAAAAAGCGGCAATGGCCCAATGGCTATGACGTCGGCCTAGTGATCGAGAGTTCGTGAGTTCGTGGGTTAACAAGAATAATAGTAATGTGCAAACCACATAGGTATACAACTGTGTACAGCTAAATAAGGGCACGGATTTGTATCGGTGGATTAAAAGCTAAACATAAAAAATAAAACAATAAATAAAAAAACCACATAGCTAGCTTTTTATTTAAAAAGAAGGTATGAGAGGGGATCATTTAGTGTTATACTTACTTTTCTGTCTATTAGCGTGTTCATTGGATATTTTTGTAATAAGAAAAAGAAAACGGAAGCTTAACAAAGGATAACATAAAAATAGTATCTCAGCTATTTTTATCTGGTGTTAAATATAAAATTGTCTACTCGCTGCAGTCTTCCTTCAGAAAATACAGCATAATAAGCTAGTTACCGGGTCTAGAAGTATTACATTCTGCTCTAGAGTTCCATAAATATGTCAGAAAATGTTTTTGAAAATCAGTGGGCCCCTTACAAATTAGAAAAGTTTTTTGCAAATACGTATACTTAGTTACTTAGAAGATTACAGTTTGAAGCATAAACATATTGTGTATCGATAAAACAAAAACGAGCCATCACTAGCAGCGGTGCCCGCGTACGCTTTCACGGCACTTTCACGAATTTAGCATTCGGCGCGAGCACAGCAACGTCTCAGTTCCAGGTGATCCAGGTTACAAAATATATCACTGCCCGTATCTCACGTTACTAGAGCACTGTAATAAACTGGCTCAATTTTTTTTCCAGATTATTAAGACCATACTGTATTGTTTAACTTATAATACCTTATAAAGAAATCCTTTGAATTGCAAGCAATGATTGTGGCAAGGTTTCCGAACGTGATATTCAAGACATCTTCTCGGTAGGTATCCAATATTTTAATTTTCAGGCGTTGATGCACTTTCGATATTAAATAAATAATGCCAATTTAATGATAAGGAAAAGAAAATTCAATAAAACCCTTTGAATGGCAAGCAAGAAATGATTGTGGCAGAGTTATCGAAAGTGATATTCGAGAAATCGTCTAGGTACTACTCAATTAATTAATTTTCAGGCGTTGATGCACTTACGATACTAAATATATTATTTCTATTAATTGATAAGGAAAAGGACATTTACAGGAAAGTTCATAGTTTATAGTTGTTGCTATAGCAATCACCAAAATCTATTTCTGGCTGATTGTTTGAAAAGGATGACTTCTCATGTACAGACAACCAGGAAGCGCCACATACTAAGCCCACAGCAATTACACATAAATTTGATGTTTCAGACTCTTATGAGGCAATTATTCCCTGTTATCTCTTACCTTGGCACCGCACGATGTGACATAGATTAAATAAAAGTATGTAAAGGCTTTTGCTCATTTTATTTTAAGTATCTACCAACAAGTACATACATGTGATGTCTCTAATTTTGTTGTGAACTACCGCTTCCTCATTGACGCTTCCGTTTTGAGTATTTTTTGCGTTATTTGCGGTTACTTTAGTCATTCATTGATCCAAATTGTATTCTAATGACGAGTTTGTTTTGTGTTACGGTATTTTTTAAGGATTATTGTTATTTGATGATGGTAATTGACGGTATTGAGTCGACATACTGACTATTCTAAAGTTTGCTGAAGCGTCATTTATCAACGGATTTCAGTCAAATTGGAAAGGCACACTAAGCACTTCATTCCACACAAGATGTTACGAAAAAAAAACAAAAAGGGGAAGTTGAGAGAGGAAAAGGAGGGAAGTTTGCTGTAGCGTCAATTGTCGACGGATTTCAATCATTTTAACTTTAAACTTTAAACTTTCGCGATTTGAACACATAGTTATAAATATTAAAATACGGGACTTATCGCGCCTATAACATAAATCTTATTTACTTGGCGTTTCGACCAAGTTGCATTGATCGTGATCACGAGACGACTGTCAGTCGTCGTCAATGAGTCGTCAGACGACTGTCAGTCTATTAGATTTTTTACTTTGTTTTGATACGATATAATATAAGGTATGTATTCGGTAAGGAAGAAGCTTGCCAACTACCCCCCTAATGTTATTGTTATTGTTGCAGGAAAAAAAATATGGTATGAAGAGCAGGACACTAGCTCGAACTAACAGCACCCTTACTGCTTGGAGATGCCTGAAGACGGACTACGTGAGTACTTGAGTAGGACACCATGTTTTGCGTAAGATGAACTTTAGAAGCCAGCCAGCCAGGGCTGGTAGTACATAAATACATATATAAAATCACGCCTTTTTCCCATTGGGGTAGGCAGAGACTACTTCGTTCTTCATGCTACGATCCTGACACACGTCTTTCGCTTCTTCCACTTTCATGAGCGCCTTCATACATGCTCGCCAGTTATAGGTTACTTTTGATTTGGCCTTTCTTTAAAACGTCTCCGATCTGGTCGTGATACGTTCGCCTGGGTCGACCTCTACCGGCTGGCCTATTCACACTCTTCTTATAAATCTGTTTTGTCAATCTTTCTTCATCCATACTCTCTAGATGTCCAAATCATCTAAGCATCCCTTTCTCTATCTTTGTCATTACATCTTCTACCACACCACAACATTTCCTTATCACGCTGTTCTCCACCTTATCCATCAGAGTCACTCCAATCATATCTACTTCTCAAACTTCTCATTTCTACAGCATTAATTTTACTTTCATACTTCTTCTGCCATACCCAGCATTCACTACCACACATGAGTGTGAGGACCACCACTCCCCTATGTACAGCCAGTCGTGCTTTTTAGGGTTCCGTACCCCAAGGGTAAAACGGGACCCTATTACTAAGACTCCGCTATCCATCTGTCTGCTTGTCTGTCTGTCTGTCTGTCTGTCTGTCTGTCTGTCCGTCTGTCACCAGGCTGTATCTCATGAACCGTGATAGTTAGGCAGTTGAAATTTTCACAGATGATGTATTTCTGTGTCCGCTATAACAACAATACTATAAGATAGTTTAAAAATTAAAATATATACGGTCAAATTGAGATTTTTTTTGAAGTAGGTTAAAAACAACGGACTTCAATGCCCCGCGAGTCAATTTCAGTAGCAAGTTTGAGACGTTTATCGTCATATCTCTGGGGATACATGTCAGATCCCGATGAAATTACAATGGGTCCACCTCGGGCACGTACCCTACCGATTGCAAAAATAATCATTCGTATCTGTTCACAATTGACGGAGTAATCGGGTAACATACACACAAAAAAAAAGAAAAAAAAACGTACAGACGAATTGAGAACCTCCTTCTTTTTGGAAGTCGGTTGAAAAACAGAATAAATTTGGAAATTAATAAATAATAGAGGCATACAAGAAATGTGTTTTTTTCGGCATTTCAATATAAAGCCATCTATGAAAGCTTAGGTAAACGTCCATAGATGGCGTTATATTGAAATGCCGATCCCTAACACCTTTGTTAGACGTTAGATGGCGTTATAAGAAATAAAATGTTTCCTAATTATTATTTTTTGCTGGTGAAAAATGATAGTGGTATTTTTTGCTCGATCTTATAAAACACTGTAGTGTGGTACGGAACCGACTTGCACTTGGCCAGTTATTATTTAAACACGTTCTAACTTCTCATAAAGTTGTGTAGTGCACGGTAGTCTCTACATGAATATCAGTGAATTTCGTGCGATAATCATCGATAAGAAAAGAGATGCAAATAATACAACTGTCTAGCTGCATCTCCTTCTAAGACGTTTGCGATAACAGGACGCATCGAAATTATGAAGAGACAATGTAGAGACTTCCACCCCTGGAGACGATCAGTTGAATTAGTCTTTTAACAGTAACGTTTGCACGGCTTCTTACTTACTACGGATCTAGACTACATAATAATTAATAGTACTACGTCTAGACTAAACAAAAAATGGATTAGAAGAGTGCTAATAAGTCATGTTACGTAAAGATAATTACTCTCTTTGGTTTAGGTAAAAATAATCCCTTTAATTTAGGTGGAAATTTGGACTAGGTGGAGCGATGATCTTCGCAAGGAGGCTGGCAGGAACCGAATGAGAGTTACTGAGGATTGTGCTCAGTGGCGTACAGTTGGAGAGACCTATGTCCAGCTGTGGACTATCATAAGCTGATGATGACGATGACGACTCATAAGCTTCTAAGACTGACGGATGAGTAAATCTACTTACAAAAGATACGACAAAGCGATACGATGAATCAAATATACAGATATACTTTCTTTGGATGAATCAGTTGGAAAACACCAATTGGTATAGAATGATCCGTGGTAACACGTATGTATACCTGCCTGCCTATTGGGATTTTCATCCACTTTAGATAATAAAGTACCTAGATCGATCATTCATCAAGTGTGATTGTGATATAGGCAAACTATGTAAGTATGTGGTTTCAACCATCGATTTGCTTGCAATGCTGCCGTCTGAATAGCCGGGTCCATACGCTTGGCAAACAATGGCAAACAGCAAACACCTACATGTGGATGGGTGTTTGTATGTGTTTGCCTGTTCCTGTTTGTGTTCGCCACTGTTCGGGGTCGGTGTCGGTTTTTTCACAGATCAAAGGCTCGATCAAACGTTCGAACACGTTCGTTATGCGTGAGGACGACTGTTTGTGTTTGATGATTGTGGTCGATTTTGGAACTTTGTTTGTGTTTGTGCATACACCAAGCGTATGGACCCGGCTTTACATATTTTTACTTGTATCTAAAGTTAAATCTGACTCAATCTTCATCATAATCAGTCAGTATTAGTCCGCAGCGTGTCATAGGCCTCTCCCACGACACGTTACTGTGCCCAATCATCGGCTCTTCTTTTTCAGTCACTCACTGCCCTCTGCTTTGCAAATGCTGTCGCTTTACCTGGTCACAGCTAAACAATAGCATCCTTCGCCACGTTTCCGACCGATTCGCGGTCTTCACTCTGGAACTATTATAGTCTACCCCGACGGTTATCGGTATTCCGGAAGATAGTCAGAGCCAGTATGTGATTTGATTTGGAGAAATAATTATGAGTATTATTATCATATTCAATGACAATTTTATGGACTGTAAATCGATTAATCAATATTCACTAAGCCAATAAATAAAAGTTAAGGTAAATTTTCAGAGTCCAAAAAGACTTCATAAGTACCAGGATATAATAACTGAGAAGGGGCCAATAAACTCTCCGCAGATGGTCAAGTTATCAGTTCCGTCCACAGTCCTCACCGTGCATGCACGAGCCTTCGATGGATTAGTTCCGATTTCCATAGACTGTGCTGTGAAGGTGCCTAATTAGGGTTGTCAGTATAATATATTCTTAAGCATATTTAATGTTAATGAGATTTGCAGCCTTTTAATTGCATTTTGCACTATCAATATCATATTAACGAGTTTTAGTGTATTCTGATATCTGTAAATGCATACTTATTCATTATTTTCGTAAAGGTATTATGGTTCTGGCATTACGTCCCTGAAAAGTTTGAAAAAACCCATAGTAACTACAAGTATATTACGTGAAAAAAACACAAAAACATTATTTTTGTGTTTAACAAAATCCATTAATTATACTTTGTATTTCATGCGATTGAACATAGAACCTAATTCCTCGACTCCTTTTATCTAAGGAAGATAATCGGAAATATCGTCTAACTAATAGTGGCAGCCCTAGTTTCTGTAGTGATAGCATTGTCTATCTATGTTGTCTATGGCGTGGTGTTCGTGAACTTTGCACGTCGCGGGTCAAGGTGAGGTCACGCGCCGGTGTTATGAGTGACCTGTAATTGTCTTGTAGAAAGCTAAGTGCCTTACTCACGAAGATGCATTTTAAGTATCAAGATTCACAAATCGAATCGAAATAATACTGACGTACACATCACGTTATTATATCATGGCATGCGTTACTCATGCATATGATATATTAATAAACTGGCCAAGTGCAAGTCAGACTCGCACTAGTAGGGTTCCGTACCACACTACAGTATTTTATAAGATCGAGCAAAAAGTACCACTATCATTTTTCGCCAGCAAAAAATAATAATTAATAAACATTTTATTTCTTATAACGCCATCTAACGTCTAACAAAGGTGTTAGTCAATATAACGCCATCTATGGGACGTTTACCTAACCAAGCGTTCATAGACGGCGTGAAATGCCGTAAAAACACGTTTCTTGTATGGGGGACCCTCTATTATTTTTAACTTTATTCTGTTTTTAGTATTTGTTGTTATAGCGGCAACAGAAATACATCATCTGTGAAAATTTCAACTGTCTAACTATCGCGTTTCATGAGATACAGCCTGGTGACAGACGGACAGACAGACAGACAGACAGACGGACAGCGGAGTCTTAGTAATAGGGTCCCGTTTTACCCTTTGGGTACGGAACCCTTAAAACTACAAAACATAAGTAAATTTAAATAATATAAACTGGCCAAGTGCAAGTCAGACTCGCACTCGTAGGGTTCCGTAACACAGTTAAGTATACCATAACTATGATTTTTCGCAACTACAAAATTAACTTTGTTTTTCATAGTGTTTGTATGAAAAACAAAGTTATCTTTGCGGTCGCCATATCTCTAAAACTGCTGATTGTATCTCGTTCAAACCAATTTTCGTTGTTAGTTTTTATTGAGATCTACAGCATATATTTATATATATATTTTTTTTTAGATTTTTCCCTCCCATACTTTAAAAGTTAGAGGGGGGGGGGGGACACACATTTTACCACTTTAGACGTGCCTATCTTTCAAATGATTGACTTTGAGAAAAAATGATTTTAGGAACCTCAATGTCATTTTTGAAGACCTATCCACAGATACCCCACACGTATAGGTTTAAAGAAATTTTTTTTTTTTGTTTTAGTTCCATGTATGGGATGCCCCCCTTAAACTTTTATATTTTTTATTTTTGTATAAAAATCGGAAAGCGGTTCACAGAATATATCCATCTACCAAGTTTCAATTCTGTAGTACTAACAGTTTCGGAATAAAATGGCTGTGACATACGGACGGACAGACAGACAGACAGACAGACATGACGAATCTATAAGGGTTCCGTTTTTTGCCATTCGGCTACGGAACCCTAAAAAACTAAGCACTGTTAAAAATTAAAGGGCGTCCCATAAAAAAACATACCTACTACTTTTAAAAATTCGTTAGTATTCTAAATTAATCAGGTAATTTTAAACTAATTGAAACATCAATGAATGTTCATGATGCGGTTTGATACATTTCTAAGAGTAAACTACTGTGCAATATATTTTAGATCACGATGTAAGAATGGACTATCTGAATATCTGTCTACATTTTATCCCAATTCATCACCAATAGGCCAACAAGGTCATAAACCACACAAACCCTTGTAGCACAACTAGTAAATAAAACTTAAATTAAAAATGTAACCCCACCCTAGACTGATCTATTGATAATCTGTTCATGGAGGAGAGACCATCCCGATAAGCCCAAACACGACATCTCAGCTGTAAGTTGGTGAGGAGTGGAGTATTCTGCAGATTCCAGGAGATATCCCAGCATCAGGTCAAAGCTAACAAGTTCTTACAATATCGTTGAAGTAAGTCGTTACGAATTTCAAATTGATCAGACATATGAAAGTTGATTTCATAGCGTCATCATCTAGAAAAAAACTCATAGTCTTAAAACGGCTGAACGGACTTTCATGAATCAAAGCTAATAACACTTTCGATTAAGACACCTATCAAACAAAATAAAAACTAAATCTAAATCGGTTCATCGGTTTAGGTGCTACGATGTACACATGTCAAACTTATAACACCCCTTCTTTTTGCGTCGGGGGCTAAAACAAACATACTTGAATCGCAAAGGGGACGTAAAGCTATCAGCACACGTACCCGACTTCCAGCCAAGATATAATTCTATATAATTGCAGTCATATATCTCCAGTAACGAGGCACCAAAGACATGGCGCCTGGCACTTAGAAAATACCTAGGATAATTTTGATTTACCACAGGCACCTAATCAGAAAGCGTGCAGTTAGTGCTTAATTAAATTTATTACTAATTTCACTGCACTGTTAAAACGGCGACGGTAATTTTAAAAGTGATCGTCAAATGAAACTAATTTATTCTCTTAGTTATAAAGTCTTTTAATTGATCATTGTCAGGATGTAGATGATTATTGATGAACATAGATTACTTACAATTGTTTGTAACCGACTTCCAAAAAAGGATGTTTCTCAATTCGACCCTAAATATATTGTTTTTGTTTTATGTTTGTACGCGGATAACTTTAGTCGTTTATGAACCGATTTTTATGATTCTTTTTTTGTTAGAAAGGAGATATCGCAAGGGTTTGCAATTGTAATTTCATCGAGATCTGATAAGTATCTCCAGAGATACAGAGATAAACACCTCAAGCTTGGTGCTGAAAATTAATAAGTCCATTATTGAAGTCGGTTCTTTTAGGTTTTAAACGATCTTATATAATTAGTTGTCACAATTAAATAACAACAATTAGCTTACCACTAAGAACTTCATTAATCAGTCATGTCCCAAAATTGTTTCCACCAAAAAACCGTAAGTTTCACGCCTTCCAGCACAGGACAACGAATGGTAAACAATACAAGTCTTTGTTTTGGGTCAGTGCCACCCTGGTTAGTAAGCAAGAACTATGTTTACCGACACCGTGCGATTTCACAAAGTTGTTCTTGAGAGTCCATTGAATAGCCGGATGTGATGACACTCGGTTCCCGGACGCGACAACCATCACAATGCGAAGTACTCGCGGTCGCAGGAACACGGAGTTCAAGAGCGGTTGATTTTCAGACTTTACAGGTTCAGTTTCAAGCTATAAAATCAGCGGGTATGTCCATTTAATTTTTCTTTTATCTAGGATGGTTGATTTTCAGACTTCATAGGTTCTGTTTTAAGATATGAAATCAGCGGGCTGGTCCATTTTCTTTTTCGTTTATCCAGGGTCGTTGATTTTCAGACTTCATTGGTTTAGTTTCAAGCCCTCAAAAATCAGCAGCCATGTCCATTTTCTTTTTCGTTTATCAATCAAAAAGTGCTTTTAAATTGTAGCTAGTCTGACTTTTTTTGTAATCCGAACAGACATGTGACTAGTTACACTGCAACGATTTTTAACATCAGGTTCTCACCTGATGTTAAAAATCGTTGCAGTGTGGGATGGTAGCATTTCTGGAAGTGGGAAACTGCAGTAGGGCGAGGCCCTGGAAAACCGAATGTTCCCTATGGAACAAATAGTCTTGCTGTATAGTACTGGCAGTGGCTTGCACGGAACATCACGGCAGAACTCGGCGAACCGATTTGCGAAATGTCTAACTTAGGTAGAACTTGAGTCACGGACGAAACTTCGCCTGATCATTAATTCAATCACGAGGGTCACGTGATTATCAATTTGATCAACTTGCAGTTTGTTAACTTAGTTCTTTAACTTATTACCTACTTATATTTAAGTATTTTAAAAAACTGCTTTTCACAGTCTGCACTATCTTTGAGTACCTATCTGCAATGTAGACAGACATTAAACTTTCCTAGAACCAAGTCATCAACGAAAACATTTACTCGATTAAACAACTTGATTGCAGTTTCTTGTTTTAATTCATTTCGAAAGTTAATTGTCTTGCTAGACGAGGAAAACGTCAGTTGACTCGCTGTTCCAATGGCTCCTCGAAGCTGTTTGTTCTCAGAATCAATTACAACTGGTGTGGCATGACGCCGCGTCATTACCTGGACAAAAACTAGCTCCAAAACCTTCAGGTCGCCGACCCAAACTTTGCTCTTAGTTTTTGCCTCAAGAACTGAACTGTGGGAGTCTCGTTGAACGAATTCATGCAAGGGTTGGTACTAAGCGGTATAGGTGGTTTGATACTTGGTGTAAAAAACGGTTCGAATATGTTGGGAAAAAATATTGACTAAACTAACTTTGAACTACTTACAGAAACACGTCTACAGAAAACAAATCTAAAATATGTCTACAGAGAACAAATCTGTTGTGTTCAGAATGTTCTGATCATATAATATAGGTATATGACATAACCTTGATTTACTTATTTTTTAACAGTAGTACTTCTTCAAAGTGAGAAAGAGTTCAGAGTCACTAATGTGTCTTCAGTAGCAACATTCGCTTATAAAACTCAAATTGTCGCGATATTGTTTATCAGTCCATTTCCTGTGCCTTAATGTAGAGGATCTCCGTAACTCTCCGTATTTGATCACAAACACTTACATATGAGCTAACTTGTTTGCGATGGCTGAGGTATTTTATCTTGATAACTTTGACAGTTTTGGCAAAGATTCCGCCGCCTGCGCATTCCAGCCGTCCGACTGATACTACAACACTTGATTTATTCATTTTATCATATTGAACGTAACAAAATAGTATTCATGCGATGAGATCAATGTCATGGAAACGCTTGGTGATTACATCATGCCTAGTTCGCGTCCTTTATGGTTGACATCGGTCGGTTCGCGTGACTTTGCGTCGCACTCAAATTGCCACTTACAAATTAACCGTAAACTTTAATTTAACAATTTCCTTATTTAATTCTACATCTGGTCCAGTTAAAACAGTTGTAGTAGTACGAGCGTACCATTAAGTTTCTTTCATACACTTGTTTTTATAAGTCTGTCTGTGATTCATTGTCGGTTCAAGTGTTATTGCGACCGTCTCGTTCACGTACATTATTTTATGGTTATCGTTTGCACTCGGTCCACAGTCACACTAATTGTTATCAAGTCAGTACGCTTTGTTTTAGCTCTATTGTTTTTAATAACATTCAAGGCTCAAGGGACTTACACGGTTTATTTTGCTGTTCCAAACGACGTGGCAAATTCTTTAGTATTGCAGTTTTGGGGTTCAGACCAACTAAGAAGTCTATTTCGTCTGAGTTTTGGGGTAGTTAAAACGGTTGCTTGTAAAGAAAATGGTTCCATTATAGACTACTTTTTCGATCCCTTTGGATTGATGACAAAAAATGGGTGGCAGGCCGCCACAGTGTTCTCCGCAGGGCAATCTTGAAGATTGGAAAGGCTGTGCGTGCCGGAGCGAGAGGCACGACGGAGCCTAGCCTACACGGCGGACCAGTCTCGATTTCTCAGCGCATCGCATCGTCACCTCAGTGCCGCGCCAGCTGCCGACATTATCGCCCGTCGCGTCACGTTTTATTGTCTACAAGTTTTAGCGTGATCGCAAATTATATTTTCGAATACCTTCCGAAGAGTGACTTGAATGGTTTATAACAATTTATTGAACCGAATCAATCAAATTGAATGGTGTAGTTAAGAGTGCGGACCGTCATAACGACCGTACGACGGACGCGTGGCGGAACATAAAAACAAACTCTCGTCTCGCGTTTCGAATGGTCCCCGGCAATAATTAGTTTGGTAAAAGTGAGTGTGTGTGCTGTGGACTGTTGATGGTTCAATTTGAACTATTTTAGAGCTTTTTATGAACAGACAGTACGTGTGAAGTTAGTGCACATACACGGATGTTTAAGCTGGTGAGTTTATCGGCGTCGTGTATGATTCATTTGCTAATTACAATAAACTCATTGTAATCTTTCTTCTGACTATAAATTTTTATTTGACTTGGTTGTTTGTGTTCAATGTTATCCGCTTCATGACTTATGCATTATATTATTTGTATTACTTATATTAAGTCAAGTCAGAGATATCGTACGATTCATTTATTGTCTGTCGATAAGAAAATAATTGCGGCACAAAGATAATAAGATAATAATCATTAACTTATCTATTCAGTATCTTTTTGATTACCAGCAGTTTATATTTGCTTTGATATTACACTACTTTAACTTATTTATATACCCATTTTCACCAAAGCGCACGTTACCTTTAAGTCGTAAATTGTACATTTCAAAATAATAATTCTCTCTGTAACGGTGCATATTATTGCGTTACTATTATTATTTGCTTCATTGAGTGTTGCTCGGTTTATATCATAAAATTTTACGTATTCTGATTCAATCTCTTTTGCAACGACGTCATTTCACGATTATAATTCTTCAATATCATTACTTTTACACCTTTTTCATTATTTTATTCTTCGTGTTGCTAATTTCAATTGGAACTTTTATTGTAATTTTAATAGAATTTCTGCATGTATACGCCAGGTGTCTAGTTAGCTATGCGCTTAGATACAGTGGCATTAAATGCCGATTGCTCTATGTTTTTGTTATTTTGTAACAACATGAGTGAAAGGACAAGTGTACCTTTTAACTTGGTCTAAAGGGCGCATGTTGACCTATCTCCAGAGCTATTATATTCACGGCAGACTTTGTAATTACAAGCCAATTTTATGACAAGTAATTCATGTTTAAGAATTTATTCATAATTTCTTCCTTCTTTTCAGGTAGGTATATTATCTGTTTCTTATTTGTTGGTTTTTTGTTAATTAGACTCGATATGTTAATGTTATTCATTAATCATGTGGCTGATATTGTTACCGTTTGATTGAATAATTTACCTGCTTACTAATTTATTTTTATTACTTACAATGAAAAATTAAACAATTACAAATGGGTGCAATTTAAGACTATTATTCTCTGTGTAGGTTTTTTTATATCTTATAGGCTAGCGTTTGACCACTATCTCACCTGTTGGTAAGTGATGATGCGGTCGAAGATGGTAAGCATGCTAGGCCTAGAATGAGAACTGGCTCTCAACGATAGCTGCCGGAACACATTACATGTTTTGGCGACAGATTTTCTTGAGACAGATGAACTTGAGGGTGGTAGCTGGCCAGGCGGGCACTAGATAGTGTCCCACCACCATGCGGGGGTTGTTGGTTTCTTAACGATGTTTTTCCTTCATCGGAGGGCCACTGTGAAAAGCGAACATACATTTTTCGACAGAAAAATCCATTGGTGCACGGCGGTTTGTACTCGGTACCACGGCATCAAAGCCGACCGTTCTCCCGATTACGCCACCGGGCCCTCAACTCTCAACTCCTCTGAAGGTATAAACTGAATGAATTAATGATTTATTTCACGAATTTTTCTGTTAAAAATGTTGACATAAATAAAACATTATAAAAGCCAGTTTCACCGGTTCACCTGATAGCGCTAATATGAAGAAATCTGAAAAATATTTGACAACTTTTATATTGTGTCATCAGTCATGTGTCAGATAACTATCTTACGTATTATCAGGAACCGGTGAAACTGGCCGTTGTGCTGAGTTGCACCATATTACTTTAATTATAACAAACGTCAAAAATCTGTCAGACGTTATAGACTGAGTTAGCTGATCCCTGAATTACAAACTAAGAAAACGTGTTGTGGGAGCCAGTTCCTGCCTAGCCTAGGACACTGAAATTGTGATAGAGTTGAGTATTCATCCAATTAGTCCATAAAAATGTTTTGAAGATAAATATAATTTATTTGTCCAATAATATCGTTTAAAAACTAAATAATATCGTTTAAAAACTAAAAAAGAACCGACTTCAATGCCGCGCTATTCATTTTCAGTACCAATTTTGAGATGTTTATCTCAATATCTCTGGAGATACTTATCAGACCTCAATAAAATTACCATGGTACCACACTTGGGATATCTCCTTTCGAACAAAAAAATAATAATCAAAATCGGTTCATAAACGACGAAGTTATCCGCAAACAAACATTTAAAAAAAAAACGTTCGAATTGAGAAACCTCCTCCTTTTTTTGAAGTCGGTTAAAAACATGAAAAGGCATACAAAAGTATTATGTATGCAATTTAGTATAATATAATGTACATTCATGTTTTGCCTATGAAGGCGTACTAATCATATTGAATGACAGATAATTAATGATAAAACGTAACACATTATGAACACAGTAAATGTTTGAAAAAAATTATAAATAAAATTAAATACAACTACCCTATAAATTAACAAAATAAACAACATTATTTTAATACTAACTAATTACTTACTAACTTGTCTGCATTTGTCTTTATCAATTGTAATGTGTTCAATAATATACTTTTTGCTATAGTCATATATTTGTTCCAGTCACCTATTTTGAAGCGTGCCTTGTATTTTTAGCATTGCGTGCTCACTGTCACTTGGCGTACTAACGAACGGATTGGAACAATTTATCTTGTTCCTAACGTTTTCTCTAATAGTAATATTTCTTTCGGCGGTATGTGCGCATCAATTACAATCAATTGATGAAGATGGATTTTAGTTTCTCAAATTGTTTGAATCAGTTTTCTCCGCTAACGCTTTCTATGTTTCTTTTTTGTCGGTCGCATCTGTGATAGTTAATTGTTTTGCAGTGATAGTGTTTCACATCGTTTTGTGTTTAGCATTATCTTCGATTATTTGGTTTTGTTGGATCATGGATGTCTTCTTCTGTGATCTGTAGTAACTGTCTCTTTTATTTGTATTTATTTTATTGACACGTACATGAACTTGTTATTTAATGTTATATGGGCATCGTGTTTATTGCAACACGTCATACGGGTTGTAAAAATATTCATAATAGCCGGTTTAAATTCTTTGGTTTGTTAATGAATGCTCGAATTAGATAAGCTACTGGTTTCGTTTTTATTGTTTTGCCATTATGTTTCCTGTTTAAAACTTTCTATTCAATAATTTTGACGCCGTCTTTGTCTTCCTTAATGGACATATTGGCCTAATTTTATTTTTGTTTCCATGCCATATGTGAATCTTGTGCATAATACACTTGAAGGAAGTGAGCTGACGTCATCACTATCCATCACGATCACGAGGAGCTGCCAGCTATGACATCAATATCTCGATGATAAACAGATTCGTCTTGTTTTTGCCACTTTTGTGATTCGGTAGCAAAAATAAGTGCTGTGTGGGAGACAACTTGGCATTCATCTTCATGGTACTATTTTGGAGCATTGTAGGGCGTTAATATGTATAATTTTAATATTAGTGCGTCGTTTACTATATTACTATTACATACGTTATCTACACTTGGTTATTCTATAGTATTGTTAACAAAGCTAATAATGATGTCATTACGTTTATACATTATTGTATGCAATCCAAAATTTCGCCGTCCGGCGGGACTCAAACCCTTGCCACTTGGGTAAAACACCCTAGCGGATACTTATATTACGTACTTTTTACGATACCATTATGGATACAGATGACTGCCACCGAAGCGTCAAAACAAAACCTCTGAATTGCATTTTAACCAATTACCTATATACATTGGTAGCGCTATCTGCAATTACCGTTTAGAAGTAATTACTCGAATGTATAATAATTAAGTAATTTTAGATTGTAAGTAGGTATATAATAATGTATACAGACATAAAGTGTAGATAACACTTAAAAGAAACATAATATCTCTCGTCGGATCCGAAATCAATAATGTTTTCACTCACGTTATCACTTCTAGTGGAAATAATTTCGTCTGTATCTTCTGTATTACTCGGACACGGCTATTTCAAATTTATGCGACTAGACGGGTAAACTGCAAATTGAGGGATACCGTTTCCAATCAATGTTTTATCGAAAATCTGTGATAATGAGCATCGAATGACACCATTTCGATGCTCATCATCACAAATTTTCGATAAAACATTGATTGGAAACGGTATCCCTCAATTTGCGGTTTACCACAATTGGAACCCAAAGGAAATTGCATCCAGCCTATGCCGTTGTTCAATATCAAACATATACGATAAGTCCGGTCGATTGAGCACGTAACTTGCGCCACTATTGTCCGAGACAAGTACACTGAGACCAGATTAGTTAATAGTAGCACGTCTAAGGTTGAATGGCGTAATGGCCGAGATCTTAAAGCTTCAAAACTTTAACAGAGCTGGCATGAGTATGAGCCTTACCACAATGCGGAGTTAATGATACGGAAATATTGCAAAAGTTGTTCTCGTCGATGACCGTGCCCTAAAACCCAACCCAATACGATTCATTCTTACCGTGACAGAACAAAATATCAGTGACGTTAGTACCTATCTTATAAGCGCAGTCAATATTCATACATTACACGAAGAACATTAATTTCCCCATAGCATTGGCGTATTTGACAGAATCATCATCATTGGCAGTCCGAGACAAAGCACAGTTAGCTTCAATTTGAATCAGGAATCTGCTTTTGATGCATAGAGATGCACCATTACCACTGATCAAGAACAATTTCTATAAAATATCCATTCGTAATAACGATGACAGCACATCATACTCGACGTTTGCAGTTCTACACTTTCCGAGAAACATAACGGGTAACCGTCCGGCAGAACTACGTGCCTCTATGTAGCAATGGTTCCACCAATGCAAGTGTATCGGCAATCAAGTGGCATAACTATTGCGATACAAGAAAGGTCATAATCGATTATGGGGCGAGCATCCAGTCGATTGTTGGTACTTGATTGTCGAGGATTGCGCTCAGATCATTAAGTGTTAACCAATTGAACATTGATTACATTGTTCTGGAGATTTATATTCGTCATTGATTGATAAAATCTATAGTGATTGGTGATTGAGTGATAAGTGTAAATGTTCAATTTCCATATATTATTTGTGTACAGGCATTTGAACAGGATGAAACTGAAACAGTTGTTTACTGCTATAAATAAGCATCGCGTAAGTCAAGTTATATTCCCTGTTTTATTTTTAATGTGATATAGTGGCTGTAATTCACGTACCTTCAGTAGAATTTTCTTAACTTAGGTTTCGAGCGAGTCCGACGCTCTTCCTCGGGAGTGAGGTCACGCGGTGAGATCGTAATGTTCACTCCAACCTAGGTCGAGAAAATTCGACTAAAGGTATGTGAATTACAGCCTGTATATAATATTAATGATATTCCCTTTTGTTGTTATACTGTAAGGATTTCAAAATCCTAATTCGTAGGTTTTTTATGTTATGATATAAAGCCAAACATGACGCGCGCCTGATGGTAAGCAATGACGTCTACCTATTACAGATACAGCGGCATGCAATATTATAGGTAGCATAATAGGTCCATCATCATAATTGTTTCAATTGCAAGTAAAAAGTACGTTACTTATTATATTTTCTTGTTCTAAACAATATTAAAATAAGTTTTGAAGATCCATTAATCTACTGTTAGACGTAGAGAACCAAAACAATAGGTAACTAAGTACTCTCAAGATTTTGTATCCTGGTTTTGTTGTTGTTGTGGTCAAAAATGTTAAACACTAACTGGAGTTTACAAGGTTACATTGCTGTGATGACAAATTAATTCACCCCGGTTTTGTTTCTATCGCGCTCACATTTACCGTAAGAACAGCCTGGAATAATTTGCCAACACTAAAATCAACGTGAAGAAAAGAGAGAGAACACTTGATTTAGCGTTACGCAAGATCACATTTTTATTAAGAGTTTATTCTACATGCAACCTCATTCGAGTAGTATAATTAAGAAGGTTATAATACTCAACAGGGTCTAGGGTGCAATATTTTTTTAGTACAATCTACTTGCTTGTGGTATTGTATCGTAGCTCCATTGTTCTCTAGTCCAATCTTTTTAGCAAATCAGTGACAATGACGGATTATTGTGTGTGTCGCACTTGACCATCAGTCACGTCTTGTTTCTCGACCTTTCCGTTCTTGTAACCAATAACATTCAGCAATAAAAGTGTCTGATCGTGCGGTTCAAGAGCTAAAATAACGAACTAGAAATATGCCAAATTTGTATCAGAGTTTGTTTTATTTGAAGATAAGCATGCACTTGAGCACGATATCGTCTCATTGAAAGTGAGTATTCGATTTAAGACGGAAAAATATCTTATGCATATTTGGGAGACGCTAAGTCTTCCAGTCTTTCCAACAGTCTGCCGACATACACGATATATCGTGCAATAAAGCGAACTGAATGAATTGATGAGTTCTTGAGTGGAGATCAGATCACGTATTGGCAAGTTAGACCTTAAAGGTCTAGGATTGGCAAGCGTAGTGTAGGACTCCCCCAGGCCAGGAGGGTGAAGAGACGACCTGCGAAAGACGACTGGAAGCGACTGGATGCGGAAAGCTAAAGACGAGATGACGAGCAAAGTGGCGTCCCTTAAGATAGGCCTAATAGATTCAGACATGGACTCATATAGGCCGATGATGACACCTTTTTAGGGTTCCGTACCCAAAGGGTAAAACGGGACCCTATTACTAAGACTCCGCTGTCCGTCTGTCTGTCTGTCTGTCTGTCTGCCTGTCCGTCTGTCACCAGGCTGTATCTCATGAACCGTGATAGTTAGACAGTTGAAATTTTCACTGATGATGTATTTCTGTTGCCGCTATAACAACAAATACTAAAAACAGAATAAAGTTAAAGATAATAGAGGGTCCCCATACAAGAAACGTGTTTTTTTCCGCATTTCACGCCATCTATGAACGCTTAGTTAGGTAAACGTCCCATAGATGGCGTTATATTTAAATGTCGATCCCTAACACCTTTGTTAGACGTTAGATGGCGTTATAAGAAACAAAAGGGTTATTAATTATTCTTTTTTGCTGGCAAAAAATGATAGTGTTCTTTTTTGCTCGATCTTATATAATACTGTAGTGTGGTACGGAACCCTACGAGTGCGAGTCCGACTTGCAGTTGGCCAGTTTATTTACTTCTTTAGTAAGGGCCTATAAGCTACTATACAATACAAAGCAAATGTGTAAGAATTATCTACCGTTATTTTAATATTCACTCTCAAGAACAAAAATAACTTATTCAGCATGATGGATGGATACGTAACCAAACTCACTTTTTGTTTTATTTCTGTCGAAATTTTTTTTAATTAATTTTCAAAAATCTACACGCATCGCAAATCTGGTTTAGTTTGCGTTACACAATTTTTACATAATATGCACATAATTTAATCTAACTTTAATTTAATAACATTACATAAACTAATGTAAGTAATGCCAATTGTTAACTTACTTTTATTGTAGTTTTAACGCTCTACGTTGGCTAATAATATTTTTTATTAGTTTTGGTTTGTATTAGCGTCAGTTTAATATTAGTTTAAGTGTGACTGGCAGTATTTAATAATATATTTTGAATGTGTTTCGTTATTAATTACTTAAAGTTGTCTATTAATAATTAGAGCTCAAATTAGTTTCCACTTAATTGCTGTTTGGCAAGAATGCATTAAAATTGGCTTGAAGTTACAACACTCTTGAAGGTGACTACTATCAATCATAAATTTATTCTATGCGAGTTATCTGATTGGAGTAAAGTTTTTTCTACATACATACATACATACATACAATCACAACTTTTTCCCGTTAGGGTAGGCATAGACTACTTTTTTCGACATGCTAAGATCTACACATACCTCTTTCGCTTCTTCGTCTTTCATGAGCGCCTTCCGGTTATAGGTACTTTTGACTTTACCTTTCTCTAAAAAGTTGTTAAAAGTTTCGACTTGTACTAGTATTGTTACTGTATTGTTTTTGTACCACTGGCTGAGCTTTTCAATTTCATATTTTGTTATCTTTCGCTTCTCATTTTCTTTATGAAATTATTTTTAGTATCGAACTAGTACTGTTATGTCGACGTATCTATAATCTTTGGAAGATTGGCTTTATGACGGCATCGGGAATTCTGAAAAGTTAAACGAGGCCGAGCTTTGACCATAATTTGGTATCAAAAAGCTCTTCGGAGCACTTTTCGTGACCAATCACCTTGACAAAAAGCTAAGAGATCCAACGTTACTGCAAAAAATCGTGATCCTTTTATTAAAGCTGCATGGAATTGAAATATAAGGAGCGTTAAATTAAGTCGTATATATGAATTAATTTGTCTCTTTTTGTGTCATACCATAGTACATAATACTTAACAACCAGCAGGACTCTTATCTACTATGTGACGGTCGATGACCTGCATATGGTTGTGTAACAGTAGCGTAGAGATATTCCAGAAGTGATTGCGACAATTATATAGTCGATACATCGCCATTATCTAATGTAACTATTGGCTCAGGATTGCACAATAGTCCTGGCTGCCTTCGAAGAAAATGTTGATACAATTTTGCAGAAAATTATGCCATGCATACCTTTAGGTGTTATAAAATAAAAGGGTAGATGTAATGTAACAAAATGCAGGACGTAAGCATTGAAACAAGACCGCGACACAGAGTCGAGATGGCCTAGTGGTAATTGCACATAGTCGAAGTTCTTTTTCAAAAATAACCTATAGAAGCACACACCCATCCATTACTACGATTACATCACAAAATGTTTAACCGACTTCAAGAAAAGAAAGCGATTCTCAACTTGGTATCTACTGAAAATTACTAACGCGACTTTGAAATCGGTTCTTTTAGTTTTATAAACGATCTTAATTATTCATTAAACTTTCAATAGTTACACACTTCATTATAGGTACTGAACATACTCTACTTTTATCTCAGTGGCTAGTTATTTTGAATCTGTTGCCTTGTCCATAATATGTGTATATTAATTCACCTTACTAATGACATAGAAAAGATAATAATACTCCAATGATACATCACCTCGTCACAGTTTGGTAGAAGACATTGTTATATGAGGTATTTCCTTTGTTTAATGTTTATCCTTCTGTACAATACGAAGCTTCAACAATATTTGATACATACTAATAAATAAAATGCATCAGTGAATCACCGATTCCGGACCTCGATGACGGCACGACATTCTTGGACCGTATCTTTAACATTAACATTCGGATTCTTCCACATCCGGAACGGAGAGAAAACGAAGCTTTCCATCTTCTTGGGCTTTGAACTTTGTGGTTTGGTTATTTTAATCTTCTTTTGTTGAAGCTCGTTTCAATATGATCCCTTTTTTGCGTTAGATCAATTGTTACATTGGAGTATGATAACTGCTATTTCTCTTTTTAAAATAGAATGTATTAAAATTTTACTCATATATTTTGAAACTTTAAACTCTCACAGCATCGAAGAATAGCCCAATAACGTGTCAAAAATATTTAAATAGACATTTTATCTAATGCCGAGATTGATATAATATATCAAATGGATAATGATAATAACGCTGATTATGGAATGTAGAATGATCTCACTTTTATATTACTGGTCCCAGAAATTGAATGACAAATGTCGATAAACACAGGTTTAAATTATTTGCCTTAGAGGTGAATTCTTGTTTAAAATAAATTATCATGACTTTTAAAGACAAACAACGACGTCAACCGAGATTCCATAAATAACATAGGTACATAACACAAAACGAGAATTTTAATCTTCTGAGATTAGCATAACTACTTTACTATTAATAATGTAAATGGTGATTCAAACATAGTCAATGCGACTGTCGATAAAGACAAAGATATATCTAGAGAGAACTTTATAGATTTATAAAAGGCATTTGACGAAGTTATTTTAGATTGTAACATCATAGCGTGGTCATCAATATTTATCCTCCGTAGAATGGTCACACGCATCACAATGCGCATTAATTATAAGAATCTCAGAAATTCCATTTACAATAGTATGTTAATCAGTTAATCAGTGATCCGTGTGATGATTTAAGTTTTTTTTTTATACAGGATAGGCAAGCGTTTGATCACTATCTCACTGAAGTGACGATGTGATTGACGATGTATCACGCATATCTAGAATATGCTGTTAACTCGCGAATTGAAGAGCCTCAGTTAGGAATCAAAGACACCGTCAAGAAATTCCATTCCTTGGAAGTACTTATTAGAAAGATGAAGCTAAAGGTTTCGTGCGAGTAGTGAAACTTCCATAATAAAGCGATAGCGCACATCGGTACGTTTGGATGTCCAATAGAAGAAAGAGAGATGGCACACTCAACAAAATGTATCCCATAGAAACCGATAAACAAGCGATTCTGCGGGGATGCTCTAAGCACTGTATGTACTCATAACGTTCTATCGGTCATCAGTTCTATTAATCGTACCTATTTATTTTATGAGTATTCTGTGTTTGCCAAAAGGATACATTTGCAGGAGAATAGATATTTTTAGACAAGCATTTTCCTTCCTAGATCTGTGTCTGTACCTTGACCAAGTTATCCTAGCTTAGTAATATTTATTGCTTGATTCCATGTCACTTCAATAAGGAATTGTAGCTTTAGCGTATTACCGCGCGCCGGAAGGAAAGCAGGACGTCCCAGATAGTTTTTGTTTTCTCTGGTGGGATGTGACAGGAAACCAATGTCTTTCTTTATTTCTAATGTTGGGCTATAAATAAACATAGTGCTACGACAGTGTCAGTGTACGCCTCTCTCTCTAACGTATAGGAGCTTAAACGATAGTTTAGAGTGATTTTCCTGAAGTTAATGATCAGTTTTTAACCGACTTTAAATAAAGGAGGAGGTTTCTCAATTCGACCGTATATAAAAAAAAAATATTATGTTTGTTCGCGGTTAACTTTGTCGTTTATGAACCGATTTTGATTATTAGTTTTTTGTTGGAAAGGAGATATCCCAAGTTTAGTACCATGGTAATTTTATCGAGGTCTGATAAGTATCTCCGCGGCATTGAAGTCGGTTATTTTTAGTTTTTAACCGACTTCACAAAAAAGGAGGAGGTTCTCAATTCGTCTGTATGTTTTTTTTTTTTTTTTTTTTTTTTTTTGTGTGTATGTTACGCGATTTCTCCATCAATTGTGAACGGATTCAAATGATTCTTTTTTTAATTGGTAGGATACGTTTCCGAGGTGGTCCCATTTTAATTTTATTGAGATCTGATTAGTATCACCAGAGATATGGAGATAAATACCCCAAACATAGGAGATTGTACTAGTTTTAGTAGAAGAGTCCCAAGAAGATTATACACAATGGAGGTTGCTATTGCATATAAGATATTCTTACGGTAACTGTGAGCGAGATAGAAATAAAGGTGGGGAAATTTTTTTTGTAATATCTTATAGGCAAGCGTTTGACCACTATCTCACCTGTTGCTAAGTGATGATGCGGTCGAAGATAGAGAAGTGGACTAGAATGGGAACTGGCTCTCAAGGATAGCTGCCGGAACACATTAGATGTTTGGCGACAGATTTTCTGACTTGAGGGTGGTAGCTGGCCAGGCGGACACTAGATATGTTCTACCACCATGTGGGGGTTATTGGTTTCTTAACGATGTTTTCCTTCACCGGAGGGCCACTGTGTGAAGCGCACATATATTTTTCGATAGAAAAATTCATTGGTGCACGGCGGTTTGAACTCGGTACCACGGCATCAAAGCCGACTGTTCTCCCAATTACGCCACCGGGCCCTCAATAAATAATTATATATTAATAATTATAATAAATAATTATGTATAAATATAAATAATTTGTCTTCACAGGAATGTTCTACCGGGCAAAGTCTTGTTAGAGTGCAAACTTTTTTAAACATACCTAATATTTTTTGACATGACATGACATTACATTTGGCGAAGATGGCGGCCATTTCAGTCCCGCGACACTGCATACATAATTAAATAACTCAGAATCATGAACGTACTTTGTACCAATCAACACAGCAAAAAAAAATTATAAGCATAAAACCACATATTATATAATAGTTACTACGTAAATAATACTTTCCGTTGTTAGGTTCGCTACACAGTGCTTACATAATTCGGGTATCCACAATATAGGGAAGTGCCTCTTATAACGTAGTAGAGTGATTCAGTACCCTGTTGGCCATATGGCGGCAATTAATGTTAATAATCGCAAATAATACTTTTTTATATTCATTTTGGAATACAACTAGTCCGTGTTATAAAAGTATTTGGAATTATTGTAATAAAATAGAAAATTAATTATCGTGTGTCAGATGCTTTTATTGCACAGGGCCATTTTGGACATTGTCCTATGAGACCTTGATGACATCATTATTACTAGTGAATATTTTCACTTTAGCGCGGCATTTAAAGTCAATTTTTTTAGGGTTCCGAACCCAAAGGCTACCAAATGAACACTTTCTGAGACTTTGTTGTCTGTTCGTCCGTCCGTCCGTCCGTCCGTCCGTGTGTCTATATGTGCGCACTTTACAGATCTGTATCTTCTTAACCGTTATAGGTACACACTTGAAATTTTCAAAAAGTATATATCCGTCAGTGTATAACGGCCCAGACACGAAATTTAATAGATGCATGTAATTTCATTAAAACTTTTTTTGCACTAAAAAGGGTAAAATAAGTTATTTTTCAAAAAAAATAAAACCGACTTCATAAACACAAAAAGGCACTCAAAAGCGAAAAATAATTTACTTAAAATTATTATAAGCGTTACCCACGTCTCTATTTGAAGTCGGTGCCAGCCAAGTCTATTGGATATTAGATAGATGCTATGTATGTAGTAGTAGTAAGTAGGTACATGTAGGTTAGTAAGTAGGTAGATACATGTACTCGTAGGTATTATCTATCTACTACCTATTAGACTTGGCTGGCACCGACTTCAAATAGAGACGTGGGTAACGCTTATAATAATTTTAAGTAAATTATTTTTCGCTTTTGAGTGCCTTTTTGTGTTTATGAAGTCGGTTTTATTTTTTTTGAAAAATAACTTATTTATTGAATAGTCAATTGTTTTGCTTCAGTTATTTCCAGAATAATGATCTTTTGTGTAGTTGTTCGACGAGATAAACGCTTTTGTACTAAGAACTTGTTTACCAACACCATCGACTTCAGCTTTATCTTCTTAACTGTCACCGTCCCTTCCTGTTTACAATCTAAAGATACGCTAAGATTGACATGGATTAGAGATTTTCTTATGGATTGAATATGTATTATTTACCGCTGTACCAGTGGAGTAACATTGACAATCATATCATTAGCTACCAAACAAGAAGGCGCGATAACCTTCGTGATAATGTGCAGAGCCGTTAGGTTTCGAAATCAGCCGCGAGCTCGAATTGCTCGGATCTCGACCAAGCGGGGAACCAACAGGTTTATTAAATTAATGAGCTGCTTGGGAACCAATTTTGAATAACAGAATTGGCCCGTGGATTATGTAACGGTAATCTTGTATAACGACCGAAGTTGTCTTTTTTTGGAAGTGGACATGTGTTCAGTTTTGTAGCGGCGATTCATGTATGATAAGCTAATTACTGGTCCGTTTGATGAATGGAAGCAGTTCGATGTTGAATTGACTACTTGTTTTGATTTACGAAATCTTATGAATGTTAATGAAATGTTTATTCTGGGTGACAGAGAGAGAACTATTTGTTTGTAGAACCTGTTTATAGAAACTATTTATTAATAACCGGCCAAGTGCGTGTCGGGCCACGCGCAGTGTTCCGTAGTAGCCTGTTATTCAATGCAAGTAATTACCTATTTTAAACAAGCAACTAGGTACTCCGTGTTTGTCACTTTAAAGGATTTGTTCTAAGGATTTTGTATTTGGTACAAAATTATCCAACACCCAAGTTCAACGACTATTACTGCTAAACTAATAAAGTTATCTCAACTGCTATAACTTTCCTTTTAAGTTCATAAAATGCGCTATTATCACGAATTTTTACAGATTTTTCAAGCCAGCAGTTTAGCTTTTAGAGGGGGTTTTGCACTTTAAAGTTTAATATTTCGTAAATGGAGCATTCAATCGAAAAATAGTGTTAGCAACCCTTAAGTAATTTTAAAAGACCTATTCAACGATACCCCACACGATGGGGTAGACGATGAAAAAAAAAATAATCCCCACTTCTCATATAGGGGAGCTACCCTAAAAAAATATATATTTCAAAATTTTATTTCAGCAATTTGTCAGCGTAGTTTATATACATACCCCCACAAAATTACAGCTTTCTAGTATTAACGGTCTCTTAGCAAAACCTCGGACAGACACAGACAGACAGACGGACATGACGAAACTATAAGGGTTCCTTGGACTACGGAACCCTTAAAAACTATACATTTCCTGAAACAAGCCTTTTGCAGGTTTACTAACTGTGAAAGATGATCTTAGAACACCTTGTCTATAGATCAGATTTATTTTTATTTAGATTAGTACTGATTAGATAAGTGATTGGTACACAACACATTGTTCACAACACGCGTTTGACCACTACCTCGCCGGGTGACAAGCGATGGTGTGGTCGAAGATGGTAAACACGCCTAGAATACTCTGACTTTCTACGGCTGTGGTGAGGCTGTGTAAGCTTTCTGTGACGTACTTTAGCTTAGCTTCAGCAAGAGATATTGTAAAAGTGCTAGGCAAACCAGCTTTGTACAAATGTCTAGATTTAGGCTTCTAAAATTAATTTCACTTAATCATTAATAGTATAAACTTCTACTTTGGTTATTAAATATCTAAAATATCATACCACACCATTGCAAATATAATTGGAAAATTTAAGACCAAAGTTAACTATGAAGTTTACAATATATTTAAGTGTATTATCTGCTTCGCCGATAAAAAGTTCGTCTGATATAATAAGACCATTCCGACGTCAGGTCTAAACATCTTGAGCAGATGTGATCGAGACAGGTGGGTAGGCCCCACCTTATGATCTAAGGCTATTAATAGTGCTATTTTTAGATACTCAGGTGAAGTTGTAATCATGTTTAAACCTTGATATAATGCTACTGGCGAGGCTACAAAATTATCATATTTTTATTATAGCATATCACAATTATTATGATATCAAAATGTTTGAGAAATATTTTGACTTCTCAGCAGGTTATCCTGACCTTTGCTGTGATTGAAAGGGACATTGAATAGATCTTAACTATCAATATTAATATAATACGATAATAATAGGCATTGCTTTGGACTCAATGATAATTTTATTTATACATCAAGATATACATGAATAGCTAATCCGTGCCTCATGTGGTGTGAATGCGATTACAGGTGATATTTATATTTCTATCTCTTTTTCTTCTTTCTTTCTTCTAGTCTTATCTATAGATAAGCTAACTATAGTTAGCAAGTAAACCAAGTACCCTCAGTTCGAGTTTTCATACCAAACTTGATATCGTATATCGAACAAATTTTGTCTCTAGTGGTTTTCACACTTCACTAAATTTAGACCAATCAGGGAGCCAGAATAAGTCGAAAACTATGTGAGAGATCGGTCAAAAGAATTTACGATGAAAACTCGTACTAAAAGGGTACTGGACCTATTTGGTCAAGAGACAGTGTTTGTTTAGCTGGTTACACATTCTTTATATTAGCATTTGTATCAAATTATTTTTATTATTCATTGTCAGCTTATGCACTGTCTAATAAACCTTTACTTTTACTTTACCAACATTTTCGGTCATGATCATGATTATCAAATTAAAATTGAGCCTTTTTTGTCCAAAACGAAGTAATTTTACAACTTCCATATCTTAAGCCTTCATAATACAGGTTTTAAGTGTTAATTTGCGGTATCTCCGACCTTGCTTTATCTCGTATTTGCTAATGTGCCGACGTCAGTGATACCTCGCCACTCGGGTGTGGTTGTTTGTACTACACGTTATCTGTGCTCGAGTGTACATAGTAGGTTACAGACTCATTAAACATGTGAATCTATATTAGAAAGTATCTGTGCCCCGCGGCTTCGCCCGCGTTAATAGATTCCTATGTCCTTTTCTTCCACATTTTCCATCTCTGTGCAAAATATCAGACAAATCTGCCGAGCCCTTTCACTGTAAAGAGGCTCTAGACAGAATATAGTGATGCAAGGTTTTTTCATAAGCCTCGTAGAAGAATTTATTTACCTCTAGTTTTTCATACTGGAATTACATAAGATGTATAAAACGATCGTTCTAAATTTAGATACACCACAGATGAACGTTGCATTGCTTACAATTTAAAGACAAGGGGACTCTAAAATTATTAAGTACCAACATATTGCTCACACTGAAATGTGGGTTGTTGAAATAGATGTGTTTAACCGAATTATCAAATATGACACGTATTCTGAGTCGTCCAATTACCTACTTTCCACATCAGGCATATTATCAACATGATTGCATGCGATGATGATACGGTACCACAATGCAATACATTGACAATCTTAGCATTTCAACATTTAAAATGCTAGTGTTAATAAGTTAACCTCAGGCAGTAAAGTACGATTTCTTCATCCATCCTCCCTAGATGTCCAAACCACTTAAGCATTCCTTTCTATATCTTTGTTACTACATCTTTTACCACACCACAACATTCCCTTAGTACACTGTTCTCCACCTTATCCATCAGAGTAACTCCAATCATACTTCTCATTTCGACGGTAATCATTTTACTTTAATGCTTTTTCTGCCATACCCACCATTCACTACCATACATACCATGCCGATGAATGTGTGCAAGGATAGGGAAACAGCGCAATGTTGAAAAACATGCTATTTGCGTTCTCACCAAAATTCCTATGAAAATAATCAGTAAAGTCTACATCTTTACTGAGGGTATGACATGGAATAGATTATGACTTCAACTTGTGAAATGAAATGTGACTGAAATGTGACTTAGACCCATCTTTATGACTTGAATTCTCAAAAACTTGAATTACTTTAATACTTGACACCTTTTAAACCAAAAAGGTCTGAGCTTGACACTGGCTAAATACACTAATCGTGTGGTGCTATATTGAAAATAAAAAAGTACCTACGTATAATCTGACTTATATTTTGTATTGTAAGATTCGTAAAGCTGCAACCATTACAGGATATCAAATATATCACAAATTATATAATAATATCTCAGTTGCAAACTCGGTTTATAATAGTTAGGGACGCATAGGTAAAGCAAACCTTAGGGTTTGATTTACCTATGCGTCCTTAGTTACTAGTAGTTTTACCTTAGTTACTGCCCTAAGCGTTCCTACTCCATACATTACTATTAAGTAAAATTCTTGTGCAGTAATAGCGACGCAACATGGGTACTAGATTCCAATCTGATATTAGATATTGGAATAAAGACTGATAAAGACATTATACTCTCTCAATAGGTAATGTTTAAACACTATATAGATAATAAGTGTCCACATTATCTGACTTAATTAGATAGATAAAAAACGAAAGAGATTTATAATCGCTTACACATTCTATTAAAACTTAGGCAAGTATTACGCGTTTAAATTGCGATTGACATTATCCAAGCATCACATAAAGAGATTTTAAATCTAAGTTTCTACAATCGGCTGAGACATCCGAAAATATAAGCAAAGTGCACGTTTTAGAGAACGTCAAGAATGATCACAGATCAAGAGCACGGCAATTAAAGTACCCACAAAACAATTTCGAAAGTTAACTAATTCATATTTGAAAGACGAATATTCACGAATAAGCATGATTTGAAACACATCTTAATGAGCGTCGTAACAACTCATTATATCATCTTAAATATGAATCGGTGAACTAATTACATTTTAATGACATAGATATCGCAATGAATGTTCAGCATTGTCTCTGTTCACCCTGAATTTGAAAGGATTGACTAATGTGGTAGTTTGCAACTCGACATCTTCGTAGGTACATTGTTTACGAAGGACGTCCTGCAGTTGTGGCGAATGCTCATTATTTTTATGTTTATCATCGTTTCGATCATATTATGATATGAGTCTATTTACGACTCGTGTCTAACCGGACTCTTGTCTTTACAAGATACATTGATTTGTTTCGCGACGTGCGATTAATCACGCATGGCATCTGATCAAAGTGCCTGTTGGTCTGACACTCTTCAGTATTGCGATCCTGTTCTCTAACAACTGAATTAAGTGAATCACATCTGATAGACTTGTTTTTATTGTGGAACTGAAGATTCATCATTGTATTTTCAGATTGGTAGATCAGTTGGCTTTTCTTCAATTACGATTTGCCTTCACGTCATTTCGCAACACAATATACCACAGAAATAATAATAATAATAAAGTACTTATTAATATTTTTGTGCTTTTAACTCATCGACCGTTAGGTATGAGTAAATATTGGCTTTTCTTTTGTCGACATAGCCACATAGTTGTTTACCCGCATTAGCATGATTTTTTTTGTTATTATTGATAGGCCAGCGTTTTACCCTTATAATAGAGGATTTGATTGAAAGAGGCCTCATTTGATGTAGTGCGCTTGACTGTGTTGCTATTCCTATTCACTCGTGACGTGAAGAATTTTTCAATCAATTTTTTTTTTATTGCATATAGGCAAGCATTTGACCACTATCTCACCTGGTGGAAAGTGACGATGTGATCGAGGGTGTAGCATGCTTGCCTAGAAGATACCTGTTCACTCTTGACTTGAAGAGACCCAAGTTATAGCTACTCGGAAACAAGTCAGCCGGCAAAGTGTTCCATTCCTTTGCAGTTCGAATTAAAAAGGTAGAACCAAATCGTTTAGTGCGGATTGCTGGGATATCCACCACGTAAGGATGCCGTAGTTTAGTTTGCCTTGTTGTCCGATAGTAAAAGGGGGAAGAAGGAATCAAATTGTGTAATTTCATCGCACACTCACCGAAATGTATCCTGTAGAACACAGATAAACTAGCAACTCTACGCCGATGCTCGAGGCTCTGAAGCTTGTTTTTTGTAGATTCAGTTTCGACAATTAGCATTCTTGCACGTTTATCGATAGAATCCAGAGCCTCCAGCTGATATTTAGCCGAGCCATCCCAGAGGTGGCAGCAGTATTCCATGCACGATCGGACTTGTGCTTGGTACAGACTTCGAAGCTGTCCCTGCGTAAAATACCGCCTCACCTTTCTGAGAACGCCAAGCTTTTTACCGGCTAGTTTAGCTTTGGACTCTATGTAGGAGCCAAAGTTGAGGTTGGAAGTTAATGTAACTCCTAGCAGCTCTAGGTGGTTTGAGACAGGCAACGGTACATTTCAGAATGTTGGAGACAGGGCAAAGGGGTCCGTTTAGCGGTGAACAAACACGCCACAACCACAAATGCAATCCTTACGAGTACTAATTTTATTTCCCTTGTCATCAGGAGTCCCCCGAGGTCCGCATGCCGCTGCATATGTCTCGGGCGCCGGACCCTGCCGCCCTGGCGGCATACTGGGCAGAGTACGAGGACCTGTGCCGCCAGATCAGCACCACCCTGCATGACGAAGATGAGAACCTTTATGAAGGTAGGATTACTACTAATTGATATTATAGTAGCTAACTGCATTCATATAACATTTCTGTGCTTTGTTTCATCTTTTGCCGACCTATTTGGCTGTCTATTAACTAATTGTAGTCCTCTCTCACTAGTTTCTTATGGTATCTCTTTAGTAGTTTTATGCAATAGCTATATTACTACAGCTAATTGTCTAGGAAGGTCGTCAATTAATAAATGCCACTGAATGCTACAGACGGCGCTTATGTAAGCGTTTAGTACTTATTGAATGTATTACGCAGGTCTATGTCAGGGTGAGATCATCAGCTTAAGAAAGATTTATAATGTCATTGAAGTATTAGGCAGACTGGTTTTGTAGTTTGACGAGCATGGATCAAGATGCGTGGTATAAGCTAAAAGAGACCAATTTCTAGCTTATAAGATGATCTTGATGATAATACAGCATTTAACAACGATTTTACAAGACGTAAAGTGACTATGTGGTCTAAAATTGATCGTGTTAATCTAAAGCTGGAAAACGTACATAAATATAGAAACATGCCATCTTTTGTAAAGTTTTCTAATAGCTAAATAGAAAAAGCCTTGTTCCCCTATACCTACAATTTTAATGCTCCGAAAGCCACTATTGACATTCACTTAGAGAAACCAAGCATTCATTAAACAGCTTAGTTCTTTTGTGTGTCAAAAATAAAGCATTTTCTTGGTAAAGAGGTGAGTGCTCTCAATTAGAAGCCTTGGCTTGTGCCAGATCACGTATTCGGCCTTCGATGCACAGAGCCGCATGGAATTTTAAAATTCCCATAGAAGACCTTGCAGTAATGCTAATTCAATTTAAAGCTACAAATACTAACCATTTTTTTTGTAATAGATACGAAAAGATTTAACATTCCGCCAATTATTGATGTTACTACGATAATTTACGATTCTATCGAATCCATTTCGACCTATACAAAATAATTTCTTTTAAAAGGACAGATAAGATAATGTTCTAGGAATAACATTTCACGTCTAGACATAAACAATGTAACTTACTGCAGAATAATATTAGCACAATAAACAGCTTACTCAACTTCGAAAAGAATGGCCTCTCAAGCTAGTCAAACATTGTTAAACCCTGTTAATCGACCTTCATCTTTGATCACATCACATCCACTCAAGCTAAGCAAACAGGTCCAGGTCAGCATCACAGAATAGGAAATAGTAGCCTGCACAAGGCCGCTGGCAAATGCCGCGTTACACCACTCGCGGTATTTCGGACACATCTGAATTCATCCACTTCCTAAACAGGTTCTGAGACTTCCTCGAATAGTTTCTGATAAAGAAAAACACGATTTTGATAGATATTAGATTCGGTTATCGAATTAGTTATTGTTTTGTAAACCCAGGACTTGTAAAATAAATATTTTAGCGGGTAAAATCAGATATGTAGAACATTTAAAGTAACTGGATAGTTTTTTAATTTGTCAGTTTCGCTTGGTAAATAATAAAGTGACCGTCTTCTTTAATAACTTTTTCTTTAATTTTTACTGTTAGTGCTATATCTTCCAACAACCTTTGGAGCCAGGTAATAAGACCACCCATGCTTTACTGGAAACTTTAGTAATAGACCGCCTAAGCATAAACATTTGTCACACTTCTAACTAAAATTTTATAATAGCTTCGTCATCCACATTCCAATATAGCTTAACGACACTATTCATAGAACACACATTTTTTTTTGAGAAACATAAAGATGCATCTCCAACTAATCCTAGATGTGAAATTGTATATTCTATACTCAAAGTAAGACGTATTAATTAAATCCCGAATAACAAGATATTATTGCTTGCAAGAATGAGGTTACGATTGAAGGAGAGAGAGTGGAACAAGTGAAAGAGTTTGTGTACCTGGGTTCTAAGTTTACGAGAGATGGTAAGTATGAAAGTGATATTGAGCGAAGAGTTTTGGCAGGAAACCAAGTGAGTGGGGCACTGCATAACTTTATGAGGAGTCAGAATGTGTCTGAAAAGCACGACTGGCTGTACATAGGGAAGTGTTGGTTCCCACACTCATGTATGGTAGTGAATGTTGGGTATGGCAGAAGAAGCATGAAAGTAAAATTAATGCTGTAGAAATGAGAAGTTTGAGAAAAGAGGTATGTCAGAATCGTAGCATGTGGAAAGTAGTTGGAAGTTAAGTAGTCTCTGTCTACCCCAACGGGAAAAAGGCGTGACTGTATGTATGTATGTATTGCTTGCAACTTTTATGTCCAGCGTTTATCAGACAGAGGTTTGATAAATAACCTAAGATTTTATGATGATGATTTGAGGTGGTTTTTTTAAACCATAGCCTCACGTGTTATTTTATTACGTCTGTTTCCTATGTATGACTATTGTTAATTAATTTCGTCTTATAAAGTTGATATTTTTGTAACAAAATATTTAATACTAATTCTGAAGAATAACAAAGCTGTACAACGGTATTTTTGAAATGTCAAACCACTTTATCCATGTCAACAGGCCTTTTGAAGATTCTGTAAAAACGACAACTTTTTGTGGAATGAAAGTTATATCCGGTAAAAAGTTTGAGAATGTTGGAGAGTTAGAAAACGCTTTTCGAACATTTCAAGTTATAAATCACGTTAAAGTACTTTGGGATCAACAAATCAGTATAAGTGGATAGGTAGTGAATTTATTGCTGCACTTTCTATTCTTATTATTTCCAAATTACCTGTCTACAAAAACCATTAAGGATGCTCTAGCTAGGCTTTAGACGTAAATTTTAGTCGGCGTTTTCAAAGTCTACAAAGTGAAGTAAAATTCTATCTACTAAAAGCCATTATCATCGCAGTTCAATGTTTCATATATCAATGCATAGTGTCCACTATTTATGGGTGGCCTCGATGCAAGCAATCAAAATCTGAGATAACTCGAGATAATTCTCATAATTCATGACATAATATTGGAGAAAAGAGATATGAGTATCATCTACATTATTGTACACCCGAGCCATTAGTGCTCGAAGGCTGCTGTTATCATACACATTAACCAGAGACAATCCATTACTCTTATTATACATCCAATAGGGTATACTATGGTTAATGGACTAAGGTACTAAGGGAGAAAGTATGACAATCAAGCGCTAGGAAAAGGAAGAGACGACAAAAACGAAATGAAATGCATTACTTATACGTCCATACCCATTAGCCATTAATTTTACTATCTATACTAATATTATATAGAGAGAACATTTGTATTTTTGTATGTTTGTAATGATTTGGCTCAAAAACTACTGAACCGATTTAAAAAATTCTTTCACTAATATATAGAATGGACTTTCGGAATGAAAATAGGCTATATATTATCCCGTTTAAATTAAAGGTACATTCGTGGAGACCTAATTTGCAACCTAAGTCGGCA
This sequence comes from Cabera pusaria, assembly GCA_954871355.1. Taxonomy (NCBI): domain Eukaryota; kingdom Metazoa; phylum Arthropoda; class Insecta; order Lepidoptera; family Geometridae; genus Cabera; species Cabera pusaria. The sequence continues at coordinate 2,238,761 of OX940886.1, read as the reverse complement.
AATAAACGGTCGAAAAAACACGTTTCTTACGAACGCTGCTCAATTGAAAATAGATAGAAGAATATTTTCTATGGAAGAGTTATACAACTTAATAAGACCTACAAAAAAGTCCGCGACAGCACATGTCTATCTCTTAAGGTTGAGTAACAGTAACCATTTTAATCTTAAAATTTTTGTTAATAAATATTACATAACTTCCAAGGCTAATTTCAAGTATATAGTATTAATCCTTATCCAAATAGTTACGTTAATTAGCTTGGCCACATATTATAGATTAAAATTGTCCCTTACAGTATATAATTCAAATGAAAACTCTAGAAGATATCACGAATTTCACATACACGCATCGCAAAATTAATAAAATATTTGCAGTGAAACCACAGATTCGGTCATAGTTATATATATATAGTTATATATATACGAAAATATTATTATAAGCTTAGCTATGCTGTAGATCCCCATCGATCACAATCAATCTGAAGTCAATATAGTATAATAATATGATCTATATTATAAAATAATATTCATCTATATATATAATAATATAATATTTTAAACCACCCCGACTGATCTGTGTATAATCTTTTCATTAAAAGCATTCCAATGACTCTAAACACGAAATTTAAAATCTGAGCTGTAAGTTAGTGAGGATTTGAGTATTCTGTAGAGTCCAGGAGATGTCCCAGCATCAGGTCAATGTTCCATGTTCTTACAATATCGTTGAAGAAGATGATTTTCGAAATCAGACCTATGAAAGTTGATTTCATAGCGCAATTAACTAGAAAAAAGCTCATAGTTTTATAACGATTGAACGAATTTTCATGAATCAAAGCTAACAACACTCTCTATCTATCTAAGATATCTATCAAACAAAAAACAAACTATCAATAATAAAAACAAAATTGGTTCATCCGGTTAGGTGCTAAGATGCTACAGGCAAACACACAGATACACACGTTAAGCGTATATTACCTCTACTTTTTGCGTCGGGGAACGCCGTAAGGTTAAGGCAAAAGATGTTCTCCTTGGTGTTAAGCTACTTTTTGGTAGATTTAATGATCCCACTACCACTGTACGAAAACTCATGATTCATGAATGCACATAAAACTTTCATTGGTAGGTATATAGCTAGGATTAGAACCAACGACCGTCGGGTCAGAATCAGGGTAACTATCTTTTACGCCAAAGGGCCATCCAATATCACTACGTAAGTATTATAAAACAAAGTCCATCACTGCGTCTGTCTGTCTGTTCGCAATAATCTCAATAGCTACTGAACGGATTATCCTGCGGTTTTCACCAATAGCCAGTGTTTATGAGGAAGGTTTAGGTGCATAATTCGTTAAGGTTTTGTGTAAATGGTTGAAATATGACGATGATTCTTAAATATGTTCATATTTTATATTCGATGCAACAAACTGATGCAAATTTTATAGGCATATTTGTTCTACCCGTGCGAAGCCGGGGCGGGCTGCTAGTATAATATATGTTACCAGATAAACTTTATGGAAGGAGTAAAAATTGTAAGTCAATTTGCTGGATGACGATTAATTCAAAATTTGGCTAAGGCCCATTTGATCAGCATTGAAATATGATAGTGACGGTGTTGATGATTGTTGATGTACTAATAGAATTACAACAAAAATCTTATGGATTAACTCATGCTGAAGCAGCAATTGATAACTTTTATAAATTAAAAGTATAACAAGGTTGCTTCTTCGCTCCTTTTAGCTACACGTAATTTACAGCATTCAATGTATTATCGTAAAATTGTTTGATGACAAAATAATATAGTAGTTTACTCTACTTAGCAAATTTTATGTGGCACTTGTGCCAAGCCTTTATATCGATATTAATCTGAACATTAATTAGTATGCCACCTTGGGCAAGTGCCCAATTTATTATCATGGAAGCAGAGGCCTTTAAATCTTGAGCAATGTTTTGAAGTATATACTCCGGTTTGTGAATCGTTATCGACTTTAATAGCCTAATAAAACGAACAAAAAGCATATTTAAACGTGTAATGTATGCTTTCAAGAGTTAATTTAACTTATTTACTGACTAATTTATCCTACAAACTTTGAAAGGCTTTGTAAAATTAATAATTATTCCAAATAATACTGGCGGTCTTAAGGTAATATGCAATAATTAAATTAAAAAACTTAAGCAATTATTTTAAATCGTTTTGTAAGGTTTGTTTTATTTCAAAATTCGTGACGGCCATTACCACTTCATTTTATTAACGTTCGTAAACGTATGAATCTATAAATAAATTACTGGTTGGTAAATATGAATGGACCACACTTTTCTGCCACAACAGAAGTCCATTGAATATATAGTGGTCATGTAGGCACACATATTTAACTGAAATTAGTAAAAAGTTTAATAAAGAGAAATCTTCAAAAAATGCCATCAAAATTGCAAATTACCTTGCGTACAAAAGAGGTCCTAGGTACCTGACAGGTGTTAGCGTTTTGATTTAATAAAACCTGCATGGTGTACGTAGTATCTACGCGCGCGAGTAGCGCCTCTAGAGGTCAAAGAAAATAATTCAAATCTGGAAACTCTATGGTTATAAAGAAAGAGCAGGAGTTTTATTGTCAAAGAGAATATAACCACTACGTTAAGAAGAGTCGGGACTCCCATAGAGCAAACTGACCAAATAGCGAAATGTCAAAACGAGAAGTAACGACGTCAAAGTAAGAAATAGTGAGTGAGACGAATATAGACTTCCATCGGACGCGCCCCCCTTTTCATTAGTTTTCATAGATCTTTTTTTTTGTACTGCAGTTTCGGTAGACTGTTTATTGTGCTAAGAGCAAGAATAAATGCTGGTTTATAAATTTAAAACAGATCCTTAACACAAAGTTATCTTGATATGATATTTCGAAAAATTCAATTAAAGCGTTAAATTCAGCTTTGCGTATTTGTGCGTAGCAGTAGTTGCCTTCGCGTATGTGTCAGCAGTAAGCCCCGGGCGCATTCCACTTTATCCGACTGGTTCCAACTATAAATACGGACGTTTCGTAGAAACATCGGCTGAAGTCTTTAAAGGAAAATGCTTGCAAAATATTAAATTGAATGTACAGATAAATATTTCAAACCGATGATTTATATTTTTAACTTTTAAAATATACGTTTTTAAAGAATACCATAGGAGGCGCTTGCTGCATAATGACTCGTAGGTGTATGAATGGAAAACATCTTAAATAATTAGTTTTCTGTGAATTTAAATGCTCTATATAGGTAGTGAATGTAAAGTGAATGTAAGCAAGACCAAAGTAATGGTTTTTGAAAGAGAAGAAAGAATGACTGATTGTTATGTGACAATTGAAGGAGAAAGAGTGGAACAAGTGAAAGAGTTTGTGTACCTGGGTTCTAAGTTTACGAGAGATGGTAAGTATGAAAGTGATATTGAGCGAAGAGTTTTGGCTGGAAACCAAGTGAGTGGGGCACTGCATAACTTTATGAGAAGTCAGAACGTGTCTAAAAAAGCACGACTGGCTGTACATAGGGGAGTGTTGGTTCCCACACTCATGTATGGTAGTGAATGCTGGGTATGGCAGAAGAAACATGAAAGTAAAATTAATGCTGTAGAGATGAGAAGTTTGAGAAGTATGATCGGAGTGACTCTGATGGATAAGTTGTAGAACAGCGCGATAAGGGAATGTTGTGGTGTAGTACAAGATGTCGTGACAAAGATAGAGAAAGGGATGCTAAGATGGTTTGGACATCTAGAGAGGATGGATGAAGAAAGATTGACGAAACAGATTTATGAGACGAGTGTGAATGGGCCAGTTGGTAGAGGCCGACCTAGGCGAACGTATCACGACCAGATCGGAGACCTTTTAAAAAAAGGCCAAGTCAAAAGTACCTATAACCGGCGAGCATGTATGAAGGCGCTCATGAAAGTGGAAGAAGCGAAAGAGGTATGTCAGGATCGTAGCATGTGGAAAGAAGTAGTCTCTGCCTACCCCAACGGGAAAAAGGCGTGATTGTATGTATGTATGTATGTATGTATGTATATAGGCACACAGTCACCACAACACCATCAGACGAATAATAGACGCTGACATTATCAGGTCATCGGCATTTTTGGCATTGTTCTTTGTAAGTGCATGTCCATAGAACTTAATAAGTGACTTTATACTTCGATTATAAATACCCGCATCGAATTCTATTAGAAACGGTAAGAAATTACATTTTTTACGTAATACAGATCCTCAAGAATGTCAACATTCAGATAAGAAACTAGCCACTGTGGGTGAAGTAGGTACATAAGTATTATACAGTTAGTACAATGTAGGAGTTGTATTGTTATAAGACGTGTGTCAAAAGCCTTTAAAACCTGGTTTCTTTTCAGTATTCACTAGAGCCAATCGCATTATGTAGAACAATCAGGCATTGGGACCTATTCTCATGGTGAATAGACATATTATGGGAGCATTGTTCGTTGGCCTAGACGCATGTAATTGAATTTTAGGAGGTTCCATGTTATTTTATGGGCAATGAGTATAAACGTTGTTGTTGTTTCTTCTTTATAGAAGACTAGTGACTCTGTGAGCTGTATGCAGACTTCGCGAGTCTGTCTTAGCATAGCCTAATAGGTCATAACAGACTCCTGACTCCTTGTAGTTTATAGGATGAAAAAGTTGTTTGGACAAAAATGTGCGTCTTTATAAGGGTAACAAAAAAGTTTTAACACTTTTCGAATTGGCTGAAAGATATTTCTTTACGTATTCTATGCCCATAACTCCGCCATTTTGAAAAAAATCTAAATATGCAACTGAAAATCATATTATAATTATCGAACCTACTCACAAAATTTTGCCTTAACCGGTTGAGAAATGCGACCAACAGATATCCGGTCATACGCTGGATATACAAAAGCATTTTTGCCGAAGACTGAGACTGACTGTAACGGAGACCTTCGTCACCTTCGTTGAACTCTATCTATATCTATCTAATTTTTTGGTGTTGTATGTGGTGATTTTGTCTATTCTTATTGATAGCCTCTCTGTCCTTTTTAACCGACTTCAAAAAAAGGAGGAGGTTTCTCAATTCTACAGCATAGATATATATATATTTTATGTTCGTTCGCGGATAACTTCGTCGTTTATGAACCGATTTTGATTATTCTTTTTTTGTTCGAAAGGAGATATCCCAAGTGTGGTACCATGGTAATTTTATCGAGGTCTGATAAGTATCTCCAGAGATATTGTGATAAACATCTCAAAATTGGTGCTGAAAATGAATAGCGCGGCATTGAAGTCGGTTCTTTTTTAGTTTGTAAACGATATTATTTCTTTACTTCTTTGTTAAATCGTTCTAAATACTCGTAGGTACTTCTTTTGGTCAGTAAAGTTATTTATTATATTCTTTTTACCCGGCTCCAAAAAAAAAGGAGGAGGTTTCTCAATTCTACCGTATATATATATTTGTTTGTTCGCGGATAACTTCGTCGTTTATAAACCGATTTTGATTATTCTTTTTTTGTTCGAAAGGAAATATCCCAAGTGTAGTACCATGGTAATTTTATCGAGGTTTGATAAGTATCTCCAGAGATATTGTGATAAACATCTCAAAATTGGTGCTGAAAATGAATAGCGCGGCATTGAAGTCGGTTCTTTTTTAGTTTTTAAACGATATTATGTCTTTACTTCTTTGTTAAATCGTTCTAAATACTCGTAGGTACTTCTTTTGGTCAGTAAAGTTATTTATTATATTCTTTTTACCCGGCTCCAAAAAAAAAGGAGGAGGTTTCTCAATTCTACCGTATATATATTTGTTTGTTCGCGGATAACTTCGTCGTTTATGAACCGATTTTGATTATTATTTTTTTATTGGAAAGGAGATATCTCAAGTGTAGTACCATGGTAATTGTATCGAGGTCTGATAAGTATCTCTAGAGATATGGAGATAAACATCTCAAAATTGGTGCTGAAAATTAAAAACGCGGCATTGAAGTCGGTTATTTTTAGTTTTTCTTATTTCAAATATTTATTCAGATTAATGTTTTTGTGGGTATTTTTTTAACAAATTTTTATTCATTAGGTATAGCGTTTGACTACTATCTCGCCTGGTGGTAAGTGACGATATGGTGGTTAATCTAGCACTAGCTTAGCTTAGCTTATGTTGGTGGTCGTTGCGATCTTGCTGGATAAGCTTCCTAAAGATATACCTACCTAGACCTGAATTGTCGTCTTTTCTGAACATTAATAGTCGAAAAATAGTTCAGTGTTTTATAATACCAAACTTTTTCAGTATTTGTTTTTGCCTTACTTTACACTTATTAATTTTAGGCTAAATGGCACGAGCCACGTTTTGTATGATAGTTCATATCAGTATATCTAAGATAAAGAACAAGCTTCTCATGGTCACATTTCTTATCCATTTAGCATTGTATTCATAATTGAATTGTATTAGTAATTACCATGCACAGATTGCTGTATTTAATTGGAACATGACATCACTGATGTCTATCCGGGTACTGAAATATGAAAAAATAAAAATAGGTACTACCAATAAAAAGTAGCGCCGCATTGAAGTATCCTATCTGCCTCCCTTTGTTCTTTTATGTGATACTTTTATTTCATCGCCTCAAATTTTTTCGTCCATCTATTGCATGTCGCATGCCACATTACAGTCGGTGCTTTAGCTTGATTGGTGGATATGATGGACATTTAGGTCTAGAGCTATGATTGGCGGACGCTTCCGCAGCCATATTTGTATACACGCTAATGTGTCATATCAACTGCTGTCAGCTACCATAGATACACATAAACAAAAAGGTTCACTTGCATTGTGGTTTCATAAAATCGCACCACACTTTTAATAGTGTTTTATAATGACCTTATGGATATTATGCAACTAAATTTAAGGTTTGGAGTTTTTAATGAAATAATGAATAATGTATTTGGAGTTAATGGAGTAATGAAATAGTGGTTTTGACATTTTGTTTATTTGTATAGATTATTTTATTTTATTTTTCTAAGGACTAACTCACAACTGTTGATAACTTTTAATCTATGAATTTATGGTAACGTATTTTAATTATTGTATTTTTAATGCGTAATGAAAAAGACTGACGTTCATAAGTGCACAGTGTACCCATATGAAGTAAATAAATGAATTATGAATTTTATCACCCTACTTTTAGCATAATTCCTAACTTTTTGAAATTACAAAGTTTATCATCCAAATTCCAATGTATCTGTAAATAAAAGCATTACACAGTACCAAGTAAATCATCCTCGTAAATAGTTCTACGAAGATTTCAGTACGGTACATAAGCTGCCAAGCTGCCTTTAAGCGCTAATTAAGGGCCAGATTAAAGTAAGCATTTATCACTAAGTGAGATTAGTAGTGGGCGTGTTTACTCTGCCGCAAAGCCGACCATGTGTCAACTGTCCACTGTCCAGTCGAGTTACTGGCACGAAGGTCCGTTAGCGAGAGATTCTTCGTAACGGAACCTGGGGACTAGTGGAGACCTACGATGCATTCTTATGAATTCTTATTTTAATCTTACTATGCTGAAGAGCGCGAGATACTACTATGCTACAAGAGTGTGAAGGAGCAACAGCTTCGGCGTAGTAAGAAAAAAAATAGATTTAGCATCTACCTACATGTTTCCATTTCCAGACAAGCACGATTCCATTATAGACCGTATCATAACTTAACACCAGGTGGACAGTGGCACAGAATAAATAATAGTTGACAGTGGTCAAGTGTTTGGGCATTTAGATATAAAATAATAAGAATGTTTTAACTTTATGGCTTGCCTGAGTATGGCCGAACCAATCAATAATAGTGTTCAGGAATAAAAATATTCTCGAGAGCTTGAAGCATTGCTGCCTGATTTAAATGGTATTTATTATATAATGGATCATCTTGTTAACATTTAAAAAAAATCTATTGATCAGTTGGAAATCTTCCTATGAGACATAAATGATCTTGAATAACGTATATATTCTGGTTTGTTTACTCAATTACCCAAAAACGTATATCGTTATAATTACCTTTATGCTTAATATTTTTAAGATATAAATATCAGGCAAAATTATATAACAAAAAATAAAATATCAGCACACAAATATCGACAAACTTATGTACCGCCGTCATAAGCTGTGATTAGCACATACTTATCAGTTAAACGTATAAAGTAATAATTATAGTATAAACCATAAATTAACACGACACGACTCAGTTGCGTTGTATAATTAGTTATAGTCTTCAAGTTGTTTAATATTCAAAGGATTATTGAATCTGAATGAGGCGTTTCAAAAAAAAACAAACAAACCGATTTGACTGTCTCTGTTTTTGACAGAAGTAAGAAATTTTAGGGTGAACGCGCCAATTGTCATATCTTAGCCATTACTCTGCAGCCAGTTGTTAACGAACTAAATAATTAATACCGAGCTTTATTTTTTCATTTCCAAGTATAACAATAGACGCTGACATTAATTCAACGTATTTTGTAATAGTATGTAATAATTTAAGATACAAAACAAAAAAAAAACTAATTCAAATGCCGCGGTAGTCATTTTCAGTACTATGTTTGAGGTGTTTATCTCCATATCTCTGAAGATACTTTTCAGATCTGGAATAAATTACAATGGGTCCTAACTTGGAAATGTACCCTACCAATTAATAACATAATCATTTGAATTGGTTCACAAAAGGGTATTTCTAATTTACTCTCCATGAGAAAATATCTAAAAATATATTACTGAGATACTCGTAGCTTAGACAAAAAGTAGTCGGAAACCGTTACACATGATTATGGCAAATGGCTATTTTTCGTTTTATACGATCATAAATTATATACTACCACTTTTCCACATCTACCAGGAATAATTAAAATTTAGAGACAGAATATTTCATATGTTACGCAATAATTTTCAAAATGCAAAACCAATAACTATATTTCGGTCTTTAATGGGTAGTAGGTACTAAAATTCCATCCACGACGAATCCAAAGAAAAGAAAAAAGTATTTTATAAATAGGGATGTCCACATGGTCGATTTCTTATCGAACAGGTTCCAACCTGGTCAGAAGGTCGAGCAACATTCTCAGCTGATGTTACACTCTCAGAGAGAGGTGCGAAACGAAACATTATTTATATCGAAAAGTGCGAATTTTCTTTATTAAAATAACGGATTTGTTTTGTTGTGTTTGACAGCAATTATTGAGGAATACTGTGCCAATTTCTCTAAAATTTAAACAAAATTTAGAGTTATGTTGTTATTTTTGGTAAATTCAATGCTAATAGAAAATTATGAAAATCATAGCATGTTAATTACAATAATCTCATTCATATTGAGTCCCATCTCAGACAGTACCTATGTATTTCACTAGGTTAGAGCGTAGATTTGGTGACAAATATAATACATCAAAATAATACTTTAACCATGTCTTATTCTGTTTCCTAATTCGCTAATTCTGAACTAAAACTTTCTTCCTCTTCTTCGTATAGCACTTACAGCATACTGACCATAGCTGACCGATTTCCAGAAATAGACATACCTACCAACCATACCCTAGCTCGAATTTCAACATGAAATTCTCACTAAATGGCGCAAGCAAACATTTTACCGCAAATACTTTGGACCCTTACTCAATTACGTTTCATATCATATTCCATTCTAGGATTTTGATAAATTCTTTACCTCAATAAGCTACTGATAGTAAAATATGATAATAATGGAATATTGCGTAACGGTTTATCTTATGTCCTAATTTGATTTTCCCAAGGATAGGTGTGATTGCCCAACGTACAAACATATTAATCATAGATAAATCTAGTGCACAGTGGACACACCTTTCTGGTTGCTCTTGGACGAGTTGGTCAAGTGACAGATTCACATGCAGATCATATTTCTTTGAATTATTCATGAGAATAAATATATTTGTTCGGATATTTAATAATTATAATATTGGTATGATTGGCGGGTGCCGTACCTCATCCCATAGACCAGACAACAGATAGATAAATAGATAGATACAATTCTTTATTGTACCACCTCTTAGTATATCATAACAAACAGTAGTATACAAGTTAACTACCATAGCCATGGTAAATTAACGTACCATCTTTTTATAGTTTTTCATCTCTTCATCCACAAACCATATTTAAGCAAAAATTGTAAAGGGCCTCTTGATGTTGGCTTCGGCTCCGTCAATGCCTAATAAAGGACCGAGCATTTACGACCCGAGAATGTATATATGATATACGAATGTATTGATAATTTATTCACCAATACATTCTGAGTCTATGCTATTAAGCGACTATCATAACCTAGCCCATTAGGTATCACAAATAATGAACATTTTATTGAAAATTATTTAATTAATAATTAAAACTTTTTGCTTTTTGCTTAGAATGAATTTCAACGTCCATGCCATGATTACATTTAAAGATATTGTTTGACTTTACTTCAACAAAACACGTAAGGATCATGTCCACCTTGAGAATTAGGGGCCACAAGAAAAAATAGCAGTATTATGCATCAATTAAGCAATTTAAAATGATAGGTGTATCATTTTAAATTGGCTTAATTGGCATTAGCGTAAGACTATTTAGGCAATTAATTTGAATTAATTATTTGGTGATGGCTCTGTTTTGAATTGTCAACCAACATTTTGGGATAATTTGACATCATTCTATTGTACCTTTTTTTTGGAACTTATTTTTCTGCTGTTCTTAAAAAAAATATTGAATACTAGTTGACCTAATAGACATAAGACTGTCTTATTTTCAACCGACTTTCAAAAAGGAGGAGGTTCTCAAATCGTCTGTATATTGTATATTTTTTTGTATGTATGTTACGCTATTACTCTGTCAATTGTGAACCGATTCGAATTAACTTTTTTTAATCAGTAGGGTACATTTTCGAGGTGGTCCCAGTGTAATTTCATCGAGATCTGTTAAGTATCTCCAGAGATATGACGATAAACGCTTCAAACTTGCTACTGAAACAGACTCGCGGGGCCAAAATCCCGCAGAATAAGCACTCTCACTTATCTCGAATTTTCTCTTTAAAATACCCAAATCAGTTAAAAGTGATGCCCTTACCAAGAACGGAATTTTATTTTTATGTAGAGAAACTTTAGAGGAGAAGATTAAATTGACACATTGATAACACGCCATTTTGAGCTAAAACTTTGCCCTCACTTAACTATCTCTTCGTTTGGGCTGAAACTTAGGAGTTTGGTGTGATATACCTCCAACAAGAGCGACTCAGACGTGACTTAAATTGATTTGATAAAAAACTAATAAAACAAGTGACACTAACTCTAATCGTGAACCAAAGAACAAAACCTAAAGATAAGGATAATATTATAATAATGTAGCTCAGCAGATTGTATATTTTGCTCAATGTAAATAGAGATTTACGCGTACTTAGTTGCAGCACAAAATGAAATCGACAGTAGGACATTAGACAAAGCTTAGTTCTACGGTTAGCAAGATGTCTTAGAAACTGTTACGAAATGTTAACGCTTTCTTTTGCCATTAAGTTAAAACATAAAAGGAAAAGCATGAATCTCAACTTCGCAAACATAAAAATATTGGCCACACGGCGTTATGTAAGGGTAGTAAGATTAGATCTTTGTAACATTTTAATAAATTATGTTTATACTCGTGATCTTACAGATACTGCATTTTGGGTACAGTCATAGCTCTCTACTCTAAAATAAATAGATAAGAAATTAGTTTGCTTGCTTGAATGACACGAATAGATTTTAATGCTGAAGAACATTTTACTATTGTATGTAGAACATTTTTAACTGTAAGTTGTGAAGTAATGTAAGTTACGGCAGATATTATGTCACATTCTGCGCCCTGCTGAATAATGCCTTCAGTGGCCAATTATTCGATGTCATAACTTGGTGCTAAAATAGCTCTTAGTGAAATTTTCCTATATTCAGATATAATTATTATATTTCCTGAGCTGTTATTACATCTCATAGTACCTTATATCACAATCTCCACTCACACATATCCGAATCCTATAAAATTGACTTCCGACTCTCATTAAATCGTACTACATTGAAATGTGCGAACCAACCCGCTCTTGATCAGCCGTGATCTGTCTTGCGTAACTGAAATGAACTGAATGTTTTACTCATTACTTATTTTAAAGTAATATATACATCAAAATAAGTAAATAGTAATATAAACATATATGGATAATTATGTCTACTGCTTTGAAAGTACATAGGTCAACATTTTTTTAAGTCCCCACAAGATGCTGCTAGACTACCTTGCTTCGTATAAAGTGTGTGAAACACTTCAAAGAAACATAATACCTTGCTTCGGTTTTCATGTCATGTTATTTATTTTATCCCTAAAAATAAGTGTTGTCCATGTGTTCCCTGACGCTTCCATAATGCGTCAACATGAAGTAGACATATAATTTATTGTAGACAATAATATAGTTGCGGATTTACTTCCTCATTTGTATTGGGTTAATTCAATTTATTGCCCGACGTTACTAAACTACGTAGAAGAAAGCATGACTTGAATTGACCCGTGACTATGAAATGGAATAATTATTGTCATAGATTTCATATTATCTAATCAGGATAGGAAGGTACTGAAATATGAAAAAAGCTTGAAACTTTTGAAACTGAAAAATCTAGCGTTGTAAACTTGAAGTGATATAAAAGTAAAGTGTGATAAGTATAAAATAGTTACAGAATTGGTATCAAGATGACAGTCCAATTATTCCTTTCGTGACAGAAGGCGTCAGTGTGTCTACATCTCATTAGCAGCCGTTGGCAACTTGGCACACGTAATCACTACACGTACAGTATTAAATAGAAAGTCCAATAAAAATAGTAAAATCATTTGCCACAGTGAAAGGAAAATTAGAGGTTTTGATCTCATATGAATTCATTGGTGTTATAAATAATGATAACGTTACTTTAGAAAACGATCTTTATAAGCTTATGAATAAGCTTGATAATGTTATGATTAGAAGTGTTCGCTATTATGAAGTAATAACATTCTGATTGAATGAGTTTACGCAAGAGGAAGTACTTATAAGATAATGGAATGCTCACAGCGTACTAAACAATCATATCGTAATATTTAATATAAATGTACAGGCAATAATTATTTGCACACCTTGAAATAGGAATGTGGTGTATATTTTGAGATAAAGTTTATTATTAGTAAAGCACAAGTCAAGACAAGTAGTATTTGACTTGTGTTTCGACTTTTTAAGCCCAATAGGGTTGTCTGCTTTTTATCCCGTTTGTCCACAAAGAAGCTCTATGACTATATTTAGTAACACGCAAGTTACAGTCTTTGACACGGCTAATTGCTGACTGGCTGGTTGCTGCAGACTGCTGGCTTTTCAGAATTGGGACCTTGGTCTATCTTCTCACGTAGGTAATTTAAAATTGTGACTTCTGTCTATCTACAGTCACAATATGAAACTATTCTAAATTCTAACTAATTCTCAAGGAAAATTAAGTATCTAATTATAGCTTGAACAAATATACCTCACACCTAGCAATTACTCAGGTAGTAAATAGGCAACCTTGACTTCAGTTTTTGTTCATAAGAAAAAAAACAAATCGATCTTGCTCCAGATTCGATTACTTCCACTATCGGCTGGTCTTGAATTCTGATTGAGATTAATTTCATATCGATTATGATATTATCAAGTTACAGACTAATTGCAACTTGCGCAAATTGCTAGTGTTAAATGTTTTGTTCAAATAGTGATTGCCCATAACTTGCCCAATTTCTGCGTATGATCAAGGTTCATGTGGCAAACACGGTGTCACTAACAGACCTTTGAAATCATGATGATGCAATGGCCAAACACCAATATTTTTTTAGTTTTATACTAACCGGCATTCACTTGCGTTTATTTTTCGGATTATGCTCCGAGTGAATGAATGAATTTCGGTTAGTAGAAAACTAAAAATGTATGGATATTAATCGTGAAAATTTCATAACTCAAACCAATGATTTTAAATTTATATAAAGATATCTATCTCTTTATCAGCAAGCACAAAATTGTCTGATATAGAGAACTCTACCAGTTTGTCATTTAGAGGGTGAGTTGTAGATAAAGTTTCACAAGTTATCTGTCTATGGTGATCTCGTATTATAATATATCTTTCACACTTTTGTTGGTGAACAAGGCGACTATAAAAAATCTACGTAGGTTGTTTTAACAGTTTCCTCGAAGATGGCAATGGGACCATATTTCAATGCCATATGCAGTATGAATCCTACCTTAGATAAAAACCATTGATCACTATTATGTAAAACGTACGAGCTAACAACTGCGTAGGATTCTATTGATTTATGAGAGATATTTAGAACTATTTGAAACGCTTCCTTATTATTTTATTTTTGTCAACAGTTCAATTAAATACCGGTTCCAGGTAATTTTCTTATACTTCCGCAGTCACGCCATTGACTAACATTATTTTATATGGCCTGGCGCCGGCTATCGTTGATATCTATAGCTTTCTGTTATAAATAGAGATCGCATTATCGGATGCATATTGACCAAAAGTTCAGATTTTGGCTATTATGGAAGACATAAAAAAAACTCGCGATTCCCAAACTGTGAGATGTAATAAATCCGATTTGACACTCGAACGATAGAAATAATATAAAGCCAAACATTGATTTTATTCACAGCATTTACAAAACAACTATCTGATGGGTTACAAATACATATTATTGTAAATCACTTGAAAAAAGTGTTTCTTGGCCTATGTCCAGCAGTAGACTGATACTGGCTGATAATGATGATGATGATCTTTAAACAATGAATGAAATCTTTTGTAAGTTAAATGGGTAATTAAGTAATTTCTGAACTCACAAAAGACGAATGCGCTATAAACCAATGAGTTTCCAAGAACACCTTATGCAAAGATCTCATCACTGACAAACGACTATAGTCTCTAAAAAGCAATAGATAAAGTATTATACTCACTAGCAGGTTAAGTTGGCAAAGGGTCTAATAAGCTCAGTGAAGTGCTTGGAATATTTCCAGAGCTGTTAATGGTTGATGTAACTTCTGCTTAACCATGGATTATGTATGACAAAGACGTCGATAGATTAAAGTTAATTGCCCTTAAGTCAAAGGAATGTTAAGAATTGTATGTTGGTACCAGTGATATTAAAATAGTTAAGCCTACAGAAAACGTTGCTATAGATTTAAGTATTTAAAAAACAATTGGCATGTGGCATAATAAGAGGACATTAGTGTAGTATAGAATGCAAGAAGATTTACCGCTATAATTCTACATGCAGCTATCTAAGAGACACTTTATAAGATATTAGAACTTATATAAACGGGAATTTACCGTGACTTACGCGATGTCGATATAGCGATCGACATATGTTTCACCCTCATCTGGAGGCCTTCTTCAGAATCTTGAGTGCGGGGCGCTCGCCGACGCGTTAGCCTCGAACTGCGGGCCGCTGCTCGTGCAGCGCGGGCGGACGGAGCGGGCGGCGGCGGCTGCGGCGGCGGCGGCGGTGTTGGTGGGGGGTGATGATGCGGTGTACATAGTGGAGGCGCGGGATTAGGTTGGAGGGCTTCGTCTTCATCACTGCTGTTTTCTTCAGACGAAACCACATCTAACCGGCAGACGGAACTCAAGGTATCCTCCTCACTGTTGCCACTGGTGACGTGCTTTCCATGAAGAACGGTTTTCCACGTATGTGACAGGTACCACCTTCTGTCTCTGTTGAAGTTACGACGACGACTAATCTCAATGGCTTCTCGGATTTTGCGGGGCACAAGATGCTTTTCGCGCGTGAAAAGCACCTTCATGGAAAGCACGTCACCAGTGGCAACAGTGAGGAGGATACCTTGAGTTCCGTCTGCCGGTTAGATGTGGTTTCGTCTGAAGAAAACAGCAGTGATGAAGACGAAGCCCTCCAACCTAATCCCGCGCCTCCACTATGTACACCGCATCATCACCCCCCACCAACACCACCGCCGCCGCCGCCGCCGAAGCCCGCTCCGTCCGCCCGCGCTGCACGAGCAGCGCCCTGCAGTGCGAGGCTAACGCGTCGGCGAGCGCCCCGCACTCAAGATCCTGAAGAAGGCCTCCGGATGTGGCCGAAACATATATCGACCGCTATATCGACATCGCGTAAGTCACGTTAAATTCCCGTTTTTAAATCTATAAGTTTAAAATAAACATGAGTTTTTATAATAAAAAAATATATTAGATGTCTAAAAGCTAAGCAATGCACCAGCTATCTCTCTAGTGATGCAGGTATCCAATAACCACTTGTGACCAATTTCTATCAAGAGATCCACTTGCTTGTTTGATACATTTCACATTTAAAAATATATTTGAATCATATTCAAGTCTATTGATATCGTTTTGCCTACATAAACCGCTATTACCCAATTACCTAAAAGCTAAAAAGTACCTTATAAGAATCTCACTGAAAGATCTGACTTTAATTCTTAAGGTTTCAATGAGTTGTTGGGTTGCGGGGTTTTAGTTGCGTCTTAAAAGTTTACACTGTGACCTCCTAATTTTTTATTTAAAATATCAGCATAATGGTAGTCACGATACTAATTAAGTTCACTTACGAATATTGTAACGAGGTTACATAATACAACATTATCTCATTTAACTGGCACGTGGGATTGCTCAAAGATCTCATTTTCTTATCCTGCTACTTGTTGTTATTGTTCAGCTTATTTACGTATTTGATACGGATCAACGCGTGTTATTATGACCATAAAAGTTCATAATAATGATGGTTGCGTAATCGCAGAGACTTCAGAAGCGATAAAAAATAGCTGTAAATTGACTGAATGTCATCAGACTCAGAATTAGTTGAGTTCAATTTTGATTTTTAAATATTTAATTTTGCAATTTAATAAATAATGATAGCTTACTACGGTGAATAAAATATTTGTTTCTGTCACAGTATTATTTTAGAACATTTTCTCAAATAAGTAATAGAAAATACACAATTAATAATATTCAGACAGAGTTAATAGTAATATTCATTAAAAATGAATTGTGCTTGGTTTTAATTGTTCTAAATAAATTATGAAGGAAGTCGTACTGTATGAAGATTGGTTACTGTATTCGATTGTAAATCAATTAGTACATTCCATTCATTAGATTTTAGTCACATCTCCGTCATATCTGTGTCATATCTGTTGCTTCGCCCGCGTTGAAAAGTATCCTATGTCCACTATACTGGCTATCTCTGTGCAAAAGTCCAACCAAATCGGTAGAGTCGTTTGACCTTGAAGAGGTCCCAAAGAAAATATAAGTTAAAACTGACTTTTGCACTTATAATTCTGATGTTGAATATGCTAGAACTTGAAATAATAAATAATTCTTGGATTATAATTTGTTTTCCATTTTCCTTTTGTTTGGTTTTTCTATCACTTTTCCGAGAATTCCGCTTTTACTTTAGCTTCATGCGAGTAGTTTAATAATGTCAGTATATGTTCTGTGAGTATTCTTCATTGTCATTCAGATAAAAATGATGACATCATTGCAATTATAATTGAGGTCGTACGATGTTTGTATGTCTTTGACATAAAAACTCATGCACACTGCGACAGGGTTGAACACAGAAAAAATCCATCTGTGTCCTACTTGCAATGATTTTGAGTAAATACATGTGGTACATTTCGTTTTGATACATTCATGATCATTTCATTAATGACTTTGATAGAGCAAGGATTCGTTTCCTACCTGTTTTATATATAGGTAAGCAGTGAGTAGAGGAACATTCCACCATTTTAGTATCATTTCATTTTCCAAGCCTTGTCCAAATTAAATGTTATCATTGGTGAATTTTTCCGCGCTCATTGCTTAGCTGCATCGCACAGTCTCCGGCGAAACAACCTGAAAGTGTTGATTTAGTTTATGCTTCTTAGTATTTTTTATTGTTTTATCTTAGACTTGACGTCATTATGGTTTTGTTTTTGTCGTTGCATTTTATATTGTTTGTTGCTTTATCTCAGGTTTCACTTTTATTTATAAAGTCTGTCAACATATTTATTTGCATGTTCCCGTCACAGCTAAAGATAATTTATGTATATAAAATATATATTTTTAGTATATGTATATTTTATGATAAAGTAAAATAATTTTACTATGTAAATTGCACAATTCTGTAGAATTTATCCGCTTCATTAATATTGCTGTTTACTGGATAAGATTCAATCGTCATCTGTGTAAATGTCCATGTTAAATCTAAAACCATTATTTACCTGTACAATTGAATGAGCGACCTACTTTGCTAATTCAATTTTATGATAGTATATTATTTTAACAATTGTTATTACTTACATCCTAGGCGTTGGCTTACTTTATTCAAATAATTGTAATCGTCCAAATTTGACTTCAAACGGTCCCCAACGCCTACGTTAACCTTTGCTTTACAGTGTAGGATTTGATATCTATTTCAGATTATAATCATGACTGTTATTACAATGTCTTAAGAATCATTTTACGATGCGGATAGATCTTTGATATAATTTGTTCTCATTTTTGCGATTAATTAGAACATGGTTGTTTTTTGCGTTGAAGAGTCATGGTTTAAAGTTAGTTTAAGTAGGTGTTGTTTTTGCTTGACATGATTGCATGGTACGTGGTTCCATTGAGGCGATATTTATTTAAATAAGATTAAGTCCTGCGGCGTAATTCGACACATTGTCTACTGTAGATTTGTCATTATTTAAGAAGGCATATCTTTTACATTCTTAAAATGTAGGTATGTTTGATTTAAAATCCATAGCTGCTCCAAATACTCTTCTTTGTTGTCACAATTTATTTGACATAATTTCGCTATCTACTTAGTTATTTAATCATTATTCATCAGCCCACACGAGTCCACTGCTAGACATAGGCCTCTCTTAATGGCTGTCACTGAGCTCTGTCTTCAGTTTTTCCCTTCCAGTCACTGCCAGCTACCCTGCGAAAGTATATCGTCCCATCATCTATTCACATGGCTTCCTGCACTCACTTAGTTTTGAAAACTTTATTGTAAGTAATTGTACCTTTTTTAAAACCAACAGTAAGTGGTGAATAATATATATAATACTAGCTGGGACCCGCGGTTTTACCCCCTTACACATCGTTTTTGTGGGAATATCGGGATAAAAATTACCTTATGTGTATCTACATACCAAATTACAGCTCAATCGGTTGAGTAGTTTTAGCGTGAAGAAATAACCAACTTATACACTCACAAACTTTCGACTTTATAATATTAGTAATATAGAATTCTACCAATTCTTCGATATAGCCAGAAATAACTGTAAATTAAATAGTACTAGCTGGCCCGGGCGGACTTCGTACCACCTAACAGACAATGAATTTCGTGTTACCTTTTAGATGAACTTAATTTAGGCTTTTATGAACGTAATACAATGAATACAAAAGAGATATTAAGTTTAGTAATGTATTATGGCAATACAGAAATAGAATAAAAATACAATAATCAAGTACTTCAACCGCGTGTCAGCAACACATGATGGAATGAAACAATGTTATTATTTTTATAGATAAGTCATTAACTTAGTTCGATTGAGTTTAATTTTAATTGTAAAAATGTAATCACCAGTATTTAATTTTATTTCTGAATAAGTATATTTACTTCACGAATAACTGTCTAATATTGTTTTGCCTTATGGATAAGACTGTATATGGCACTCATAAATTGGGCTATCACATTCTTGCATATCTCTGTATTTACCTACATTTTGACAAAATATAAAATTGATTAAGCATTTATTATTATTTTGATTGCTTGTAAGCATACATTTCTGAACGCACGCATATTGGACAATCAATAAATTTGTCATAGAATTGTCATTACGGACAGTATTTAAAATGTATTAACATTTTAAAAATCTAAATTCACAAAAACTTGAAGAATATTTTTATACTTGACACTGGCTAAATACACTAATCGTGTGGAGCGACTGAACCTTATTAATTTGCGGTTTACCGTATCGACGGGATAAACAATTGAACATCAAATGATTAGCAGTTTTGAAACCCAGGAACATTTTGGTAAAATATTTTTTCTTATATCATTTATTTAGGTGCAATATTCATTGTTTTTAATACTTATTATCCTATTCCTGACAAAGACAATTCCAAAAATACAAAAATCATAAAAATTTGTTCAGTCGTTCTTGAGTTATAAGTGTAGTAATTAACACGAATTTCTTTTATATATATAGATGTCAATGTCGCGTTAGTCTCAAGTGCAAGTGGCAGATGTAATTTGTTTTCAATTTGCGGTATCCTGTCAAAGACTGTACTTATTGTTTCCTCAGTCAGAAGCTAGCGATTAGCTTGTGCTTCCGTCGTCATATCCTCAGCACCTGTAATTGTCGGCTTACAGACCTTGTTGTCATTAGATTCATATTTACCTTGCTCGACAGCTCGGGCTACCTCTTTTATGTCGGAATAACCAGTCTGGCAGTGTAAGTGAGGATAAAGTATGAAGATACTAATATAAGCTATGATTACATATTAAAGACTATGTGATACTCCTGGACTTGACTGACTTAATTTGAACTCCTAAATACATCCTTCGAGCAAAAAAGGTTTATTGACAACTTTGTTGCAGTTTAAAAGCAATAAAATATCGTTTATTTTTGGCCAATAAAGTCGCGAAGAAACTGACAAAGTACTTACTAGACTCATCAATGATTGAATTTTAAAGTTTATTCCTGTAGAGGCAAATCACAATCGAAAACTTTAAGTTAAGTTAGCTTATTTGAAATCGCTATTATTTGGGACTGTTTCTTGCTTGCTTTTGACTTTTGAGGTAAGCAGCACAATTCGCTTTTACAAAGTAAACTTGGCCTACTGCGTCACAATAATGTTTACAAATCGAAACGTGACAATATTTACCTCCGGTATTACCGTTCTCTGATAAATTATTATCTGCTGCGTTTACTAATTTCAAGGTACTTTGTAATGGAATTAAATGTGAAGTAGGTAGTGTTATATCTATACATATAGGTATGTTTATTTGTTAGATTGAAATTGAATTTTGGAGGCAATGAAGCAATGTTTTATGTACTCCTTGCGATGTCAGAATAGGTCCTCATCGATTAAATATCTCTTCTAATGATAATTAAGATAGTTTAAAAACTAAAACAACGGACTTCCATGCCGTGCAAGTCAGTTTCAGTAGCAAGTTTGAGACGTTTATCATCATATCTCTGGAGATACTTATTAGATCTTGATGAAATTACAATAGGACCACCGGACTTTACGTTTGACGGAGTAAACGCATAACATACATACATACAAAATAAAAGAAAAAATACAGACGAATTATTGAGAACCTTCTCCTTTTTGGAAACCGGTTGAAATAGATGGCAAGTTGTAAAGTGCTTGTTTGGAAGTGGAAGACATACATATGAGTACAGATGTAAAAAAAACACGCCTTTTTCCTATTGTGGTAGGCAGAGACTACTTCTTTCCATATGCTACGATCCTGACATAATTCTTTCGCTTCTTATACTTTCATGAGCGCCTTCATACATGCTCGCCGGTTATAGGTACTTTTGACTTGGCCTTTCTTTTAAAATTGTAAGACAGTAACTCCTAATTACTGAAACCCACCGTCAATCTCATCATTGTCAAATTATTCTGGATCTTGCTGAACTGATTGGCCATACTTTTCTTGTTCTGACATACAAAGTGCACTTTCTCGTGGGAGTGCCATTGTCTCATTGTAAAAGCATGGCAATGAAAACATTGTATTACTTTCCTTGCTTAAGCTGGCTGATACTTAGGCGGCTTATGCATTTCATATTTGTATGAATGGCCTAAGCATCAGCCAGCCATTTCATTAAATGTTGTATTAAATTATATAATATGATAGTAATTAATTATGAAAGTATTAGACTCTACAGCTAAATATCATTCAGGGTGCATATTGCGAGTTTTATAGATAGGTTTACTTATCACGTTACAGTAAGCTCAGATTTGTAGTGAGTAAATAAATCTAAAGAAACTCTCGCACTATGCACTCAGGCCGCTAGTTGAACGACGCCGTTTAGTAAAATGGCTAGGCTAATCAAATCTATATTCTGTGTCTATACATTATTGACATAAGTTGTATTATCCAACGCCATGCGTTTGTTAAAATCTTCATCTAATACATGTGTCTATACGGCCGTTTTTCTCGCATAAACGTCATATCACAGAGTAAATAATAGTATCTTATACGTAACGTATGCCGGTATGCACTACCTAACCTAACTAAATACACTATAGCATCCGCTTATAAGGTGATATGATATACACTCAATACTCTTAGAAGTCTTAGATGCTTTATAAGCAGTTATTGATTTAATACATTTAGGGCCAATTTCACCAGTGCCTGATAGCTCTTATCTGACATATTTTTCACAGCTTTTAAACGAATCATCTGTCAGATAACTATCTGGAACTTTATCAGGCACAGGTGAAACTGGCCCTTATACTTATCAAACTACTACATTCTTAGACCCATTACTAGCCAATAGTAACAAATACAGAACCTAACTAACCAGTCACTTTTATGACACACAGTCTACGCATGAAAATAGAAATGTCCATAAAAATTTAACAGCGGTGAAGGAACGCTAATCTAGTCTGTGATCAGAAGTATTCGAGTTGCGTATGCGGTGCGGAAACGTGTGTCTATTTCTAGAGGTGGTTATAAGCAGTTCCCACGTGGTGTAAATAGTAAACAGTTTCTTCGGGAAGGGTAGGAACCGTCACGGACGGCCGCGCAACGTATGTCTTCTCAATAGAAGCCGTGGGAAGTTGGGAACACATGGTTTCTTCTCTGATGGGAGTACTTCCGAAACACCAGTAGATTCAACAGTCAATCAGTTTTCATCTTTTGTTTGCTGATCTAGGGTTGCCTGTTACGACGGTATTATGCGGCTGATAGTCGGACAATCAGTTCCATTCGGAACATGATTTGTACTGCAATTAGTCTGCGTTTTATTTATCTATTATGTTTCATTATTTCACAATTTTTTGGATAAAAATTGTCTGAAGTACTGAAACATGCACTGGGTTGCGGGTGCACGTAATGGTACGGTTGGCAACCCTACATTAATAAGGGGAATTAAACATGTGTTTTAAGTGTGACGTTCAACGTCTAGATGAAAGCTGTATGGCTCAATACCTTTGTTTTTTTTTTTGTAAATTCAAAGCGTTATGTTTCTGTTATATCTATATTTTTTGTTGAATATGATCTATTTAATGTTATTTGACGTGTGTAAGTGCTAATTTTTAATTTGCCCATATACTGAATAAATGCTTTGACTTTGACTTTGACTTTGTAAACAACTTGGTTAGGTTAATATTATTGAGGCGGCAATTATCATGAACAAAGAATATACATCTAACTAATGGTGTGAATTTAATGTACCTACTTATATAGGAGTAAAAAATTTACGTGGGCTTGACACTAAAATAAATACCTATAAGTAAAAATTAAGAATTGGTCAACCTATGTCAGCTGACTTAATCACAACAAAGGTTCTCAATTCGCCAGTATTTTTTATGTTTGGTACTTCAGAACTCCGTTATTTATTTGGAAAATTCCTTTTTTTTCTGAAGAGTACCTATGCCGTTTGCTCCCATTGTCATTTTATCGAGATCTGATATGAGCGTGGCGTTTGAAGTCGGTTGTTTTTTTTTCGTTTTGTATGTATATTTGTTAGGTAATATACATACATAAAATTAGATAAGAGGTAAAAAAAAACGCGCTCTCAATGAAAACTAGAACAGATACTAGTGGCATGGAAAACTTTGGATTGCCTGAATTTTAGCATCACTGCACGGCTCCGAATCTCAGTATCCGTTCAAATAAATGAGCGCTAATAGATCGATATACTCTTTATTGAACACCAAGAAATTTAGAACTAAAACATTTTTGTTAAAAATAGTGTCAATGGGTGGTCTTATCGCTCAAAGCGATTCCTCTCTCCAGACTCTCCAGAGCTCTATTCCAGACAACCATGAATACCATAGACCATGATAAGACACGATAGAAGAATTTCTAGATAAAAAAAAGTTCTTTCAATCTCGAATTTCCCAAGCCCTCTCACCGAAACTCTCGCAAGCCAGCGCCCCCTAGCAACACGCGGTGGCATCCGCTCGCATGCGTCGCTACCTCCGCGCCAACACGCAACTTGATGTGACATTCATAACATGCATTAAACTTTTCATTATGATATGTGATGCCTATACAATTTCATAGGCTGATACGAATACGTAATGAAGCGTAGCAGACGCCGCAAAGTTCCACGGTAGCAATATTCCTTTGGTTTATTCCACCAAGAGATTAGTTCATATGCATCAGAACAAACAAATTCACGACATCGCATTCTAATAGCTTAATATATTCCACTTTATGAAGCATCTTGTTAACAGGCGCATTCTTTAGATTTTTAGTTATGCTTATGAGATTAGCCGCTGCTTCCTCTATTATCTGCTTAACATCTTATGCATTATCATGAACGTTATCTTTATCAAACAATCGCAGTTCATGAAAATGGAAGTCTGTACATTGATACTTATCGATGCGTCCGTCATCGCAAACTTCTAGAAGAGCGAGATGTAGTTAGGCTGTTGTATAGTTCACAAAAAAGGAGGAGATTTTTCATAGACATGGAGATGTTTATGTCCATATCTATGGAAAACCTCTTCCTCTTAGTAATTTTCAGTACCAAGTTTGAGGCGTTTACCTCAAACTTGGTTGAAAATGACTAGCGCGGCATTTAAAGTCGGTTCATTTAGTTTTTTAACAAACTTAAATTATCTTATCGTGGATCATCACTTGAAGTTCGTTCATTCATGTAGAGACTACCACCTCAGTTGTAGTTACTACAGACTAAGGAAAATCTTCATAAATATTGTCATTGACATTTTCTTGGCCAATTATAATGCCATTTTCACACTCTCAAAATTGGTTCATTCAAATCGGTAAGCGAAATCGAGCATCATTCTATTCCGGTCAGGTACTGCGCTTAACATACTATCCCCGATCATGAGCTGTATGTATTTGGCATCGTAACGGTGCATCCTTATTCGTTGTTCCGCATTCGGCTTGACGATGCTTAGATTAATAGGTACAATTTATTCAAAAATAGCGTCTCTAATTACCATTGAAAAATATTGTTAATTTAATCATCAACGGTTTGCGCTAACTTTAGTGTAGATGCAAAAAATTACAGGAACATATTAAACCAAAAAACTCATTCTTTGTTTAAAAGTTAATGGCTACTCAAGGAATTTATGGTCATGAATTCGTCTCGCGATTCTTTAAAATCTCCGCGGCGTTGTTTGGCTTCCTGAATAGCTAATGCTCTGACACATAAATTAAATGAACGTGAAGATCTACTAAAGCACGACCAAATGGCGTGCTCTATTGATTCAAGGATCTTCATACTAAATAAAAATATTTTTTTCTTTGTAATATTTTCCTTAAATATAGATAAATATAAATCTATTAACACGATCTTTCTATCTTAAAGGTCTTGCGATAGTTTTAGACAAGTTAACAAGGAAGTCATCTCGACAATTCTATTAGTATCTAGGAAACAAGAAAACATTGAACTCAATTCGTTTAAAAATAGCGTGAAATAATCTTGAATACCTAAATATAGGTAGGTACTTGAATGTAAAACGTAGTAAGATAAAAATCACGCGGTTCTTTGCATACGGTGTTGTCAAAGGATCGACACAGTTATAATTTATCTGAATAATCTAATATTCTATATCTGTTATCTTGTTTGTTCCTCTTCAATATTATTTCAATATTTGCTACAGTATATCGAGCGCTTTACTATAAAACGATCGTGTTTACCTGAAGTAAGATATCTATCAATGGGACCTTATTATGAAGACTCCTCATTATATTGTTTTTATCTTCAGTAAGTATTCATGTTTAAGTTGCAAAATGTATCACATCTTTATTTAGATTTATAATCGATGTGTAATCTATAATCTTCTTAGATTCTTAGATAATCTACACTCTATATGGCAATTTTAATATCAATGAGTTCAAAAGTAGAGACATTTATTTGACCGAATATAACGTATGATTATGAATGAATAACAGTTCATTTATTATCTCTTTCTCTTCAAATATATAAATATTAGTCGTTAAGTAATCGTCTGCATGCCCTTTTGTCCCTTTTAAGATAAGAAGAGGTGACTTTCCAGTAAAAATTGTGTTGCCCTGGTCAGTATCGTTTGTGCTTTTTAGGCCAACCCTAGTATTATTAAGCTTCAATATAACTTGAACAGTGTTGTTTTCTATTTAACCTTGTTATTTTAAATTAAGTTACTGAGCTTCAACTCTTGTTACAATGGTTCTTTTATTAAGATTTTTAACAACACACTTCTTCAGTTCATTTACATTTGGGACTGCTACTGGTAAGATTTATTGATTGTTTCAACAGTTACCTACTTTCCAAAAAATCTAAAATAACGCTTACACGGTTTACATAAATAATCTTTGTAAAAACCTAACCTAGTTTATAACCTATTCGTCACGTTTTTTTTTTCTTGGCTAGTACTTTATATCTGTTTAAAATTATAGTAAATTATTTATTTGATATCTTCCTCTCCCACAACTCTCCGTTAAAAACTGTGTAATCGATATTTACATAGTCGAAGCTACTCGTATAAATTAAACTTATCGACAGATTTATGCCGTTAGCCTTGGCTTTGAGTGTTTGAATGAAATTATTTTCGGGATTTATAATAAGCAGTTTAGAAAATAATGTAGAGTGTATGTCTTGAGTCTCCGTGACTTCAAATGAATCCATCTTCGAATATAGATCGTCTAGACGGAGGCGGGACAATGACACAAATACATTTTCTAATGCATTTCGTTAGTCGTGTTAGGTGTGTCATGTCACACTTCAAGTATTGCATCTGGTTTATAAGTACCTATATGTATTCTGGTATTCTTTGTCAGTGTATTGATATCATCATCATCATAATCAGCCGGTATCAGTCCACTGCTGGACATAGGCCTCTCCCAAGTCATGCCACTGAGCCCGATCTTCGGCTATTTGTTTCCAGTATTGATATAAAATATTGTTATTCTGAGTTAGAAAGTGGATGTCAAGGTTATAAAGTTGGTTATTTTTCGAACTGTTTTATCACTGGAAATATTTCATAATTTTAAAAGGTTAAACGTTATTTATTACAACCAAGTTAGTTTACTTTTCATCTTATTTAGATGATGATCTTGTTTTCTTTGATCAACCAATCCCTCAAACCGCAACTGCAGTATCAACACAAGCTTAAATTTTCGATTGAATTCTATAAATACTTGACCATAATAATATCCGAGCAGTGCGGCAGTGAGAGGAGCGCCACGGTGCGCACGCGACGAGAACGGGACGGCACCCGTGATGTCACATATAGACGTCAAACGTGATTCTACGCAAGTCTTCACCTAATTGTGACAAATATCACAGAAAAAATATTTGACAAAACATTGAAGTGGTGCAAATAAAATAATACTAATCTAATATGACGCAGAACTTTGGCGTTCAAATAAGAGACAAATTATTAAATTTGGCGAGTAACTACAAAATCTTTGGAAGAATCTTGTTTTCGATGAGCTGCCGAAACTTGCAGATAAGTTAAACTGTCATGATAAATCAGCTTACAGCATAAAGATTGTAAAGGAATTTGGAAAAACCAAATGTATTCTTGATAGTGTAGTTGTCACGCAAGCATCGATTAGTAATGCAATAAAATGTAATGTTACGGAACTGTTTCAGGAGGCACTTGACCCAAATTGAATGACTAATTTGTTGTCTATTGTAAATTATCAATTTGCGATAGCTAGTGTTTTCATACAATAGTTTGTATGAGAACTCACACGACACGACATTCTTCTAAAATGTACATACGAGTAGACTGCATGTCTACACTTAACATAACAGCAGTGACGTATTTCAAAATCGAATCACCCCGTGACGTGTCGTCTATCGCATACTCCCACACTTTCATTATTTCGTCATATTGTTTATCTGCATTTTGGCAAACGTTGTAAATATCATTATTCCAATTCTTGCGAGGATGACGTATTGTTCTGCCCCCAAAATAGTTAAATAGGAGCAACGGTCAATTAGTCAGTCGGGTTAAATTAGATTTGTGACACTAATTACATTTTAAGTTTAGTTTTGTGAGCAGTGTACAGAGAGTGTTTGGAACTGTTACTGGCAGCTTTTGTGTTGAGTCTTTTCTTTTTACGTGGTCTGTGGCATTTGGGATTAAATGTGTGTGATCGGTGCATTCTGCCGCTTTCAAGCGAAATATGTTATTGGTGAGTCCTCAGTCCTCTATTATTTCGAATACGGGTTTTTAGTGTTGTGTGTTATCTAAAATTTTACCACCTTTTCTTTAAATTATAATAATTGAGGTTGTTCTTACATGTCCATTATGGATTTATATTTCACTGCTGTGACACTCCAGTGTGTATCCCGGTTCTCTAGATAAATATTTTTTGTTTTTTTTAAACCGTACGTACTTAAGTTTTAATTGTAATCATACTTAACAACAAAATCATCAATTACATTTTTGTTTTAGAACCGGAGGATATTGATAAGAGTATTGCCACTTGTTTACAAGTTGTTATTAACTGGGAGTACGAACACTTAATGCATAATTAATTAACAAGAAATGTTTATGTAAAGTAAGTTCCGCTACTATGAGTAGTAATAATCTTAACGTCGCACGATCACTGAAACGGAGATAATCGATTATACATCTGGTTTCTTTGAATCAAATCATAGTGATATTTAAATAAAAAGTTATACACATTATAATTTGATTATTGTGATAACATAAAGTTCACATAAACACCGACAATTTTTTTACTAACTAAAATAATATAAAGTTTGCTAATCGTATAAAGTTATTTGTTTTATATATTGCACAGGTATTCATAAACAGGAAACCGTTTACTTTTATACACTTTTCAAATATACATAATTGAATACATAACGTTAAAACTACCTACATAGGTATATAATATGTATGATATAAGCACAGATGACGGGAAATCATAGAGATACTATATTAGTATAACATACTTTATCCAATGATAATCTTGTAACTATATAGAGCGGAAATCCTGAATGACGAGCCAAACTATTTTTATAATGGGTTCTCACAAAAATAAATAAAATATACAAAATTATGAGCTAAAACTCAGACTAAATAAGAAGTCATAATTGGTCTCAGGCTAAAACATGCAGAGGCAATAATTTAATTTAAGTATTTAATGTTAAAACCATAAATACTTATATAAGTATAATGTACTTAGGTACTTAGTAGATATGTCAAACATGTAGATGGTAAACTAAAAGCCGATTACAGGAGTGGAAACCTGAAGCCATGTGCTTAATTTCAACTTGAAAACAAACGACATAATGTAAGCCGAGGCGCTAACCGAGTCAGACGTGGTTATATTTAGCAGACGCATCCGCGCGAAATGTATGCATCCTGTACTACGCATCCTATTTAACGGGCGGAGAGCAGCTTAACTATATTCTGTTTTTAACCGACTCAAAAAAAAGGAGGAGGTTTCTCATTTCGACCGTATATATATATATATATATATATATATATATATTTTTTATGTTTGTTCGCGGATAACTTCGTCGTTTATGAACCGATTTCGATTATTCTTTTTTTGTTCGAAAGGAGATATCCCAAGTGTGGTACCATGGTAATTTTATCGAGGTATCTCCAGAGATATTGAGATAAACATCTCAAAATTGGTACTGAAAATGAATAGCGCGGCATTGAAGTCGGTTGTTTTTTAGTTTTTAAACGATATTATATTCTGTCTGTTCTGTCCTTTTTCTATCAGTGAAAAGCATACGCAAAACGGCCCTAAAGTGTCCGATTTAGAACGGAGTTTGTGTGTGTGAAAGCTATTTCAACTGTAAATCATTCAGGATTCCGTTTACATTTTGCACATACTATCTAGTAGTCATCAGATGTCAATGAATTGTATAATGGGACCACCGTGGCGATGTATCTCCAGAGATATGACGATAAACGTCTCAAACTTATAACTTTATGGAAGTCGGTTGTTTTAGTTATTTTTAGTTTTAGTTAGGCGGCAATAGCCCAATGGATAAGGTGTCGGACTGGCGGTTGTGAGTTCGATCCTCACCACACCCATTGCACTATTGACGTGAACCCACTCCAGACACAAGCATAATTTGCTCAGTTGCAGGGGTTAACAAGAATACTAGTAATGTGCAACCCACACTGCGAGTAATGTTTAAAAAAAAAAGTTATTAAACTATCTTAATTATTAAAGTCTTAAAATTATTTTCATGAGTCCCTACTACTACTCATAAGACTACTTGTCAGATCTCGATGAAATTACAATGGAAAGGAATTACCTAGGAAATGTACCCTGACATAAAAAAATAAAATAAACTGGCCAAGTGCAAGACGGACTCGCACTAGTAGGGTTCCGTACCACACTACAGTATTTTATAAGATAAAAAAATACAACTATCATGTTTCTCCAGCAAAAAATAATAATTGATAAACATTTTATTTTTTATAACGCCATCTAACGTCTAACAAAGGTGTAAGGGATCGACATTTCAATATAACGCCATCTATGGGACATTTACCTAACTAAGCGTTCATAGATGGCGTGAAATGCCGAAAAAAACACGTTTCTTGACCCTCTATTATTTTTAACTTTATTCTGTTTTTAGTATTTGTTGTTATACAAACGAATTGTAAACCTCTTCCATTTTAGAAGTCGGTTGTAAACGGAGTTTCTCAATAATTCCTCTGTGTGTTTGTTTTTTGTTTGTTACGCGATCACTCAACCAACTGTAAATTGATTTGAAGGATTTTTTAACTGACGAGTTTACGAAATTTATATGGGACCATTTTGAAACAAATAAATTTCAAACAAATAAATAATTTTGCAAATCCGTCTATATACCGATATACACAATATATGATGCAGTTATGCGAATTGAGAACCTCCTCCTTTTTTTGAAGTCGGTCAAAAACTCATTCCACTTCAATAAATCCAATCACCAAGACGAATGACAAAGGGGCATACTGAAACAATAAATTTTTGCCAGTGTATTGTTGATAGCGTGTACATGTGTAAAATGATATTGAACATAAGCCTTAGTTAAGTTTTAAGTTCTTTGACCTTCAATTTTTTGCTCCAGAAACTCAATACATTAGTAAAAAAACTATGATCACTTGTAGCATCATATATCTATCTATACCTGAGTGCAAAAAACTTTGCGGAAGATGTTAAAAACTTGTAACGTGACTGCGAAACGGTTGTGGGGCGAACTCATTATCAGCTACACTTTTTGTTTGGAGATCTTTACATTACGAAGGCATACGCCAATAAAGGACTTCGTGGAAATCAGGGCAAAACCAACAAAGACCAAAAGTACGGCAGTATATATGAATATACCAAGCTGTAGGCTTCAAGCTTCAGCAAGGCGACATTTTCTCCGACCACAAATTTGGATGTGACAAGGTAGTTGAACTTAGGCTGCCATTTACAAAGACATCAAGCCTTTCTATATTGAGAAGCAACTTTTTTTGTTCACGCTGGGTTCCTTCCTTTGTGCTCATGGATCTGGTTAGCTTCAGTGAATCACGCGATTTTCCCTCCGATATGTATCGAATGCAACGCACCATATTAGGAGCACATTACAGATCGGTGTGCGTTGAACACGCGTTCTTTATTCCGTATAAAGTCGCATCGAGACGAGAAGAAAAGATTTTCCTGTGTTCCGGTTTTAGAAAACATGAGAACCAGGAAATTTAGACCCTTAATTAAGTGAACAAAGAATATTATGAGAGCACGCTACTTTGGTTAAGTGGTTTTTTTCGAATAGAAGCACTTAGTTACTGAGAATTTAGCTCAAGCTAAGTTAACTAAGTTAAGTGAGATAATTTGAGTAGTATAGGGAATAGGTATGTTTTCAAAATTTTTTTTGAAATAAAGTTGTTTCCGAAGTCTGGTATTTATTGACTCATTCGACATTTTATAAGTCCTTGCCCTTAATGATTGGTGAAATCTTGACATATGAACAGTTATGAGTATTGATGTTTCATTGAATGCACTTTTATTTGCCAACACTGATATCCGGTTTCTTAAAAGATCAATTGAAATGTCACTTGGAGCAACCCATATTTAAGTTAATATCATATCAACCAAAGATCCCTCGGTATCGGTGTGTAGCTGACTTGTAGCTAACTAGCTATAGCCATGTGGGTACTTACTGTGTTAATGAAGACAATCGAAGATGGTTTATGTGTATATGTCTTTGATCAAGCGTTATCATTCACCATGACGGTGTCAGAAGCAAGTCTCTAGCTTATGTCTAACCTATGTCTATAGTATTGTTACTACTTATGCATATTTTTTACCTACATTTTCCTTAAGACATCATCCCTCCCGTCAGATGTTTTAAAAGAACAAACTGTTGAAACAACATTATTATTTTACTTTTAGATCTTTCATAAACACAATTTTTGCAATAAATAAGTAAGTACTATTCTAAGTGCCATAGGAGAGGCCTATGTCCAGCAGTCGACAAAAATTGGCTGATAATCATGATAATTCTAATAACAAGTCACTGTATTATTTAAAATTTGTAGCTATCATCTATCAGTATCCTAAAAGTTCCTTTTTCCATTGTAACAGAAGGCGAGTTGGAGACAGAATGGCTGCAGGCAGCTGGTCTGGGGTCCCTCGCGGCGCCGTTCCAGGCTGGCTTGGAGGTGACGGAAGCTCAGCTGGGTGAGGCTGTGAGGCCTCTCCCGAGGGAACAGGCGGCGGCTGTGAGACGCCGCGTGCGAAGGCTCAATAGAACTGTCAGAAGGAAGCGAGCAGCTTCCAGAGCGAGGAAGCCAGATATTAGAGACGTGTTTAGGGATTTGGAGGTGAGTTTATGAACGCATTTGTATTTAAATTTAGAGCAGCTCTAGAGAGGTGAACGACATCTCATCGACGATAGTCAATCGACAAAATTGCTCATCGAAGTAGGTACTTAGAAGGGGGACAATGTGAAAGAATGGAATAGAAGGGCTATAGTTTGTAAAGAACTATTTTGTCTGTAACTATATAAAAATAGGACTATTTTTGGAGAGTCGATCGCTGTCATTAGCGTTATCGTCCAGGGGCCTTATTCAGTATGACCATTTTAAAGTCTTACCGTGCCGTGTTACGTTATCTCCGCGTTATGGTATTCTCTATGCCAATTAAAACGCCGTAGGGTAAGGTTATGAGCGAGTTTTGAACTGTCAAAATATCGTGACATATGAGGACGTGTAATGCGCGCGTTTTGTATAAAATACATATCGTGTGGCATACAGAATACAATATTTCAATAACGTAACATGGCGCGTTAAGGAACGCGTTATCTCATTGGTCATACTGAATAAGGCCCCTGATAGAGGATCGTATAACAGACATTTGCTCCGTAAGATTTTAGTTTAGAGATTATCTATACTAATATTATAAAGAGAGAACATTTGTATTTTTGTATTTTTGTATGTTTGTAATGATTTGGCTCAAAAACTACGGAACCGATTTAAAAAATTCTTTCACTAATACATAGAATGGACTTTCGGAATGAAAATAGGCTATATATTATCCCGTTTAAATCAAAGGTACATTCGTGGAGACCTAATTTGCAACCTAAGTCGGCAAAAAAACGGTCGAAAAAACACGTTTCTTACGAACGCTGCTTAATTGAAAATAGATAGAAGAATATTTTCTATGCAAGAGTTGTACAACTTAATAAGAACTACAAAAAAGTCCGCGACAGCATATGTCTATCTCTTAAGGTTGACTCATAGTAACCATTTTAATCTTAAATTTTTTGTTAATAAATATTACATAACTTCCAAGGCTAATTTCAAGTATATAGTATTAATCCTTATCCAAATAATTACGTTAATTAGCTTGGCCACATATTATAGATTAAAATTGTCCTTTACAGTATATACTTCAAATGAAAACTCTAGAAGATATCACGAATTTCACATACACGCATCGCAAAATTAATAAAATATTTGCAGTGAAACCACAGATTAGGTCATAGTTACTGTGAAAATATTATTATAGGCTTAGCTATGCTGTAGGTCCCCACCGATCACAATCAATTTGAAATCAATATAGTATAATAATATGATCTATTGTATAAAATAATATTCATCTATATATATATATATATATATATATATATATATATATATATATAATCCTACTAATATTATAAATGCGAAAGTAAGTGTGTGTGTGTGTGAATGTTTGTTACCACGTATCTCGATAACCACTAAACCAATTTTGATGAAATTTAAAACGTAGGTAGTGTAGGTTCTAACTTAAGACATAGGCTGATTTTATTTTTGAAAATCATCTCCTAAAGGGGTTAAATAGGGTGATAAAGTTTCTATAGAAAATTTTATTAGTTGGGCCGATTTACTCAAAACTCGGTACAAATAAACCTTAAAACAAATAATGAGACAAGTGTTTTTCATTTTTTTCAAAACCACCCCTAGGAGGCTTCAAAACTGAATTTTCTTTGTAAAAATTATAAAATAATCAGTAATATTTGTTCTCACATATTCCTTCATCCGATTCACTCAAAACTCGGTACAAACAAACCTTAAAACAAATAATGAGACACGTGTTTTTAATTTTTTTAATTTACCCCTAAGGGCAGTGTAAAATTGTTTTTAATTTTGTTTGGAAAAGTCATAGAAAATTCAGTAATGTTTGTTTCCACGTATTCCTTGGTCCGATTCACTCAAAACTCGGTACATATAATCTATGAAACAAATAGCGAGACACGTTTTTTTTTTTATTTTCCAAATCTACCCCTAGGACGTGTAAAATGAATTTTGTATGGAAAAATCATATAAAATCCAGTCATGTTTGTTTTGACGTATCTGCATAACTAATTAACCTATTTCAATGAAATTTGAAACGAAGATAGTGTAAGTTTTAAAATAACATATAGGGTAATTTAATTTTCAAAATTCAACCCCTGAAGGGGTAACATAGGTTGATAAAGTTTCTATAAAAATGTTATTCCTTGGTCTGGTTCACTCAAAACTAGGTACAAATAAAACTTAAAACAAATTACAAATAAACAAATGTATTTTTTATTTCTTTCAAATTTAACCCTCTCCTAAGGGGAGTGAATATGTAATTTTATCTGGAGAAATCATAGAAAATACATTAATGTTTGTTTCCACGTATCTGCATAACTACTAAATGATTTTGATGATATTGGAAATGGAAATAGTATAGGTCCTGAAATAAAACATAATAAGGTACTTTAATTTTCAAAAATCATCCCCTAAAATGGTTAAACAGGGTGATAAAATTTCTATGGTAAATTTTATTACATACTTGGTTTGATTCACTCAACATTCGTGTGCAAAATGAAATTTGTAAGTATAGAAACCATGTATTTCCTGGTTCCATTCACTATGTAGGGAAATACAGTTTAACATTAATAATGAAATCTGTATATATAAACGGAAAACATTACCGACTGACTGACTAACTGACTGATCTATCAACGCACAGCTCAAACCACTTAACGCATTTGGCGAAATTTGGCATGCAGATAGTTGTTATGAGTTATGACGTAGGTTTCCGCTAAGAAAGGATGAAACGGGAGTTCAAAGTTTTTATATAGAAACAACATAAGATAGTCTATTTTATTGGAAACTTCTCACAAGTACTTCTGTAAATAAGTAAGTAAATATGTTTCAGGCTTTTTCGAAATTCCACCTTTAAGAGAGTGAAATGGGGTACAAAAAAACAAAACAAAGTTTGAAAATCAATATGATTTTTTGGGTTTTATATAAATGAGTCGTCTATGTCCCTTGGTCACGCCATAACTTGAAAACGGGTAGACCGATATGGTCTACGTCTAATTGAGTTTTTCATGTGTTTTTACAAAAAAAATTACATAAATGAATGAAGTTATTAACGCGGGCGAAGCCGCGGGGCACTGCTAGTTATTTAATAAATGAGCCGTCAGTCCTAGAAACAGAAATATGAATAGTAAGGTAGGATAAGAGAGAAAACAGAAAAATCTAGATAATGTTTAATTAATATGCGAAAATATTATAAACGATAAATAATAATTAGTCTTGCCGCTGGCAATTTGACGAGTAAATAAGGCTTTAATTTATTATTTTTATATTTTCTGAAGTGTTTTGTTTGTCAGTAACGCTGACTTTTAATTTCTTTTGTCCATCTTTCAGATTGGTCATTGCATAGTATTTTTATAGTTATTAGTCTCTAGGTAGTATATGTAGGTATCATATTGTATTCAATAAAATGTTCGATCATTTCATTCCATGGATCTATGCAAACCAGTTAAAGTTAGAA
Source organism: Cabera pusaria (assembly GCA_954871355.1). NCBI lineage: Eukaryota > Metazoa > Arthropoda > Insecta > Lepidoptera > Geometridae > Cabera > Cabera pusaria. Next base: position 2,202,303 of record OX940886.1, on the reverse strand, counting down.
CCAGTTTAAAAAAAAAACTTGACCAATTGATTTGCGCGCACAAATTTACCATATCGATATTTATAGTCATTGAATATTCCGTGAATAAATTGTTAAAAAAGTCTCGAAATTCAGGTAGTAAATGAGTTAAGCACGTCCACGATGTACTCGTAAGATCGATGATTCAACAAAGCGTGCGTTTCCTAGAATTACACCGATTGCGGAGAATCGATTCAGTAATCGATGTTTGAGCAAAATGCACCTATTATCATTTACCTGTGAAGCTGCGTGTGAACGTACAACGTAATTCACGGAATCTAAAATCAATATCGTAACTACCTGTAATTTATACTTTAGCAATCACGTTGCGGGCATCATAACCTTTACCTAAGACTGAGATAAAAATGTTAGCGTAACTTCATATTTCTTTTTTGGCAGATCCAATGCGAATAGAGCAAAGCCTGTGTCATCAGTATGGCTCTGTTTAGTGTCCGCCCGGTACAGATTCACTTTTAAACTGACTTCACAAAAAGGAGGAGGTTCTCAATTCGCCTGTTTTTTTCTTTAATATTTGTTACCTCAGAACACCGTCAAATCTTAACCGATTTGAATTTTTTTTTTGTTTGAGAGATTATTCCTCCCGTTTGGTTCCATTCCAATTATTTAATTATTTATTAATTTATTGAGATCTGACAATTATCTCTGGTATATGATGATGAGATATGGAGATAAACATCTTAAACTCGGAATCGATGCATTTATTTACCTTGATGACATGATTACTGACTAATTTGACTATCGCAGCATGTGAAGTCAGTTTTTTCGTTTTGTACGATCATAAATTGTATCTTCACAATCTACGGTGATATTCTCAGAAACATGAGGTTATTTGCTTAGTGTTATTATTGTCAAGCGAGTCCTGTCCAGCGTAATTTCTCAGGTTGTCTTTTGCAATTTTTACCATTCTCATGTTGTAAAATCTGTCGCCAAACATCCAATATTTCCCGCCAGCAATCTTTGAGAGCCAGTTTCGTTCTATGCATAGCTAAAACATTCTACTATAAACATCCCTTTGAGGCATAGTATTCAACCATTTTCGGCTACATCGTCACTTGGCAGCTCACTAACAGGTGTGATGAAACAATGGTCAAACAAAAAAATATTAAATATATCTATTAAAAGTATAAGCTAAAAAACAATATAAACAATATTGAGAATAGTGAAGTATACACGCAACAATAAATAAACACATTCACATTCGAAATAATGAATCAACGTACAAATAACTGTAACACTGAGATAAAAGCAATGAGTGCTAATACCTGTACTTGGTTGATTGCATCTACGAGTGCGGTGGGCGGTCGCCACAACTTTTTAACCCGTTAGCTGATCTACAGAACGAGTTTTGACACGCGCGGGATCCCAGACTATTCGACGGCAAACACGGCAATTGATACATGAACGTGAATATACCGTAAATGTTTTAGCTTCCGTGCGCTACTACTGTAATTGTAGCTATAGTAAATACTAATGATTATTTTCGAAATAATACTTAAATTTAAAATTTATGCCCACCATTTGAAATTACAGGGCATGTGAGACTTAAGCTCATTTCAGACTACGCTATAATATAATAGCTAGCATATATGTAGTTTGTAGCACAATAATATCGCTCACCATACATTTATTTAGAACACTTACAGAAAATCCCCGACTGTATAAATTCTGTTCATTGAAACCCTTCGAATGAATCTAAACACGTCTCTGCTGTAAGTTGGTAACGAGTAGGGGTCTTTTGCAGATTCCAGGAGTTGGCCTAGCATCAGGTCAATGTTCTTACAGTATCATTCCAGAATAAAACAATGAAATTAATTGATTTAACAGTCAGAAATATTTGATTGAACACTAATGTATTGATTTAGATATAGCAACTTAGGCACTAAGTAAAACAAATATGACACCGTTATCAACAATAACAGGCTCTAGGTAAAAGCTAATTTTCTTTCCGTCCTAGCCTAGTGTACTAAATCATAACATTCATAACTTTTCACCGCAATAGAAACTAGAACATTCTAGCAATTTCTAGTTGTTTTTACCCATTACCGGTCAATGCGAGATGTCTTGGAGCTTTCGCGACAACTTAGAAATTTCTGTAGAGAGCGGCGACGTCGGAAAAGTTGTAGAGTAATTAAGCACTTGAGGCAAAAGTTGACAAGTTTTTGCGTAATAAACGGATTCTTTTAAGAATTTTTCTCTTTGTTTTAAAATTGCCGCATAAGTTTACACAATACGTGGATCTATACTATATAGCCTCTCGGTATAGAAACAACTTTGGTAGTGATGTTACTTGGTTCTAGAGTTTAAATTCATTGTTTCGAATTGAAAAGCTGACGCTTTTATCACGTAACGTGTCTCCACGTAAGAGATTTGATTATACGAATTTAGTTTCAAATCCAAAAAATAACGTTGTTGTGACTGTTTTGTTGCTTATGTGCCTCTAATACAAGCCGAACTTATTAAGGACTAGGTGTACCCCGCGGCTTCGCCCACGTTAAAAAGTATCCTATAGCCTAATCCATGTACTGGCAATACCAGTGCAAAATTTCAGCCAAATCGGTCCAGCCGTTTAACCGTGAAATTGTCCCAAACAAACAAATAAACAAACTGACTTTCCCATTTATAATGATGTTGTTTGATAATCACAAAAATTGTTTTCTTTTCTATCAGCTATGACTTTATATTGCAATAGTCATTTGCTCAGAAGGGATTATGTTTACGTTGCGCGTTGTTTGCATAGAAAGGAACACTAATGCAATGCTACCGACTTTACCCCAGCTTACTTGAGCTTATCGATATCCATTTGCGGTTCACCACGAGCTGCTAAACGTCTGCCATTGTATTAAGTTGATAGACGAGATATTGTACGTACTGCACACTTCTCTGGGTTAATCGATTAGAAAACTGGAGTAGTGGGATTGTACCCTAATCTAAGCTGTCAGATAAATGTCGCGGTTTAGAAATCTAGGTTTTTAGCAGTAGGCGTTGTGTTAATGTATGTCTCTGTCTTGTTGAATTGACTGAGATCAATAGTAGTGTCATCTGTGTCCTTCGTGTTTTCGATCGGAGATTTGCAATAAATCTTATTTTGAAATTGTGTCAATGTCAATGTAACATTCCGTTTTCAATTCTCAATTTAAATATCTTCCAAGAATGTTTGGAATTACTCATTCATAATCATTTCATCGAAACGTTTGCAATTATTCAAAGCTAACAGTTAGATCAAAAGGTATTTCGTTTGAACCATTAAAATATCGCAACGGGCTATTTTATTAATGCCTCGGTAGACGAATTAGGGCCAATAGATAACTGCAGTAGTTAGATAAATATGCAATTAAGATTTCGGAACTAACGAACGTTTAGTTTTGGAATGACGTTCGCCCGATTTGGTAGCATTTAGAATTGCGTTTCGTTACTGCACATGTTTCAAAATATTCTCTGATAACTGAAATGTTTGAGGTGAGGAAAATATTATGAAAATCTTAATGTTCAGTGTGTAATATTAAAATTGATTAGTTGCTCGTGCGCGGAATTCGTAAAGCGGACGTCTGTCGGAGGATAATTGCAGCTCGTCCGGTTAATTTCAAAAGGGAATCGGCATAGTGCGTTTAGTTAGTGCGTGGTGCGGTTGTTGTGTTAGTAAGTGTTGCTAACAGTTGTCAAAATGATTTGTGAAACTGTGAGAGCTAAGCTGTGCGAGAAGATGGAGAGCTGTAAGGGGCTGGCGCTAGTCAAGACTTATTTGGATGCATTGGTGAATAGTTTTATGGGTTGTTTGAATAGCAGTGAACATGGTTCAGTTGTTTTGATTTTAAAATTATCGTGAATTTGTAACATTATTATTGTTATATACCGGCTGTAATTCACGTACCTTTAGTCGAATTAGCGACTGACTCGCTCGAAACCTAAGTCGAGAAAATTCGACTAAAGGTACGTGAATTACAGCCGGTATATAAACAATAATAATAGTTCAGTTGGTTTAGGTACATCAAAAAATATTAGTTAATTATTATCAATTCGAAGTTAGAATTACATAGGTACTTATTTCAATTAAACTTCTAAATTGTTTATTCAAAGTAACTACGATGTAATATTAAATTCAGTTGTAGCCCTGACCACCACACTAGACGATTGAAACTACTTGTAGGTACTTTTGTAATAGGGTTACCAAAGATGACTACGGTACTAATGATACTAAGGATACTAATGAGCCGGTATCAGTCCACTGCTGGACATAGCTGCCTCGGCTCAAGACGCACCACTGAGCCCGATCTTCGTCTCTTCTATTACAGTCCCTGCTCTCCGCTTTGCAAAAGTGTACAAAATTAACATACGAACACAAGGAGCAGATCATATCAAACAGATTTAAAAGAAACATAGTTGTTGGAATTATTTGATAATTAACGTACAGTAAAAATTACAAATTCAAAATATAATCCATTTTCACAAAAAGACAATGCAGCTATAATATCGTCAACTCATTCAGCCTACAATGCTTACGTATTATTACTCTTTATTCTAACTACCTAAATACATAATACTCATTAACTAATAGGTCCACTTAGCCTCAGTTACCTCACACCAAATAATGATCCCTGCGGCCTAAAAACTAAGTTGACAAGATTTATGGTCACAGCTATAGAACAGCTAAAGCAGTTCTGCTATTCTGTGGTTACAGCTAACGTAACCGGCATTTAGCAGAAATAACAAAATAGAAAGTGTTTGTTCTACGAATGCGGGTAGGTAGGTAAGTTGTACTATATTTATTCTGTGGTACGAGTTTAATTGGCTCGCGATAAGATTACAAAATAGCTTAGATTTTTATCTGTTTGTTTAGTTAACGTAAATTGCGTTTTTTTATAGATTATGTTATCTCACGCACTATTTCTTTCTTTAACTGATGGGTGATGATAACATTAGGTTAGTGTGCCCTTTTATTGTTTTGTTTTGGACTGAGAATTACAGGGCATGAAATAGTGAACAGATAGATAACGGTGAGTCTGATGCCAATGAGCAATGCCGCGCAAAATTCTGACCATCCAAACTTTTACATGCCAGATATTCTGTTAAGGCAAAAACAGGCTTTACCTGGCTTATCCTGTTAGGTACCTATATATAATTAATTAAATAAAAAAATATATTTGGTAGTAGTTTACGTAACTTACTATCAGATTTTTTTAATTAGTAGGTACGTAGGTTCCTAGTTAAGTTAAAAATTTGTACAAACACCAGTTGCATCACCACCAGGGCATCACATCATAGTCTCAGCAAAAATGACGAAATTGGTTGGATCATAGATCCTGAAACTGAAACCTCCTTACCATTTCTATGATTTGCCTATTCTTCTTTTACTTATCTTCTTATTATCTTCCGTTTTTTATCCAGTTTTTCATTCTAACTTTACTTCTGTTGCAAAGTCTGTTTCAAGTTTATAATTTGTTAATGTACTTCATCATTATCAAGATCAGCCTGTATTAGTCCACTGCTGGTCATGGGCCTCTCCTATAGCACGCCACTGAGCTCGATCTACAGCTGTCCTTTTCCAAGCCCTTCCGCCCACCCTGCATATATTGTCACTCCACCTAACTGGAGGGCATCTAAATGTACAAACTTGTCTGTCAACAAATTAAATAAGTATAGCTTACTCACAGATCAAATCCTACGCACAATATTACTACTAGTATTAAGTATTATAAGCCCAATAGCGCAGGAAACACGCGTCGCTTATTGTTTTCTAGTTTTTATCGCGCCCAAGGTAGCCTGTTAATGAGCCTCTGAGATTGTAATTGATAGATTAAATATTGGTAGGCAGCGTCTTAATCCGTGGCAGCTTGAACACGCGAGAAGCTACCTTCCTACCGTTTACTAAAACAGGTTTATAACATAGATCATGGAAGTAACGTAGAATTGGTAGAACTACTCATAAGTAGTTCTAGTAAGTTCTTTGTAGTGGTAGGACTTCTGCTAGTCCGCCTTGGCCGTACCACCACTGCCAATTCAATAATTTTCGGCCGTGAAATAGGAATGTTTTTCGGTTGAAATGGCAAGGTGTCCAGTGACATTACAGGGCATCTGAGACTTAACATCTAAGACACAACAAGACAAGATTAACCGACTAAGACACAGGCCATAATTGTAGGCAGCTCTAGATTAGTATCTAAAATTGTCTTCTCAAGTGTACAGGATATTACTTTTAACAACGTCATTGTACCACTCAGCAAACAGGTGAAAAATCTGGGAGTGATTATGGACAGCAATCTCACATGGGACCCGCAGTTGCAATCCGTGAGCTGTAAACTTTTTGCATCAGCTGCCTCGCTTAGGAGGTTGCGAAACTTTCTACCCACAGTTACTAAAGCTGCGCTAGCTCAATCTCTTTTACTTCCTATCCTTGACTATGCCGACGCCAGTTACCTTGATCTCAGGGAGGATCAGCTAAATAAGCTTGAGCGACTACAAAACTTCTGCATTCGATTTATTTTCGGTCTTCGAAAATTTGATCATGTCTCAGAATTTCGCGCAAAGCTCAAGTGGCTTCCCATTCGTCTTCGCCGGAATACTCATATTCTTTCGTTTCTCTATGGAATTTTGTTCAACCCCTCGACTCCTCCTTATCTAAAAGCTCGATTCCATTTTCTTTCTTCCTCTAACTCCCTTTCCCTAAGGTCATCAGAGAACATGCTCCTCGACACCCCGGCTCATAGTACGAATTTTTATGACTCATCATTCACTGTCCAAGCCGTGCGCCTGTGGAATGAACTACCTATTGTTATAAGACGTGCACAATCCATAGATAGTTTCAAAGAACAAGTTCGCAAATTCTATCTCTCTTCTGTCAGATAACTTTTCCTATCATTTCGCAACAAATATATTATGTATGTATATAAGTGTATTGATTATGTATATGTAAGTTTATGATGTGCATATGTATTCGTATATAATATTATTATATGTAACGTTTTTATGTAGTCTATAAATATAATCATTCTAAGTAAAATGTTTAAAATACACACCACCGTCCTTGTTCTATCTATAATGTTATGTCCATCCAAAGGTTGTCTGGAAGAAATCGCTTTTAGCGATAAGACCGCCCATTGTACCTAGTATTAGTTAGTTAAGTCCTATTCAGTATGTATTTTCTAAATTGGTGTCAATAAAGAGTATTTGTATTGTATTGTATTGTATTGTATCTTTATGTCTCAAGGTAACAGGCGCAGTGCAGTGACATACAAAATTCTGGCAGTCCAGAATTTCGCATGCCGCTGTATCTATAATAGGTAGACGTCATCGCTTACCATCGGGCAAGCGTCGTGCTTGTCCTGTTACCTTAGATCATTAAAAAAATGTAGATTTGATTTTATTTGCAACTAGCTGTGCTCCGCGGTTTTACCCGCGAAGACGTTCCCGTGGAAATGATAAAAAATAATCATATGAAACGTAGGCGCCTAAGTTATCAGCTGATTGAATGAGTATCCGATCTTCATTAGGCGTGTCTTAATGACTTGGACTATCAGCCCCGAGTGTCTCTGACTTGTATTTACAAGTACATAGGTATTATCTCGATGTTAGAAGAAGACAGTGATAGAGCTTCATCAGATTTACACAGATTATTAGGTATACCGTCATGTCATTACCTCACCAACTATTATTAATTTTGTACCTCGACATAGGAACTTGCGTGATTCCAAATACAGCTAGACAAATATAACAAACACGAAAACTAGTCGCTTTGGTGACTCTCGTCAGCAGCTACACAGCTTGATCTATTCGCCTGAAACGTTACATAAAAATAATATCGTTTAAAAACTAAAAAAGAACCGACTTCAATGCCGCGCTATTCATTTTCAGTACCAATTTTGAGATGTTTATCTCAATATCTCTGGAGATACTTATCAGACCTCGATAAAATTACCATGGTACCACACTTGCAATATCTCCTTTCGAACAAAAAAAGAATAATCAAAATCGGTTCATAAACGACGAAGTTATCCGCGAACAAACATAAAAAAATATATATATATATATACGGTCGAATTGAGAAACATCCTCCTTTTTTTGAAGTCGGTTAATAAGCACACATTGCATATGACATAGGATAAGTATTAGGTACTTTTTATGAGAGACCGCTACAAGTATATCATGGAGGGACGTGGCTCATTAAATAACCGGCCAAGTGCGTGTCGAGCCACGCGCAGTGTAGGGTTCCGTAGTAGCCCAAAAGTTCAATGCAAGTCATTACCCGTTTCAACAAGCAACTAGGTATTTCGTCTTTGTCACTTTAAAGGATTTATTCTAAGGATTTTGTATTTGGTACAAAATTATCCAACACCCAAGTTCAACGACTATTACTGCTAAACTAATAAAGTTATCATAACCGCTATAATTTTCCTTTAAAGTTCATTAAATGCACTATTATCACGAATTTTTCCAGATTTTTCAAGCCCGCAGTTTAGCTTTTAGAGGGGGGACGCCCTATTGGAACAAAAATTTTCACCTTAAAGTGTAATATTTCTAAAATGGAGCATTCAATCAAAAAATAGTATTAGCAACCCTTAAGTTATTTTAAAAGACCTATTCAACGATACCCCACACAATGGGGAAGACGACGAAAAAAAATTCATCCCCACGTTTCATGTAGGGCCTAACACTAAAAAAAATATTTTTCGAAATTTTATTTCAGCACTTTGTCGGCGTAATTTATATACATACCCCTACAAAATTACAGCTTTCTAATATTAACGGTCTCTTAGCAAAACCTCGGACAGACAGACAGACAGACAGACGGACATGACGAAACTATAAGGGTTCCTTGTCAGGACTACGGAACCCTAAAAACTACGTGCCAGACTGCTACAAAACGATTCAACGCCAGCGCACTATCCATCAGCCATGCCTCTTATGTCTCCTAATGGCCATCTGCATGATTTAAAACCATCGCCCGTGTAAGTTTGTTTACTGCCTCTTACTTCCCCTGTGTCGCCACCGTTGACATACATGTCCATTTACCCGTCGCTTCCTGCCTAACTGGTAGGTGGTGGTTATGCCCTTACTTGCCGTGAACTTGGCATATTGATGAACTGCCGTTTCTAATCGACGCCCGCCTTCTTTACTGAATTATGGCTGCTGGACAGGAAACCGCTTGCGTTAACACGGAGTTTACTGAGCTTTAATTATGCGGTTAGTACTACCTACAATGTATGAATGGAAAATTGTTTTGTACCTACAAACATAAGTGTTGGTTCATTAATGTAAGCATCGATATCAAGAGGATGGTAAAACAATGAGTTATGTTGTAGATAACAATACCTACTACCAAGATAATTACTGAAGAATATAAACCAATAATGTTAGATATTCTAGCCTAAGTTAGGGTCGGTAACAACTTTTCAACCGACTTACAAAGAGGAGGAGGTTCTCATTTCGTCTGTATGTTTTTTATTTGTCTGTACCTACAGACAAATAAAAAACACTTGCCGGAGTAATCGCGTAACATACCTATGTTACGCGATTACTCCGTCAATTGTGAACCGATTCGAATGATTCTATTTTAAATCGGTAGGGTACATTTCCGAGGTGGTCTCATTGTAATTTCATCGAGATCTGATAAGTATCTCTAGAGATATGATGATAAACATCTCAAACTTGCTATTGAGACTGACTCGCGGGCATGGAAGTCGGTTGTTTTATCTTAATTATTCCTTTTCCATTCAGAGCGATAACATTGAGCAAATGTTGAGTGTAGGTGGCAAATATACTAATTAATACGATTCAACAAGGAAATGTTAAATATTTTTTTATGTTAGTTCAAGACAAGAATATAATATCGTTATGGCATGCGGTGAGTTTAGGTCCCAAATTTGGCAGTTTGGTGACACCCACAGAATTGTGAATGAATTAGTCTTGCGCAAGTCTCATAAAATAATGTCCATTCATGTCTTATATAATGATGTAAGAAATTAGATGTAAGAAATTCGACGAAAATCATCTTAAATATGTAATATCCAAGAGTCATCAATCTATTAGCTTTCCAAATAATGTAATTATGTAACTGTGACATGCATACAATACGTAATATTTTGGTTTCTCTTTTTGACAATCGCAATATTTTCTATTCTATGAATACATTGTGAAGTTTTAATAGTTTTTAGGAAGTTTAACAATGAATATTTAAGTACGTACCTACTACTAATGTAATAATATGGTAAGTAGGTCGGAAGTCGTTATTTTAATAATGAGAGAAGTGGGACAGTTCAATTGAGTATGACATAAAAGATAACTATTGTAGTTGGGAAATTGATACGTGTCGCCGAGTGTGTCGTAATTGTTAGCAAAGTTATATGCTTTATGAAGTCGTACATAATGAGAATAGAAAAAATCCGTGGCTATAAATTCAAGAGCTTCGTATTAAATTATAAGTCACATCATAACTTACGGTGTAGGCAAAGAAATGAAACAGTGAATGGAAAACGTTTTTCTGTTGAAATTATAAAATAACTGATTGTTAACGGACACGAAAAGACAAATAGATAATATCAGTCGATGGAGACATTTATTAATGTAATAATTACCTATGTTTATTTGTATTATCTTTTTGTAACCTTATCATCGCCTACAAATACTGCAGTTCTACATAATATCTCCACGCACGCCCATTATTCTAAATATTCCTATGGGAAGTGAACAAATCGGAATTTAAACCAGCAAAACAGGTTCCTGGTTTTTCAATCGTCTCACAGTTCATCATGCCAGCAAGTGACAGGTTCTCACTACGTGCTTTCTCCACAAATAAGAAATAGCCTGAGAGCACAATGCCTGGGATGTCGGCGCGTGTGTTTCCGAGATTGCAGTATTTATCGAGCATTTGTCGACCAATTAAATATTGATTGATTGATAAAAGAAGCGGTGGAAGTCGATTGAGGGAAAAGATTTATAGTTGGAACTTCAATGAGTTAGTAGTAATTATCGCTATGCTACAATTAGCATAGCGATAATTACTACGCACAAAAATGTGTACAATAATTGAAAACAATGCAAGTTGGATAGTTGGTTGATAAACAGCCGATTAGATTATTAAAAGCTGAAATTGCTAAGCAATTAGGAATTTATTTTAGTAGCAAATAATAGCTTAAGTGTTAAATCCAGATTTACCTCCAATAAAACATTACTTACTCATTTTTAAAAACTTTTCATTAAAACCTTAAAAGGAAATAATAATTAAGAAAAATTAACTGCAGTTCTCTAGAGCTCCAATCCAAGATTGCTTGCTGCATTTGGATTTTTTTGTCATTTACCTAATTGTCGCGATTTTACACACCTAATATATTAAGAGGAAACGCGGGGTGTATTTGCTATACAAATGTATTCCCCTGTTTCCTCCCTGGAAAATGCTTCTAGAGCAAAATATTCTTCTACACAAAATTAAGGTCTGTTATAGCTATGCCCCTGTTATTTTCTTTTTTGACCAACCAATTGCAATAATATAAATGTCCCTTCAAAAACCTGAAAATTGACCTATTTTACTGCCGTGATCTAAACGGCTACCAGAAAAATTTAAGCACGGTTGCACTCATCTGCAAAAATGTTGGGCAAAAAATAATTTGATTGGATTAGATTTCGAGGAGAAAACAGGGGAATACGATTATTTTAATCAACATTTTGTAGGTAAAATGGATCTGAGCTTCTGGTGTCCCGATCGCACTCTTGTTGGTTGTTCAGGCACTGCGAGACGGCAATAGTTTTATAAAATACCTATTTTTTGAAAACCTTGCACCCGCATTCCCCGTTAATACCGGTCTAGTAAGTTTGACACATGTTCAAGTAGTGGTTGACGTTGTTACAGAACTCAAGCGGTAGTGAACCGAGGTCGCGCAGCGCGACTCCTGACTCGTTGGATTCTCTGCCGAGTGGCGGGTCCGGCAGCCCCCCGGCCGAGTGGGCTGATAGCGCCACACCTCCGGACTTTGTGTAAGTATTTACCTACCTATTACTATGATACCAACGACCATCTCAGTTCGGGCAATGGGAGCCTGAATATCAGCCTTGCGTAGAGTCTGCCCACGCAGAATAGTGCTGAGAGTCTCCTCTTCTCCAATTGTCAAAATGTTATTTAAGAGCAGTCTTGAGATCAGAATAATATGTTCTATATTATATTAGAATTATGATATGTGGTCTCTGGGAATAAAATTGGCAGCTTTCACCCGAATGTCACTGCTGATAAAGATGGTGCTAACTTGAAATAGACCTACCTATTCTTCTGAAAATGTTTACGGCTGTTTTCAATGCTTATTCTTGTTTGTGAACAGCTAATGGTAAAACCAAAACTTTTCTTCATCAAGATCAGTCATCATCCTAAGAAGCCATGTGTCAAATTCTATTTGGATAAATCGAATATTGACAATGAATGTTAGTCAGAAGATTGCTCACTTGTATTCCCACTCTGAGATTTTATGTTTTAACCCTTAATAACCTAGAGTTTCAATTTTGATACCAATCTTTTAAACCGAATGTTCACATTACTATTCGTTTTTTTTTATAGGTTGGCTGTACGTATTTTACTGTTGTATAATATTCTTTCCAACGAAATTAAAAAAAAGAAAAAAATGTGAAATTAAAAATAAAATGAAATTAAATTTTAAAATATATATATATATATATATTTTTTTTTTATTATTATTTTTCCCTTCATCTAGACCCAAGCACCCAATGACAATTGACCCAATCAAGCAAACACAGTAATATTAAAAATAAATCACTTTCGTAAATCAGGCTATTAAGGGTTAATCTGGCTGAAGAAAAGAACAAATAAAGCTTGGCACTATCAACACAATATATCTACCTACATACTACACATATCTACATACCTACATTTTAACTACTCATTAAATGTTCCCGAGCTTAAAAGAAATAAAAAGGTAAACAGAAAAAATATAAAATAGAAACCTACGAATGTTTCATTTACTCTAACTAAAACCCATTTGGAATTTCCACTGTAATCAAGCACTCCTGCACATTTTCTGAGAGTGAAGAGTAAAATACGATGTGCGTGTTATTTTCAGAGACAACGCTGAAATCACGCGTTGTCAACATTCCATTGAGTGGTCACTGACAGTTCTCTTATTGTATCACAATTCGAACATACTATTATTTTTAAAACATTGTTTTGACCAAGAAACCTTGGCTTGTCTTTAAAGGCAGTTTAGTTTCAGCTTTTGCTAGAGTTGGTCAACGTTCATAACTATATCCATCCTATTTTGTTGGAAAAGTATAAGTTACTTTTATAAAATTGTGTTTCTGCCGGTTTTATTTCGATTGGAAGCTAGAAGATGACAACTCTGAAGCTGTTTACACGTCGCAAATCATCGTGTACACTTTCGATAGGTACCTACCTGCTATTTGGCTTCTAATTTTTTTATTGAATTCTATTCCACCTTTCCACCATAGAACTACATAGTTTAAATATGCATGAACATAAACTTGCGTCCTAGATTTCGGTTTGTATCTATTTATACTTCGTTTATTGGACCGACAAGCATTTGACCACTATCTCTCAGGTGAGATAAGATTAACGATAAAAATCGTGTTTGTATGAGAAAGGTAGACGGCACTGGACAACTAAATTAAGTTCAATCCACATAATTATTAGACATCTCTACAATAGTCATGTAGTGCTGCAAAGCGCCATCTACGAATCGTTTTAGAACCTTGTTTTCTTTTTTTCAGCGACAGTTTCCCGCCAGCGGGCACACACGCGCCGCTGGCTCGGACGCCGTCAGCGCCGGCAGCGCCGCGCCGTTCGCGGCTCTCACCCGCCACCCCCGACCAATCCCCCCCGCTGCCCATGCACGAGCTCTTCAAACCGAACGACCTGCATTGGGCTGATATTGCGACTAATACTGGTACGAATCACTAACCCCTACTAGCTGATGATTTTAAGGAACAGAATCGCAGCTGCGGAACGATACGTTACAATCCATTTTGAAATATTATGAAGTCCGAGTTTGAAGTCAAATGTGTCTGATAAGCCTATGCTCGAATCCCTGGACATCTAAGATTTTTAATAGGTTTACAAAATAAGTTATGCAAAAAATAAGAGATTAATCGCAACGTGGGTTGCACATTATACCAGTATTCTTGTAAGCCCCACCAACTATGGTGAAAAATCAACAACGACCAAAAATTGCAGTAAGAATATTGAAGGGAAGATAATTCTGGCCAAATTAAATTGGCAAAAATTCCAAAGGCATACATAAACACGCTCGAGTCACACCAATATATTTACGCATACCAACCTTCTCAAACATCAATAATTTTGTCCCGAACACCTTCTAATAAAGAGACAACGTTCTGAAGGTGTCAGACAGGCGGTGGTCGATTACAAAATATTTGAAAAAACTATTGCAACTAAGTAATAGCTAGTTAGGTAGGTATCTACATGTAGCAGCGATCCTAAATGAGGCAGGGAGGTCAAAAGACTCTGCAAAATCTGCATAAACTGCGACAAGGTGGAAAGAACTTATAAGTCAACAATACGGCTACCTACGCACCTACCTACATTGCAGTCAACCAAGATGTGAGTTTCTTGATAACCTTAAAAGATTGCAAATTTTAGTCACGTGGCTCATAATGCCATCATAATCATTAAAAATACGACTGCAGCACTAATGGTATCATTTGCCACGTCATCGATCCTTCTAACTGCAAAATAATGATATCTCCGATAGTTATAAAACAAATCAAAAACCGTCATTAAGATCTGCGTCGCCAAATTCGTCGTTAGATGCGTCACCTTGAACTTTGAATGAGTTGTGATCATCATCATAACGATCATAATGATGGTATCCATTTGAATCAATGTCAAAGTACCTTCGCAATGTATGTATATAAGTCTGTGTACCGAGCCTTTGTTCCATCCGGGCTCCAAACAAAAATTAGGTTCTCATTATTTTAGATCCAATCATGTTTTTGTATGGAAAATATCAATGACGCTCAGTGACACTGAGCTTAGCTTCAGTCAATTATTCTTCAGTATGGAAATATCTTCTGCGAGAATGTTTATAACTAAGTATATAGCGTCTAAGCTTGCCTTTCTATATTTCAGAGGGTATTGAACTCCTAGGCTACCAAAGATACGGCACAGTCCAAGGACCAAGGATAGGAAAGGAGCGAATCAATGGATCTATCCTGAATGAACACGACAATCCATTCATGTAAGTGTCCCACCATTGAACAGCAGATTTTTTTTTTCATTTCCTGACAAGCGCAAATTCATCGTAAGTATACATAATTACACCTGTTAATTTATTATCTCACCTGTTATGGTGAGATAAGGGCGAAGGTTCTCTGAAGGATCGAATTCGAAACGAAGTCATCCGTCAGAGAACCAAAGTTATCGACATAGCTCAAAGGATCAGCAAGCTGAAATGGCAGTGGGCTGGTCACATCTGTCGTAGAGCCGATAACCGTTGGGGTAGACGTGTTCTAGAGTGGAGACCACGGCTTGGCAAACGTAGTGTAAGACGTCCTCAAAGCTAGATGGAGCGATGTTATACGCAAGCTGGCTGGCAGCAATCGAATAGCTGAAAATCGAGCTCAGTGGTGTGCCATAGGAGAGGCCTATGTCCAGCAGTGGACGGAAATTGGCTGATTATGATGAACGGTGAAGTAAGTATTTGTCCGGCATCGAAATATCGCCTTCTTGCCTGACGCCCAGCTGTTCTTCTTGCGTGTTTTTGTATCCAGCCAGTAAATATGCGTATTGTTATTGCAGCAACAAGCACACATCAGTGTCCCGCGCGAAGAGTGTCACCTCTACTCAGCAGCCGCTCAGCTTTGAACACAAGTTCAACCTCGATAAGCAGATGCTCAACAGAGATGAGGTTTGTACATTTAATTTACCTTCTTAGAGATCTTACAAACATGCCCATGTTTTCGAGGTACCAGATACGCCGAAACCATGTGTAATAATTAAGTGTAAAAACTAAAACAACCGACTTCAATGCCCCGCGAGTCGATTTCAGTTGCAAGTTTGAGACGTTTATCGTCATATCTCTGGAGATACTTTTCAGATCTCGATGAAATTACAATGGGACCACCTCGAAAAAGTACCCTACCGATTAAAAAATGAATCATTCGAATCGGTTCTCAATTGACGGAGTAATCGCGTATCATACACACACAAAAAACATACAGGCGAATTGAGAACCTCCTTCTTTTTCGAAGTCGGTTGAAAATGAATTCAAGAGAGATCGGCGAAGGTATCCTGTCTACCCGTGTACTCGTTGCTTTATTTATTGCAAGCCATTGCATACCTGTTAAGCACAATCATAGACTAAGGAATTGTACGATAGTAGGATATAGATAGTACCTAGTTACATAATCGATATTTCAATCAGCACAGTTATCTATTTTATTTATTAAAACTAGGTTTATTTGAAGCTAACATCTCAATTTTGGGGCTCACTGATACTCACAATGTAATATTACAAGTTAACGCTCTTTCTGAGCCCATGTTAGTTTATAAGAGTTTGTAAAACTTTTTGGCAATAAATATCATTATCATATCGTTATCATTATTTTCCATTGCAATATTTCCAGGAGTGGCCCGAAGAGGACAGCACAACCGACATCGAGAGCATCTCGGAGCCACAACTGAAGCGCCTGCCGCCGCTGCTGTGGTTGGAACTCACGGCGCTCTTCGACAAATACTCTCTGCCCTTCCAGAAGAGGAAGCCGCCCAAGAAGAAGAGGAAAGAAGGTAGGTGAAGCAATAACAAACCTTGACAAATCATTTGTTAAATCTTAACATCAGTTTCAGAAGTAACTGGGAGCAATTTTCGGAGCAACAGACAGCTGCGCTTTGTAGGTTAGATTGTAATCTAATCGCGCTATGTAGGTAATCAAAATGTTTTTCTATTTTTCGAAATGGACAAGCACCTTGACCACGATATCATTTAATCGGTATCGCGTCCCACTGAGGCAAGTTGAAGTTAGACAAGGCGCTGAAGGCTGTTAGATGTTAGTAAATCCACCATGTATCATATGTGTGCATCTTGAGCAGTCTTTTCACCTAAGAACAACATGCTGCAATTCGGAATCTATGTTCACCCTATATTTAGCATTAACCCATCTCTCTTTCACCGTTCACGTGTAGTAGACCTACGGGCCCGTGTGACATTTGATCTTTATCAATAGAAAATACCATATTAACATCCTTATTCCCATTTGCAGAGGGTTCAGTATTCGGCGTGTCCTTGGAGACTCTGGTCCGCAAAGACATGATCCTGTGGGAGGAGACGTGGAGCTGCGTGCCGAGCATATTCCGAGCGGTGGTGGCCGCCTTGAGGAACCGCATCTGTGACGAGGGACTGTTCCGAGTCTCGGGGAACAAGCACAGGGTGAGTAGGAGAAAGTAACTTCAACTTTCTTAGTAAGCTGTGGTACGTTTATTGCCAATTTTTTCACACCTTTTTTTGAGTAGGTATTCTTGACTAGCCCACTTGGTTTTTATCAACAACGCTCCACCTTTTATTTTATGCTCCTAATGTCTTTGTTTGCCACTTTTACAAGCTTAAGTATTATATTAGATAATGTATCTAATCTACCCTACGAATAAATAGCCTTATTTTTTATTCGTAGAATCTACCTGTTGCTATCGAAGACTTACTAAATATTCATTTAAATTTCGATCCAAAACTGATCAAATCCTGTCAGTTGAGTTCACGGACGTCGAATTACTTTAATCTATGGTTGAGTTATAGAATCCTTTTATTTTATGAATTTATATTAAAATGACTTTTCAGGCGTCAGTCACCTAAACTTTTTCTCTAAGGTCTAAAATTCAAGGATTTGAGGCCAATGGTAAATTAGCTATACAGCATATCGTAATGGACTTTTCCGTTCTTCCTTCAAATAGCATATAGTAAAGGTCCTTTCCCTTTCTTTCAGATCGCAGCCCTCTGCCAGCTAATCGAGCGTCAGTGGTACGAGCAGCGAGGGTCAGTAGAGGCAGCACTATCCTCAGCCAGCAGTCATGACCTGGCAGCCGTGTACAAACGTCTGCTCCGAGCGCTACCCACGCCTTTACTCACACAAGAGCTGATGAGGCTTTTCTACCACACTTATGGTAAGTTGGAAGCACTTTTGTTTTGATGTAAGGATAGTTATAGGTTATCCTGGAATAGATGGCTTTTAGCCATTGGGCCGAGGTATGAGCCGATGAAGATTGTCTATGGTTTTGGGAACAGCATCAATGGAATTTTCACATAGAATATTTTGAAAATCGCAAGCAGAATAGATCCTTCATTGGTAGTTACTACCATTAACAGATGAGAACGAATGGTAGGTAGTGAAAACGGATCACACACGATGTTATCAATGCTCAGGCATAAGACATGCAGTACCCATCTCCAGGATTGTACTAGTACGGGCTATGATCAGATCACATTCATTTTGAAATCTATCTTGCCACAAATGGTTCCACAATCAAAATTATTTCTTGAGGGCAGTGAAAACCAGCCTAGCTGTTTTGCTGCAGTGTCCTTCAAATCCTTGATGCTCCAAATCCAATCCTTTTGGAAATATTCTTACCCCGATCTAAACGTTTGTATATCGTTCCAGCACTCACCGGGCCCACTCAAGGTCGAGCCCTGAACCTGCTAACCCTGCTGCTGCCAGCAGAGCAGCGCGCCACGCTCCGCGAGCTGCTGCGACTGGGGCGGGACGTGGCCGCACATAGCCACGTTAACAAGATGAGCGAGCACAACGTGGCCATGATCATTGCTCCCACTCTGTTCCCTCCGAGGTCAGTAACTAGAACCTGCTGACTGCTGCTGTAGAGCAGTCACTCTGTTCCCGCCGAAATTTGTGGCTTCAAATTTTATAAGATGAGCGAGCACAACGTGGCCATGATCATTACTCCC
Organism: Cabera pusaria; assembly: GCA_954871355.1. Lineage (NCBI taxonomy): Eukaryota > Metazoa > Arthropoda > Insecta > Lepidoptera > Geometridae > Cabera > Cabera pusaria. The sequence goes on along the minus strand of OX940886.1, from coordinate 2,183,350 downwards.
ACTCTGTTCCCTCCGAGGTCAGTAACTAGAACCTGCTGATTGCTGCCAGCGGAACAGCTACTCTGTTCCCACCGAGATCGGTAACTAGAAACTGCTGACTGCTGCTGTAGAGTAGCCTATCTGTTCCCGCCGAGATTTGTGGCTTCGAGCTTTAGAACTGCTAGGACAGATGTTCTGTGCCATTGTATCATGGTTCGCTGAGATTTCTTCTGGACACAAACAGTCTGATTGAAATCTTTTCTGTATGCTGGTCGGTATCTTAAATGTGAAAGACTGTAGGAAATGATTATGAGTGAATTCAACTTAAAACTAAGCTGATCTGTTCCATCTGCTAAAATACTTGTAACTATACTTACTAAATATTATCCCCCCTCGACTGTCACGACGATTCCACGTAGTGTCGGAAAATATATAGAGATATTTCTGTCGAGTTAAGCGATATGAGAGGGGTTGATAGAAGAAGAAAACTGGAGGAACTGACTAGCGATATCGATATCACTATGGTGGTGGTTTGACCCATTACTGAAGGTTCATACATGTAATCACCATTTCTCCTTTATCATCACCTAGAGAGCCCACGTTCAGGGTTTGGGTTTTTATCTCCAAGTCAAGGTCTATATCGCTGTAATTTGTAAATGTAATGATTTCTTCCGAATGATTAACTTACAGTCCGGCAAGTATAACTTGGCGTGCCTGTGCGCCACTGTGCTTTTACTTTGTACTTTGATAACAGTTTCTCTTAAACCACTTTTAATTACTTTTGGCATTATTGAACTATTTTAATGTAGCAGATTTATCAACAATAATGTCGCGGTAATCTCTCAAACGCCAAACTCACAGTTTCAATTAAAAGAATTAGTTCCAAAAACCACCACCGCCAAGTTATACTTGTGGCACTGTACGTAATAAGTAGTCATAGATGGCGCCACCAATGCATAATTGGGTTAACAAATGCAATCCACTAATTTCGTCGTATCGATGTATCGAACCGTGGCTTAATTGGCAGAGCACCTGGACGTGTAATCCGGGGGGTGCGGGTTCGAGTCCCGTCGGTACGATGAAATTTTGGATTGTGTTTAACAATTTACAAAAATATAAAGTGAGACACTTCAAAGAAACATAATATTCTATATCGCTCTATTCCATAAAACTCATTCACATGTATTTCTTTTCCAGCCTGCTGATCAAGCAGTCAGACAGCTTAGAGACGCAGTTAGCGACGGCTGCCAACAGCTGCCACGTGACCGAAGCCCTGATGCGGTGGTGTGACCAGCTGTGGACGGTGCCAGCCTCGCTCCACGCGGCGTCACTTCGGAAACCGCCGCAACGACGGACACACCACACTTGAGATTACACTCTAGTATCCAGGGACAGAGCCGCGTGACCTCGACTCGGAAGGTCAAGGTTATATAGCGACAGTTATTTGTACAGGACTCCATCAGTGTGCATCACTGCGATGCTCTACTGCTCGGCATTATGTTTATTTCACTAACCATAGCCTAAGTTAGGCACAATTTTACTGGTTAGAGATAAATGTGCACTGTTGGATTTCTGTGCAAAATACGCTGGACATAAGTTTGATGGCAACACCTTCAGAACAGCCGTTTGAAAGCTGCAGATAGAAGATAGATTTGACCTTGAGGTTCTGTTTGTCAAGGTAGAACAGAGTCAACATTGTAAATACAAAATATATCATAAACATCACAATTAATTTAACGGTAATTATTGGACTCTACCGTCATCGTTTTAAGGACCAATATAGAATAATGGTGCTCACAATAAGTATTATCTACCATATATTTTAACTAGTGAATGTTTCAGTCAATTTGCGCTGTGCTTATTTTAATCCAGAACAATGTGTAGAGTGATAGTGTTTATTACATATACTCTTCGTAACTTAAGATGTGAATGAGATGCCAAATATCCGTACTTCATACTTTTTATTCGGATTAGTAATAATTTACTGAATTCTGGTTTTATGGAGGCAGAGTTAGAATTTTGGATATGGTGCCATTAGTTGTTAGAGTTACCTATTTGGCAGTTTTCTATAGATTGCCTATTACCATGATGGGTACTCTGGGCAAAATATTCCTTCCGCTTTTCACAATTATTGTTTCTAGCTGGAGGCGCTATTTTCTATCTTAACTAAGATTATAAAGTGGAAAGATTAGATTTTTGTGTGTTTGTTTGTTCCGATTTAACTCAAAAACTACTGAACCAATTTCAAAAATTATTTCAATAATGGATAGCTACATCATCAGCGAGTAACAGGCTATATACTATCCTCGTATTCTCACGGGTACGGGCACTACGCGAGTGGAACCGCAAGGCGCTGCTAGTCTCGAATAGAGTGCTCACTGGGAATAATAAATCAATACGAATGTCGAATAATAAAACCATGTGCCAATATCTAAATAGCAATGTTCTTTTGCTATACATATTTTTTTATTTCTTTCTTATCTACTTGTAAAGTACTACTACTTTTCTTCTATGGAAAATACCAGTGGCGGATTACAATATCCTATTCGACTTTCTAGATTGAAGCAAGCGTCTGGGACCTTTTGATGATGTAACCCTTCATTAATATAAATGTACAAGTATGGTGATGATATTAAAGTTTAGTTTCACCAATTCAGGGTAGAGTACCCTATAGGCTGTTAGGCATCTGCCAGATAAACTAAAACTTTTCTGTAGCATTATTATGTCAGTTTTTTGTCACCCTCGCGAATTGAGAGACGCGCCCAAATTTGCTGGTTGGCACACAACGAAAACTAATACCACCAGCATAAAAAACAAATTGAGTCTGTACACTCACTAACCTTGTCATTGTGTGTTTCGCCTACTATTTTTTTCACGAGGTAGTGGTGGTTTCAAGGATTCTGCGAACTTCTTAAAGAATGCTTATTTTGGGATCAAGCCCCAAGTAAATATCAGTGAGACTATAACTATCTTATACTTTATCAGGAACTGGTGAAGCTGGCTTTTACTATATAATCAAGTTGTAATCAACAACATCAAGTGATGATACTAATCATCATCCCCATACGTTTCTTGTGATTAAAACATTTTTAACATTTTCTACTAAGACAATAAACTCGTCTGTCGATACTTTCTATTATCTTTTTATAAAATTGCCTTTGGTATGCGTGCAAGTGTTTAAATGGAAATGGTGCCTTATATTATAAACATGATGATATTATAATCTTGTCTCGTAATCAAAATATTATGAAAATTATGTAAATATAATGTGTAATTTACGATTTTCGAATAATTACCAATACTTTGACCAGACAAGCAAAGACTGACTTGCTGTATATTAAATGTTTTCAATGGTATTTCTTTATTATATATTAATAACTATTTAATGCATATTATAATTATTCCAAAATAATGGAGCTGTTTCTTTTGTAACCCTTATCCTTTGATAATATCTTCTATATATATAAAATTCTTATGTCACAGTTTTAGTGTTTATACTCCTCCGAAACGGCTTGACCGACTTTGAGGAAATATTATATGTATATTCAGTAGGTATGAGAATAGGTTTATAACTAATATATATATATAGAATAATATTCAGTGTGTATTCAAAACTTTATATTATAAACTAATTCTTACACAGCTAGATCCAACATTAACTGCTCCGTAGCAACAGTTTGAGTTCCATTCACTTTGATCATGCCATTCAAAAACAATCTTAACAGTTTAATACTTAAAGTTTTTAATTAAATACACTGCCTCATTGTCAGCGCCGCAAAGTATCCTTCCTTTATCACAATGCAGAGTATTGATCGGCTTATGTAGAGAAGGCATCAAGGAGTTCACCATCATGGAGTTTTTATCTTCTAGAGGCAACCACACGAACTGGTTATCGGGTCCTTTGACGCTCTTAGTCATAGATTCCATATTCCAATCCCAAATCTCTCCAGACACCGAAGTAGTTATTAATTTTTGAGGGTTTTCTGGATGGAATTGCATTTCCGTGACACCGCCGGAGTGGGCATTGAGTAGGGAAGTGGGGAATGTGTTCGCTCTCAAGTCCCACACCGCCAGAGATCCGGACTCACTGCCTGCGAGGACTATGTGGGGCTGCGTTGGGTGGCTCGTGATGCAAGTGGCCGCTAACTCGTCACCGGCGAGCAGGAATGATGCGGTTGGTTTGTTCTCTGCAGATCGGAGATCCCAGATTTTCATATGACCTCTGATGTTGCCAGTGATGATCTGCAAAGAAAAAATCAATCAAGAAGCTGATACATGGTTTATTTATATGTTACATAGTTTCCAAATTATACCATTAGCTATGCATTCCCTGTTTGTAGGATGGCTGATTGCTAGGCTGTTGCTTTTTCATTCAGAAACCATTAAGTATTAGTTGTGACATAATTAACTAGGTCTCAAAAATGTAAGAGAAATAAAGCTATGACCCACAGCTTCTCTTTTTATCAATAAGTATCGCAATTATATCATACTAGCTGTGCCCGCGGCTTCCTCCGCGTGGAATAGTGTCTTTGGGTAGCATTTTTTATTATTTAGGCTAATTATTTTACAAATAAGACACATGCGTATCCCACCTACACCGCACCGTACCACACCATGCTAATTACCCCTCCCCAATCCCCTCACTTCCCTTCCCCTTACCCCCCTCCCCCTTTTCACTTCCCCTTCCCCTCACTTCCACCTCCCATCCCCTCCCTCCTCCTTCCCCTTCCCCCTCACAAACGTTGAAAGTCATATTTATTTATATCGAATCAACAGCCTAAACAATAAGTTTCAAGGTTCTACCTTTAAAAATTACGATACTTCCATACAACTTTTCATCCCCCTTTTAACCCCTTACCCCTCTTTTCGCATTAAAAAGTAAAAAAAGCCTATGTCCTTTCTCAGGCTCTAGACTATCTGTGTACCAAATTTCATTTAAATCGGTTCAGTGGTTTTTGCGTGAAAGTGACACAGACAGACAGACAGAGTTACTTTCGCATTTATAATATTAAGTTAGGATAGGCTATCATTTGACCACTATCTCACCTGTTGGTAAGTGATGATGCTGTCAAGGTCAGTAAGCACGCTAGGCCTAGAATGGGAACTGGCTCTCAAGGATAACTGCCGATGTCCTGATCCTATGACCCATTCTACAATACTAGCTATGTCTGTGCTTGATTTTTAGCTACATTGGTCATGCTGTTTGTTTGTGAAAACGTAACAAACAATTAATGGGTACTAACCTTAGCAATTTGCGTTTATAATACTGGTGTTGATTTCTATGAGGCAAGCGAAGTAACATTTTATTGTAACACACTGTTGTGAGACTATTTATATTCTATTTTGAGAAATTTGATACACTGAGATCATTCATAAAATAAATAAATAATATTGTTTAATAATATCGTTTAAAAACTAAAAAACAACCGACTTCAATGCCGCGCTATTCATTTTCAGTACCAAAATTGAGATGTTTATTTCAATATCTCTGGAGATACTTATCATACCTCGATAAAATTACCATGGTACCACACTTGGGATATCTCCTTTCGAACAAAAAAAGAATAATCGAAATCGGTTCATAAACGACGAAGTTATCCGCAAACAAACATAAAAAAAAAAAAAAAGAAATATATATATATACGGTCGAATTGAGAAACCTCCTCCTTTTTTTGAAGTCGGTTAAAAACTCACTTCATTTTGTTTGATGAAGCACACAGAATGCAACGAACAACTGTCTGCATCGGGGATGTTCCTCATCACCTCTCCTCGTCTGCTACTCAGAATGTTCACATTGCCGTCTTCTCCTATGGTTACTATGTCTCCTTCTAATGTATCCAGTGAAGTGCAAGAGCATTGGTCGGCTCTGAAAATAGGTTGCTATTGGTTAATCATATGATGAAACATAACTGTTTAACTCGTTCGCTGCTGAAAACACACACCGCGCGTTTTTTCGACTTTTGGTATTGGAAGTAAAATTAAAAAAAAATAATAATACATGTTTATTTTAAATTAATTTTTTCACAAGGGTTGCGTGTGACCTTCTGCTGTTGGATTTTAGTTTTTATATGATGCCACACCTACGAAAAAAAATCATAAAAAAATAATTTAAAAAAGGAAAAAATATGCGAAAAAGTGCCGCAGTCAAAGTGTTAATATGTAGCATCAGCAACTCAACCTGGCTTCTAAAACGGTAGAAACCAAACATGATCCTGGAACTAGGCACACTGTAGATGACAATAACTTCATGAGGTGGTTTGAGCTAAGGCCTAAAACATTTGTCATCTTTAAGGCACCACGTAGTAATTACGAGCATGATCAAAGAGTAAGGCTATGCCACGGCCACAGGTGGATAACAATGACCACCTCTATGACCTCTAGATGATGTAGTTTGCCTCTAAATTTGATTGTTTTGATCTCTCAAAAAACAATGACCATTTAGTAAAGTACCTATTATAAATACACTAGTAATATAATACGGCACAAAAAGTATGAATGAATGATGAATGATAACTCTTTATTGTACACAATATATAAATAACAATATGAAAAGTCTTAAAATAGTACAATGGGCGGTCTTATCGCTTAAAGCGATCTCTACCAGACAACCTTTGAATGGAATGGATAGAATGGATAGAATGAACGAACATGTCAGGGGCTGAGTGTACATTTGAGTTGATTCCTTAAAAACAAGTTTAACTTGTTAAAAATACCACATTAAACAAATATTTAAGTTATGAAACAAAACATCTAACTACATTATATATGTGACACTTATGTACATAAACATACTTACAATATTTATTACACCACATATGTATATAATATATATATACATATATAATATACACACCATACATACAAATATATACATACATATTAATACCATATATATATATATATGTATGTTAAGAAACACAAGAAAGCCTAATTATCTTCAATACCAATTTCAGATAAGTAACATTTTTGAACTTTTTCTCTAAAAGTATATAATGAGGGAGCGTGGTGAATCGTAACAGGTAGGTTGTTCCAGAGTCGAATTGCTTGTACGATGAAGGAGTAGTCATAGAAGACTGTAGTGTGAGTAGGCACTTCTAACTCCATGGTTTCTGATGACCTCAACGCCAGGGAGTGATTAGAAGACAGGAAATGAAAACATTCTTTAAGGTAACGCAGGGTTGAAGGATTGAAAAGAATGGTGTGTTGGAGGGAAAGGATGTGAGTATTCCGGCGGAGGCGAATAGGGCTAGCTTTAGTGGCTACTAAAGCTTATGACGAAAGTTGGAAACGTGGTCATATTTGCGTAAGCCAAATATGAACCTAATAGCGAAATTTTGGAGTCGCTCAAGCTTGTTAAACTGCTCTGCAGTAAGGTCGAGATAGCAGGCATCAGAATAATCTAAAATAGGCAGCAATAGAGATTGTGCAAGCGTAGCTTTGGTAGTGGTAGGCAGAAAGTTTCTAAGACGCTTCAACAAACTGGCGGATGCAAACATTTTGCGACTCACCGCTGCTATTTGCGGGCCCCAAGTCAAAGATTCATTCATAATCAACCCTACATTTTTTACTTTCTTGCTATATGGAACGACGACCCCATCAAATATTATAGACGGAAGGCTATTCCGATCTATTTTAGCAAGCATACGAGAACTGCCTATTATTATCCCTTGAGTCTTGCTGAGATTTACCGCAAGTCCATAGACTTTGCTCCATTTAAGAATAATTTTGAGATCATCATTTATAGTATCAATACTTTGGTGTAGGAGATCAAGACGGGATTGGGAGTAGATTTGAAGATAATTTGGTGGTAGGAAGAAGATAGATCAAGTGATATGGTGTTTATAAAAATGGCAAAGAGAAGAGGTGAGAGAACGCCGCCTTGTGGTATGCCGGCAGATGTGTTACACCATGAAGAATAAGAATCTTCAAGGTGAATTCTCTGTCGGCACCCATACAGATAACTGTGAAACCATTCAATTACGGTTGGAGATATGTTAGAAGAGCGTAGAAGTCCTAAGAGGATGTCAAAGTCAACGGCATTAAAAGCATTACTGAAGTCAAGGAGAGTGAGCACAGTTAGCTGACCTTTTTCCATACCGGAACGAATATCATCCGTAATCTTGGTTAAGGCAGTAACTGTGCTATGACCGGGACGGAAACCAGATTGATAGGGATTAAGGAGATCATTTCGGGTAAGGAACATATTCAGTTAATTGTGGACAAGTCGTTCCAGAACCTTATATAGAATAGGTTACAAAGTGTTTTTAGAAGTAGTAAAAAGGTGCCTTTACCCATATTTGTGAAGCTTACTCCACGTAAATAGTTCTTTAAGTGGAGTCTGTTTCTGATATACACTAATCTCGAGTAATTTCACTTCACCGGTAGACAGTGAAACAGCGATTTTATTCTTGTCTGTAAACTTTATTTGCGTGACATCACCATCGACGCGATATTCCGAGAGCTCCTTTGGATATTCTACCTCGTCGTCCTCGTGTTGAGTCTCCAAGCTCCAAACTTTTATGGAGTTAATTTCGTCGTCCCAACTTCCAGTGAAGAAGCATTTAGATTCAACGTATTCTTCTGGAATCCATCGTATCTTGTTGATTTTCTGGGAGACAAAAGTACCTTGTATGTCTAGAGGCATTTTAATTCAAATAAACTGAGGAAATATACTATTTAAACGTATTTACTATAAATATGTTACTTTTTACAATTTTTACACAAATACACCACAGAATACTATATGTGCTACACACACAATGTTACAAAGTATTATTATCTTTCACAGACTACAGAGGGGGGCAGGCCTACGACATTGCATACATAATAAAGCGCAGACTACAGATAATAAAACAATTCATAATTATGAACGTACTTTGTACCGACATTGCAAAAAAATAATACTATACCAAATTTAAATGACAAACTATTCGTAAAGATTACCCAGTCACTATGTCTATTAAATGTATACGCCTAATACTTTCCGTTAGGTTGGCTACCATGTCTGGTGATACAGTAGTCTGTGAATCAAAGAGTATATATATATTTATACTCTGTGAATTTTTGTGGCAATTTCTGAAAACTTGAGCGTGCTGTTAATAATTTTTTTACATCAAAAACTCATGTTTTATTATAATGGGTGGTAAATCATTGCGAAAATGTAAAGTTTGTGGTGTGAGGAGAGTGAGAAAAAGACATTCAGGCATATTTTTGGCTAGACATCCACTTGACCCGGACCAGTATGTTAATATGCTTTGAAGTCTTAATTTTAATATTTATCGAATAATTCTAGACATATTGTCTCTAGCATTGCTTATTTCATTGATTCAAGTCTACTAAGATTTAGTCATAAATCGAATAATCCTTTTACTATAAACTTGGATTTAATTTTGGCAGGAACGTGAAAAAGTATGTAGTAATGAGCAACACTTATCGATAACCCATTTAATGTGCTATTACAGATGTCGAATATGGGTCAAACTCACGATATGGCGAAAACGAAGATTTGGTGTAAGAACCTACCCATACAAAAACTAAAAGTCTAACGTCTCGTATCTGGATAACATCTTTCCAAAGGCTATCGTTAGTGAATAGAATAAAATTATAATGTATGCAAAGTTGTTAATTCTAAGTTGCATTATGTTCTTTTGAAACCATCATTAAGAGCCAATTTGCATCTGCTGCTGGATATAGGTTCCTTAATTCTACTGTGAAATATGTAATGTAATGCATTTTTTATGCAGAGACCGTAGCTTCGTTTTATTTACTATACCAAATTAACACAGGATTAAATGATACCACTACTCTTCATATTTTTTTTCTTTTATCGATATCGATAAACACAAGTAATTCGTTATGTTCAATCCCTAGACCAATATTACTGTTTTCATAGTTTTGGCTCTTATTTTGTATTGTTAGGTTGGTAACAAAGTGCTTTCATAATTCGGTTATCAATAACACAGATTACTATATGTCAATAATGTAGGGAAGTGCCGACTTTTATAACGTAGTAGCGTGACACAGAGTACTGTGGAGGGGGGTTTTATCTGTTCTATGGGCTCCGTTCACGACCTACGCTTGGAGTGCAACCAAACGCTCTAACCTCTCTCTAACTCGTTTAGCGAATGTACAGGTTGGCAAAATAGAGTAGAAATAAATAGGGGCGCCACTATAGCTGTATACTAGTAACCCCGATAGCAGAGAGAGTGGCGGTAAACTTTAAAATTACTTCTTTAGTGGAACTACGGATAGTCTTATTCATGTTAAAACATCTTTAAGTCGCGTAGGTTACGGAAAATATTAAAATGCTTCTATTAAGTTGCACAAAAAAACGTTGTTCATAAATGTTTAGTCACTGACCACAGTTAACATAGATAATTTTATCACAGATTAGATTATTGCCAGGCCAGAAAAAAAATAGTTCCGTTTCAAGACGTTTTTGCCAACTGTAATGCTCTGAGGTCGTGAACGGGGTTATAGCGTTTGGTTGTATTCCGAGCGTAGGTCGTGAACGCAGCCCTGTCAGCTGATCGATCTGCATCTGTTTTCTTTTCAGTTTTGTTATTTTATTAAATTTAGATTGGATTTTGTTTTTAAGATTTCTCATCTCCTCAGCTTAATGAGTCGAGCTGGCGTCTTGCCTCCAGCGGAATCTGGAGCTTTTATAGCTGAGAACGCAGGGAATGTGAAAATTAACGACGATGGACTTGAAAAATTAAGCGAAGAGGTTAGTTAAACCAGGATTGACTCTATTAAAAAAATACCGACTATTGATGTTCTTTCGTTTTAATTAAATAACAAAATGATTTGTGCTTTTCGTAGCGCTATTCTTGGCGCACGTAGTGGTTATATTCTCTTTGCTTGGCGCTATTTACATTTTACAATAAGGCGTCTAGAGACAACTCTCCGTACCATAATATATTTATAGATTTATAAACGGGAATTTAACGTGACTTACGCGATGTCGATATAGCGATCGACATAATGTTTCGGCCTCATCCGGAGGCCTTCTTCAGGATCTTGAGTGCGGGGCGCTCGCCGACGCGTTCAACCTCGCACTGCGGGCCGCTGCTCGTGCAGCGCGGGCGGACGGAGCGGGCGGCGGCGGCGGCGGTGGTGGTGTTGGTGGGGGGTGATGATGCGGTGTACATAGTGGAGGCGCGGGATTAGGTTGGAGGGCTTCGTCTTCATCACTGCTGTTTACTTCAGACGAAACCTCATCCAACCTGCAGACGGAACTCAAGGTGTCCTCCTCACTGTTGCCACAGGTGACGTGCTTTCCATGAAGAACGGTTTTCCACGTATTTGACAGGTACCACCCTCTGTCTCTGTTGAAGTTACGACGACGACTGATCTCAATGGCTTCTCGGATTTTGCGGGGTACAAAGTACTTTTCACGCGCCAAAATCCGTGCCTTGTCAAATCTGATGTAGTGCGTCGTCCCAGATGTGAGAGCGTGCTCTGTAACCGCCGAGCTACCGCTGTCCACGTTCTTCATGGAAGCAATGTGTTCTTTGAGTCTTGTGGACACGTTTCTTCTGGTCTCGCCTACGTAGCTTGACCCCAGGAGCTCCTAGGGGATCCTTATCCTTTGGAGAGCGCAACAATTGCCTGACACGTGAGGGGGGGCGGAATATCGTCTTGATGCTATATCTTCGGCGTAACAAGTGTCCAATTTTGTCCGTGACCCCCTTGACGTATGGTAGGTACGTTGCTGCTCTCTCAACCGATGTTATTCGGCACTTTGTGGAGTTGTTCGCAATCCGATTACTCTGCTTCCAGCTGTATCACTTTCACTGTCGAACGAGAAATAGAGGGTACATTTTAAAATATATAAAGTATATAAGTATCTATTTCACAATGGATAGTAAGTACCCTAGTAGAGCTCTATACCCAGCACTAGGACTATAAAGCCTGTATTGTGGGTTACAGTGACCCTCTCCGGTAAGTGCCATTCCTTTATGCATACAAAAATTTGTTTTGTTTCTGAAATGTGTACTAATATAAACATATATACATTGTTTTTTATCTATAAATATTTTTCTTCTTTCCCTTTCCACATTCCCTACTACACAATAGCAAAGATTTTATTTCTACTTATATTCTACATACATACATACATACATACAATCACGCCTTTTGGGCCGCCCGTTGGGGTAGGCAGAGACTACTTCTTTCCACATGCTACGATCCTGACATACCTCCTTCGCTTCTTCCACTTTCATGAGCGTCCGATGATGCTAATATCACCTGATCATCAGCGTATAGGAGGCATTTGATGGTTAAATCATTCATTCTTAATCCGTACACACTTTCTTTCAGATCTGTCAAGCAATTGTCTATGAATAGGTTGAACAGCACTGGTGATGCTACACATCCCTGTCTAACACCTTTTTCAATGTTAAACCAGTCTGTGTACGCTCCGTTTATTCTGACATAAGCACTGGAACCCTCATAGAGTGATTTCAGTGCTCGTATCAAACTGCCGTCCACCCCATACATAGACAATGTTGACCACAATTCGTTCCTCACCACTCTGTCATAGGCCTTTTCCAAGTCTACGAATGCGCAATAGACCTTTTGGTGTTTCGCCAAACATTTTTCGGCTATGCTTCGTAAAGAAAAGACCTGATTCATGCATCACATTCCTCTCCTGAAACCCGCTTGTACATCCCACATTTTCTTATCAGTTTCATTCGTCACTCTTATAATCAGTACCTTTGCATACAATTTTCCGACGACGCTGAGTAAGGTAATGCCGCGATAGTTTTTGCAGTCTTGCTGTGATCCCTTTCCTTTGTATAGCGGCACAATGACGGCTTTGCACCAGTCTTCTGGAACAATTCTGTTCCTCCAGCAAAGGTTAAAAAGGCGATACAGCTGACTCGCTACCACACCTTGTCCAGCCCTCAGCATCTCCACCGAAATCCTGTCATACCCTGCAGCCTTAACCGATTTCATACTTTTCAACGCTGGCATTATCTCTTCCATGCTGATATTACTTTCATCGCCATCTTCATTGGCGTTACCAGTTGTCACTGGCACTTGCATATCTTCCTTTTCAAATAAACTTTCAAAATATTCCTTCCATCTCTTTAGAACGCATTCCTCTCTCACAATACTGCCATCCTGATTTCTGACTTTGTCCAGTTGCGAGGTATTAAGATTTCCTCTGGCTGACCTTATGGACTTCCAGAAAAACTTAATGTTGGTCTGGAAGTCGTCAGATAACCTCCTATCAAATTCATCTCTATCATTATCTTTCCTTCTATCCACAACCTCTTTTGCTACATTCTTTAACCTTTTATACTCTTCCTTTGCCTTGCTTACATCTTCAGTCGTTCCTTTTTGCATTCTTAGGTTGGCTTTTGAAGCTAACCAATCTTTCCATGCTTTCTTCTTCTCAAATACAGCTTTTTGGACATCTTTACACACATTCTTCAATTTACACCCTTATTTTCTCTTACTTACACCACACACTTCTATAGCAACTTCCACGATCCCTTCCTTAAACGGCTTCCATAAATCTTCAACCTCACACACTTCATCTAATGACTCAAACTTCTCGATCAATTTACTTACAAACTCATCTTTCACACTTTCTTCTTGTAAATTCTCAACTTTTATGCGTTCCGTACACTAACGGGATGCACACGATGCCGCCATCGCTTAAAGAGACCTCTTATTCGGCACATCACCAGGAAGTGGTTTGAGCCCACGCCGACACCACGGTACACCCGAGTGTCCTGTACTTTCTTTCTCAGTCTTTCATCCACTATAACAAAAACGATCATACTTCTCACGCTTCCTTCTTCCCTTCCATAAGAAGATCCACATGTATACTACATGTGGATCTTCTTATGGTCAAACCAAGTGTTTGTTACCACAAGATTCCACCCAAGACATACTTCAAGCAAACTTTCCCCGTTTTCATTCACCCTGTCATCGCCGAACCTTACCAACACACTTTCATATCCATCATGCTTCACACCTACCCAGCTATTAAAGTCGCCTAGCATTACTACTCTTTCATTTTGTTCGCATTTACTCATAACATCTTTCATGCTATCCCAAAACTCCTGCCTCTCTACTTGGGCTGCAGTGGAACCGTTCCAACGCGCATCTTGTGGAGCATAGACTCCTAATATGAAGATACGCGTTAGACCTACCTTCAACCTCATCCAGAGGAGTCTTGGACTCACACATTCAAAGTCAGTCACACATTCATTAATTCTAGCGGAAAGCAGTACACCAACTCCCTGACAACCTCTGCTGGTATCTGGAACTCCAGACCAGTAGGCTGTGTAGGGTCCATGCGTGGTGGTGTCGCAACCTTTCCGCTTAGTCTCATTTACACAAAGAGCATCAATCCGCCTTTCACTCATCATTTCGCATACTTCATCAATCTTATCATCCATTCCTCCTCTAACATTCAACGTAGCAAAGTGGCTTTCCGCAGCCCACTTTTCGCCCCCACGGGAAACGAGACGTGACGGGTGGCGAACCACGTCGCCGCCATTTAAATTAGAGAAAAAATTTGTGCTCTGCATTGCGTTCCCACGAGAAGCTAGGGAAAGTGAGGTCCACCCAAGTAGAGCCCCGCATATACATGGTTTTCATACTATATTGTGACTATCAAACTTTAAATGAATATAATGCCTGTATTTAGTAAGTGCTATGTAGTAATAATGTGTGCAGTGAAAAAATGTGAGTTATCATCATCATCATTATCATCAGCCTATCTTCGTCCACTGCTGGACATAGGCCTCACCTATGGCACACCACTGAGCTCGATCTTCAGCTCTCTGTTTCCAACTGCTGCCAGCCAACTTGCGTATATCATCGCTCCACTTAGCTGGAGGGCGCCCTACACTACGTTTACCGAGCCGTGGTCTCCACTCTAGAACACGTCTACCCCAACGGTTATTGGTTCTACGACAGATGTGACCAGCCCACTGCCACTTCAGCTTGCTGATCCTTTGAGCTATGTCGATAACTTTGGTTCTCTGACGGATGACTTCATTTCGAATTCAATCCTTCAGAGAGACTCCAAGCATAGCCCTCTCCATAGCTCGCTGAGCG
The DNA here is from genome assembly GCA_954871355.1 of Cabera pusaria. Classification (NCBI taxonomy): domain Eukaryota; kingdom Metazoa; phylum Arthropoda; class Insecta; order Lepidoptera; family Geometridae; genus Cabera; species Cabera pusaria. Next base: position 2,168,290 of record OX940886.1, on the reverse strand, counting down.
ACTTTCAATTGGTGAACCAGTCGCACTGTCAGCGTCCACGTCTCGGCTCCGTAGGTAATAACAGGTAGGACGCACTCGTTAAAGACTTTCGTCTTCAGGCTTTGCGGTATGGGCGATGAAAAGACTCGACGAAGTTTTCCAAATGCTGCCCATCCCAGCTGTATTCTTCTGCGAGCTTCCTTTTCGAAGTTGTTTCTACCCAATTGCAAGATTTGCCCAAGGTAGACATATTCGTGAACAACTTCAAGAGGAACTCCGTTTAGGGCAATCGGTTCCGGAATAACATGTTCGTTGAACATGATCTTGGTCTTATCCAAGTTCATCCGGAGACCGATGCGTGCAGAAGAATCAGCAAGGGTGGTCAGCATGTAATGCAAGTCCTGCACGGTTTCAGCCATGATGACGATATCGTCCGCAAACCTCAAGTGAGAGAGGTGCTCGCCGTTTATATTTATGCCCCGTCCTTTCCAATCGAGCGTTTTGAACATATCCTCAAGAGTGTTGGTGAACAATTTGGGGGAAATAACGTCCCCTTGTCTCACTCCTCTATGTAAAAGGATATGTTCAGTCTGCTGATTTTGTACTTGGACGGTCATAGTCGCGGCGTCATACAGGCCTCTCAGTACTTGGACGTATCGCCAATCAACTTGGCACCGTTGCGGAGACTCCAGAACAGACCAGGTTTCTACAGAGTCAAAAGCTTTCTCATAGTCCACAAACGCAAGGCACAGGGGCTAGTTATACTCTTCGGTCTTCTGTATAACCTGCCGCACTGTGTGTATGTGGTCTATGGTGCCATATCCTCCTCGAAACCCAGCCTGTTCAGGGGGCTGAAACTCGTCGAGTCTACGCGCGAGGCGATTTGTGATGACTCTCGAAAACAGCTTATAGACGTAACTCAAGAGTGAAATGGGTCGATAGTTCTTTAAGAGGGTCTTGTCTCCTTTTTTAAAGAACATAACGACTACACTCTTGCTCCACGCCTTTGGAGTTCTCCCCGAAAAGAGGACGGAATTAAATATACGCTGCAGCTGTACAAGCGTTGGAGTTCCACCAGCTTTTAAGAGCTCCGTTGTAATTCCATCCTCTCCGGGGGTTTTTCCATTTTTAAGCTGTTTGAGAGCCATCACAATTTCGTCCAGGCTGACCTCTGGCAGATCCTCGGTATAATGGCGGGTAAGAGTGGCTCTAGGTTCCTCGGACTGGGGTTGGGGACGGGACGCTTGCGAGGTATATAGTTGGCCGTAGAAGTCTTGAACCTCCCTAAGAATCTCCGGCTTAGAAGTGACGACACTCCCGTTAGATGTGGTCAACTTCGTCAGATGGCTTTGACACAGCTGTTGAACAAAAACTTTTGACCCCCGGTTTCGCTCGATCGCTTCTTTGATAGAGCGTGTGTTGGAGCTCCGGAGGTCACGTCTTACCATCTTAGAGATTTTTTTGTTCAAAGCCCGTTGGTCTGACGAAGTGACTGCGGGGTTTTCTCGTCGCCGCTGCATTAGCTGCAGAGATTCCTCTGAAAGCTTAGACTTCTTACCGGCACCTCGGGTCTCGCAAAATTTCGTCCCCTCCTCCCTGAGGATTTCCACCACTTGGTCGAGATCCTGGTCCACGTCAACGTCAATTGTGGTTTCCAAGGCAGCGAATCGGTTCTCCAGTTTTAACTGGAACGTTTCAGAACCAACCACGGATTGGAGCATATTAGGCCGGAGCGTAGATTTCATTAGGCGGACTCGTTCAAGCTTGCAGTCGATATCTAGAGTGCCTCGGACCAGTCGGTGATCACTTCCGGTGTTGAACCTAGCGATCACTGAGACATCTCTAAATATACGCTTCTTGTCCGTCATAATGAAATCAATCTTATTTTTGGTCATAGCGTCGGGGCTTTGCCACGTCTACTTCCGCCGGGGGTTTTTCTGAAAGAAAGAATTCATCAAAAAATGCCCCTCTTTCTCCAAGAAGTTGACGAGCATTTGCCCCCTATGATTCCTGCTTCCAAATCCGTGTGGTTCTACTACCGATTCGCCGCTTGTCTGTACTCCCACTTTAGCGTTATATACCTAATGCTGTAATATTGAATATTTAGTATGTTGATAATATGTGTGTATGTAGACTTGGTGTGTGTGTCCAGCATTAGACTGATATCTCATAGAAGCTGATGAGAGATTAGGTTAGTGCGGTGTTTGTGTGAATAGTTGTGAAGTGTGCGATAACAGATGTTTTTCGTGTTGCAAGAAGAGCAATTTTACTCAATTGCTGCTAAGAGTTTCTCTGTCTCTGCATAATTCAATTTCAGCAAATAGTTTTTAGTTACGTAGTTACATTTGTATCGTGCTGTGTTTAATAAAGAAACATATTTACTTACCCTATTATAAAGTATTGGCCCCAGTGAATATAGACTGTTTCTTCTGAATTTTGTTTTCATAGCCTGTATTTCAAAAACCCGATCTTTCCTACGTTTCGTCGAGTTTTTGTCTATTATTGCATTTGTGGCTTGAGAGTGTTGTTTACATATTGCAGATTTTATAAAAAGTTGATGTACTGTAAGAACACCGCATTCTTTGTACAATTGACATGTCGGATGACGTCTATGTTTAAATATCATTACCTTCAGTAGCGCACGTTGCGCCCTTTCGACAAAAATCATGTGTGTTTGTGCTGCGGAACCCCACACGATCAGACAGTACGTCAGTATTGACTGAGCCAAGGCATAGTAGATATTCAGTAGTGATTTGTACTCCATCACATAGTGCCGCAGTTGCTTGAAGACACATATTAGTTTTCTTACCCTACCTGAGAGTTTCTTAATGTGTTCTTCCCAAGAAAGATGTCTGTCCATAGTAACACCCAAATACTTTATCTTTAGTAGATTTGAAGGCGTCACATTGGCATGTCTGAGTATGATTGCATGTTGCTCTATGTATATGTAGTACTAGATTGTTCTTAGGTTGTGTCGATTTATTTATCGTAAATGTCATATACTTTGTTTTTGATATATTAACCGTCAGTAGTTTAGTATTTATCCGTAGCCATTGTGACACTCTGTCTAGTCCTATATTAGCCGTCAGTTGTACCTCATTCCATGTTTTACCATGGAATAAGAGTACAGTGTCATCGGCGTATGTTGTAATTTTTCCATTTTGTAATTTCATGTCGCATAATTGATTTATATATATTAAAAATAATGTTGGACCCAGAATGCTGCCTTGGGGTACGCCAAAATTAATGACAGCTTCATTGCATAGTCATTATTGATTTGTATTTTTTGTGTTCTATTAGTAAGATAGCTTATAAACCATATAAGACTTACGTCTCTTATACCAATAGCATCCAATTTATTTATGAGTATAGGAATGGAAATGGTGTCAAAGGCTTTTGCTAAATCTTGGAAAATCCCTACTACCTTGTTACCTTTGTCTAATTCTTTTCTGATATGTTCTGTGACATTTAATAGAGCGTCTTCGGTGCATCTGCCAGGTCTGAAACCATATTGATTATTTGATAGTTTGTTTTTTGCTTCTAAATATTTTTTAAGTCTACATTTTTGATAGTGTTGGTGGCAGGGATATTGGCCTATAGTTCGAGACACCGTCCTCACTCCCACCCTTGTGTATTGGAGATATTATTGATTTTTTTAATGATTTTGGAAACACTCCAGTATCAAAGCTCGTCTGGCATATAAAGGTTTAATGGTTCTAAAATATGTGGTAGAAGGTGTTTAATCAGCCAAGCGTTTGCATTATCCCAACCTGGAGCTGAATAATTCTTTAGGTTCCTCACAACATTAATTACTTCGTGCTGGTCAACGGGAAGTAGTCCGAAGGAACTCAAGCTTATTTCTGTTTGATTTTGTTTTTTTGCTAGATTTTCCTAGATAGATCCTAGATAGAAAGATCGTTCAAAAAGTACTCATTTACGTAGTTCAGTGAGTCCATCTTGTTAGGTTTGAGTTGTAGTAGTTTTTCTGTAGTATTGGTTTAGGACGGAAAATTACAGATCTTTTTTATGGTTTCCCAAGTCTTTTTAGCATCTTTATTATACTTCATTACCTCTGTTCTCTCATAAGTTCTCTCATAAGTTCTTCTAAGATTTAAGTATCTTGATACATGTATTTCTGTATTTCAGATACGTATTTTTTAAATTATCATTTGTCTTATCCTTCTTAGACTTCATATGTAGTCTATTCCTTCTCCTCATGCATTTTATTAGGCGTGGCGTAATCCAAGGCTTAATGTTGAATTTAGATCTAGGTACAGCATTTATATACGTAGGTATATTTTTGGATTGTTGATGTATTCATAAGCATAAATGCTTCGGTAGTTTATTGTCCACATCATTGAAATCTAGAGTATCTTTCCAATTTACTTGTGATAATTCAGCCACTACCGCTTTGTAGTTAATTTTATTGGTAGTTTTTACCAGATCTGTACGCACTTGTTTTTTTGTATTAATTTGCACTAGTATTGGTGAGTGATCAGTAATGGAAGCTGGTAAGACAAGCGTTGTAGCGGATGATTTAGATTTGATCATGTAGTGATCTAGACAGGCTTTTGCTCTGGTTGGAGAAGTATGTGCAGGCAGGAGTCCATGTGTAGCTAAAAGAGTAAGGTATTCTTCTGCATGCCTGTCCGTGGAATTTTCATTAATATCTATGTTCAGATCACCAGTCACAATTATAGTAGGAAAAGTTTTAGTTCTATATAGTACGTCGTCCAATGAGTCCAAAAATTTTGTCGTGTTGGTAAAAGATGGTGGTCTATAGAGGGCTATGATACAGACTTCAGTATCTATTTTAATAACAGCACAGTTTGCGTCATTAAAACTAGGTTCTGTAACAGTAACATTTAACTTGTCTTTGTGGTATACGACTATACCGTCATTTTGGTTAATGTGTAAAGTACACATTAACCGTATGGAATACCTAGTATCCGGGAAGTTGATTTGGCATAAAGTTGTCATTGAGCCAACATTCTGAGAGAATTAATAAATCCAAATTCAAACAAATACGCTTCAAAAGGACCAAGAAATCATTGTTATTCTTGTTTATGCTTCGTCTGTTTCTAGCAACAATTGAGACGCTCCTTGGGTTATTATTTTTCATGTACCGCCCACATTCTTCTGGTTCGCTCAGCATGTACGACTTGGAGGCATTGAAGTCATCAATGCCATTAAAAAGTTCACTTAATTGTGACATCATAATAATAAGAAATATTACATATGATATTGGAAATATTACCTTCATCGCAATACTGAACGAAAAGCAGGACATAGTGCTGTTGTGAAGTTGTGGGCTGCACATTCTTCATTGTGAATGTAAGTGTTTGTGTATAGTATGTGATGTATGTGTAATGTGTTTTGGCATTAGATCGATTATAACAGACAATAAAAATTACATTTATAAATAGATATCTTAATCCTAGTCGAGGTTCATAATAATATTTACATAGGTATGACACAAACGTTTTATAATTTAGAAATACATATTAAAATACGTTCATATCAAAATTACGTACTAGTCATTTCTTCGAAAAGCCGGATTCCAATTGGTCGAGTTGTTCAATTTCTCTAATCTCAATTACAGGCTGTCCTTCATCTTTACGAACGAAAATATTACAGCTACAGGCGCCAAAGAGAACAATGTAATAATAAAAAATACACCCACCGTTATGTACAATATATTATGTTTAAAGTTACTAATTATTATCAAATAAATTATTCCAGATGGTGCAATCAATATCCAAAAGGCTGCTAATTCCAGAAACAGGAGCCAACATCAGCTACCTTCCTAAAGACCATCCTAAAGCGCTCGACTGGATATTTGTGGCTGACGCACTGAACTTCTGTTTCTGGTCATATACTGGTGCAGAGAAGTGGACGATTGAAGGTCATTCTGGATACTATGCTTTGGAAGCTGCCTTGGCTAGAGCTGTGAAGGTAACTTGTCTTACTCTAACATAAGGCCCATTGGCATAGAGGGTAAATGGCTTGACTTCTAAGCAAGAGGTTGCTGGTTCAAAGCCTAGCATGGGTTTTCGTCCACAGGTGGAAGGAGCACTAGGAGCATGTACCAATGTTCTGCCTGACATGCTACTAACAAATAGCTTAAGTTACTTCCATCAAAGAAAAGATCAACCGCCATAACCTTACAGTACTTCGGCAGAACACAGCCCTTGAGAGTGAGAGTATTCTATAATAGGCCTAACCAGTTCATCATCTTTGCACACATTATTGTCACGCGTGCACTACTCCATCACAGCGCAGGTGTCCGAGTACGTGCGTGTGAAGACCAATTTGACGCTGAGGGTCATAAAACTGGAGTCGCGTCATAATGTGAGCTTCAACTCTTTTGTCTGCGAGTTCCAGTTAAATCCCTCGATACGTACTTGGCGGAAGAATTCTGGCCGAGTGGTGTCAAATTTTGCCGTTTTCGAGGTCGACTACCTGACAATACGAATATGCGTCACACGTCGCAAAACTAACGTGTCTTATTCATTAAAAATATTGTATATTATTAAAAATATTGTATTGTATTGTATTTATATGTATGTTAGTCTATAAGGTATATGTTTTTTGATATGGGTTGTAATTGTCTGAAATAAATGAATTTATTTATTATTATTATTTATTATTATCTCCTACCACCTAGTGAAATAGGGGCCACTAGCCTATCTATACTAATATTATAAAGAGAGAACATTTGTATTTTTGTATTTTTGTATGTTTGTAATGAGTAAGCTCAAAAACTACTGAACCAATTTAAAAAATTCTTTCACTAATACATAGAATGGACTTTCGGAATGAAAATAGGCTATATATTATCCCGTTTAAATCAAAGGTACATTCGTGGAGACCTAATTTGCAACCTAAGTCGGCAAATAAACGGTCGAAAAAACACGTTTCTTACGAACGCTGCTTAATTGAAAATAGATAAAAGAATATTTTCTATGCAAGAGTTGTACAACTTAATAATACCTACAAAAAAGTCCGCGACAGCATATGTCTATCTCTTAAGGTTGACTCACAGTAACCACTTAAATCTTAAAATTTTTGTTAAAAAATATTACATAACTTCCAAGGCTATTTTCAAGTATATAGGTATTAATCCTTATCCAAATAATTACGTTAATTAGCTTGGCCACATATTATAGATTAAAATTGTCCTTTACAGTATATAATAATAAATAATAATAATAAATAATAACAGTATATAATTGAAATGAAAACTCTAGAAGATATCACGAATTTCACAAACACGCATCGCAAAATTAATAAAATATTTGCAGTAAAACCACAGATTAGGTCATAGTTACTACGAAAATATTATTATAAGCTTAGCTATGCTGTAGATCCCCACCGATCACAATCAATTTGAAGTCAATATAGTATAATAATATGATCTATTGTATAAAATAATATTCATCTATATATATAATAATATAATATAATATTTTAAACCACCCCGAATGATCTATGTATAATAGCTTTTTCCAATGACTCTAAACACGACATTTAAAATCTGAGCTGTAAGTTGGTGAGGATTTGAGTATTCTGTAGAGTCCAGGAGGCTTCCATGTTCTTACAATATCGTTGAAGAAGACGATTTTCGAATTGATCAGACCTATGAAAGTTGATTTCATAGCACAATTAACTAGAAAAAAGCTCATAATTTTATAACGATTGAACGAATTTTCATGAATCAAAGCTAAGAAAACTCTCGATGAAGACATCTATCAAACAAAAAAAAACTATCAATAATAAAAACAAAATCGGTTCATCCGGTTAGGTGCTAAGATGCTACAGACAGACACACAGATACACACGTTAAACGTATATTACCCCTACATTTTGCGTCGGGGAACGCCGTAAGGTTACGGCGGCAGATGTACTCCTTGGTGGCAAGCTACTTTTTGGTAGATTTAATGATTCCACTACCACTGTACGAAAACTCATGATTCATGAATGCACATAAAACTTTCATTGGTAGGTATATAGCTAGGATTAGAACCAACGACCGTCGGGTCAGAATCAGGGTAACTATCCTTTACGCCAAAGGGCCGTCCAATATCAATACGTAAGTATTATAAAACAAAGTTCATCACTGCGTCTGTCTGTCTGTTCGCAATAATCTCAATAGCTACTGAACGGATTATCATTCGGTTTTCACCAATAGCCAGAGTGTTTATGAGGAAGGTTTAGGTGCATAATTCGTTACGGTTTTGTGTAAATTGGATGAAATACGAGTATGACGATGGTTGTTAAATATGTTCATATTTTATATTCGATGCAACAAACTGATGCAAATTTTGTAGGCATATATGTTCTACCCGTGCGAAGCCGGGGCGGGCTGCTAGTAAGATATAAAAATAGAAGTAAAAAAAACTTGTTATTGTTTTGAGACGTCTGTAAACCGTAAAATGTTAAGAAAACTGCAACAACAGAATTGCAAACAATTTATCTCAATATTAGCTCATGTCAAACCACTGCTATTGATACTGAGAATATTGTTTTTATAATCAGTGCAGTTGAAAATATTTACTATTATAGTTCTGCAATAAAAACTATTTCTGTATACTCCCTAACAAACCTGCACCTTAGATTTATTTATGATCTTAACCAACTATGTATTGTTAAATTCTTTTATTTCAGGAAGGTCACGACATCACTAACCCTGAATACTACTCTAAAATCACAAAAGAACAACTGCAGACCATCATGCGCAGTGACAACAACACTGAAATACCTTTATATAACGACAGACTAACAGTATTACATGAAGTTGGATCAATACTGTTAGAAAAATACAACGGAACTTTCTTAACCTGTGTCAAATTGGCCGATAAGTCGGCAATAAAATTATTGGAGTTAGTGGTTAACAACTTTCCTTGTTTCCGAGATGAGGCAGAGTTTAAGAATAAGAAGGTTTCTCTTTATAAAAGAGCTCAGATCTTAGTGGCTGATATATGGAACTTCTACGAAGGGAAAGGGCCAGGAGAGTTTAACGATATTGAGAAGATTACTATGTTTGCTGACTACAGAGTGCCTCAAGTGTTGGTTTATTTTGGAGCTCTGAGTTACTCAGAAGAATTGATGGATATCTTAAAAAGGGGTAAGATAGGATTTATCAAATAATCAAAGAATCAAAGCATTTATTCAGTATGTAGGCAGTATTAATATACGCACATATACACGTCAAAATCATAAATCATAACCAATTATCAAGTAAACATAGCAAAAGCAGAATTTTAACGCTTTGAATTAGAAAAAAAAAACAAAAGTAATTAACCATTCAGCTGTCATCCAATCGTTTACGACAGAATATTTAAAAAAATATATTAAAGTAGGTTAAAACCAACCATACATGTAACCATACTGTGTGTTTCAGTACTTCAGATAATTTTTATATAAAAAAAATAAAAAAAGTGAAATAGTGAAACACAACTTAGAGAAACGCATACCGATCACAGTACATATCATGATCCGAATGGAACTGATAGTCCGTCTGTCAGCTGCATAATATTGTTTAAATAAAAATAAAACAAAAATCATTATTTATGTCATCATCATCAGCCAATTCTCATACACAGCTGGACATAGGCCTCTCCTATGGCACGCCACTGGCCACTGAGCGTGATCTTCAGCTAGGAAGGAAGGTATTTTAACCGACTTCAAAAAAAGGAGGAGGTTTCTCAATTCGACCGTATATATATATATATATATATATTTTTTTTTTTTTTTTTTTTTTTTTATGTTTGTTCGGGGATAACTTCGTCATTTATGCACCGATTTTGATTATTCTTTTTTTGTTCGAAAGGAGATATCCCAAGTGTGGTACCATGGTAATTTTATCGAGGTCTGATTAGTATCTCCAGAGATATTGAGATAAACATCTCAAAATTGGTACTGAAAATGAACATTGAAGTCGGTTCTTTTTTAGTTTTTAAACGATATTATATGTGTATATGTACAAAAAAAATAAAGTGCCATTTATAATTCCCCCGTCCCGCCCCGTCCTTCCCAGTTCAGCGTTTTGAACTTATCCTTAAGGGGGTACGATTTTCATACAAAAGTATAATGCACAAATATAAGTAAATGGAGGGAAAACTTGCACTGAAATCACATCTAATTGGTCTTTTAGAAGTATTTACGGGTCGGGAAATGTATTTACCTACATGATTTGATTGATTGAGATGAAATTATTTTTAATAATAGTAACATTCAAGTTAAACCAAAAAATATTGATTCAGTAATATGTCTATATCTTCTAATACTATAAGAATCTTTGTCCTGACATACTGACTGACTGACTCACTGACAGACAACGCACAGCCTAAACCGCTGGTCGAAGAGACTTGAAATTTGGAGGGTATATTTGTCTTAGTATGTAGGGGTGTACTAAGAAAGGATTTTTCAAAATTCACCCCTTAAAGGGATGAAATGGGGGTTCCAAGTTTGTATGGAGAAACAAGATTAGATAGTCTTTTCTATCCGAAACTTCACAAAAGTACTTCAGTACAAAAATAAGTAAATACGTGTTTCAGGTTTTTTTGAAAATCCGCCCCTATGAGGGTGAAATGGGGTAACAAAGTGTGAAAATCAATATTGTTTCGGATTGCGCTGAAATTTGGCATGCAGATAGTTATTACGACGTTAGTGCCCTCTGAGAAAGGATTTTCCAAAATTCACCCCTGAAGGGGATGAAACGGGGGTTCAAAGTTTGTATGGAGAAACAAGATTAGATAGTCTTTTCTGTTCGAAACTTCATACAAGTGCTGGAGTAAAAAAATAAGTAAATACGTGTTTCAGTTTTTTTTTATCCACCCCTAAAAGAGTGAAATTGGGGTAACAAAGTGTGTCAAAGTCAAAGCATGTGGCAAATTAAAAAATCAATATTGATTCGGATTGCGCTGAAATTCGGCATGCAGATAGTTATTACAACGTTAGTGCCCTTTGAGAAAGGATTTTTCAAAATTCACCCCTGAAAGGGATGAAACGGGGGTTCAAAGTTTGTATGGAGAAACAAAATTAGATAGTATTTTCTATTCGAAACTTCATACAAGTACTCCATTAAAAAAATAAGTAAATACGTGTTTCAGGTTTTTTGAAATTCCACCTCTAAGAAGGTGAAATGGGGTAACAAAGTGTGAAAATCAATATTGTTTCGAATTGCGCTGAAATTTGGCATGCAGATAGTTATTACGAAGTTAGTTCCCTCTAAGAAAGTATTTTCCAAAATTCACCCCTGAAGGGGATGAAACGGGGGTTCAAAGTTTGTATGGAGAAACAAGACTAGATAGTCTTTTATATTTGAAATTTAACACAAGTACTTAAGTAAGTAAATACACGTATTTACTTACTTTTATTACTTACTTGTTTCATGCTCTTTCGAAATTCCACCCCTAAAAGGGTGAAGAGGGGTAACAAAGTCTGAAATCAATATTGTTTCGGATTGCGCTGAAATTTGGCATGCAGATAGTTATTTTGACATAGGTTAAGAAAGAATTTTTTAAAATGAACTCTTCAAGGGGATGAAGCGGGGGTTCAAAGTTTGGATAGTCATTTTATTCGATATTTCACACAAGTACTTCTGTAAATAAATAAGTAAATACGAGTTTCAGACTTTTTCAAAATGCCACCCTAACAGGATAAACTGTGGTAACAAAGTCTAAAAATCAATATTGTTTCGGATTGCGCTAAAATGTAGAATGCAGATAGTTATTATGACGTAGGTATCCGATCAGAAAGATTTTCTAAAAATTCCTCCCGGATACGGAACGGGGAATCATAGTTTGTATGGCGAAACAAGATGAGATAAAGTACGTGTTGTAGGATTTTTCGAAATGGGGTAGGCAACAAAGTCTGAAACTTTGGGTTTTTCGGGTTTTATAAATATGAATCCCGAATTGCCTTAGTCACGCGATAACATGAAAACGGGTGAACCGATTTGGCTAATTCTTTTTTGATGTCTTTATTGATAGAATCTTTTAACAAAAGAAAAATTTTAAGTAAATAAAAGAAGTTTTTAACGCGGGCGAAGCCGCGGGACACTTCTAGTTGTTCATATAAATCATGTAGAGAAATATAATTCCCGACATGTTAAAACTTATACAAGACCAAAAGCTGTGATTTCAGTGCATATTTTTACTCCGTTTACTCATATTTGTGCATTATAGTTTTGTATGGAAATCGTACACCCTTAAGAGTGTTTGTGAACAATTAGGGAGAAATAATGTCCCCTTGTCTCGCTCCTTGATGTAAGCGGATATGTTCAGTCTGCTAATCACTTAAAGAAACATAATATAGTAGGAAGGATTTTACTTATATACAGCAACTGGATTGATATAACTTACATGAAGTTTTATAGCATTTTCCATGTGGATTATTCGCCCTTGCACAAACATCATTGATAACTTATAAGTCAAAAAGTCATAACTAGATTTATGTCTTCATTGTGTTCAAGATCTCCAATATTCTTTATTAACCTCTCTTATGGCTTTATAAAAAAGGAGGAGGTTCTCAATTTGCCTGTATATTTTTGTTTGTTTCCTCAAAACTCCATAATTTATTAACTAATTTGGAAAGTTATTTTTTTTGTTGGAGATATATATGTTGTATGTTTTCCATTTGGTTCCATGGTAACTTTCTCGAGATCTGATAAGTATCTCCAAAGATATGAGATAAATACCTCAAACTTAGTACTGAAAATGACTAGCACTGCATTTGAAGTCAGTTTTTTCGTTTTTAACCGACTTCACAAAAAAGAAGAAGGTTCTCAATTCGACTGTATTTTTATTTTTTCTGTTTGTTGCCTAAGAACTTCGTCAAGTTTTTACCGATATGAAAAATTCTTTTTTTGTTTGAGAAATTATGCCTCCCGTTTGGTTTAGTCCCATTCAAATTTTATCGAGATCTGTTAATAATCTCCGGAGATATGGAGATAAACAATATAAGCAAATTTGTTTACCTTGATGACATGATTATGTCTACTGTTTACTTTCACTATCGCGGCATGTGGAGTCGGTCATACATTATTTAACGATCTTAAATTATTTTCAGATGAGCTATTACCCAGTGGTTCAGAGAAAGAAATAGAAATCAGAGGCTGTTCCATCCATGCTGTGGAGCTTTTGAAGAAGAAAATAGAAAAAGCAGTAGAAGACAATCCTCTAGCTGAAGTGCCTAATTCTAGTCTTATCGATTACTATCTCTGGTGCTACAGAAGAAAATATGCTGATAAATTAGAAAGTATGCCATTTCATAAAACTTTGGGAATATATTACTGATTTCTAGATGTATTTGTATATTAAGTATTACTTTTATGTACTTAATATCGAGTTTATTAATGTTAATCCAAATAATTTAAAATTAAATTTTACTTCAAGAAATAGCTCGTAGTCACTACACTAATCAGTTTAAAACATATTCATTGCAAACCGTTAATTTATTATTTATTGTAACCGTAAACTATTATAATATGTTTATATAGGCAATGGCTAGTTTACAACAAGTTGATTCAAGTTTTTATGTAATTGAAAAAAAGCTTGGAACAAAGTTCTTCATAGTAATGTTACAGACAAATACAGGGTGCTTTTCGTATACTAGTAATTTGATTCTAGTAATATTGTTATTTTTAGTAGCTTTTTTTAATATCTTATCGGTTAGCGTTTGACCACTATCTCGCCTGGTGGTAAGCAATGATGTGCTCGAAGATGGTGAACACGCTAGGCCTAGAATATTCTACTCTGACTCTCAAGGGCTGTCGGAACACTGTACAGTTATGGCGGCAGATTCTCCTCTTGATGGCGGAAGCTACTTTTTCGTAGCAAGTCAAAAGGAACATTCATATAATATGCTGTTACCACATGTCCCTTATTATCTTGTTAATTATATACCCACTTCATACATTTGACAGAAATTTAGTACAGCTATATTTTAGTATGGTAACTGTATGAGTGTTGTCAAACATTATGATTAGATAACTCGAGTATCTATGACTGCACCAAACATAGTGACGCATCAAGTGTGGTAACTGTATGAGTGTTGTCAAACATTATGATTAGATAACTCGAGTATCTATGACTGCACCAAACATAGTGACGCATCAAGTGTGGTAACTGTATGAGTGTTGTCAAACATTATGATTAGATAACTCGAGTATCTATGACTGCACCAAACATAGTGACGCATCAAGTGTGGTAACTGTATGAGTGTTGTCAAACATTATGATTAGATAACTCGAGTATCTATGACTGCACCAAACATAGTGACGCATCAAGTGTGGTAACTGTATGAGTGTTGTCAAACATTATGATTAGATAACTCGAGTATCTATGACTGCACCAAACATAGTGACGCATCAAGTGTGGTAACTGTATGAGTGTTGTCAAACATTATGATTAGATAACTCGAGTATCTATGACTGCACCAAACATAGTGACGCATCAAGTGTGGTAACTGTATGAGTGTTGTCAAACATTATGATTAGATAACTCGAGTATCTATGACTGCACCAAACATAGTGACGCATCAAGTGTGGTAACTGTATGAGTGTTGTCAAACATTATGATTAGATAACTCGAGTATCTATGACTGCACCAAACTTAGTGACGAATCAAGTGTGGTAACTGTATGAGTGTTGTCAAACATTATGATTAGATAACTCGAGTATCTATGACTGCACCAAACTTAGTGACGAATCAAGTGTGGTAACTGTATGAGTGTTGTCAAACATTATGATTAGATAACTCGAGTATCTATGACTGCACCAAACTTAGTGACGAATCAAGTGTGGTAACTGTATGAGTGTTGTCAAACATTATGATTAGATAACTCGAGTATCTATGACTGCACCAAACATAGTGACGCATCAAGTGTGGTAACTGTATGAGTGTTGTCAAACATTATGATTAGATAACTCGAGTGTCTATGACTGCACCAAACTTAGTGACGCATCAAGTGTGGTAACTGTATGAGTGTTGTCAAACATTATGATTAGATAACTCGAGTATCTATGACTGCACCAA
Organism: Cabera pusaria; assembly: GCA_954871355.1. Lineage (NCBI taxonomy): Eukaryota > Metazoa > Arthropoda > Insecta > Lepidoptera > Geometridae > Cabera > Cabera pusaria. The sequence goes on along the minus strand of OX940886.1, from coordinate 2,153,270 downwards.
ACATAGTGACGCATCAAGTGTGGTAACTGTATGAGTGTTGTCAAACATTATGATTAGATAACTCGAGTATCTATGACTGCACCAAACTTAGTGACGAATCAAGTGTGGTAACTGTATGAGTGTTGTCAAACATTATGATTAGATAACTCGAGTATCTATGACTGCACCAAACTTAGTGACGAATCAAGTGTGGTAACTGTATGAGTGTTGTCAAACATTATGATTAGATAACTCGAGTATCTATGACTGCACCAAACTTAGTGACGAATCAAGTGTGGTAACTGTATGAGTGTTGTCAAACATTATGATTAGATAACTCGAGTATCTATGACTGCACCAAACATAGTGACGCATCAAGTGTGGTAACTGTATGAGTGTTGTCAAACATTATGATTAGATAACTCGAGTGTCTATGACTGCACCAAACTTAGTGACGCATCAAGTGTGGTAACTGTATGAGTGTTGTCAAACATTATGATTAGATAACTCGAGTATCTATGACTGCACCAAACATAGTGACGCATCAAGTGTGGTAACTGTATGAGTGTTGTCAAACATTATGATTAGATAACTCGAGTATCTATGACTGCACCAAACTTAGTGACGCATCAAGTGTGGTAACTGTATGAGTGTTGTCAAACATTATGATTAGATAACTCGAGTATCTATGACTGCACCAAACATAGTGACGCATCAAGTGTGGTAACTGTATGAGTGTTGTCAAACATTATGATTAGATAACTCGAGTATCTATGACTGCACCAAACTTAGTGACGAATCAAGTGTGGTAACTGTATGAGTGTTGTCAAACATTATGATTAGATAACTCGAGTATCTATGACTGCACCAAACATAGTGACGCATCAAGTGCGGTAACTGTATGAGTGTTGTCAAACATTATGATTAGATAACTCGAGTATCTATGACTGCACCAAACTTAGTGACGAATCAAGTGTGGTAACTGTATGAGTGTTGTCAAACATTATGATTAGATAACTCGAGTATCTATGACTGCACCAAACATAGTGACGCATCAAGTGTGGTAACTGTATGAGTGTTGTCAAACATTATGATTAGATAACTCGAGTATCTATGACTGCACCAAACATAGTGACGCATCAAGTGTGGTAACTGTATGAGTGTTGTCAAACATTATGATTAGATAACTCGAGTGTCTATGACTGCACCAAACTTAGTGACGCATCAAGTGTGGTAACTGTATGAGTGTTGTCAAACATTATGATTAGATAACTCGAGTATCTATGACTGCACCAAACATAGTGACGCATCAAGTGTGGTAACTGTATGAGTGTTGTCAAACATTATGATTAGATAACTCGAGTATCTATGACTGCACCAAACATAGTGACGCATCAAGTGTGGTAACTGTATGAGTGTTGTCAAACATTATGATTAGATAACTCGAGTATCTATGACTGCACCAAACTTAGTGACGCATCAAGTGTGGTAACTGTATGAGTGTTGTCAAACATTATGATTAGATAACTCGAGTATCTATGACTGCACCAAACATAGTGACGCATCAAGTGTGGTAACTGTATGAGTGTTGTCAAACATTATGATTAGATAACTCGAGTATCTATGACTGCACCAAACTTAGTGACGCATCAAGTGTGGTAACTGTGTGAGTGTTGTCAAACATTATGATTAGATAACTCGAGTATCTATGACTGCACCAAACATAGTGACGCATCAAGTGTGGTAACTGTATGAGTGTTGTCAAACATTATGATTAGATAACTCGAGTATCTATGACTGCACCAAACTCAGTGACGCATCAAGTGTGGTAACTGTATGAGTGTTGTCAAACATTATGATTTGATAACTCGAGTATCTATGACTGCACCAAACATAGTGACGCATCAAGTGTGGTAACTGTATGAGTGTTGTCAAACATTATGATTAGATAACTCGAGTATCTATGACTGCACCAAACTCAGTGACGCATCAAGTGTGGTAACTGTATGAGTGTTGTCAAACATTATGATTAGATAACTCGAGTATCTATGACTGCACCAAACTCAGTGACGCATCAAGTGTGGTAACTGTATGAGTGTTGTCAAACATTATGATTAGATAACTCGAGTATCTATGACTGCACCAAACTCAGTGACGCATCAAGTGTGGTAACTGTATGAGTGTTGTCAAACATTATGATTAGATAACTCGAGTATCTATGACTGCACCAAACTCAGTGACGCATCAAGTGTGGTAACTGTATGAGTGGTGTCAAACATTATGATTAGATAACTCGAGTATCTATGACTGCACCAAACTCAGTGACGCATCAAGTGTGGTAACTGTATGAGTGTTGTCAAACATTATGATTAGATAACTCGAGTATCTATGACTGCACCAAACTCAGTGACGCATCAAGTGAAAACCCGGTTAAGTATTGTACAAGTATTTTATCAAAAAACATTTATTATTTATACCTATATTATTTGTATGACAAATAAAAAGACAATATATTATGCATATTTTCTTTTATTCATTACATAATTTACAATAAACCCTTAAACATTACAATATTTGTATGTGTAAAACATTTTATGTTTATCACATTTTCATAGTGGCCCCATAGGTTTTACATTTTTATTGCACAACTAAATTATTTACTTTAAAACTACGTACACAACCACTAGAAAGTAATCATATTTTATTAAAAAAACCGATAATAATTTATTTACAGCTTTGGCATTAGCTAAATTACTTATTTTACTAATGGGATTTATTGATGATTACGAGATGGCACTAAATATTTACACCATTTAACCTAACCAGGGTGTTAAAATTAGGGCACATTTTATAAAGTATTTTACAGTTAGTAATAATGTATTCATCACCATGACTTTTTAAATCGGAGTAATATAATTTAACGAACACCCCTTATACAAAACTAAAAACACTAGATATAAAACTAGAAGGACGAATTTACATACAGTAAATATCTAATTGGCCAGTGGTCCAACTACTTCGTTTATTTGTCTCAAACAAACGGTAGTTGCACTACTGATTTAACTACACAACCAAGCTAACGTCCAAAACGAGGAGTAGCCACGAAGAAAAGAGCAAAAGATTGAAGTAAAATATCAGATTTCTCATAGTTACCTATCCTATCCTTTTATATCACATCTTTTCATATTTTGCCCTACAGATAGGTACGCTTTACTATTTACTATTGAACTTATTTTTGAGGCTTTCAAAGAATGCTAACTTAGTCTTAATAGTGCCTGGTTCTGGTAACGGACTGCCCGGTCTGCTGGATTCCTTCGTCACTTCTTCTCCTTCAGGAATCTCTTTAGAACCACCAGGGACGGTGAGTGGAGTAGCCAGAGACAGTTTGAGTTCTTCCCTAAATTCCTTGGAGATGCTTCTTGCCGTGAGACTGTGCATGAATATTTTGTTCGGTTTTTCAGCATTCATATCTTTCAGGATGTTTTCTTTGCTTCTTCGTCTTTTGGAGTAAAGTTGAGGTTGCGGGACCTGAAAATATTGATTTATTTGTTTGAATAACTGTTCAGTTCAAGGACCCAAGGTTCACTATGTTTAACGTAGTGAGTCCTAGGTCTGAGGTTCAGTATGATTTTGCTGTGTGAACTGTAGGATTTAGAATCCATAACACTCAGCTTTTATTTCGTTTCATTATATTTGTTAACCGACTACAAAAAAAAGGAGGAGGTTTCTCAATTCGACCGTATATACTTATTTATACGTATATATATATATTTATGTGTGTTCGCGGATAACTTCGTCGTCTATGAACCGATTTTGATGATTATTTTTTAGTTAGAAAGAAGATATCCCTAGGGTGGTGGTACCATAGAAATATCATCAATATATGATAAGTATCTCCAGAGATATAATAAACACCTCAAACTTTGCAGGTACTGAAAATTAATAGCGCGGCACTTGATGTCCGTTCTTTTAGTTTTGTAAACGATCTTATCATTATGCTAGAAATGTTACAAATTTCAGAATTAAGTTGAGATCTCATCTAGATATCAAAGTTGTGTTTTCATCCCTATACGGAAGCGAACCGAATGGCATCAAAAAAGTTATTGTATATTGACCATTTTCTTGCTAACTGTAATTTTTTTTAAATTCTGTGAATACGAATTCAGCTCATTATTTAATCAAAAATAATAGACAGTCTTCTCAGATCGTATTACCATAGCTGCAGTGGCAGTGTTACCTTGCCCTTACGGTCCTATCTCAAAAAATCACCCTGATATAAGGTGATTTTTTCATGTCTCTTTGTCTGTCTGTTCGCGATAAACCCAAAAACTACTGAATGAATTTTCATGCCATTTTCACAAAATGACGGGGTGATGCATGAGGAATGTTTATGTGTATAGTTCGTCAAGGTTTTGTCTAAATTTGTTGATATATATCAACAAATCTATCTCGTCATATGACGAGGATTGTTAATTTATACTAGACGCAACAAACTGATGCAACAATGCAGGCATGCTCTACCCGTGCGAAGCCGGGGTGGGTCGCCAGTAGGTAATATATGTATACGCTTATCCATCATTGTAATTTATAGACAGATGATGATCTCCATAAATGTAATTCATGAGTATTATGTCATAATTCTAATTTGTTGCCGCATTCCACTATCGCAATTTGCCAAACCTAAACAAACTAAGCTCATTATCGTCCTCACTAAACACACACCTCACTGATAACTGTTAACATGAGAGTAGACCCACCTTCACCGGCTCATTAACATTGTCCATGCTGACGAACTTCTTAGCCAGTTCCTTCACTTTAGGCAGCTGGGCTAGAATTGCCGCGAGTTCAGCGTTCTCCAAGTTTTCCTCGACACTATCTTGTACTATAACTGCTTTCTCCTCCAAATCTCCGTTTTGACTGAAGCTATCAAAAACCGTACCCGGGATGCTCTTATCTACTATATCGATGTTTTCATCGCTGTCAGTCGCAGCCTCGTATCTCGCTGATAAGTTATCTTCAGGCCTACATTTTATAACTTCGCCTGTTTGCACATTGTAGATTTTGATGGAGTCTTCCAAACTGCTCGAACTAATATACGAGTTGGCCACGCTAACTGGTGATTTTAAAGGCTCCTCGATTTGATTTAGCTCGTTATCGTTCACAGTTATATCCGATTCGTAAGCTGATTGTATGATTTCTTCGAATTTCTTATCGGTTTCGTCATCGACTATGGCGGGCCTGGCAGAAAACAGATTTTCATCGTTGGCATCCTCATATTCAATCAAAATTTCGGTTTTGTTATTGATGCACGTGGTGGTTATCGATTCGATTTGATCCGAGCCAACGAATTTAGTGTACTGTTGGTTGGTTGCAATCGTATTAAACTGCTGTATTAGTAATCCCTGAAAAATATTATCGATAAGATTATGTGCGATATCGTAATATGCCTGGAGAACTTTGAATCTAAATGCAATTACAACTGTTTTAATTCTTTCAAGATATAATTGCGTCAATGTTTAAACTTTATTCTAGAAGCTTCTTAGAGATTAGTCCACCGGTTAGTACAGATTAGATATTTAGTAGGAGTAAGTATTTAGTTTTAGTGATGTTTAACGAGTTTTAGTAACAACGTGCTCGGTGCTAATACACTATAGAAATGGTGCAATGCGAATAAAGTACTGGTTAATAATGTAGTGTAATACTTTCTAAAATAGAATGATATGATTAAAGCAAATGCAGTTAAGGTGAAGGTACGATCGACGCGTTAGTCCAGTGGCAAGCCATTCGTTAGTCAGAGTTCATTTGCCAAAATCATACAACACTCACCACTAACGTCTTGTAGTATTACTGTAGTAAATAGTACTGAAACTGTATTAAAGAAAGAACACAAATCTGTATAAGTGAGTGCAGCTATATAAAATATTCTCGTATTAATAGTGCAAAGTGCCTGTTAGTCAGCGCCTTGGGTTTACTCAACATGCCAACTCAACACACATCAGGCAGTAAGTACACTGTGTGTCAAACGAAGATATCTTAGATTTATCATGTTATGCAAGTCCGTCCACCGGTTTTGTATGTAAGGCGGTTATAAAGTCGGAATGTAACCTATTCTAAATCTAATTTTGGCTCGATGTATCTGTATCTATGTATGTATCGTACACAGTAGAGATTCGATTGAGAGTTATTCGGTTGTCAGTAGGTGCTATTGAGACTGGAGCGGTGTATTAGGTATCATCGGAACTACGGAAGTGGCTATCACCATAGGTCGGTACGAAAGCCTCTGCTTAACCTTAGACTCCCACCGAACGTGTAATTGAGCGCGGGCCGCCGCTTGGAGCGGACGTACAGGTCCTCGCTCTTCAGCGTGTTGCTGCGCCTAACATTGGTGTACGTCTCGAATAGATCTTCCGTTATCTCGGGTTTTTGCGGTATTTTAAGTCTAACTATATCCTCGTTTTCCACATAACCGTCACCTCCATTGCACACATCTCTACTCGGTTCTCTTACGTTTGCCTTTCGATCGACATAACGTTCGGTCGCACGGTAGTCGTCGGCAGTATCGTTCTGTCTATCGGGGTTTTCGAAAATGGGGTTAATGGCGAAGTTGGGGCTCGCATTTCTGGGACTGAGTACGACGCGGACGATGTTCTGATGGAGAGCGCACGCCTCGATGTCGCTCAATGAACTGCTGGCACTTACGGGCGATGCGAACTCGGCATCGAAATTGTCTAAACTGGTAGACTTGTTCATTGACGACGTCATGGAACTCGTCTCGCTCACACTGTTCTTTTTACGACCACCTGCGGACGCTTTCGCCTCTCTTATGTAATAATCTCTGCCGTAACTGTAAATACACACAAAATATATTAAAATAGATATATCTTAAAATTACTTCAGCGTTTAAATTAAGATAACTTACCGTTTATACTCTGGTATTTCTTCGGCGAGCACATCTTTTAACATTTTCGGCGATGGACTTTTTGAACTTCTTTCATTTGTGTTGAGACTCTCAGTATTTGATTCTATAGACATTTTGCGTGACTTAAATTCTTTTTCCTTAACATGGTTTTCTTTTTGCACACTTTCTTTACTATTTAAGTCATTGTGTGATATACTTAGGTCGTTGTGTGATGTGCTAAAATTTTCATCATCAAGGTCTTTATTCTTTGTTGTAATCATGTCAAATAGAGAGGACGTGCTTTTAGCTGATAATCTTTTCTGTATGGCTTCAGGTGAATATGGATTGTTCGGCATTTCGACGTAGTTTAACCACTTCTTTCGTTCTCTGTCAGCTATCGATCCTGTAAGACCAAACATTTTAGGTTCCTGTGCATATGAGTCATCCAAATAAAATACAATTTGTTTTACAATTGATTTTTACCTGGGATTAATTCTTCTTCATTGTCATTATTATTATTCTGTTCGCGTGTTGTAGCATGTATTCTAAAAAATATAATTATGTATCAGTATCTCAAAATTCAATTAGCCTACCTAATATTTTTTTTAACTCACTCATATGGCGCATCTTCAAAATGTTTTCTCCTCAAACTGTCAGCGTATCTCTGCACTGGAATCGTTACTGTCTCCTCATATTCGCCTTCTCGTTCGTGATGGCTCAGAGTGTTATTTGTAGATTCTGCAACAACGTTAGAAAATATATTTTGGTTCATTTGTTCACATATACAAGTAGTTACTAAATGTTACAATGTCTCATTTAATTCTTACCTTTATTTATGGCAATATTTTCGATGCTATCATCGAATACTTCTTCGTTGGCATCTTCTTCAGAGAAGTTATGTGCATTCCCATTCATCAAAGACCTGTGAATTTCTTCTTTTAAATTAAATTCTGCTTTAAGCATAGGACCTTCGTCTACGCCCATCATTATCACAGAATCTGTGCCATTCACTTTGCCGTCCACCTCGTCGGACCCGTTTACATTCTTAGCTTCTACAATAGTTACGGTGTTGTCATTAATTTCGTTAATGAAATCGTCTACTGTTTTGTCATCTTTGTATCCGTCACCGACGAGTTTCTCAAAGTCATCAGCGCCGTTTTCTGTGAGACTGTCTGGTTCGTAATCAGATACGCTGTCGATTTTCGTTTTTCCACCTATGACGTGTTTTGAATCTAGTACTCTCTTTATGTCGCTTTTGTATTCTGCTTGTTCCTCGGTATCGCTGGCGTTGTCTGATAAGTCTGTGGTGTCGTCAGCATCTCTGTCGCCGATGAGGGCTCTGTAATCTGTGTTAGAGTTCGGGACCAGCATGGGAACCGGTACAGACTGTATGGTCTTTATCTTCTTCTTTTGGAAGAGCCAGTTTTCTTCCCATGTGCCATCTGTTGCTTGTAAATCGCTGCTGGAAACCTCGTCGAATTCGCGCTCTTCATTTTCTAAAATTGCGTTAGGATTTTATTACATTATGTTTTTATGAAAATGGTGCATTATGAAGTCTGCTGTATGTGTACTACAAAGTAAAGTGTTATGTAACGTACCGGTGTTATGCACTATGTCGCCACCGAACTCTGGGAAAGGCACGCGTCGCGGCACTTCCAATGCTTCTTCTACCGCCTCCCCCTCTTCCCAGTCAGATACGTCATCTTCTTCATGGAGCTGGAAAAACGTTCCTTTAACTTAATTTATTGGTAACATGTTGTGAGTTGCTTATAGAAACTTACGTTCCCCATTTAATTACCTTAGTACCCTAAGTTTACAAGATTTTTCTATCAGTACTCAAGTAATTTATGTATAGGTAGAACTCTGCATCATATATTATCAGTCAGTGCTCAGGGTAAAAGAAAGTAAATATAGACTGTGATTGTGTGAAATATCTAACGGATCAAATACTGCATTTAATTAGCCTAACATTTGATTTTTCTAATGATAGTTCAGGCATTAGATAAATGCTGTATAATCGCTACCTCAATGCCGGTAACTCACACAAATACAATAAAAATTCCTTTGAATGTTGAATCTGGTTATCTAGATCTACTATTCATCATAGAAAAATCTAATAAACCAGAAGAGTATTTATCTAGTAGTGAGGGAAAACGCAAGTTTGTAGTGTGAGTCAGGTGTAAATAATCATAATTCGTCTGATTTCTGAACACAGTCTGAAATCGCATTGTGTTCCGGTCTGGCTGGCAACGTCGGTGGTTTGTGATCAATAGCTGAGCTGGAATTCCAAAACAGACTTGTGGTAATGTTTAACGAATAATTGACAGCAACTCTGTAGAACAGAAATCATTGCCTGACGAAAACGCACAGGTACCTACAAAAACCGTGATGCATAAAGCAGGCAGAGTTTCATGCTAGATAAATACCTTTAGGTATAGATATACATTCAAGACCAATATTATAAATGCGAAAGTCAGTTTGTATATTTGTTTGTTTGTTTGGGACTTTCTCACGGTCAAACGGCTGGACCGATTTAGCTAAAATTTTGCACTGATATAGCCAGTATTATGGATTATGCTATAGGATACTTATTAAAGTGAGCGAAGCCACGGGGCACAGCTTGTAGACAATACATGAGGCTGCTAACCGAGATTAATGGAAATTAAGAGGGTAGGCAGGCCTATCTACCTTGCCCAGCAGTTATATTGTCGCAGCCAACTAGCTAAATATCCGGTCTGTAAGTGCAGATTATTAATTTGCATTTAGACCTTCTGAATAAATGCTATTAATATCTGTGTTCATGCTGGCCAAGCATTACTTTGATAGCGTCTTAAGTATAGTACATGGACGGACGGATCATTGACAATTTGAAGACTTTGGTACGTAACTATGTATGTAGTAGGTATAATTGTAGGTACTATTCGTATACTTGTACTCTGTGACTCATTAGGAATAGAAGTAGGTATAGGTACTCACAGGAGGTGTGATGTCCCGGTTGTGTCTGGAAGGGAGGGAGCGAGGGGAGGACCTCTCCGACGGAGTGGGGCTGGCGCTGGCTGAGTGGATACCGCTGCTTCGACCGCCGGAGCCATTCTCGTTCTGGTACCGCTCGATCACCTGCAAACACACACTAATATTATATAAAACTGGCCAAGTGCGAGTCAGCATCGCGTCTCTTATCGCACACTTAGGGAGGGTTCCGTACAATACGAAACATAACAGAGTTTCAACCTCATATATTTCATTAATTGATATTACCAAGAATATTTGGTTTGGTCGCGATCTAGAAAAACGGGGCTCGTTTACTAGCGCCATCTATGTCATTTTGCCGAAACTAATTAGATAGATGGCGGTTAAAAACACGTTTTTTGTATGGGGACCCCCTTTAATTTTTAACTTTATTTTATTTTAGTATTTGTTGTTCTAACGGCAACAGAAATAGACCATCTATGAAAATTTCAACTGTCTAACTATCACGGTTAATGAGCTATAGCCTGGTGACAGACGGAGAGACAGACAGACAGACAGACGGACAGCGGAGTCTTAGTAATAGGGTCCCGTTTTACCCTTTGGGTACGGAACCCTAAAAAATATTTGTAACTCTGTTTGTTACCTAATCAGGCCTAAACGGACGAGATCCGATCTTACTGAAATTTAACAAGGAGGTACTTTATAGCACGAGGATGAACATAAGCTACGCGAATGAAGTCCCGGGAATCAGCTAGTATAGTATATAAGGTAACTAAGGTAACAATTCTACTTATTATATTCTGGAAGTTTTCTTCCTGAGAGAGATTACACACCCATCCTCGTCGCTAGGGCATCGCCACATCAGTTTCTAACTATGTTAGTGTCGGTTGTACTCTTATTTATTCTGTGGTGTCGGTAAGAAAGTAGCAAGGGTGAGTCCGCACTCCGCAGGATCTAATCGCTTCTCTTACTTTACCCCAACCATATCTGTCTGTCTGTTTGTTTGTTTGCGCCAAACTTAAAAACTACATAACATATTTTTACGTGGTTTTCACCGATTGACAGAGTGATTCATGTGGAAGGTTGAGGTGAATAATTTGTGAGGTTTTATATAAATTGGTTGAAATATGACGATGTTTGTTGAAGATGTTCATTCATACTCGAAGCTACAAACTGATGCAGATGCAGGCATATAGGCTCTACCCATGCAAAGCCGGGGCGGGTCGCTAGTTATAATACACATTATATTTATGTATATTACTTATATTATACGTGTTTAGTGTATTGTTTATGTTTTGCTTATTTATTTTAGTTTGTTATTTAACACCAGTTACACCGCCATGTACATTTATATAAATCCGTACCACCCAAGATTGACTAGAAAAAATGTTCTTTGCACTAAAAGCGCCCTTCGTTTCACTTATTTTGTACGTTTTAATCAGTTTATTGTTTCTATATTCTTAATGGTGATCAATAAAGAGTTTTCCTAATCAAATAAATAAATTAAATATTAAATGAGTGAATAAAAATTTAATATTCAAGTATATTTAACGGATTCTTTACGAGCATATTTAATTAATATGAATACGATGTGCCGATAAAACAACTATGTCGACCACACTTCATTAGAAATGCAAAGTCGTTAGAAGTTAATGTTAACATTTAGCAAACTATAGAAGAAAGCTATTAACAGAGGCGAATCAAAAACAACCATTAAACGTACCTACAATAATGAACATGTTAATATTTTAAACAAAAACCTGCGAAGTTCCATTAGGAAAGTAGCTCACTAAGCCGTTGAAGAAATTGTACATCTTGTTACGTCATTGGATTATGATCACTATTGAGTTGCAATAAGAAACTTTTAGAACAATGCAATCGGAAAAAGGTGTAATTCACACGCGCGCACTTTCGCACTGTGAAAATATGCGAGCAGCACGGGGTTGACGGGAAATATCAGGGTTGGCACTTTGGTTAAATTAAAGTTAAAGTTATTAATTATTTGAAATATTTTTGTCTGTCAGTTTACTGTCAAGTGTAAACTAAAGTTAGATTTATTTAGTTACTTTCATCATATTTATTTTATGAAAATTTAAAAACTTGTATTGAATCATTTGAAAAAAACCGCCAACACTAACACAAATAGTACTGCAAATGTTTAGTAATTGTACAAAGTCAAGTCAAGTTAAGTCAAAGCATTTATTCAATTTATGGGCAAATAAAAAATCTGCACTTACACACGTCAAAGAACATTAAATAGACCATATCAATAATAATAATTCTAAATATAACAAAAACATAACTTATTGCATACAATTAAAAAAAACAAAAGTAATTCAGCTTTCATCTAAACTTCGAACGTCGCGCTTAAAAAATCCCCTGATTAATGTAGGGTTGCCAACCGTACTATTACGTGTATCCCCAATGCATGTTTTAGTAATTCAGACAATTTTTATCCAAAAAATTGTGAAATAATGAAACACAAAAATAAATGTAACGCAAACTAATCGCAGTACAAATCAAATTCCGAATGGAACTGATTGTCCGTCTATCAGCTGAATAGTAAGCAAAGTACTATTACTCCGTCAATTTTGAACGGATTTGAATGATTATTTTTTTAATTAGTAGGGTACACTTCTTAGGTGGTCCCACTGTAATTTCATCGAGATCTGATAAGTATCTCCAGAGATATGACATGATAAACGTCTCAAACTTGCTACTGAAATTGACTTGCGGGGCATGGAAGTCGGTTGTTGTAGTTTTTAAAGTATCTTAATAATTTTGTGTAAATTACATCTAGCTTGAAGTACGACATATCCCGTTTTATTGCCGTAAGTACATATTTTCTTACTTATCCATTTAGTCCATAGAAAAACGACAGTCATTATAACTTATTTCCCAACATTGTCAGCTGCGTTTACGAGACGTGTAATTTTAGTGTTCACATCCATAATTTCACTTTGTGCAATTATTTGGATAGACTTTCAGTTGTTTCTCTCACTTCTCTCAGCCGACTCGGAATGCACTCTGAGTGAGGAAATTGCGTGACTTGTTTTTTTTTAGTTTTTATTTCTGCAAAAAATACACTATTCATCCGCTTTTATTAGCCTCGTGGCTGCTCTAGATTCTATTATCATGTAAAGACAATGACTTGTGTACTTATGCTGAGGTTATTTTAAAATTACTATTGTGACTACATTGTCTTATTTTATTTTCTTTTACTTTGTCAACATCAACTTTCATTGTAAACTGAATATATATTTTTTTAATATCGTTTAGGCTAGCGTTTGACCACTGTCTCACCTGTTGGTAAGTGATGATGCGGTCGAAGATGGTAAGCACGCTAGGCGTATAATGGGAACTGGCTCTCAAGGATAGCTTCCGGAAAACATTAGATGTTGGGTGACAGATTTTCTAACTTGAGGGTGGTAGCTGGCCAGGCGGACACTAGATAGTGTCCTAGCACCATGCGGGGGTTGTTGGTTTCTTAACGATGTTTTCCATCACCGGAGGGCCACTGTGAGAAGCGCACATACATATTTCGATAGAAAAATTCAGTGGTGCACGGCGGTTTGAACTCAGTACCACGGCATCAAAGCCGACCGTTCTCCCGATTACGCCACCGGGCCCTCAAAATTGCTTATTTGAATGTAATGTGATGTCTTACGCAAAGTTTAATTACTCTAATGATTTTTCTGCATGAGGAATATATTGAGGATATTGAATTATATTATTCAAAATCTTTATGAAGATTCAGCGAGATTTCTCACCCAACTATATAGGTGAAAACATAACCGGTAGGTAATAGATATTGAACCAATAATATTGTTGATTTAACTAATTTGGACAACTCTTAAAATAGTGTAATCCTTGTCTTACATATACGACAAGAGTTTTAGTGCTGTCAAATTTAGTTTAGTTGAAGAAGCAACGGAAATGGCACTCATAGATTTTTTGATAGTAATCGACAATGAGGCGCATTAAAAAAAAATAGTTCCTGGAGACCTAACAGATGGCTTACAAATGGAAAACCTTGTAATGTCACCGCAGTTTTGGCAGGGGCACGTATTTCAAAATTGATGTCCTATGTAACGATATCCAATGTTTTAGGCCATGAAAAAACGCTCATAAATGTTTTTAATACACGAAATCTCGAAAATCTTCATTCGTAGGTAGGTGACAGATGTAGTGCTTAATTGCAACATGACGCCATCTAGTGAGTTTAGTCGAACTATTTTTAATGATAGGTTTCTTCTTATTGTTTCTTCTTCATCCGGAACTCGATTAAATGCCATCGTGTAAGTCATTACATTAATTTCCCGTTGTTATTAATCTAATGCTACTATTCCGTGTATGTACATTATTCTACGTACAATGGTAACATATAACAGCACTGTAATATCATGTCGCGATCCTTATCGACTCAATAGACTGATAGCTTTGTTTTAAGTCACAGATACATTATTATTTGTAGTGTCATTTTCCATTATATCTTGAGTAAACCTTATATTACGTTACCAGCTCCCTGAATTTTTTTAAAAAGATTTTTTTTGTTGGGTATTTTTAACCTCTCACGAAGAATATTATGTCGGCATTTAGGTACTAAAATATTTTTATTATTTTAAGGTCGATTTAAGTAGATTATATATATTTGCTATCGAACTTTTCATGACTACGATTAATAGCAACTTGATAAATAAATAACCGGCCAAGTGCGTGTCGGCCACGCGCAGTGTAGGGTTCCGTAGTAGCCCGTAATTCAATGCAAGTCTTTACCCGTTATAAAAACAAGCAACTAGGTACTTCGTCTTTGTCACTTTAAAGGATTTATTCTAAGGATTTTGTATTTGGTACAAAATTATCAAACACCTAAGTTCAACGACTATTCCTGCTAAACTAATAAAGTTAACTTAAATATATATAGTATAGTTATAGTTATTCTTTAAAGTTCATGAAATGCACTATTATCACGAATTTTTCCAGATTTTTCAAGCCAGCAGTTTAGCTTTTAGAGGGGGGGGGGGACAACACTTAAATTATTTAACTGATAAATTGTTCGAAATGAGCCCAGTCGTTCCGGCTACACAACATTAGTCGCCGTTGAAATTCATTTCTTGTAGCCTTAAGCTTAATGAAAATTTCAATGCCTGGATAGGTACAAACGGGACGTTTCGATGGCCTGCAAGAAGTCCAGACCTGACGCCCATGGACTTCTTTTTTTGGGGTCATGTAAAAAATGTTGTTTATGAAACTTGCTATGAAATAAGTAGCTAGTGAAATAATTTAAGTGTTACAAAATTGATAGTAAAATAAAGTTGATGTTAGATTTAACGATTATTTTTATTTTTAAGACCTAATGTTTGTTAGAGAAACTTTATCCTGAATATTAATACTACCGATTAGTATAATAAAATAAAGAGTGTTTATTTTTTTTAATTTTAGTTGGTTCGAGTACCGGGCGAAGCAAGCGAGTTTAAAAAAATCTTTTAATGCAGATTTGTTTCTTTTCAAAAATAAAGGAATGTCTCCTTTAAGTAAAATGAGCTAGCTTAAGGATTTAAAGTAGTTTCCCTCCAGGGCCTGAGTTTAATTTCCACACTGTATAAGGTTGTCTGAAAGAGATCGCTTTTAAAACCGCTGATTCTTGTAAACTATTTTATTTATAAGGTGTTTCATAAATTGTTTATTTATCTATAAAGCTATAATGGTAATAACGTACAGCTCATAAATATCAATATTTAGAGCCAGTTCCCATTCTAGGCTTAGCGTGCTACAATTCTCGACCGCATCATCACTTACCAACAGGTGAGATAGTGGTCAAACGCTAGCCTATGTGATACAAAAAAAAATTAGGCTTTAATTGTAAGTACCTACTTACCCAAGCAAAAACGTACAAAAATACCACAAAAAACACAAAAATCAATTGAAACGCCATTTTCCCGCAGTCACGGAACGTCCAACATCGCGATCACTGCACAGACACTAATCCTTGTTATCGCTAATGACTTTTTAATATTAATGCTTACCATTTCTTTAATGTGGTAGGATTTATTGAGAACTATCCGGCGGATTGTCGGACGGTTATCGGGACAATGCGATATGTCTAGATAATAAGATTAGCTGGCTGATAGCCGGTATCGACGATATTCTCGGCCTCGACGTGAAGAAAGTGTGATTGATCGTATGGGATATCCGTTTTGATGTCATTTCTAATGTTTTGCTGATATAAATGGGCTTAGAAATTTGCTACTGTTTGAATGGTTTTGGATCCAATCTGAAGTGGATTCTATAATTTTAGTCATGAGTGTAGTTACTATGCTTTTTGACTAAACTCGTAATTTTGATCAAGTTGTATTGATGTGATTCTTTAAGAGGTAACGCGGGGTGCACTTTTCCATACAAATGTATTCCCCCGTTCTCCCTGGAATATGCTTCTAAAGCAAAATTTGTTTCTACAAAAAATCAAAGTCTGCTGTAGCTATCATTTGCTTTTTTTGACCAACCAATTGCAAAAATAAATATAAGCATTCTAACCTCCTCTTTAAGATTTTTGAAGGTTCATATTTCTGTTTGTAATTGGTTGGTCAAAAAAAGAGAATGATAGGGGCGTAACTATAGCAGTCCTTGACTTTTTTTAGAAACAATTTTTTCTCTCGAAGCATTTTCCGGAGAGGAAACGGGGGAATACATTTGTATGGAAAAGTGCACCCCGCGTTTGCGCTTAACTTTCAAAATGTATTATAGTACTGTGGGAATAGTTTCAATATAACAGGGTTATAAAGAATAGTAGGTAGTGTTTATACTAGCTCACTGTATTAATTCTTTCTTATTTAGTGTCGACTGTCTCGACCTAGGTTTCGTGAATGATCGATGCATTTACAGGAAGCTTACGCAGCAAGATTGCACACCGACTAATAAAACAGTGCTGATGAAAATTGTATAATTACATTCCTACCTATAAAATTATGTTCGTGACAACCCTAAATTAGTGAAGGGTGAATACCGGTAGACTAATAAGTAGGCGTTGTAGGGATTCACGTCATAGGGTTACGTCGTGAACCTAAACGTTTCTATAACCGGACCTATAACTGGTTCCAAGATTTACCTGATGTTATAAATATGCAAGTTTCCTGGTGTTTTGTTAATTTTTGGTTTTCTATAAAACCCACCGCAGGCATAAGTTTCGCTTGGGTTATATATTTTATTTTTTCTATATTTCAGAAGTTAATACATTTTGTAATTATTTATTATTGGTAGGTATCTGGTTAAATAGACAGACATAGCTTGATGAGGTTCTAAAGTGTTACAAACGCCTTGTTGTTTTGATTACAATCTTCGGAATTTTTCAATCTCTAAACTTTTCCTTATATAAGCATTTAAAATAATATTATGACTATACTTCGCGCCTGATTATTATAATCAAGCAATGTAATTATGATACAACAGATTTATGAAAATTGTCTTCTGGTGAACCAGAGATTTAAATGTTATATATTACTGTTAAAGGATCTCTTATTAGAGAAGTACTTATTGGAATACCTACACAAATCACTGTATACGGGCACGCATTTATTGAAGTTATACTTCTTTTGGCGCGATAGAGAAAAATGATGAGAGTGAACTTTTACGATGCGCGCGCACACCGACACCTAAATTTAACATCGTGAAGTTAGTTCTAGGTGGTACGATGCGCGCACACCGCCACCTAAATTCTACACCGTGAAGTTAGTTCTAGGTGGCATGACTATGTTCAAGTTGTATATGTCATTTCGTAAGAACGTCATATTTAACGTCATATTTTTACGTTAATAAAACCTTTTTTATGTAAATAAAATCTTTTTGATTAATTTTAATATTTATCGTTAATCAATACTGCATTTTAGTTATTTTTTTCCATACGCCACAGAAGTATAACTTCTAACGCGTGTACATAAGTCCACACACGTTTTTTTTTTATCCAGACTAATCCAGACTATCCAGAATCCCAGACTAATATATTTAAAAAAAGTATGTAACTCTGTCACTCTGTTTGTTACCTAATCACGCCTAAACAGACGATCCGATCTTACTGAAATTTAACAAGAAGATAGTTTACACTTACAGCTTGAGTATGACCATAGGCTACTAATTTCTGATGATGGTATAAGTGAATGAAACCGCGGGTATCAGCTAGTTTCATATATATATATATATATTATACTTTATAGGCTAGCGTTTGACCACTATCTCACCTGTTGGTAAGTGATGATGCGGTCGAAGATGGTAAGCACGCTAGGCCTAGAATGGGAACTGGCTCTTAAGGATAGCTGCCGGAACACATTAGATGTTTTGGTGACAGATTTTCTAACTTGAGGGTGGTAGCTGGCCAAGCGAACACGAGATAGTGTCCTACCACCATGCGGGCGTTGTTGGTTTTTTTAACGATGTTTTCCTTCACCGGAGGGCCATTCTGAGAAGCGCACATAAATTTTGTGCACAGCGGTTTGAACTCGGTACCACGGCATCAAAGCCGACCGTTCTCCCGATTACGCCACCGGGCCCTCGAAGTTTCATATAAAAACATGTACGTGACCACACTATAGCCTGGTGTTAACTGACAATGCATTCTCTTACACAGGTAGAGTCAACAGCAATTCAGTTTTCTCCTTTTGTCCGCAGATTTTCTAGGTTTGCTGTTGTGTTTCACTAATTCACTTTTTTTTTTTAAATATAACAATTGTCTTCATTGAACCTATTCTGTTGTCATGATGTGGACGACGGTAGTGTGACTACTAAGGTGCTGAACAACCTATTATCAACCGACTTCCAAAAAGGAGGAGGCTCTACATTTTTCTGCATGTTTTTTTTGTATGTTTGTTAAATCGTCAGTTGTGAACAAATTGAAATAATTATATTTTTCATGGGTAGGGTACATCTCCATGGTACCAACCATTGCCAAATGCATTGAGATCTGATGAGAATTTCCAGAGATATGGCAATAAACACCCCAAACTTGTCATGAATTCTTGAATAGGTGTGTGTGGTCTTTTAGTAAATTTTATCAAGGTTGGATAACTATATCTCCAGTGATATGTTGATAAAAATCTCAGACTTGCGTGGCATGTGAACCTAGTCAGTTTTTTTCAGTTTTTAGCTATTAGAATTCACAATGCCCAACTGTTGGGCACTTAATACTGTATCTACTTATTTACCACTTAGCTAGCATCATCTAGCACCGAACATCATGCCAGATCTCGGCGATCTGATCAGTAACTAAGTTTGGTTGGTGGTACGAGCCACGACCGAAGCCTAATAGCATTTGTCATTCATACAGAACCACCTTAGTATCACACGTAGAATTACAGAAGCTTACGAAAGCAGCTAAACGTACCTTGTTCAAAATAGCACTGGCCAGTAAATCTTCATAAGTAGAAGACTCTATGGTCGGCGTGGTAGGCTCCGCGGCGTACCTAGCCAGCGCCGGCAGCGCTGCAGCTTCCTCCACCACTCGTGCGACCAGCCGCTTCAGCTGGACATGGGCGCTGCTGGCACCGCTGGATGGACGCCCGCTTGAAGCGCTGCTGCTCGGTGAACCATTTCGCAGCGAGGGCAAATCTAGAAGAATGTAAACAAAATAGTTTAGACGTATTATGAGATTAATAGAAGATTTACTAAAAAATTGTTAATTCCCTAATGGGATATCTTTATTACCTCCTCATGATTGTACATAAATACGGTCTATGCTATTAATCTTTTTCCTGTAATAGTAGAGGTAGAGCGGGTCAATATAGAGTCTGTGCAAAAAGAGAACTGTCGTGGCGTTACCATGAACTAAAATTCAAATATCGATGTATATGTACTGTATACATGTACCTCGATGCATTCAAAGTTAAGGAAAGATGGTAGGTACTACATACCTACCTAGTAGCACACGATAATGATACTACAATTGTTTGATACTTGTACCCACCTACCAAGTATCAAACAATTGTAGTCGTACTAGTACTGACATCAGCGTTGTCAATGCAACAAAACAGTAAATTAAAACGACCGACGCGACCTCAATTTCTACGAAGGTTCTCTTTTTGCACAAAATCTAGTTGCACCTCAGCAATAAGCGGCAATAGCCCATGGCTAAGGTGTCGGCCTGGCGATCGAGAGGTTGTGAATTTCGATCCTCACCCATTACACTATTGACATTTGGCAGATTATGGCCATTGGTAAATAAAAATTAATACTTCGAATCGGTCCATTAGTATCAATTGAAGTATATAGGTGACGTTGTTTGTTTATATTAAACGTTCACTTTTCAAACTTCTTACGTTTACCCAATAAAAATTGCAAACTACTGTGACTAGGATTATCACTCGTAAATACCATGTTATGTGAGTGCGAAAACCAAACCAAGTACAATACTTATGTGCCAAACACCAAGCAAACTCCGTAAGTTAGAACACACACTCATACCAAATATAAGTACTTAGTGCTGTCAACTTACTGTGCAAAGTACAAACAATTGTTTCTCCTATTTGCTTTGCTCGTCGCCTACCAATGTACTGCTATGTATGCGTATATAAGATGTCTGACATTTTTGCCATTAAGTCATTAGACAGGTGGCAATGACACCTTGTTCAATAAGTAGGATTATCCGATAACGTTAATTTTGTGTGCAAAGTGCTTTAAGTTAATTAAAGTTGTTCTACTGTATTTTGAGCACCATTGGCGTTAAGAATAGATGGTTAGACTTCTAAGTGAGAGGATGCCGGTTCGAATCTTAGCACGAGTATATCGATCATATCGATGTTCCGACTGACTAGCTACCGAAAAGTAGCTTACCAACATAAAGAAGAAAATAACCTTTTGGTTTTTTGGCACCACACAGCCCTTGCTCCTATGACCTGCGGACGAGCACCCGTGCTAGAATTTGAACTGGCCACCTCTCGCTTATACGAGTAAGTCAAGTCGTCATCCTTTACGCCAACGGGACTCAGAGTTTTTGAGTTTGAGGATTTGTCAGACTGGACGGACTTGTTCAGAGTTTACGCACTAAGTTCAGATAAGTGTGGATCATCTTGTGTATATAAATAGCCTCAGACTATCATCCAGACG
Organism: Cabera pusaria; assembly: GCA_954871355.1. Classification (NCBI taxonomy): domain Eukaryota; kingdom Metazoa; phylum Arthropoda; class Insecta; order Lepidoptera; family Geometridae; genus Cabera; species Cabera pusaria. The sequence goes on along the minus strand of OX940886.1, from coordinate 2,132,335 downwards.
GAGCCGTGCCTAACACCCGTGTGAACACAAGTTCAGTAATACTAAATGCTTGAGTTATAAGTTTCCGCGCTCAGTCCGGCATGATTACTGCGTAAGCAACGCTGCGAAGTAATACTGCACGGAAGCGTCCGACTCTGCTGCCGCTTGGTAGCAAACTGAGCGCGGAAGCGTATTACTCAAGCATTTAGTATTACTGAACTTGCGTTCACACGGGTGTTAGGCACGGCTCCGTCTGGATAGTCTGAGATAAATAGCATAACATACCTGCCCGTTTATTCTATTATTTTCAACCGGATACCCAAAAGGATATTTTTTTTGTTACATACAAAAAAAACCTTTTTGGGAGTCGGTCGTTTTTACGTGATTACTCCGTCAATTGTGAACCGATTCAAATTATTATTTTTTCAATCGGTAGGATACATTTCCGAGATAGTCCCATTGTAATTTCATCAAGATCTGATAAGTATCTTCAGAGATATGACGAATTGACGATAAACGTCGCAACTTGCTACTGAAACTGACTCGCGGGGCATGGTAGTCGTTTGTTTTAGTTTTTAAACTATCTTAATTAACCGACTTCAAAAAAAGGAGGAGGTTTCTCAATTCGACCGTATATATATATTTTTTTTTTATTTTTTTTATGTTTGTTCGGGGATAACTTCGTCGTTTATGCACCGATTTTGATAATTCTTTTTTTGTTCGAAAGGAGATATCCCAAGTGTGGTACCATGGTAATTTTATCGAGGTCTGATAAGTATCTCCAGAGATATTGAGATAAACATCTCAAAATTGGTACTGAAAATGAACATTGAAGTCGGTTCTTTTTTAGTTTTTAAACGATATTATTATTATGATTTTTCTTCTTTACATTATACGACTATAAACTATACAATTAAAGTGATTAAGTAGTGAACATGGAGAAACATTAAAGTTATAATTATTGCTATCATTACGTAGATAACGTGGGGTTACACGTTGTCATCTCCAATTATCTTGTTTTATATTATACTCTACTGTTTATCTCCTTGTTTTTTACTATATTAGATAAAATTGTCAAAGATGTCTGTGTATAAATCCCGCTTCTCACTCGTCTTACAATATTTCTCACAGATATAATTTTGGAAGTTTGTTTAGTCGCTAAAACTGCACGAGTTTGGATTTGCTATTGAATTTCGGATAGATTAAACCATGATAAAAGTTGCGATCAACTTAATAATAAAGTACTGCTTTTAATTATTATTTATATAGGTAAAAATAATTCAGTCGGTAGGTACCTACTGTTGAAGGTCATCATTGACAGATTGTATAGACCCATTCCAGGCATAGCGTGCTTACTATTTTCGACTGCATCGTCAATTGCCAACAGGTGAGATAGTGGTCAAACGCTAGCCTATAAGATATATATAAAACTAGCCAAGTGCGAGTCAGACTTTTGTCTCGCACACGGAGGGTTCCGAACCGCAGTATAATAATATATAAATATAATATTATATTACCGTGTCAATACCAAACATGCTTATTAACTACAACGCCGTCTAACGACTTCTAACACCAAGTAAGTGAACGTTAACACAAAGGTAGGTTATTATTATTATTTATTAATAAGTTAAACAATCGTTCACATAGATGGCGCTATAGTAAAGACACGTTTTTTGTATGGGGACCCCTTTTAATGTTTAACTTTGTTCTGTTTTTAGTATTTGTTGTTATAGCGGCAACAGAAATACATCATCTGTGAAAATTACAACCGTCTAACTATCACGGTTCATGAGATACAGCCTGGTGTCAGACGGACAGACAGACAGACAGACGGACAGCGGAGTCTCAGTAATAGGGTTCCGTTGGTACCCTTTGGATTCGGAATCCTAAAAAAAAACCCACTATGATACTTCTAGGTCCATCAAACGAGAGGTACTTAGACTTCTCGTTTGATGGACCTAGACAATCATTCAAAGTCTTACTTGTACCGAGTTCATCTACCGTCACCAAAGGATGCTGACTACTAATCTGGTATGACCGTAAGATTTGAGTAAAACAAAGACATTCCGGAATCTTCAAGAATGGAGACAAGATATGTGACAAGATAGCAAATAAGTTTTTGTATTAAAATGTGGAGGGTTCGTAGGTCATAATTAGGTATAGGTACGAGTATGTAAAACGCCTTTACCTATTGTTGTTTTTATACGTCGGTGTCGAGGCTGGGCAACCTTTGTTGTGCGCAGTTGCTTATTACCATATATGAAGAACGAGCTCAAGGAGCATCGAGGTTTAGGTGCATCCACACTTAAGTAAACCAGCGTGGCTATTCAAAATCATTCAGAAAAGAATCCAAATCTAAATTAAGAATAAGAGCACTTTAAATATTGCCCTACAAAATGTGTATGCAACTCTACTGAAAATAGTTCTATCAAATGAGTATTCTCCTAATCGAGAAACCTATGTTATAACGTACCTATCACTGAAACCAGGATCATTGTTTTTTTTAACCCCCGACGTAAAAGGAAGGGGTGTTATATCAACTTATAAGAAGAAAATCGTTTATTTTTTGCCAAATAAACGATTTTCTTCTTATAAGTTAGACGTGTGTCTGTGTATGTGTGTCTGAGGATCCGTAGCGCCTAAACGGATGAACCGATTTTGCTTTAGTATTTTTGGAAGAGGAGGGTAGGGGGAGTGGAAGGGGAGGGGAGTGGAGAGGAGGGGGAGTGGAGTATAGGGGGAGTGGAAGGGGAGCGTAGGGGGAGTGGAGGGGAGGGTAGGGGGAGTGGAAGGGGAGGGTAGGGGGAGTGGATGGGAAGGGGGGATTAGCATGGCGTGGTAGGGTGTGGTGTAGCTGGGATACGTATGTGTTTTATTAGTTAATGCTACCCAAAGACACGATTCTACGGGGACAAAGTCGCGGACACAGCTAGTAATACATAAATTATTATTTTCTTTAAAAAAATCGCACATAGGTACATCATCCTATTACCTATATAAAGGTGCATAAATAGCTTGCAAGGACACTGCATTAAACACAATAAAATAATAAAGATTAGATTAATAAATGCACCTAACATGACTACTTGATATTAAGTTGTTAATCAATACCTAAGTGTTAAAGATAAAATAAGTATTAAAGATAATATGGCTTTAAATTGAAACATTTCCGGGTTACAACTACCTAAAAGTACGGCTTCACCGCGGCGTCCTACGATCTGCGGGCGCGATCTCAGTACTTTTAAATTGTTTTCTGATCGCGTTTGGTGTGAACCAGTCGGTACAAACACTACTGCGCTATCTGAGTGCCTAGTGCGAGTTTTATAAATTGGTTTACTTACTCCATCACGTTACAGTAAACGCAGATTTGTATAGAAAATTGAAAAGCGCCATCTAGTGTGCAATAGAGGTTACATTGTAATCTCCATACAAATCTGCGTTTACTGTAACGTGATTGAGTGATGAAATAAATCTAAAGAAACTCGCACTAGGCACTCTGATCGCCGCCTAGATCGCGCACGTAGGACGCTGCGGTGTGTCCGTACCTATGTTGAGGTACAACTGAATGGTTATAGGGGTAATGATTATTCATGTTGGTTGTGTAATTACTTCTATATAGACCTTGATATATCAGATAGTTACCTATTAGGTACATAGATATCTTATGGCCGTTCTTGAATAAATGCTACGGTAGACTTTTTAAATCCTTCTTTATTTTTTATCGATTCGACATAAAATATAACGTGTGACGTAAAGTTATTACTTTACGTCACACGTTATATTATATTTCAATATGTAAAATTGTATATTTTGCTTAGGTATTATTTTCGTACTTATATTTTGTTTTTATCAAACTTTGACATTCGTAGCGTGAACCCATTTAATTATTATTGTTTTGTTGGAAAGGGTGTAATATGTTAAAATAGTATATGTAATGTAATGAGTAAAGAAATACTTTTTGACCGACTTCACAAAAAGGACTAGGTTCTCAATTCGACTGTATTTTTAGGGTTCCGTACCCAAAGGGTAAAACGGGACCCTATTACTAAGACTCCGCTGTCCGTCAATAAATAAAAACTAAAAACAGAATAAAGTTAAAAATGAAAGGGGGTCCCCATACAAAAAACGTGTTTTTAAACGCCATCTATCTAATTAGTTTCGGCAAAATGACATAGATGGCGCTAGTAAACGAGCCCCGTCTTTCTAGATCGACCACACCAAATATTCTTGGTAATATCAATTAATCAAATATATGAGGTTGAAACTCTGTTATGTTTCGTATTGTACGGAACCCTCCCTAAGTGTGCGATAAGAAACGCGATGCTGACTCGCACTTGGTCAGTTTTATTTTAAATGTTTGTTACCTCAGAACTCCGTCAAATCTTGACAGGTTTGAGAAATTATTTTTTTGATGATGATTTCGATGGAATTACAATGGTACCACCCTTGAGAAATGTCCTTCCGGTAGTATACTCTTACTTCAACGACATTGTAAGACCTTGGTAGCGTTGAACTGATGCTGGGACATCGCTTTGTATCTGAGGAATACTTAACTCCTCACCAACTTACTTTTTATCTTATAGGCTAGCGTTTGACCACTATCTCACCTGTTGGTAATTGAAGATGCGGTCGAAGATGGTAAGCACGCTAGGCCTAGAATGGGAACTGGCTCTCAAGGATAGCTGCCGGAACACAATAGATATTTGGCGACAGATTTTCTAACTTGAGGGTGGTAGCTGGCCAGGCGGACACTAGATAGTGTCCTACCACCATGATATGTAGAGTTTGGGCTCATTCAAATGTTCTCAATGAACAGATTATACATAGGTCGGTCGGGGGTGGTTTTAAATTATAGTGTCTAGGGTTGGGTTATGTGTATATTTGGGTGTCACCCGACGTTTTACTTATAGGTGCCGACTGTCTCAATCATAATTTCTATTGAAACGATAAGCTTATAAACATTATCATGATTTACCTGTTATGCGTAATCCAATGACTATTCATTAACCTAAACCTTATATTACTGAATTTTAAATTACCAGTACGGAGACCTACATCGGCAATGATCTAGAAACATAAATGTAAATTAATGTACGTAGGTACATCTTTGAGGCCGATTAGTTTAAGGCTGCTGCGACAACCGCTCGTAAGTGCTTTCAAGACGAAGTGCGTGCCGTAATGGCAAAAATTATGCAAGAAAACTTTATATTTTTGCAATATTTCGTTAAAAGGTATATCATCTATTATTTGACAATATAGACGGGTCTATAATCTGTGTTTCTATATAATTTTTTTTTTTTTTTTAATTTATTTTATTAATAATAATAGATCGCCAACATAATAATCATCGTTATAAACCTTTTAAAATAAAAATATTAGTACTCTTATGCTAAATGTTATTATAATTACAGGCGAAGACTGCATGCACATAAAATTATAGACGAGTAACATTTTAGAATGAAGTTAAAATGTAAAATTTATAATTTTTTTTTAATTTAAAATGTAATATTGTGTAAAAAGAAAAAAAAATTATTGCTACAATTAATTTTAAAATTTTACAATTTTAAAAAGAAAGAATCTCATTAAATAAATATATATATAACATATATTGTTTTTAACACAGAACAACTGAGAATAATATGTGTAATTTGAGATGGTTGTGCATATAATGCAATTCGCCAGGTATAAGTATTTTAGAATAGATTATAATTCTACTTTAGTAAAACAATACGAATATTTAGGAACCGAGAACTAATTTCTCAGTCCGCATATCCACCGAGACGTTTTTGACCGAGCAAACTTAAGGTCTCCATTTAAGCTAGGGCAAAAATGCTTTCGTTCGGCGGAAGTCCAGTCTACCTGGATCGCAATTTTCAACCTATTCTCGTGAAATTTTGTGATCAGGTTCAATATCTACATAGAATTTTTTGTCTATTAATCTAAACATTCAAAATGGCTGAGATACGGGGGTTGAAACGAAAAAAAAATTTCAAAAATATAATTTAACTCGAAGGTGACTCTTTGGTGAACATTAATCCAGTTTTGAGTTATGCAAAGACAAGATCGCGAGGGCCACTAACAGATCATAGAGCCACTAGTCGATAAGGTTTTATTGACAAGTCATTAATCGCAGCCGTCTTAACAAGTTTATCTATATCTTACTTACCTCTCAACTACATCGCCAATTCGAATCATTATATTATATTTACTGTTTAAGATTTATTAAAAGTTATTAAAAGTATTAAATCAAGGAAAATGTTTGTAAAAGTAAAAATGCGTCACGTAAGTCGTTGTCCTTATTTAACCAGAGTTGGTGCGGTCGCTACCATTTTTGTTGCGTGTCGAGGCCCGACTTAATTATCTGTTGTCTTATTATACACCATTTTGTCTTTAAATTGTCATGTATCAGTACTAAGATCGTTTAAAAAACTAAAAGAACCGACATCAAATGCCGCGCTGTTAATTTTCAGTACCAAGTTTGAGGTGTTTATCTCCATATCTCTGGAGATACTTATCAGATGTCGATGAAATTACTATGAATACCCTACTATTACTATATACTATACTCTTGGGATATCTCCTTTCCAACAAAAAAATAATCATCAAAATCAGTCCATAAACGACGAAGTTATCCGCGAACAAACATAAAATATATACACATATATACGTTCGAATTGAGCAACCTCCTTTTTTTGAAGTCGGTTTAAATTAAATGGCAACTTTTAAAGGAACGTAAACCTGTAGAGGCAGGTAGGTAATGTTTTAGTTGCCTTTCAATCAAGGTAAATGACAATATTGCAAAATTCCTTTTGAGGCAAGGTCGTTACATTCAAGTTATTTAAAACAGTTGACAGAAGTAGCTGACCAATAAATACTTTAAATAAATTAAAACAGTGTGTGTGAGACTCAATATTTAAATGTCTCAGACTGGCTAGCGGGCAAAATGCTTACGAACGGACGGACGTGCTACTGCTAAAAAGTAGGTACAGACAGTTCTGCTTCCCACAGTATCTTAAATATTTTATGACAAATTTAATTTATTACCACCATGCGTGCTTATTGCGTACCTATCATGTTACCTTAAATATTGGTTATCAACTTGTTTCTCTACCCAGACATAGTGGACTAACCACCAACTTAAAGAATTTACAACATTCTCAAACAATGTTGATTGTATTGCATTGTTTATATAAGTCCATACACATACATGCGAAGCCTCTATTTACCGACTTCAAAATGGAGGAGAGGCTCAGTTTTTTTTAAAGAGCATTCTCCTTAGTGTTCCAATTATAAATTCATCTAGATCTGATTACCTATCTCCAGAGATATGGAGATAAACATCTCAAGCTTGCTACTGAGAATGACTAGTACGGTATTCGAAGTCAGTTTGTTTCGTCGTTCGTACGTATTAGGTACCATCTAGAACGGATTGATAAAAAAAAAACTTACCCAAGATCTCATCCAGCCAGTAGCAGGAGACGTACAGGAGTATGGCAATACCGAGCCAAAACCCCACCAACAAAACTGCCAAATACTCCCACATCTTTCACATCACTGGGACATCACTAGCGGCACATCACTACAACTCGCGAGTTTGACAGTCAATGCTATTTACACATTTCCATCTATGTAGATGTATTATCTACTCGATCTAAATAAGATAAATAAGTTAGATAAGAAGGTGCTCTTTTCGATTGGTATGGGTTTACATAAATGGCTGACGTTAGGTCTTATCATGTCTACTTCTTAGTCTGTGGTCTTATCTCTATCAGCTACGTTGGTAGATCTATCTTAGCCTGATGATGACCTTCGTAACAGGTCGAAATCTGCTCGGGTATTCTTATTTAAATAACATAAATTCGAATTCGAAAGATTCATTTTGAGCTTAGCCTTTAGCTATTTGGTCGCGGGAACCGTTACGATTAGAATTACAGATTTTTTCGAATTGAAATATCAAAGTATACCGATCGGAGCATTGTGAATTGCAAAGATTCGAGTCGAAGGAATTGGCGGTTTCCGAATTCTAATTTGCTTTCCAATTATTGTGAATAGCACTGTTGGTCGGATCCACAGATACCTATGGTCGGAACATATCCGAATACATTAGAACACGACTAAAGGCCGGTGCGTACACATTAATTTTATTCTCGCAATGACATTCAAACAAACATACGAACCCTCGTAAGGTTAACGAAATGAAACATATATTTGAAGGTCAATGGATCCAAATACCTGGACTTGTACCCGCTTCTATCATAAAGTCTAAAGCACTTTTTTAACCGACCTCACTAAAAGGTTCTTAATTCATCTGTATTATTTCATGTTTTTTGTTTGGTACTTCAGTACTGAGTCATTTATTAACCGATTTGTAAAATTTTTATTTTTGGTTTCGAAAGAAGGTGGTTTTACCTACTTTCCGTTTGGTCCCATTGTAATTTAATCAAGATCTGTTGAGTATCTCCAGAGATATGGAGAAACACCCCAAGCATGAACACCCAAATGACCTTAAATTATTTAATTTAATTTATCTTCGCCGAAGATAGCGAAACGTTGCTCTATTGCCATAGCAGCGTCTCACACTTAAAAGTTTAGTAAGTTTAAAATATAAATATATTTGAGACCCTTTGGTTCGACCTGTCTTGGACCCCTGAAGGGCAAACCAGTATCTTGTTAATGTTTTTTTTTTATTTCCTTTTGTCAATTCAAATTATACACTTTACGTCATTAACACATAGTCATAGTCAGTATTTTTTTTTGTCAAGGAGTTATTAAGTTATTATATTTTAGTAAGGGGTCAAAAGCCTGTAAATTATTTAAAAGGCACTTAATTGTTTCGAGCAATAATTACGGAATTACTTACACCCGGCTTATGTTATAAAGTTACATTAATTTACTAAGTTGTACGTACCTACCTAATACTATTTCTATGGTATCTTTTGTCAAACATTTTGCTTTAGTCAACTTAGTACTACTTGGGTTGCGTTACATTGAGATTTGACTAACTATCTACCTTTATGTGATCTGATCGTCATCAAAGACGGACGTTTATTTTCAAGCTGTATTGACATCAAATTCAACTAAGTGAATTATATAAGGCATGGTGTAAGCAATATTCATTATCTATCTATCTACTACTAGTTATGTAAATATTAACTTCAGAAACTCAATACCTAGCCAAACTTGTAGATATTTTTACTTGTAATCGATACTTGATCTATTTAACTTTGTACCGTGCACGGTAGCGAAAGTTCATTTCACATGGTATCACATATACGTGACATAACCGATAACAAAAAAGAACCACATACAGTGCCACAAGTATAACTTGGCGGTGGTGGTTTTTGGAACTAATTCTTTTAATTGAAACTGTGAGTTTGACGTTTGAGAGATTACCGCGACATTATTGTTGATAAATCTGCTACATTAAAATAGTTCAATAATGCCAAAAGTAATTAAAAGTGGTTTAAGAGAAACTGTTATCAAAGTACAAAGTAAAAGCACAGTGGCGCACAGGCACGCCAAGTTATACTTGCCGGACTGTATCTACTTATCTTGCAACATATACTGTATATAGTCTGTGGACGTGGACCTATCCTAATGAGTTGGTTTTCTATTATTTGAAACGGTTGGGAACTTTTCCTAAGAGATATGGAAACTTACAAAATTTCAGGTCGTGTGAGATTCAGCATTTAACTTGATAGATATTATTATCTGTTCTGTGGTATAGTTCAATTTTCTCACAGGTCGTAAGTAGGAGCATATTAAATTAATGTTCCGCCTGACTTGCTACCAAAAAGAAGCTTACCGCCATCAAGGAGAAAATCTGCCGCCATAACCTTAGTGTTCCAGCAGCATATGCCAGAATTTATAGATTTAAAATCGGGAATTTAACGTGACTTACGCGATGTCGATATAGCGATCGACATATGTTTCACGTTAAATTCCCGATTTTAAATCTATAAGTTTAAAATGAACGTGTGTTTTTATAATAAAACATGCCAGAATATTCTAGACCTAGTATGTTTAACATCCTCGGGTACATCATCGCTTACAAGCAAGAGAAGGCGAGATAGTGATCAAACGCTTATATTAGAGTGATAGAGTGAGAGCGAGATAGTGGTATATGCTAAAAATAGTTGATATCCTCATATCGATGTTGAAAGAACTACAAGGTAAATCCCTGAGTGTAACATCAACAAGGTAATTTTTTATTTTCCTACTCGTAAAGGAAATTTGTCAGAGCATTACACAAACATAACCTTAAAAGGAAAATTGTGTTGCTTAACAGTGTGCAGGTGCGACACAATCTGTTTTCTGACTAATATAAGTAATATTTATTATCTAGGCATCTACTTTAAATATACCTATTTCCTGTGTAAATGAGTTTTGAGTTTGGTACAAGTATGTTTTAAAATTGTTTTTTTGGGCGGAACGTAAAAACGTGTGAGCTCTCATTGTATTTTTTCATAAAACTTGTGTTTTTTTAATACAAATGTATTCCCCTGTTTCAACTCTGGAAAATGCTTCTAGAGAAAAAAGTGTTTCTACAAAAAATCAAGGTCTGCTGTAGCTACGCCCCTATCATTTTCTTTTTTTTACCAACCAATTGCAAATAGAAACATAAGCCTTTTAATGTCCTCTTTGAAATTTTTGAAGGGTCATATTTCTATTTGCAATTGGTTGGTCAAAAAAAGAAAATGATAGGGGCGGCGTAGCTACAGCAGACCTTGATTTTTTGTAGAAACAATTTTTTCTCTAGAAGCATTTTCCAGGGAGGAAACAGGGGAATACATTTGTATGGAAAAGTGCACCGCACGTTCCCTCTCAATAATTAAGTAATACATGTGAATTATTAAGTGCCGGTGAATGTGTGCGAGTGTACGGAAACACCACAATGTTGGAAAACATGCCATTTTACGTCCATACCGAAATTCCACTGAAAGCCTTCAAGTCCTCATCTTTACTGAGGGTATGACTTGGACTGAACTATGACTTTAGCAGTAGTCAGGCGGAACATCGATTTAATGTGCTTCTACCACACGTCCTACCACTTGTGAGTCAAGTACAACCTTCTTTATATCGTCATTTGTATGTGGCTACCACAGCCGTATATGGTGCATTATAGTGTGAACCAGCATTTCACGCATATTTTCTGCATTTTATACTCTATTATTGGGACGTAAGCGAATGTTTGTGTTATTGTAACCGAATCCGCCTTGGGTTATTGTTTCGTTTGCAAACATAGCAATACAATGTACTGTGTACATATCTCAACTACATTTAATATAAAACTTTGAATTAAATTGCTTTGCTCTAAAACTGATTGTCAATATTACTTATTATTTTTTTACCGGCTTCAAAAAGGAGGAGGTTCTATGTTCGACTGTATGTAATTTTTAAGGAGCTGTGCAGACTCGTATTTGATGCCCCACGACCAAAGAGCTGGCAACGCATTAGTTTCGCGATTCAAAGACGTAATGTCGCTAGCTTTTTGGGTGCTCTGCCAGCAGAAAGCGACTTAAATTCTATTGTTTTTCGACCACCTGAGAAGGGTATCCTTTGAAACAAAAAAATAATTTTTCTAATCGGATCAGACATCTTCGAGTAATCGGTGAACATACATAAAAAAAAAGGTTACGACGAATTGAAAACCTCCTCCTTTTTTGTGAAGTCGGTTAAAAATAATCTTTAGTCGATAGTGGATTTAATTATGAATATAATATCGACTCGTACATAAAGATAGAACACGAGAAGCAGAATCGTCAGGTTAAAAAGATAACCTGTATGACAGCAGTGGACTGCATCACAAAGAAGGTGACATCATATCTGTTATTAACTTATATATGGATTCTATAAGGGCTATATGCTACAAGTATTTAACTACCTACCTACCTAACTTCTTTGTCAACGATGTTCCAATGTTACAGTTATAATATGTATTTCGACGATCTAATGATAGTAGCATCAATCTAATTGGAGGCATAACAAAACAATTTCTATGCACTACGTGTGAGATAAAATACAATTTCTGTTAACGTTCACGCCAAAAGCGACACCAAAATGTATGGAAGTGACATCGACAATTATTTTTTTTAATGGAAAAATTTCATTAGTTACCCAATACCCATAAATTTTGAAGTTGCTTTCGGCAGGAACGCTAAATGAAATTTGTATATTGCTTAGTGACTGACACTGACCAGACATATTGTCTGTTTTAATTTAACCTAAGGTCAATGCTAATGTTAATGCTGGCATGTATTTAGCTTAAAGACTAAGAGCATCTCCATTCAACGGGGGAATACAGCCAGCATTTTGGGAACTTTCCCTACTGGTAGTGGTTTGATAGACTACATTTTAGTTTTATTGTTTTAGTTTAGGTTTTTTTATGTGTTTATTGTTAGGTAGTTTTAAAGTTATAATAATGTATATACTTGATATGACCAAGTTAATGTAAATTTATAATCTTAACTAAATACCTAAGGGAGACTTACGTGCCACATTATATTTTATAGACAGATATATTCGTATGAAGGTACTGATAGTAGCTAAGCTTTGTCAGCTTACCATCAGGCGAATTTCTTGCTTGTTATCATAAAAACGAAATATGTAAATCTTAAAAAAAAAACAGGAAGCGAAGTTGATGTTCACATGACATTTTGTCATTGATTAAATATAAATACCATTTCATTATTTATGCATCTGTGTGCCAGATTACATTGGCTGGTTTTGTAAACTGTAAAGGTTAAAATAATATGTATAATGCAAATAACTGGCTCTCCTTCGAATAATCTATAATTTTTTCTGCGCAAAAACCGCTAGTTCAGCACGAGTTTAAAACCGTGCATAGAAAAATAAACTGGCCAACTGCAGGTCGGACTCGCACTCATAGGGTTCCGTACCACACTACAGTATTTTATAAGATCGAGCAAAAAATACTAATATCATATTTGATTGCTAAACTTGACTTTTCTACGCTTCCCGATGTAGTATTCGGCGGTTCCATAATACCATTCAGTAACGAAGTGAAAAATCTAGGTCTTATAATCGATAGTAGTCTTTCATGGGGTCCCCAGATGGCGGCTGTAAGTAGAAAGATTTTCGCTTCGGGTGCGTCACTGAGAAGGTTACGCAATTTTATTCCTACTGCTACTAAAGTTACACTAGCACAATCCCTTCTTCTCCCAATCCTGGACTATGCTGATGTCTGCTATCTTGACCTCACAGAAGACCAGTTGAGTAAACTTGAGAGTCTTCAAAATTACTGTATAAGGTTTATTTTCGGTCTTCGAAAATACGACCATGTCTCCCATTTTCGTAAAAAGCTCAAATGGTTGCCAATTCGCCTTCGTCGGAACACTCACATTCTTACTTTTCTTTACAATGTCATCTTCAATCCTTCTACTCCTCTTTACTTGAAGGAACGTTTTCTCCCTCTATATTGCTCTGATAATCACTATTTAAGATCATCTGAAAATCTACTACTTAGTTTTCCCCAGCACAAAACAAGCTTTTACGATAAGTCGTTGTCTGTAGAAGCTGTGCGTCTGTGGAAAAGTGTCCCAGCTAAAATTAGGCAGGCTCAGTCTATCGCTAAGACAATGGTTAAAAACTATTATCTTAATGACTCTGCCAACTGCTGAATGCACAAAGCCTTCATTTAGTTTGAAAATTGTAATATAATATTTACTAGCAGGTATATTTATTTATTTATTTGTTGTATATATATATATATATATATATATATATATATATATATATATATATATAGGTATTTATATGTATGTATATAGATAGATACATTATTTATTGTATCTTATTTATGTAGGTGTATAAGCCTTATTCTTAGGTGTATGTTTATTTTGATTTATTATTGTTCTATTGGTAAATTTTGTAGTTTATAATATGGTTTCATTTTTCTTAATAATTATTATTTTATTTATCGCCCCTATAATGTTACACCACAGACCTTGCTTAGGCAAGGTCTGTGGTTTAGCACGCATCTCCCTTTCTCCATCCCAAGGTTGACTGGAAGAGATCGCTTTTAGCGATAAGTCCGCCCACTGTACTGTAGTTTTAAGTGTTTAATGTTTATTAAGTTAGTTTTAATTGGTGTACAATAAAGAATTTTGTATTGTATTGTATTGTATTATTTTGCCAGCAAAAATAATAATTATTAACATTTTATCAAAACAGAGTTGTAAGCCGCGTGCTTATTCATTATAACGCCATCTAACGTCTACGCTTTCTAAGTGAAAGTTAAGACAAATGTGTCAGGGATCGGCATTAGTATTTTTTTTATTAGTATTTGTTGTTATAGCGGCAACAGAAATAAATCAGCTACGAAAATTTCAACGGTCTAACTATTACGGTTCATGAGATACAGCCTGGTGACAGACGGACAGACAGACAGACAGACAGACGGACAGCGAAGTATTTGTAATAGGGTCCCGTTTTACCCTTTGGGTACGGAACCCTAAAATTATATTCTACAATAACCCCGCATTCATAAACAACACTAGGATGTCTTAGGCTGAATTGCACCATCTTACTTTAACTATAGCAAATCTGTCAAAATCCATATAAAAACACCGGTTAATAGTTATGGTTACGGTTAAAGTCAGATGGTGCCACTCAGCCTTACCTTGTACTATTCATTATTCTGTGGCCTTACAGTGCTTGCAAACGCATAAAAACTAATACATTCATATTGACATAACTTGTATCAAATCCAACGCTATGCGTACGTTAACATTTTTTTGAGTACGGATGTAAGGATCGATCGAAGTAAGTTGTTGTTACACAAAAATACAAGTAGTGTGTTGTTACAAACTGTCGGCTAATATCATTTTTTAACCGACTTCAAAAAAAGGAGGAGGTTTCTCAATTCGACCGTATATATTATATATATATATATTTTATGTTTGTTCGCTGATAACTTTGTCGTTTATGAACCGATTTTGGTTATTCTTTTTTTGTTGGAAAAGAGGTATCCCAAGTGTGGTACCATGGTAATTTTATTGAGGTCTGATAAGTATCTCCAGAGATATTGAGATAAACATCTCAAAATTGGTACTGAAAATGAATAGCGCGGCATTGAAGTCGGTTCTTTTTTAGTTTTTAAACGATATTATTATTTACTCCGAATTGGGTAGCACTTGACCATTATCTCACTTGATGTTAAGTGATGATACGGATGGATGGAGCGTGCTTACCCAGAAGATACCTATTCACTCGCGATTTGAAGACCCCCACATATTTTACTTAACCGGACTATAAAGGTAGGTTTGAATTTTTAAATTCAAAGTTTGTTGAGCTATATAGCACATGTATATGCATAGAAAGAACATTAGCACACCAATTATGCCCATTATGTTCTAAAATAATTATTTTAAAACTAGTTGTTCTGTGAGAACAGTACACCTTGCGCGCCCTTATAAAAATTGAAGTCCGTCCATATATAATGCTACAGCAAACTTCCCTCCTTTCCCCCCTCCACTCCCCTTTATTGAATATTTGTTGCAACATCTTGTGTAGAATGAAGTTTAGTGTGCCTTTCCAATTTGACTGAAATCAGGTGATAAAAGTTGATAAACGCTACGGCAAACGTCTCCCTTTTCACCCCAATCAAAAAACCCGAAAAACTTCTTAAATAAATCAAGGAACTCGTGTGCCAATTTTCGTCAAAATCGGTTGAAACGTGCGACCTGTAGGCGAGAACAGACAGACAGGCAAACATCCGGACAAAAGCATTTTTGCCGAGTCAAAACTGAGACACTTTGCTCGCTACGCTCGTTCGGTCAATAAACACTTTTAGTGTATGGAGCCATCACTTTTTCAAAATGGTAAGTATATAATAGATATATAAATGTATACTTGCTTGTTACTACGGAAACAAAATATTACAGATATTCAATGCTATATGTAAATATTCAAATACATAACTAGTACTTGTATTGATTGATCCAAATGAAGTTATATACATGTCCGAGAAACTCGCGAAACCTTGAATCGTCAGGATACGTTATTTAGAAACGAAACACGTTTTCCACCGATACATAAATCAATCTCATACTATAACTATGAGCTATTTTTTATCGAATATATTTTAAATTGGCCATGATTTATGATAAAATTTAATTAGATTTCACAGTATTTTGTCGACATCAAAAACGCTAAAGTCCATGTAGCTTTTAGCCTTTACCAGTCAAATGCCAGTCAAGTTTATACAAACTTTACCATTGTATAAATCTATGATAGAACAGTTGCTATATAAACAATGTAACCAAACTAACTAAAAGGCAATCTTGAATTATAAAAAAATGAAATCTTAATTACGTCAAAAATTAATTTAATTCTGGGAAAATATTTGCCAACACAAAAATCAACAGTGAAACATCTGCAAAATGATTCATCGCTGCAATGTTTAATTGATTAATATTTTATTAAAAGCTTTCATCAGATGTTTCTGAAATTCCTTTGAATAAATTTCGAAACGAATTTAATATTTTTTTTAGTTTATTTCTACGAGTTACGCCCCCCCACGGCTTTGCCCACGATCAATTCCTGGTTATAAAACTTCCTCTCGAATCACTGCAACCGAAAACCGTATTAAAATCCGTTTTATCAGAATTCAGAACAGAAAAGATCTAAGTAAGCGTACAGACGGCGGGAAGCAACTTTGTTTCTAACCGACTTCACAAGAAGTAGGAGGTTCTCAATACCGTGATAGGATTTTTTTATGTATGTTCACCGATTACTCGAAGACGCCTTAACCGATTTGGAAGCGCGACGTTTGAAGTCGGTTCTTTTAGTTTTTAGGGTTCCGTACCCAAAGGGTAAAACGGGACCCTATAACTAAGACTCCGCTGTCCGTCTGTCTGTCTGTCTGTCTGTCTGTCTGTCTGTCTGTCTGTCCGTCTGTCACCAGGCTGTATCTCATGAACCGTGATAGTTAGACAGTTGAATTTTTCACAGATGATGTATTTCTGTTGCCGCTATAACAACAAATACTAAAAACAGAATAAAGTTAAAAATAATAGAGGATCCCCATACAAGAAACGTGTTTTTTTAGGCATTTCACGCCATCTATGAACGCTTAGTTAGGTAAACGTCCCATAGATGGCGTTATATTGAAATGTCGATCCCTAGCACCTTTGTTAGACGTTAGATGGCGTTATAAGAAATAAAATGTTTATTAATTATTATTTTTAGCTGGCGAAAAATTATAGTGGTATTTTTTGCTCGATCTTATAAAATACTGTAGTGTGGTAAGGAACCCTACGAGTGCGAGTCCCGACTTGCACTTGGCCAGTTTATTATACTATGTAAAGATACATAATATAAATTATTTTATCATCATTAACAGCCTTATTGCAACAGAAGCTTGGTTAAATTATATTATCCTCGAAATCGGTTTCAAAGTTCTACCACAACAATCATCCTACAACTCTTCAAGGAAGTGGTTCTTCGGTCCGTCCGTTATCTTCTAAAGGTCAGTCCCATGTAAAATACAAATATGGAAAAACTGGCACGTTGACAATCAGTGACGTCATCTGACTTAGCTTATCTGTGACAAGGACGAGGTTCTAACGATACGTGGCCGATAACAAACTGTTTTACAACTTGTGTGGTTGTATGCTAATAGGTGTAATAAAATCTCTTAGTTATGGAAACTGCAAGTGTCTGAACTAGGTATTACATAAAGGGTTAATAAATATAAACTGGCCAAGTGCAAGTCGGACTTGCACTAGTAGGGTTCCGTACCACACTACAGTATTTTATAAGATCGAGCAAAAAATACCACTATCATTTTTCGCCAGCTAAACATAATAATTAATAAACATTTTATTTCTTATAACGCCATCTAACGTCTAACAAAGGAGTTAGGGGTCGACATTTCAATATAACGCCATCGATGGGACGTTTACCTAACTAAGCGTTCATAGATGGCGTGAAATGCCGAAGAAAACACGTTTCTTGTATGGGGACCCTCTCTTATTTTAAACTTTATTCTGTTTTTAGTATTTGTTGTTATAGCGGCAACAGAAATACATCATCTGTGAAAATTTCAACTGTCTAACTATCACGGTTCATGAGATACAGCCTGGTGACAGACGGACAGACAGACAGACAGAAAGACAGACAGACGGACAGCGGAGTCTTAGTAATAGGGTTCCGGTTTTACCCTTTGGGTACGGAACCCTAAAAAAGTATATGATAATCATCTGAATCATCTATACGAGAACGTCCATCATGTGAACCTCGAGACTAACAAGCTCCTCGACAACACGGACATAGTGAGAAGACTAAAAAGGGTAAAACCTTTCGAGTTACTTCAGTGATATTTTGCTAAACTCACTCAGTTTAGTGATAGTGAATGCTATTTAAAAGAACACAATAACAAAGTGTCTTCCCCTTAATAGAGACATTAGGAAATGTGCTAACACTAAATGTGTGACACATTCTTAGTAATATTTGAATAGTAAATTAAGTTAAAATCAAATTTGTTACTTGTTAGCCTAGTTATAAGGCTAAATTGTAATAGTAGTTAGACATCTACGCTACGTAGATAAATCGCAAAAAAAAATCGATACGAGAGTAATCAGGAATGTTAGTGTTTCATTAGAAGGTGATTTAGTACCTGTAAAGTGCATATTTTGCTCTATTAAATCCCAAATCAATCCATTCAGAGTCTAAAGTACATTTCTGACCAAAGAGCTGGCGCTTACCTCGGGCAACGCATTAGTTTCGCCATTCAAAGAGGTAATGTCGCCCGCTTTTACCAACTCTACCAGCAGAAAGCGACTTTAATTCAATGTTTTATTTATAGTTTTTATTTTAATTATTAGTTTCGAATAAAACTCTGCGAATGAATAAGTATCTTCTAGGGAAGCGTGCTACATCGTCGATAACATCGCCACATAACGAGATAGTGGTCAAAATGTTTGCTTCTCAGGGAATAAAAAAAAAGTTGCGACAAAAACTCAGATCGTTTTTTACAATACTGCTGAAAGTAAACCTTCAATTTCTTACTAATCGACACAAAATTTGCAATGTTGAACCTGGTAATACATATCCATTATGTTTAACATGATGAAATGATTAAGCTTCGATAGCATAGAGAATTTCTCCAAAAATACTTACTCCATAATATGAAAACAGTGAATTTACATGGTTATATCTACGGAGATACGACCCAAAAATATTGTACAGATATTATAATAACCTGTTCGTTACCGTTAAAACTCCCCTTAAGTGTTTATTTAAGGGTAGTTTTACCAACGGATTCATAATCTTCAAATCCAGTAAACTTTCCTCAATTCACCCGTAGAGGCATCAGTGGAGCTTTGGTCGCGGAAGGGCCATCCATTACGACGATGCATCACAAAGCGTACTTTCAGTTGCCTCAGTGTTTCCTAGTATTACGGGTAATGTGGTTCCACTACTTTCATCTTCATGCATACGTACGTGTACCTTGGAAGTTTGGAAATATGTATAATAAATATCTAGTAGGGTATTGTTGTCTTAAAAGTAGGATATTTTTGCGTACGCTTGGTTTTTGATCGCACTTTTTCAGTAGTTCATTGTCCAAAAGATTGATCGAATTATTTTGAGCATAGATTTTTAGTCTGAACAAAAATTGATCGAGCAGGGGTCGAGTGTTTTCCATTGTAAGTTTATGAAAAGTCTAGCTCAGCCCCAGTAGTAGCAATGGATTTGCTCCTTGCAACCGATCTTCGTAATAAGACCAAGCCATTGAGAGCGAACGAATGGCGAATGGAAGACAGCGTTCGTTGTCGTTCGTTTGCCGGTGTGTAACGAGATGCAAAGTTTAGCAGATGTTTGCTATAGCAAAAACACATCTCTAACTATACGCATGATTGACACCTCTAGAGTTGCAAATCTTCATAGGCGATGGTAACCGCTATCCATTAGGTAGGTCGTTTGCTTGTTTGCTACCTTTTTCATTAAAATGAAATCTATTGGTACTAACATAGCTAAGGTTTTTTTCTTCATCTATAGTACTAACGAAACCTGTAGAACTATCACAAAGTAACTCCCCCTATTAATTCGGATGTCATTAACTTATAAATATCTATCTACGATAGGTAGGAACCGAATGTTAACAGTATGACTATTAGTGAAAGGCTTCAATAGTATATGCGAGTAGGTTATAGCAATGCCATGGGTAAATATAATGATGTGTTATGCAATCAGTAAGATATGTATGAATCGATGTTATTTGCTTTCGTCAAACTTGATGAGTTAACAATTTCGGCAGTCGATTCAAGCCGATTTGTCTGCTCGATTAGTGATTTAGTAATCGTTTATCGAGTTAGCCAAGGTCTTTTGGAAATTTAAGAAACGGCATTAAAAATAAACTTAATACAATAACATTTAGATTAAGCAGAGGTTTCGATTGCAATGTTGTATGCCAAAAATAATCTCATCGTTAAATGTTTAGTTAACTGTTTTGTTAATAATTGAGTTCATAGTTGGGGGTTCAAAGCAATAGATGGATACTATTAAAAAAAGTCAACGATGGTCAAATGGCTGGACCGATTAAGGTGACATTTTGAACAGGGATAGCCAGCATAATGGATTACGCTATACGGTACTTTTTTAACGCGGGTGAAGCCGCGAGGCATATCTAGTAATATTATAAGTATTATTAATCATTGGCTCCTACAACATTTCTTCCTTATATTGTCAATATTTTTTACAATTCAACTTTTATTTTGGGGCTTTTGGCTATATATAGCTAAGACAGCCCCGTATTAGCTTACAAAGAAAAGTGAATTTACTTAGCAGATGAACGCTCTTCAACCACCCTGTGTACACATAGATAGAGCATTCTAGCCGCGTCCCCGACGATGAAGCAGATAGAATGCTCTGAAATATGCCCACATCAAGATAGTTGATTTTAAACTTTTCGAAAATATAGTTTCTTAGGTTTTGACTACATGAGCATTCCATCAGGAAATGAAAGATATCATCAACTTTGCCGCATAGGTTGCAATCCGGACTGTTGAGCTTTCTCATAAGATGTTTGAATCCACTGTTAGAATCTGTTCATAGGTACATGAGGTGGCGTAATCGGGAGAACGATCGGCTTTGATGCCAGAGGTACCAAGTTTAATCCCCGCCGTGCACCAATGGATTTTTCAATCGAAACGATTATGTGCTTTTTTGCACGGTTGTCCACCGGTGAAGGAAAAACATCGTTAAGATACCAAAAACCCCCGCATGGTGGTAGGACACTATCCAGTGTGTCCGCCTGGCCAACTACCACCCTCAAGTTAGAAAATCTGTCGCCAAACATCTAATGTGTTCCGGCAGCTATCCTTGAGAGCCAGTTCCCATTCTAGGCCTACCGTGCTTACCATCTTCGACCGCATCATCACTTACTAACAGGTGAGATAGTGGTCAAACGCTAGCCTATAAGATATTTAAAAAAAAACATGTCCGGATCACCGGTCTGTAGATACCATAGAAAACAGAATGCTATATTAGTAACCGTTGCAAAAACCTAAGCCACATTATTAAAAGTTCTGCGAACTAATGAAAGGTTCCTTGTAATAAAGGAAACCTATCCAGATCACACCCACTACATAAAAGGGTCTCGTCTAGGCTGGTCAAGTGGTCACTTTCACTCCTAATGACGTCATTTAGTGACTGTAAAAGGCAATATGCACCTCCTATTAGGTCTTAGCATTCCGGTTTTTGTAAGGTCTTTGACTTATGATTTGTTGGAGTAATGGGTAGCTGATGATGATTGCGGCCCTGTGTTTAATAGGGAGGGAGTCTTAATGACTGGATGGTATTGACGTACCTAGGTGATCTTTATGTTGTAGTATTTTTGTTTGACTGCAGTGAATATAGGTAAGGCTTATGAAATCTTCTGCGAGCTGAAGACGTATGTTAAACGCAAATTGTACACAGTCCCTGAGTTGTCAATAGACGAAAAGTAAATAATTTGCAGTGGGTTGTTTTGTGTTCTTTGGCGATATTTATAATATGTTATGCTAAAGTTTTTGACAAATAAATACTGTGTGTTTATAACTTTAAACCGACTTCCAAAAAGGAGGAGGTTCTTAATTCGTCTGTATATTTTTAGGTATATGTTTGTAACGCGATTACTACACCAATCGTGAACCGATTCGATTTTTTTTTTAATTGGTAGGGTACGATTTCAAGGTAGTCAAATTGTAAATTCATAGATATTTGATGAGTATCTCCAGAGATATGGAGTATTAGATGGAGTAGGAGATAGTACTTTTCGTTTTGTAAATGATCTTAAATCTTAAATTATATATCAAAAGATATGGTCGGTAAATTTACTACGGCTATCTGGTATTAACTATAGCCGAATCTAAATGGTACGAATTTATTCTTGTTCGTCCTCTAAATCTGTCCCCTTAACTGGACAAACAGGAAAAGCGTGAACTCCTTCTTAAAACATCTAAAAACCCACCTAAAAGTAACTGACTTACATCCACTAATATCATTATCTACGTTATGAAATATTTTACCTAAAATGACACAGGACGCAGTGCTAACATTTCGCAACATGTTTAGTTTAGCAACGTGAAACATTTAATGTAATTTATCTAATAGGGCCTGACGTGCGCATACGCAATGTTTGCACACCGTGTTGGCAGATGACACTCGAAGGTAGATAGCACAGGTCAAAACAACGCCTAAGGGCCTTATTTATAAAGGTTACTTAGGTATGACTTAGTTAAGGAAAGTTATGATTCTTTACAAATAATTATGATCTTTAAACGGCT
The DNA here is from genome assembly GCA_954871355.1 of Cabera pusaria. Lineage (NCBI taxonomy): Eukaryota > Metazoa > Arthropoda > Insecta > Lepidoptera > Geometridae > Cabera > Cabera pusaria. The sequence goes on along the minus strand of OX940886.1, from coordinate 2,109,566 downwards.
TAAAACTATGAGAAAATAATGTCAGTAAAAAAGCAGCTAAAGAGCCTCTACTTTTATAGCATACTAGAAGTGCCCCGCGGCTTCGCCCGCGTTAAAAACTTATTTTATTTACTTAAAACTTTTCTTTTGTAAAAACGATTCTATAATTAATTACATGAAATAAGAATTAGCCAAATCGGTTCACCCTTTTTCATGTTATCGCGTGACTAAAGCAATTCGGGATTCATATTTATAAAAACCGAAATACCCAAATTTTCAGACTTTGTTACCTACCCCAGTTCGAAAAATCCTACAACACGTACTTTATCTCATCTTATTTCGCCATTTTTGCTAACTTTGAATCCCCGTTCAATATCCGGAAGGAATTTTTAGAAAATCCCTTCTGAGCGGATACCTACGTCATAATAACTATCTGCATTCTAAATTTCAGCGCAATCCGAAACAATATTGATTTTTGGACTTTATTACCCCACTTCACCCTTTTAGGGGTAGAATTTCGAAAGAGCCTGAAACACGTATTTACTTACTTAAGTATCTGTGTTATGTTGCAAATATAAAATACTATCTAATCTTGTTTCTCCATACAAACTTTGAACCCCCGTTTCATCCCCTTCAGGAGTGAATTTTGGAAAATCCTTTGTCAGAAGGAACTAACGTCATAATAACTATCTGCATGCCAAATTTCAGCGCAATCCGAAACAATATTGATTTTCAGACTTTGTTACCCCATCTGGCCTATTAGGGGAGGAATTTTTAAAAAGCCTGAAACACGTATTTACTTATTTTTTTACTGAAGCACTTGTGTAAAATTTCGAATAGAAAAGACTAAAGACTAATCTTGTTTCTCCATATAAACTTTGAACCCCCGTTTCATCCCCTTCAGGGGTGAATTTTGGAGAATCCTTTCTCAGAGGGCTCTTACGTCGTAATAACTATCTGCGTGCAAATTTTTGCGCAATCCGAAACAATATTGATTTTCCCACTTTGTTACCCCATTTTACCCTTTTAGGGGTGTAATTGAAAAAAAACCTGAAACACGTATTTACTTATTTTTTTTACTGGAGCACTTGTATGAAGTTTCGAATAGAAAATACTATCTAATCTTGTTTCTCCATACAAACTTTGAACCCCGTTTCATCCCCTTCAGGGGTGAATTTTGAAAAATCCTTTTTCATAGGTAATTACCGTTGTAATATCTAACTATCTGCATGCCAAATTTCAGCGCAATCTGAAAAAGTATTGATTTTCACACTTTGTTACCCCATTTCACCCTCTTAGGGGTGGAGTTTCAAATAAACCTGAAACACGTATTTACTTATTTTTGTACTGAAGCACTTGTGTGAAGTTTCGGATGGAAAATACTATCTAATCTTGTTTCTCCATACAAACTTTGAACCCCCATTTCATCCCCTTAAGGAGTGAATTTTGAAAAATCCTTTCTTAGTACACCCCTACGTACTAAGACAAATATACCCTCCAAATTTCAAGTCTCTACGACCAGCGGTTTAGGCTGTGCGTTGTCTGTCAGTGAGTCAGTCAGTCAGTCAGTCAGTCAGTCAGTATGTCAGGACAAAGATTCTTATAGTATTAGATTACGCGCGTATTATTATACGCATATTACTCAAACCTCCCTTATAGGACTCAAATAGTACTGTTGTAAATGAAAGATATAGAGCGAAGTGAAAAAAATGTGAGGGCCCAGTGGTGTAGTGGGAGAATGGTCGGCTTTGAAGCCAGAGGTACCGACCTCAATCCCTGCCGTGCATCAATAGATTTTTATATCGAAAAATGTATGTGCACTCTTCAGAGTGGCCCTCCGGTGAAGGAATAAGATCGTTTAAAAAACTAAAAATAACCGACTTCAATGCCGCGCTATTAGTTTTTAGTACCAATTTTGAGGTGTTTATGTCCATATCTCTGGAGATACTAACCAGACCTCGATAAAATTAACATGGTACCACACATGAGATATCTCCTTTCCAACAAAAAAAATAAAATCAAAATCGGTTTATAAACGACGAAGTTTTCCGCAAACAAACATAAAAATAAAAAAAACATATATACGGTCGAATTGAGAAACCTCCTCCTTTTTTTGAAGTCGGTTAAAAAACATCGTTGAAACCCCCAACCCCCGCATGGTGCTAGGACACTATCTTATTGACTGAGTACCTACCGGTACTGGTACTATGTGGCCAAAGCGTCCCACCAAAAAAAGACATGTCACATCGCGGTTAACCGAGTTCGAAAAAAATAGTTAAATAAGTGCAGGCCATTATTGTATCGTACATATTATAGACATTATCAAACTACAAATTGATTAGTTGTTTACCGGAAAGTGTTGTGTAAGTATGTTACCTAAATGTCAAATTATACTCGTGGGAAATTATTACAAAGTAAATTTAAGAAAAATATGTATAAGCACAAAGCTTATTGTAATAACATCAACATGTGCATTGAAAAGTACTAATGGATAACAAGTTCCTAAGAAGTTCAAGTCTCTAAGTCTTCAGTCAAGTCCTCAAACTCCATTGTCACCGAACTTACATATTAAGTTTGTCAAATTTTACTTGAATCGAATATCAGCAAGTAGTTGAAACATGATTAGCTAATATTGACGGACAACTCATATAAGTACGTTTCAGTCCACTGCTGGACGTAGGCCTCTCCCAAGGTGCGCCACTGAGCCCGATCTTCGGCTCTTCTTTTCAGTCACTGCCCACCGCTTTGCGTATGTCGTCGCTCCACCTGGTCAAAGTACGTCGTACGCTACGTTAGTGTAAATACATATGTGCCGAGATTTTTTTACCAATATCTTCATTAACTACGATTTTTAGGGCGAGATATTTATGATAGATATTAAGAAGATTTGACCATGTATGTATATAACAGTGATTATAAATATTGAATTTTTATGGCCGTTTTTTACAAGCGTCCGAAGCGGCAATATGTAAATAAAAGTTTGTAAGAACTTTGATTGCATACTTGCTTGTCTAAGTAGCGTTTGTCGAAGTACTCTGTAACCTAAGTACGAGTTTTCATACCAAATTCGATATCGTATATCGAGTTAATGTTGTATGAAAAACAGTACAGCCCCTCTAGTAGTTACTACATTAACTAAATTTAGACCAATCAGGGAGCTAGAATAAGTCGAAAACTATGTGACATCTGTCAAAAGCGTTTACGATGAAAACTCGTACTAGGGGTACTGAAAGCGTAAGAGCTGAATGAATTAGTAGAATAAACACTAAATTATATGTCATTATAATAATAACCGTGTGTTTTTTATCGTAGCTGTAGGAATATCCGGCATTTATACTTTTTTTGCCATATTCATTAACATTTCGACTTAGAACCATATTTACATTTGATGAATATTACGTAGCATTTGATGAATATTGTGGAGTTCTTTATGAAGATGTTTAAAGGCTGGCTTAATATTAATGTGGCTAAACCTGATTCAGAGTAGTTATAATGTAAGTGTGTGACCCAGTGAAGGCTGCCCATGTTACATCACCGGATTAGATCATTTACCAATAGTTTGCGGATGTTGTTTATGGAACACCAACATTTTTTAGGCCTAATAACATATTATTAAAGGTACTCTCAGGTGATCTCAGTACTTTTCAATTGATTTCTGATCGCGTTTGTTGTGGACCAGTCGGTACAAATACTACTGCGCTATCTGATCGCCGCCTAGATCGCGCACGCAAGACGCTGCGGTGTGTCCCTACGTTTAAAGGACTGAAGACTCTTTGGTACGCGGATTGTGCAACAGATATTATATTCAATAGACTACCGAAGGTTCTCAATTCGTCTGTATGTTATTTTATTTTAGTGAAAATTCTTTAGCTGCGTTGTGCACTTTTCTTGGGATGGGTAAAAAATGTTAAACTCGTGTCAGGGTCACGTGTCCTGATCGTAAGACAAATATTCGTAAAACGGAGCGCAGGGCGCTTGTGCGAGGTGTCATTCCAAAATATTAAGAAATGATGTGGACCGGAGTGCAACCCGTTCGTTGTTTTTGGTTTTAATAGTATTCCGTCAATTGTGAACAGATTCGAATGATTCTTTTTTTAATTGGTAGATTTTACGTTTTAAATTTTAAAATCATATTTACTTGTTATTATTATAATTTTAATTATTATTATACGTACAACAGACTTTCGTATTCAGAGTTTGGAAATGACGCTTTCGTTGCCGACCCATTTGGCATAATGATGGTCTATGGGGAAATAGTAGAGAAAAATTAATTCGAGGGTATTTGAAAACAAATAAATAAAATGATTTTTAAGTTAATGGCGAAACAATTGATATTAAAGAGACTCTAGGGCAACATCGAAATGTATTATGTTAAGCAAATCAATTTCTTAAATTTGCATTACTCAGGGCCAGTTTCACCGGTTCCTGATAATGCATTAGATAGTTATCTGACACATGACGCCATATAAAAGCTGTCAAAAATCTGTCAGATTTTTTCATATTAGCGCTATCATGAACCGGTGAAACTGGCCCTCAGATTTTTGACATGAGTACCCTACGTGATTACCACAGTACCTAGAGTTAATCTCGTATGTTGTATGCAGACACTATCGTTAATTTTATCTTTAAAAAACCCATAAATAATTTTATATCCATCATGAAAATAGCAGCAATTCTTCCATTGCTAAACCAAAACTATTGCATTTCAAAATAACAACAAATAATTGACCTACAGTAACATCGCGTGTTAAAAAGACCTTCAATAGAGCTGGCGTCGTTTTCACCACTTCTCATCAAGGAGAATAGGATGATTAAAGAGAAGCGAAGTAAGTAGATTTGCTAACGTTTTTGCTAACAGCACGCTATAGCAATTATAACATAGTTATAAAAACGTAATGCACACGACATAGCAAGTAGGTATGTGTTCTACACCTAGTTTTCTTCAATTGCTTATTGTCATGAGCATAGATAATATTGTGTTGATACCACCTGTAAGTAATGATTTTGATAAAAAATCGGTTAGATATTTTAGTTTTAAAATTGAGTTTTTTGTGTCAAAGTTTAAAGCATTTATTCAGTACGTAGTCAGTATTTATATACGATATATATACACGTCTTATCTTATACAATCATAATCAATTGTCATGTTAATAGCAAAAGCATAATTAAACGCTTTGAATTAAAAAAAGAACAAAAGTAATGAGCTATTCTGCTGTCATCCTATTGTCGACGTCAGAATATTAAAATATTATTGAAATAAGGTTGCCAGCAATGCCAGCTATACTTTTACACGCACCTCTATTAATGTTTCAGTAACTACTTGAGACAATATTTTTTATCAAAATCTGAAAAATAAAGGGAAATACTGATACCAGAATCTTTATTCACATTTTAGTTTTATATTTATATTAGTTTTGTATATAGTCTCTTTAGAACGTTTTAGCTTTATTTAACTTTTTTATTTATCTGAAGGTTAGTGTTTAACTAACGCCTGGTGGCATGTTACATTTTTGTAACAAGTAAGTAATGCGGAACAATTTAAGATCGTATACAAATCGACAAAAAAACTAACTTCAAAAGTGGCGCTAGTAATTTTCAGTACCAAGTTTGAGTAGGTGGAAGCCGATTGAAAATAAATTGGTTTCTCATTGGTTACCATCCAGGATATTAACTGGCGACCTATAGGTTAGAAGTCAATCTCGGGCTGTCCAGTAATCACATTTCGAGGTTTAAAATATATAATGTTTTTATATGGATAAAATAAAGTTGAAACAAACTTGCCTTTTCCTAGCTAAACGTAGCCCTATAATAGTATACCTGTATATATAAGTATACCTAGTGCTATCTCAGAATAACTAAAGTACTATCCCAGGTCCCATCTTGAGACAAATCATAGGCCGCTGATCTAGATCGCAGACTTCCTCGCAATGCCTAGCCATTTCGCGGTAATCCTAGATATTACGCGAGCGTCGTGGGAATCAGACGGACTTTGTAGCTAGCTTTAATTGTTGAGAAGCAGACATCTTGGAGATCTGATAACTTGCTTTTATCTATGACTTGAAGTTGGGAGACGCAGTCAGCTTTGTATAGTTTGCGCTATCTGAATTGGATTAAAGCCGGTTTTGTCTTGCTCCTCGCAATTTTCAGATAACATTATAATCCTCACCAAACTCCCTTTGTATTTCAACCGATTTCAGAAAAGGCGGAGGTTCTCAATTCGTCTGTATGTATGTTACGCTTACTACGTCAATTGTGAACCAATTCGAATGAATATTTTTAAATTTGTAGGTTACATTTCCAAGGTGGTCTCTTTGTAATTTCATCGAGATCTGATATGTGTTCTTCAGAGATATGACGATAAACGTCTCAAGCTACTGAAACTGACTTGCAGGGCATGGAAGTCGGTTGTTTTAGTTTTTATACTATCTTAGTTATGTTACTACTCCTCACTTGGTTGTCTGGAAGATATTGTTTTATGCGATAAGAGCGCCGATTAGTTTTCGATATGTCTGTAATATCTAGACTTTTTCACTTGTTCTTTCTCGTATACAATAATGAGTTTATCTATCTACCCACAGTATCTACCTATCTACATAACTCGTCTCACTGTCGTCCTCTTTCTCATTCCATAAATTGCACCTTAGGCACGGTAATATAATATATCAGTAATGTGACTCCATACAAACGGTCGGAACGCGAGTCATGCCTACGCGCCTCGAGTTCGGTACGCACTCGGTACCCAGCTCACGATAAAAAGTCATCTGTGAATGCGCCGCAGTGACAACGAACCGTGTGATGGTACGGTCGTGTAAAAAATGTGCGCACTGTAAATATTTTGATAATTTTGAGGGCCCGGTGGCGTAATCGGGAGAACGGTCGGCTTTGATGCCGTGGTACCGAGTTCAAACCGCCGTGCACCAATGGATTTTTTTGTGGAATAATTTATGTGCGCTTCTCACAGTGGCCCTCCGGTGAAGGAAAACATCGTTAAGAAACCAACAACCCCCGCATGGTGGAAGGACACTATCTAGTGTCCGCCTGGCCAGCTACCACCCTCAAGTTAGAAAAATCTGTCACCAAACATCTAATGTGTTCCGGCAGCTATCCTTGAGAGCCAGTTCCCATTCTAGGCCTAGCCGTAGCGTGCTTACCATCTTCGACCGCATCATCACTTACCAACAGGTGAGATAGTGGTCAAACGCTAGCCTATAACGTATAAAAAAAAAAATCTCGTACATATTCGAGCAGCCATATCGCGTGTATACGTACCGAGCGATGCCGCGCGGCACGCTTGTATTGATTTCAAAGACAGAGCCGAGTCACATTACTGATATATTAAATTACAGTGCCTTAGGCCGCATCGTCTCTTAAAATTCAGGTAGAAGGGGGTGAAGTACTTGTTTATTCACAATATTAAGTTTTACTATAAAAGTTACTTGTGTCACTGCTGAAATTCAGTGTCGCTATCTATCTATAGTCTCTTTCTCTTTATTTTTTTATATAAAATCACACGATAAGCAAGACGCTCTTATGATAGTAAGCCACAGCGTCGGATTATAACAGAAACTGCGGCACACATAACTTAGACAGACTGACTAAAACATAATTTCGCGCGAAACTCACTGCAATGCGATTAGCCTTCATCATCATCATCATCATCATCATCATCATCAGCCTGTATCAGTCCACTGCTGGACATAGGCCTCTCCCAAGATGCGCCACTGAGCCCGATCTTCGGCTCTTCTCTTCCAGTCACTGCCCACCGCTTTGCGTATGTCGTCTTCACCTGGTCACAGGACGTCCTACGCTACGTTTGCCGATTCGCGGTCTCCACTCTAGGACAAGTCTGCCCCAACGGTTATCAGTCCTGCGGCAGATATGACCAGCCCACTGCCACTTCAGCTTGCTAATCCGTTGAGCTATGTCGATAACTTTAGTTCTCTGGCGAATTACTTCGTTCCGGATTCGATCCCGCATAGAAATACCGAGCATAACTCTCTCCATAGCTCGCTGAGCGACTTTAAACTGGTGGACCAGTCGGACTGTGAGCGTCCACGTCTCGGCTCCGTATGTCATCACAGGTAGGACGCACTGGTTAAAGACTTTTGTCTTTAGACACTGTGGTATAGGGACGAGAAGACTCGACGGAGTTTTCCGAATGCTGCCCAGCCCAGCTGAATTCTTCTCTGGATTTCCTTCTCGAAGTTATGTTTGCCTAGTTGGAGCGTTTGCCCTAGGTAAACATACTGAGTGACAACTTCGAGTGGGATTCCATCTACGGCAATCGGTTCCGGAACAACGTGCTCGTTGTACATGACTTTGGTTTTGTCCAGATTCATCCGGAGACCGATGCTACGAGAAGAATCAGCTAGGCCATTCAACATCCTTTGTAGGTCCTGCAGCGTCTCTGCCATAATGACGATGTCATCTGCGAATCGTAAGTGAGAGATGTACCTGCCGTTGATGTTAATGCCACGATCATTCCAGTCCAGCGTCTTAAACATATCCTCCAAGGCGTTAGTGAACAGTTTCGGGGATATGACGTCCCCCTGTCTCACTCCTCGACGCAGGTGGACATGTTTAGTTCGCTGGTTCTGTACTTGTACAGTCATCGTTGCGGCATTATATAGACATCTCATCACTTCGATATATCGCCAGTCGACTTGGCAACGCTGCAAGGACTCGAGAACAGACCAGGTTTCGATTGAGTCAAAGGCCTTCTCATAGTCCACAAATGCTAAGCACAGGGGCCGATTATACTCTTCGGTCTTCTGTACAATCTGCCGCACCGTGTGGGTGTGGTCTATGGTGCCGTAACCGCTTCGGAACCCGGCCTGTTCCGGAGGTTGAAACTCGTCGAGTCTTCGCGCAAGACGGTTCGTGATGACCCTTGAAAACAGCTTGTAGACATGGCTCAGAAGCGAAATCGGGCGAGTTTTTCAATAGGGTTTTGTCTCCTTTTTTGAAAAACAAAACCACCATGCTTCTGTTCCATGCCTGTGGAGTTCTCCCAGTAAAAAGAACGGAATTAAATAGCTGCTGAAGCTGTTGAACTGCTGGAGCTCCTCCGGCTTTTAAAAGCTCCGTTGTGATTCCGTCTTCTCCTGGGGCTTTTCCATTTTTGAGTTGTTTAAGGGCCATCACGATTTCGTCTCGGCTAATTTCGGGCAGAACTTCTGTGAAGTGGCGGGTTAAGGTGGCTCTAGAATCCTCAGTATCGGGTTCGGGCCTTGAAGCATGCGATGCGTAGAGCTTGCCGTAGAAGTCTTCAACTTCCGACAGAATCTCCGGCTTGGATGCGACGACGTTCCCCGTTGACGTTGTCAGCTTTGTGAGTTGGCTTCTACCCAGAGGCTGGACGAACACTTTCGACCCCCGATTCTGCTCAATTGATTCTTTAATCAAGAGCGTGTTAGAGGATCGGAGGTCGCGTCGTACCAGCTTCTTTATAGATTTGTTGCGCGCCAGGTTAGTTGAAAAGCTGACATAGGGTCTGTTCGTCTCTCTTCCATTAGCCGAAGTGTTTCTGCCGAGTGTTTGGACTTTTTGCCCGTACGCTTGCTCTCGCAAAACTTCGTCCCTTCATTCCTGAGGATTTCCACCACTTCTTCGAGTTTCTGGTCTACGTCATCTGTGGTTTCCAAGGCAGCGAATCGATTTTCCAATTTTAATTGGAATGTTTCGGACCCAACAACGGTTTGGAGTAGGTTCGGACGGAGCGTAGACTTCATCAATCGGAATCTCTCGGCTTTAAAGTCGATATCCAGAGTGCCTCGTACAAGTCGGTGATCACTTCCAGTATTAAACCTAGTGATCACTGAGACGTCTCTGAATATGCGCCGTTTGTCCGTAATGATGAAGTCAATCACGTTTTTAGTCACAAAGTCGGGGCTTTGCCACGTCCATTTCCTTTGGGGCTGTTTCTTGAAGAACGAGTTCATCAAGAAAAGCCCCTCTCTCCCGAGGAAATTGACGAGCATTTGTCCCCTGTGATTCCTACTCCCAAATCCGTGTGGTCCTATAGACGATTCGCCGCAAGTTTGTACTCCCACTTTGGCGTTAAAGTCTCCCATGACAACGTTGTAGTGAGCCTTGGAGGTGGTGTGTAAAGCTCTGGAGATATCTTCATACATGCTCTCCACCTCATCATCCAAGTGTGTCGAGGTCGGTGCGTAGACCTGGATAACCTTGAGGCTGTACCTCTTGGTTAACTTAATTATGAGGTGCGCTACCCTGGTCGACACACTGGAGATTTCTACAACGTTGTCACTGAGTACCTTGTTGACCAGAAACCCGACGCCGGCTTAGGATGGCTGATCTCCTTCTCTGTAGTACATAAGATGGCCCGATTCTAAGGTTATGGTGTCCTCTCCCTGTCTTCGGACTTCACATAACCCCAGAATGTGCCATCTTATGTGTCAGCTCCTCCTCTAGCTGAGCCAGATGATCGTCCAGCCGAATCGTGCGTCCATTGTACGTTGCGAGGGTCAGTTTGTTCTGGCGGCCTACCGTAACCCGGGGATTCTTAGCACCCCCTGCCCTGCCGTTACCGTGACCGCCGCCGTGGTCAGGAATAGCAGGGTGGCCGGGAACTGGGGGCCGCGGCTTAATGTGACTTTCCAGTTTGGTTTCCTCCCTTGGGAGGGATATGCCCTAATCGCCATGCTGGGCAGGCGTGTTGGCGATCGCAGGACGTAGCTTCTCGCACCGGTGACGCTGCTGCACATCACCGGCCTGTAGAATTTGGCTACGCCATAGATATGAAATGGTTATACCGCCATTTGTCAGTCGCCAGAGCCCCGTCTGTTGGTCAGCAGGATGCACCACGGGCAGGTGAGGTTGGCTGGGAGCACCGAGGTCGTATTTGTGCTCCCTTACATCCCAATAATATATAACCCCAACAAAAATAAATAAACCGCATCCGATTAGCCTTATTATAATTGTTTTAGTTTAATGATATTAACTACGTAGATATATAACGACAATATTGCAAGTGACTCAAACTGATATCCTTGAACAATGAAAGTTTCATATTCCATCTTAAAATTACAGTATTTCTATAAATTACTACAATTATACATTAAATAGTAAATTGTGTGTTTAAAATATAAACAAGCATATATATTTTTTTGTGATAAAAGGTAACATGTCAAGCGCAACGCTTGCCTGATAAGCGATGACGATATTGCAGATACAGAAAGCAAAATCTGGATAGCTAGAATTTTTTGCATGTCACTGCACTGCGCCTGTTACACGGTATTATTATAATACCATGCCTGTTACCTCGAGACGTAAAGATGTTAAGTCTCACATGCCCTGTAATTTCACTGAACACTTTTAATAAAGTTATAGTCACGCTCGAAACAGATCGCACACTAGACATCATGCGTATTCATAAACAATGCTGTGAGGTAAATCAAACCAATATTATTGACAAATGGTCGGTACATTTATTGAGAGATTTTCGACTCAATTGTACCGTTATTAATATATAAACTCTCAATAAATGTACTCAGACACCGGCCATAATAGTTACTGATGTTCGCTTGATTTAAAATTCAGAATGCATTAAGTAAGTAACAATTTACCCATCAATGTAAAAATGTAGTCGCCTTGTACTTCGTACCTTCGAGACCGGTTAGTTAACCGACAGGTATGACGTCAAAATCAAAATTATTCTTTTAATTGTTTTTATGGTGCGCAAAAAACTTATTCATCGGCTTGATTCTCATCGTAAATAATGAAGCAAAAACAAGTCACTCAAGTAATAGAGGTTCGTTATAAAGTAATATGTAATTAAGTTCAATGGTCAAGAACTTCGCTGTTTATTAACTTCAAACACTTCTTGCTCATAAATATTATATATATATATATTATATATATATTATATTATAATATAATATATAATATAATATATATATATAATATATATATAATATATAATATATATATATTATATTATATACCTACTTCATATACATATATTTTTAAAAGATTTTATTTACAGAAGCTATTTACATTATAGTATGTAGTATACATTAAAATAGTTTTAAAACTACCTAACTATAAACAAACAAATATAGGTACCTAATTAAAATCAATACAAATTAAAATGTAGTCTACCAAACTACTACCAGTAGGTAAAGTTTAAAGATAATTTTGTGAAATATCTTTAGGCGGGTAAACCATCGACAAATCTATTGTCATGAAGGACTTTTTTTTTACAATAGGGAATTAGTACTCCGATATTTTTGTGGGAATGTTACTGTTTAAAATGTTAATAGTTTGGGATGCATGGCTCATTTAATAATATCGTTTAATAACTAAAAAACAACCGACTTCAATGCCGCGCTATTCATTTTCAGTACCAATTTTGAGATGTTTATCTCAATATCTCTGGAGATACTTATCATACCTCGATAAAATTACCATGGTACCACACTTGGGATATCTCCTTTCGAACAAAAAAAGAATAATCGAAATCGGTTCATAAACGACGAAGTTATCCTCGCGGATAACTTCGTCGTTTATGATCGTTAGATCGGGCATGTCTTTGGGGAAGCCTACGTCCAGCAGTGGACTGATACCGGCTGATAATGATGATGGTGATGATGAAACATCAGTTTAGTTTTTATTTTAAAGAGATTGACCCGCTTTCATTGCGGCCAGTGTATTTATATATTATTTAGTAGCGTGACTATTATTTATTCTGTGGTAGGGTTAGGTATATTGAAACTAACTGAAAAGAAATTGATATATTTCTTAATCTTGGCTATTTTTAACCGACTTCAAAAAAAGAAGGAGGTTTCTCAATTCGACCGTATATATTTTTTTTTATTTTTTATGTTTGTTCGCGGATAACTTCGTCGTTTATGAACCGATTTTGATTATTATTTTTTTGTTCGAAAAGAGATATCCCAAGTGTGATACCATGGTAATTTTATTGAGGTCTGATAAGTATCTCCAGAGATATTGAGATAAACATCTCAAAATTGGTACTGAAAATGAATAGCGCAGCATTGAAGTCGGTTCTTTTTTAGTTTTTAAACGATATTATTTACAGTCAGCTCCGTAAATTTTGAAAGTTATTGAGGTTTTTGTAACCGATCCGCTTACTTTGCGGCCCACTGTATATAATGTTCATCAATTCTTGGAGGCCTGAAGGTCGTTAATCGCGTGACATTAGCAGTCTGTGTACATACAGCCTTAGATAGTGTTAACTGATAACAACGTCTAATGCTTCTGCAGGTTACTGTTTCATATTTAGGAGAAAAATGAAGTATGTTATACAAGATATAAAATATTTCTATCTTCTAATTTATGTAATACTATGTAAAACTGTTGTAATATGCATTGCTCCACGCGGTTTTACCCACGTTATAATATTCTAGATATGTTCATGAAATAATATCCTTATGCCAAATTTTATCTAAATTCGTTCAGCCGTGTTTGCGTGATCGAGAAACATACACACACATAATACAACGATATCTAAATTAAAATAGTGCGATTCTTAAAATATACTCTTTTTTGTTTTTATTTATGTTCACCGATTACTCGAATGCGAATACGGTGCCGGAACCGATTTGGAAAATTATTTTTTATTACCCTTTCCAGGTGGTCCCATTTAAATTTTAACAAAATCGGTCCAGCCGTTTTTAATTAGTATATCAACATTTGTATTCCGATGCATTTATATATCTGGACGACATGCTACTAACTACAGGCTACTTTGACTAGCGCGACGTTTGAAGTCGGTTCTTTTAGTTTCTTAAACGATCTTAAAATATATTTGGTGTGGACCAAATAATAATTTCATTATATTCTTCATCTAAAGATCATATCAATAATAATTATTCTATTATAACTAAATTATAACTAAACATAACAAAAATATAACTGATTGCTTTAAATGAAATAAAAAGTAATTAGCATAGAGCCATTCAGCATTCATCTAAACGTCAAACGCCACACTTAAAACAAATGTTTAATTTAAGTTGGTTAAATTATATCCTGTCATAATTAGTATTGAATTTAGTAACTTGGGTGGTTTTAATTAATTACTTACTTCCTTATCAAGTCGCGAGAGAAAATCATCGTGCAATATTACGTGATTTTAAAAGCATTTCTCGTTCCGTCCCACTTTTGGCTTGTTTTATGGACGGATGAGTCGTTAGAGACAAATAAACTTAATGCAATGAGCAGTGATGCAACACAACATAACACAACACAACAGAGTAGCAGACTTAAGTAATATCGTCCCTTCTAGAGGTCACAGTTCCTCAAATCTTTTAATTATTATTGATATTGTAATGTTAAGTCTCAACTTGACTATATAACTTACTAGATACAACTTAACTTACTAGACAATAGTTACTAGGTGAGTGTAGTGGTAGCGTAATATTTTAATTTGCTCTTATCTTACAATCAAATAACTGTAATCTTCGGTCTTCAAATCGCGAGTGAACAGGTATCTTCTAGGTAATCGTGCTACATCGTCGATCGTATCGTCACTTAACATCAGGTGAGATAGTGGTCAAACGCTTACCTGTCTAGTTTTAAAAAAAACTTTTTCTATTTTAAAGTATTATGATGCTAAGTGATACCATATACCTACTTATTCGATTTTGTGATCGTAAAATTGCGTCTTTATTATTTACCAAGAATTTTAATGATAAGTCATGCTTTAGTGATAAACTCGTCATAAGTACGTGTCACACACAACAGATAGTACGTATTTAATTAGAGATAGAATGTACCGTAACGAAACGTATAATTCTAAAATGCAAATCATCAAAAAGAAAACAGCTGTTACTTTTACAATTTCAACTTCAACCCATAATTAAAAAAACATAAAAGCACTTTAAGGTGAAATTTGTGTTATCATTTAATTTATGATGTATGAAGTCACTAATAAAATGTCAAGAAATGCGTACTAAACGCGTCATTTCATCTTCCACTTGAACAAATAATGTAAACTCATACCACTCGAAAAATATCCAGAGCTGTTAAATTAAAAATCACTCATTGTATAACATTTCACATCACTAACACCGATTTCCCGCGCAAAATATTCAGATGACAGTTTACTTTTTTATTTACGCATGCGCAACCGGCCGGTGAAAAGAGTCTAGTCAGAAAAAGTATTCACGATTGTAAATTTTGCGGCGCGAAAAATTCGGAGCGTGTGGACGGATGCGCGCGTCGCGTGCACAGACGGGCAAGTTAATGTGTGAGTTAAGCCGGTAGAAAACCAGTCGATGGAAACGTGCGACCGACCGCAGACCGTCTGTTAACCAAAAGCTTAAAAATAATACGTGGTCACATAATCGCGAGCGCGACTTGCGATTTACAACATTTACAATCCGATTACTACCCATTGCTTATACGTCTGTTTACTTCCGAATGTTTATTGGATTAGTTCAGTCGTAGGTAACAGAAACTAACACCTAGGTGTTAATTAAATGCTGTCTTATTTTAGAAAAAAAAAGTGCAATAATATTATTACATACTGGGATACAAATAGGTTACCTACAAACTTAACCGTATCATGGCGGTTAGAGACACCCTACTTTTGTCGTAATTATCTAAACATGATTGACGCTGTCTCTCAATTTCAATCGTTGACGTCATTCTCTAACAATAGAATTTATCATTAGCTAAGGAAATTGACGTGTGAGTACGTAGTAGTATTATTTATTCTATGGCGTGAGGTCTCGGAATTCTAAAATTATTCTATTGTGAGAATAAATATTGCTAGCTTGAATGTCCACCGATATGAAATTAGCTATATCTAGACAAATGTAATGGATCAGCATCTCTCGCACGGTCATAGTTAACTCGTAACTATTTGAATATTTAAAGCTTGGTAATTGCCTATATGCAAAGAAATTAGAAAAAAATATGACATTTAATAGTCGATATTATGTTAAATAATTCTAATATACGTACACTAAAATAAATAGTAATATGTTTCATTAAATCGCCTCATGATATTAGTACCAAATACCTCTACAAACTGAGCAAAATTTTAAGTTATGTACATATTTATCAATTCAATTCATTCGGTAAATAAATAAACTGTCCAGCCTAATAAAGATTTAAAATGATAAAAGTTGTACCTCAAAACAAGTTCGATTGATTTACTAACCCTCGAATCAGGCGTTTTTAACCTAAGATTAAAGTTAATCAGAAATGATTGCAATTACTCGGTAGAGCCGGCAGCAGTTTCTCGAATAACTACTTATCTATAACATCATGGATAGGTATGTAATAGGCACTTAAAAGTGTATTTAGCAGTTAAATATTGGTATAAAACGTAAGTAAGAGTAAATAAAAATTAATTTATGTTATTATTTCAGCTGGGCTACGCAACAGCAAGTGTGTTTTTGTAGCATATCTATTTTTTTTAAATTAAATCTTACTTTTGTAAAAATGAGTAATTAATCCATTGCTAATTACATAATAACTTAATTTTTTATTGTATATTTATCAAGCACTTGATAACTACAATTAAAGTAAATAACCGGCCAAGTACGTGTCGGGCCACGCGCAGTGTAGGGTTCCGTAGTAGCATGTTATTCAATGCAAGTCTTTACCCGTTATAAACAAGCAACTAGGTACTCCGTCTTTGTCTCTTTAAAGGATTTATTCTAAGGATTTTTTATTTGGTACAAAATTATCCAACACCCAAGTTCAACGACTATTACTGCTAAACTAATAAAGTTATATTAACCGCTATAATTTTCCTTTAAAGTTCATGAAATGAGCTATTATCACGATTTTTTCCAGATTTTTCAAGCCAGCAGTTTAGCTTTTAGAAGGGGGGGGGGGCAGAAAAAAATATTTTTCACAATTTTATTTCAACACTTTGTCGGCGTAATTTATATACATACCCCCACATAATTAATTACAGCTTTCTAGTATTAACGGTCTCTTAGCAAAACCTCGGACAGACAGACAGACAGACATGACGAAACTATAAGGGTTCCTTGTCAGGACTACGGAACCCTAAAAAGTAGAAATAGCTAATTCAATAAGAATATCTCACTTGATGTTAAATGATGATGGAAATGAAGACGTTACTGCGACAGGGCAGGGGCTTTTGACAATCAACATACTCGTAATTTATCAAATGTATTCCCCTGCCTTAAATTTCTAGTACGCATGTGTAAATAAATAAAATAAAACAAATAAAAATCTATGTACCCTTACTTACATACCTAAATAGTTTTTCAGATAAACAACTTAGAGACATTGTTGTTAAGTTAAAACTACACTACCAGGTAGTAGTTTATAATAATTTGAGCCACTTCCATGTCATTACATCATTTACTACTCCACCTTGTGGTACAGCAAGTCGGAGATCAAGTCAACACGTGATTGTCACGCGGCAATGCTAGAAATCATTACTAGACATACTAAATTACTAAAGCTGGCTGTACACGGGTTAGGTAAACATAATATAAAGACAGAGTAATGATTAACTAACTAGGGCTGCTTCCATTCTAGACCTAGCGCGCTACTACGGAAATAAAACTGGCCAAGTGCAAGCCAGACTCGCACTCGTAGGGTTCCGTAACACAGTAAAGTATTCTATAACTATGATTTTTCGCAACTACAAAATTCATATATACAAATTCATACAAACTCTATGAAAAACAAAGTTATATTTTCGGTCGCTATATTTCAAAAACTGCTGACTGTATCTCGTTCAAACCAATTTTCGTTGAAAGATTTTATTGAGATCAACAGAATATATTTTTTCTAGATTTTTCACTTCCTTACCTTAAAAGTTTGAGGGGGGGGGGGGACACACATTTTACCACTTTAGACGCGCCTATCTTTCAAATGATTGACTTTGATAAAAGATAAAAATAGGTTTAAAGAAAAAAAAAAAATAATTTTCAGTTCCAGATTCTAGTCGTTCAACTTCCTAGGGATGTACTTGTCTTTCGATTCCAAGTACTTTTAGTATCGATACTTTAGAATTGATACTAAGTACCGGTTATAAGTACTCGTTTCGTTACTGAATTATTTGTTTTGGAAGAACATTTAGCCTGGCATTATAGAGCAATAATAAGGTTTCGAATGAAACTATTTGATTTGCTAATCAAGCGTGATTTAATCGATCAAAAATATTGATTGAGTATTTTTTGTAACTCGTATCGTACATCTCTAGGAAGTTGAACGACAAAAATCACCTGGTCTGAATTTGGTATAAGATGCATGACATAATATATGTTGTAGTGTAAAAAGTACATTTATTTTACAGTATATGATAGGCTAGCGTTTTGACCATTATCTCACCTGCTGGTAAGTGATGATGCGGTAGAGTTGTCGGAACACCTAAGATGTTTGGCGAAAGATTTTCCAGTATGCAGGGCCTAGGAACTTGAAATAAATGAATTGACGAGTTGGCAACGCACGAGTGACACCCCTAGTGTTGCAAGTCTTCATAGACGATGGTGTAGATTTTTATTATTATTATTTATTAGACCACTTCCCATCAGGTGGGCCGTTTGTTTGCTTGCTACCTATATCATAAAAAAATAGCAAGTTCTACCTCGCTTAATAAAAAAAAACTGAACTCTCTCAACTCGTGTAGCCTCGGCCGATAAGATTATAGGTAGCTATTACAATGTACAGATTATGGCAATGCCTTGTAAAAGCCATTAGACATGGATGCGGTGGCTATTTAACTATAAACTAAAAGAACAAAAAAAAAAACTAAAAGAACAGTGTATAAGGTTAGTTCGTAAGAATGATAACAGATGGCGCTAGTTAGGTAAATGCATGTTCTGCATCGCGCAAACGACTTCAAACGTCGCGCTAGTCAAAGTAGCTAGCAGCCAGTATCATGATACAACAAAGTATACAAATGCATCTTAATACAAATGATGATATCACCTGGATCACCTGGAAAGGGTACCCTTTGAAACACAAAAGAATTTTCCAAATCGGTTCAGGCATCTTCGAGTAATCGGTGAACATACTACATAAAAAAAAGACTCCGACAAATTGAGAACTTCCTCCTTTTTAGGGTTCCGTAGCCGAATGGCAAAAACGGAACCCTTATAGATTCGTCATGTCTGTCTGTCTGTCTGTCTGTCTGTCTGTCTGTCCGTCTGTATGTCACAGCCATTTTATTCCGAAACTGTTAGGACTACAGAATTGAAACTTAGTAGGTAGATGTATTCTGTGAACCGCTTTCCGATTTTTATACAAAAGTAAAAAAAATAAAAGTTTAAGGGGGGGCATCCCATACATGGAACTGAAACAAAAAAATTTTTTTTTCTTCAAACCTATACATGTGGAGTGTTTATGGATAGGTCTTCAAAAACGACATTGAGGTTCCTAAAATCATTTTTTCTCAAAGTCAATCATTTGAAAGATAGGCGCGTCTAAAGTGGTAAAATTTGTGTCCCCCCCCCCCCCCCCCCTCTAACTTTTAAAGTATGGGAGTAAAAAATCTAAAAAAACTAACAACGAAAATTGGTTTGAACGAGATACAGCCAGCAGTTTTTGAGATGGCGACCGCAAAGATAACTTTGTTTTTCATACAAACACTATGAAAAACAAAGTTAATTTTGAAGTTGCCAAAAATCATAGTTATGGAATACTTAACTGTGTTACGGAACCCTACGAGTGCGAGTCCGACTTGCACTTGGCCAGTTTATTTGTGAAGTTGGTTAATAAGAATAACGTGTGTAAAACAATAGTCTCAGGAGCAAGTGAACTACCTAGTATTTTGACGCCAGCAGCCTCCTGTAACATTTTTTCATGAAAACACATGAGACACAGCTATGTTAGATTGTTAGTTCAAGAGCATATGGAATCAAAATTTATTGCGCACACTATGTACGTTCCACTAAACTATTCACTACCACCTCCATCACCAATGGAAGCGTTATTCCAGCAACCTAAAGCCGTGCTCCGCTCCCTCAAGGAGTTAGGATGGCTTGGGTAGACGCTGGTAAGGGGGAAATGCACAATACACCCTGAGTGGGACGTCAGTGCAGGTCTTTTCGCCCCCATTACCAATTAGAATTAGAATTAAACTAGGTATGTACGTGAATAAAGATTTTGTTTCGCGTTAAACTATGTTTTTTAACCGACTTCAAAAAAAGGAGGAGGTTTCTCAATTCGACCGTATATATTTTTTTTATTTTATTTTTTATTTTTTTATTTTTTATTTTTGTTCGCGGATAACTTCGTCGTTTATGAACCGATTTCGATTATTCTTTTTTTGTTCGAAAGGAGATATCCCAAGTGTGGTACCATGGTAATTTTATCGAGGTATGATAAGTATCTCCAGAGATATTGAGATAAACATCTCAAAATTGGTACTGAAAATGAATAGCGCGGCATTGAAGTCGGTTGTTTTTTAGTTTTTAAACGATATTATCTAATGCTTAAATATGCAACATTGCATTCAAATCTACTTAGATGCGTTTTCACCACCGACCTTCGACCACATCCTCCCTTACCACCAGGCGAGGTAGTGGTCAAATGCTAGCCTATCAGCTGTAAAAAATACCACCAACCATATTATCAAATAAATTGACATGGAACCTATAACACATGCTTACTAGTGTAGGTACTCACGTCTGAAAAAACATTAAACACTTCCGTTCTTACGTAAGAACGTAAGGTAAGAACGTAATGTTTTCGTACTTTCCGTCCGCCAATCAATAAGTATTAGAAATGAGTCCTTGCCACGTGTATCAGCTAGGGTATAACCAATCGATTAATACTATCGTATGTTGATCGAGTTGGACACGGGCTCTCAGAATATTCACGGTTACGTAAGGTTATTTGCGTACTAACCTACAGCTCTAAGACAGACCGCACGGTACGTTACATTGCTATTATTTCAACGTATTGAGTGCATTTTGAGCATTGACGTATATATAAGGAAACACGAAACACTTACAAAAAAAAGTTGGATATCTAAACGTCATAATGGAAGTTAAAATGGCTGACATTGATTGTCCATTGGTCAATTGCTAGGATTGTGTCATTCAAGGTAGACCTATAGACCAATGGACCAATAGACAATCAATGTCAGCCATTTTAAGTTCCATTATGACGTTTAGGTATGCATTTTTTTTGAAGTTATTTCCATATAGGCAAATGTATCTCGGCGCCTCCTTGTTTATATGCATTGCTTACCTCCAGGATTTCGAGTATTTTTTAATTTTTATTGTAGATAAGCAAGCGTTTGACCACACCTGATGTTAAGTGAAGATGTGATCGACGATGTAGCACGCTTGCCTAGAAGATACCTGTTCACTCGCGATTTGAAGACCCCGGATTGTACTTCACAGGAACCACAGACTCTGGCAGGGAATTCCATTCCTTTGCTGTGCGTATGATAAATGTTGATGCAAAGCGCTTTGTGCGACAGAATGGACATATTATTATTGTATTTTGTACGAGTATTGCGACAACGCAATGCTTGTGTGACTTCGCGCCTCCCTGAGGTGGAAATCTCTACATTGATATCGATGCGTCCTGTCATCGCAAACGTCTAACAGAAAGAGATGCAGCTAGACAGACAGTTGTATATTTGCATCTCATTTCTTGATGACGATCAACGTTTCACTGCACACGGTAAGTAACATCTCGCTCTCTCTGATAAAGTCATTAGTTCTCGTTGTATAGCTACAGAATACATAAAGGCCCTGAACAAAGCATTGTTATTATTTCCACTAATTGGCTCCTAGTATGTGAACATTAACCGCAAGCTGAGAATAGTTGAACTTATAAAAACTAATGGTAATAGCCGAATAACGATCCTCAGATATTCTCACACCACACGAGACACTAGAATTTAAGATAAGGATCGTAATGAGCAGGATGAGCTTTTTGCGTAACATTATTGTGGTTTTAATTTTCTTTGCCGTCGTAAAATGATATATTACTCATGTGATTTTTAAACCTGTAGAAATCTGCAACAATTATCTTGTAAAATGTTCCGAATGTATATTCCGGTATAGTGTCTTAAAATAGTTTTGTTTATCGAAAAAATTAAGTGCGCATTTCACACAGTGGTCCTCTATAACTAACCAAAACAATGATAAGAAACGCCCAGAATGGTGGTAGGACACTGCTTAGAGTCCACCCTCAATTTGGAAAATGTCTCGCCAAACATCTAATGTGGCATCAAACATCTACCGGCAGCTTTCCTTACCAACTTACCGACAGGTGAGATAGTGGTCAAACGCGAGCCTATACGATATAAAAAAGTTTGTATTTTATCTTATTCACAGCCTGTTTTATCCCACTGCTCGGTAAAGCTATAACAATTAACAATCCAGGTCGCCACCACCCTCTGATTCATGCTAAGGATTTGGGCACTCATCGGCAAACTGTCACAGGCCTATAAAGTGCGTCAAATGCGCTGGCCTACACCCACGCTCTGAATGCCCTAGGGCAGAGGATGCACCCCTAGAATGCGCCAATTGCAAGGGGAAGCACGCTGCCAACTACCGTTCCTGCCCGACAGTCAGAAGAGAGGCGAGGAAGAGGGGAATCCGCCTACCCGGACCTCCACCAGAACCAGCTGATCGTGGAAGATCAGCCTACCCAGCTTCAACAAGAGCATCATCAGCCAATCGTCCCCGTTCACGTCCACGCTCACAACCAAGAGTTCGCACCACTCAACCAAGCAGACAACCACAAGTGCAACCAGTGCAACACATGTACCCCTCTTACGGTGCATATGACGAAATCAACGCACCTGGTTGGTCATGGCCACAGAGGGTCACAACACTGCGCCCCCCGGCCAATGAACCTACATCATGGGGAGCACTGCCAACTGCCCCCCGAAATGAGAGAAGAAGGGGAAAAAGAAGAGGGGGCCGAAGAAAGAGAAATGCAGCGCCGACTGCCGCCTCCACACCGGTCCCCCCTGTTCCGCCTCATACACAAGCGGCAGAACTTCCGCCATATGTCCAAGGACCCCCGATGGCACAATACCCTCCACTACCAAAGCCAGCCACCACAAGACCGCGTTCAAGACGAGGGTCCCCACGCACCCGCCAGAAGCCTGTGCCTACACCACAGATAACACAGACTGCAAATATATGTACAAGCCAGCCGCCAACTACCGCCCAACTACAGGGAACACCAGCGCCGACTTCGGTACCAACGATCCCTAAGATATTAGGGCCCAGACCTGAATCAAGGGTTAATTTTGTTCCGGTCACAAGTGTGACAACATTAACTACTAACACAGCACCAAAAGTGACCAGGCCCACGCCCAGATTGGCAAAAGACGTCCAAGGCCCCCCACTTCACTATGTCCAAGCGGGGCCCAGCGCGTTTAGCCAACCGCGCCCTCGCTCCAGAGCCAGGCAACCTCAAGGACCTCAACAAACACCGCCAGGCCCATTTCGTTGGGCCGCACCTACATCCGCCTTCAACATACAGGCGGGGATCCCCTGTCCCCCAGCAGGTCTAATGAGAATACCTGCACAGGAACCCATCGCTGCATTGGTGGGAGCCCTGACAGGATTACTCTCAGCCATCGCAACCGGCGAAGATCTCCGGATGGCTGCAATGCGCGGACTGGCCGTACTCTCCGGGTTCCATTATGGATAGTCAAGTCCTACGCATACTATACTGGAACCCGGGTTGAGTTAGGACGAAGGTCAACAGTCTGAGGATTCTCGCCCAGTCGCAGGATGTGCACATCATCCTCCTGGGCGAGACCAAATTGAAGAAAAACGAGCCTTTAAAAATCCAGAACTTTACCGGATACCGCCAGGATGACGTCTCTCCACGTGGACAACCGGGGCACGGCCGCGTTTGTACGAAGAGACCTAATCCATGACGCCATTGAAAAACTTCCCAATACCACCACCAAGGACCACAGGAGTTATAGTCCAACTGGGCGGAGGGGAAGCCAAAATATTCGGAGGATACCGACCGCCCACGCCAAACTTCGACGCTGCAAATATGCGTAGGATATTCGCCGATGATACTCCAATATTACTGGCAGCAGACCTCAACGCCAAACACTTGGCGTGGGGGTCCCATGTCATCAACCCAGCGGGCAAGAAGCTCCAAGAGAATGCCGAGAGATTGGGATACGAGGTGATCGGCCCCGATTCACCTACGCACATACCCAGTAATCCGATGCTCAGAGCGGACGTCATCGACGTAGTAGCACACCGCAGCATGCCTGCCCCTGTTCTGCCTGATGAGCAACATCTGCCTCTGCTCATTACAGTGGGCACTTCGGCAATTGCAACGCTCCCTTGATGAATCCGGAAAACGACCGACTGGGAAGTCTACCAGACCAAGCTGAAGACACTATCAGTGGGTCAGTTGACCACATCAGAAGAAGTGGAGGGATGTGCGGCCGATATAACCGACGCCATCAACGAGGCCAAAGACACCGCCACAACTACCCAACCTCGAACCTCATGGAGAGAGGAACTTCCAGCCCAATTAAGGCACATGCGGTCCAAGAAGAGGCAGCTAAGGGAACTATGGGCTCGCACTCACTGTCCGACTACCAAGGCGCAGCTAAACGCCATAGCCGAAAGCCTCTCCAACGAGGTGAAGAGGTGGAGAGGCGAATCCTGGGACTCGCGCATTGCCGAAGTTACCGAGGATAAAACCAACCTCTACGCATTGAACCGCGCACTTCTAAGAGCAAAGGTACCAGTGTGCCCACTCACCGACGCTACAGGACGCAGATGCTATGCGGCACCTGAGAGAGCGGAACTCTTGGCGGACCATCTAGAAGCGCAATTCAAAATGCACCCGGTCCCCCAAGATGCAGATCCAACCACTGCAACCCATCACCAACACGTTTGCATGGAGGTCAGCAAACTGCTACAATCACCGGTGCCCCCGCTAGATGGTGATGAGTTCGTCTCCCCAGCGGAAGTGGCCAGAGCTGTCAGAGGACTTCAGACCAAAAAGGCCCCAGGATTGGACGAAATTTCCAACTCTGACCTAAAACAGTTGCCGCTGAGGGGCATTGTATGCATAACACGGCTCTTTAACGGTATCTTGAGGACCCAGCACTTCCCTAAGGCCTGGAAAATAGGGAAGGTTATCGTGCTGCCTAAACCAGAGCCTAACGCTACTCTCCCACTTAGCGAAGTTGTTTGAGCGTCTGCTGCTGCGGAGGCTGCGCCCTCACTTCACCCCTCGTGAGGAGCAGTTCGGCTTTCGCACGCGCCACTCCACGACGCTCCAACTTACAAGAGTACTTCACCCTTTGTCTAGCGAGTACAACCGGAAGAGGAAAAGCGTCGCAGTGTTCCTGGACATCGAGAAAGCCTTTGATAGGGTATGGCACGAAGGCCTACTCTTCAAAATGTCCAGGACGCCGACACCCGCGGCGCTGATTCACATAATAGCGTCCTTTCTCCGCACCCGGAAATTCTGCGTGTCCGTCGAGGGCGTCAACTCCGGACTACGCCCAATAGAAGCGGGAGACCCCCAGGGAAGTTGTCTGTCGCCACACCTCTATGCGATATATACAGACGACATACCGATACTGGGGGAAGAAGACCTAGTGCTAGGAGAGCGAGGTGCCACCCTGGACTTTTTCGCCGACGATAGCGCCTACATCACATCGTCGGTCAACACTAACATCGCCGCTAGAACCTCGACCTCCTACCTATCTGGTTGGACAAGTGGCGCATGGCCGTCAACGTGGGGAAGACGGCCGCGCTACTCACCGGGACCCATAACACCCTACCACCACCGCTGATGCTCAGGGGAGAAGACGTCAAGTGGGAATCAAACACCAAGTACCTGGGTGTCAACATAGACCGGTCCTTGAGGATGAAGTCACACGTGGACCATGCTGTCCGCCAGGCGAAGGCAGCCAGTGCTCTACTTCGTCCGGTCCTCCACTCTAAACTTCCGCTCCACACAAAGGTCGGAATATATAAAACATATATCCGAACCAAGTTGACTTACGCTGCTCCGGCGTGGTATGCCCTATGCTCGAAGTTCCAACGCAATCGACTCCAAATCGTCCAAAATGTCACCCTGCGGAAGTGCACGGGAGCCGGTCGATACGTACGCAATGACGTCATCGCCCGGGACACAAAGATCGAGACGGTGAGGGAGTTCGTGGTCCGTATGGCGCGCGGTCAATACGATCGCGCTGACAACGGACCACACCCTCACCTGAACAACATGGCGCCGCACCACGCCCGGCCGCCTGATGACGCGGTACCGACCAGGCGCGCACTCCCACGCGACCTGTGATTCTAAAAATCTGTGATTCTAATCGGAAAGGTTTGTAGGACTAAATAGCTCATGGAATAATAAATATTCGACATTCAAAATGGTGCCTAGGTAGGATAGGTTTTTGAATGATTTAGAATCAGGGGGCTCGACTAGAAAGGCACAGGACCAAGATGGATAGTGTCATTTGTCATTTTTCAGAGGGACATATTTTGACCATGTTTATATGACAAAAAATAAAAGCTTGCAATAAGGTATTGCGTCTTTTTATCCGACTTCACAAAAAAGGAGCAGAAAAAGCAGGTTCTCAATTCGTCGGAATCTAGCGCGACCATAGCGCGATGTTTGAACTTTGAAGTCGGTTCTATTAGTTTTTTTAAATGATCTTAAATTATAGCTCGTTTAAGATTTCGGACAGCGGTATCAAACAGTTTGATATGCAAGAGGAAGAGCTCTAATCTAATCTCAATTATGAAGAGTATATTTTGTACCTTTAGTTTGTAAATCGGGTAATTTTGTAACCGTTACAAGACCCACTTGCAATTTCAAATACACCAAACTTAACTGTAAATTATGATTTATGAATAAATAATCAATTAAGCCGAGTAATTAAAACAATTACTTATTTCTTGGAACGAATTGAAATATCGCTAAAATTTATATTAATGTTTACTTTAATTGGTTTTGGAATTGATTTGAATAATCACTAAATGGGTAGAGTTTTCTCTTAAAATGGCAAAATAAATAAAAATGAAAGATTTACAACATAAGAATTCTTGAATTTCAATGTAAGAATGTTGTTTTAAAAAAAAACGTTTGTTTTAATATCTTATAGGCTAATGTTTGACCACTATCTCACCTGGTGGTAAGCGATGATGCGGTTGAAGATGGTAAGTACGCTAGGCCTAGAATGGGAACTGGCTCTCAAGGATAGCTGCCAGAACACATTAGATGTTTGGCGACAGATTTTCTAACTTGAGGGTGGGAGCTGGTCAGGCGGACACTAGATTGTGTCCTACCACGATGCGGAGGTTGAGGGTTTCTTAACGATGTTTTTCTTTCACCGGAGGGCCACTATGAAAAGTGCACATATTTTTTTTTATAGATAAATCCATTAGTGCACGGCGGGGATTGAACTCGGTACCTCTGGCATCAAAGCAGCCCGTTCTCCCGATTACGCCACGGGGCTCTCTTTGTGCTTGTAAAGAAAACGTTAGTGAAGAATCTTTTAATGCAAAAATATGCAAGAACATTATACTAACACTTCATACGTAGTATTATTATCTTTTCTATGACTTCGACACCAATATTAACAATCTTTAAAGTTATAATATAGGATCGTTTGCAAAACGGAAAAATCTGTCTTCAAAAGCCGCGTTAGTATAATATGGGTAATCCACCCGCCCAGGTTTAAACCAAGGTAGGTAAAAACCGAGTGTTTAAACACCCACATTTATGGGTGTTTACGATTTATAACTTAAATTCGATGCGTTAGTCATTTTCAGTACCAATGTTTAACTCCAGATATATTTATTAGATCTCGATAAAATGACAAAGTTACAAAAAGAGAAGCACACTAACTCAAAATAATTCCAAATCGGTTAAGGAATGGCGGAGTTCTGAGATAACCACACACAAAAAAAAAACATGCGAAACTACCTACAACTTTATGTGAAGTCGGTCAAAAATAGATACAAGTAAAGTTGCCATTAATAAGGTGCTTGTGTCCCAATAAGCTCCAATAGCCTTCAACATAATCTCGCAAGTAAGCTGTACTATCATCTGGTCACGAGTTTCGCCATTGTTGATGTGGCTCTGATTATACAACCGGCACTTTGTAGGGTGGCAGGTGCAATGAGATGACCCCACGTTTGCCTGATCGTAAAGTGCGATGGGCACTCGGACATTTATGGCGCATTATATAAGCGTTAGCGAGTTACTGTTTGTGTGTTCAGTGGAATAGCGCAAAACGATGTTTTATTTTTAAGACATGTACTATGTAAAGCGTGTGGTGCGTTCTTGTCCAATACTTGTAGTGCAACCGAACACTCTAACCGCATTATAGTATATTAAGTATGTACAAAAGTATTAGGACAACATTTTTAACTTAAAGCAACAGTAGGTAGTTAAGTTAAAAAAGTTTCAGTGGTTGCCAGTCGAACCTTAATACTTACATATTTTAATAAGAAGGATTATTAACTATTCTTTTTTTTATAAAAGTAAAAAAAATAAAAAATAAAAAACATACAGACAAATTGAGAACCTCCTCCTTTTTTGTGAAGTCGGTTAATAAATAACGCACCACATAACCTCTCATAGATTTTTTTTATATAGAACTGGGTAGCACTTGAACACTAGTATTGTATTTATTTATGTGCGTATTACACACACTCAGATATGTCAAACATATTCGGTGAAAGTTTCTTTCCATTTCGTTTTATGTTTTCTAACTTATATAAGTAATTAAAGAAACTTATTTAATTAAGGAACTACCTGCAATATTTCAGTGTCGCATATTGTAGATTTTTAAATACCGTGATATTTAGTCATTCATTAACTTAAAGTTATGTCGCGTGTTTATATATTTATTTGCGACGATAGCAGTGCTTATAAATACATAGATAGTACAACAATCACAATAAAGCGAAAAAAATCAACCAAAGAATTAAGTTCCTAGTAAAGTATAATAAAATTCTATTGAATTGCACGACACCAGCATTGCCCAGATTTTTTAGACTTCCTGTAATTATTATTCAACTTTTTATCATTGACATTGATAAGTTATGCCACATAATCGTATTACCTAACTTATGCGTAATATTATGCAATTGTATAATAAATGTTATGCCACGCTTGGCTTCACTGACTCGCACCATATTCGCATGAAATTATTGCTATTTTCATCATAGAATTATTGCAACATAGTGTACTTGTAGTAGGTAAGTCCATCGTAAAAAGCTCAATAAACATTACTAGTTGGCAATAAGAGCCCTTATAGTGAAGATAATTATGATAGTAATGTTGTATTAAGGAACTTATAGCGCTAAAAATTTAAATTGTATTTACCTCGACGTCACGATCAAGTTGCATTGACTGTGGTCGCGAGAAGACTGGAAATGGAGTAAACATGTTTCTTTTTCCCGCACAGTCTAATTCCTAAAATAAAAGCTTCTTCTAAAGCACATTTCAGACTACGCTATACTATTCCGCTATCTTTGAGTATGCAGGGTTGGTTTAGGTTTATTTATCTGAGTCCGCTATACAGGGTGAATTTTTCAAGTTGGCGTAGATGGCCATATCCGAAACTATGAGGATTGGCGAAAAATACTCAAAGGAGTCTCGTTATCCTCTTACTTCAGGGAATCCGAATTCGGAAAGTTGATCTCATAGCATCATTAACTAGAAAAACGCTCAGAGTAATAAAACGGATCCACGGATCACACCGCGGCGTCCTGCGATCTGCGGGCGCGATCTCAGTACTTTTCAATTGTTTTTTGATCGCGTTTGGTGTGAACCAGTCGTTACAAATATGTACTGCGCTATCTGATCTTCGCCTAGATCGTGCACGCGGGACGCTGCGTTGTGTGCGTACCAGGCAACTAACTATCAATAAAAAAAACTTAATCACAATCGTTTCATTCGTTAGGGCACCACGATGCCACAAACAAATAAACATACACAGATACTCACGTCAAATTTATAACACCTCTTTTTGTGTCGGGGGGTTAATAAATAGGTTCCTAGATATTTCAAGTAAATAGAAAAGTAACAAAGCAATACCGCAGCGATTAGATTAAAAGAAACCCGAGTGAAAACAATGATGATTGTATTATTTTCTCATTATTGACCTCGGTTCACATCATCTCGAATGGAAAGTGGGTAATCGATATTGACTTTATTACGATGTCTAAGAATCGATGTTACAATAAGAGATCGTTTACACGTTCTCAGTATCGAGTATTTATTATGTGATAATTATTATATTTGGGTTGCCTAATATTATTCCACTTCTTATCCTTCCAATATAAAAAATGCGAAAGTTGGAGAAGAAGTTCTGTCGCTTTTGCCAAACACCTAATCTGTTCCGGCAGCTATTCTTGAGAGCCATTTCTCATTCTAGGCCTTGCGTGCTACCATCCTCGACGGCATCATCACTTTCCAACAGGTGAAATAGTGGTCAAACGCTTGCCTAAATGACATAATTTTTTTTAACACAAAACTAATCTGGTCTGGATTAAATTTTGCACACAGATAGATTCTGACTTAGAACACATAGGGTATTTTCCCGCAGGGGACTGCTAAATGAAATAAGTAAAAATCTAAACTGTCATTGTCGGTGGCAAAGACTGAAAGGTATATGTTACGATTAGTCAATGAATAAGGCGTAAATTGTAAAAAAACAACTTGAATCTAGCACTCATGTCGCTTTGACTATTTCCTCTTGTTCCGTGATTGATGATTCAAAAACTGTAAGTATGTAAAAATTACACCTAACGTTTTAAATTTTGTCCATATAATCCTTACAGTAGCAATGAAAGCAGACTAGCTTGTAACATTTGGACCTGGGTCCAGGTAAAACGGTAGAAGACAGTTGGTTTACGTTAAGTATTTATTAATGCAAGTACAAAAGCAAAGCAAGAGTTTCGCAAGCAAAGGTTTAAAAAATACAAAGCTGAGATCGATCTATTCAAGCTTTTATTTTCAACAGTCAAACTCTTTCGTTGGAAATGTTAATGTTGGCCTCTTTAATTGACTTCTCGTTCATTGTTCGCCATTTTGTTTTTCTTTTCTCGCCAACATTTCGCGCCATCTCGGCACGCTAGTTTTTTTGCACATCTCGCGGTCCCACGGGTTGGGTTATTGGGTTGGGCTCGTGCAATAAAAAGTCTGAATATTGAGCCAAGGCGCTGTTCGGCCAGTACTGAGCTTTTAAGGTCTCTCTTACGTTGGGGGACAATTTGTATTGCACACGCATGTAAAATGTATATATACCGAGTTGAATTGAAATTAATTGTGAATGTTGAGTTCGCTTTCAATGCCGAAAAATAAATAATAAAATGATATAAAGTACTACGTTAGTACTTAATCAAACCAAAGGGTTAATTTTTTATGGGTTATTTGTTGCACTCAATATGTAGACAAATATTATTGATTTTTTCTTTTTTAAACATGTGGTGAAATACTTACCTCTACAGATTTCTATTAAATGTAGTCTAGGTAGGTATTGGTATACTTAGCCTAGATTAGCGTAAGCATAGTGAAGCCGGTTATCTGATTAAAGGTACACTTTACCCGAAGCAGAATTTTATTATCACTTTGTAAAAGTAGCCTCTAGTTATAACATGTATGTATTCTAAAGGGCAATCATGCATTAAGGTACAGACACACCGTGGCGTCCTGCGTCCTGCGTGCGCGATCTCAGTACATTTCAATTGTTTTCTGATCGCGAAAACAATTGAAATGTACTGAGATCGTGCACGCAGGACGCAGGACGCCGCGGTGTGTGCGTACCTTTACTCTATCAATCCATATTACTTGCTCCCTTTTATTGGCCCCAACTGTACATCTGAACCCCATCAAATGTTTTATTGGATGCCGGCCTATAACGACAGTCCCGCGGCTTTGCTCGTAATACACACTGACATAATGCAGCCGACTGCTGGAACCGACTGTATGCTAATGCACTACGGGGAATGGAATTATTGTTTTGGAATGGAATTTTATTACCCGTTTAATGGTATTACTAGAACTTTCTGTAGTTCTTTCTGTCTTTGACTTTAGAAGAAATGGTAAATATAGGTCGTTTAATGTTATACCGATGATTGTAAGGTTATTTCAAAATGTATGGTCGAAGGTGAAATTCGCTTTCCTAGAAGATGTCTGTTCACAATCTTGTAAAGGAGAGAAAAATATAATATCTGGCACATGATAAATGGGAAAATTCATGTGACTAGGTGGAGCGACGACATTCGCAAAGCGGTGGGCAGTGATTGGAAACAAAGAGCCGAAGACCGGGCTCAGTGGCGTGTCTAGAAGGAGGCCTAAGTCCAGCAGTGGACTGACCGGCCGATAATGATGATGGCATGATCAATAGATACAGCATAAATGACGTAAATCATACAATCGGCCAAAGGCTGGTAGGGATGTTATTACAATTCAATATTATGGAAAACAACGCAGGGTTTATCGGTAGACCATGACGGATAGGCACGCGCTATCTATCGTGTAGTATCGTGGCTATATCTATTGGACGACGACGAGGTTCATTAAAATGTTAAATCATTATAATTCTACGGTATCTTGCATAATTACAATCATTACCTACGAGTTGAGAGAGAGAGAGAGAGAGAGTTCCCATTCTAGACCAAGCTATCACTATAACATTTTTATCTGCTTTAACAGTTTTACGATCTATAGTAAAACGGTGGTGCTGCCATCCTCGACCGCATCATCACTTACCAACAGGTGAGATAGAATAAATATAGAATAAATATAGTTAGATAGTTAATATAGTTTTAACACAAAATAATTAAGATAGTTTAAAAACTGAAACAACCGACCATCGATGTATATGTACTACGTACCAGATGACGCGTCGCAAACTAGCTCTACGTTCAAATAAAAAGCAGTGGTGAATCTCTATCTCGCTTAGTTTAGCGTAAGTACTCCTCACGCCCGATCGCACGCCGCTCGGCACGTAAATCAGTTTATGATGGGCGCCTCTGGTTTACATTACCTCGATGCAACCGACTTACTTCCATGCCCCGCGAGTCAGTTTCAGATGCAAGCTTGAGACTATTATCGCCATATCCTGAATGTGCCTAATGCATTGTTTTAGGGGTGTAAAACCATCCTCCCATTATTGACTTTGTATTGCAACTTGTCTGGAGCACATCAGTTGGATGGTTTCAAAGTCTTTAACGGACTTATAAGTAGACACTATTTTTGTGTTTTATATATTATATTCATATCAGTATATGGCTACAACGTAAGCTCAACGTTGACAGTTAATACAATGTGCATGCTCAATCATTGACATCACCAATCTTCAGACAAAACACTTTTTATTGAGTTACGAAATTCGCACAACCGACAAAAAAGCTATTAAAAATAAAGGGTGCGTGGTAGCGTCAGCAGAACAGCTTATGAACAACTTAATGGGTTATATTATGCGTAAACATTGCAGACAGTTCAACGTAATGATCTATCAAATACCACAGGCCTAAATTTACTATTGAATATTTTGCTTTAGTTTTGATTTACCTCAGTTAAAACTAAATTCATAAAACAGCTGAACAAAATAGCACAGCTGATAATAAAGCAATAATCGCTTTGAATACTTATTATATATATAGCTTCATATAGATCTTCCTGTGTCGAAATTTACCAAGACATAATTAACTTATTTCAGGAACATAAACAAAGGTATTTTGTAAAAAATGCAAGCCTTATTTGCTGACTGTACGTTTCAAGAGAACTGGGGTGAATGACTGAGGCAGGTAGCCTCTGTGAAATATTTTTGATAAATTAGCAACCTTATAATGTCAATGTTTACCGTGTACATACTCGTCCGTGTACCTTATTTATTGCTACATTAATTTATCGTATTTTTCATGACATTTCAAGTTTGAGACGTTTATCGTTATATATATCTGGAGATACTTATCAGATCTTGATGCAATTTTAATGGGACCACGTTAGAGACGAACCTCGCCTATGAAAAAACATACAGTCGAATTGAGAACCATCCCTTTTTGTATGTCGGTTGAAAGATCGGCACCTGGAGATCACGTAAGGTGCGTGCCTACGCGGGTGCGTGACAATGATTTTGAATGCGAGTAAATCCACGGGTCTGAGTACAACATATTTTGTTTATTCGTATATAAATAACTTATATATTGCAAGAATTGAAATTATGTATGTCAATGAATTGTGTAAGTAGAATATTCACTTTATTTTTTGTAAGCGCCTTCATTATCCCGTTATATTAAGCCCGTTCATTATCTTATTGGTACTATGATAAAACTAAACGGCTTATATATTGATCAAAATTTTGCAGTGGACATAACTGAAATATAATTTAATTTGAAATAATGAATAAAAAACTATTAAATTATGTAATAAACAATGTAAAACATAAGTAGGTAAGTAGATAAACTTAATTAAAAACTGAGTAAGCAGTGATTACTGAGAGTAGTATTAAAACTGGCCAAGTGCGAGTCAGAATCGCTTCTCTTATCGCACACTTAGGGAGGGTTCCGTACAATACGAAACATAACAGAGTTTCAACCTCATATATTTGATTAATTAATATTACCAAGAATATTTGGTTTGGTCGCGATGTAGAAAGACGGGGCTCGTTTACTAGCGCCATCTATGTCATTTTGCCGAAACTAATTAGATAGATGGCGTTTAAAAACACGTTTTTTGTATGGGGACCCCCTTTAATTTTTAACGTTATTTTGCTTTCAGTATTTGTTGTTCTAGCGGCAACAGAAATACACTATCTGTGAAAATTTCAACTGTCTAACTATCACAGTTAATGAGATATAGCCTGGTGACAGACGGACAGACAGACAGACAGACAGACAGACAGACGGACAGCGGAGTCTTAGTAATAGGGTCCCGTTTTACCCTTTGGGTACGGAACCCTAAAAAGTTGTTGGTCAGTGTCAATATATTAATAACTATAATAAACAAAGGAAATAATAAAACAATACGTATTGGTGACATCGGTGTAAGTGTAGTCGAAGAGAGGAAGAGAAAGGAAAATGCTCATAGTAAATTTAAAGTTTAAATTGATAAATTTCATTGAATCATTCATGCTACATGCTGAAAAGAGTTTGTAGTGTAAATCACAAGAATATAATACATAATATTTTCACGTCTTTATATGTTTTTTTTATATATCTTATAAGGCGTTTAACCACTGTCTCACCTATTGGTAAGTGATGATGCGGTCAAAGATGGTAAGCGCGCTAGGCGTAGAATGGGAACTGGTTCTCAAGGATAGCTGCCGGAACACATTAGATGTTTGGCGACAGATTTTCTAACTTGAGGGTGGTGGTAGCTGGCCAGGCGGACACTAGTGTCCTACCACCATGCGGGGGTGTTGTTGGTTTCTTAACCATGTTTTCCTTCACCGGAGGGCCACTGTGAGAAGCGCACTTAAATTTTTCTATAGAAAAATTCATTTGTGCACGGCGGTTAGAACTCGGTACCACGGCATCAAAGCCAACCGTTCTCCCAATTACGCCACCGGGCCCTCATGTTTAATAGTATAAAAACAGGGTGCGTAGAAAGCTACGCGTTAGGAGTAAAACTTCTACGTTCATTCCATTTATTTCTCAACATCACTAATTATTTTTCTCTATAACTCCATCTGTTGAACTTAGCGGGACAAATACCCGAATGATAGCGAATACGTCTTAGTAGATACGCCGTTCTACAATAGAGGGCGTTTATAAATATAAAATATAACATGACGCTTACGTTACTTCCGTTGATACGGACCGTGACGCTACGTCACATCCGTCAAATTGATGCTAGTGCGTCTAAAAGAAGTTTTATCAATTAGTGACGAAGTAAAGCCATTCACACAGTGCATGCTACGCTAGCTTACGTGATAGCGCGTCTCGAAGCGCGGTGGCGAGCGACGCTAGCGCCCGGCGCAACGGCGCGTGGTGACGCGCGAACATGCGCGCATCTGCGCAACGTATTACTGTGTTATGGTGACTGAATGGTTAGAATGACTGGGATATTAGTTCAGGGATGGGCAAACATTTCGATGGTGCATGGGCAAATAATCAAATAGGGCAATTGCAGACTCGTCAAAATTATCTAAATTTTATATCGTTAATTGTTAAACACAATCCAAAATTTCATCGTACCGACGGGTCGATTAATAGGTCAATTTACAAAAAATGTAAAGTGTGTATAAAGTGTGTACACTTCAAAGAAACATAATATTTGTTATATCGTTAGTACAAAATATTCTTATGTCAGTATAATAGTTCTAAAAACTGTGGTTTTAGATTTAGTAGTATATCAGAGGGTAGCACTCATATTTTCCTTAAAATGTTCAATGTACAGACACAGTACTTCTACGTTGTTAAGTGGGTGATAGACGTACGAGCAAGTACGCGTATTTATGGCTCGCCGACCTTTTTCGCTTGTGTGTCACCGTAAGTACGCGTACTTTAAAATCGCCGCGAAAAATCGTCGGCGATCCAACCGGTCTGAAATCTTGCTCGTAGCTCGTCATGGCTCGAACGTGTGGCAGCATTGCGAGCCGCGAGCCGCCATATTGTATTTTATTTATTTATTTTTGCAATTTTTGTTAATTTTAATTCAGAAATTTCAAAATGAGTGATTTCCGAACTTATTCGCATGAACTGCTAACCGAATTCATAGAAGCTTTCCGAAATAACCCTTGTCTTTGGAAAATTAGAAGCAACACAAAGCTTCTTCAGTCGACGACATCGCAATACAGAGTGAGTAAGCTTCACGTGTGTCACTAACGTCGAGCCGAGTAAGTTCGCGATCTTAAAAACCGCGTACTTTAAGTTCGTACGTCTATCACCCACTTTACATAGATATATTAAATAATTTATCTATGGTAAGGTCCACATCTCTACTGAGGGTATGGATTTCTATGACTTAAATTTAAATTTGACTCGTCTCTACGACTAGAATCTATAAAAACTTAAACTATTCTAATACTTTGATACTGACATATTAAAAAAGAAAAAAAATAGAAAGACCAGTTTATCCTAGCGCCTACTCAACTCCACGGCATATAAGCCGTAGCAATAGGCAAATATAGAATCAAAATTGTTTGAGCAAATACTACGAACACTTTGCTTGTACATTTTCGTATCTACAAAATTGTTTGCCCATCCCTGAAATAGTAGTAAAATTGGCAATGGAACTAAAATGTACAGTTAATTCTATTAGCTCTATATTTATATTAGGTAATAGCTGCATGAATAATTGCCCTAGCTTAAGTCTGTTTCTAGGGCAGGGGGAAAAATGGACCTCGGCGCGTCAAAAATTTGGTGTGACTATATATAGATGCTGTAAATCGTACCAAAATCTGAAATAAAAAAAAAAACAAAACAATTTTTTCGGGCCCCGTATCCATTGTTTATTAATGTCTCTATCTACTAAGATTTGTAAGATCGAGCATAAAACGCCTCAAAAACACGTTTCGGGTATGAGGACCCTTTATCATTTTATTTTATTTTGTTTATACCCGACTTCACAAAAAAGGAAGAGGTTCTCGATTCGTCTGTACCTTTTTTATCGGTTTTTATACACAAATAGCGAATACCTATGTATGGAAGCGCCATAATGATCAAAATATGTCTATAAAATGACAAAAAATTCTGAACGAACCAAAAATTACAACCTGGGACAACGGTCAAAATTCAAAATATTAAAATTTAGGTAAATACCTACGCGAACATATTATGTTGTCGATTCAAAACCCTTAATTTAATACGTGCTTCAAATTTCAATTCGAGAGTGGAACAGAGTCTACCCTACCGTACCGAAGGGACGACCGTCAAATGTTTGACAGGAAAGTATAGAACAGTTTATATGGGAAAATGAAATTGTTGTTTTTACAATTTTTTTCGCAATTTTTCCATATTTTCTCACCGTTTAAACCTTCCCTGGACTACGACCAACTTTTCAAATCCAAAATCAGCTAATTCGGCCCAGCCGTTCTCGAGTTTTAGTGAGACTAACGAACAGCAATTGATTTTTATATATAAGACAATCGAAAGCATTTTGTGCCCTTCATTACATTTTTTAGTCTTAGTTTAATTCAATCAGTACAAAAAAAGCCACCGACAGAGGCGCACGGTTCTTTTATTTACCTAATTATTACACAACAAATATACGTAAGTAGTAATAGGCACTAAAATATTTGTTGGAAACTACTGCCCCAGGCACAGACTATAGCTTAATATACAGTGGTACGTACAAGCTGGATGGTCGTACAGCGGGGCTACCCTGGTCCCCTCCAAGGGTCCTCCAGCCAGCTTGGCAGCCAACGTCTCCAGGAACTCCCTGATGGTGGCCTGGTCCTCGCTCCGTCTGCTCGGACCGGGAGACGAGCAACCATCGTTCTCCTCATCTGGAATTGGTAACGAGAAGAGTTAGCAGCAGCTGTCAAAAACACAATAGAAAAGTGATCAGCTAATTCTCATTTTGATCGGATATATTCGAATTCGGAAGCTTAATTTTTAGGGTTCCGTACCCAAAGAGTAAAACGGGAACCTATTACTAAGACTCGGCTGTCCGTCTGTCTGTCTGTCTGTCTGTCTGTCTGTCACCAGGCTGTATCTCATGAACCGTGATAGTTAGACAGTTGAAATTTTCACAGATGATGTATTTCTGTTGCCGCTATAACAACAAATACTAAAAACAGAATAAAGTTAAAAATAATAGAGATACAAGAAACGTGTTTTCTTCGGCATTTCACGCCATCTATGAACGCTTAGTTAGGTAAACGTCCCATAGATGGCGTTATATTGAAATGTCGATCCCTAACACCTTTGTTACACGTTAGATGGCGCTATAAGAAATAAAATGTTTATTAATTATTATTTTTTGCTGGCGAAAAATGATAGTGGTATTTTTTGCTCGATCTTATAAAATTCTGTAGTGTGGTACGGAGCCCTATTAGTGCGAGTCCGACTTGCACTTGGCCAATTTTTTATTTATTTTTAATATTGATAAATAGGTAAAGGTACGAGCACACTGCGGCGTCCTGCGTGCGCGATCTAGGCGGCAATCAGATAGCGCAGTAGTACATTGTATTGACTGGTTCACACCAAACGCGATCTACGGAGATACAGAAAACGATTGAAATTCATATCACGAACGCGCACGCGGACGCAGGACGCCGCCGTGTGGCCGAACCTTAAGCTATTATGTCGCGGAAACTTTTCCAATGACAATCTCTGATTTTTTTAAATTAAAATATCAAAAGTAATCGATCGGAGCATTGTGAATTGCAAAGATCCAACAAGTTGAAGAAAAGACAGTTTTCGAATCCGAATTTGCTTTCGAATGACCTTGCTGAATAAGGACGCTTGTCGGTCAAGATGTTATCAAAGAATATCGTAGAAGAACAAGGAGAACGATTTAGGTTTAAGAATTGGTAGAATGCGGACTAATTTTTATTTGTTCTAATTTCTTTTCATTTGTTTGTGAGTACAATAAAAGCAACACACCTGCGTAGCGCTTACC
The DNA here is from genome assembly GCA_954871355.1 of Cabera pusaria. Taxonomy (NCBI): domain Eukaryota; kingdom Metazoa; phylum Arthropoda; class Insecta; order Lepidoptera; family Geometridae; genus Cabera; species Cabera pusaria. The sequence goes on along the minus strand of OX940886.1, from coordinate 2,070,104 downwards.
AAAGATATTGTCATCATTTCATTGAGCCTCTTTAGGAAAATGTCGTTTGAAAGCGATAGCTTGATCGCAAGATTACTTTAAAGAATTCAATTTGAAGTTTTTGGAAAGAACTAACGTACTTACCGTTTTAACAATAAAATGTTGAAGATATACTACTGAAAACATGGATTTCGGTCGCAATAGGGGATGGAATAATTTGGTTGCGCTAGTAGATTCGAATGGTGAATATCGAGCTCAGTGGCGTGCCATAGGAGATACCTATGTCCAGCAGTGAACGGAATTTGGCTGATAATGATGATGATATGGATTCGACTAAAGAAGTAAGACAACCGTCTTACTTCTCGTATCATTGCCGTCTTCCACTTCCACTGGTGCGATTCCATGTTAGACCACATCATCACATATTATCAGGTTAGATAGCAGTACAGAGCTTGTCTCCATTAAAGACAACAATGAGAAGAAAGGAAGAAGTAAGGCCGTAAGAGCGACGGAGTCACTCGAAACTTAGATCGAGAAAATTCGACGAAAGGTACGTGAATTACAGCCGGTATATAACATTAATAATGTTACAAATTTACGATAATTTTAAAACTAAAATGAGAAGTAAGTCATGTAATTACCGATCTGCTCCAGCTTGTCTGTGGACAGTGACCACGGCATTAGGGTGGCTGCTCGCTGCACCTGCCTCAGGAACCACGCGCCTGACTCGAACTTCACCGAACTGGAATATAATATCATAGTTATCAGCATATAGCTAAACACTTCTTCTATGGACCATGGGCATACCGTTCACGAGTCTATCCCACTAGTCACAGACACCTATAAGTTTTCTGAGAGCACTGATCGATGGGCTCAGCAGCACCATATCGTTGGCATAATTTATATTCACATAAAGCTGATTCCTAATAAGATAGTTTAAAAACTAATAAAACCGTTTAAAAACTAAAAAACAACCGACTTCAATGCCGCGCTATTCATTTTCAGTACCAATTTTGAGATGTTTATCTCAATATCTCTGGAGATACTTATCATACCTCGATAAAATTACCATGGTACTACACTTGGGATATCTCCTTTCGAACAAAAAAAGAATAATCGAAATCGGTTCATAAACGACGAAGTTATCCGCGAACAAACATAAAAAAAAAAAAAAATATATATATATATACGGTCGAATTGAGAAACCTCCTCCTTTTTTGAAGTCGGTTAAAAACAAGCGACTTCCATGCCCCACGAGTCAATTTCAGTCGCAAGTTTGAGATGTTTATCGTCATATGTCTGGAGATATTTATCAAATGTCGATGAAATTACAATGAGATTACCTCAGAAACGTACCATACCAATTAAAAAAAGAATAATTCATATCGGTTCACAATTGACGGAGTAATTGCGTAACATACATACAAAAAAAAAAACATACAGACGAATTGAGAACCTCCTACTTTTTTGAATGTCGGTTGAAAATGTTTTTCGCTTCATTGGAAACGTAAGGTATTTTTTTTAAGTGTTCATGAGTCTCCAAATATTTTTTTTTTTAGAAAGAAGAGGAATAAAGGTAAAATATTTAAGAATATAATGTATATTATATTGTTATTTATAATTTGATTTACGGTGATTTTCATCATATATACTATCGTTCTGTAATATTCTTTACAAATTTAAAATTGTTGATTAAATGCTTCAAGCAATTAATATCCATTAAAAAATTTGCAATTGCATGGTAAATCTATTGCTGAGCTATCGGCATGTGAAGTCGGTTTTTAGGGTTCCGTAGCCGAATGGCAAATAACGGAACCCTTATAGATTCGCCATGTCTGTCTGTCTGTCCGTCCGTCCGTATGTCACAGCCATTTTATTTCGAAACTATTAAGACTACAAAATTGAAACTTGGTAGGTAGATGTATTCTGTAAACCGCTTTCCGATTTTTATACAAAAATAAAAATATACAAGTTTAAGGGGAGCATCCCATACATGAAACTGGAACAAAAAAATATTTTTTTCTTTAAACCTATACGTGTGGGGTCTATGGATAGGTCTTTGAAAATGACATAGAGCTCCGTAAAATCATTTTTTCTCAAAGTAAATAATTTAAAAGATAGGCGCGTCTAAAGTGGTAAAATGTGTGTCCTCTCCCCTCTAACTTCTAAAGTAAGGGATAGACAAATCTAGAAAAAATATATTCTGTAGATCTCAATAAAAACTTTCAATGAAAATTGGTTTGAATGAGATACAGTCAGCAGATGTTGAGATATAGCGACTGCAAGTATAACTTTGTTTTTCATACAAACACTATGAAAAACAAAGTTATTTTTGTAGTTGCGAAAAATCATAGTTACAGAATACTCTACTGTGTTACGGAACCCTACGAGTGCGAGTCCGACTTGCACTTGGCCAGTTTATTTCATTTTGTGCGATCATAAATTATGTCGCATCAAGTACACACAGAAGATCTAAATGCCATCGGGCTATACGCAGTTTTAAAGCTTTTGAAGTGATAGTCAGGTGAGATAGTGGTCAAACGCTAGCCTATCAAGATATTAAAAAAATAAATAAAAAAAGTCAAAGTACTGGCTATACAAATTTGCTTATATTGTATATCTCCATATATCCAGAGATATTTGTCAGATCCCGATTAAATTTAAATGGGACCAAAGGGGAGGCATAATCTCACAAACAATAGAAGATTTTTTCGGTTATGAAATCGGTTAAGATTTGACGGAGTTCTGAGGTAACTAACATAAAAAAGTCGAAATGAGAACCTCGTCCTTTTTATGAAGTCTGCCAAAAATACAAGCAGATTATCTAAATGCCTAATTTTGAATGAGTTTGCCTGAAGTTTATTAACTTCAGACAAACTCATTCACAATTAACGCCTAAAAACAAATTGCATTTCTTGCTGTCTTAAAAAATGTTTCATTAAATTTCCAGGAGTTTCGTTCTTGAGGCATTAGAGTATTATTATCTGTTCTGGGACATAAGGGAAGACCTTGGGTTTTCGAGACGGCCACAACGCGGAGTCCTTCGATCTGCGGGCGCGATCTCAGTACTTTTCAATTGTTTTCTGATCACGTTTGGTGTGAACCAGTCAGTCGCTTAGATCGCGCACGCAGGATGCTGCGGTGTGTCCGTACCTTTAGTCCGCAGACCGAAAGTCACGTGTTCAATCTATGCAGGTCGTAACTATTGAGAATCTTATCCATTATTAGTAAATGATACATACTCGTGAGTGTAGCAGATGCAAGGAATGACACCTCCCTGCTTATCACCGCCACATCTATGACATATCCCGTCGTCCTGGGAGGAAGCTATGCATCTTCTACCAGGCTTCTCCGACCTGAAAGTAAGGGGACAACATCTCTAATCATGTACTAATAATACTTCGGAAATTGATAAATCATAACATGCACTCAGGGATATTGCTGGAAAGTTCCTTGCAATCATGACCGTTACAAACTGCTTCACTTACGCACTATCTGAAGTCTTTCTGCTGAAAGTTACTATTAGTATCAGTGCTCAATAAGGATGTAAAATGGGAAGCACGTAAGAGATTCCACAGGTGGAAGTAGCACATTATTTCGATGTCCCGCCTGACTTGCTACCAAAAAGTGGCTTACCGCCATCAAAGAGAAAATCTGGGTTGGATTTAGAATCGTTTGGCACGAAAAAGGGGGGGTAGAAGGGTGGAATGGGAAGGGGAGGGTCCCCCTTCACTACACTACCACTCCCATTACAAGGTAATGCATAGTTTTTGAGTTATGCCTATTTTTGTTGGATTTGATTTTGGATTTTTGGTTGAATTTAGAATCGTTTGGCATGAATTTGATATAAAATGTTATGGAGATGGGTAGAGGTTAGGTCCCTGATTGTAACAATACCATTCCTTTAACAAGGTAATGCATATTTTACAAGAAAACGATATAAACAAAATCTAACATAAAAATATACTAAACCATAAAAACAAAGCGCAAATAATAATTACAAGGGCTAGATAACTTAGTAAAAATTTTAGTAATATTATTTACCACTACTAAATTAATAAGAACACCCCACTAGAAAAAAAACTAGGTTAGGTTAGGTTGAAACTGCGACAACACAACGCGCGAGCCGAGCGAGCGAAGCGAGCGTGCCACGGCAGCGGCCGGCGAAGCGCAAAAAGTTTGTTAAACATCCAACAAAACAGTGATATTGATCAGCAAAGTGTTACAAAAAAGTGAGGTTATGATTTTACAAAAATACGCATAACTCTTAAACTATGTATTACATTGTAATGAAAGTGGTGGGAAAAGGAAAGGGGGACCCTCCCTTACCCCCCCTTCACCTCATCCTCCCTTTTTCGTGCCAAACGATTCTAAATTTCAACCGAAAATCTCTAACCTAACAGGCAGCAGAGCCCTTGAGAGTCAGAGTACTCTAGGCCTGGTGTGTTCACCATCCTTGACCACATTATCGCTAACCAGGCGAAATAGTGGACACACGCTATAGGCTAGCGTGTGTCCACTATTTCACCTGGTTAAGAAATTTAAAAAAAAAACTGCAAATACTAGCTCGCATCAGTATCTATGTTGATTGCACTTATGCACGTAGGTAAGTAAAATAAAACATGTTTTTTTAAGAAAAAAATGCAGCGAATATTTTATGACGTTGGTATTTTATAGAAGACGCCTGAATCCACGACATTTTGCATCATGCAAGATCGTACAGGGAAAATTAAATGGAGAAGAATTTGGCGTATACGATGAAATAGGTATAGAGATATAACCCGTCTAAAATGATGAACACGTGATACATATGCCAGCTATGAGATATAATTAGCAACGTAATTTGGTCGGGTTATATATGACAGCGGGTGAAAGCCAATAGGCGCCGCTAGAGCTGGGGGCAGAGCTGGTGGTAAACAATAAAATCGCATACGCGAGAAGGATAAAAAAAAAAGTTGTCCATCTCGCTCACTCATACTGTGATTGTATAGTTTTATCCTTCTCATATTATTATTGTTATTTTAATGTCAGATCGTTTTAATTAACCATCTACGTGCTAGATAGATTTGCTAAATTGCTACCACAGATATATAAATACAGTGCCACAAGTATAACTGGGCGGTGGTGGTTTTTGGAACTAATTATATTAATTGGAACTGTGAGTTTGACGTTTGAGAGATTACCGCGACATTATTGTTGATAAATCTGCTACATAAAAATAGTTCAATAATGCCAAAAGTAATTAAAAGTGGTTTAAGAGAAACTGTTATCAAAGTACAAAGTAAAAGCACAGTGGCGCACAGGCACGCCAAGTTATACTTGCCGGACTGTAATAATAATTAATATTTCTGTGATTGCTACACAGCGCAACGACATGGCGCGAAATGTTTATCTGGATTTTAGCGTCCGTGCCCTAAACATAATGCTAATGAAAATAATAACTTGGAAGCTGAAGCAAGTGACTAGTGACAGTGTTGAAACTTCGGCGTATGTTGTAAAAGTACATAATACTTCATACAAGGTTCAACAATCTTGCTATTGCAAACTCAAGCTCTCTAACAGATTTAATACTATGACGTCTTCAGTCTTAAATACATACATAAATACAGTACATAAAATCACGTACTTTTTCCCTTTGGGGTAGGCAGAGATTACTTCTTTTCATATGCTACGATCCAGCCTTACTCTAAGGAAATAAATATATCAATCATAAGCTTTGGGGTTTACTGACCCTAGTGTTTTCCATATTTCTCTATGGGTCAGAGTCGTGGACGATTCGCGGCCGATCACCTAGCCGCTGGTGTGACCAAGTCACCACCCTCACCGGACTCCCTATAGCAACCACCCTGAAAGGGCAAGGCCTGCCTTTTCCTCCCTTTTGTCCGATTCTCTAATCGGACAAAATGGAGGAAAAATATAGAAAAAACAACAAAGGACTTTCAGGGACACGACCTTACATGCTCGTATTATATTGTTTGGTTATCGAGAATGTAAATGATCAAAGACCATGTACGGATTGCCTAAAAATATATTTAGATTTATTGTAAATCTTTTTAACAAGATTCACTATTGCTTTAGAACTAAAATACATTTATCAATCTTTATACCAGCAATTAGATGATAACGACTACTTTAGACTTGTCCTGGAGTGGAGACCGCGAATCGGCTAACGTAGCGTAGGACGTCCTGTGACCAGGTGGAGCGACGACATACGCAAAGCGGTGGGCAGTGACTGGAAGAGAAGAGCCGAAGATCGGGCTCAGTGGCCCATCTTGGGAGAGGCCTATGTCCAGCAGTGGATGGACACCGGCTGATTATGATGATGATCATGATGACTACCTTTGCCATCAGTAAATATATATGTAAAGATGTCCACAAAACAAAAAACGTATTATTTTATAACGAGACAAAACATTCTTCATCAGGATTATAATAAAAGTGATCTCTAATTTTACTAAATCCTTACCAATATTATAAATGCGAAAGTAACTCTGTCTGTCTATCTGTCTCACTTTCACGCCAAAATCACTGAACTGATTTAAATGAAATTTGGTACACAGATAGTCTAGAGCCTGAGAAAGGACATAGGCTACTTTTTAATGCGAAACAAGGTAAGGGGCTGAAAGGGGGGATGAAATGTTGTATGGAAGTATCGTCATTTTTAGAGCAAGAAGCTTGAAACTTATTTTTTAGGCTGTTGTAATCAACGACAGCCTACAAATTCATATTTGACATTCAAAGGAGGGGAGGGGGAGGGGAGGGGTAAGTGGGAGGAATGGGGAGGGGAGAGGGAAGTGAGGGAAAGGGGAGGGGAGGGGGAAGTGAGGGGATAGGGAGTGGAGGGGAATAGAGAGGGGGATGGGAGGGAAGGGGTGAGAGGTAGGGAGAGGGGGGAGGGGGTATTAGCGCGATATAGTAGGTGGGATACGCATGTGTCTTATTTGTAAAATAATTAGCCTAAATAAGAACTAAGACACTATTCCACGCGGACGAAGTCGTGGGCACAGCTAGTAGATCATAAATTTTAAAACAAAGTATTATAGTACAATAGTACACCGCCTTCTCCTTTCACCCATCCCTGCAAGGTGAACTAGACTGCAAGAAATGGAATGCAAGTATTGCTAATGGTATTTTCATCACTGCACTAATTACGTTTGCTCTGCCAACTAGTCACGGGTCGCTGACATTTTACGCAATTTTCAACTGGTGTTAGTTCATTAGTATTATTTATTTAGAAGAGGACAGTTTCTAGGTTCTGAAGAGCTATTATTTTAAATATTTATGCATCGCATTGTAAAACAAATATACCAGAGTACCTACGGGCGGTGGAATTATGGCATCCAAAAGCTATTTATCTAGCTATATCGTAATTATTCTATGTAATTTTTACATAGAATAATTACGATGTTATACCGAGGATATGTTAGGTGTATACTTATACATGTATGTTTTATTCTCCATCTTTAACACATACATACGAGTTTACAGAAATTGTCACAGTACAGAATCCTTTTTTGCTCATGTGACAGAATCAATGGGATTAATGTAAGCACAGGGACGTCTTTTAAACGGTGCGCGTTGAAGTCTTTTTCAGTACAGACTCAACATTACGTTTTTTCGGGCAAGGGATTGTAGCAATTGTGTACTCATACCTGGTACAATTAATTATTCTGTGCTCATACTAAGTTTTTACTAAGTTTACTTTATTAATGTGTTCTTGTTAATTATATTACTAAAACTTACTTGAGTAGGTACCTACTTCTAATAGTTAAGATCGTTTTAAACTTAATATTACTTATATTCAAAATTCAACCACCGCCGACTAATCTGTGTTTAATCTATTCATTGAGACCATTCCAATCAGCCAAACACGACATCTCTGTTGTTGTCTCTGTTGTAAGTTGATGAGGAGTTGAGTATTCTGCAGATTCTAGGAGATATCCCAGCATCAGGTCAACGCTACCAAGTTCTGACAATATCCTTGAAGTAAGACTTAGCGAATTTTGAATTGATTAGACTAACAAAAGTTGATTTCATAGCGTCATCATCTAGAAAAAAGCTCATAGTCTTAAAACGGCTAAACGGATTTTCATAGAAGCTAAGAACACTCTCGCTTAAAAGTACGGCCACACCGCGGCGTCCTGCGTGCGCGATCTAGGCGGCGATCAGATAGCGCAGTAGTATTTGTACCGACTGGTTCACACCAAACGCGATCAGAAAACGAAATCAGATCGCGAACTCGGACACGGACGCAGCGCGCAGCGGTGCTTAAGACATCTATCAAACAACATAAACTAAATCAAAATCAGTTTATCCGTTTAGGCGCTACGATGCCACCGGCAGACACACGCCTTCTTTTTGCGTCGGGGGTTAATGATTGGCGCAGCATTTTACGTCAGTTTTTTTAGTTTTTTATACCTACTATCATTCTTTTCAGAGATAAGTTTGTGGTGTTTCGCAGAACAGCTGTCTTATGGCAAAAAGAGTAAAAAGGTAGTTATAAGGAGACTCATTATTTATCTTCTATCAGACAGTCGTCTTTACCCACAGTAATGTTAAATATGAAATCAAATCAAAATTAACATATTGCATAGAATGTGGGTGGTACATAGTAGTTAAATAATAATAAAAGATCCTTACAATCTACTTACTCTAGTTTAGAGTGTGCAACGATATATGCTATTGCTCAGTCAGTTACTTAATTATTGTATTAGTTGGATAGGTAATATTTTTGCTAGATTTACGATTATATTCAAAGAACAATATCTATATAATATATAAAAGAAAGTTGTGTTAGTTACTACACTTATAACTCAAGAACGGCTGGATTTTTATGATTTTTGTATTTTTAGAATTGTCTTTGTCAGGCAGGAATAGGATAATAAGTATTAAAAACAATGAATAATTGACCTAAAAAAATTATATGAGATAAAATATTTTGTCAAAATGTTCCTGGGTTTAAAAACTTGCCAATCATTTGATGTTCAATTGTTTTTGTTTTTGTTATTCCGCCGTATTTTCTTTTTGTATAATTATGACTCCACACGATTAGTGTATTTAGCCAGTGTCAAGTATAAAAATTCTTCTCATGTGTGGATAGCATTACTATATTCGGGATTACCGCGTTTTTTTTTTATAATTATGGCTCCACAGATTAGTATATTTAGCCAGTGTCAAGTAGTAAGTCAAGTAAAAATTCTTCAAGTTTTTGTGAATTCAAGTCATGTAGATTGTAAAAATGTAAATATTGTCAGTAGCGATAATTGTTTGACATATTTATTGATTGTCAAATATGCGTGCGTTCAGAAATGTATGCTTACAAGGAACTTAAAAAAGTTTGTATTTCCAAAAACCATTTTTGCCATTTTTATTCTATATCTGTATTGCCATAATACACTAATAAACTTAATATATGTCTTAAAGTTTGTATTCATTTACGTTTAGTTCAGCCGTACAGTTCGTTCATAAAAGCCTAAATTAAGTTCATCTAAAAGGTAACACGACATTCATTGTCTGTTAGGTGGTACGAAGTTCGCTGGGCCAGCTAGTTTGAAATAAAAACACCATATTTAGGTACGCATAACAATAATCGTTTATTAATTAGTCTATTTTTAATAGGTTCCTCTTAGATCCGGAGCTTATTAACCAGGTAGATAGGAGTAATGTCGTCGAAGATCAATGGTCAAGTGTGGTCAAGGTGGAGACAGTTGCGTAAGCGAAGCGTATCAGTGTTCTGGTGAGAGCGCATTCACACTGCGCTGTGAATGAAATAAATACGAAGTCGGTCACGACTGCTTTGTTTTCAACCGGCTTCCAAAAAGGAGGAGGTTCTCAATTCGTCTGTATGTTTGATTTTTTTTTTTTTTTATGTGTAGGTTACGCGATTACTTCGTCAATTGTGAACAGATTCGAATGATTCTTTTTTTAATCGGTAGGGTACATTTCCGAGGTGGTCCCATTGTAATTTTATCGAGATCTCTGATAAGTATCTCCAGATATATGATGATAAACGTCTCAAACTTGTTACTGAAACTGACTCGCGCGGCATGGAAGGCGGTTGCTTTTTATATATATATATATATATATATATATATCTTAATAATTAAACTATCCTAATTATTATTTTCTAGCTGTGTTACGCAGCTAAGTCACTGTAGGCTTCATGAGCAGTTTGGTCGTGCATAGATAAGTGACATTATAACAAACTGATTCCTGAAGTTTGACCCTTTATTATTGGCAATGAAATGAAATAAACTGAAATGATTTATTAGTTTGTGTTCTTGGTAATTACATACAGTGGTGTCTAGTAGAAAAGAAACTATATCGCTAGAACCGCTTGATTAAGACTACTAGCTCATTACGAAATAAATAAAAAATAAATATAGTAAAATGGTTACGCATTAAGGAAAAAAATAATATAGTAGGGTTTAAAAAAAAACATTCATTTATTTTACTCAAGACGTCGACAAGTATTATTTTAGTAAGATCTTATACTAAGGCAATCACTAATTTTAGAAAATCGTTAAGTTATATTTTTGCATTTGGAGTAGGTACCTATGTTTTATATTATACATATCGTTTACTTAAGACTGTTTTTAAAATTATTAGAGTGAAACTTTTATTACATCGCCTCATTTTTTTGTCCATCTATCGCATTACAGCTGGTGCTAATTGGTGGATATGATGTATGACATTTAGGTCTAGCTGTGGTTGGCGGACGCTTCCACAGCCATTTGTATACATGCTAATGTGCTATGTCAACGGCTGTCATTCTCTACGGCTGCCATAGTAGCCAGCTACCATAGCTACAGTGCCACAAGTATAACTTGGCGGTGGTGGTTTTTGGAACTAATTCTTTTAATTGAAACTGTGAGTTTGGCGTTTGAGAGATCACCGCGACATTATTGTTGATAAATCTGCTACATTAAAATAGTTCAATAATGCCAAAAGTAATTAAAAGTGGTTTAAGAGAAACTGTTATCAAAGTACAAAGTAAAGCACAGTGGCGCACAGGCACGCCAAGTTATACTTGCCGGACTGTACACATAAATCTACTTATCTATCCTCTGTGACATAAACAAACAGTTTCACTTGCATCGTGGTTTCATAAAACCATACCACACTTTTTCAACCGGCTTCCAAAAAGGAGGAGGTTCTCAATTCATCTGTATGTTTTTTTTTGTATGTATGTTACGCGATTACTTCGTCAATTATGAACAGATTCGAATTATTAACTTTTAATTCGGTAAGGTACATTTTCGATGTAATATAAGAATTATAATAAAGTAAGATTTGGGATGTAAGGGAGCACAAATACCACCTCAGTGCTCCCAGCCAACCTCACCTGCCCGTGGTGCATTCTGCTGACCAACAAACGAGGCTCTGGCGACCAACAAATGGCGGTATAACCATTTAAATTTATGGCGTAGCTAAATACTACAGGCCGGTGATGGGCAGCAGCATCACAGGTGCGAGGAGCTACTTCCTGCGATCGCCAACCCGCCTGCCCAGCGTGGCGATTAGGGCATATCCCTCCCAGTGAGCCGAAGATCGGGTCAAGTAGCGTGTCTTTAGAAGAGGCCTACGTCCAGCAGTGAACTGACACAGGCTGATTATGAAGGTACATTTTCGAAGTGGTCCCATTATATTTTTATTGAGATCTGATAATTATCTCCTGAGATATCACGATAAACGTCTCAAACTTGTTACTGAAACTGACTCGCGGGGCCTTGAAGTTGGTCGTTTTAGTTTTTGACCTATCTCTATTTTTTCTTACACAGTTTTCACCAATATTTGAAATCGTTATCTCAAGATTTCATCAACTCATTTAATTTGGTGTGATAGGCAAGCGTTTAACCACTTTGTCACATGGATGTTAAATGACCTGCCCAGAATCTTCTAGGCAGGTGTGCCAGTAATATATTTATTACTAGCTGACCCGGCAAATTTCGTACTGCCTCAGAATCTATAAATAAAGAAGCTGAAGGATTATTGCAGAATGATTCAATATGGCTTTTCATTATGGCTCCACATGATTAATTTACTTAGCCAGTGTCGTATTACCGCATTATGCACATAAAAATAAAATTCAACCGAGACAACGCTTTTACGCCCAAATTCCCGCCAAAATCCGTAAAATATTTTTTTTAGTTTCATTATGGCTCCACACGATTAGTGTACTTAGCCAGTGTCAAGTATCAAAATTTTTCAAGTTTTTGAGACTTTAAGTCGTAAAGAAGGGTCAAAATCACATTTTAGGTCAAGTTTCAAGTCAAAGTCTAGTCCAGGTCATAACCCCTTAGTAAAGATGTGGACATTACTGAAGATTTTCAGTGGAACTTTGGTGAGAACGCAAATAGCATGTTTTTCAATATTGTGCTGTTTCCCTACACTCGCACACATTCACCGGCATTTAACGGTTAATAATCCACACTTCTTACACACCAACTCGCGGAAGAACACAACAACACAACAAAATACAATGGGAGCACACACACTTTTTCACGTTCCCGCCAAAAATCTCGAAAAAAATTATTATACTCGTAGTTGCGATCAGAAATTGTTGGTCAATGTCAGATGTTAAAAAAGAAATGGAATAAGATCGTTTAAAAAACTAAAATAACCGACTTCAAATGCCGCGCTATTAAATTTCAGTACCAAGTTTGAGGTGTTTATATCCATATCTCTGGATATACTTATCAGATCTCGATGAATTTACTATGGATCACTCTTGGAATATCCCCTTTCCAACAAAAAAAATATCATCAAATTCGGTACGGTATACGGTCGAATTGAAAGACCTCCTTTTTTTGGAAGTCGGTTAAAAAGAAACACAAAAGTATTCTTTTAAAGTTACTTTGATTTCTGAACGACTTTTAAATTTAATTGATTTCTAAACGACGGGACGAACATGTTTAACAGGAAATGACTTTTCTGTCAAACATGTTTTGTTTTTAATATGTTCCTCGCAATTTTTCCATATGTTCTCACCGTTTATACCTTCCCTGAACTACGATCAACATTTCAAAACCAAAATCAGCTAAATCGGCCCAGCTGTTCTCGAGTTTTAGCGAGACTAGCGAACAACAATTGATTTTTATATAGATAGATAATAGAATAATGTCTTGACAAAAACGCTTTATATTTCGGGTACCTATGCGCTGTGCGCCTAAGTGCTGATGCGGTCGGGGATAATTATAATAAAAGTTTATTGACTTATTATTACAGTGCCATTATGTCTTAAGAGTAATGATTCATGTACATTTTTGAACTAACTTATATTCTAAAAGTTCGTTGGTATCCGTAGAAGTTAAATAAACTGTCAAAAACACCATCGCCCTCCGTTAGACTGCTATGACATTAGCTGTACATATTTGATTTAGGTAAGTATTTTATTATATGACACGTGGGTGGGGATGGTAGCACTTCCGTTTCTTTACTCATGTGATAGCACGCTAGGTTACGTAGTACTATTAAGTATTCTGTGACAAGGCCTAGAATGGGAACGAGCTCTAAAAGACAGCTGCCGGAACACATTAGATGTTCGGCGATAGGTTTTCCAACTTGGGTGGTAGCTGGCTAGGCGGACACTTAACAATACGTGTTGATTGGTCAGTTAATTGTAGACCTGACGTTAGATGACGATGCAGTCTAAAGGTGGGTACTGACCGGTGTTACGGGACTTAATGTACCATTCGCAGCGAGCATGATACGTTTCGCCGTGTGTTCAAATCCATGTAACACGTTCGTTTCTAACTCTTGACTCGTGCTCCAGAGCGTAACACACAAAGGGTTCGATAAAAAACCGACAACGGGGTAGAGCACTCGCACCAAGCAACTAGCCGATCGTTGCCCGCTACGAGCGCCTTGTTTCTCCGTATTGACTGCACAAACGCTCGCTGTGTAACACGTTACATTACGCCCCGTAACGTTGGTCAGTACTCACCTTAAGGTGGTATCGCGCTTGTTTGCCTGAGAAAAACGTCAATAAGCCAATGCACTGGGCAACTTTAGTTTAATCCACATAATGCTACTATCCCAACCCGTCTACCAAACTGGCAGCAACTAAACAGCGAACCAACTGGTGACATCTCTTTGTTCGGTGGGAGGTTCGAGCCACGGCCGGAGTCTATCACCAGTATCATACATTTAGCACCATCCAGGGATCACGTGTAGGATTATGGACTAAGTCTACGGACTTGGGTAACAGTGACCTTCTTATGGGTATTAATAATCCCCTGATTTTAAGGAATCTTACAATATGAAAAACCTTATAATTAATGTTCTACTACTGTCTAAATTCGACGTAACACTATTACAAGAACTTCACAACTTTTATAAAAAAATACAGTGTAATTGAGAACCTCCTCCTTTTTTGAAAACGTTTTGAAAAGAAAGAAGAGATAATCTTACAATTTGTACTCTGCTGTCTATTTTCTACCACACAACACTTTATCAATCACTTCAGAACCTTCCACTTGTCTATCACCACCACTGTCCATGTTAGGTCCATCATCACAGCTTCAGTCGTCATCCAGCTCGAACCACATTGAAGTAACACTCCTGGAGCCGTGCTCCCTCGCCTGCTCCTCCGTGATGATCTTCAGAACCACTACCTCCATCATGCAGAGCGCGAAGAGAATCAGAAAGACCGCGAAGTTCCCCCCGGTGTGGTGGAACTGGAAATTAGCAGGTAAGGGCCCTGGGGGTGGCCAGGCTGTGACCCCAGACGTTGCGAGGTGTGCTGATAAATCCATCGTATTCTTCAGGTTTTAGAGTCCATTGTCAGTTAGATTTAAACTTCTTGAACTTGTTTCTCGATTATGTATATCAATTGAAATAGGTAGACACATTATTTGTTTCTTTAAAATTGCGTCGTTTTCACTGCAGCTTGTTTTACGTCATCATCCCTTACAGCCGTTGACTTGACTATGCCGTTTGGTCACTTTCCCTAGCCTTTTCGTCCACTATCCCTCGTATTTCCCGGAGCGCTCGCGACTTCCGCATCCGGCGCCAAGTTTACAACAAATCCGTGACGCGGACCGTTCCCCGCGCTCTGTACTTTGTTTACAAACAGCGTGCGAGTAAACCGCGCTTCGAATGTGTAATGTGTACGGTCGGAAGCCAGACCTGCAAGTCGCCGCTGCTCGGTCCCGGGCGGGCACCAGTCATTTTGCAACGCTTATGAAATGTAACTTTAGATGCGCGTTGGGAAAGAAAATGTGAGCGCAAGGCGGCCAAGGCTAGTGCGCGATGACCTTACATGACGTACGATATTAGATTTTGTTTGTTTTTGTTATCAGGGCATTTTGGTTAGCGGTTTGTGGAGCCGGTTCTATATTGCAACGACGTTGCATGTGTGTGATATTAGTACACATACTTGTTGCAGCAATGACTAACTTGTTTAATTCTAAGTGTGAAACACTTCAAAGAAATATTATAAAATATTTGATTTACGCAGTGCAACATCTCTCGTCGGATTTGAAAACTGTAATGATTTCTTCCGAATGATTAACTTACGTAATAAGTAGTCATAGATGGCGCCACCAATGCTTAATTGGGTTAACAAATGCAATCCACTAATTTCGTCGTAACGATACTTCGCACCGTGGCTTAATTGGCAAAGCACCGTAACATGTTATTCCGGAGGTTGCGGGTTCAAGTCCCGTCGGTACGATGAAATTTTGGATTGTGTTTAACAATTTGTCTAATTCTGTTAAAACATGACAAAAATAAGCTTAACACATTTATGAAGTACACAAAATTTTATTTCTTTACATGTTAATGATCGTTAAGTTTTTGCTCGACTTCTTATCTTTCCAATAAATAAGATAAGCACTGAAATGTCTCTCCCCTTTAAGAATAAAATAATTTTTATTTATACAATTTTACATCCTCCGTTAATTATTTATTCATTATGTTACACTTCCCTTCTTTGAAAAAAATCTATATTATTTTATTAGTTTAGTTATTTAGTTGTTTTTAGTTTAGTATACCCAAATTGCATTAAACGTTACTCATTATGAATTCATGACCTCTCATTTAATTTATTACATTGTAAAGTTTATTGAACTTTATTGTCTTTATTTATTAATTAAATTCGTTTTGGTGACTCATAACTTATAACTAACACTCTTTAGGGTTCCGTAGCCGAATGGCAAAAAACGGAACCCTTATGGATTCGTCATGTCTGTCTGTATATCTGTCTGTCCGTCCGTATGTCACAGCCATTTTATTCCGAAACTATTAGGACTACAGACTTGAAACTACGTAGGTAGATGTGTTCTGTAAACCGCTTTCCTATTTTTATACAAAAATAAAAAATATAAATGGTTAAGGGGCCCCCCTCATTTATATTTTTTATTTTTTATGTTTATCCCATACATGAAACTGAAACAAAAAAAAAATCTTCAAACCTATACGTGTGTGTATATACCTATAACCTATATCTATGGATAGGTCTTTAAAAATGACATTGAGGTTCCTAAAATATTTTTTTCTCTCAGTCAATCATTTGAAAGATAGGCGCGTCCAAAGAGGTAAAATGTGTGTCCGCCCCCCCTCTAACTTTTAAAGAAAAGGAGTGAAAAATCTAGAAAAAATATATTCTGTAGATCTCAATAAAAACTTTCAACGAAAATTGGTTTGAACGAGATACAGTCAGCAGTTTTTGAGATATAGCGACCGCAAATATAACTTTGTTTTTCATACAAACCCTATGAAAAATAAAGTTAATTTTGTAGTTGCGAAAAATCATAGTTATAGAATACTTTACTGTGTTACGGAACCCTATGAGTGCGAGTCCGACTTGTAATTGGCCAGTTTTCTTAATTATAGTATCAGCATAGGTAAGTATTATCATTTAAATCGAATACATTAAAATTCGGAAATGTTATTTTGAGTTTCGAATATTCATTAAGCCTTGGGCTATATATTCATAGTTATTGTAATTTCAATCGGATACATTCGAATTCGGAAGCATCATTTTTAATTTGGAATATTTAATATTCTGTGAGCTATTTGGTCGCAGATTTACCTTTCCGATTATAATCATAGATTTTAAAAATTGAAATAAGAATGTTTCCGATTCGCATGCAATCGAAGGACAGACAGTTTCCGAAAACGAATTTGATTTCTTATGATTGTGAATAACCTTGTTTAGTTAATTGAGTTCATTGAACTCTCTTTTGTATTCTGGAATTTAATCAGTAGAGCAATGAGAAGTTAATGAAGTAGTGCATGGAATCAGGTTACTTTGAATGTTAATTTGTGTCTGATGCTATTCATCATTAACACTGAATACAATAATCAAGCCGAACGTCCACCGCTAAAAGCGGCTACATGAGTATAAAGTCAAGCTCACACGGCAACGCCAAACTACGCACAACATCTCAGTACCGTTAGTACGAGTTTTCATACCAAACTCGATATCGTATATCGAACAAATTTTGTATGAAAAACAGTACAGCGCCTCTAGTGCTTTTAACGCTTCACTAAATTTAGACCAATCAGGGAGTCAAAATAAGTCGAAAACTATTTGAGATCTGTCAAAGGCGTTTACGACGAAAACTCGTACTAAGGGTAGGAGCATTATATACATGTTCCGCCTGATTTGCTACTAAAGATAACTTGCCGCCATCAAGGAGAAAATCTGCCGGCTTAACTTTACGCTGTTTCGGCAGCACAGCCCTTGAAAGACACACAATTTTAGATTTAGGCATAGCGTGTTCACCATCCTCCACCACATCATCGTTTGTCACCAGGCGAGATAGTATTCAAACGAAGTTAAAATGTTCAAATGAAAGCCTGCCTTCAATATAAAGAAGCTGTTTGCAACCGACTTCCCAAAAAGAAGGAGGTTCTCAATTCGTCTGTATGTTTTTTTTTTGTGTGTATGTTACGCGAATACTCCGTCAATTGTGAACCGATTTGAATCATTCTTTTATTAATCGGTAGGGTTCGTTTTCGAGGTGGTTCCATTGTAATTACATCGAGATCTGATGAGTATTTCCAGAGATATGAAGATAAACGTCTCAAACTGCTGCTACTGAAACTGATTCGCGCGGCATGGAAGTCAGTTGTTTTAGTTTTTAAACAATTTTAATTATATTTCACACATACAGTACAGATATTATTAATTTTCGTATAGACACGAGGTTTGGCTGATGTTTTGACATAAATAAATAACTCGCACATGGTAATGTTGAAAGAACTCGACTGGGACAATTCTTGAGCAAGTCGTCGTGTCATAAATAATTTGTGTTTTACCGAGAGTTTTGCCCTTTTCATTGCTCAAACTATTTCAAGGTTTAAGGATTTTGTAACATACTTAAATCCTTTTCAGTAGGTACTTGACATAGCTTGCTTCACATACCTATTTGGTATGTGATTTGACACTTGTTTGATATTGAATTGCGAAACTTTGACAGCATATGTCATGCGGATGTAAACAAAAATACGACGAAACTTGACGAAAGAGTAAAATAATATACACTGAATACGACACATGCTTTATTTACACACGACAATTATGTCGTTTTATAGAGACTACTCTAACTGTATTTTTCTAACCTCATAATACTCAGATAACTGTCGTTTTATGAGTGCTGTGTAAGGTATCTACTGCACCTCTATTTACCCCTGTAAGGTAAGTTCTCCGTCTCAAAACACCTAAACTGAAAGAGCCCTTAGGGACCTAGGTTTATACCTCACTAGAAACCTAGCGGCGGCGTATCCAGTCGTGCTAGCTCTATGGAGAAGTATCTCGCCCCCACCTCTCAGACCACGTGGCTAGAAAGGCAATGGACATGAATGTATGTAGCTAGACGAAGAGGAAGATCGAAGAAAGTATGGATGGACTGTGTGGCGGATGATATACTTAGTTGCAAAAAGAGTGAATACGGAAATGGCAACAGAACCAAATGGAACACAATATGTTGAACCAACTCCGACCGAGTGGGATAAGGGAAGGAAGATTTATTATGGAGGGTACATCACCTGGTATAGGTACTTAGTTGCGTAGGACTACGCACTTAATCTATGCGCCACTAAAGGTATCTGAGATATACAGGTTGACTGGTAAATAAAATATAATAAGAAGATAATATTGATTAATTAACCGACTTCCAAAAAGAAGGCGTTTCTATGTTCGTCTTTGTTTTTTTTTTGTGTGTATTTTTTCGCCAATTGTGAAACGATTTAAATATTGTTTTAAAGTTTGAAAGAGTATACTCTCGGGGTGATCCCATTGTAATTTCATCGAGATCTGATAAGTATCTTCAGAGATAATGACGATAAACGTCTCAAACTTGCTACTGAAACTGATTCGCGGGGCATGGAAGTCGGTTGTTTTAGTTTTTAAACTACCTTAATTATTACGTAATAAACTTCACCGCAACTAACGTTGAAATATTAAGAAAATGTCAGTCTTTTATCAGTTATTCTGTATATATCTTAGTACTATTGGTACCTTACTAATCCTAGATCTGTGAGGCTATCAATAAGTATTAGGAAATGATATAAGTAAATCATGATTATTATTTCATATATATTTTATTATATATATTTTATATTATTTCATATAGTTATTAGTATTAATAAGTCCATTAATTTGTTATTCATTTTGCATTGTCACATTTTTATAAGCCACCGCCGTCCATATAATTGTTATCCTTTCCGTACATGGTTGTCTGGAAGATATTGATTTAAGCGATAAGACCGCCCATTGAGCCTAATAGTTTTATTTATCTAGTTCCTAAGTATTTTTCTGTTTCGTAAGTGGTGTTTCAATAAAAATATCTATCTATCTATCTACTTAGCACTACTTGTACTTACAGTACAATTTACAGAATGTTCATCAAAGTAATTTACCGTGATTCTCCTGAACTGAGTAATATCTCACTGAATGCAGAAGACTTATCTATAGAGAAGACCTTGCTGGTCAATCCTGACTGCTATGTCCGCATCATGCTGGAATACATCAGGAAAAGCTGCCGACTTGGTAAGTTATACCTTCAAGTTATATCTTAGGCTGTTACAGTATAAAAGATTTATTGTAGCCACCACGAAAATATACGTATGCTCGTTTGTACTAAGCTTAAGAATCGCCTAAGATTTCCAAATATCTCAAATAAAGCACCATCGGGAATCAAAATCTCAAAATATATCTTGCAGATAGGCCAATGATCCTATATTTATCTATAGGAATTTTGATATTTTGGTAGCCGGATTCGTTAATTTTGTGACATCTTGACAAGCTAAGGCGATTCGCAAACGGACATTAATGTGACATTTTAAGACAGCGAAATAATTTATACCGGAATCTTCTTTCTTTTTCCGCTAACAAAACGTACTTTATATGTACGCCATCGCTTTTAGGTGGAAGCTAGATTGTTTCGCCTAGAAGACGTTGCAAGCACTAACGTGATGGTGTGCCAGTTAACTGATTATCCAAATAACATTTCCCAGGGTCTACCACTCAGTTCGACTTGTGCGATAGTCGAGGCGGCCTGATGGGACTTTTTAGCTTGGCAACGTATACGTATGTCACAGAGCTATTCGATCATAAGAAGACTTACTACATCATAATACTTAAACATGTATGTACCTTCCTAGATTCAGATACAGTCCGGCAAGTATAACTTGGCGTGCCTGTGCGCCACTGTGCTTTTACTTTGTACTTTGATAACAGTTTCTCTTAAACCACTTTTAATTACTTTTGGCATTATTGAACTATTTTAATGTAGCAGATTTATCAACAAAAATGTCGCGGTAATCTCTCAAACGTCAAACTCACAGTTTCAATTAAAAGAATTAGTTCCAAAAACCACCACCGCCAAGTTATACTTGTGGCACTGTATTTATTTGCATAAAATACAGGTTTATAACAATATCGAAACATACAATACAAGACCTTATTCCATCGAATTATAACCTTTCGATGCCTTATCCGTATTTTGCCATTGGTGGCGTGCAAATCTTAAAAAATGTAATTATAAGATCAGAAATACTATAATATTTATCCTATGTCACTGTTAGTATATAGTAAATAACAATTCCATTATAACATTTCGGTCAATATTTCATAAATTTGTCAAATCTTGTGTCTATCATGTTTATCATGTGATTATCTATAACTAGCTGTGCCCCGTGGTTTTACCCGTCTCTTTCGTCCCCTTTCATCATCATCATAATCAGCCGGTGTCAGTCCACTGCTGGACGTAGGCCTCTCCCAAGATGCGCCACTGAGCCCGACCTTCGGCTCTTCTTTTCCAGTCACTGCCTAGGGGCCATGGCTTTGTGTGTGACTTTCCATCTTTGGGAGGAATATGCACTTATCGCCACGCTGAACAGGCGGGTTGCCGATCGCAGGACGTAGCTTCTTGCACTGGTGACGCTGCTGCTCGTCGCCGGTATGTAGTATTTAGCTACGCCATAATTTAGAAATGGTTATACTGCCATTTGTCGGTCGCCAGAGCATCGTTTGTTGGACAGCAGGATGCACCGCGGGCGGGTGAGGTTGGCGGGGAGCACTGAGGTCGTATTTGTGCTCCCTTACATCACCCTTAAATGTCAAAAATTTGTGAATAGCCACGTTGATGGGTATACTCAGAGATATAGAGATAAACACCTCAAACATGCTACTAAAAGTTACACGCGGTATCAAAACTATTAGGTGTTAAAAGTTATTATGGTTCTTCGAACTTTTGTAACAGTATAATTTTGCAGGAAGTACACGTCAACGAGAGGCGGACGTCCGTGCTCCCACAGTTGAATAGAGAGAACCGAATGTATCAGGAACTGAAGGGTAAAGTGACTAACTTCATGCTGACCGGGGAAGTCGGCTCTGCCTACACTACCCCCTCGGCGGTTACCCCGCAAGTTGCCAAAAAGAAGAAATAAATTATTAAATAATTTATCCCTTAATTTTATTTTTAACTAACATCCGTGCTAGAACTTGAACTGGCCACCTCTTGCGAATTCAAGCCATCTACACTTCAGGGTAACAAAGCTCTAGTCTGAATGTTCTTTTTGGAAGTCAATGTGGCTGACACCTAGCATCATTCTGGAACTCGGCGAACCGATAAGCAATATTACTTTGTCGATTTTTCTTGTCTGCGGTTTAAGCGACGGCCGATGCCACCAGTGGTTACCCATTAAGGACCACGTGACGTAAAGGTCTTTATTTCAGTAAATGTTTGCATTATTCAATCATAGGAGAACCTGTGTTTTGTTCTTTATCACTGTTACATCATTTTCCAACCACCTTTTAATTTTATGATAGCTCAAAATACAACACGTTTGCTATAATATATTTAAAAGGCATTTCATGCAGGACATATCTAAATAACTAGTTAGGTAAACTACGAAATTTAACCAATTTTTTGTTGTGATATGTTATATATTATTAACGTATTATTGCGTATATAAATATAATGTATTACATGATTATATAATGTATTAGATGATACATAGTAATGACTAATGAACGGTCCCTTTGAATTGAATTGAGACCAGCTTTTCGTTTTCAACTTTTACACAAGTAAATTTCAGTGTAACCGTCGATGTATATGTATTACGTTTACTTCGATGAGTGTAACCCATTCAAAAAGCTCGATTGTAACGTAGACCGTATCGTAACTTAACGCAATGTCAGATAGTGGTCAAGTGCTTGTCTGTCCAGAATATAAATACATTTTAAAAAGTAAAAATCTTTTTAAAGTGCAACTTTTATTACATCGCCTAAATCTTTTTTCGTCCATCCGTCGCAATTCGCATGTCGCGAAATGCATGTTGCCGGTGCTGATTTGTGGATATGATGTATGACATTTAGGTCTAGCTGTGATTGGCTGTGTTTCGCTGCCATATTTGTATACTTACATGATAATTTGTCATGTCAAGTGCTGTCACAGTAGCTGGCTACCACAGCTACACATAAACAAAAGTTTCACTTGCATCGTGATAACAGAAAGTATAATAAGCCCTACGGTCGTGGTTTCATAAAAAACAATTATATATTTTTTAAGACCAATCTACATCAACGAACAGAATTTATAGTATATATAGACCTGCGTACCCAACCGTTGTTGGTCATACGGCAAATATGTCAAGGCTTTGACTTTTTCTTTTAATTTATTTATTTATACTTTTGCACATAAAACTTGTGCACGGAGGACTTAATGCTAGACATGCTAACATTTTCTACCAGTCATCCTGGAGGTGCAGAGAAAATGGTAGCGGTACATGTACAAGAAGAACATAGAGAGGCGATTATTCCATAATAAATAGAACATGTACATGTCTTTATAATTATTACACTATGTACTTTAATCGTCTTCGAAAAAGAGGAGGTGATACGATACGATACGAGGAGGATACGATTGTTTTTTTTAATGGAAAAGTATTGTGAAATGGTTCAATAGCACGCCCGAGTGGTTTAAAATTACTATTCATGACGTACGAGTATGTGAAGCGACGGAAGGACGCGCCGGAAGCTTGCCTGACTCCCTCCGGCATATTGATGGCCACCTGTCCACTCCTCATATAAGGACCGATGTCACCAATACGTATTGTTTTATTATTTCCTTTGTTTATTATAGTTATTAATATATTGACACTGACCAACAACTTTTTAGGGTTCCGTACCCAAAGGGACCCTATTACTAAGACTCCGCTGTCCGTCTGTCTGTCTGTCTGTCTGTCTGTCTGTCCGTCTGTCACCAGGCTATAGCTCATAAACCGTGATAGTTAGACAGTTGAAATTTACACAGATAGTGTATTTCTGTTGCCGCTAGAACAACAAATACTAAAAACAAAATAAAGTTAAAAATTAAAGGGGGTCCCCATACAAAAAACGTGTTTTTAAATGCCATCTATCTAATTAGTTTCGGCAAAATGACATAGATGGCGCTAGTAAACGAGCCCCGTCCGTCTGTAACCAGGCTGTATCTCATGAACCGTGATAGTTAGACAGTTCAAATACTAAAAACAGAATAAAGTTAAAAATAATAGAGGGTCCCCATACAAGAAACGTTTTTTTCGGCATTTCACGCCATCTATGTACGCTTAGTTAGGTAAACGTCCCATAGATGGCGTTATATTGAAATGTCGATTCCTAACACCTTTGTTAGACGTTAGAAGGCGTTATAAGAAATAAAATGTTTCTTGTATGGGGACCCTCTATTATTTTTAACTTTATTCTGTTTTTAGTTTTTATTTTGTTTTTATTTTTTAGTTAATAATTGTTACATTTTGCTGGCGAAAAATTATAGTGGTATTTTTTGCTCGTTCTTATAAAATACTGTAGTGTGGTACGGAATCCTACGAATGCGAGTCCGACTTGGACTTGGCCAGTTTATATATACAGATTTTTGTCGATTATGCAAAATTGTATGCTATTTATTAGTTTATGCAAATTTTTTTGTAATGGCGGAGACATGGGGATTGAAAACGTATTTTTTTTAAATTTGTTTAATAATTTCTTCATTCTTTTTAAAACCAAACTTTTTTGTCTGAACAACTTTTTCCTCCGATAAACTTAAAGGGGTCGGAGCATCGAGGTACATGTAAACCAGATGCGCCCATCATAAACTGACTTACGTGGCGAGCGGCGCGCGATCGGGCGTGAGGAGTACTTACGCTAAACTAAACGAGATGTAGATTCAGCACTGCTTTTTATTTGAACGTAGAGCTAGTTCGCGACGCGTCATCTGGTACGTAGTCATATACATCGATGGGTCGGAGTGTGTTATTCAGTTTTATGCTATGCAAACACAGACTCGCGAAGTCTATACCTCACAGAGCCACTAGTAATAATAGTATCAGCTTGTGACAGTAACTAGCTAGATCTAGGATGATGGATTATAATCCATCATCCTAGAGCTAGATAGATACGCCAATTGAAAATGGCAATCAGCATAATATATTATCTTCTATCTATATATACAAAACAAAAAATATTCTACCTAATGTCCGTTATATACTTTGAAACTATACAACCGATGTGCCCCAAACCGGTTTTATTAGAAAGGCAATAATGTGAAGTTGGTTTTAGACACTTAAAACAATGCATTAGGAACATTCGGTGCATTCATGAAGTCAAAGTCGAATTTCCGACTTTTCCCATACAAAATGTTTCTTTTTTAAGCGTACTACGCTTAATGCTCGAAGACTACGCTTACCTGCCAGTTAGGTAGGTACCCAAGTTCACATGCCGGGTATCCGCTAGTATTAAATTTTTCAGACTTCAAGCTAATACCTAAACGATTGAAATAAATTCAAATCTTACAAAGATGATAATGAAGGAAGTTTGAGAAGTGTGCAGGAAATATTAATGGGGATATTATTATCGCGTCGTGTCGGTTGTAGAATGTTCCGGGTTTTAGGTTTCCGGTCGTTATTTAACTATAATATCGTTTAAAAACTAAAAAACAACCGACTTCAATGCCGCGCTATTCATTTTCAGTACCAATTTTGAGATGTTTATCTCAATATCTCTGGAGATACTTATCATACCTCGATAAAATTACCATGGTACCACACTTGGGATATCTCCTTTCGAACAAAAAAGAATAATCGAAATCGGTTCATAAACGACGAAGTTATCCGCGAACAAACATTAAAAAAAAAAAAAAAAAAATATATATATACGGTCGAATTGAGAAACCTCCTCCTTTTTTTGAAGTCGGTTAAAATTGAATTTGTTTTTGGACTATTCGAGCCTGCGCACACCGGCAGATAGCAAGGCTGGGCATTTTGAATTTGCTACCGTAAATTCGTACATATCTAAGAGCCTTTTCTCACGTTATTTAATGCGCTGACGACTCGCGTTGAACGTAATCGGCACGCTCAGTTAACGCAAGCCCGCCGGCACGGTGTAACTTTTGTATGTGGAAATACGCGTGGATAACGCGCAGAGGACGCACAAAACATCAAACCGGTTCCTGATAGCCCTGTCATGAACTTACCTGACAGATTTTTAACAACTTTTGTACGGTGTCATCTGTCAGATAACTATCTGAAACTTTATCAGGGACCGGTGAAACTGGGCCTTAATCTGCTTGTCTTACGTTTTTAGTTGTTATGACAACGGAATAATTGATAATAACCAAGCTATTTCGATATAACTCACCATATAATAAGAGGACCAACATCTCTTTTGTAATCTCGAATATCAAATTTGCGCGTTTTATTTTTCAGCAAGATAAAATTTGAGATGCTACAACAATGCAAATCAAGCGTTTCCACACAATATTATAGCGCAAATGACGTGATTGGTGAAATAAATGAATGAATGAATGAATTGTTGTCCCTTTTCAATCGAAACCTATGAAGACGAGCTACATTTGCTGCTCCTAACTACCAAACTACTA
Organism: Cabera pusaria; assembly: GCA_954871355.1. Classification (NCBI taxonomy): domain Eukaryota; kingdom Metazoa; phylum Arthropoda; class Insecta; order Lepidoptera; family Geometridae; genus Cabera; species Cabera pusaria. The sequence continues at coordinate 2,043,756 of OX940886.1, read as the reverse complement.
CAATATAGGTACTTACCTATAATGCCTATTACATATATTTGCTCATTTTTTTATAGGCTACTCATATAATCTGTGATCTATGATCTAAACCGCTGTGATCTAAACTATCGGTTAACGGGTAAAATATTTAACAAATACGTAATTATAACCCGTGGTCCATCCACAAGCCCGCCCGTTCACTTGCGCGCGCATCGGAGCGTGACGTCTCGTTTGGTGCAAAACGACAACCGTGGTACTGTGATGCTGTGTGACTGACCGCTGTATGGAACGGTGAGAGGCTTTCATCACGGTCATACTGCTTGGCATTTTTAACCGACTTCAAAAAAGGAGGAGGTTTCTCAATTCGACCGTTTTTTTTTTTTTTTTTTTTTTTTTTTTTTATGTTTGTTCGGGGATAACTTCGTCATTTATGCACCGATTTTGATTATTCTTTTTTGTTCGAAAGGAAATATCCCAAGTGTGGTACCATGGTAATTTTATCGAGGTCTGATAAGTATCTCCAGAGATATTGAGATAAACATCTCAAAATTGGTACTGAAAATGAACATTGAAGTCGGTTCTTTTTTAGTTTTTAAACGATATTATAGATAGATGCTGTAGACCGTACAGGATCGGAAGTCGGGAAGTGGAAGCATTCCCAGAAATATTAGATTGCAAATGACGTGCCTGATACACTTGATATATTCTCTAATGTAATGTGGAAAACCATTTGATAGTTTAGGCGCAGAATGCCCGATTCTCAAAATAACATAAGGACTAATAGGCGTGACGAAAGATTTTGAAATCCTCTTCCGTGATGTGGGAACACATTTACTATTCACGAAAAAACCTATATTTCTGTAATTAACTTAAGTTTAACGAAGCTTGAAGCAATTTTTCTAATATTTTTTCAATAGTGCGCAAAAACAGCTCACATATGTCATGGCTTCGGCTGTGACGTCACGCATAGGATAATGACATACTTAACGTAGTAACGTAGTAACTATTATATAATCTGTGACAATGAATACACATGGGTTTTCCAAAAATTAATAACAAATTCAAGAAAACCTCATAAGAGGACATAGGTGTGACGTCATGCGCTGTGATTGGTGTTTCAATCAAAATGGCCGATTGCAGTATTTTAATGTTTTATTTTATTGAAAATCTTAATAAACTCAATTTTTTATATAAAACTAAACTAGTATTTTACATTGTTTTAATATGTATTTTCCCCTACAATCATCAAATCTTCGATTTGTTGATACTGACGTCATGCCTATTCTCAAAATGGCAAATTCTACAAATGCCTGATTCTCAAAATCCATTGGTGCACGACAGGGATTTTAGCCCGCTACCTCTGGCATCAAAGCCGTCCTAGAAGTCCTAACACAAAATGAAAAAGACTGCCTTAGTTAATTTGAAACAGTTTTATCTGCAGAACAGCGTGGAACCTACATTTCAGAATCTAAGTTTTTTCGAAGAATCACTTGCGAAACATGGCTGTATCGATTACGATGCAATTACACGGAGTTACAGCGATTGAGTTGGAACAATGTAGACACTTACTTGTAACCAATTGGTAGAATTGTTGCTGTTGTGTTGTGCTAACTTGTAACTAATTGTTGGGCTTTGTTTCAGAAGCTCGACCTTTGGCTTCCATAGAGAATTGCATTTGTAGTTCCGGGAAACTAGTACACCTACAAGCTATCGCAAGCGCACATATCCTAATTTTAAACTGACTTCCAAAAAGGAGGAGGTTCTCAATTCGTCTGTATGTTTTTTTGTATGTGTGTTAGGCGATTACTCCGTCAATTGTAAAGCGATTCTAATGATTCTTGTTTTAATTGGTAGGGTAGGTACATTTCTAAGGTCCCATTGTAATTTCATCCAGAGATTTCACAATAAACATCTCGAACTTGCTACTGAAACAGGACTATTATTTTTTCTGTGCTGAAACTGACTTCTTAATTATCCGTTAGTAAGTTTGATAAGCATATATCGTTCGTATTTTTTAAAGCCTCGCTTTTGCCCACTATATCATCTGTTGGTAATTGACAATGATGATCGTAGCTCGCTGGGCCTACAATAGGAACTTGATCTTCCGGAACACACATTAGATATTTGGTGACATATTTTCCAACATAAGGGTGGTAGCTGGCTTACCCAGAAGATTAAATAACCTACTCCTATACACAGTTCTAGTTCACAGTTTCTAGTGGAAGGGCTTCTGCTAGTCCACCTGGGGAAGTACCTAGGCTCTGCGTGCCATGTGTCAGTAAATAACTGACACATGGCAAGCCTATATTATACATATTAGTTTCAGTCATATAAGTTTTGGTCAAAGTATCTAGCGAAACAGGATATATACATACAATCATGCCTTTTGCCCGTTGGGGTAGGCAGAAATTACTTCTTTCCACATGCTACGATCCTGACATACCTCTGTCGCTTCTTCCACTTTCATGAGCGCCTTCATGCTTGCCAGTTATGGGTACTTTTGACTCGGCCTTTCTTTAAAACGTCTCCGATCTGGTCGTGATACGTTCGCCTAGGTCGGACTCTACCGGCTGGCCTATTCACACTCGTCTCATAAATCTGTTTCGTCAATCTGTCTTCATCCTTCCTCTCTAGATGTCCTACTAATAACTATTATTTATTCTGTGCAAGGGTAACAATTTAACGGCAGTGTTGCGTAAAATTCAGACCTAACAGTTTTGCGTGCCACAGTATTTGTTATGCGCATAGTTTATCATCAGGTAAGCATCTAGCTTGACCAAATATTGTAAAAAAGCTATAAAACGTTTCATCCCAAACCTTAAATCTGTCAGTAGAACTTCAAATTGACATTTCTACATTATTATGTTTTTGATTATTTACGAGTCTCCCTTATTTACTTACTGAAGTCTGCCTATTTCAAATGACCAAGTTAAACCAAATTATGCAATTAAATAATCTATGAGAGAGCAAGCACACATTCAATTAGCGGAGAAAGTGCATTACGCTACAAGAGTATTTGGAAAAAATCTAAAACAAATTACAATATGAAAGTTTACGCGTACCTTTAACCACTTACAACTGATAAAAATCCTCTTCTGCACAATGGACAATCACACACTTTTTCACTTCACTAAAAGCGTATCATTTGCAAACATCAATAAGTTATTAACACACTACTCGATAACTTTCAATTGATTAGAATCGCGCACAACACTACACATTCGTTTTACAAAATTTTCGGTTTTCATTTGTTTTGTCAGTTATTCGCTTATTTTATTTCTGATTGTATTGTTTTTCGTTAGTACACATTCGTTTTACAATTTTTTTTTCGTATTTCATTTGATAAATTGATTATTTGATTGTTTTCTTTTTGATTGTATATTTTAGGTATGTACCTTTAGCCCGGCAGCTAACAGTTGACTGAGGCGATATGGATGGTGCACCCGTGGCTCCTGGCTTAGGGTTCCGTGAAGGCCGTCAGTTAATCTAATTTTGGAGATCTGTTGATTAACATCTATCATTCAAAGGTTATTTGTTACGCTTTCCGTAGGTCAGATTGATGTTAATTGTTTTTATTTGTACTTGTACTTAGTTGTAATGGTTACGAGTAGGTATGTGGTACATTTATATTTTGTGATGAAATGAAAATTGTATTCGTTATTTCTTTTTTCATTACTTTGAAACCAACATCGTGGTCTTGTTCCATTTAATTATTATTAAATAGCTGTGCTATATCCGTATATACAATAGATATATAATAAATAACATTTTCCGTTACTTATTCTCTATCTTTCATCTGTCTTCTCTCTTGCTAATTCAATTTATATTAATGATAGATAGTACCTACATTTTATAATTCGTTAAGAACACAAAAATTGGAAAGAAGTAGTCTCTGCCTAGCCCAACGGGAAAAAGGCGTGATTTTATGTATGTATGTATGAATGGTTCGTGTACGACAATATATCTCTTATAGACAATACCATATGTGAATGCTCTACAATCTCAAAGATTCACACACGTTATTGTGAAGTTCAGATACTATGCTATCAAGGGCTCATATACACATATCTTTTATTTCAATTGTTTATCAGGCAAATGAGGTTTATCTTTGTATTCAAACAGACGTATATATATACTTATCCAGTTATCCAGTGCTAAGTTTACTAAGAAGAAGCGAAAGAGGTAGGTATGTCAGGATCGTAGCATGTGGAAAGAAGTAGTCTCTGCCTACTACCCCAACGAGAAAAAGGCGTGATTTTATGTATGTGTGTATGTAAGTAAGTTTAACGGTCTTGTTCACAGAGTAGAAGAAATAGTTCTGCTGTTCTGTGGTCTCAATTCTAAATGTAAAATAGCTTGTTGTTAAAATCGCACTGGCAATAAATATTTTGATAAACGTAGTTTTTGACAAGTAAGAAAATAACATAGAGAGTTTACTTTTGTAAATACATTTTCCACCGGTGGCAGGAGCATATTATATCGATATTCAGTAAAAAGAGAGAGTAAAAAGCAGCTTACCGCCATCAAGGAGAAAATCTGCCACCATAACCTAATATTACGGTGTTCCGGCAGCACATAGCCCTTAAGAGTTTGATCATCCTAGGCCTAGCGTTTTCACCATCTTCGAACACATCACCGCTTACCACCAGGCGAGATAGTACTCAAATGCAAGCCTATAAGATATATTAAAATGACAAATAATGAAAATATTTAATCTGTATCGATTACTTCAGATTAAAATAATAATTAACAAATTATATTTTTCTACAGAACCCCACAAACATTCCTCACGAATGTTACATTACCCTGCGACAGATGGTCACGCCGTGAAAACACATGGCTACGTCGATAGCCGTTCAATTCACCCCATTGTACTACCAGGTTCAGACCAGGCGATTTTTGTTGTTCAACTTGTAGTGGTGGGACTTCTGCTAGTCCGCCTTGGGCGGTACCACCATTTTGCCAATTAATTTTCAGCCGTGAAATAGGAATGTTTTTTGGTTGAAATGGCAAGGTGTCCAGTGAAATTACAGGGCTTGTGAGACTCAACATCTTTGTCTCAAGGTAACAGGCGCAGTGCAGTGACATGCAAAATTCTGGTCATCCAGAATTTTGCATGTCACTGTTTCTGTAATATGTATACGTCATCGCTTACCATCATGCCAGCGTCGTGCTTGTCATGTTACCCTATATCTATATATCACGGACGTACCACCCAGTGGACACCTATTGTTGTATCACCCCCGCGCGAAACACATAGGCGCAATGGGGTATTTAAAATATCATCCTTGAGCGGCCACTTCAGTTCGGACCAAATACCAGAACCGTACACACGCACAATTTTAATCGTTCAAAAAACAAGCCGTTAAATATTCTGAATTGCGCTATAAAGTGGTGTGGGAAAGCCAGTAAATCATCAAATTTTACAAAGTAAAACGTTTATTTTCACCGCTAAGTAAACTTCTATTCATTATTAACAAATTGTAAATAAAAGTCATAGTTCAACATATACTGGTCATCAGATGCCCCGTGTATCAGTCTATCCCTTGCCTACAACGGCATCTTTATATCGTTCGTACTCGCTTCGCCCTTGTACGCTGCGGTACTTGTGCACTTTTAGTGATGTTTTTCTGTTGTTTTGTGAAAGTTATCGACAATGATTACTGATAGTTAATGAAAATGCTCTATTCAACTATGTATATATGTTTATAGATTTAAAAACGGAAATTTAACGTGACTTACGCGATGTCGATATAGCGATCGACATATGTTTCGGCCTTATCCGGAGGCCTTCTTCAGGCGAAGAAATCAGAAGGCCTCCGGATGAGGCCGAAACATATGTCGATCGCTATATCGACATCGCGTAAGTCACGTGAAATTCCCGTTTTTAAATCTATAAGCTTAAAATGAACGTGAGTTTTTATACTAAAATTGTATATATGTTGTTAATCCAAATTATCCTACTGATGTACTTAATAAACGCGAAAGCTGGAATGTTTGTTTGTTTTGCTATTCAATCACGCCATATTAGTACATATATAAAAGTCAAGTAGATAAATAAATTTTAAGTTTCTTGATGCGTGTAAATAACCAATTAAGTGGTAAGTAACAAGTTAGAATCTAGTGTGTAAGCAAGCAAACGAACATTTTTAGGGTTCCGTACCTCAAAAGGAAAAAAGGAACCCTTATAAGATCACTTTGTTGACCGACTGTCTGTCTAATTTAGTGTGTAAGCAAGCAAACGAACATTTTTAGGGTTCCGTACCTCAAAAGGAAAAAAGGAACCCTTGTAAGATCACTTTGTTGTCCGTATGTCTGTCTATCTGTCCTTCCGTTTGTCAAGATCCCTATTCCTCAGGAACGCGTTAAGATATCAAGTTTAAAACTTACTTACGTTTAAAAATACTCGGATCTCTTATGGCTGTGAAAAAATTAAACTTGTAAGTCAACGCGATCAAAATATATGACCGTTTATGTTTCATGTATTTGCAAATTTTGCGATTTCACGCGGGAATCAAAACCTATAGGGTACTTCCCGTTGACCTAGAATCATGAAATTTGGCAAATCCAGTAACCAGCTATATTTGATATGACTGATGAAATTATCGATAATGACGAGGTGGTGTCACGTTATCCCAGCACTAAGCATGATTTATTGCTATGAATCAAATTGAAGTTGTCCAATCACAGCGCTGTATTACCTATAACCCCCCGCAAAATATTTCGCTCGCGAATTAGTTCATAGTTTTTCTCATGCGGAGTCCACTGGGTGGTACGTCCGTGCCCTATATCATCATAAAAAAATATTTCTAAGGAGGTACGATATGAGTTAGGTACGACAAAAATACTCATTCGACTTTTCTATCGATTAAATCAAGCTTGATAAGCCAACTCAAATAGCTTAATAAAATAATTAAACCTTATTATCGCTCTATAATGCCAGCCTAAATGTTGTTCCGAGTCATATCATTGACTAAAGAGACGAGTACATTTAACCGGTATGTACCTACTCAGTTTCTATTCCACAGTATTGATACTAAAGTACTAAGAATCGAAAGAAGAGTACATTCCTAGGACTTCCTGGGGATGTACTCATCGAGATGTACTCTTCCTTCGATTTTTGTTGTTCAACTTCGAACAGCAAAAATCGCCTGATGTGAACTCGGCATACGGTGCCTACTGTCTACCGCTGTACAACTGTCCGCTAACTGACTGTCCTACATGTCTCTCTGTGGAACCGTTGGTGTTATTGAGGGCTATTTTAATTTAGTTTGTAATAACTATACCTAGCTTTAACGAGCTATGAAAATGAATGCCTGTTTTTAAAAGCAGCTTTCTAAGAGGCGAATATGGTATAGGAGAAGAATTGAGTACCTTACCTTACCTACTCAATTTTGATTCTAATTAATAGCTGATACTCTCTATTACTGAGACTCCGCTGTCCGTCTGCCTGTCTGTCTGTCTGTCTGTCTGTCTGTCTATCTGTCTGTCCGTCTGTCACCAGGCTGTATCTCATGAACCGTGATATTTATACGGTTGAAATTTTCACAGATGATGTATTTCTGTTGCCGCTATAACAACAAATACTAAGAACAGAACAAAGTTAAAAATTAAAGGGTTTAAAACAAAAAACGTGTTTTTTACGATACGATACGAAATTAATTCACCTTGACGCAGCTAGATGGCAGCACAAGAAAAATTAGCACGCGCAAGCGTTTCATCATTTGTTAAATTTGTGGGCCTCGGTCGATTTGTTTTAGAAATATATATAGGTTAGAAATATACTATTGTATAATATATCTTCAATTTTAGAACTTGAAGAGTTTCAATTAGTTAGAATCAGTAGAAAGTTAGTCGTGCGAACACTCGGTCTTCCAGATATTTAATTATTAATTAATATTGATTACCTTTGTGTTAATATTTACTTAGTTGGTGTTAGAAGTTCGTGGCGTTCGGACTTCGGAAATTCGGAACCCTCCGTGTGCGGGACAAAAGTCTGACTCGCACTTGGCCAGTTTTATTTGTAATTTAAAAACATATAATATTTATTTTCATTTAGTAATTAGCATGATAAAGTACCTACCTAAGTCATATCTTTGGTATAAGTGCAACCTGGGTTGAGATAGATACGCTATAATATTGGATTGGAATTAAATAAAGTTAACAGTCCAGCGCCTCGTCACATTACCTTCCATTTCCTTATAAGTGCGTTACTTAAATAATAAGTAAGTGATCATCAGGTGATCAAGTGCTTGTCTGTCCAAAGAAAGTTTCTATTAAAAAAAAGCTTACTAGTAATGTTAGTGGCACATAACTAGTAGTGTTGTTAAGCTAATTCCCCTTCCCTCGTAGACTCCGTTCCGTGCAGACGTATATTTTTATGCCTCTCTTGCGCCAAAAATAACATCATCAATTATCATTCATAAAACACTATTTTATGTCAAAATACGTAACTTAATTGTAGTGAAATATTAGGAGCACATAGCATTGCAAGAAGTAAAATGAAGAGCGAGCAGAACAACAAGATGTCCTTCTCGCAAGTGTGAGTGTAACTACTACTACTTTGTAACTCCATCACTGATTTTGGCGCTCTTTTGTTCGCTGAGTCTAAGCGGTCCGACGACTTCATCGCCACAATCTCACGCCGAGGCTGCTTTATGTGTGGCGCGGTACCGTATGTACGCGCAGATTGCACACAGTGATATTGCCGATGCAGGTTTCTACCGCCACTTACTGGGTTAGAGTAAACAATATCTACGCCACCCAACAGAGCTGCGTTCGCCTACTACGTGCGGAGTTGATACATTTGTACCTACTTATTAGAAATAATATTCCTGAGTTAATATGTCGGTACAGCGTTCTCCACCCGGACATTTAAATGCGCCTGTTGCAAGTACGCACTATAACTCGGATTCGGCATTAAATAATGCGAAAAATAATGATCTAGATGCAAATTATTTTAATGTTACAAAACGCCAAAAACGGACTTTTGACGACCTAGAATGCCATCCGGGTTCTTCTGTGTCTGAGATTAAAATACTTGTCTCGGAAATGAAAGACCAGCATGACAATAATTTTGAGCATCTAACCAATGCCATTACGACGGTCATTAGTCAAAACCAGGACATCCTAAAATCTGTAGTTCTTTTAACCAGCCAAAATGAGATCTTACAATCGGAAGTGAAAACATTAAAACAAGAGAACTTAGAATATAAGCAACGGATTTTAACTTTAGAAAAACAGTTAGACACACAGGAGAAAACTGCACACTGCACTACCATTGAGATTCGAAACTTGCCCAAATTAGAAAATGTGAAGAAGTTTGAACTTACAAACATAGTAAAAAATATTGGCGCCACACTGGGCCTGGACTCACCAATCCAGGACTCCGAAATAAGAGATATTAACCGAGGGAAAGCCGAAACTATTGTTGTGGATTTCACTACTTCGCTTCGAAAGGAGGGCCTCATTGCCAAGTTTCGCGCTTTCAATAAGTCAAAACGCGAAGGAGGCGAAGCCTCATTTAATTCCGGGAACATCAACATACCAGGAGTCTCGCGTACATTATATATTTCGGAATACCTCACCACCAAAATGAGGCGGATTTTCTATGTCGCAAGATCTCAAGTTAAAGATAAGAAACTCGCAGCAGCATGGACCAACCATGGTAACGTCTACGTTAAAAAAACTGAGCTAGCGACTCCAGTTCGTATTAACCAAGAAACGGATCTCGATAAAATATTATTGTGACTAATTTTCCTATGTATATATATTTTTCGCCTACAGATATGCGATATAATAATTGTAAAGCACTTTTTATCAGCGCATGAAACATATGATTTCTGTAATATCTCTTATTTCTATTTGTGTTATTTGATTATGTGCAGACATCTACATCATATAGCCCAACATTACACAATACTCACCCAAACAACACATCATACACACCATAACTCACCAACTCACATCTCCACTACTAAGCGAGTCTTTAATGGGTTCCGTGAATTAATACACATAAAAATTGTATCACTAGGTCACAATATATGGCTCTTACACGCGTCTAATACTTCGTACAATCCAGATTCAAGCACATATATTTCATTTTTGTCACGTGTTGCCCTTCGGCCGTGACAACCCAGTTAGAAAGGTTAACTGTATAAAAAATGCAAGATATTGAAACGCTTAGCTTGGAACTGGATTCCCTACAAGTAGCCAGAGCCATTACTTGTGATATTGAAGATGCAAAAAAACATATATCAGAATATAATCGCCCCTTTAATGTGCTTTCCCAAAATATTGGCAGTATACACCGTAATATGCCTTCATTAGTCACCCTATTACACCGTTCTGATGTCAATTGGGACATATTAGTCCTATCAGAATGTTGGCTCCCATCTGCAAAATGTATACCGCAACTAGAAAATTATAGTTCTGCCTCAACAACTTCCCACGCAACTCAAAATGAAGGAGTGGTCATATACTATAATAAAGCTATGCAAGTTACAATTGAAGAACCACAAATTAGTGATTCCAACTGCCTTCTACTTAAAATTAATAATAACACTTGTATAATTGGAATATATCGTCCTCCCAGTGAGCACAATACAGTAAACTTTGTTAACTCTCTTGATAATCTTCTCTCAAAACTTAGTAATTACAAAAATATTATTCTCTGTGGTGATATTAATATTGACATTACTCCTAATAGCACTGACAAGCGATGTCATGACTATTTGAACATTTTGGCCAGCCATTCTATGCTTTCAGGTCATACAATTCCTACCCATGGACGCACTTGTCTTGATCATATGGTAGTTAAAACTAAATCTGATGCTAGCTGTTTTGTTTTTGAGTCATCCATTACCGATCACGAAGCTGTAGCCTTTAGTTTTGACCAGATCATAAGGCAAAGCTACTTTTTAAACCCAAACCAGCGAATTGACTATGAAAGTATGGATAAAGCCATTAATAATTTAAATTTCCAACCTATACTGAACTGCAGTGACGTCAACGTAGCAACAGATTTATTCGTTTTCAGTATTTCATCACTAATAAAAGAGAATAGACGTACTTTAACTCAATCCAGAAGGAAGCGGGTCAGTAAGCCATGGATAAATAAGGGTCTATTACGATGTATGCGACACCGGGATAATCTGCACAAAAAATTAAAACGGGACCCCACGAATGAGGTGCTTAAACTATCATATAAGCGTTATAGGAATTACTGTACTTCACTTTTAAAGAAAGCAAAGAGGGATTATGAAAAACAAGAAATTGAAAATGCAAAGGACAACAAGAAAAAATTGTGGGAAGTTATCAAAAAAATAAATGGCACCAACAAGACGATAGATAATGCCTCTGCTTTAATTTCCACAGATTGTCCCCGACAAAGTGTCAATAATTGTAACAGATTTTTTGCAGACGTTGGTAAAAAACTGGCTGAACAAATTACTCAACCTGTTAGTATAGTGACTATGCCTGTTGTAGCTTCGCATAGCCCTTGTAACTCTTTGGTAATGCTCCCAACGAATGAATGTGAGGTGTTTCATATTATTAGATCATTAAAAGATAATTGTGCATTTGGATTTGACCAAATATCGTCAAGCATTGTCAAGCGGTACTTGCATCAACTCATAACTCCTATCACACACATATGCAACCTTTCATTTACCTTAGGAGTGTTTCCACGGGCATTTAAAACTTCTGTCATTAAACCCATACATAAGAGTGGAAGCCGAGACTGTGTCAACAACTATAGGCCTATTTCTATTCTGCCTCCCTTGTCAAAGATCCTCGAGCGCCTCATGAACAACAGTTTGATCAAATTCCTAGAATCGCATCACTTACTCGCCTCATCACAATATGGCTTCCGTCGGGGTATATCGACCTCTGACGCTGTCCACGACCTAGTTAATGCTCTCATTACACATATGGATAAAGGAAAGAAATGCCTGACGGTGTTCCTGGATTTGGCAAAAGCATTTGACACAGTCTCGATTCCTCATCTTATACATAAGCTGGAACTAATAGGAGTGAGAGGCTTACCATTGCAACTTTTTAAAGACTACCTCAATGATAGAAAACAGCTAGTTAAAATTGATGGTTGGCTTAGTGACGAAATAAAAGCAGAATACGGCATTCCGCAGGGAAGCATAGTTGGCCCGACCCTATTTTTGGTCTACATAAATGATCTGTGTTTGATGGAGCTGAGTGGGGGACGAATACTTACCTTCGCGGATGATACAGCTCTGTTCTTTAGCGGAAGTAACTGGGAAGAGGTATATTCTGCCGCGCAGGTGGGATTTAACAAGGTCAGTGAATGGCTCAAAACCAATGTACTTACATTAAATGTGTCCAAAACGAAATACATTGCTTTTGGACTCCGCACAACTTCACTTCCTCCAATAAATCTTTCGATAACAGCTCATGAGTGTGACCACGCTAACCAAGCCTGTCACTGTCCATCGCTTATACGGACTAATGTAATAAAATATCTTGGAGTTAGTATTGACCAAACTTTAACATTCAAACCTCACTTAGACACACTAGTAGGTAGACTTCGTAAGCTCATATACATTTTCAAAACCCTCCGACATGTTGCAGAGCATCGAGTTGTAAAAATGGTGTATTTTGCTCTTTGCCATTCACTAATTGAATATTGTGTTACTTCATGGCGTGGTGCGGCAAAGACGCATCTCATTAAAGTGGAAAGAGCCCAGCGTGCAATCCTAAAGGTAGGAGCTGGACTACCATACCGATTTCCTACGTCTGATCTCTATAAAAAATGGGATTTACTGACGGTACGACAATGTTACATACTTCGTACAGTGCTCAAGTACCATTCAACATTAAAGTACGACCCAGTTTTTCTAAGAGACAGGCGCAGAAAAGGTCTACAGTGGGAGCCTCAATCACTTAAGACATCACTGTCGCAACACTTTTTCTGCTTTCAAGGCCAATACTTATACAATAAACTCAACAATAATCTCACAATTTTTCACCTACCGACATACACATGCAAACAATTAGTAACAAATTATCTACTAAAACTAAACTATGATGACACTGAAAACCTTTTAAAATTAATCACTTAAACCGGTCATATTTTCCTAAACCTGTAATTATTCCTAAAACCTCGCCTTTGATTTCTTCATCCTACTCGAACTCGCCTCACACATACACACGCAAACTCACCTACAAACACTCAAATACTACCTACATAATACCTATTATTTATTATTTTAACCATGCTGATAATAAAACTCACGGCAACTCTAACCTATCTCAACCACACACCGCATATACGATAGGTACCTACGTACATACACACGTCTGCACACATATATAAATTTTAGTTTAAACTTGTTTAGTTTAAGTTAGTTACGAATTTAACGTATCTACCCGACGCTTTTACAATTTCGGTATCTCCTTAGATATACCTACAACTTGAGCTGCAAAGTAAATCGTTTTCTAGCTATTCACTTACGTGCCAATCAGTTGTTTAGTTTTTAAGTTAGAATTAAATTATATGTTAAAATCATGATATTCTCGCCACAAAACTGTAAAAGATACGAGTAACATAACCGTGGTATATTGTTAGGCCTATAAACATGTTATGATATGAATAACGATCCGCGGGGGGGCACTGGTGACCTGTACTACAGGTTTTTTCAAAACCTATTTCAGGCACCAGTCTCTCACAACGATAGGTTACATTTATTAAACTAGCCTAATTTCTTACTTTTGTATGTTAAATTAAGATCCTTGTTGTGAGATGAAATAAATGTTTTTTTTATTTATTTTATTATTTTTTAATTAAGCTTTTGTTTGGAGTGAGTTCATGTCAATAGTGGCATGGGTGGGGATCGAACTCACACCTGTCGACCGCCAGGCCAACGCCTTAACCACTGGGCTATTGCCGCTTTTGTTTCTTTTGACTTTAAACTCGTGTAAGATCAGAACGAATGTACAAACTGTAAAATAAAAATCTAGTCTAGACGCGTAGACATCTACTTCCGGCTGCATACTTTCGTAACCGAATCCCCTGATCTAAGTACGTGCAAGTTAATTAGCCTCCATCCATTGTACTGAGGCTGCACAGTACGTGACATGGCCGCTGCCTCACTTTCTGGACCAAAATAAACAAATTCAGTCATCTCGATGCTACGGTTACGTTACGGCTCGATTGGCTTTATATAGGGTTGCTACTATTGATATATATAAATAATTAATGATCGTACAAAACGAAAAAACCGACTTCACATGCAGCGATAGTCAAAGTACTGGCTAGTTACGAGTATAATAATGTCATCTAAGTATACAAATTTGCTTATATTGTTTATCTCCATACACGCTATGCTTGTAAGCGCAAAATTGTTCTCTGTTTGTCTTTGCTTTATTACGAAGCGACTGAAAACATTTTTAATCCCATTACTTCATTTATAACAAGTTAAGCGGTAAAACTAATCTTAGAGATTTAAATAATCATTATTTAAAGGCCAATGTCACTCATGAATTGATGAAATTAAATTATGAAAACACCGAAAATCTTATGAATATATTTTAACATAAGGTATTTTTGTGACATAATTTTTTATTGATGGTATTAGATCCTTAGATTTAATTTAACTAAATATATGTTTATGATATTCACTTGTATTTCTATTTCTTTTTAAATAATATTAATGTACAAATTCAGTTATATCAATTTAATATAACATGAATCATTGTAACCAAATATTAATAAGTACTCAAACTATGACGTTCAGTTAAGTTTTAATAAAGAATGTACCTCTTAAAGCGGGAGAGTCATGGTGACCTGTATTACAGGTTTTTCTTAAAACCTATCACAGGCCCCAGTCTCGTCACTTAGTTAAAAAGCATTTTGTGACCGATAATATTAAGTTTGAGATGAATAAATGATTTATTTATTTTTTATTTATTATTACTTGACAATAGGGGGCCTGCTTCCCCATTGGTTGACGGTTGCACGTATTCGCAGACATAATTCGCGCACCCAAAAATTTATCACCAAGCACCATACTTGCTTATATCTAATCTTCATCTCTTTACATCATAGGTGCACTTAGCATCATCATAGCGTCTGCAATCACTTCCAACTCGTGGCGAACCAGGTCCCTTCATATCACGTCCTGTAAAATCCTTATGACTCCACATATTGTCATAGCAAAGCAAGGTTTTCTACTACCAGGAATATTCCTTCTATACATATATTCTCACATACATTATCCTTGACTCACCCCTACACCAAATCTAATGCCCACCCTCACACAACAAACACATACACATCACATAACATACATTTAACAAACACATCTATATATTAAGTATTTTTCTAATTAAATATAAAAAATAAAACTTGGGATATTTATTTCACTTCTGAGGTTTAATCGCATTAACTGTAGTTAAAACTCCTAATTAGCCTAATTCATATTTGTGCAACAGTTTTATTTTTTCATTTAATAATATGTTAATGTATGTGCAATAATTTTGTAAGTGCCTCAGGAAGAAACTAGCTTCCACAACACAGGTTATCCTAGTGTGGGATCCAGGGATCACTTTCCTAGACTATTAAGATTCTTTATTATAAGTTTATTTTCAATACAGAACTGTACCCAACCTACTCTTAAGTATATAAATACTTTAAATAATACTTTAAATACTTATTTCCTGAGACAATTGTCATATCTCAATAAAATTTGTATAGGACCAAACGAGAGGCTTAATCTCTCAAACAAAAAAATAATTTTTCAAATTGTTAATATTTGACGGAGTTCTGAGGTAACAAATATAAAAAAAATACACTCGAATTGAGAACCTCCTTTATCTTTTTTTGAAGTCGGTTAAAAAGGCTACGGTAGAAAACTGCGTCTTATTAAATAATTTTCTCTTTAACTAAAACTACTGAACTGATTAAGTTAACATTTGGTACTTATGTAGATAGCCTAGATCCTGGAATAATACATAGCTTTTTATCTCGATATTCCCACGGGGACGATGTCTACGCGGGTGAAACCACGGGGCACAGCTAGTCATAATATATCTACATGCCTCATTTTATAACGAAACAACAAAACAGTCCACAATTGTCGGCATCTTTATAATTAAGATACTTTAAAAACTAAAAAAACCGAACTGAACCGAACGAAAAGATTTCCATGCCCCGCGAGTCAATTTCAGTAGCAAGTTTAAGACGTTTATCGTCATATCTCAGGAGATACTAATTAGATCTTAATGAAATTACAATAGGACAATTTCGGAAACGTACTCTACCGATTACAAAAAGAATCATTCGAATCGGTTCACAATTGACGGAGTAATCGCGTAACATACACACAAAAAAAAGCAGACGAATTGAGAACCTACTTCTTTTTGGAAGTCAGTTGAAAAGGTCTTAAACTCGCATTTAGTCACGAGAACAGCTTTACTACTCTACCATCAACCGTTTGCCTTTACAAAGTATTTTACTTTGGATTGTTCAAACTAACGAAATTGACTTAACGAAAGTTCGTTTATCGATAAATGTTCTTAATTTAATTCTAATCTTAGATATTTATAATAATATATAGGTATTATCAACGCCAAAATTATAAATGCAAAAGTCAGTTTGTTTATTTGTTTGGGACTTCTTCACGGTCAAACCGCTGGACTGATTTAGCTGAAATTTGGTATAGAAATAGCCATTACGATGGATTAGGCTGTAGGATACTTTTTAACGCAGGCGAAGCCGCGGGGCAAAGCCATTGATAAATAATTGTGACAATTCTTTTCTTATATACTCATACGTAATTTTTAAACTAATTATTAGTATATTTTTTTAAACGTCTAGCAATGGCTTGAAAACCACTGATTATGATGACAATGAAAATATTTTCACTGACATCTGTGAATAATTTTGTGAAGTTAGTAGGTACCCTAATTCCAAGGCGAATAAGTACTGGACAACCCTATTGACTACTCTTTGTTAAAAATCAAATAACGCACGATTTATCCGGATATGACGAAATATGGAACTATAGTGATTCACAGCGTAAGTCATTATGCAGTATTCTAGTTAATCATCATCAAACTTATTCTATTTATATCAATGCAAAAATACTTTAGTATATTGCCTGTGTTAGACTATTCCTACAGGATGCTACTGAGTATTGATTATCTGCGATTATTTATAACTCAACTCTTCTCAGCCCCCATGCGAAGATATTATTTTTATTGAATTACGCCGACGTGCAGTCACCACTGAAAAACAGATAAACTCCAAGTAACTTAAGTGCCTACATATATAACGTAGTAGCGTGATTCAGTACTCTGTGCCTACATAAGTTACGTATCTGCTTGCCAGCTTTTTGTAAAACACAAACTATATACGTTAATTTATTAAAACGCCCTCTGTTAGCAATGGGATACACCTATTTTCTACGACAGCTTGTGCACAGAATAATGATAGGTAGGTAGCAAAGTCAGTTTAGCGTGTGTGATAACGCAAACAGCGTTAGGTTCTAATTCAGATTTAAATTGTTAGATGTCGCTACTACGTATATGTATAAAGTAGGTTTCCGTTCAACACCACCCAGGGGACTAGACTTACGAATGTTTTGGCATGATGTTCATAATATGGTTATGTTTGATGTCAGCCTAATGAGAATACGATTTGGGATAGTTGCGCTATCTGGTTTTGTCATAAGTCAGTCAGAGCTTCGTCTCACTGTTGTCTTCTACTTTCAGACAGACAAAGGGAATATGGAAAACCCTGCCTGAGTCTGTGTTTCCGGTTAAGTACAATATGGGAGTCTTTAAATCACGAGTAAATAGCTATTTTATAAGTGAGCGTGCTCCATCATCGGTCGCAACATTACTTAGGTCTGATAGTGGTCGTGCTTGTGTCATTAAAGAAAAATATCTCTTCGGACTCTACGTCGCTAGTTTATACTAACGGTAGCTGTGCCATCAGACTACAGTTTGTATTTTTTTACCATATAGCATAGTACAAGAATACTATTCCTGATTTTTTTTATTTAAACTGATACATTTAACCTTATGTGTAACTTTAACTTACCTAGGCCAAGTGATGCCATTGGCGACGTAGTAGCATACACCCGACACGATCCCCGCCAGAAGACCAAGACTGACTCCTGTGATCAGTGACAGTGTATCTGGCATCCTGACACCGGTTCCTAGACCTCACTGCTTCTCATCAGGACGGAGGGATGGGGCACAAGACTGACAGACTCACTAAGTTTTCACAGGCTCACAGGTTCTTATCAAGGTATTGAGTCATCACTATATAAATCGTATTCTAAAGTCACCACACACTTTTCTTTAGGCAATGGTTAGAAGACTGATTTTTGTTTGTCCCTGTAAATACCCTGGTTCTTATCGAGAACGGTTTGTAGAGTGTCTTGACTCTTCACTGTTCATAAAAGTCACTCTTTTTTTTGTTGTTCGTTGTTTTGGATATCTGTAAGAAGACAGTATAATAAAGTTAATATACATAATGATTATGTAAGTATTTGTTCTGATTTATAATTTATTTTTCCACTCGCCCCGGCTTTGCATGGATAGAGTATAATCAGGGCGAGCGAAGCGAGCCCTAACACTATCCCACAACCTGAGCACTTTTGTGGTGCACTTTACTGAAAAACTATCACGCCTATTGATTTGTGCTTTAACATAGTAATTTAAATTCACATGTAGATGTGTTATCAGTAATAAAATATCATTTTATTACCATTAAAAATAAACTGGCCAAGTGCGAGTCGGACGCGTGAACCCTAAGTGTGCGAGTCCGACGCACATATATATCGCATATACTATAGGTTTTGGGTCGAAAACCTATGGGGTACTTCTCATTGATCTAGAATCATGAAATTTGTCAAGAAGCAATTACAGCACAAATAAAGAAAAAATTCCAACAAATAAAAAAAGTTTAAAATTAAAGGGTGTGCCCATACATACATAGTTTCGCCAGTTAAGATAGGCCTCTGAGTTATATGAGCGCTCATACAATTTTGAGGTCTCAGTGGGCGAGTCCAACTCGACTTAGCCGGTTTTTTTAATGGGGTCCCCATTTCCTTTACTTTTAAACTTTGTTCTGTTTTTAGTATTTGTTGTTATAGCGGCAACAGAAATACGTCATCTGTGAATTTCAACCGTCTAACTATCACGGTTCATGAGATACAGCCTGGAGACAGACGGACGGACGGAGAGACAGACAGACGGACAGACAGACAGACAGACAGACGGATAGCGGAGTCTCAGTAATAGGGTTCCGTTTGTACCCTTTGGGTTCGTTACCCTAAAAATGAAGATTAACAATTTTATTTCTAGCATAGAATATTATTGTAAGTTCTACTAACGCCATCCGTTAGATGAACAAAGAATTAACTTCGCTGCGAACGTAATGTTTGGTTACTAAAGCCATCTGTTGGGAATCTAAAGAATTTACATCTGTGATCCAAATGACGTCTGGTATCAGTGTGCCATATGTGGCAGATTTCTGCCATTAAGGCAGATTTGGGACCTACATTTTAACTCTGTGATTCCATAATTGAGATAGTTTAAAAACTAAAACAACCGACTTCAGTGCCCCGCGAGTCAATTTCAGTAGCAAGTTTGAGACGTTTATCGTCATATCTCAGAAGATACTTATCAGATCTCAATGACATAACAATAGGACTACCTTGGAAACGTACTCTACCGATTACAAAAGAATAATACGAATCGGTTCACAATTGACGGAGTAATCGCGTAATAACATCACAAAAAAAAAGAAAAAAAAAACATACAGACGAATTGAAAACCTCCTTCTTTTTGGAAGTCGGTTGAAAAAGTGGCAGATTTCAAGGATCTTTATAAATTTTCTAATATAAATAGAATTTTGACAATTTTCTGTTTCTATTAATTTAAAGTATAACATTTTTATTATGCATTTATTTGGTTGGAAATTTGTAATAGTTTGAATGAGAAGGTAAACTTTATTTTTATGCCTTATTGTATGCCATAATTCAATAATTTGATGGCAAATTTTATGCATGTATTGGAGTGGTTGGTGGTTTGGCAGATTTTTTGCCATGTCGGGCAGATTAGCCATTTAATATTTAAAAAAACTGCCTTAAAAATTATTACCAGGCAGAAAAACTACGCGAGCCCTCACAAAGCTCGGCTTTTAGCTAGTAATTACATGCTTTAATTTTTTGCATTAGCTCGTAGCGTCGAGTTTGATGGTAGCAACATATTATTTTTATCGCTTCAAGTATGTTAACCGTTTTGTCACCCGAGGTCTGTGCTGAAAATCAGCGCTGTAGTCCTGACTGCAGCATTCAGCTGAGCTCAGACCTGTTCCGGCAGTACTGCACACTACAGTAACAGTAATACACGTCGTTAAATAAATATGTGTACCTACTTTTTAGTGTCTAGTATAGGTAGTAGATATAATTATTAGTAATTGAATAAGGTTCTTACTCTTTATATGCGTATTGTTGTTGTGTACAGTGTTTATGCCTGAATAAATGGTTTTCTATTCTATTCTTCTATTCTATAATTAACATCTTCAACAATCATCGTATCATATTACAACCAACTTACATAAAACTTTATCGAATTATACACCTAAACCTGTCTGAATCACTCTGTCTATTGCTGAAAACCACATTAAAATACGTTCAGTAGGTTCTGAGTTTATCGCTAATCGACAGGCAGACGCGGCGTGGGACTATGTTTTATAAAAGTAGTGATTAATGACTGAATAAATAAAAACTCACTAAACATTTTAACTATTTACTATGTTACATTAATAATAATGTGTATGGATAAATTACTGCTACTAAAATCGAATTTGTGTTGTAGCTACAGGTACCTTCGTAGTTTGTACTATCATTTATTCTGTGCTAAAGGATACATATTCATAAGTTGCGTGTATTTTCTTTAAAAGCATTTTATATTTTGAATAAATACATTTATAGGTATAATAGGCACCTACTTAACCACTAAACATGTTCTTAAATATTGTCATCCATCAAATATGCGTAAGAAGTCTTTAAGATTATTTACATTTCATTTTCATTTATTTATTCCATTTAAGATTATTTTGTGTTAGGTAATTATTTTACAGGCATACGCATGAAATTCCACTGAAAAAAAAACCTTACAAAATACTTGTAGAGATAAATGTATACCCCAATGCCAACAAACCCGAAAACGGATTAAGCGGATTGATTACGTCATTCCTATTTCAAAACTTATCAGCAACGGTATCCTGTGACCTCCCCGGGATATCCCGGTAAATATCCCAGTTTACCGGGAATGTCCGCAGAATGTCGACCCGCTGCTCCAAAGTTACGAATTCCAAAGTAGGAAGGTCTCTGTACCGCTTTGGGCGAACATCGTCAAGACCCATCCTGCCGTCACAATTTAAAAAGGCACAATTAACATTTTGCAAATGTTGAGAAAATCGAGATTAAAATATTTTGGGAATTTTCTTAAAAAAAATACCTTTGAAGGGTGATTTTAAAACTTGTGTGAATGTTAAAAGTTGACTATGATTAGTATGTATATAACGACAGAAATTACTATATATTTATTTTAATGTATATAATTAATAATTACCTTATTAATTTTTAACTTAACATAAAAAATTACATTACTAGAGCAATATTACGTTTAAAAGGCACATATAACCAAATATGCCTTATCAATGTAAAATTTTGAGAAAAAAAATAAGTCAGGCACAACTGACGGAATTCCCTGCTCACCTCGCCCCGCTCACTTGATCTCCGTTCAGAAATGTTAAGTGGTAAAGGCACAAACGTCAATGTGCCTTTTTATTTAACATTTTAAGGTGTAAGGGTTAAAAAGAAAAGGTATAACTAACAGTTGTGACCTTTCTTTCTACGTTAATTGCTTAAGTATCGATATTAAAAAATAAGCACAATTGCCACATGAGCCTTTTATACTTGATGAACGTCAGTTATGCCCATTCAATTAAATATATAAAAGTAAAAAGGTAAAACTAAAAGTCATATCTCACAATATGCCCTTTTCTTGTAATAAAACTCAAAAAATGGTGCAGTTGTGCCCTTTAAGCTTACACTATCTCTGTTAATTTTGTAGCTATAAATCCACAAAAAATCAGGCAGTTAGGCCTTTTTTTCCTGATTCTGAATATATATATAACTCAATTTCACAAAAAATGTTAGTTGTGCCCTTTTTCAGTAACACGGCAGCATCGTCCTCAAGGGCTGCGTCGAATGTTTCGGCCGATGGTGACATATTTTTCGGAATGTTTAGGAAAGTTTTGTTCCTGAAGGTTTCGGCATTAAAGCAAACTTTGGAGAATATTTAAGGCATGTAATGGAAGTTTGAGATTGATATTCTTTGACAGGATTCATTCATCTGATGGTTACTGAGCTGAGCATCGCGAGCTGTGATCGTGAGCATGCTACAGTGCTATAAAATACTTGTAGTTGGTATTTACTAGAGTCCCGACCGAAACTGGGTTTCCGGCCGAAACCGGAACCGAATATTCGGCCGTGGCTTCAGTTTCGGCCGAAACCGCAACCGAAACTTACGTGGTCATGTATAAAATTCCTTAAAATACTGAAATTTGGTGCATTTTACCTATTATTATTATTTTAGGACCATATCTACACTAATACTCCCATCGGTTGCTACAGAGCTATCCGAACGGCGCACGACAATTCCCGAACAGGACCTTTAGCGTCTGCCAAAGCGTTGCCGCGAGAAACGAAGTTAGGCGAGCGTGTACGACAACTTCCGAAATCAGTTTCGGTTTCGGCAAAAGTTTCGGCCAATTTTGGACGAAACCGAAACTGCTGGCGAAACTTGATTTTTGGCCGAAACTCGGCCGAAACCGAAACCAAAACCAAACTTTCGGTTGGACACTAGTATTTACCACAACCAAAAGCAGATTATATAGCACTATTTGCATTATTTTTGTTTTATTGTATTCCAGCAGACTGGCATGGATAATCATGTCAGCATGTTTTGTTCGGTGGCTGGTGAAAACCATGGCCGAAACCAGTGATCATCCATTTAGAATCACCCAGGGTTCACCAGTAAGACTACCCATACGGTCGCAGGTGAGTGACAATAACTCTCCCGTGGGTGACAATGACCTCCAGAAAAGCATTAACTTACTTAGGTACTTTTGCAATGGGTGTTCTCATCAAAACGATTCCATATCAGACAACCTTCAGATTAAATTGTCAGTGTAAAGACGAAAGATCTTTGTAACAAAGTACGACGCCCTTGAACAAATATATGACTCCCAGCAGTTTACGGAACGTCAGTGAATCTAATCGATTTCACATGATTCGCGTGCAGCCTTCCTCTGAGAAAATATTATTTACTTTTCGTTACACACGCTGTGCTGCCAGATAGAAATACGTGTTGGGTACTTACTAGAATTTTGAAATGTGCTAAATTTGTATCATCATCACCTGCACAACCTATGCTTTTGTTGAGCCTGACAGACGGACGTACGGACGGACGGACGGACGGACGGACGGACTACATACATACATCACACCTTCTCGTTGTGGTAGGCAAGGCAGAAGCTACTTCTTTCCACATGCTACGATCCTGACATAATTATCTCATTCGCTTTTGAACCGACGAAAGCGGAGGTGGTTCTCAAGTCGACTCGTATAAGTATATATATTTTTTTTATGTTAGACCACGCATAACTTTTTATAGTAATTTTTTTTTTGGTTGTCTGGCGCTCATGAAAGTGGAATTATCTCATTCGCTTTTTCCACTTTCATGAGCGCCGGACAACAACGTATCAATAATAGGGTTCAGAAGGTACCCTTCGGCTACGGAACCCTATTAATGACTGGGTAATTAGTAATTTCTACATCGTGAATTAGTAGAATTTATGAATTTAATAAATAATAATATAATATAATATTTTTTTTTATTGACACAATCAAGCTTAATATTAATGTCACAATAAACAATGAATTACTAAATATATTGAAGTAACATTGTGGCTTGTTTGTTAATTACAAAATATTGTTCACAAAACCTACACTAGGCAAAAATGCCTGTGCTGTAGATTCTGTTACGCCTTCTAATTTCGCAGTTGCCGTGGAATTTACGATAGGTGAGTATTTTTATATTAATTAAATTAAGACTTACATACAGAATATCATTGTTAATTAATTAAAGATAAAATTAATTTAGGATAATAAAAATAACATGCAAATACTGTTTAGTGTGTGAGTGATTGTGTGCGTGTGTGTGTGTGTGTGTGTGTGTGTGTGTGTGTGTGTGTGTGTGTGTGTGCGTGTGCGTATGTGTGTGTGTGTGTGTGCGTGTGCGTGTTTGTGTGTGTGTGTGTGTGTGTATATATGAGTTGTCATGAAATTACTTTTATAAGTTTTTCTGTGTCTTCGTAATTCATTTCTTTTAACCAGTTAGTTAGTGATATTTTGGATTCATGTTTGTTTAGGTTGACATAATTGGGTAGGGCTTTATTAATTTTATTATATAAGTATGCACCGAGGAATATTTTATGTTTTTGAATAGACTGTAGATTACACTTAGTTATACTGAAAATTCTATCCTTTCTTCTTTTCTTTGTAACAATTTCCTGAAACTTAGCGATTTTATGCTGTTTTTCTATAATGGAGTAGATGTATAACTGACGCACTGTCAGAACCTGGCATTCCTTATACAGTTGCACTGTCGGATACATGAATGGCTTGTTCAATGCTACTTTTAGGACAGCACGCTGGGCACATTCCAAATTCAGCATGTACGAACCGCACGCTCCCCCCCAAGCTGTATTACAGTACATTATAATAGACTTACATAATGCACTGTACACATCGAGGACAAGAGAGCGGTCCGCCACTTCCCTTAGGTTTTTAAAAACGTAAATTAGTTTGCGTACGCGACCTGCTAGCAGTTGTATGTGAGTTTTCCACGTCAGTTTGTCATCTATTGTGACACCTAGGTAACGAATGTTGTGTACTTGCTCGAGTTTAGTGCACATACAATTTGGCGCTGAGCATTCAGAATGAGCTCTGATTTCTATGTGTGGCTGTTTTCTACGGGAAGTACTAAACACCATGAACTTGGTTTTTTCTAAATTTAAAGTTAAAAGGTTCTCTTGTAACCACAAGATTACTCTTTTAAGCCCTAGCTCAGCCCTGAGTCGGACCTCTTCCCATGTGTCTCCTACAAATACAATAGCAGTGTCATCTGCATAAGATATTACTTTACCATATTCAATATTTAAGTCACAGAGATCGTTAACATAACATAAAAATTCATTTCAATTAAAAATGTTAACATTATGGTCACCAATATATATATAAGATGCCATACAACATATGTCAGAATCTCAAAAAGCACTATATTACGCGTTAAACACTAAACTTGTTAGAAAAACACTAAAGTAGTGCGGGAAGCACTAGAATGGCAACACTAATGTATGAGAACAATAAGACGCGAATGTTGAGCTTTACGACATTACCACCGACATTACCATTTGAAGCAACCGTGCACCGTTGCTTCATTTGATCGAGCGATTAGATTGATGTTCCGTTGGGTGTGCGGACTAATTTCAAAAGACAAACTTATAAACAGCCCAATTGAGAGACACCAGGGTGGGAGTGTGTCCCGATTGTCTAACAACCTGATAGTCCTATATATGTTCTATACTATAGGTATGGTATACGAATGATATATATATAAGTTGTCCATACACAAGAAAGGGACAAACTCCGTTCAAGGTCGTTCTCATGGGGGCCGCTATACGCGATCCAGTTTAGTATGTAGCAGGTCTGTGATTTGAACAGAGACCGTAAAGAGGGAGTGCTAGAAAGAGAGAGAGAGAGAAAGAGAGATAAAGAGAGAACGATACGAGATATTTCCATCGATTTACAATATAAGGATAGTGCGCAGCAGATGTTTTGACAAATACAATTAAATCCGTGTGCTCTGAGCATAAGGTTGTAATAGCGTACTTCAAAACGGCCCCAACGAAAGGAACCCAAATGGGAGTGTGTCCTTGTCTAACAACCTGCCAGTGCTATATATGTACAATACTACATGAATAGTTTGATGTCAACAGGAACCGCAAAGAGAGACAGAAAAAGAGAGAAAGAGACAAGATATTTACCTAGATCTAGATCGTCTCAGTATCTCATCAAAGCTACGTCACAACTGTAACTTATAACACCAAGGGTGTTATGTCTTATTTATTTATTTGAGCAATTTCGTGTCCGAAATTTCTAGTAATATTGTCATATTACTTAGCGTGACGTTTCGATCAAATTGCATTGACCATGGACACGAGAAGATTTGAAAACGACGCTTGTCTATTGAGCATAAAAAAAATGTGACGTGACTCCAGAGAAAAAAAAATCCTCGTCCTGTGTGTGACATCGTAGGCCTACATTAGTTACTAATCTTTCGTATTTTCCCTCTGATCATGTTATAATATGAGATAGTTAAAAAAACTATAGAACTGACTTCAAATGCCACGCTAGTCACTTTCAGTACCAAGTTTGAAGTTATCTCCATATCTCTGAAGATACTGAACATATCTCGGTGAAATTTAAACGGGACCACCTGGGAAGTATATCCGTCCAAACAAAAAAGTAATTTTCTAAATCGTTTTAGGCGTCTTTAAGTAATCAGGATATACAATAAAAAAAGATTCCGAAGCATAGAGAGCCTGCTTCTGTTTTTAACCAACTTCAAAAAAGGAGGAGGTTTCACAATTCGACAGTATGTATATATTTTTTTATGTGTGATGCGAATAACTTCGTCGTTTATAAACCGATTTTGATAATAAAATTTTTTTGGAAAGGAAATGTCCCAAAGGTGGTATTATTTTAATTTCTTCTATATCTGATAAGTATCTCCAGAGATATATCCGTCTCAAACTTGCAACTGAAACTGACAGGCGCGGCATAAAAGTCGGTGGTTTTAGTTTTTAAACTATTATAATCATTGAAGCCGGTAATGAAAATGTATAAAGCTCTGTGAATTATATAGTAAACGACAAGATAAGATGACAATCGAGACAATGCTCATACAACGGGACTGCACAATAGAACATGGGATACTCCCATACTGCTGACATACTTTGAGAAAAATCTAGAAAATTACTTGAATGCACGAAGTGATACAAGGTGTAATCATAAAATAATTAACATAGTTTAAAAACTATAACAACCGACTTCCATTGCCCCGCGAGTCAACTTTAGTAGCAAGTTTGAGACGTTTATGTCATATCTCTGGAGGTACTAATCAGATCTCGATGAAATTACAATGGGACCACCTCGAAAACGTACCCTACCTATTACAAAATAAAACTGGCCAAGTGCGAGTCAGCATCGCGTCTCTTATCGCACACTTAGGGAGGGTTCCGTACAATACGAAACATACCAGAGTTTCAACCTCATATATTTGATTAATTGATATTACCAAGAATATTTGGTTTGGTCGCGATCTAGAAAGACGGGGCTCGTTTACTAGCGCCATCTATATCATTTTGCCGAAACTAATTAGATAGATGGCGTTTAAAAACACGTTTTTTGTATGGGGACCCCATTTAATTTTTAACTTTATTTTATTTTTAGTATTTGTCGTTCTAGCGGCAGCAGAAATACACCATCTGTGAAAATTTCAACTGTCTAACTATCACGGTTAATGAGCTATAGCCTGGTGACAGAGGGACAGACAGACAGACAGACAGACAGACGGACAGCGGAGTCTAAGTAATAGGGTCCCGTTTTACCCTTTGGGTACGGAACCCTAAAAAGGATAATTCGAATCGGTTTACAATTCACAGAATAATCGGGTACAAAAAAAAATCTTT
This sequence comes from Cabera pusaria, assembly GCA_954871355.1. Taxonomy (NCBI): domain Eukaryota; kingdom Metazoa; phylum Arthropoda; class Insecta; order Lepidoptera; family Geometridae; genus Cabera; species Cabera pusaria. Next base: position 2,015,903 of record OX940886.1, on the reverse strand, counting down.
AAAAACATTTTCATTAGACAAAGTAATATTGTAAGTACCTACGTATGTAAGTACTTATTGTTAATTTTACCTAACGTCGAAATAGAGTCTAACCCCGCAATTAATGACGCCATTGTTGTATTCAAACTTAATAATGTTTAAAAACAATAAATAAATCAATGTGATTAAGAATGTAATCTGAAAACCGTGTTTTTAGGGTTCCGTACCCAAAGGGTAAAACGGGACCCTATTACTAAGACTCCGCTGTCCATCTATCTGTCTGTCTGTCTGTCTGTCCGTCTGTCACCAGGCTGTATCTCATGAACCGTGATAGTTAGACATTTGAAATTTTCACAGATGGTGCATTTCTGTTGTCGCTATAACAACAAATAATAAAAACAGAATAAAGTTAAAAATAATAGAGGGTCCCCATACAAGAAACGTGTTTTTTTCGGCATTTCACGCCATCTATGAACGCTTAGTAAACGTCCCATAGATGGCGTTGTATTGAATTATCGATCCCTAACTCCTTTGTTAGACGGCGTTGTAAGAAATATTTTTTTTTATTAATTATTATTTTTTGCTGGCGAAAAATGATAGTGTTATTTTTTGCTCGATCTTATAAAATACTGTAGTGTGGTACGGAACCCTACTAGTGCGAGTCCGACTTGCACTTGGCCAGTTTTTTTTTAAAGTTTTACGTGTTATGTTTGCTCTATCTCGCTTCCTTTACGATATGTAGCGGTTTTTATGGTTGTTTTAGACTAGGTCGGCATTGCATGCTAATAAATGTATTTAGAATGCATTGTCATCGAGCTGTGAACTATCCTGAAAGTTTCAGTAGGATAGCCAATCTAGAATCTTCAAATTTGAGTTGCAAGATTCCACTAGGCATTACACAAAATCAAGAAAGTCACTTGTAATAATAAGAAGTTCGCAGTGCAGTTACACACAGTCTGGCAAACAGAGTAGGTATTGCATGCCACAGTTGTTGTTATAATATTATGTAGACATAGGTACATCGTCGTTTCAATCGGGCGAGCGGTATGCTTGTCCTGTCATATGTCACATGTATAAAAATAAATAACAAGTAATTAAGATAATATGTTTAAGTCAAGTCAGTACCAAGTACAAATTTAAGTAATTGAGGGCCCGGTGGCGTAATCGGGAGAACGGTGGGCTTTGATGCCGTGGTACTGAGTTCAAACCGCCGTGCACCAATGGTGTTTTCTATCGAAAAATGTGTGTGCGCTTCTCACAGTGGCCCTCCGGTGAAAGAAAACATCGTTAAGAAACCAACAACCAAGAACTAGATAGTGTCCTACCACATGATGGTAGGACACTATCTAGTGTCCGCCTGGCCAGCTACCACCCTCAAGTTAGAAAATCTGTCGCCAAAACATCTAATGTGTTCCGGCAGCTATCCTTGAGCCAGTTCCTATTCTAGGCCTAGCGTGCTTACCATCTTCGACCGCATTATCACTTACCAACAGGTGAGATAGTGGTAAACGCTAGCCTCTAAGATATAAAAAAAAATAACAAGTTCGATTTATTAATCACCATATCTCTGAAGATGATATTCAGATCTTAAAAAAAAATTAAATGGTACCACCTTAGAAATGAACCTTATCCATGAAAAGATAATCATTCAAATCGGTTCTCAATTGGCGGAGTAATCGCGTAACAAACAAGGCAAATTGATAACCTCCTCCCTTTTGGAAGTTGGTTAAAACATACCACACACATGGTATTAAAAACGTCATTACATCCAAATGAGCTTTCCCTCTCTCCCGCGGTAATTGAATCAATAAACCAATGTGGACACATTACATCATCTGCCTACATCGGAGAAATGGGCGCTCTCTCATGACATACAAGTACCTTGTACTATTGTCTATTCTGTGATTTAAGGCTGGGTTTACATTAAAAAATATAGTTAACCTTTTTGATCAACTACCTGATATATAATTGGGATAGCACCTAATGACGAAACAGCCACGGTGACAAAAGTAGTCCATGCGCGCTAGCCGCTAGCTAATCTCTAGTTTTATAATTCGCTCAAATCAGATGATAGAATGAATGAGCCTTGTTTGAGATGTTACCGACTTGCTCAGCATCTTCCTAGCAGGCTAAGTATTGCGGTAGAATAGGTAATGTAATGAAGGAGAAGAAACATGCCTAATGATATTATATACTCCTCTTATCTGGGAGCACTGAAGTGCTCACTGAGTCAATTGAAAAGGCTATACTTCAAAGGTGATAATTTAGAACATTTCATGGGTTTATTCAGATATATATAAACACCTATGCTACAAAAATGATTCGCGCGGCATAAGGACATTACTACTAACTGTTCATTTACGATGAATACCGGCCCTTAAACCTGTGAATCAACATAGCACAGACCTTATACATATAAGCTAAGTACGCAGGGCGCTTTCGATTTTAGCATATGTTCACACATAACCCGGCTGGCCTACGGAACAGACAGAGTATGAGTATTTCCTTATTGGACAAAGTGCTAGCTCGGAAAGTTCAGCATAGGTGTCACATTCATATACAATAAATAAAAGAAAGGAAGGAAGTGGGCACTTTGAAGTAATGTAGTAACAGGCATTATATTAAATTACCTAAGCCCTAAGTTACGTAGTATTTATTCTGTACCTTAGCCTAAGTAGTCTCTCACGGGGTACACACAGAGTCGAACGAACGCCATGAAAAATAGAAACATTCAAATCGGTTAATAATTGAAGGATTGCCTAATCGCGTAACAATTAATTTTCAGCCGTGAAATAGGAATGTTTTTCGGTTGAAATGGCAAGGTGTCCAGTGAAATTACAGGGCATGTGAGACAACATCTTTATGTCTCAAGGTAACAGGCGCAGTGCAGTGATATAGAAAATTCTCGCAGTCCAGAATTTTGCTGCCAGAAGTCCAGAATGCCGCTATATCTCTAATAGGTAGACGCCATCGCTTACCATCAGGCGAGCGTCGTGCTTGTCATGTTACCTTATAACATTTAAATAAACTGGCCAAGTGCGAGTCGGACTCGCACACATAGGGTTCCGATTGAACAAAATTTGCCGGAAAAATTATGTATCTACATAGTTTTAACATCGATATATATAATACCGTGTCAATATCCTGTCAATACTAAACATGCTTATTTACTACAACACCATCTAACAAATGTCGATCGAACTTGTAACACCCACCATGTGAACGTTAACACAAAGGTCAGTGACCTTTTTGTTGGCTACCATCGTTCATAGATGGCGCTATAATAAAAACACGTTTTTTTGTATGGGGACCCCCTTTAATTTTTAACTTTATTCTGTTTTTATTATTTGTTATTATAGCGGCAACAGAAATACATCATCTGTGAAAATTTCAACCGTCTAACTATAACGGTTCATGAAATACAGCCTGGTGACAGACGGACAGACAGACAGACAGACAGACAGACAGACAGACAGACGGACAGCGGAGTCTCAGTAATAGGGTTCCGTTGGTACCCTTTGGGTTCGGAACCCTAAAAAAAACAAAAAATATACAGACGAATTGAGCACCTCCTCCTTTTCCGAAGTCGATTGCAATACAGTACCTACAAATAAATGTTTAATCATTATACAAAATTACACTGTTGACCTCTACAGGCTTTTACAGGTATACCACTAAGTAAGAGTAACACAACTCAACATTTTATGGAAGTTTATGATTGTTTGGATCGAACTTAATGTTAGTAGGTAAGTACCGAATTTACTTACTCTAAGTGATGTATTCAGTCAGTGGAACTTTATGCTGAACATTTTGCATCAGTGGTAATTGAAAGTCCTTTCGACTCGCCTGTCTGAGAAATATCTGTGCAACAGTAGTTTTGATTGATACAAAAGGGGGATATACGATATCGAGTTTGGTATGAAAACTCGTACTAAGGGTACAGAATATACGACAAGAATGCTGCCATTAATTACCTAAACTTACTTCACGACCCTGTGTTCATGGCAAATAGCCAGACGGGGCCAGACCACGGACAAATATTTGAAGGTGTTTTTACAAGTTTTTTTTTACAAATACACCATCACATTTTATGCCTTGCAAAAGTGATTTTTAATTCAATTTCGCTGCGGCTTTTTCAAGCCTTTATTTAACAGTGTGTGTTAAATCTTGGAAGTTAAATGAGGTGTTTCTAATAGTATCTAGGTAGTAGGTGTTTCTAGTAGTTTAATCTCGTATCTGTAAAGTTTTTCAACAAATCTTGATTTGTTAGTTAGTATGGCATTTCAAATTAGTTATCAAATGTATTAAACGACGCCTAAACAAGAAATTTGATTCGAACTGCTCAACACCGTCAAAAAGCTCATCCCCATATCTGCCTGCGTTAGGTTGGTTTTAGTGTCACGCGTAGAGGCGCGTACCCTCGGCGCTGATAGGTTGAATATGTATGGTTGCTATAGAAGCGTTTTAGAATAACGCTGACTCTCAGCGCTGACAAGTTCATACATTGCGGCTGTCAGCGCTGACGGTACGCGTCTCTACGCGTGACACTAAAACTCGCCTTACTACTACGTAAGTTACGTTCAGTTTTCATGAATCGTGGCTTCCTGCCTCGCACCTGTAACACGTGGAATGACCTTCCCGTCACGATCTTCCCTTTAAGCTATAGAAAGGAGGCTTTTAAAAAGGGTATCCATAAATTCCTTCAAAGTTGTCAACGCATCATCAACATCAAGCGGACCGTCAGCTAGTCTTTGCCTACACTTACATAAAATGAATAAGACATATAGGATACATATATTAAAAGAAAAGGGATAGCTTGTTCTGAATGTAGTTATAATATAAAGCATGAACCTTTATACAAATTTATGCTAGTTACTTCATTTTCTATACCAGGTAGAGGCAAATAAACCTGGTACACGGCGAAAGGACCGATTTCTATGGAAATGTATCAATTCCATTTGCTGTACTTGCATCTATAAGCAATTGCCAGAGGTTCCTGCTCTCATAATATACATACCCGTTTCCGTCACTGCTTGAAAACGGGAAGTCATCATTTTATTCAAGTAGCTAACCATGTTTTGTATGAGTTCTTATAAGGCAACTCGTACTGAAAATATATTGTAAATTTTATCTGTGCATAGTACTAACTCTAAACCATTCTAGGCCTAGTGTGTTCACCAACTTCGACTACATCATCACTTACCACCAGGCGAGGTAGTGGTCTAACGCTACACTGCCTATAAAATAATTAAAAAAAAAACAAAAAGGCTCCAAACTAACTCCTAAAGTCAAAATCAAAGTCAAGGACGTCATAGAAGTCACTTTTATTTACGTTCAGTTTTTAGATGAACCGAAATCTGTTAATTTTTTACCTTATTTTTACTTAATTTATTTACCTTTATTTACCTTATTTTTTTCCTTAAACTAAAGCGATGGGGTCAAGTCTGCTACTACAGTGTCTCCTGGGCATCCAGTGTCAAGACTTCGTGATGATTGCAGCTGACCAGTGCAACACTCAGAGCATCATCGTCATGAAGAGAGGTGAGAAAATTCAGAAGTACTATTCCAAGATCCTAGACCGGAGCTTTCTCGCGCGACCTCTTAAATCATTATTATTTTGATCTTACTACGCTGGAGTGAGAGGCCCTATAGACCTATAGACTTCACAAAAAAGAAGTAGGTTCTCAATTCGTCTGTTTTTTTTTTAAATGTAACTTTGTTCACCGATTACTCAAAGACGCCTGAACTGATTCGGAAAATTATTTGTATGTTTGAAATGGTATACTTTTCAGGTGGTCCCATTTAAATTTCATCGAGATATGTTCAGTAGCTCCAGAGATATGGAGATAAACACCTCAAACTTGGTACTGAATATTACTAGCGCAACATTTGAAGTCGGTTCTCTTAGTTTTTAAACGATCTTAAATTATTATGTTCTAAATAATATATTAATATATTAATATATTTAATATATTAATGTATTATGTATTTATTGAAAATACCTTTATTTTATGAATCTGGTTCTTCAGATACATGCAACACTCCTGAAAAACCATAAACTTTTTTACGTTTTTATGAAACGAAGTTATTTATTTGTTCGAAACTAAAACCATACATGAATTTATTAAATAATAAGATGTTTCTCTAGCTGTAAATACTTAAATATTATTGTACATTGTTACACACAAAATAGTTATTCTAAAATTTAGGGATAACCATTTAGAATCTTAATAGTTATCACAGATGGCGCCACCAATGTATAATTGCTTAAAATGTAATCAATTAGTTTCGTCGTATTGAGAGGATCGTACTGTAGCTGACTTGGTTACAGCGCCTGGTCATGATTCCCGGGAGGCGGGGGTTCGAATTCCGTCGGTACGATGATATTTTGGATTGTGTGTAACAATGAATTTATTAATTTATCTATGCTAAAACGAAGAAAAATGATTTTTTGTTTCGTGAGGATGTCTACCTCTAAATAAATGTCCCATGAAATCAGTTTTCCTCAACAGATTGTCTGTGCCAGACTTGTTAACGTCAATATTATACTTGAAATAAAAGGAAGGTTTTATCCATATGTTTTTTCTGCTATAATTTATAGATAGATTCGGGACGGTCAGTTCGTTAGGGTCTTTGTTTGGACTTCGACATTTTGAACTTAATTGTGCTGAGTAAAGTTTTGGAAGAGCATTTTCAACAGACTTTGTGGACAAGGTTTTCAATTCGTCTGTACGCGATTACTCCGGCAATTGTAAACTCATTCGAATAATATTTTTTTCATGGGTTATAGAGTTATCTCCGCGGTGGTTCCATTTTACGATTTAAAATCATTGAGATCTGACTAACTATCTCCAGAGATATGGCGATAAGAATCTCAAATTTGCTACTGGAACTGACTCGCGCGGCATGTGAAGTCACCTTTTTAGTTTTTAAACTACCGTAATTATTGAATAAAAGTATTGGGCTCCGGAAATTATTAAAAATATTAGGCGCTTTATACTGACTTTAGGTACTAGGTACCTTCTAACAACAAACAACCTTGGCGTGCTATAGTAATTTAAATGTTAAACAAAGACAAACAAAAGCTGAAATCTAACCAATTAATTAACTGGAAACCAAACGATATACAGTGTGATTCAGTACCGATGGATCAAACGAAGCAGAGTGGTAGAGGACCTCTCTGCGCATTTATAGAACCCCCGTGTATTTTCTACCATTTTGGATAGTTTATGAGATATGACTTTTTTTAAATGTTTTTGCCTTTTGCCGCTTAGGTTCACAAATTTTTTTTTCTGCTCAACCTTTAACTCTAGGGTGATAATTTTTTTTTGAAATCGTAGGTAAATAATAGACCTAACAAATGGTATTATTATTATTTTTCTCGAAAAGTAAACACTTTCATAATTATTATTATCTTCTATTCAATATTATTATTATATTTTTTCTATTGAAAAAGTTACAAAAATCTCATTGACTAATGCTACGGCATAAAGTTTGTGAAACCAATAGAAAAAAAAATCACATTTTTTTTCATACCTATTTTAAAATCTTTAGTATTTATCTAGCTACAACCTCTGCAAATTATTTACCTAAACTATGCAGTTCATATTAAAAAGATGCAATGAAGCCAAAAATCCACATTATTATTTAAAATTTGCCCATTCTTTCATAGATGTTTAGATCCAATAAGTAGGTATAAGTTGCATTGCTATGCAGCAAGCAAAAAAATAGAAAAAAATGTTTTCGTGAGCCAAAGCGGCGAAAGGTAAAAATATTTAAAAAAGTGCAGTTAAAATCTCATAAACTATCCAAAATGGTAGAATATACATAGGAGTTCAATAGATGCGCAGTGAGGTCTTCTACAACCCTGTTTCGTTTGATCCATCGGTGCTGAATCACCCTGTATAAAAAAATGTTGTGCAAAAACTTCAAGAAACTACGTAGGTACAATAAAAATAAAGAACAAAAAGACAATTTGCAGTTATCACTTTAAAGAATACCCAATAAATAAACCGGCGACGATGCGGGTAACCACAGCGCATTAAATTCTGTAAACTTCATAAAAAACGGCAATAAACGACAACGTAGGAACATCGAGGCCATCCAAATCAGTTTTCATCACCGTACGTCCTAGATTTCGAAACGACGGCAAAGCCTATGTGACTTGTCTAAGTGCTAGGCAATATAAATTAAAATAACCTTTTATATAAATGCTTTTGCCTAGATGGCTGGCCATGTGGGACTAAATACTGAATCACCATTAGAATATGAATGTTGATGACCCTATGGATATCTAGCGAGGATTAAAGCTCTTCAAGTATCTAATGGTATTTAATTTAGGTAGGTACTTAAATCTCGTAAGGAATTGAATATCTGACATTTGGTTTAATGTTTGAGGGATAAGTACATTATTATAAACGCTGGAAATTTTAGTTTTGGTACAAAAGGTCATGATAGTTTGTAAGTAAATGGTATTGATAACACATAAGCTAATCACAGTGTCAAATATTTTATATTCGGTTCGACTATTGGTAATTTGGACAATTTGTAATGTTCATATAAAAGTGATAACAAATAAATAATAAAATACTATACCTTTAAAAAGTATTCCACTTCCACACATGGTATGAGTATATTATATCGATGTTCCGCCTGACTTGTTTATATATACCACCAGGACGTAGCTTATCATCACCAAGGAGCAAATCTGCCGCCATAACCTTACGGTGTTCCGGCAGTACACAGCCCTTGAGAGTTAGATTATTCTAGGCCTAGTGTGTTCACCCTCTTCGACCACATCATCTGTTACCACCAGGCGAAATAGTGGTCCAACGCTAGCCTATAAGATAAATAGTGGACCAACGCTAGCCTATAAGATAAATAGTGGACCAACGCTAGCCTATAAGATAAATAGTGGTCCAACGCTAGCCTATAAGATAAATAGTGGACCAACGCTAGCCTATAAGATAAATAGTGGACCAACGCTAGCCTATAAGATAAATAGTGGACCAACGCTAGCCTATAAGATAAATAGTGGACCAACGCTAGCCTATAAGATAAATAGTGGTCCAACGCTAGCCTATAAGATAAATAGTGGACCAACGCTAGCCTATAAGATAAATAGTGGTCCAACGCTAGACTATAAGATAAATAGTGGACCAACGCTAGCCTATAAGATAAATAGTGGACCAACGCTAGCCTATAAGATAAATAGTGGACCAACGCTAGCCTATAAGATAAATAGTGGACCAACGCTAGCCTATAAGATAAATAGTGGACCAACGCTAGCCTATAAGATAAATAGTGGACCAACGCTAGCCTATAAGATAAAAAAAGTATTTAACTAGATTACAACTGAAAAGAAAATTGGGATACCTAGAGTTCTTTGCGATTCATATTAATTTGTTTTATTTGTGTTTAAACTAGTAGTAGGCAATACAATAATTTAACAGCGAAACCGCAAATAATCGAGTCTTACTACGGCTGTAAATAATTAATATTTTAAACAGTTTCATTTAATAATATTAAACGTAACGAGGCAAAGAAACACTCGCAGATGGATTACCTTGAACTAATCCATCACAATAAGTTACAGATTCAGTCTGATTACGGAAAATGCTATTTAAAGCCAAATTTACAGATTAGTTACAGCATCGTAGAGCTAAAAACAGAAAACAAACATTTTTTCATGGCTGTTTAGTTTAGTAGGCTTATAAAGGATATATTATTATGTACTCGTATATGTCACCGGATACTTGTAAAAACTGTTATTTATAATTATATAGTGAGATTATATATTTTATTTTTTATAAACTAGACATGTTTAAAAACTGGTCGAAGCAATTCCGATAAAAAAAACCTCTGAGTGTACAACCGTTTTAAATAATAATATTATGTGTCATACTCAACATGCATATAATAATCAAATAGACATGTCTAGTTTATAAAAAAATGTTATTAGTTACAAAAACAGTTAAAAGCAGTGACCTGGGCCAGTAGTCTCTACATAAATAACGATGAATTTCGACCGGTAATCGTCGATAAGAAAAGAGATGCAGATAACAGCTGTCTAGCTGCATCTCCTTTTACTAGACGTTTGCGATGACAGGACGCATCGCAATCAATGTAGAGACTCCACCCCTGACCACACATTGTGCGAGCCGAGCGAGCGAAGCAAGCGTGCCGCATCTACCGCCGGCGAAGCGTCAGAAAGTCTAGTTCATCCGTTCACAATCTACAAACGATTGTTTAATCTCACTAGAATTATAATAAATTAACGATTCGTATAATTACGTTTATATTTTTATCTACACTAATATCGCAGAGTAAGAACCCTGAGAGAGAGAAAAATGAGTCCCTGAAACATGCCGAGCTCTCGTTTTCAGACGAGGACAAAATCCACCAGGTGACCGACAAATTGCTGATGGGTATAGCGGGTGAGCCGGGTGATGCAGTCCAGTTTGCGCAGTTCGTCTCCAAGAACCTGCAGCTGTACACCATGCGGAATAGGTACCAGCTCAACACGACTGCAGCTGTACACTTCGCTAGGAAGAACCTCTCTGACGGACTTAGAGGAGGCGTTAGTGGCATAACTTTTTTCTATATAGATACAAGAGCAGCAAAAATTAGTATATTGCAAAATTTTGTGTATATACCTTGCCGATCATTCTGTTGAATCAAACATTGTACCTGGATATTATTGTATACGCCCCTACGTTTTCCCCACCTCTGCTGGATGACTGGTGGATAATGTTTTTATCATTAGGTAAGTCTTTCTTTTGTACTTATTTTTATGGAACAAAAAATTTAACAAACAAGTAATCTAAGTATTCCAGTGGTAAAATGGGGACCTATCCTATAAGTTTTGATGTAAAAAAACATATAAAAATACGGCGCCAAAAATTGGTCATTTTAATTATTACAATTTTGATATACCTACTCAGCGTCATTTTTACAATTAAATCTAACCCAAGCCAAAATCCATCATTGACAGCTTGATGGATTTTGGCTTGGGTTAGCTTTGGGTTGGGCTTTAGGCTACAGAGCATGCCAAAGAAATATACATAAATATACTCGTAAAACATAACCCTCTTTCTGGCGCAGTCGGGTAAAAAGGACTATTTCCCATTCGTGCCCGTTTTAGTGGGGGACGTTGGGAATAAACCTTTCTGTAACGCAACTATTCTAAACAATCTGCCGTACTGACAACGAAACCACACGAAACTCTCCTAAAATTACAAAACTTAAACCAAAAGACAAGGCATTTATAAATCATACTTAGGTCTGAGAAAATAAGTCTAGCTCCTATTTAGCAAGTTAAATGAGCATGTAAAATGCTTTCCTATGTTTTGGTTACGTTTCTGTAACACTTTCGATCTCTTGCATTGTAATAAAAGTGCTAATTGCCTTTTCAAATTAATTGCAAGCGTCTGTGACCGAGGTGCTTATTCAGAGAGATGCGATTTTTAATTTTGTACCGTTAAAATGTTCATAATTATAGTAATATTATACGTTTATAAGCCATCGTTTTAAAGTACTTGTTAAAAGTACCCTATGGGACAGGTTGTAAAACTATCTAAGTGCCAAAGATCATCGAATTCCGTTGAAATGTTGTGTAAAAGAGTAACTGGCACCTGAACATCCCACTGAATCCATCCAAGGACGCTAAACTCTCGCATTTATAATAATAACTGTGTTGCAGGACTTTACCCGCTGTAAAATGCCATATGTAATGATCCAGGTTAAATACTATGTCTGCAAAATTGCATCCAAATCTTATCAGCCGTTTTTGCGTGAAAGAGTAACAAACTTCTATCTATCCATCTTACGAACTTTCGCTAGTGAGCTTGAGCTATCAAAAACTGGAGTCGACGATAGAGCGAAGTGGTGCGAAAGAGCTAAAGAGCAGATCTCACCGCCATGTTAAGAAAGAGAGAGAATAATTTGTGTGGTAGCCGAATCACGTCATGTCAGAGATCAGATGGCCTCCGATAACACGAGTAGCTAAAACCAGTCAGCTTATATGACATGTTTGTTTACTTTAGCTATCTATGCAAAAGATATGAGTGCGCCATTGCAGTGAGAAATAATAATAGAAAACAAGTCAACAAATCAATAAACGCTTTTGCTGTTACAATATGAAGCTAGCTGAAAGGGAATACTAAGCTGCGGTTCCTAGGCTGCGCTTGCCGTGATGCCGAAACTCTAGAACTAGTCAAAATCTTCATAAGTAGATGGGAATGGTGATAATAACCAGATGTTGTTTTTCTTCCAGTACCCTTCCATGATAAACATGATGGTAGCTGGGTACGACGATGACGTTGGTGCTCAGCTCTACTTTATGGACTTCATGGCTTCCTGTTTGAAAGTGCCTTTCGCAGCTCATGGCTTCGGAGGCATATTGAGCATGGGGATCCTGGACTACTACCATAAATATTGTGAGAAAGATATCCTTTTGATATCAAACATATTCATTAATTATACAGTGAATCGACAGTTCGACTGTTCCACCAATTAAAAGTCGCTAAGCGAGCTAAGGAGAGAGCTATGCTCAGTGTTTCTCTGCGCGATCAAATCCAGAACCACAGAAAAGATAATAGTCATACGCCGGAACGAAGTAATTCACCAGAGACCTAAAGTGATCGACATAGCTTAACGGATTAGCAAACTGAAGTGGCAGTGGGCTGGTCATATCTGCCGCTCAAAAAAAAAAAGGACTGATAACCGTTGCAGTAAACTTGTCCTGGAGTTATTACCAGGTAGAGTGACGATATACGCAAAGCGGTGGGCAGTAACTGGAAAAGAAGAGCCGAAGATCGGGCTCATTGGCCTATCATGGGAGAGGCCTACGTCCAGCAGTGGACTGACAGTCTGACACCGGCTGGTTATGATAATTCAGTGAATATTTTTGGGAGACCGATAGGGCAGATTCCTATTTAATGCGTTGCAGCTACAGAGAAACGTTCTTAAGCGAAGACAGTCGCTTTAATTTTATTTTTAACAATTAATTTTTGGGCAAATTAATGTTATTCACTATATATGTTATTAACTATCATGCGCTTTGACTCACTGGCATCTCCCTTTCCCAGACAAGCTGCATTCCACCTTAGACCGCATCGTAATTTAACATCAGTGAACTCTAGTCTAGATATAATCAACTGGGAGGCTGAGCAAAAGTACGGGAAAAAAGTCTAATATATAGTACTAGTCATAGAATAATAGATAGTACGAGTACAAGTACACAAGATGCACTCCCTGCGAGCAAAAATGCGAGATTAAACCTAGTTACAACGTCGGTATCGTTCGAAATACGCTACACACCTCAAATGCGACCTTGAATTTGCATCACAGAATAAACGAATCATAACTAAGAACCGCGTGTAGCGTACCGTAAAAAGCACCGTAAGTCCGCGCGGCGAGAGTCTGTATCACTCGGTCAGCTCGCGGGCCGTCAGCTGTCTTTTACTGTAAGGTTGAGTGTTGTGAGAAAACAGTTTGAATAGTAAAGTAAAGGCGCGCGCCGATCGAGAGCGCGCGCGACACTACTGATTGAACTTATAGCCCGCGGGCTGCCGCGGTGGTCCTAGCATCTTCATAGCTACCGCGCGGAGTGCGACAAGCCTGGCAAGTCAGTGAACTGCTTATGTCAACAACAGAGTAAAATAAACATACTTTTTTGCGTTTACCAACCTGATTTTAGGACAATAAAAAAGCCCAGCCTGACTGTTCTTCTATTTCCAGCATTAACAGAAGCACAAGCATACGATGTGCTGAAGCTCTGCGTGAAGGAGATCCACCAGAGGCTGTTCATCAGCCTATCTGACTTCCAGGTGAAGATGGTGTCCAGGACAGGCGTCAAGGATTTACCGTGCATCAATGCTGCTTCTCTAAAAGTAGCATAAAACACTGTTTTCACTTTTCAAAGAAAGATATCTCTTTCTTTCTTCTTCACTTTGTATGAGTCTCCATGCTATTCCATGAGCAGTGATTCGGAATGGATATAAGGGCATCACCCTTGGATGATTTCGTGATAAGTTGTGTTATTTATTAAATCTGTTTATTGCATTTTGTTTGTTTTCGCTTGCATTGCTCTCTATTTTCAACAGACTTCCAAAAAAGCAGAGAATCAAAATTCTTTTGTATGTTTTTTTTTTTGTATGTATGTTACGTGATTACTCCGTCAATTGTGAACCGATTCGAATGATTATTTTTGTAATCGGTAGGGTACATTTCCAAAGTGGTTCCATTGTAATTTTATCGATATTTTATAAGTATCTCCAGAGATATAGGGATAGACCACAAACATAGTACTGGAACTGAATCGCGCAACGTGGAAGTCGGTTGTTTTAGTTTTTAAACTATTATTTTGCTCATAACAACAAATACGCATCAAAGAGATAGACTCAATATATTAATTAATCTGACATCAAGGTAAACAGTGAAGTCACAGCACAGCGAGCGGCGGCCCAAAGAAGAGCCACGGACTCGCTAGAAACTTGAGTCGAAAAATGTCAACAAAAGGTACGCGAATTACAGCCGGCGTATAACATTAATAATGTTACGATTTCTTGATGATTTTTATCCAAAATTGCAGATATTCTGCTCTGTGATACATGACGTCCAATTTGTTATCACCTTTTAATTTTGCTCACATGTTGTCCGTTAAAAGAAGTACTTTATTCTTCGTAATGCATATTGTATGTACTTACATGATATTTTAAGATGACTAGGTTTAAGATGAGATACCATGTCAAACAAATAAGAATTTTCCAAACCGGTTAGGGCGTCTTCGAGCAATTGGTAAAAAATTGAAAATACATTTAAAAAAAATCCGATATATCCTGAATCCTGAAAAATTATGAATGAAACCTCATCCTTTTTTAGTCAGTTAAGAAATTAATAAAACATGCCGAGCAGTATGAAACCGGGATTAGCGGATCGACGACCTCTCTCATGATTCTAATTAAGATAACAGTACCACGGGAACCTTTGTTCAGCCATCAGATACAGGATAAATCTAGGGAAAATTGTTCAGTGCACATTATTTCAACGTGGTTTCAGTACAATGGCTTGCAAAACTTATTGTTCATGCACACTTATTCTGAATTTGTTCACGTGGAAAGCGTTAATCTTTTATTGGTTATAATTATAGCCATTAGGTGGTAGGATTTGCTGCATTATTTTTGCAATACAAGATAAATTATTTTTGAGATTTCGATATAATTAAGATATTTTAAAAACTAAAACAACCGACTTCCATGCCGCGCGAGTCAATTTCGTCACCAAGTTTGAGACATTTATCATCATATCTCTGAAGATACTTATCAGATCTCGATGAAAAAAATCCAAATTAATCAATTAAATCCTTTGAATAAAATCCAGCTAAAAATGGAATCCCACATAAAGCTATATTTGAAATATTCATACATAAACAAGTTATTGGAGTATATAATCTAATTCCCCCTATAAATCGAATATCTTATATATCATTTATTAAATGAATAATAACCCCTGCACATA
Organism: Cabera pusaria; assembly: GCA_954871355.1. NCBI lineage: Eukaryota > Metazoa > Arthropoda > Insecta > Lepidoptera > Geometridae > Cabera > Cabera pusaria. The sequence continues at coordinate 2,000,405 of OX940886.1, read as the reverse complement.
TAATAAGAAGAAAATAAGAAAATAAGAAGTGGCTATAGCGATCAGTCCAATTCTGAGTCACATTATCAATCTTTGCCTTGAACTAGGTATTTTTCCTAGCAAATTAAAATTGGCGGTAGTGAAACCGTTGTTAAAAAAAGGAGATAAATGTGATGGTAATTATAGACCTATTGCACTTGTGCCAGTCTTGTCTAAAATTTTTGAAAAGGTTATTTACATTAGATTCAACAATTTCTTTGAAAACAACTATATATTCACACCAAATCAATACGGATTTAGAAAAACTAAAACAATAAATATGGCAATATATAATTTCCTGTACCAGGTAATGACAAATATTGACAAGCGTAAAACTGCACTGGCTCTCTACATGGACATGTCTAAAGCCTTTGACCACGTAGACCACCAGATTCTGCTCAATAAAATTGAAGCTTACGGTATAAGAGGTAACGCCTATAATTTAATCAAGTCATATCTCAATCAAAGAACCCAAGAAACGCACATCAGTAGAATAGATATGAATAGTAGATGTGAAACAGTATTCAAGTCAGATACTAGAGAAATACATTATGGCGTTCCTCAGGGAAGCGTACTAGGTCCTCTGTTATTCTTGATCTATATCAATGACTTTCCATCTGTGATCAAACACCCAATGACGTTATTTGCCGATGATAATACTCTTTACATATGACACACACTATGACAATACTTATATAGAATCTGACATTAATAACAATTTGACATGTGTAATTAACTGGTTGACATCTAATAATTTAAAAAATAATTTTAATAAGACGAAAATAATGAATTTTAATAGATTTAACAGACTATCAAACATTGATATTAACTATTTCGGTAATAATGTAGATGAAATTGACACAACTAGGTTCTTAGGTTTAATGATAGATAACAGATTGACATGGAAACCCTACATCGACAACATTTGTAATCAACTACATAAGTTCTCATACGCTTTACACAAACTTAGGTCAGTAGTCAATGAAAAAGCATTACTGACATCTTATCATGGACATGTTGCCTCAATCTTACGATATGGAGTCATGTTTTGGGGCAATTCTACGGATAAGTTGCGAATTTTTAGAGCTCAAAAACGGTGCTTAAGAGCTATATTTGGAATAAAGCAAACAGAGTCTTGTAAAAACATTTTCAAACGCAACAATATTTTCGCATTGCCTTCATTGTATATCAGCGAGGTTGCCACTTTTGTCAAACGGAACCCGTCTCTATTTGAAAAGCACTTCGTTGGTAGTAGACGGCCAGAGTCAATTGAACATGTTATGGGTAGGACGAGACAGCTGCACAAAAGCGTGTTCTGTATGGCACCAAGCATATATAATAAAATTCCAGAAACCATAAAAAGCATCGGTGATATAAATATATTTAAGAATATGCTCAATCGTTTTTTAATAAAGAAAGTGTACTACTCAATTAATGACTTTTTAGATGACAAATTTAATGATGCAAAATTTAATGTAATTATTATTTATTTATTTCACTGCCTCCCTGACATTACTGATTATAATTTTGTACTAGGACGTAAATAAGCAACAATATAAATGTATGCATGAATATAACTAGGTATAAGGTAGTATTATTATCTTTTCTATGGTATAGGTAATGCTTGTAGACTTATTAGCGGATCTAGCGATATTATTGGATCATTTTTACACCACTGTATGTACTACCTAGACCCACAAGCAAATAAATCATTTCATGAAATTTAAATCGGATCACTTTCGAGATGAACAGTACGTGTAACAAAAATAATCATTCAAATCGTTTCACAATTGGCGGAGTAATCGCGTAACGTACATACAAAAAAAAAATAATTAAGAAAAACAGACGAATTGAGAACGAAACGTGAACCTCCTCCTTTTTTGGGAAGTTGGCTGAAAATAGGTAAAATTGATGGTATTTGAAAAATGCGTTCAGACAGTTTCAGTAACGTTTTGTAGATTGGATTAAAGTAAACTATCCTAAGCTGTCTCATCCTTAGACCACATCGCCAGTTAGGATGACATAGTGGTCTGGTGCTCATCTGTTCCCAAATTGTCTAAAAAACAATACCTACCTTTATGGTGTGATATAGTTTTTCATTTTGAAACGACTTCAATCAGGAATGTAAAAACTTTAAGCTTGTTTAAATATAAATTGAAACAGTACTGGGTAGTCGAGCAGCGGAAATATGGTGATATAAATAAAGATATGTCATTCATCTAAGATAATTATTATGACATCTTGTCCACTACTTAAATATTTCCTTCTCTTACCATAAGCCATAGATCACATTTTGCATTTGTATCCAGCATTCGTATGTATGTATCTATTTATTTTTCCTTATATCTATATATATATATATATATGTATATATATATATACTATGTATATATTTAACTTACTAATATGTATTGTATATATTATTACATTGTATATAATATTTAAATTTAATAAAAATATTTTCGCGCTAGTTCATCACCCGCAGGCTTAGCTGAAAACCAGCGTCTAGGTGTGTAACCCCAGACATATGTGCTGAGTTAAGCCTTTTTGGCACCTCACTTCTCATAAACTTATTTTAAAACCTGTGTTCTTTCTTCTTTTTATGTTTTACATTATTATTATAATTAATTAAATTTGTTACTATGGGAGTTTTTGCCAAATAAACGATTTTCTTTCTTTCTTTCTTTCTTACTTCCAGAAAAAAGGAAGTTCTCAATTGGTTGTATGTTTTTTTGTATGTATGTTACGCGATTACTTCGTCAATTGTAAACCGATTCGAATCATTCTTGTGTTTAATTGGTAGGGTACATCATCCAAGGTGGTTCCATTTTGTTATTTCATTGAGATATGATAAGTATATCCAGAGATATGGAGATAAACACCTCAAACTTGGTTGATACTGAAACTTACTCGCGCGGCACATGATGTCGGTTGTTCTAGTTTAAATTGTCAGAATGTTGCGTGTCATTTTAGGACATATTATGGATGTTGAGTCTAACATGCTCTGTTATTCTACTCGAGACGCATTGATTGTTTTTTTTTGTTCACCTTTGTCTTTCATACCAACCATTCTTATTTAATTGCTGAACGCACAGATCTATCTTTGGTTGAACTACTCTAGGCGGACTGACAGAAATCCTATCACTATAAAATTTGCAGCCCAGCATTCCACATACATTTTTAATGTTCCTTCTCAAGAACTTTTAAGCATATCATGCAAATGTAGGTACTACACGTAGTTAGCATGAAATGTCTTCGAGCATTTACCAATGGAGATGTTAACGTTGTAATCAGAAAACATTTTTTCTGCCGATACTTACGGGGGACGAGGTAAACACGCATTGCACACACATAAATCACTCACTTTAACGATCCCGCACACTAGCTTGAAACACGCACACAGTATTAAAAACACAGCGTAGTTACGCCCGCTCATATGGCCAAAAATGGCTATATGGCCAGCAGAGGGGAACGCCTTGCGTTAACATCTCCATTGGTAAATGCTCGAAGTGAAATGTAGATGATACTTTGTCACGATGATTATCAACAACCAAGCTGATTCAAGGATGTGTGATTACGTAACTGAAAATAGGTGAAAACCTCCATGCTGCATAATGTCGTCTGCACAAACATACTCGTATGTTATCTACGTGTTATACAGGATGTTCGGCGGCTCGTTGAACATGGGGAAATGGGAGATAGGTGGGACTAGCTGCTACTTACTTATTCAGTTCAAAGGATTTGATCTAAGGCCCAGAGAATGCTTTATAAGATTTGATTTTTTTGGGGTGCATCACTTTGATACTTTTAGCTTTTATAACTTTCTAATAGCAACTTACATTTTATTTAATAAAATAATCTTATAAAGATAATTTAAGATCGTTTGCAAAACGTAAAAAACCGACTTCAAATGCCGCGGTAGTTATTTTCAGTACTTAGTTTGAGGTGTTTATCTTCATATCTCTTGAGATATTTATCAGATCTCGATGAAATTACAATGCAATGGGAACACTTTGAAAATGTACCTTACCAATTGAAAAAGAACTATTGGAATCGGTTCACAATTGACGGAGTAATCGCGTAACATACATATAAAAAAAACATACAGATGAATTGAGAACCTCCTCCTTTTTGGAAGCCGGTTGGAAATCAACGAGTCTGGGTCGTCTGGTCGTCGGAGTCTTCGTCGTTTATGAACCGATTTTGATTATTATTTTTTGTTGGAAAGGAGATATTCCAAGTTTAGTACCATGGTAATTTTATCGAGGTCTGATAAGTATCTCCAGAGATATGAAGATAAACACCTCAAAATTGGTACTGAAAATTAATAGCGCGGCATTGAAGTCGGTTTCATTATAGTTTTTTAAACGATCTTATTGAGCTGAGTATGTAAGTAGCAGGCGGTCCCACCTATCTCAAATTTACCTATGTTCAAAGATCTGTCGAACATTCTGTATATGCATCTACGTATCGTACGTATATATACATGTATATATGTATATACGGTGTTATATACAAACACACGTTATCTAAGTTGTACGACGTACGTATATACGGTGTTTGCAGACGCGTCAAGGCGATGATAACAAGGGACACATGACCGACTCTCATTATCACTGCAGGCTTTATATTAGGTACTAAGGCGGTTTACTTGTGTTGTAATATGTAAGTACCTACATGAATGTACCTCTCATGAATTTCTTAAGAATTTAATTATATACATACATACATATAATTTAAGATCGTTAAAAAACTAAAAGAACCGACTTCAAATGCCGCACAAGTAATGTTCAGTATCAAGTTTAAGGTGTTTATCTCCATATCTCTGGAGATCTTTGAGTGAATACTTAAAGCTGGAGATAGTAGAAATATCTCAATGAAATTTCAATGGGACCACCTGTGAAGCATACTTATAGCCTCAGACTAACAAAAAAATTGTTTAAGCTAATAGCGTCTTCGAGTAATCGGTGAATATAAATGAAATTAAAAAAAAAAACTGGCCAAGTGCAAGTCGCACTCGTAGGGTTCCGTACCACACTACAGATTTTTATAAAATCGGGCAAAAATCCCACTATCATTTTTTGCCAGCAAAAAATAATAATTAATAAACATTTTATTTCATATAACGCCATCTAACGTATAACAAAGGTGTTAGGGATCGGCATTTCAATGAACGCTTAGGTAAAGCGTTCATAGATGGCGTTATATTCAAATGCCGAAAAAAAACACGTTTTTTGTATGGGGACCCTTATTTAGTATTTGTTATTATAGCGGCAACAGAAATACATCATCTGTGAAAATTTCAACTGTCTAACTATCACGGTTCATGAGATACAGCCTGGAGACAGACGGACAGACAGACTGACAGACAGACAGACAGACAGACAGACGGACAGCGGAGTCTTAGTAATAGGTTCCCGTTTCACCCTTTGGTTACGGAACCCCAAAAAGATTCAGATAAATTGAGAACCTCCTTCCTTTTTTGTTAAGTAAGTTGTAATTATATGTATAATAGAGCAGTGTTAGTCATATACAAAATTGAAAATGTAGGCCAAGTGCGTGTTGGACTCGCGCACCGAGGCACAGTGACCGAGGGTTCCGTACAAACTTGTCAAACTAGGTTAAAGGACAAACTTAACTTTGCAGTTCCGATGAATATAATATAGACCGATGCCTAGACACTGTTAAAGCACCAACAGCAAATAATAAATTCGTTAGTAAATAGTAAAGTCGTTTGGTTTTTCAACCGACTTCCAAAAAGAAGGAGGTTCTCAATTCGTCTGTATGTTTTTTTGTATGTATGCGATTACTCCGTGAATTGTAAACCGATTCGAATGATGCTTTTTTAGAGTTCCGTAGTCCTGACAAGGAACCCTTATAGTTTCGTCATGTCCGTCTGTCTGTCTGTCTGTCTGTCCGAGGTTTTGCTAAGAGACCGTTAATACTAGAAAGCTTTAATTTTGTAGGGGTATGTATATAAATTACGCCGACAAAGTGGTGAAATAAAATTTGGAAAAATATTTTTTTTTAGAATTATTTTTTCGTCGTCTACCCCATTGTGTGGGGTATCGTTGAATAGGTCTTTTAAAATTATTTAAGGGTTGCTAATATCATTTTTCGATTGAATGCTCCATTTACGAAATATCAAACTTTAAATTGCAAATTTTTGTTCCAGTAGGGCGTCCCCCCCTCTAAAAGCTAAACTGCTGGCTTGAAAAATCTGGAAAAATTCGTGATAATAATAGCGCATTTCATGAACTTTAAAGGAAAATTATAGCGGTTAAGATAACTTTATTAGTTTAGCAGTAATAGTAGTTGAACTTGGGTGTTGGATAATGTTGTACCAAATACAAAATACTTAGAATAAATCCTTTAAAGTGAAAAAAACAAAGTACCTAGTTTAACGGGTAAAGACTTGCATTGAATAACGGGCTACTACGGAACCCTACACTGCGCGTGGCCTGACACGCACTTGGCCGGTTATTTAATCGGTAGGGTACATTCTCCATGTGATCTCATTGTAAATTCATCGGGATCTGATAAGTATCTACAGAGATATGACGATAAACGTCTCAAACATGCTACTGAAATTAAGTCGCGGGGCATGGAAGTCGGTTGTTTTAGTTTTTAAACTATCTTAATTATTGTTAATCATTACGGTTTTCAGATCTTCTACTTTATGATTGGTGCAAGACCAAATTCGTCTCTTCCTACCAAATTTCATGATTCTAGACCAACGAGAAGTACCTATCCTATACGTTATGATTTCCTTGTGAAATTGACATTGTACAGACGCCGGGAACGAATTGTTTTATACTACGTAAAAATGACGACGAAAGCAGTCTATTTGCGTCCTATGGCTTCGTCTGACTTAAAAAGATTTCTATGTCCTCTAATTCAACCATACCCTGTGTATAAAACTACTATATCTGATAGGCTAGCGTTTGACCACTATCTCACCTAGTGGTAATTGGTGATGCGGTCGAGGATGGTAGCACGCTAGACCTAGAATGGGAACTGGCTCTCAAGGATAGCTGCCGGAATACATTAGATGTTTGGCGACAGATTTTCTAACTTGAGGGTGGTAGCTGGCCAGGCGGACACTAAATAGTGTCCTACCACCATGCGGGGGTTGTTGGTTATAAATAAAATATCTGCTGCCAAATCGGTCTTTATTAGACGTGAAATCGAATTAAACATAATAGAATAGAAATACAATCTGGCACAGGGGTCTTCTTTCGAAGCTGCCATCCTACGGTCTCCCGGGAAGGCTTTGCCCTTGGGTCGCCAGTATTTTGCCTGATCGGAGCATTAAAGTTGCTGTCGACGATTCTTGCTCCGACAGCAAACCTATTAACGCTGGTGTACCACAAGGATCTGTGCTGTCGCCGATGTTATTTATCCTGCATATTCATGATATGCTAAATGTCAGTAATATGCACTGCTATGCGGAATATAGCACAGGAGACGCACAATATTCCGGTCGTGCAAACCTTCCTCGTTATGTGGTCAAAGAAAGCAGGAACAGACTTGTGTCGGAAGTCGAGACATCTCTGGACCTAGTGTCAAACTGGGGAGACCAGAATCTTGTCAAGTTTAACCCGACTAAGACGCAAGTCTGCGCGTTCACCGCGAAAAAAACTCCATTCGTCGTAGCTCCTCCGCTGCAGGACACTACCCTCAAAATCTCAGAGAGTATCGATAATATCCTAGGCGTCGACATTTCTGCCTCAGTACAGTTCCGCGACCATATCGCGTCAATGGCTAAACTTGCGTCCAAAAAACTTGGGAGTGCTTAATAAGGCGAGACGATACTTCACGTCACGTCAAAGACTTCTGCTCTACAAAGCACAGGTCCGACCACACGTGGAGTATTGCTCTCACCTTTGGAACGGAGCACCCAAGTATCAAGTTCAGCCACTTGATGCGATTCAGCGTAGAGCTGCCAGAATTGTTGACGACCCCGACCGTACCTCCAACATTGCACCTCTGAGCATGCGTAGAGATATCGGGTCTCTATGTATCTTCTACCGCATTTATAACGGGGAGTGTTCTGAAGAATTATTCAATTTAATCCCGGCATCCCGATTTTACCATCGCACTTCTCGCCATTGATAACACGCTCATCCACACATTATCGAGACTTGGACTTCGCACACATCTCGATTCAACCGGTCATTTCTCGCGTACACTTGTAAATTGTGGGACGAGCTGCCGTCTGCAGTTTTCCCGCAGAGCTACAACATGGAGTCCTTCAAAAGGGGCGTCAAAAGAATCTTGACAGGTACGCAACGCGTGAGTGACACCTCAAGTGTTGCAAGTAGTCATTGGCGACGGTGACCACTCCCCATCAGATGGGCCATCTGCTTCTTTGCTACCTATATCATAAAAAATAAACTGGCCAAGTGCAAGTCGGACTCGCACTAGTAGAGTTCCGTACCACACTACAGTATTTTATAAGATCGAGTAAAAAATACCGCTATCATTTTTCGCCAGCTAAAAATAATAATTAATAAACATTTTATTTCTTATAACGCCATCTAACGTCTAACAAAGGTGTTAGGGATCGAAATTTCAATATAACGCCATCTATGGGACGTTTACCTAACTAAGCGTTCATAGATGGCGTGAAATGCCGAAAAAAACACGTTTCTTGTATGGGGAGACCCTCTATTATTTTTAACTTTATTTTGTTTTTAGTATTTGTTGTTATAGCGGCAACAGAAATACATCATGTGTGAAAATTTCAACTGTCTAACTATCACGGTTCATGAGATACAACCTGGTGACAGACGGACAGACAGACAGACAGATAGACAGACAGACAGACGGACAGCGAAGTCTTAGTAATAGGGTCCCGTTTTACCCTTTGGGTACGGAACCCTAAAAACTAAAATAATAGAATAAATCATTCATTCATTTCAGACAGTGAAACATAATAACTTTCCAATCTTTACTAGTTAATTATACTGTATAATAATATTATTAATTAGGTTGATAATATCGTAACAAAACATTCCATCCTTATGACAAATGATAGTGTCCTTACAAAACGAAGATTGTTATGAAAATAAATGGGCATAACATAAAGGAAAATGGTATTTCTTGAATGTACCAACTCGCTTTTAATAAATGGCTGAGAAATATGATCACTATCGAATACTATCGATAACGATGTCGTGCCTATTTGATTTATGAAACAACACTAAATGATTATAACAGATAGAAAGATAGTACATTATCTGTCCTCTGAAGATATTACCTTTTCTATGTCTAAAGGTATAAGTACGTCACGTAATTTGTTCAAGAAAACTGATAATAATTCTCGTCCCATTGTAAATTAGATATTACGTTTTTAAACCGACTTCCAAAGAGAAGGAGGTTCTCAATTCGTCTTTTTTTTAATTTTGTATGTATGTTACACGATTATTCTGTCTATTGTCAACGGATTCGAATAATTCTTTTTGAATTGGTAAGTTACATTTCCAAGGTGGTCCCATTGTAATTTCATCGAGATCTGATAATTATCTCCCGAGATATGGAGATAAACACCTCAAACTGTAAGTAACTAACTCTAAGTACTAAGTACAAGTACCGATGAAAATGACTAACGAGGCATTTGAAGTCGGTTTTTTTCGTATTATAAATGATCTTAATTGACTGAAAGTCGGTTAAAATAACAAAATCACAATTCAAATGAAAAGTTACCTCTTGTGGTAAACTTCAGCTGAACTCTACTTAATAACACCACTCACCGCACAAAGTCACATCGCCGATTGGTTGGCAGCTGGTACACACTATTTTATTAAAAGATAAATCTGTTGAGAGGCTTGTCTCATGGTCTTTTAATTTCAGACATAAAGTTCTACCTAAGTTCTAGATTTAGACCACATGGTCACACTTACTCGGTGGTCATTTAACGGTTTTCATTTGTCAGTTCCCAGTACAAAAACCTATGTAACTCTCATTTCTTAACAGACTTAAAAAAAGGAGTAGATTCTCAATTCGTCGGATCGGAACCGTTTCTGGAAAATTCTTGTTTTTTAGGGTATTCGTCTCAGGTGATTCTATTTAAATTTCATCGAGATATGTTCAGTATCTGCAGAGACACCTTAAACTTGGTACTGAGAATTATTAACGCGGTATTTGAACTCAGTTTTTTGGGTCTTAAATTATTTATATAATCTTAAGAATGGTAAAAACCATTTTCATTATTATTCATAATTATTTTCAACTTTGTTTTACTACGATTAATATTACTTCGACAGTCACTGTAGTTCATTCTTCCATAATTTGTCATACATTATTATTTTTAAAGACAATGGTGTGCAAAGTATTTCAGAAGCATTTCAAATTAAAATACCATTAAAATAATTGTCAACATTGAAATATTCTTTAGATTCGAATAAAATGCTTGAAATTCGGACTGCGATAAAAATGTGGTTGTTTGTAATTCTATAGAATTAGTATTGATTGAATTAATTTAAGATCGTTTAAAAAGCTGAAAAGAACTAAAAGAACCGACTTCAAACGTCGCGCTAGTCAAAGTACGCAGCAGCCAGTATCATGTCATCGAAATATACAAATGCATCGTAATACAAATGTTGATAAATTAAAAACGGCTCCACCGATTTCTTTAAAATTTACATGGGACCACTTTTGAAGGGTACCCTTTGAAACAATAAGAATTTCCCAAATCGGTTCAGACATCTTCGAGTAATCGCTCAATTTCAGTACCAAGTTTGAGACGTTTATCGACATATCTCTGGAGATACTTATCAGATCTCTATAAAATTACGATGCGACCACCTCGGAAACGAATCATTCGAATCGGTCCACAATTGACGGAGTAATCGCGTAACATACACACAAAAAAAAATAGCTAACGTCGAATTGAGAACCTCTTCCTTTTTTGTGAAGTCGGTATTCCTGATAATACAACAAAATGAATTAGCTAAATCCTGCCGTTCTAAAGTATCTTATACGTTTACAAATATTCGACGATTTTTTTACAAGCTTAATCTCTACTTCACGGCGAATTTAGCCGTCACAAATATTGCGATTGATTTTAGAGCGACTTCCAGGGGCTGATCTGATGATGGAGCTGGAAGGTGGCCAAAGGAACTCCTAAACTACACATGTTAAACCCGTCATGTTTGGGCTCGTTGGATTTGTCTTTACTTACTCTGGTCCTAGGTTATGTTAAAACTTGTGTTTAAAAAGGTTTTTTTTAAATATAACTTGTTTATTTATACAGATTACAAGCTGATCTGCGACTTTGTTCACGTACACAAAGAATTTTATTAACCGACTTCAAAAAAGGAGGAGGTTTCTCAATTCGACCGTAATTTTTTTTTTTTTTATGTTTGTTCGCGGTAAACTTCGTCGTTTATGAACCGATTTTGATTATTATTTTTTTGTTCGAAAGGAGATATCCCAAGTGTGGTACCATGGTAATTTTATTGAGGTCTGATAAGTATCTCCAGAGATATGGAGATAAACATCTCAAAATTGGTACTGAAAATGAATAGCGCGGCATTGAAGTGTTCTTTTTTAGTTTTTAAACGATATTATCACTGTGAAGCTCTGTCGATCAACATTTGTGTGATCTGAGTTAGGTAAGTTATGTGTAAAAATCATGATTTTATTTTCACAAAAAGTAGCCTATGTTCATCCTCATTCTATAAAGTACGAGTATCTCCTTGTTATATTTCAGTAAGATCGGATCGTCGGTTTAGGCGTGATTACGTAACAAACAGACAGAGTGACAGAGTTACGAACGTTTTACAACAGATTTGCAAAAAGCAGGAGGTTTTCAATTCGTCTCAATGTACTTTTTAGGGTTCCGTAGCCGAATGCCAAAAAACGGAACCCTTATAGATTTGTCATGTCTGTCTGTCTGTCCGTCCGTATGTCACAGCCATTTTATTCCAAAACTGTTAGGACTACAAAATTGGAACTTGGTAGGTAGATGTATTCTGTGAACCGCTTTGCGATTTTTAAACAAAATAAAAATTATAAAAGTTTAAGGGCGGCATCCCATACATGGAACTGAAAAAAAAATTTTTTTTCTTCCTACCTATACGTGTGGGGTGTCTATGGATAGGTCTTCAAAAATGACACTGAGGTTCAAAAAATCATTTTTTCTCAAAGTCAATCATTTGAAAGATAGGCGCGTCTAAAGTGGTAAAATGTGTGTCCCCCCCCCCCTCTAACTTTTAAAGTATGGGAGTGAAAAGTCTAAAAAAATACATGCTGTAGATCTTAATAAAAACTAACAACGAAAATTGTTTTGAACGAGATACAGTCAGCACTTTTAGAGATATGCCGACCGCAAAGATAACTTTGTTTTTCATACAAACACTATGAAAAACAAAGTTAATTTTGTAGTTCCGAAAAATCATAGTTATGGAATACTTAACTGTGTTACGGAACCCTACGAGTGCGAGTCTGACTTGCACTTAGCCAGTTTTTTTTAAGTATGTTATGCGATTACTCCATCAATTGTGAACCGATTTGAATGATCAATTTTTTAATCAGTAGGGTAAATTTCCGATGTGGTTTCATTGTAATTTCATCAAGATCTGATAAGTATATCCAGAGATATGAAGATAAACGTCTCAAACTTGCTACTGAAATTGACTCGCGGGGCATGGAGGTCGGTTGTTTTAGTTTTTAAACTATCTTAATGATATATATATTTACATATAATATTAATAATCTGGATAATTAGACACATAATAGAGGTGTACTCTCCAGCTCTCTCGTCATCTTATCAAATTACTTTGAGATAATATCGTTTAAAAACTAAAAAACAACCGACTTCAATGCCGCGCTATACATTTTCAGTACCAATTTTGAGATGTTTATCTCAATATCTCTGGAGATACTTATCATACCGCGATAAAATTACCATGGTACCACACTTGGGATATCTCCTTTCGAACAAAAAAAGAATAATCAAAATCGGTTCATAAACGACGAAGTTATCCGTGAACAAACACAAAAAAAAAAAAAAAAAAAAATATATATACTGTCGAATTGAGAAACCTCCTCCTTTTTTTGAAGTCGGTTAAAAATGGCTCGAGGTGCGGCGAGTAAGTTAACCCAAGCAAAAACTTGATGAGGCAAATATTGACTGACAAACATTAGACACACATCGAAATCTAATCTGAAGCACACACCTATGTAGGTAATTGTTTTCTACGAGCAAAGTATGTAGACCTACTAATCTAGTCTTTCTATTATACTTTCATTTTGAAGAGACAAGATAGTAGGTAAATATAGAGGTATGAAGGCAATAATAATAGGCTCACACATTTATAATCAAAATTAAACTTTTTGAATCGACTGCACAAAAAAAGAGGAGGATCTGAATTCACTTTTATTTTTCAACCAACTTCCAAATAGAAGGAGGTTCTCAACTCGTCTGTAAGGTTTTTTTTTTTTAATTTTTTTGTGTGTATGTTACTCCATTACTCCGTCAATTGTGAACCGATTCGAATGATTCGTTTCCGAGGTGGTGCCATCGTAATTTTATCGAGATCTGATGAGTATCTCCAGAGATATGACGATAAACGTCTCAAACTTGTTACTGAAATTGACTCACGGGGCATGGAAGTCGGTTGTTTTAGTTTTTTAACTATCTTAATTGTTTATATATTTTTTCATGTTTGTACTAGAAGAACCCCGTAATTTTTTTCCAGATTTGGGAAATTCTTTTTTTGTACGTATGCTTCACGTTTGGTCCCATATTAATTTTATCGAGGTCTGATAACTTAGAGATATGGAGATAAACACCTTGAACTTGTCAATGAAAGTCCTGATTGCACTGAGAATCCTTTATTAAATTTTATTATGATTAATGAGCATCACAAGAGATAAGACCACAAAAACCTCACGGCATGTAAAGTATTTTTTAACCGACTTCACAAAAAAGGAGGATGTTCTCATTCATCGGAATTTTTTATTAAAAAATTTTTTCAATGTATTTTCACCGATTGTTGGAACTGTATAAACCAAACAATCTTATATGTACTAGCTTAGTACTAAATTAGGCCGTTAGTTGGCGCTGCTATCGTTGTGATCGCTGGTTTTCTGTATGTAGTCTATGCAAATAATGATATATGTTGTCCGTTGACCGTTCATTCGTATATGAAATACTCTCCTTACTTACTGTAATAAATCGCTAATTACAAACTCAATCCTGTGCTTTTCTGCTTTAATCCCATCACCGATTACTCGAAGATGCCTGAACCGATTTGAAAAATTCTTTTTTTGTTTCAAAGGGTTCTCTATTTCCCAGGTTCCATTTAAATTTTAACGAAATCGGTCGAGCGGTTTTTAATATATCAACATTTTGTATTACGATGCATTTATATATCTCGATGACATTGGTACTGGCTACTGGCTATTTTGACTAGCGCGACGTTTGCAGTTGGATCTTTTAGTTTTTTAAACGATCTTAAATTATTTATTCTACAAATATCTTAATTCTATAATTAAACATAGCTAACTACTTTCGTAGTCATTATTTTTAATTTTTAAATTAAGCACCTATTTAATAGCTGTAAGTATCTAGAAATATATTATTTCATAAATTATAAAAAAAGCGAATAAAGCGTATTTGCTAGAAAATATAGTTTACATGGACATTGTACAGTGAGCCGCAAGCCTAATGTAAACATGGCCTAAACGAGAAAGTTAAATAAATAATAAAACTAGTAAAGTAAAGTGTTTGCAGACAATGTAAGCACATTATAAAATAAGGTATGAGTTAAAACACTTTATGCATTACTTTTACTAGAGAGCGAAGCGAGCGCTAGAATTAATGAGCAATATTTTTTGCAACTCATTGGTGTTGTAATGCGATGTCTTGTAAAATAAGAAATAATTTAATTAAAATCATTGACATAATTGACTTTATACAAAGCAATAAGACCTCGCAAGCAATTTTCTATCTCTCGTGATGTTTGCTGTAGAAGAGTTTTGCTCTATATATCTATAAGTTTCCTTTAGACCTTGACGATAAAAATAGAGCAGCTATGCAATAAGGCTTTGTTTAATAAAATAATTAAGATTTATATGAGTTTATAAACTAAAACAAAACAAACAAAACTAAATAAATAAAAATAAACTAAACTAACCGACTTCCATGCCCCGCGAGTCAGTTTCAGTAGCAAGTCTGAGACGATTATCGTCATATCTCTGGTATATCTCTGATACATATCAGATCTCGATGAAATTACAATGGGACCACCTTGAAAATGTATCCTACCGATTAAAAAAATAATCATTCGAATCGCTTTACAATTGACAGAGTAATCGCGTAACATACATTTTAAAAAAAAACTAAACAAAACATACAGACAAATTGAGAACCTTTTGGATGTCGGTTGAATATAAGACCTAGAATAAGTCCACGCATGTTGGCGATAAGAAATAAAGGCTGTGTGGTAGAGAGCGCTCTACGCGATAAGATACCGGTCATTGTAAATCAATCAAAGACTTATATTGTTTGGTTTCCAATGAAGTGTTTACGTATCCTATACATTTTTTAGAGACTGGAGTATAAAGTATCTCTTTAAAATTAGGTCTACCTACACTCAACTGTTGGTTATAGTCGCTACCAAAAATACCGCAAGGAAATATCTTCCGGCAGAAAATCCACATAACTTAAACAAAAGAATTTTAATTATCATCTGTAGTATAAAATCCTCATTATAATAACACATTAGCTTACCAGTAAGTCACGATCAATAACCATGAAAAAACGCACGCTCACTCACACAATGTCAACAATAACTTGTCTTTCGAAACAACTAAAGAAATACAACTTTTGACGGATACTACTTTACAGAACCACTGTCACTGGTTTCACGCGAATTACTCGAATATAATGTTAATAATCCGTTATAGTAAAGTAGCAGATAGTGTAGTGAATCGATTGGAGCTGCTATATTGAGTTTTATTGTGATAACGCGGGATGTGTGAAGCGACGCGCGTTCGACCGAGCGTTGCTCACGCGCACGTTTGAGGAGGCTGTTATCGCGAACCTCCCGACATCTTCAGAGGTAGTGGCGCTATGATTTTGTTAGAGTTAGGACAAATGCTATTGGATCAAAATATATTGGAAATGGATCGATAGTTCTTCAAGGTTTTGACTCCTTTTTTAAAGAACATAATGACCACACTCTTGCTCCACGTCTTCGGAGTTCTTCCCGAAAAAAGGACGGAATTGAAAATACGCTGAAGCTGTTGTAGCGTAGGAGTTCCACCAGCTTTTAGGAGCTCCGTTGTAATTCCATCCTTTCCGGGGGCTTTTCCGTTTTTACGCTATCTGAGAGGCATCACAATTTCATCTAGGCTGATACTCGTATCTGGAAAATCTTCGGTATAGTAGCGGGTTAGAGTTGCTCTAGGTATTGCTTATACTAAGTTAAATAAATAAATAAATTATTGTATTCTTTCTTGTAACAAACGTATGGTCACTCTTGCACTCGTGTGAATGAATATATGAAATTGTACACACCTTTTGCCAGCAGTTAAGTTCTCTTGTTGTATTGCTAAAATAATATTCGATTTATGGATTATCTACCTATGTTAATAAACTTACTAACTAGATGCGTACCGCGGCTTTGCCTGCGTAAGAACATAAGTATTCTCTATGTAAAAAAATAGCCTACGTGCTATCCTGATGTAGAAGCTGCAACGTTGTAAAGTTTCATCTTAAACCCTTACTGTACTTACCGTAGTTTTTGCCTGAAGGAGTACAGAAATACATCCAATCCATTGTATTTTCAACCGAATTCCGAAAAGAAGGAGGTTCTCAATTCGTCTGTATGTTTTTTTTAGTATGTAGGTATGTTACGCAATCACTCCGTCAATTCTGAACCGATTCGAATGATTCTTTTTTAATCGATAGTGTACGTTTCCGAGGTGGTCCCATTGCAATTTCATCGAGATCTGATAAGTATCTCCAGATATATGATGATAAACGTCTCAAACTTGCTACTGAAACTGACTTGCGGGGCATGGAAGTCGGTTGTTTTAGTTTTTAAACTATCTTAATTATAGTTTTAGGATAACATACTGTCATCGGTAAACGTAGCGTAGGAAGCCCTGTGACAGGTGAAGCGACGACATTGGCAAAGCGGTGGGCAGTGACTGGAAACAAAGAGCCGAAGATCGGGCTCTGTGGCGTGACTTGGGAGAGGCCTATGTCCAGCAGTGAACTGATACCGGCTGATTATAATGATGATGATGATACTCTCATATATATAACAGCTTTTGTTTATTATTTAAGACGACGCGTGACGACGGTCTCGTATATACTAATATCTACAATCTATCTCATTTACTACTTATAGCTCAGTGGTGTGACTTGATTAAACATGGCGTGCAAGCAAAACTACCTCTTGAGCACTATCTCTTTATATATTTTGAGGGCCCTGTGGTGTAGTGAGAGAATGGTCGGCTCCGCCTCCGAATCTCCACCGTGCACCAATGGATTTTTCTTTCGAAAAATGTATGTGCGCTTTTCACAGTGGCCCCCCCGGTGAAGGTAAAACATCGTAAAGAAACCAACAACCCCGTAATAATAATTAGTCCATTAATTAATAACTATGTATTTTCATTGAATAGGACTATGTTTTGTTATCATTAGAACTTTCCATCATACAAGTTTTTTTTTAATATCTTATAGGCTATCGTTTGGACCACTATCTCACCTGTTGGTAAGTGATGATGCGGTCGAAAATGGTAAGCACGCTAGGCCTAGAATGGGAACTGGCTCTCAAGAATAGCTGCCAGTACACATTAGATGTTTTGGCGACAGATTTTCTAACTTGAGAGTAGTAGCTGGCCAGGCGGACACTAGATAGTGTCTTACTACCATGCAAAGATGATGAGGGTCTTTAAACAAAGCTTGTTTTCAAAAATGTTTTTTAAAATATAATTGTCGGCTACGTCTCGACATATATGGTGGTATGTCTTGTAACAGTTGATTGCTCACATATCACGAACGACACAAGTTCTACCAACTATACCAAGTTCTACCAACTATACCAAGTTCTACCATAGATTATTGTAATAGCAATCATAATTATAGCTCTAGGCAGCAATATGATATCTACAACAATTTTAATATTAAGTTACTGACTGCATCGGAAATGACACAGTAGTATCACATGAGAAACATTATCTAGGTAGGTATATGATTGTGTGTTTTTTTTATTATATGTAGGTTTTATTATATGTATTGTAGGTCAATTACCTCATATAATAAGCGAGACGCTCAACGATGTAAGCAATGACGTCTGCCTGTAACAGATACAGTGGCACAAAACTTTGAATTTATAGAATTTTGCGCGTCACTGCTCTACGCCCGCTACTTTTCTAGATCTTACAGTATGAGTGTCACATGCCCTATAATTTTACTAAACACCGTTCTACACACGAAAAAAAAAACATTTCGATGTATCAGCTTAATCACAGACAATGTGACTACCCCCGGCAGACTAGCAGAGTCCTGTTCTCCACCGGCAAATAATGTATATGTATATAATGTAAAAGGCTTTATTTGTAACTAGCTGTGCCCGCGACATCGTCCGCGTGGAAAAGTGTCTTTGGGTAGCATTTTTAATTATTTAGGCTAATTGTTTTACAAATAAGACACACATGCGTATCCCACCTACACCGCACCGTACCATGCCGCGCAAGTCCCCTTCCCCCCTCTCCCTCACTCTTCCCCCCACCCCCCTTTCCACTTACTTACGCCTCCCTCTCTCTCTTCCCCCCACTTACCCCTCCACTCCACCGCTATCATCCCCCCACTCCCCTCCCGTCCCCTTCCCCCCACTTCCCTCTCCCCTCCCCTTCCCCCATTTCCCCTCCCCTTCCCCCCACTTCCCTCTCCCCTCCCCTTTCCCCCCATTTCCCCTCCCCTCCCCTTTCCCTTCACCTCCCCTCCCCCTTCCCCTTTCCCGCACTTTCACGTCCCCTCCCTCCATCTTCCCCTCACTTCCACCTCCCCTCCCCTTTCCCCTCACAAACTTTGAATGTCATATTTATTTCAAATACAAATACATAATACAAAATTTATTAATTGACATAGTAGTTTACAAGTTATTTGATTGATTTATATTGAATCAACAGCCTAAACAATAAGTTTCAAGCTTCTAGCTTTAAAAATGACGATACCTCCATACAACTTTCATCCCCCTTTCAACCCCTTACAACCCTCTTTTCGCATTAAAAAGTATCCTATGCCCTTTGGCTGTGGAGTCTAGACTATCTGTGTACCAAATTTCATTTAAATCCGTTCAGTAGAACATTCACATAAACCTTACATATCTCCATACAAACTTTCATCCCCTACAACCCTATTGTTATTTTAACACCCTTGAGGGTAAAACTTTTACAAACTTTTAATGTCCTATTTATTTATATCGAATCAACAGCCTAAACAATACGTTTCGAGCTTCTTGCTTTAAAAATGACGATACTTCCATACAACGATTCATCCCAACCATTTTTAGGGTTCCGTAGCCGAATGGCGAAAAACGGAACCCTTATAGATTCGTCATGTCTGTCTGTCTGTCTGTCTGTCTGTCCGTCCGTATGTCACAGCCATTTTATTCCGAAACTGTTAGGATTACAGAATTGAAACTTGGTAGGTAGATGTATTCTGTGAACCGCTTTCCGATTTTTATGCAAAAATAAAAAATATAAAAGTTTAAGGGCATCCCCATACATGGAACTGAAACAAAAAAAAATTTTTTTCAATCCTAAACGTGTGGGGTCTATGGATAGGTCTTCAAACATGACATTGAGGTTCCTAAAATCATTTTTACTCAAAGTCAATCATTTCAGAGATAGGCGCGTCTAAAGTGGTAAAATGTGTCCCCCCCCCCCCCCCCCCCTCTAACATTTAAAGTATGGGAGTGAAAAATCTTAAAAAAATATATGCTGTAGATATCAATAAAAACTCTCAACGAAAATTGGTTTGAACGAAATACAGTCAGCAGTTTTAGAGATAATTATGGCGACCGCAAAGATAACTTTGTTTTTCATACAAACACTATGAAAAACAAAGTTAATTTTGTAGTTGCGAAAAATCATAGTTATGGAATACTTAACTGTGTTACGAAACCCTACGAGTGCGAGTCCGACTTGCACTTGGCCAGTTTATTTCGCTTTAAAAAGTAGCCTATGGTCTTTTTCAGGTTCTAGACTATCTGTGTACCAAGTTTAATTTAAATCGGTTCAGTGGTTTTGGCGTGAATGTGACACAGACAGACAGACAGAGTTACTTTCGCATTTATAATATTAAGTAAGGATTAGAATAGTTTAACTTGTTAGTTTACAAATAAAGCCTTTGGCCGGGTTTCAAATTATGCATGTTTATGTGAAAAAAAAAACTTAGTTATGCATTTCTTTAGATTTGGGTTTTCATTATCTAGTTACTGTGGATTGCATACGATTATGTTAATATGTTTACTAAATTTGAATAATACATTAAAAAATTGTGTGTCGACTAATGCAAAAAAAATCAGGCATGTATGCTCTACCCGTGCGAAGCCGGGACAGATTGTCAGTAAAATAAATATAAGACAATTCGCATATTCGCAACCCTTCGATGTTATTGTACTACGTACATTTACCTCCACGTCGAACCCAATTCCCGGGCATCGAGCCTAAACCTGGTGACCATTTGACGTGATATTGGAATTCGTACCGGACCTGCCCGGATCGGCTCCGTATCTCGCTGACACCGCAGGATGTCCGGTTTATTTCCTGATGATATTACATCCAGGCCTGCTGAAATTGTCGACATTGATTTACCGCAGCTTTTTACCGCATTTAAGCTTACTGTCTTGCTCATTGAACCATAATAATCAATTTTGCTACAATAATTTTCTTTCACTTTGACATGTCCTACTCGACTATGCCAAAGCTATAAAGGAAGGGTTTTTGGCAGTCTATACATATAAACTATGTTTGTATTTACGAATGGTGGCACATGCGTAATAGTGTAGCGTCTAAATGACTTATATAAGATGTCAGATTTATTAGTCAGTAGTTAGTATGTCAGAATTGAATTATTTTACTATATTAAAATGTAACTAATGGCCGGTTTCTGAGTACATTTATTGAGAGTATATCAATTCAATAACGGTACAATTAATTCGATAAACTCTCAATAAACCGACCTCAGAAACCGACCATTAGACATGTCACTAGTTGGTTCGTCAAGTTTCAGTATCATGTTCTGGACCAGCTAGTTTGGGATAGTTAAGCTTTGTGTATTGAACTAGAGTCAATATGTTTCGTTGGGAAGGAGCGTCAAGCGTTTGGACCCACTGCCGTCAAAACATAGTCGGCAGAAGGCTAACCTAGCATCGGCACTTAACACCACACAAGCCTACTCCGAAGTGGTAATCCGAAGTACTTGTACTATTCATTATTCTGTGTCCGAAGTATCGGCTGAAATTATCGGGCGTTTCCTACTACGAATCACATTCGGTTTGGGCGGTTCAGCTTATCATTCAGTCCGATCGAAATTCATTTGACATTTTGTTGTATGGTAAACCCTACTAAACGAAAAAATCCCGGACGATAATTTGACAAGAGTTTTATCGTCATTTTATGTCAAAAATATCCAAAGTTTTTTACTTTTTACTCCGAACTTTAGAATGTATGACACATTCGGAGTTAGCCTCCAGGTGAGGTAGTGTTCAAGTCATTCCAGCATGAAAAAAAACGAAATATCGTTTAAGTATGGTCTGACCTAGCTTTATAGAGTGAAAATCTAAAGGGAAATTAATATCTCGCGGAAACTCTCGTATGATTTTACAGCAAATAGTTCATATCGACTATTAGTTCAGAATTTTCCGCTGCGGTTCGAGAGAAATAGGTCAGGGTTGAACTCGGTTGGTAAAATCTCTACGTGATTAAAAGCTTGTACAGTTATTTAGTACTTATGCACTGTGTTAATTGATTCATAAAGGTACGACCACATCGCGGCATCCTGCGTGCGCGATCTCGGCGGCGATCAGACAGCGCAGTAGTATTTGTACCGACTGGTTCACACCAAATGCTATATCTACGGCGCTCAGAAAACAATAGAAATTCAGATCACGAACGCGCACGCGGACGCAGAACCCCCGACGCAAAAAGAGTGTTATAAGTTTGACGTGTGTATCTGTTTATCTGTGTATCTGTCTGTGGCATCGTAACGCTCAAACGGATGTACCTATTGATTCAGTTTTTTTTTTGTTTGATAGGTGTATTTGTTTTATTCTGTTGTGATAGGTGTATTTGTTTTATTCTGTTGTTTTGTTTCAATGTGTTTCATTTCTGGTAACTTTTTTTTTTTAATACTTTATAGGTTAGCGTTTGACCACTATCTCACCTGTTGGTAAGTGATGATGCGGTCGAATATGGTAAGCACGCTAGGCCTAGAATGGGAACTGGCTCTCAAGGATGGATACCGGAACACATTAGATGTTTTGGTGACAGATTTTCTAACTTGAGGGTGGTAGCTGGCCAGGCGGACACTAGATAGTGTCCTACCACCATGCGGGGATTGTTGGTTTCTTAACGATGTTCTTACCGAGGGCCACTGTGAAAAGCGCACATAATTTTTTCTATAGAAAAATTCATTGGTGCACGGCGGTTTGAACTCGGTACCACGGCATCAAAGGCGACCGTTCTCTCGATTACGCCACCGGGCCCTCTCAAAGGCGACCGTTCTCCCGATTACGCCACCGGGCCCTCTCAAAGGCGACCGTTCTCCCGATTACGCCACTGGGCCCTCTCAAAGGCGACCGTTCTCCCGATTACGCCACCTTATTTTGTTTTATTAGAGAAGATAAATTATTATAGCAGGGGGAAGAGACATCTCAAAAACTTGAATGTCCTTTATAAGTAAGGACACTGTGAAAACACCACTAGCTAGTCAATGACGCAGTAAAGTTCAAAACTAATAGATAAGACATATACTTATAATTAAACAGTAGTTGTATCAAAAATACAATCAAAAGCAAAATAGCTGTTAGGTACATACATACCACTTTTTAAAGCAAGTACATACATATACTAATTTACGACACTTACAATAAATCAGTTTTCGTTCTAAATAAATAAAAAAATGTTTTACTATTTCATAAATTTTTTAATAAAAATTATCTGAAGTAGTACTGAAACATGCATGCCAACCGTGCACCCCCAGGTGCACGGTTGGCAACCCTTCCTTAATCTGTTTTTTTTTTTTAATTGTGAAGTAAATTTAAAGCTTATTACTTACGCTTTTTTATATCTATATGATCTATTTAATGTTATTTGACGTGTGTAGGTGCAGATTTTTATCTGCCCATAATCCCATATACTGAATAAATGTTTTGACTTTGACTTTGAAACAATTTGTTTGCCTGTTCATCATAGATTTAAAATAAAAACGTTCGTAAGAATGTTTTTCAGAAACCGAAAATTGAAGTTGTTATCTTTTGTCATGCCAGTAGTGTGGAGTGCGCGAACAGCGCCCGGCGGAGAGTTAAAAGGAGATTAAATTGAACCCGTGATTTATTACCTGTTCCACTCACACCACACTAAACTCAGTATAACAACTTTTTTAAATAATTCAAGAATGGTAAATATATATAAGGAGTTATACATACATGTATTAAAATACGGGACTTGTCGTGCTTAAAGATTATTTTAAATTACCTCAACCCGTGCCTCGACGTTTCAACCAAGATGCATTGATCGTGGTCACGATAAGACTAGAAATTGTGGGTATCGCACTATTATTGAGAGTTCGTTGGAACTATCCTCAATTGAGGGGTCTGATACAGTACGATATGTTCACTGTCTTGATGTCAAGATTGCTAAAAAAATCGACTTCAAATTTCGCGCTACTTATTTTTAGTACGAAGTTTGAAGTGTTTTTATCCATATCTCTGGACATACTGGACATATCTCGATGAAATTGAAATGGGATCACCTGAAAAATATACCGCCTCCATAAAAAAAAAAAAATTCGAAATCAGTTTAGGCGTCTTCGAGTAATCGGTAAACACACATTAAATAAAACCGGCTAAGTCGAGTTGAACTCGCCCACCGAGGCTTCCGTTACAACCAATTAAGCTAGACCTCTAAATTGTATCAGCGGTCATATAACTCAGAGGTCTACATTAATTGGCACTTACTATGTATGTATGGGGACACCCTTTAATTTTCAATTTTTTGTTTTTTTTGGAATTATTCCTAAATTTTTGCTGTAAGACCTTGCTAAATTTCATGATTCTAGGTCAACGGGAAGTATGTTATTCTATAGGTATATCCTATAGGTTTTCGACCCAAAACCTATAAGGTACTTCCGGTTTACCTAGAATTGTCAATGTTGGTTATAAGCAAGGTCTTAGAGCACAAGTAAAGGAAAGAATCCGAAAAATAAAAAAAGTTGAACATTAAGGTACATTTTGGTACCAACAAGTTTTCGTGAAAATCTAATAAATCTAAATTTGCTCATATATTTTTATTGTGTTGACTCAAGACCTTGAGTTTTATACACCCAATAGAAACTATAAACCTCAGTATCGGGTATACATTTCAACTTGCTAGGTCCACCCGTTCCTGAGAAAATCAGTGGTGACACACGGACAGACGGACAGACAGACGGACAGACAGACAGACAGACGGACAAGAAAGTGATCTTATAGCGGTTCCTTTTTTTACTTTTTTAGGTACGGAACCCAAAAAAAGAAGATTCCGAAGAATTGAGAACCTGCTCCGGTTAAGAAGAGTCCAAAATCTTATCAAGTCAGAGTAGTTGAGTAGCAAAAACACCACTGTCCTTGAATATTACTAGCAAATATGTAAGCCAATATACATTCTAGCTAATCATAATATACCAAGAAAATCAACAATATCAAGATGGCCGCGTATGCGATTTGCGTAGAAAGTAGTGTCGGATACTTTAAGTGATAATTAACAGATTTTGATGTTAAATCAAAGTAAATATAAAACTTTATTATTGTTGAAGTAGTCCCGAATATGCCGCGATAAATAAAAAGGGCTCCGGAAACCGGGAAACGTGACAGCAAAGGTTGAAAGATGAGCATGAGTTGTCCTATCATTGACAGTTTGAACAGTCAGTCGGTGTTGGTAAATGCTCGAAGGTGAACCTAGGTAGAACTTATACGTACTAATTTGATAGTCAAATTGTGTTTCTTCAGTAAGTAGATTATAATAAATCTGTAAAAACCCAGTTTTTAGTTAGGTTTTACAAAATACATCCATTTAATTTCAGTGTTCAGTTAGTTTTCTTTGTTGACTATAAGTACATTTGCTTCTTACACTTAGAGGCAAACTATGTCACTGTCCACAATCATAGGGGCAAATTCACCACTGTCCTCTTGTACACAATACAATAAAATAATGTACAAGACAATACGACGCAAATCTCCGATACCGAACGTTTTCAGTATCGAGGCGATTACTGCAATACCAATCAGAATGTCAGCGACGCGTGCATGTGTACGCATCTCTTTGAACTTATAATGCAGTAGGTAGGTAGATGAAAACTTGCCAATGCCATTATTAGATTTATTAGTTTTTATTAAATTTATTTTTTACGATTTAGAAATTTCACTCTCTTACTTATGACTTACTGCTATCCCGAATATTGTGTCAGGCTCTCGATCGGAACTCGGAAGCGGTATGAGAATTTCAAATGACATTAAAAGCACCACGGTGTTGAATAAATGGTGCTTTTAATGGAACCTAATTTGTGCCATTTTTAAGCTCGTGTGGACGGCCTTGACCCGCTTTGCTTTACAAAGTGTTTTTTAGGGTTCCGTAGTCCTGACAAGGAACCCTTATAGTTTCGTCATTTACGTCTGTTTTTCTTTCCGAGGTTTTGCTAAGATACCGTTAATACTAGAAAGCTGTAATTTTGTGGGGGTATGTAAATAAATGACGCCGACAAAGTACTGAAATAAAATTTTGAAAAATATTTTTTTTAGGGTAGCTCCCCTATATGAGAGGTGGGGATGAATTTTTTTTTCATCGTCTACCCTATCGTGTAGGGTATCGTTGAATAGGTCTTTCAAAATGACTTAGGAGTTGCTAATACCATTTTTCGATTGAATGCTCCATTTACGAAATATTAAACTTTAAAGTGCAAATTTTTGTTCCAGTAGGGCGTCCCCCCCCCCCCCTCTAAAAGCTAAACTGCTGGCTTGAAAAATCTGGAAAAATTCGTGATAATAGAACATTTCATGAACTTTAAAGGAAAATTATAGCGGTTAAGATAACTTTATTAGTTTAGCAGTAATAGTGGTTGAACTTGGGTGTAGGATAATTTTGTACCTTATATAAAATCCTTAGAATAAATCCTTTAAAGTGACAAAGACGGAGTACCTAGTTGCTTGTTTATAACGGGTAAAGACTTGCATTGAATAACAGGCTAGTACGGAACCCTATACTGCACGTGGCCCGACACGCACTTGGCCTGATATTTTTTACTAAGTAGAATAGATAGATAAGTACTTTTTAGTATTTTATAGTAGCAAGACTTCTCTTTCAAGAGGCATGTCAGGATCGTAGCATGTGGAAAGAAGTAGTCTTTGCCTACCCCAACGAGAAAAATGCGTGATTTTATGTATGTATGTAAGACTTCTCCTTTTCCGTGGCGACTAGTAAGCACGATTTATTTTTAACCGCTAAACAAGAAGTTTTCACATTAATTTCAAGTTAAGACTTTCAATAATAAATCGTTGGACAATACTTCAGTGCTATGGCTGAATTCACATAAATACAAATATGGATTTTTAGGGTTCCGAACCCAAAGGGTGCCAATGGAACCCTATTACTGAGACTCCGCTGTCCGTCTGTCTGTCTGTCTGTCTGTCTGTCTGTCTGTCCGTCTGTCACCAGGCTGTATCTCATGAACCGTGATAGTTAGACGGTTGAAATTTTCACAGATGATGTATTTCTGTTGCCGCTATAACAACAAATACTAAGAACAGAACAAAGTTAAAAATTAAAGAAACGTTTAAAAAAAGTTTTTTACGATAGCGCCATGCCATCTAGATGATCATTAAAGATGGCGCTATCGTCTTTACCTAAATCTGAATCTCGGAAGCGGCTCCCAACGATTAAATAAAATTTAGTATACAGGGGATTTCGGGGGCGATAAATCGATCTAGCTAGGAATCATTTTCAGAAAATGTTGTTTTATTCGTGTTTTCAATAATCAACTTAAAATATTACTCTTCCCGACATCTATGTGTAGATTACTCTTCCCGACATGGCGAGTAGAAGTAGCTTTAGTGTTACTGTGTTGCTAAAAGGTTAGTGGCTCTCAATTTAAAAAAAAATAGTATTATTATTCGTCAATAGATGTCGGGAAGAGTCATATTTGTCTGTTTAAGTGGCAAAAAATACCGAGCTAAGCTCGGTCAACCAGATATTTAATAATATTTATTACTACTATTACTACTATATAATACTATTCTACCTTTGTTTTAACGTTTACTTAGTTGGTGTTCGGTTCGGAACCCTCCGTGTGCGGGACAAAAGTCTGACTCGCACTTGGCCAGTTTTATTTTTTTTGGTTTTCCGTCGTCGGCTAAAATATGTTTCAGAGGCGTAGCAAAGGTATTACGACTTGTGCCTTTATAAAATATTAACTCTCCCACGTATATATTGTAGGTGTATTTTTTTGTCAGGCGTTTGTTAACCTTTCTGGTAATTTGTATGTATATAGTTTATTGTATGTATATCTGACACCGACTCTTTGGCCATGCAATTCATTTCATTTCGATTTCGGTACCTACCTACAATCTAAATATACTTACAATCAAATTTCTTTAGATACAATTTCTAAATTCAACTCGGGCAGAGGTAACCAACATGGCTTTATGCTCTTTTCTATATTATACAGGTTACGATACCATTTCTGTGAAGACGACGACGTTAGGATAGAACCTATGGCGTAAGCGTTTATTTTATTATAAAACCATGGTACCATCATCCCATTACCTCTGTAACCTATGAACGACGACATACCTACTTATTTTGAGCACCCCAAGGAGTAGGAAATATTATTAACTAGCGGTCGGTGTGAACTAATACGCTAAAAAAGAAATGTGACCGATTGTGGCTAATGCATTGTTTTTGTGGTCTATGTCTATAATTTAAGATCGTTTAAAAAAACTAAAATAACTAATAAACTAAGAACCGACTTCAAACGTCGCGCTAGCCTGCAGTAAGTAGCATGTCGTCGAGGTATATAAACGCATCGTAATACAAATGTTGATATATTAAAAACGGCTTGACCGATTTCTTTAAAATTTAAATGGGACTGTGACCTGTGAACCTTTGAAAAAAAAAAAGAATTTTCCAAATAGGTTCGAGCATCTTCGAGTAATCTGTGAAGATTCATTAAAAAAAGAGATTCTGATGAATTGAGAACCTCCTCCTTTTTTGTGAAGTCGGTTAAAAATAATTACTCTTTGGTATAGGGGTAGCAGCAACCACAGCGCATGCGCAAAACGTCAACTCGCATCACCCCACATAACCTACAACTGAGACATCAAAACATAGCGGTGCAAAACAATTTACTTTTTTACCGAACTCGGGCTACTATTCGTATTCTATCATTGGTGTGTTAGCATCGGACCACGGCTTTTCAATTGAACATTATTAGAGACAGTTTGATCGGAAATCGGGAAGTCGACGATCAGGACAAGTGTGTAGTGTCGTGTTTAAATACATTCTTACGTATGTTTTACGGTTAAAGCTATAAAAGTGATGAGTTTTACACCTACTTAATTGTCTTTTCAATGTGTACGTTGCAAATAATGTTGGCAAAGTAATGGTAAGCTAAGTTTGAGGTTGTTTTCCGTCTCTTTCTCAAACGGGTACAGTCAGTGCTTAGATGTGATTCACGTAGAAACTGTTAAATAATCTGTGGTGAAACGAAGTTCAAACATATTTGTTTATCAAGGTCGTGAAGAATTTGAAATTGTAGTCTAACTTTTGTCATGTTAACAATAAAACACTTGACATACATTTTAATAACTGCAACATCAGTGGCCAAGGTGTTGAAGATGTTCATAATCTACAGTAGCCGCTTTACCATCATACATAAATAAAATCACGCCTTTTTTCCGTTGGGGTAGGCAGAGACTACTTCTTTCCACATGCTACGATCCTGACATAATACTTCTTTAGCTTCTTCCACTTTCATAAGTGCCTTAATCGTCAGTTCATCGCCTTTACCATCTGCTGTCTGTTTTATTGTCCACTATAACATAATAAACTGCTAGGTACTTCATTTTATAGGTATCTGTAGTTTTTTTTTTGGTTTCTCTAAATACTTAGCAACTGTAACAGACCTCAAAGAAAATTAATGATGTCATGCTTATGAACACGGGCTGCCACGCCATTCCAATATTATCCGTGGTATTTTATGAAAAAAGCGAGGTAAGGTAATTGAACTTTTAGTTATGCTGTTTAAACCGTAGTCATAAAGTAATGTCTATTATATATATATATATATTAGAATATATTATTTATATGTATATTAGAAGAAAAATTCAGTGGACTAAATCATAAAAGTGTTAGTTTTGTCGGTTATGATGATTCTTTGAATTGAAAGCAAGAAAGACAGAAAATACATTTATTCCACAACTAACCAACAAAGCTACACAAAAACAAGAAAATATGATAAAAATATGGGTTGGATTTAGAATCGTTTGGCACGAAAAAGGGGGGGTAGAGGGGTGGAATGGGAAGGGGAGGGTCCCCTCTTCACTACCCTACCACTCCCATTACAAGGTAATGCATAGTTTTTGAGTTATGCCTATTTTTGTTGGGTTTGATTTTGGATTTTTGGTTGTATTTAGACTCGTTTGGCATGTATTTGATATAAAATTTATGGGGATGCGTAGAGGCTAGGTCCCTGATTGTAACAATACCATTCTTATAACAAGGTAATGCATATTTTTCAAGAAAACGATTAAACAAAATCTAACCTAAAAATATACTAAACCATAAAAACATAGCGCAAATAATAGTTACAACGGCTAGATAACTGTTCGCAAATTTTAGTAATATGATTTACCACTACTAAATTAGTAAGAAGTCACCACCAGAAAAAAACGAGGTTAGGTTAGGTTGAAACTGCGACAACACAACGCGCGAGCCGAGCGAGCGAAGCGAGCGTGCCGGCGAAGCGCTAAAAAGTCTGTTAAACATCCAAGAAAACAGTGATATTGATCAGCGAAGTGGTACAAAAAAGTGAGGTTATGATTTTACAAAAATAGGCATAACTCTAAAACTATGCATTACCTTGTAATGAAAATGGTGGGAACAGGAAAAGGGGACTCTCCCTTACCCCTCACCTCCTCACCCTCCCTTTTTCGTGCCAAACGATTCAAAATTTTTACCTAGTGTAGTTATGATTTTGCAAAAAAAATCATAACTCAAAAACTATGCATTACCTTGTAATGAGAGTGGTGGGGTAGTGAAAGGGGGACCCTCACCTACCCCCTCCACCGCTCCACCCCCACTTTTTCGTGTCAAACGATTCTAAATTTCAACCAAAAATATAACTGATATGAAACAAAAACAAAGTTAAAATAGAAACTAAAAAAACATCAGTTACTTATTTCTTCTCACGGTAGTTGCTGAAAAGGCCTATCTCAGCACAAAAATGTTCAGGCAGATACCTGAACGCTGATTTTCAGATAGCCCTAAAGCGGGTGATGGACTTAATCGAATCGAAACAGATAAAACAATAAACTTATATTTTGATTCACAATTCATTTAAAAAGCATACTTATAAACAACAATCCCATCTATATACAATAGTTAATAACTGCATAAACAAAATTAAAATTAAAATACACTTCTAAAACCATACACAATTGCTCTGTAGGCATTTCCAAAGACTTGTAGTACCTACAATATTGACAAATATCACAAGCATGCCCTTTTGTGGACCTCTTCACTCGTCTGTTTGCCTTTTATAAGTAGAGCATACTCAATTTCCGTCATGACTTGAAACACATAATGCAAGATTATGTTCAAATACTGGCCATCATCTTTCTTTATCAGCTTTATTTCACCCACCGTTGAGCGTAGGCCTCTTTTCGCTAACGCCACATTAACATCCACAAAATCTTAGCCTTAGCTTAGCAAACAAAGCCAGTAATGTAAGTACTTACTGAAAAATATTTCAAAAAATTTCCACTCTAAAATCCAATTGCTCACTGAATGTTCAATCATCAATCTACGCAGGAAAGCTATAATATCCACAAAAGAGCAAGTTCCAAGGGCGAGGATATAGCCGTGAAGGTAATCGTATGGAAAGATTACTCAGTTATCTTCGCTCCATTACTTCTGGCATTTGAACTTTCCTGATTGCCCTCACTTGAAGCTGAGACTGACTTAGAGGAAGTACTTCGTCATAGCTGCTCAGATGATAACCTAACACCTGACTGGAATATCAAGCAGTTAACAAATAGAGTCGCAAGTTTGGAAGCAAGCGATATTGATTTATGCTAGTAATATACCTTTCTATCTATGGCTAGCTAGCAAAAAGTCGAACCACTACGATGCGAATGCACTGTGGTCATTGACTGATAGACAACAAACGCTGTCAAAGTCGGCGAGCGAGTTCAGTCATTATGTTCTCTCTGATCGAAATGATAGTGGCTTTTTATATTCTAATTCGCTAATTTCCAGATTTGATGTCGTCGTTGTGTTACTTAACTAATTGTTGTTTAACCATCCTTACCTATACTTGTTGTCCGAAAATGGTTGTCTGTTGACCCTCTCTGTATGGTTTAATAGTTAAACAGGTTTCGAATAAATTTTACACAAGCCCTTGTATAAGAACAGCACATGGGGATTCTGTCTGATGTACATTAATTGACTAGGTATGTCATCGAAGCGAAAAAACATGCTTAATCTATTTATTAATAAGATGTGTTTTATATTTCCATTAAATTCTTATAATATGAGAATCTTGGAGTTTAATACCTCGAAAACTAGCTTAGGTAACTTGAAAAGAGATATGTTAATACATACAGATTTTTTAGAACTTGATTTGACCCTTTCGTCCTCCCAACCAGTTTCTGAACAGCTGTTTCTACCCTACACTAAACATCTGCCATCCATTCTTACAAGAATTATTTTCCTTGATTGTATGGCACATCATAACATGACAGTTTCAAATATACCTAACTATGTATTTTAGTTTTCGGCATTATAAGACGCTGACGCTATTGATTCGTTGGGTGCGTGTTCTCACTATAAATATGCTCTCACCTTGTCATATTATTTTGATGGGAGACAATCGTTTCCATTTGCCTCTTGTCGTTGCCATTGCACCCTCATTTCGCCCTTGATGCGTTAAGCAACCATTTTCTCTAGCCTTCTTTTAGTTACATCATTAGAGGGATTTATCACTGTCTGCGAGCAGCCCTCAAGAATATTAGACACATACTCCGTAATAAATGATAATGGAGCAGTCCCAAGAGAGTAAGTACACCTCGACCATTTTCGTGAACTTAAGGAGGTGCGTATTTATACGGCACCTTGGACTCAACAAGGCCGTATGGTGAATGATCCTGGCTGTCGAGAATGTGTCTGTGTGGGTGTAATCTTGTTGGTTGTCAATGTCTAGTTGATTGGTATTTAACTTACCACTTTCGCATGAGCAATGCTTTACAACCATTCCATAAAATTGGCCTTACACTATTGCATATTATTGCAAGCCGTTTTAGTATGTATGCATGTATGTAATAATATGATTGTGTGGGTGAAATCTCGGAAGCTATATCAGAACCTAAACTTTCCGACGTTCGATTGAACTTTAATTTGAATTACTAACATATAATTTGATGACAATGCAATTGGCAATTGCACACACACGTGTGTGTGTACACACACACACGCACACACAATACCTCTTTTAAACTTACTATTGGGATACTATATACTTCAGTTGTTTTGTTGTAGTTTTATTAATTTTGTTTTAATTTTGTATAATTTACTATTTTATTGCCTTTTTAGTAAACGATCGATGATATCATATTGTTATTTTTGTACAATATTTAGCTACTGCTGCAATATAATGTAAAATAATGATCACTGCAGGAAGAGTGAATCTCACAACACAGGGTTTCCTAGTGTGAGATTCAAAGCGCAAAAGCTTTGTTTTAGTATATAAGCAATTACGAAACTCTGTTTTAATGTGCTAAAGTGCAAATAAATTATTTATATTTATAATTATATGTTACCATCGAGCTAAGATGAGCCGGACTGTTGGGACTGGAATTTAGTAACGGCACAAGGACAGTCGAATTTGAGCTAGAAAGTTAACATTATCATTAGTGTACTGTTCATACATGACAACGTATAATATAAATAAAAGTAAATAGAGGGCGCGGTGGTCTAAGTGGGAGAATGGTCGGCTTTGATGCTAGAGGTACCAAGTTTAATCTCCGTGCACCAATGGATTTTTCTGTCGAAAAATGTATGTGCGCTTTTCACAGTGGCCCTCCGGTAAAGGAAAAACATCGTTAAGAAACCAACAACCCCCGCATGGTGGTAGGACACTATCTAGTGTCCGCCTAGCCAGCTACCACCCTCAAGTTAGAAAACCTGTCGCCAAACATCTAATGTGTTCTGGCAGCTATCCTTGAGAGCCAGTTCATATTCTAGGCTTAGCGTGCTTACCATCTTCGACCGCATCATCACTTACCAACAGGTGAGATAGTGGTCAAACGCTAGCCTATATGATATAAAAAAACGTCTTTACAAAAAGCTTGTTTTAAAAGATTTAATTTATTTAGGTACATCTTCATTCGCTAATTTAGCAAATTGGAACCGATTGTTTAGGGCTATCGCAGCAGTGTATGTTTTGTTTATCGCAAAGTCCAAATTCAAACAAATTGTCCTTGAACAGTGAACCCTACATACTTCATGCAATGATGATTTATGAATGGTTGTATTGCTTTTTTATTGGTGATTAATATTTTATTGCCGCAATGCTAATGTCACGCTATCAATGCTTATCGCGAGCTAGCCAGCCCAGTACCTTGATTCTCATTTCAATCGGATACATTCGCATTCGGAAGCGTGATTTTGAATTTCGAATATCTAATATTCCGTGAGCTATTTGGTCGCGGAAACCTATCCGATTAGAATCACAGATTTTTACGATGTAAAATATCAAAAGTTATGGATTAGAGCATAGTGGATTACAAAGATCTGAGTCGAAGGAGTGGTAGTTTCCGAATCCGAATAGTATTTCGAATGATTGAGAATCAGCCCCAGGAAAGTTACTACCGAGCTAGCACTCGGTTTTCACTATTTAATTAATGTGAGTGTTTTTCTATGTTCAATTGTCATGATTCGAAGACCTTTGTATCAGGGAGGCCATCAGTAGGTATTTATATGTATCTACTACGCATTTCATTAACCGAGTGTTACAGTAATTAAATGAACTTTTAAATATCGAACCCTTTTCAACCGACTTCCGAAAACAAAGGAGGTTCTCAATTCGTCTGTATGTTTTTTGTTTTTGTGTATGTAACGCGATAACTCCGTCAATTCTGAACCGATTCGAATGATTCTTTTTGTTATCGGTAAAGTACGTTTCTCAAGTGGTTTAATTGTAATTTCATCGAGATCTGATAAGTATCTTCAGAGATATGACGATAAACGTCTCAAACTTGCTACTGAAATTGACTCGCGGGGCTTGAAGTCGGTTGTTTTAGTTTTTAAACTATCTTAATTATTAAACACAATCCAAAATTTCATCGCACCGACGGGACTTGAACCCGCAACCTCCGGAATAACATGTGTCGGTGCTTTGCCAATTAAGCCACGGTGCGAATTAACTTACGTAATAAGTAGTCATAGATGGCGCCACCAATGCATAATTGGGTTAACAAATACAATCCACTAATTTCGTCGTAACGATACTTCGCACCGTGGCTTAATTGGCAAAGCACCGGAACATGTTATTTCGGAGTTTGCGGGTTCAAGTCCCGTCGGTACGATGAAATGTTGGATTGTGTTTAACAATTTACAAAAATATAAAGTGTGAAACACTTCAAAGAAACATAATATTTTATCTTAATTATGTTTTACGGAAACAAGCGATAGTTTGAATGAGGAAGGTAGAACTTGAAGGAAACAAAACTGAGTTTAGGCCCTTTTCGTCTGGGGCCTTATTCAGTATGATCAATGAGATAACGCGTTTCTTAACGCGCCACGTTACGATATTGAAAAATTGTATTCTGTATGCCACACTATAGGTAAATTATACAAAACGCGCGCGTTACACGTCATCATATGTCACGATATTTTGACAGCTCAAAACGCGCTCATAACCTTACCCTACCGCGTTTTAATAGGCATAGAGAATACCATAACACGGAGATAACGTAACACGGCACGGTAAGACTTTAAAATGGTAATACCGAATAAGGGCCCTGGTCTCAAATATAGACTAAGGACACAGGAAAATTGAAGTTGATACATGTAATGTATGGTATTGTTAGCCTACTCGTAAGTTGTGCTATCGTATCAGTAACAGTATTCATTAAATTAATATTAATAAGTATAAGCTATATATAGATACCTTACACGTATCGCACACGTAGGTACGTTCGGTTACCTTATTATGTAGTACATATGCGGCGGTCGATCGTATCTGACGTTTTTATTAAAATTTGTTATTTCGTACACGTGTTGAGAAAGAGACAGATTTAGTTCGTTGTAAGGCACACGGTAAAAAATGTAAAGATTTTTGGCCTTGCAAAAAGTGCGACAAAAAGTGTAGCACTGAATAAACTTTGAGATAATTTCTACATCTAAAATGATAACGTGATAGTTTAATTCTCATCTGGATTTATTAAATTTGATTAAAAGTCTTGCAACGTATACATGTATAAATTGTTTATGTGGCTGAATCATTTAAGTACTGATAACGCTGTTTACCGTTTGGAAACCTTGCAAGATGTCACTTGTGTTTTTGAAGAATGTATACAAAGATTAGGAAGTGCTAAAATGAACTGTGATTTATAAAGAAAACCTTACATAATTAATTATTGAAACATTAATGAAAACTGAGAATGCCAAAGAGAATATTAGTCGTATTCCTCTGACTGACGGGAAGGAACTAGACGGAACCAAGATAAAGATCTACGAGAGAAGAATTTCTAAGAACTGCAAAACGTAGTTATCTAATCATCAAGTGGCCTTAACGATTTAGATGTACTTAAGCCTAGATATCGGCCTATAGCAGCCGATTACATGACTCTCGGGCGGTATTTTAGATATTCTATTAAACACGCGTGATAAGTGAAATATTACCTTAAAAGACTGATTAGGTACTGTCTCCTAAACTATTTGAAATTAACATACGGGACCATTTGCGACAGTGTTAAAGTTGAGACTGATTATTGACCGTTTCAATTTATCATGAGCAAAATCAACGACCAGCGAAATCAAGGTGAAGTGGACTCGAAGATATACGAAGATAGTTCACGGATTAACTTGATATGTGGAAGCGTGATGGACGAGATGATTACGCAGAGTCCGGAAGTGAAGATTTATAAGCCGACGCGGTATAGGTGGCTGATTCTCGGGTTATTCGTAATATTTTCAGCGTCGAACTCAATGCAGTGGACTCAATACACGATCATATCGGACATAGTGGTGAAATACTACGGGGTGCCGAGCACAGTCGTGTCGTGGACATCGATGGTGTATATGATCACATATGTGCCTCTCATCTTTCCTGCGAGCTTTCTGCTAAACATAGCGGTGAGTCAGCTTTTTTTACTTTCTTTAAAAGAAAATAAGCAAGCGTTTTACCACTGTCTCATCTGTTGCTGAGTGAAGATGTGATCAACGATATTGTGTACCTTTTCATAGACCTTCTGTTGCATATGAGTACTCACAAGTAATAGTGCCTTGCGGCTTTGTCTACTTCTATAAGTACCTACCCTATATCCTAGGACATAATAATATGACAAAGTTCAGCCAAGTGGGTTCGGCCGTTTAGTCGAACGACAAAATCGAACAAAACAGACAGAGGTACAAGAAAGTCTGCTTTCGGGTTTATAATATTAGTATGGAAGTCTGTCTCTGAAGTGCTGTAGCAACAGTAGGTAGACTCTTATCCTAGCTTCCAAAAATCAGAATTCTTAACTAGTAAAAAATTTCAAAAATTATTAGACGGTAATAAATATTGATTTTAGAGTATAAAGTAGATTTGAGTGCCTATATCATACCACTTTTGGTAAATCGCCGAATAACTTTTGCTATTTTATTGTCTTCAAAAGTTTGTAAGTCACTCATTTCCACCTTAAAGTGTTATGCAGTGATCAAATCTTATATATATAAAAGAAAGTCGTGTTAGTCCACTATTTATAACTCAAGAACCGCTTTACCGATATGGCTGAAAATTGGTGAGGAGGTAGCTTAGAGCCAGGAGACGGACATAGGATATTATTTATCTATATTTATAAAAAAAGTCGTGTTAGTTACTGCACTTATAACTCAAGAACGGCTGAACCAATTTTTATGATTTTTATATTTTTGGAATTGACTTTGTCAGGAATAGGATAATAAGTATTAAAAACAATGAATAATTGATCTAAAATAATATCGTTTAAAAACTAAAAAACAACCGACTTCAATGCCGCGCTATTCATTTTCAGTACCAATTTTGAGCTGTTTATCTCAATATCTCTGGAGATACTTATCATATCTCGATAAAATTACCATGGTATCACACTTGGGATATCTCCTTTCGAACAAAAAAAGAATAATCGAAATCGGTTCATAAACGACGAAGTTATCCGCGAACAAACATAAAAAAAATATTCATTTTCAGTACCAATTTTGAGATGTTTATCTCAATATCTCTGGAGATACTTATCATACCTCGATAAAATTACCATGGTACCACACTTGGGATATCTCCTTTCGAACAAAAAAAGAATAATCGAAATCGGTTCATAAACGACGAAGTTATCCGCGAACAAACATAAAAAAAAAAAAAAAAAAAAAAAAAAAAAAACAAATATACGGTCGAATTGAGAAACCTCCTCCTTTTTTTGAAGTCGGTTAAAAATTATAAAAGAAAAATTATTTTGTCAAAATGTTCCTGGGCTTCAACTGCCAATCATTTGATGTTCAATTATTTTCCGTCGATACAGTAAACCGCAAATTTATAAGGGTTCTCCACACGATTAGTGTATTTAGCCAGGGTCAACTATAAAAATTCTTCAAGTTTTTGTGAATTCAAGTCATGTAAATTTTACAAATATTAATAAATTTCAAATACTGTCAGTAATGACAATTGTATGACATATTTGTTGATTGTCAAATATGCGTGCGTTCAGAAATGCATGCTTACAAGCAATCAAGACAATAATAATCAATGCCTAATCAATTTTATATTTTGTCAGAATGTAGGTAAATACAGAGATATGCAAGAATGTGATAGCCAAATTTATGAGCGCCGTATGTATACAGTTTTATCCATAAGGCAAACAAATATTAGACAGTTATTCGTGAAGTAAGTATACTTATCCAGAATTAAAATTAACTACTGGTGATTATATTATTACAATTAAAATTAAACTCAATCGAACTAATGTCAAATTTATAACTTATCTATAACAATAATAACATTGTTTAATTCAATCATGTCTTGCTGACACGCAGTTGAAGTATTTGATTATTGTATTTTTATTATATTTCTGTATTGCCATAATACATTAATAAACTTACATCTTTTGTATTCATTGTATTACGTTCGTAAAAGCTTAAATTATGTTCTAAAAGGTAACACGCCATTCATAGTCTGTTAGGTGGTACGAAGTTCGCCTTCAGCTAGTCTATCTATAAAAGAAATATGTCAAACTATGAAACCCTTTCTTAATCTAGAATTAATTACTGACTAATCAGATGGAGATATTAATAGTAACGCTACAGCAGGCCCCGAATTAACCCAGTTCTAACAATTCATCCCTTGTTGACCAGCGTCATCTATCTTCCACCTCCAGCGTACCTTGAGCCATGACGCCTCAATAAGTCGGTGCTCAATGAAAGGCTGTACAAAGGAGCCGGGGTAGCTGAAGGGTCTAAGTAGGCTGGACATTTGGGCCTTAAGATATCTGATGCAACAGATTCACTAATTAAGCTTCACGGCTTTTTGGTTTACTATCGGTATTACCTACTGTCCTTGTTTTGGCCCTGTTTATAACCGACTTCCAAAAAGAAGGAGGTTTTCAATTCGCCTGTATGTATTTTCAACCGACTTCAAAAAAAGGAGGAGGTTTTTCAATTCGACCGTATATATATATATATATATATATATATATATATACATACATACATTTTATGTTTGTTTGCGGATAACTTCGTCGTTTATGAACCGATTTTGATTATTCCTTTTTTGATCAAGGTCTGATTAGTATCTCCAGAGATATGGAGATAAACATCTCAAAATTGGTACAGAAAACTAATAACGCGGCACTGAAGTCGGTTATTTTTAACCGACATCAGAAAAGGAGGAGGTATCTCAATTCAACCGTATATATGTTTTTTTTTGGAATACTTCGTCGTTTATGAACCGATTTTGATTATTCTTTTTTTGTTGGAAAGGAAATATCCAAAGTGTGGTACCATGGTAATTTTATTGAGGTCTGATACTTATTACTTAGGATTGGTACTGAAAATTAATAGCGCGGCATTGCAGTCGGTTCTTTTTAGTTTTTTAAACGATCTTATTTAATGTATGCTCATCGATATTTTCGCCAATTGTGAACCGAAGGGGTATACTCCCGAGGTGGTCCCATTGTAATTTCATTCAGATCTGATAAGTATCTCCAGAGATATGACGATAAACGTCTCAAACTTGCAACCGAAACTGACTCGCGGGCCATGGAAGTCGGTTGTTTTAGTTTTAAAATATTAATGATTTCGTTTTTTAAACGATCTTAAATGATTACATAAACCTTTTGTCTTACTCAATCCATATTTTTTTTTATATCAGATAGGCTAGCTATCTTACCTGTTAGTAAGTGATGATGCGGTCTAGGATGGTAGCACGCTAGGCTTAGAATAGGAACTGGCACTCAAGGATAGCTGCCGGAACACATTAGATGTTTTGGCGGCAGATTTTCCAACTCGGGTGGTAGCTGGCCAGGCCGACACTAGATAGTGTCCTACCACCATGCATATCTAGGGCCTTATTCAGTATGACCAATGAGATAACGCGTTCCTTAACGCGCCACGTTACGTTATTGAAAAATTGTATTCTGTATGCCACACGATAGGTAAATTATACAAAACGCGCGCGTTACACGTCCTCAGACGTCACGATATTTTGACAGCTCAAAACGCGCTCATAACCTTACCCTACCGCGTTACCGAATTTGAAATTGGCATAGAGAATACCATAACGCGGAGATAACGTAACACGGCACGGTAAGACTTTAAAATGGTCATACTGAATAAGGCCCCTGAGCATACTCGTAGCTAGCCAATTAGCGACATCCTGACTTTCAACTGCGATATTGCATCATTCACCCATCCACTTAGATATCAGTAAAATTCATAGTTGTGAATAATTTTACAACCAGGATCAAGGGCTGTAGTCAACGTCGTTCAGCTTGATCTTTATGGCATGTCCAGGCAAGAAAAACATGATTGGCTAGTGGACAAGCTGTGACAACGGAATGTCTGTAGGTATACTTTGTTATATCTTGTTACCACTCCACGATAAGTGGTAATTTTAGCTGTTAATAGATTTGATAACAATCGTTATAATTATTTGATATAGTAAAGATAATCGTTGGTGGATGGTATATCAAAGAAAATATTCTTAGTAAAATCTTATGACCTACGGTTTTGCCTGCCTTAATAAACCAGTCCTAAAAATAAACTGGCCAAGTGCAAGTCGGACTCGCACTCGTAGGATTCCGTAACTCAGTAGAGTAGAGTATTTTATAGCCATCATTTTTCGCCAGCAAATTTTCATAGTGTTTGTATGAAAAACAAAGTATTTTTGCGGTTTCGATAATTTGCTAATCTCAGAAACTGCTATGTCTCGTTCAAACCAATTTTTGTTGAAATTGTTTATTGAGATCTACAGCATTATATTTTTTTAGATTTTTCACTCCCTTATTTTAAAAGTTAGAGGGACGGGGGGGGGGGGGACACACTTTTTACCCGACTGCGCGACGCAAAGGAGAGGTAATGTGTTTATCAGTCTATATATGTATGTTTGTTCCTTTGTGGCACACAGAGAGACCAAACGCGCGGGCCGATTTTGATAATTGGCACGTCAATAGATTTGCCATGCTAGCGCGAGTGTCAAAGAAAACATAAAAAATTGAAAAATTCTAAATGGCGGATTTCAGACGCCAAAATTTGGGGTTCAAAAAAATTTTTTTTTTTCAAAACCTATCGAGTGTGGTAACGAATTAAAGGTCTTAAAATGGAGCTTCAAAATATATTTATAACAAATAATTTATGATCGTACAAATCGAAAAAAAAAAACGATTTTACATGCCGCGGTAGTCACTTTCAGTAATAAGTTTGCGGTGCTTATCTCTGAAGTTACTTATCAGATCTCAATAAAATTACAATGAGACCAAACGAAAATCATATTAACTCAAACAAAAAAAGAATTTTCCAAATCGGTTAAGAATTGATGGAGTTCTGAGGTAACAAACAACCTCTTCCTTTTGGTATAGTCGTTTAATAGTACAACTGTAAAGTAAGTAAGCTTAAAAAGCAATACCCTATCTATTTCACGCATTTCGGTTTTTTGTTCAGATTACGGAATTTGCCGTCCTTTACTTAACTAAAAAGTGTAAAATAAAACATTAAATTAAAAAATCAAAGAACCCGACTGCGCAAAAAGTGAAGTGTTAAAAAACGAACTGAAAAGAAAAAAAACAAGTAAGTCTAGTAGTTTAGACTTCTGTTTAGGGATATCGAAAAACTATACCATTTAAATTCTTTCTCGGTCTAGAGACTTTAACAGTCGAGACACATTAATCCCCATTCGTTAAGCCATTAATGTGTCCCGACTGTTAAATTCTCTACATTCCATATAACAATGTATAATTTATTTTATGAGTGTATCGACCGAGAAAGAATTTAAATGGTATAGTTTTTTGATATCCCTAAACAGAAGTCTAAACTACTAGACTTACTTGTTTTTTAACCGACTTCACAAAAAAGGAGGAGGTTCTCAATTCGTCTGTATGTTTTTTTTTTTTTTTTGTGTATGTTACGCGATTTCTCCGTCAATTGTGAACGGATTCAAATGATTCTTTTTTTAATAGGTAGGATACGTTTCCGAGGTGGTCCCATTTTAATTTTATCGAGATCTGATAAGTATCTCCAGAGATATGGAGATAAATACCTCAAACATAGGATAATGTACTGGTTTTAGTAGAAGAGTCCCAAGAAGATTATACACAATGGAGGTTGCTATTGCATACATTTTTGAAGACTAAAAAATATGACCTTGAATAATGTTTTTACATCTTTCTTCTCGTTGATTTTGGTGTTTGACAGATATTCTTACGGTAACTGTGAGCGAGATAGAAATAAAGGTGGGGATAATTAATATTTTTTATTTTTTTTTATATCTTATAGGCTAGCGTTTGACCATTATCTCACCTGTTACTAAGTGATGATGCGGTCGAAGATAGATAAGTGGACTAGAATGGGAACTGGCTCTCAAGGATAGCTGCTTGAACACATTAGATGTTTGGCGACAGATTTTCTAACTTGAGGGTGGTAGCTGGCCAGGCGGACACTAGATATGTCCTACCACCATGCGGGGGGTGTTGGTTTCTTAACGATGTTTTCCTTCACCGGAGGGCAACTGTGAGAAGCGCACATATATTTTTCGATAGAAAAATTCATTGGTGCACGGCGGTTTGAACTCGGTACCACGGCATCAAAGCCGACTGTTCTCCCTATTACGCCACCGGGCCCTCAATAAATAATTATATATTAATATTTATAATAAATAATTATATATAAATATAAATAATTTGTCTTCACAGGAATGTTCTACCGGGCAAAGTCTTGTTAGGGTGCAAACTTTTTTAAACATACCTAACTAAGACCTAAAGGCGCGGGTA
This sequence comes from Cabera pusaria, assembly GCA_954871355.1. Taxonomy (NCBI): domain Eukaryota; kingdom Metazoa; phylum Arthropoda; class Insecta; order Lepidoptera; family Geometridae; genus Cabera; species Cabera pusaria. Next base: position 1,957,176 of record OX940886.1, on the reverse strand, counting down.
GGACTGTCGGGGCTTCAGCTTTTTGCTGAAGAAACCCAAAGGTTCCCAAGCATCACCAACTTTCTGCTGAAGGCAGGCACCAACGTGCGAGTTCGAAGCGTCGGTGAAGAGCCCCAGCTCAGCATTCGGCAATGGGTGAGCCAGAAGAGCAGCGGATGACAGGCTGTCTTTACAGGCCATAAAACTCTCTTCAAGTTCAGGCGTCCAAGAAACCGGTGTGGAACCTTTGCCTTGGGAAGCCACTATCGCATTGACCAGCGGTGCTTGCAACTCTGCAGCGTTTCGCAAAAAACGTCGATAGTAGTTGACCATTCCAAGAAAACGGCGGAGTCCCTGAACGGTCTTGGGCAAGGGAAAATCCTTGAGAGCCTGAATGCGCTCAGTTGGTGGCCGCGTTCCTTCAGAGGAAATGCGGTTCCCGAGGAAAGTTACCTCAGGAGCACCAAACACGCACTTTGCAGGATTGATGACAATGCCGTAATCTTCAAGTCGCTTGAAGAGTATACGGAGGTGCTCAGCGTGCCGAGTGGCGTTGCGAGAGTACACTAAAATGTCATCAACGTAGGCAAAGCAGAAGTCCAGACCCTGTACAACTTCATCTATGAACCGTTGGAAAGTTTGGCCTGCGTTGCGCAAACCAAAGGTCATGTAGTTGAATTCGTACAGGCCAAAGGGGGTGATGATGGCCGTTTTACATATGTCCTCAGGCGCAACGGGAATCTGCTGGTATGCCTTAACGAGATCGATTGTACTAAATATAGTACAACCAGCTATGTTATGACCAACATCACCAATATAGCGTACTGGGTATCTATCGGGCACTGTGCGTGCATTCAGTGCGCGATAGTCACCGCAAGGTCGCCAGGTGCCGTCTCTTTTAGGTACCATGTGAAGGGGAGAGGACCATGGACTTTTTGAAGGTCTTGCTGTTCCACACTGGACCATGTCATCAAAAACCTTTTTAGTCTCCTGAAGTTTTTGAGGAGCCAGGCGCCTAGGACGACAAGAGACGGGGGCACCTTCAGTAGTCAGGATGTGATGGACGGTGTTATGCTTCGGTTCCCGAATGAGTCCTGGTGGCTTTGTGATTGATGGAAATTCCGCAAGAAGCGCACCAAATCCGGACGATGGAGCAGAAACAACTTTAACACTGGACTGATCTAGTGTTGCAACGGCAGCGATACATGACAACCCAGTACTGCTATCGACAAGCCTTTTACTGGCACAATCTGGCATAAGCCGATAGTGTGCCAGAAAGTCGGAACCGATAATGGCGGTGTTGACGTCAGCGACGATAAACTGCCACTGAAAGGCGCGTCGCAGACCCAGATTGAGCGTCATTTGTATGTGGCCAAAGGTGCGAATCTCACTACCATTGGCAGCAGCCAGTGTGTAGTTTGACCACGTTGGCTTATTCGCTAGCCATTGGTACGGATAGCAGGAGAGGTCCGAACCTGTGTCAATTAAAAACCGGCGTTTCGAAACGCTTTCGGTGACAAATAATCGGCGACTCTCCGAATAGCAGTCAGTGGTCGCCGCTAATGACTGCTGTTCGAGTTTCCCGACGGCGGGGACGTCCAAGTGCATGGTTTTACACATTTAACCGCTTTAGTACCAAACCTCCTATGGTAAAAACAAAGTTTGGATTTACCAGTGGACTGTGAGCGTTCACGCTGGTTTGAGTTACTCCGTGACCTATCCCTACTCCGGTCAGCTGATAGTGCAGCGATCTGGCGCGTTAGATCATCAAGACGCCGTGTAATGTCGTCTAGCGATGAAGGCGAGACGGCAGAAGTGCTCGCTGAGAAAACAGCTGATGACCGAGAAGCTGCAACACCGGGCGATACTTCTAAAATTTTGTCTGCTAGCTCTGCAACTTTATCTAAAGCAAGCTCAGACTGAGCAGCCAAAATTGCCTGAAGGTGTTGTGGGAGGCGGCGCATCCAAAGCTGGCGAAGCAAATTTTCATCCGAAAGAGTGTTCCCAGCCAAAGACCTAAGATGTCTTAAAAACTGGGAGGGGCGACGATCGCCCAGCTCCTCATCGCTAACGAGCTGTCGGACACGTTGCTCTTCAGATGTGGAAAGCCTACGGATAAGCTCAGCTTTTAACCTACCATATTTGTCTGCGGGCGGTGGATGAAGAATAATATCTTCAACTTCTCCAATAACCCGAGTGTCCAACTGAGCAACAACATAATTAAATTTTGTTAGATCAGCGGAGATACCTGAAATGGTAAATTGAGCCTCAACCTGAGCAAACCAGATAGCGGGCCGGTCAGGCCAAAAAGGAGGAAGCTTAACAGCAACTTTACATATCGCGGGGGAAACGGGGTCCGAGGTGGGTGTGTTAGTGCTGTCACCTTTTAATTTTTGCAATTCAGCAAGCAATAAAGCATTTTGTTGCTGTAATAATGAGTTTTGCTCTTGTGCGGATTGCAAGTTAGCTTCCATCTCCATAGTTGGGTTAGTACACTATAAAAAGCCGTACAATATAAATGGTTATAAGCTATAAAACACACACAGTAATACAAACGCAAGACAATAAACAAGACAGCAATATAAAAGGCAAAACACACAGATAAAATATATAGTTAATGTTATCAAAAATTAACAGCCCCGGTGTAAAAAAAAATTAAATATTAATAATTCCCACACAATATAATAAAAAAAAACTCAAATGCAATTTTGTTATGTAAATGCCAATGTCCACAGTTGTTTAAATAATACTAATAATAACCACACAAAATAATAATATAAAAACGAAGTCGAATGCAATTTTGTTACGGTTATGCTAATGTCCAAAATTTTAGTAAGTCCAGGCACCAATATTAGTATAGGAAAAATAGCACGTACTAAAATCACTCCAGCGCAGTGTTGGTCTCCAGCGACAGGCCTCGGGCACACGTATCTCTACACGTCGTTTCGTTGTAGAATCCAGAAAACTGATACCATGAATCGATGAAGCGAAGACACGTCGAGATAGCCACGAATGTGATAGACACTCGTCGCAGTTGTCGTCGTATCACGGGGATCAGGATACTAATTACGAAGCGATGACACGTCGTGGTAGCCCAATGTATGTGGTCGTCGTGAATCCAAAGACTCGTTATGTGAGGATGCATGCATTGGGAAACGCGGATTGTTGACCTCGTCGATACGTAGATACGTCGATACACGTAGAATTGAACTCTTCTGCTCAGACGGCTGAAGTCGGGTCACCATTAAATCACGTCGGGGTCACCATTAAAGGCGCGGGTAGGTAGGGCTACCTATCGCCTTTGTTAGGACGAGGTCTGAGGTCGCGTTGAAATAAAACGATGGTTGTTGCACTATAAGATGTTCTTATTAGAATTTTTAGTTGTTGTCTATGTGTTATAATTCTGGCGGTTCACTCCCTTATAAAAAACATTTTTTGTTCTCCCGTCAACGTCACTTTGACGTGGGAACGCGCGCTGTCGTTTTTTAGCATTGCGCTTCGCACATCAGAGGCATTTTGCCACCCGAATGGATGGGCAAAACGCCACAGACCTACCTACCTACCTAGACTACCTACCTAAGATTTTTTGACATGACATGACGTTTGGCAAAGATGGCGGCCATTTCAATCCCGCGACACTGAATACATTATTAAATAACTCAGAATTATGAACGTACTTTGTACCAACCAACACTGCAAAAAAATAATTTATAAGCATAATACCACAGATTATATAATAGTTACTACGTAAATAATACTTTCCGTTGTTAGGTTGGCTACACAGTGCTTTCATAATTCGGGTTTCAACAATATAGGGAAGTGCCTCTTATAACGTAGTAGAGTGATTCAGTACTCTGTTGGCCATATGGCGGCAATTAATGTTAATAATCGCAAATAATACTTTTAAATATTCATTTTGGAATACAACTAGTCCGTGTTATAAAAGTATTTGGAATTATTGTAATAAAATAGACAATTAATTATCGTGTGTGTCAGATGCTTTAATTGCACAGGGCCATTTTGAACATTGTCCTTTGATACCTTGATGACATCATTATTACTAGTGAATATTTTCACTTTAGCGCGGCATTTAAAGTAATTTTTTTTAGGGTTCCGAACCCAAAGGGTACCAAATGAATATTTTCTGAGACTTTGTTGTCCTTTCGTCCGTCCGTCCGTCAGTCCGTCCGTGTGTCTTTACATATGTGCGCACTTTACAGATCTGTATCTTCTTAACCGTTATAGGTACATACTTGAAATTTTCAAAAAGTATATATCCGTCAGTGTATAACGGCCCAGACACGAAATTTAATAGATGCATGTAATTTAATTAAAACTTGTTTTGCACTAAAAAGGGTAAAATAAGTTATTTTTCAAAAAAAATAAAACCGACTTCATAACCACAAACAGGCACTCAAAAGCGAAAAATAAATTACTTAAAATTATTATAAGCGCTACCCACTTATCTATTTGAAGTCGGTGCCAGCCAAGTCTATTGGATAGTAGATAGATACTATGCATGTAGTAGTAGTAAGTAGGTACATGTAGGTTAGTAAGTAGGTAGATACATGTAGGTATTATCTATCTACTACCCATTCTTCCTTGGTGGTCCCATTTGAAACAAAAAAATATCCAAATCGGTTCATGAATCTTCGAGTAATCGGTGAATATACATAAAAAAAATGTTCCGACGAATTGAGAACCTCCCCCTTTTTTGTGAAGTCGGTTAATAAAACAGTTTTAAGATTAGATCTGATCTTAGGCCCAAAAAAAAGTCGGACGATGTTCGGTAAATGAACTGGTAGTAGAGTTTCAGTGGCTTGAACTATGCACATATCAAAGGCTATCTTCTATATCTAGCGTTTAACCACTATCTTGCCTGGTGGCACACGATGATGTGGTCAAAGATGGTGAACATAAAGCTTAGAATACCTGCTTACTCTGGACTTTCAAGGGCTGTCTTCTGCCGGAACACCGTAAAGTTATAGCGGCAGATTTTCGCCTTGATTGTGCAAAGTTACTTTTTGGCAGCAAGGTAGGCAGAACATCGATATAATGCACCACTGATCTTTCTTTTTACTAGCAATGTATCAATCATCCACAGTCAGGCTTATTAAATTGTTTTTAAAGTGAAATTTTTAATTACATCGTCGTCATATTTTTGGTCCGTCTGTCGCATGTTGCCGAATTTTTTTCAAGGGAGGGAGGTACCTGTACTAAGGCAGGTACTATGACGCACGCAACAGCTGATGTTGCTGATGATTTGATATAAAACGATACGCTAATTTTAATGAAGTAATGATGAAAACAGGATCCGATGTGGGACTAACCTCGTTGGTAAAGTAACGGGCGCTATGTATAATGACGGCCAGTATAAATATCAATGTGAGGAAGAGAGAAGATGTCTTACTTACCGATTTTTTTCTCAACATCTTGAGTAGAAGTCCTTAGTGAACCTTTCCAATTAGACTGAAATCCGTTGATAAATAACGCTACAGCAAACCACCCCCCCCCCCCCCTCTCCCCCTATTTTCCCCCAATAAAAAAGCGATCGACTAAATTTTTAGGGTTCCGTAGTCCTGACAAGGAACCCTTACAGTTTCGTCATGTCCGTCTGTCTGTCTGTCTGTCCGAGGTTTTGCTAAGAGACCGTTAATACTAGAAAGCTGTAATTTTGTAGGAGTATGTATATAAATTATGCCGACAAATTTTTTAGGGTAGCTCCCCTACATGAGAAGTGGGGATGATATTTTTTTCGTCGTCTACCCCATCGTGTGTGGTATCGTTAAAAAGGTCTTTTAAAATTACTTAAGGGTTGCTAATACCATTTTTCGATTGAATGCTCCATTTACGAAATATTAAACTTTAAAGTGAAAATTTTTGTTCCAGTAGGGCGTCCCCCCTCTAGAAGCTAAACTGCTGGCTAGAAAAATCTGGAAAAAATCATGATAATAGTGCATTTTATGAACTTTGAAGGAAAACTATAGCGGTTAAGATAACTTTATTAGTTTAGCAGTAATAGTCGTTGAACTTGGGTGTTGGATAATTTTGTACCAAATACAAAATCCTTACCTAGTTTCTTGTTTATAACGGGTAAAGACTTGCATTGAATAACGGGCTACTACGGAACCCTACACTGCGCGTGGCCCGACACGCACTTGGCCGGTTATTTTAATAAATTAAGGCATTCGTGCGCCAATTTTCGTGAAAATCGGTTGAGAAATGCGACCTGTAGGTGAGAACAGACAGACAAACATCAGGACAATAGCATTTTTGGCCTAGTCGAAACTGACACGCTTCGCTCGCTACGCTTGCTCGGTCAGTTATCTTTGTTGACTACGAAACCCTTAAAAGCGACACATCAAATAATATCTATTTTGCGCCATCGTCTGTCGAAATAGTAATCGAAATGATGTAAGAATTTCTCTCCCTATCCAATATGTTGTATACCATTATCCCCCTCGCTCCCCTTCGGGATCACCAAGTATAATAATCCAGCGTTACACATCAGCGATTTGACCTGATTCTGTCAGAACGTCAACCATTCTCACTGCTCGATTAGTTCGAGTGACGGGGCACTATGGCCCGCGGGCCATAATTCAATTCGGTCTGAAAAAAATTTTAATTGAGAAATGATGATAAAAAAATTTAAGCCATCAACTTCGGCTAGCGCTTGACCACTATTTCGCTTGGTGGTAAGCGATGATGTGGTCGAAGATAGTGAACACGCTAGGCCTAGAATACTCGGATTCTCGAGGGCTGAGTGCTGCCGGAACACTTAGGTTATGGTAGCAGGTTTTCTCTTTGATAGTGGTATGCTACTTTTTGGTAGCAAGTCAGGCGGAACATCGATATGCTCCTACAAACTGTGAAGTTTATATGATTCCGAGCTTATTAGGGTGCTGAAAATTCAGTAATGGTAGGATTCAGTCACATGTGTCCTCTACCGGATAAAGATGTGCCAGCCATCGGTGGATCTTTCTATACTAACTCTATAGTTGTTCGACAGTTGTAATGGCCTCGACTTTTGTTAAACTAAGTTGTCTATTGCTTCGTCTCACAATCAACTTTCAGTTCCAGGCAAATACAAGTGGATTCCTTATGTCCCTTGACCCATATCAGCCAGTGCCGGATTAAGCAAGCGCGGGGCCGTAGCAAATTCTTTCAAAGAGCCCTTGATCTACTATGGGTTCTTAAGAATAAAGTGGTAAAAAAACAATACAATACTAAGTACGTTTATTTTCCATTTATAGGTAACGATTTTGTGGGTGATTAATAGTCTGGGCTTAAATATGCGGGGCCTCCTTCTGCGCGGGGCCCTTATCAATTGCTACTTCTGCTACGTGGTTGATCCGGCACTGACATCAGCACATTTCACTCGGTGAGGACAGATCAAGCGCTTGCCTTATACAATAATTACTAAAACATTAAACCGAAAGATTTCAAAATTGTGACGACAACTTAAAATGTCATCCATCCATCCCCCTAATCCTTCTTCTATTTAATATTATAAAAACGTTTGTAACTCTGTCTCTCTGTCTGTTTGTTACCTTATCACGCCTAAACGGACGATCCGATCTTACTGAAATTTAAAAAGGAGTTACTTTATAGTATGACAATGAATATAAGCTACTAAATTGATATTGATTCTGATATACGTGAAGAAAATCGCGGGTATAAGCTAATTATCCTGTAAAGGAGCCAAAACCGTGAGAAATTACCATGAAATTTTGCTTTCGACAAAAATAAGTATTTTCCCATCCCTTGATCTAAAGTAATCTTTTGCTGATACCCCGCGAGACCTCATTTGGTTCATCCATTCGTTTTCAGCAAAAAAACCTCGTAGTTATGGACTTCATTCAGTGATAGACGACTGGCAATATTTTTCGTGCGCCACAAAATTAATGTGTTTTGTCCACTTCCGCATTTTCTATGAAATATTGTTGCGTGGAATAAGTTTTTGTCACGGGCAATAAGTTTGTAAATGCGTTATATTTATATACAAGGTTGTAGTGGAAAAAAAGATAAAGTAATATTTATTTTGAAGTGAAGTAACAATAATTGAAATCTGTTTTTATAATTCACAAAAAAATAAATCGTAAGTTATAATTTAAAAGTAAATCTCACGGTTATTACACAGAGTAGATATATTTTTATATTGGTATTTAAAATGTATTGACAAACACTACGACTATAAATCAATTGTTATTTACAATGCACACATAACATAAGTAGGTACTCGTATATTTGTTATAAAGTGCAATTAAAAATAATTTAATTGCATGGTGGGAGAACACTATCTAGTGTACGTCTGACTAGCTAACCACCCACAAGTTAGAAAATCTGTCGCCAAAATATCTAAAGTGTTCCGGCAGCTATCCTTGAGTGCCAGTTCCCATTATAGGTCTAGCGTGCTACCATCCTCAACCGCATCATCACTTACCAACAGGTGAGATAGTGGTCAAACGCTAGCCTACTTATATGATATAAAAAAACATATATAATAATATAAGTGTATTTGATTGGGATTTCTCATCACAATGGTTGGGTATCATAAAAGTAAACAATACTTCGCAGTATTAAAAGAACATTATCTATACAGTGCTCTTCGATATAAATCGTTTCAATAGAAATTCGAAGATACAAATCGATTTGTGTAAAGTATCTGTGAAATGAAGCACAAAGAGTCGGAGACTGATGGCACGCGCGCTCCCTCACTGATGTGGCAGAGAAATAGGAATAGTATCCTAGCTATCAGATCCTAGACTTACGGAGATAGACGTACCTACGGAGTACGGACTGTAGATAAAAGATTGAACAATTGTAGTAGGAGTCGGTGACTTGTACAAAAATGGTTAATAATAAATAATAGTTTAAAAAAACTAAAAAAATACGCTTTTATAGAAAATCCAACTAAAAAATAGAAAATAAATTTTAATAAATTTGAATTAAAAATAGTGTAAGAAAAAATGATTTTATTTTTTCGACAATAAAATCATTTTTTTACGCGCTTTTTTTTACAATAAAATCATTTTTTCTTACACTATTTTTAATTCAAATTTATTAAAATTTATTTTCTATTTTTTAGTTGGATTTTCTATAAAAGCGTATTTTTTTAGTTTTTTTAAACTATTATTTATTTTTCATTTTTTAGTCGTTTTTTTTTTAAATATTTTTTTAATTTTTTTTATTTTATTTATTTATTGTCATCGGTCCTTAATAAGTATGCCAAATTTCGTTACATACTAACATACAAACATACATACGTCTGAAGCTAATAAAAGCGTATTAAAAATGTATCTAAATTAGTGACAGTCCATTTTGAAATAGTGCTCGTGGGTTTGATTCTTATTTTAATTTTTGCTAGAATAACGTAGTTGTAAAGCGTGGTCATAGATCTGAGGCTAGAATTAGCTCAGTATTTAGTTCCTCTGAATATATGATGTTTGCGAACATTTCACTGAAAACTGACATGAAAGATCCAATTAACTACCATCGTGTATGTTACCACAAACAATTACCACATCATTCTAAACTGTAACCAAATAAATAAGAAAGTAAATAAGAGACCAACTATGTTACAAACTTGGTAAACTTAAGTGCTCCCACTTGGGTACTCTAATTACACTTAGTAGCATCTAAGTGGTACTTAAATTAAGTAACGTTCTACTAGACACAAGCTCAATAAATCTTTATTGCTTCTTCTGCCGATATTCAATTAAATAGAGCAATGTACTTAAAAAGGAATTGCGATGAAAAACATTTATCATGGAGTCCTGAAAAGTAGGTACTAATACATACTCGCTTAAGTTTGACTGTATACTACTGTTTTCCATTACGAAGTTCTAGCCACTACAGCACGGCTTCATATTCAGGTCAGCTTGATGATACCATTTTTACAAGCTTTTATTTAGTTTCACCAGTTTGTCAACAAATCTTGCAAATTAAATTTGATCCACTTCCCGGTTACTGATTGAGCTCAAATGTTTACGCGACTACGGCGAAGCAAAAAGGAGGGTTATGTTATTGACCGGTATGTGGGTATGTATGTATGTATGTATGTATGTATGTAAGTATGTATGTATGTATGTATGTATGTATGTATGTATGTATGTATGTAAGTATGTATGTATGTTTGTATGTATGTTCATCTGTTCCCTCATAACTTCTAAACTACTTATCATAAATTGACAAATGAGGTGTCGTTAGACGCGTCTTATTTGTCTGCTGGTTATAGGCTATGATAGGTGATGTTACAACAAATTGAATATGGCGCCCTCTAGAGGGCACGAAGTCTGTAGTGGTAGGACTTCTGCTAGTCCGCCTAGGGCGGTACCACCACTTTGCCAATTAATTTTCAGCCATGAAATAGGAATGTTTTTCGGTTGAAATGGCAAAGTGTCCAGTGAATTTACAGGGCATGTGAGACTCAACATCCTTTGTCTCAAGGTAACAGGCGCAGTGCAGTGACATGCGAAATTCTGGACTACCAGAATTTTGCATGCCGCTGTATCTGTAATAGGTAGACATCATCGCTTACCATCAGGCGAGCGTCGTGCTTGTCCTGTTATCTTTTACCATAAAAAAATAAAGTCATGAACAAAAAAAATATTTCACTCCACCTATCGTCGAATAGGGATGAAATGAAAATGAAATATGAATTATGAGTTTAAAATGAAGGTAAGGTTTCCTACATAATATTATTGTTAAACGTAGCGTATGCGAGATATATCCCGTCGAAGTCAAGAAAACTATTTTTTACCCCACGGCGTCGTAAAGAAGCAAGAGGGAGGGTTATGTGTTTGTTGATCGCTATGTATGTTGACAAGTATGCATGTATACATATATACAATATCCCCATAATACTTTATATAAAAAATAAGTTCAAAACTAAAACCCGACTACTGAAAAAACATGGTCTAAAAAGTAGTTCAGTAGTCGGGTTTTAGTTTTTGAACTTATTTTTTACGTATACATGTGTAAATCGCGTGACAATGCAATATTATAATGACATGGTGCTGATCTGATGATGGAGTTGGAAGCTATCCCGATGTTTTTTTATAAAATCTTGCAAATTAAATTTGAACCACTTCCCAGTTACCGATTGAGCTGAAATATTGCATGCACGCGATTTACACACGTACCCTACGTGTGTAAATCGCGTGACAATGCAATAATGTGATGACATGGTGGACATGGTGGAACTGGAAGGTAGCCAAAGGAATTTCGCAGTGAAACGACACAACCTCATCGAGATCGGGCTCATTTTAATCATCTCGACGAGTAGTTTGTCTTTCAATGGTAACCAGAGTCTGATGATGGAGCTGGAAGGAGGTCATAGGAACTCTGTAATGAAACGACGCAACCCCATCCAGTTTCGGCTCTTTTAATTTGTCTTGGCGAGTACTTTATTTTTAGATGGTTACCAGGGTCTGATCTGATGATGGAGCTCGAAGGTGGTCTTAGGAACTCAGTAAATATATTCAGTTGAAATTTTGCATACATATACAAATCGGATGACAGTGCACCATGGTACCATCAAGCTTGTCTGATGATAAAGCCGGAAAATGGCCATAGGAACTCCTATACTACACATGTTAAACCCGTCGTGTTTGGGCTCATTGGATTTGTCTTGACTTTCTCTGGCCTAAGATTATGTAAAAGCTTGTTATAAAAAAAAGTTTTTAAAATATCACAATTGTTTTCATAGTTTACTAGCAAAGTGGGTTTCACATCACCAGTATTGTAACCCATCCAACTAAGCTAAATATGCTTGTGTCTGGAGTGTTAACGTCAATAGTGCAATGGGTTGAGATCGAACTAACGCCCTTTAAATCGCCAGGCCGACACGCCTTAGCCATTGAGATATTGTAAATAAAAGCGTACAACTTAATTAAATAATTCGTTCTTAATTCTGCTTCACATTATAAAAAGTAAATGTACTGGCGTACAGCTCCATATGTGTCAGCAGTTAAACATTTCCTTAGTTTCGTATCTCTATTTGTCTGTTCTTTACGTTTCTATAGTTTTCGTATATATATTTTTTTAAATAATCACAGTCTCATTATTTCAAAATAAATTAATTTTATCACCCTTGAATCTCTTTGTTGTCTTGTTATGACAACATTTCAAAAACTCAATAAACATCAAAATTCGCCAAAACATTCAAAGCGGTATCACAGAATACATAATAGTACTGTGGCATGGGCGGCGGCATGTTTTCGTCACAATTTAATAACAGGGTCTCTCCAAAGTCAATAACAAAACAGAACTTGTGTAATTAATCTCTTTACAAAAGGACAATGGAATTCCCTAATATTTTGTTCCTACTGGTGGCCATTTTTGCGTTTGATGGGCGAAGGCAGAGGACAGTCCGGACAAAGGGATGAGGTATGCGCCAATCGCGCCCTTTTGGGGTCTTCATGCGTCATTAATTTTGTGTTTACCGTTTACAGGCGAAGGTAGCCATGCTGATGCTGGATTTGTATTTTTTTTAGGTTTCCTCATCATTTATAAATTGTACGCCAGCTACTTCCTGTTACGCTTATTTAGATCGAGGAAAATGTTTTCCGTGTGTTGCGCGATATTTTGCCTTGATGACTGATTGTGATCCTATTTGGATGCATTTGTGTTTATTTGCATCGAGACTTGTTATTGTTTGTCTTAAGTATTTAAGTTTTACTGATAATTTAAACTTGTATATTGTACTGAGTTATTCACTTATAATTTTTCAATCTACTTCCCAAAAAGAAGGAGGCTCTCAATTCGTCTGTATGTTTTTTTTTGTGTGTATGTTACGCGATTTCTCCGTCGATTGTGAACCGATTTGTAGGGTTCGTTTCCGAGGTGGTCCCATCGTAATTTCATCGAGATATGATTAGTATCTCCAGAGATATGACGATAAAGGTCTCAAACTTGCTACTGAAATTGACCCGCGGGGCATTGAAGTCGGTTGTTTTAGTTTTTAAACTATCTTAATTATTTTTCAGAACTGACAGGCATGCGTTAATTCACTATCTCACCTCGGTCAAAGATGGTGTACATGCTAGGCCTAGAATGGTGTGACTCTCAAGGATCGTCTGCTATCGGTTATTTATAAAGGTTATTTATTATTAACCGACTTCAAAAAAGGAGGAGGTTTCTCAATTCGACCGTATATATATTATTTTTTTATGTTTGTTCGCGGATAACTTCGTCGTTTATGAACAGATTTAGATTTTTTTTTTTTGGAAAGGATACATCCCAAGTGTGGTACCATGTTAATTTTATCGAGGTCTGATTAGTATCTCTAGAGATATGGAAATAAACATCTCAAAATTGGTACTGAAAACTAATAACGCGGCATTGAAGTCGGTTCTTTTTTAGTTTTTTAAACGATATTATAATACCTACTCTTAAATCAAGCTTACAGTCTTATAGAATATCTGATGAAGTCACAGATGAAGTCTCGCGATACCGGTGTATGAGAATAAACAAATAATTCATTCAGTCAGTAAGTATTTTGACAAAATGGTTACAAACTCATAATAACACTAAAACATAACTTCTATTGATATGAACGAGATTTTTCATAATGTTATTTTGACCTGTCTTTTGTCAGATTTAATCACAAAAATTTACTTAACTCGTTCGCTGCTGAAAACACACACCGTGCGTTTTTTGATTTTTGGTATCGGAAATAAAATTTAAAAAAATATAATACAATTTTTTTTTAAATTAATCTTTTCACAAGCGGTGCGTGTGACCTTCTGCTGTTGGATTTTAGTTTTGATTTGATGCCACAGCTACGAAAAAAGTTACAAAAAATAATTTAAAAAATTAAAAAATATGCGAAAAAGTGCCGCAGTCAAAGTTAAAGTGGTGAATGAGTACCCCAAAATTACGAAATTCCAACCACAAGGAACCTCCTGGATCATCATTATCATGAGGGCCCAGTGGTGTAGTGGGAGAATGGTCGGCTTTGACGGGGAGTTCAATCACCGCCGTGCACCAATGGATTTTATTATAGAAAAATGTACCTACCTATGTGCGCTATTCACAGTGGCCCTCCGGTGAAGGAAAACATCGTTTAAAAACCCCCAACCCCCGCATGGTGGTAGGACAATATCTAGTGTCCGCCTGGCCAGCTACTACCCTCAAGTTAGAAAATCTGTCGCCATACATCTAATGTGATCCGGCAGCTATGCTTAAAAGCCAGTTCCCATTCTAGGCCTAGCGTGCTACCATCCTCAACCGCACCATCACTTAGCAACAGATGAGATAGTGGTAAAACGCAGCCTATATGATATTAAAAAAAATTATTATCATCATCATCAGGCTATCTCTGTCCACTGATGGAAATAGGCTTCACCTATGGGCACGCCACTGAGCTCCTTAACCTACCAAAATAAATCTTATAAACTCAACAACTTTATCAAACTCTACCAATTTCGACCGTTACTAACATCAAGAACCGCTTAGACCATAAAACCAAACTTTTCAATTAACTTCAGTACAACAGTCAGAGTAACAAATAGGCTACGTATCCCTGCCAAGGTCAGTGGGGTCCCTTCGACCTTCGAGATTGCGGTCCCATCGTACTTTGCATAAAAGCCCCTCGATTTACCAACGATTTATGGTAGGAAGTGAGGGTATAGCCTCTTTAAGGTGGAAAAATAATATTATAACATTCTTTGAGGTTTTTAACATGTACTTAGGGATAAAGGGACTGAAGCTTCCTGTATTTGGCTTTTACGATACACATCTTTTTAAAAGCTATTCAGGTTGGCTGGGTTTTTCAAAACGCAAATGCTCGAGTTTATTTAAATCATATTAAAACAGACTCAACTCCCTGATTCGATACGTTATTCGCAAAATAATTTGACGCCTTAGAAAATTATTTCTGCAATTATCTGCTGCAATGTAAATGAATAATATTTGGCAAAAAGTCAATGTATGAAGTATAGTAACTTCATTTGTATAGTATAGTTAATTTATTGGCTTTTAGAGAAGTAATAACTTTTAGCTGAAACATAACATTAACACATTTTTAAATTATGTAAATATTTTAAAATCTATATATACAATTTAAAAGATGAAATCAAATTGTCCAAGCTAATCTTTTATACTCAACCTATACAACAAAACAGCATATACTCTGTTTAGTCCCAAACTCTTTATAGAAATCCATAAACAATTACAGCAAAAGGGATATGCTATAAAATGCCCCTGAACAAGTTAATTTAAATATCATGACACGAGTACACAAAGTAAGTAATTACAAGCAAAACCAGCAAATTGCCAAGATCGTTAGTGACGTCATCCGGTCTATTGGAAATTAGCAATAGACATTACGGGAAGATGGCTCCCTAAATTACACTTTAGGGTAGATTGATGATTATTTGGAAATTGTCGCTGTAAACTCGACACGACTCCACTAATTAACGTTGATGATTTTTATGTCAAGGAAATTTAGCCTTTCCTTCCCATGCAATCTTCTCTGTATTGTAATTATACTTTGGGTCAGTTTCAAGGGTTCCTGATAATGTGTAAGATAGTTAATCTGACAGAATGGTGACGCCATATAAAAGTTGTCAAAAATCTGTGAAATAAATTCCTAATAGATCTGTAAAGTGAAACTGACCCTGAGGGCCAGTTTTGTTCCTGATAAAGTTTCAGATAGTAATCTGACATAAATATAACGCTACATAAAAGTTTGATAATATCGTTTTAAAACTTTAAATTTCGGACGGCCCATTGGCGTAAAAGATAGAATTTACGAATGAATATTTATTCGTAGAAAGAATAGCCGTAGCCGTAGACCACTGGATTTTTGTTTGATGTTTTGTTTTGTTGAATGTTTTTTCATGGGAGTACGTCCACAAGTGGCATGAGAATTATATCGAAGTTCCGCCTGACTTGCTACTAAAACTGATTTAACTTCTGATGTAAATCAACAACACTAATATGTAATGTAATAATAAAAATTTATCAAAACTGTTTTAATTCATATACTAACATAATACATTATATAATACAATAATAAAATAAAATAATAAAATAAACATATAATATAATAATAAAAATAACAAACTATTCAATATAATATCCGTAATATGGCGAAAGAGGTTATCACTCGGGATACAGTTTTTCTTGTCCGGGTGTGAACACACCGCTTTAATTAACACAAGTGTACTTACCCTTAAATTTGTACCTATTTTGAATGTATTGCGTGACTAACTTAATTTTAGTAAAGTAAGTGAATTATGCATGATATTAGTATATATTAATACTCCTATTGTATATGTACACGTTTTGTAAAAACAAATACATTTCATTTAATTTCATTTAAAAAAACGTAATCTGCCAGGTCAAGAAGAAAATCTGCCGCCATAACCTTATGGTTTTACGGCAGCACACAGCCCTTGAAAATCAGACCATTACTAGGCCTAGCGGGTTCACCATTTTCGATCACATCATCGCTTACCACCAGGTGAGATAGTGGTCAAACGTTAGCCTATCAAATAAAAAAAGGGTCTGACTTCACATGTCACCCGAGGTCTGAAATGTTTTACTCTATACCTCTTGAGATTGCCGAAGGATTTTGATAAATTACTATACAACCACCGCTGTCATACTCTATCCAAATAGGTACAAAAAGACCCATACAAATTTAAATACTTTTATGAAAATTATACGTTTGCATTATTGATAGTCGGGCAAAAAATATATATAACATACTAGCTGATACCCGCAACTTCATTCACGTTCACCAAGAATTTAATAGCCTATGTTATCCTCATGCTATTTAGTAGGTATCTCCTTGTTAAATGTCAGCATCGATGTATATGTACTACGTACCAGATGACGCGTCGCGACCTAGCTCTACGTTCAAAAAAAAGCAGTGCTGCATCTACACCTCGCTTAGTTTAGCGTAGGTATTCCTCACACACGATCGCGTGCCGCTCGGCACGTAAGTCAGTTTGAGCGCCTTTGGTTTACATGTACCTCAATGAATTTCAGGTAATAAACAGACTGAGTGACAGAGTTACAAACGTTTTTATAATGGAGTGGACATGGATTATATGCGTCGATATCAGTTCTTTTGTTAAGCCGGTCAAAAATTAACAATCACTATACGTGAACGTGACTAAATTGTATGCAAATTTTGCATACTATTTAGTCACGTTCACGTAGCGATCAAAAGGCTCAAAAGATGGTGAATGAAATTTGCTTTGCAAACAAAATACACCTTTTGAGCACAAAACCCTAAATGGGTAAATAACAATTCGACGACAAGATTAATTCTTCCATTAAATTAAAAGCCGGATTTTTTTTAAACGTTACGAATATCGAAACACTACGCTCCGTTCCAAAACAGGCATAAGAACAGATACAGGTCTTAAAAGTAAGAATATATAAAATAAAATAATATAAGATCGTTTAAAAATCTAAAAGAACCGACTTCAAACGTCGCGCTAGTCAAAGTAGCCAGTAGACGTAGTTACTACATTATCTAATCTGTGCCAGCAGTACTCGTAAGCAGTATTTTTTTTTTTTAATTAAAGATTACTCGCAATGTGGGTTGCACATTACTAGTATTCTTGTTAACCCCTCCAACTAAGCTAAATATGCTTGTGTCTGGAGTGGGTTCACGTCAATAGTGCAGTGGGTGTGGTGGGGATCGAACACACGACCTCTCGATCGCCAGTCCGACTATCCATTGGGCTATTGCCACCTTCGAGATACAAATGTTGATATATTAAAAACGGCTAGGCCGGTTTCGTTAAAATTACAATACAATAACAAAGACTACCTCGGAAACGTACCCTACCCATTAAAAAAAATAATCATTCAATATGAATCCGTTCACAATTGGCGGAGTAATCGCGTAACATACACACAAAAAAAAACATACCAACGAATTGAGAACCTCTTCCTTTTTTTGGGAAGTCGGTTAAAAAATGTGAAGCTATGGAAGAGACCTTTGCCCAGCAATGGGACACAACAGGTTAAGAAAAAATAAAGAGGGTGCGTAGAAATCTATGCGTTAGAAGTTACACTTCCTTGACAGAGTGGGAATTCTTTTGTACAACTCCATCTGTTGAACTTAGCGGGAAAAATGCGCAAATGATAGCAAATACGTCTTCGTAGTTACGTCGTTCTACAATAGAGGGCGTTTATAAATATAAAATATAACATGACGCTTAGGTCACTTCCGTTGCATTCGGACCGTGACGCTACGTCACATCCGTTGCATTTTTACCACAGTGCGCCTAAAGAAGTTTCACTTTAAACATGATGATTATTGACACACTCTTTTTTTATTTATTTTACAACCTTTAGTGCCAATTTCACTGATAGCTAATGAGCCTATTAGAAACTTATCTGACAGATTTTTGGCAACTTTTGTATGGCGTCATCTGTCAGATAACTATCAGAAACTTTATGAGAAATCGGTGAAACTGGTCCTTTAAAGTCCCTCTAAAGTCACGAACTGTTGGTTCACTACACTAATTTGCTTTCTGTAGTCCTATGCATTTTGCTTTCAACTAACACATTCATCGTGTAGGGGCGGCATATATATTGAGCTGAGAGCACCGATGACGACCTATTACGTATAGTTGCAATGAAATATATTTACAAAAAATTGGTCCTTCATCCTCATCAGTCTGCGTCCTGCGTTAGTCCAATGCTGGTAATAAGCTTCCCCCAAGACACTACCGAGTCAGTGCAGCTTGATAATTATTTATTAATTGCTCTTAAAATAATTCAAGTACCCAATTCACAAGGGCACACTGTCACTCATAGTTTCTGACATCCATCCATACATCGGTTACGTCATTCGATGCTATTCTGTGCTGTCACCAAATTGCTTGGGCCCGCCACAAAATGTATAAGTGTAAAATGAATAAATGAGTTCCTTGTATACGGAATCTTCAGTACGAGAGTCAGCCTTCCACTTGTCCCAAAATGTTGATAGTTAAACGCTCAATATCACTGAACGACTTTTCATAAAATATTCCAACAAGTAACAAAATTAAAATTTTGAATAAACACCCATACTTAACATCTATCTAAGTACCACCACTGATTAATTACGAACCGTTTAAAGACAAAATCGAAATAGTTTTGAAGAAAAATAGCAACATGGATTTGCACAAACAAATGTTCACTGCAGCGCCCCCTGGTGAGTTGTCGCCGTAACACCTATCTAAAAACATGCACCAATTACAACCAAACCCATAACTGAAAACTGCATCAAAATCGGACTAGTAATTTTGGAGAAAAATGTCTACATGGATTAGCACACACAAACAAACAAACATCCTCTCACCCCAAACGCATATACAGTCTCCGTTCCGTCGTGGGTAAAAAAATGTTAAATGTCATAATACCCTGTAGACCCAAAATGGACGACAATGTCTTGTGCGAAGAATTTTTCAAATTGCACTTTATACCAATCGCCTTGACGACACGCAATATGGGCGGCGGATGTGGCTGATGTGTTAGAGCGGAGCATATACCAGGGGCCTTATTCAGTATGACAAATGAGATAACGCGTTCCTTAACGCGCCACGTCACGTTATTGAAAAATAGTATTCCTATATGCCACACGATAGGTAAATTATACAAAACGCGCGCGTTACACGTCCTCATATGTCACGATATTTTGACAGCTCAAAACGCGCTCATAACCTTACCCTACCGCGTTTTAATTGGCATAGAGAATACCATAACGTGGAGATAACGTAACACGGCAAGGTAAGACTTTAAAATGGTCATACTGAATAAGGCCCCTGGGACACAGGAAATCGAGGACGTTTAGAATACAGGACACATCGTGCTCGGGAAATTGTTTCGGTAAATGTGGGTAACACGGTTTAGAAGTTTACCCGTTTGTTTTACATAGATAGATGGATAGATGTACCCTTTATTGACCACCACAATAATAAAACTTACAACTAAAACATTTTTAACCTACTTTCAAAAAGGAGGAGGTTCTAAATTCGTCCGTCTGGTTGTTTTTTTGTATGTATGTTACGTGATTACTCCGTCAATTGTGAACCAACTTGAATGATTTTTTTTTATATAATCTGATAAGTATCTCCAGAGATATGACGATTAACGTCTCAAACACGCTACTGAAACTGACTCGCGGGGCATGGAAGTCGGTTGTTTTAGTTATTAAACTATCTAAATTATCGTTACATATTATGAGTGTCAATGTGCGGTCTTATCGCTCAAAGCGATCTCTTCAAGACAACCATGCATGGATACATACTACATAATACATGACGTCTAGTAATGTATATATATGGTATGTTTTTAAGCTGCTGTAGCTTCCTACTATCCTTCTACGTATCACCACATATTCCAAAACAATCTCCCCCGCCTTGTCTGTCTGTTTGCGCTAAACTCAAAAACTACTGAACAGATTTACATGTGGTTTTCACCAATAGACAGCGTAATTCATGAGGAAGGTTTAGGTGTATAATTTGTTAAAGTTTTGTGTAAATGTGCTACCATCAGCAAGCGTGCTACCATCCTCGACCGCATCATCACTTACCAACAGGTGAGATAGTGGTCAACGCTAGCCTATAACATATAAATAATCAGGTAAATTCTTACATTTAAAAGATGTAATTTTAAAGAAATTACAATATTTAATAACATTTTTAAGAAGTAATACATCGCATTTAAGTATCAAGTAAATTGTTCAATTTATTTTACCGAATACATCATTAAAGGCTGTAAAAGGTACCCATTAAAATATTTTCATGAACAGCCTTTGAGGAAAATTCTTGTGAAAAACAGTGGATTTTCACAGAATGTTCACAAGCGCATCCGGTGAATGTATCGCAGGCTTCTTTCTGATCGAAAAGCTACGCACGGACACGTATTTATTTCATGGATATAGGATTCATTACATGGATATAGGTAGAAGTTTGAATAGTCGAACCTTGGGACGTGTATTATCATTTATTACCATTTGATGTTAAGTTATGTTGCGGTCATTACAGAATCTTACTTATCTGAAAGTTTTTTTTATTTATTATTTTTTCCTACGTGAACCTCTCACAAAATGGGAACCTTTTCTATGCGCCTTTTTAATTCTAGTTCTATCATCTCGTCTACGTACATTTTAAGTAATTGTTACAAATAAGTATTTACAGTTTTTTTTACATCTAATTACGTGCTTTCTTAAGCTTAATGTACATAACGTATAATACTTATTATAGGATTGTACATTATATTACTACTTCTTATTTTTACGAATTACCTTACTTACTATATTATCTTTACATAAATCTATAATCTTATTACATATTTCCATATTTGTTACAATTATACTGTCATTGAAATTTATTTTTTGCTCGATAGCTCGATGCTTATCTGTACCTTAGTACGAGTTTTCATACCATACTCGACATCGTATAGCGAACAAATTTTGTATGAAAAACGGTACATCGCCTCTAGTAGTTACTACACTTACTAACTAAATTTAGACCAATCAGGGAGCCAGAATAAGTCGAAGACTATATGAGATCTGTCAAAATTGTTTACGATGAAAACTCGTACTAAGGGTACTGATGAGCGAATACATTCGCCATGCGATGGACGGTGACTGATAAAAGAAGAACCGAAGATCGGGCTCGGCGGCGTGTTTTGAGAGAGGCCTATGTCAGCAGTGGACTGATGCCAGATTATTATGATACAGTTTTAGTACATAAGCCGGCTTTTCATTATGAGATATAATATAATTTATATTATATCTTGAGATATAAAATTTTATCGCTCGTCATACATTTTGTATGAGACCGTTTACACTATGCTATAATAAATATTACATCCCAAACTATAAATATTTTTTCGACCGACTGAGCGATATTTTAAGGTTTATATTTTTACACACAATTAGTGTATTTAGCCAGTGTTTGAATGCAACCATAGACAACGAAAGCTGAACTATATATCTTACAGTGTAAACAGCAATCGCGGGATGTAGTATATAGCTCAAGATGTAATTTACATTATATCCCATAGTGAAAAGCCGGCTTTAGGAGTTTTGGCGGGAACGTGGAAAAGTGTGTGTGATCTCATTGTATTCTTTCCTAAAACTTGTGTTCTTCCGCGTTTTAATATGTAATAAATGTGGATTATTAACCATTAAGTGCCGGTGAATGTGTGCGAGTGTAGGGAAACAGCACAATGTTGAAAAACATGCTATTTGCGTTCTCACCAAAATTCCACTGAAAATCTTCAGTAAACACCACATCTTTACTGAAGGTATGACTTAGACTAGACTTTTACTTGACAACTGACCTGAAATGTGACTTTGACCCATCTCTACGACTAACATTCATAAAAACTTGAAAAATTTCAATACTTGACACTGGCTAAATACACTAATCGTGTGGAGCCATAAAGAAACAAAAAAAAAAAAAAAAAAGCCGGCTTTATGCGTAACTCAGTAGTAATATTATATTATTATGTACTATAATATAATAGAAATGAAATATAACACATCTTAGAAGATCATAATCATAATTATCATTTCACGCGGCAATAACCTAATAGGCTAAGGCGTCGGCCTAGCGATCGAGAGGTCGTGAGTTTGATCCCCACCTATGACACTATTGACGTAATCGTCAAGCATTTAACTTAGTTGGAGGTTTAACAAGAATACACTAGTAATGTGCAACCCACATTTGCAAGCTAAGCGTTTTAAAGTTTTTCTTAAAAAATAAAACAAAAAAAAAATTGATTGCAAACACAGTTCAAAGTGGTCTTACTACAATTGTACTGTAAAATTAAGTTGGCGATTCAAAAAAACTTTATTTTACCAGTTGGCGTGTACTGTGTTAGGTACTCGTATGTTACTAATATAGGTATGTTACTTGATACCTTTTTTTATATCTTCTAGGCTAGCGTTTTGACCACTATCTCACTTGTTGGTAAGTGATGATGCGGTCGAAGATGGTAAGCACGCTAGGCCTAAAATGGGAACTGGCTCTCTCAAGGATAGCGGCCGTCAGATGTTTAGTTAGACACATTAGATGTTTTGGCGACAGATTTTCTAGCTTGAGGGAGGTAGGCCAGGCGGACACTAGACAGTGTCCTATGTTATAAGATATAGCTAATGTAATCATTTATTCATCTTTAGGTGCAACTATACACACTTAGACATTGTACAAAGTGTAATAATAGTAATGACTATTTCTTCTAAGTAGCAATGACTATCAGTAAGTCCGCGTGTATGTATAGTAATTTAGGTACTACACGCTTTAATACTTACCTACCGCAAGCGATTTAGTGGTCAAAAAACGCTGTACAGTAATTATATAAATAAAATTATAACAGTAGATAGAGTCGAGAAATAAATAATAGTGTAGTGTGTGTGACCCATAACTTGATAATAAACCGGCCAATCGCGCGACGGACTAGCATGATCAAGGGTTCAGTAACTACCACAGTACAATATCGAACATAATATATGATCGTAGGTACAAAAAGAAAAAACCGACTTCACATGCATTCATTTACAATAAGTATTACATATTTATAACTTATCATATTTATGGATTTTAACGCAACATATTATTTTTATCGCATCAAGTATGTTATCCGTTTTGTCACCCGAGGTCTGTGCTGAAAATCAGCGCTGTAGTCCTGACTGCAGCATTCAGCTGAGCTCAGACCTATTCCGGCAGTACTGTACACTACAGCAACAGCAATACACGTCATTAAATAATATGTGTACCTACTTTTTAGTGTCTCGTATAAGTAGTAGATATAATTATGAGTAATTGAATTAGGTAGTTACTCTTTATATGCGTATTGTTGTTGTGTACAGTGTTTTTGCCTGAATAAATGGTTTTCTATTCTATTCTATTCTACATGCCGCGATAGTCGAAATAGCCAGTTGCCATAATCATGTATACATAGTATAAAATTTTTTTAATTTTGTTTATCCCATATCTCCGGAGAATATTATCAGATCTCAATAATATGAATGGGACCAAACGGGAGGCATCATTTCTAAAAAAATAATAATTTTAAAATCGGTTAAGATTTGACGGAGTTCTGAGGTAACAAACATTAAAAAAAACAGTCTAATTGAGAACCTCCTCCTTTTTAACCGACTTCACAAAATAGGAGGAGATTCTCAATTCGGCGGTTTTTTAAAATGTTTATTACTAAACCTCAAAATGAATGAATATCTCCAGAGATACAGAGATAAACACCTCAAACTTAGTACTGAAAAAGAGTAGCGCGGCATGTGAAGTCGGTTTTTTTTTCGTTTCTTAAACGATCTTAAAATATTTTATTTTATTATTTTTAATTGCATCGTCTAAACTACACACACGTTGATTTCAAGTATCTATAGAACCGGAATCTAGCGTATGTACGAATAGATAGATGGACGGAAAGACGGACGGCAGAGTCAAATGTGGTAGAAGCTTTCCACAGATAGTAGGAACATTATATCAATGTACCGCCTGACTTGCTACCTAAAAGTATCTTACCACCATCAAGGAAAACATCTGCCGCCAATAACCTTACTGTGTTCTGACAGCACATATTATTATCCCTTGAGATTCAGACCATTCTAGGCCTTGCGTATTCGCATTCCACGACATCATCGCTTACCACCAGGCAAGATAGTGGACACTACCGTATCAGATATAAATAAGATCGTTTAAAAAACTAAAAAGAACCGACTTCAATGCCACGCTATTAATTTTTAGTACCAATTTTGAGGTTTTTATCTCCATATCTCTGGATATACTTATCAGACCTCGATAAAATTACTATGGTACCACACTTGGGATATCTCCTTTCCAACAAAAAAAAGAATAATCAAAATCGGTTCATAAACGACGAAGTTATCCGCGAACAAACATAAAAAAAAAAAAACATATACGCTCGAATTGAGAAACCTCCTCCTTTTTTTGAAGTCGGTTAAAAATAATATTAATAAGGACCTGTTGGCACTCTTTGGGTGCGGAACCCTAACAACTACTAAGTTCCGGTTCAAATGTTATCTTTGGCATTATTGCTAAACTGTCATCAATTACAATGGAAGTCGAGTTGTGATGCGATCGTGAAAAGTTGCGTGTGGTCTCATTGAATTCGCAAAAAGCTTAGCTATGTTATACCGCGTGTTACTAATTAATGAATAAAGCTTTATGTTTTGTATCGTGTTACTGTGTAATAGGTGAGGATTATTGAATAATTAAGTGTCAGTGAAGTGTAGGGAAACAGCGCAGAAATGTTGAAAAGCGTAAAATTTTGTGTTTGCTACTAAACTTGACAGCCGTAAAAATAAGTATACCCGATCAGTAAGGCATCCATCTTCTACATCTTTATTGAAGGATGCATGTCTTATGACTGTGATTTTTACTTCTCTTGAATTTGCGACTTGTATCTGCAAAGCATTCAACATTGGGTAAATACAATAATCATGTAAGCCGTAATCAAATTTAAAAATAACTACTCGTTGAATCACCTCAGCTATTTAATACAATTTACATAAATTTTACTCGCATCATCGATTCATACTAATTATATTAAAAAAATATCTTAATGAGGTGACGTCATCGGACCGTTTATTTCCTTTTGAACATGCGCGCAGATTATACGCGTGGCGCGTCTGTGTGCATTTGTATTAGTTTTGTGTTAAAATAATAGTGTGTTACTTGTATTTTTAACTTAGCTTTACTTAACTTATTTTTAGCTCAGTGGCATGCCATGGGAGAGGCCTATGTCCAGCAGTGGACGGAAATTGGCTGATAATGATGATGTATTTTTAACTGAATTTAAAAAAATTCTATTATACGGTTCTATGTTCGAATGTATGTTTTTTTATTGTGTAATATTTTCACCGATTATTCGAAGACACGTTACCTGAGTCGATTTGAAAAAATATTTTTTTATTTGAAATTTTGTTGGTCTCTATTAAATTTCATCGACATATGTTTAGTATCTCCAGAGATATGAAGATAAACACCTCAAAGTTAGTACTGAAAATGACTTAACGATCTTAAATTATGATATAATGTTGTTAAAGAAATTTGATAGGATTCTGACTTCATGTGCCTTGCGTGTATTACTTTTAGTTGGAGTTGTATCTATTTAGTTTATTTTCTTTAGACGTTACCATCGGATCGTCATTTAATTAATATAAAGTTACTAGAAGTGCCCCGCGGCTTCGCCCGCGTTAAAAACTTCTTTTGTTTACTTAAAACTTTCCTTTTGTAAAAACGATTCTATCATTAAATACATTAAATAAGAATTAGCCCATTAAAAAAATCCTACAACATGTACTTTATCTCATCTTATTTCGCCATACAAACTTTGAATCCCCGTTCCGTATCCGGGAGGAAATTTTAGAAAATCCTTTCTGAGCGGATACCTACGTCATAATAACTATCTGCATTCTAAATTTCAGCGCAATCCGAAACAATATTGATTTTAGACTTCGTTACCCCAGTTTATCCTCTTAGGGTGGCATTTTGAAAAAGTCTGAAACTCGTATTTGATTATTTATTTACAGACGTACTTGTGTGAAATGTTGAATAAAATTACTATCCAAACTTTGAACCCCCGCTTCATCCCCTTGAAGAGTGAATTTTGAAAAATTCTTTCTTAGCGGATACCTAAGTCAAAATAACTCTGCACGCCAAATTTCAGCGCAATCCAAAACAATATTGATTTCAGACTTTGTTACCCCACTTCACCCTTTTAGGGGTGCAATTTGGAAAGAGCCTGAATCACGTCCTTACTAAGTTAAGTACTTGTGTTAAAATTCAAATATATAAAAGACCAAATATTATGTTTCTTTGAAGTGTTTCACTCTTTATATTTTTTGTAAATTGTTAAACACAATCCAAAATTTCATCGTACCGACGGGACTTGAACCCGCAACCTCCGGAATAACATGTTCCGGTGCTTTGCCAATTAAGCCACGGTGCGAAGTATCGTTACGACGAAATTAGTGGATTGCATTCTTATAGTATTAGATATCTACAGGTCAGTTTCATACAAATTGTAACAAACAACAAGTATAATAACTAAGATAAAAATTAAAACCCGACTACTGAAAAATTACGCTCTAATTTTAAAAATAATTCCCAATCGTGTGCGTGCAACAAAGCCGCGAGCAACATTTTGAAATTGTTAACTTATCGCTTTCATTTTTATGCCCAACACAGCTATATTCCTTTTTTTTGTACTTGACTTAGTTCTCTAGAGGGTGTCATATTCAATTTAATATGACATCACCAGCGGACGCCTCATTTGTCCAAATTATGATAAGAAACTTAGAAGTTAATAATAAATACATACAAAAATACCGGTCTTAACCACCCTGCAGTCGGGTAAAAAATATACACTGGGTAACGGATGCCGAAAATTTTAGGTAACTGCTCAAAATAATGGGACTCACTGTAAAGTCAAGTCAATTATAATAATTAAGATAGTTTAAAAACTAAAACAACCGACTTCAATGCCCCGCGAGTCAATTTCAGTAGCAAGTTTGATACGTTTATCGTCATATCTCTGGAGATACTTATCAGATCACAATGAAATTACAATGGGACCACCTCAGAAACGTACCCTACCAAACAAAAGAAGATTACAAAAATAATCATTCGAATCGGTTCAGAATTGACGGAGTAATCGCGTAATATACTCACACAAAAAAGAAAAAAAAACATACAGACCTATTGAGAACCTCCGTCTTTTTGGATGACGGTTGAATGTAAATAGACTGTATGGTTAGTTGTCTGAACGTGACCGCTAAATTGCTTGAAATAAGACTTGTTAAACCTTTTTGTTAACGACTTTATTAATGTTGTATCCATAAAGAGCTATGATTATCGTACGTATTAACATTTAAATACCATAATCACAAAATTGGCGTGGTTTAAGTAATCATCACAAAATACACAATGGTAAACTAAAATACACTTACGATAAGTAACATAAACTACGTCAAAGAATACTTAGTTGGTTGCCTGTTGTCTATAAACCTTTATGAGTAATTCTGGCGGCTAATCTTTTCAAAGCGAGCGCAATCGGAATGATTAGTGTTTACACACGTTCCTAGTATGATTTTATTGTACGTCTATGTTGATGTCATGTTGATGTGGTATTATCAACGCAGACCGAGGATGCATAGGATGTATCCGTTCAGCCACAGATTCATTCAATAGTAACTAGCTTCAGCCTCCGAGTCCCCGGCAGCAGGAAAATGGAAAACAGTCGACGGCTAGCGGCCGCGCGATCCACACGCCGCTCACAAATACAAACCGACCGAAACGCGCGCGAAATATCGACAATAACTTAGATTATAAGAAAATTGTAGCTTAGAAAGCAAACGTATTTATTGTGCCAAATATAGCTAAATTAGACTTAAGGAAACAACGACAATAATGGCGGAGAAGAATTTAGAAGTTTGCGGGAGCGTGATGGATGGAGTCGCGGAAAAAGGTGGCGTTCTGGAATCTCCCACTAAGAAGGCAGCGACTGAATACACGGTGTATCCCATTCGATGGCTGGTATTGGGAGTGTTTGTGTTCTACTCGGCTTCGAACAGCCTTCAGTGGGTGCAGTACAGCATAATTCAGGACGCCGTGGTGAAGTACTATGGAATACCCTCCATCATGGTGTATTGGACGTCCATGGTCTACATGATTACGTACATTCCTCTTATATTCCCGGCGAGCTGGCTCTTAGACAAGACGGTGAGTTATTTACTGAATGTTTATTAAATCACTTACAAAACCATTTCTTCACTCAACCATACATAGGTGATCGTAATTTATCGACTGTAACAAATCATTGTTAGATATTGAATACTATGTCGTTTATTGATAGCGGTGACCACAGCTTGATATTCTATTTTTACAATAGGTAATACACAATAAGCTCAAAAAATAAATGGAACTGGTTTAGTGGGTACTTTCTAAGTGACTACCACGCAAAAGTAGTAATAACTCGGACACCAATCTATACTAATATTATAAAGAGAGAACATTTGTATTTTTGTATTTTTGTATGTTTGTAATGATTTGGCTTAAAAACTACTAGACCGATTTAAAAAAATCTTTCACTAATATATAGATTGGACTTTCGAAATGAAAATAGGCTATATATTATCCCGTTAATATCAAAGGTACATTCGTGGAGACCTAATTTTCAACCTAAGTCGACAAAAAAACGGTCGAAAAAACACGTTTCTTACGAACGCTGCTCAATTGAAAACAGATGGAAGAATATTTTCTATGGAAGAGTTGTACAACTTAATAAGACATACAAAAAAGTCCGCGACAGCATATGTCTATCTCTTAAGGTTGACTCACAGTAACCATTTTAATCTTTAATTTTTTGTTAAAAAATATTACATAACTTCTAGGGCTATTTTCAAGTATATAGTATTAATCCTTATCCAAATAATTACGTCAATTAGCTTGGCTACATATTATACATTAAAATTGTCCTTTACAGTATATAATTCTAATGAAAACTCTAGAAGATATCACGGATTTCACATACACGCATCGCAAAATTAATAAAATATTTGCAGTCAAACCACAGAGTAGGTCATAGTTACTACGAAAATATTATGATAAGCTTAGCTTTTCTGTAGATCCCCACCGATCGCAATCAATTTGAAGTCAATATAGTATAATAATAAGATCTATTGTATAAAATAATAATGATCTATATATATAATATAATATTTTAAACCACCCCGACTGATCTATGTATAATCTTTTCATTAAAAGCTTCCAATGACTTTAAACACGACATTTAAAATCTGAGCTGTAAGTTGGTGAGGATTTGAGTATTCTGTAGAGTCCAGGAGATGTCCCAGCATCAGGTCAATGCTTCCATTTTCTTGCAATATCGTTGAAGAAGAAGATTTTCGAATTGATCAGACCTATTAAAGTTCATAGTTTTATAACGATTGAACGAATTTTCATGAATCAAAGCTAAGAACACTCTCGATAAGACATCTATAAAAAAAAAAACTATTAATAATAAAATCAAAATCGGTTCATCCGGTTGGGTGCTAAGATGCTACAGACAGACACACAGATACACACGTTAAACGTATATTACCCCTACTTTTTGTGTCGGGGAACGGCGTAAGGTTACGGCGGCAGATGTTCTCCTTGGTGGTAAGCTACTTTTCAACCGACTTCCAAAAAGAAGGAAGTTCTCAATTCGTCTGTATGTTTCTTTTTTCTTTCTTTTTTTGTATGTGTATGTTACGCGATGACTTCGTCAATTGTGAACCGATTCGAATTATTATTTTTGTAATCGGTAGGGTACGTTTCCGAGGTGGTCCCATTATAATTTCATTGAGATGTGATAAGTATATTTTTAGAGATATAAACGTCTCAAACTTGCTACTGAAATTGACTCGCGGGGCATTGAAGTCAGTTGTTTTAGTTTTTAAACTATCTTAATTATTGGTAAATTTAATGATTCCACCAAAATCCACGATTCATGAATGCACATAAAACTTTCATTGGTAGGTATATAGCTAGGATTAGAACCAACGACCGTCGGGTCAGAATCAGGGTAACTATCCTTTACGCCAAAGGGCCGTCCAATATCACTACGTAAATATTATAAAACAATGTCCATCACTGCGTCTGTCTGTCTGTTCGCAATAATCTCAATAGCATCTGAACGGATTATCATGCGGTTTTCACCAATAGCCAGAGTGTTTATGAGGAAGGTTTAGGTCTTAGGTGCATAATTCGTTAAGGTTTTGTGTAAATTGGTTGACATATGACGATGTTTGTTAAATATGTTAATATTTTATATTCGATGCAACAAACTGATGCAAATTTTGTAGGCATATATGTTCTACCCGTGCGAAGCCGGGGCGGGCTGCTAGTATGTTATAATTAAGATAGTTATAAGTTTAAAAACTAAAACAACCGACTTTCATGCCCCACGAGTCAATTTCAATAGCAAGTTTGAGATGTTTATCGTCATATCTCTGGAGATACTTATCAAATCTCGATGAAATTTCAATGAGACTACCTCGGAAACGTACCCTACCAATTGAAAAACAACCATTCGAATCGGTTAACAATTGACGGAGTAATCGCGTAACATACATAAAAAAAACATATAGACGAATTGCGAACCTCCTTCTTTTTGGAAGTGGATTAAAAATAGTAAGAGAAAGGATTTAAAAACTGTGCTAAGTAGCAGTGACCCGATTGTATGATTTTAAATCGGTTGTTCCATATAATTTTCCAAGATCCCATGGGAATCTGTCGAGTTCTGGGGCAAAACGTGACCTCGAACATGAGAATATCACTCAAGCGGTATGTAAAAAAAATATTTAATTTAAGTGCAATTGAAAAAAAAAATTATAAAACGTATTAGCGTTGAGTAATTTTTGTGCTGTATGTGCACGTCTTGTGAGGATTTATTTGTGTGCATACGATTGTTGTTACCCACCAGCGCTAAAGATGTTTTGTCACTAAAAAAATTTAGGGGTCCGGGGGCGTAGCGAGTTCAATCCCCGCCTTGCACCAATAGATTTTTCTGTCGAAAAATGTATGTGCGCAAATCACAGTAGCTCTTCGGTGAAGAAAAACATCATTAAGAAATCCTCAACCCCTGGCATAGTGGTAGGACAGCTGCAACCTTCAAATTGGAAATATCTGTCGCCAAACATCTAATGTGTTCCGGCAGCTATCCTTGAGAGCGATTTCCCATTTTAGATCTGATGTGGTACCATCTTTGACCACCTCATCACTTACTAACACGTGAGATATTTGTCTTTCTAAGAAGTGAGATAGTGGTCAAACGCTTACCTATATTATATAATATAACCAAATATTACAAGAACATCACAATGGACATTAACCACTAGGCGATTTTATCGCTCATGCGATTTTTTCTAGACAAATGGATAACATATCGGTAGGCGGTTCTATAAAAAAGTGTGACAAAACTTCTTTTAATTATAAGGTAAATAACAACTGCTATTGCTATAATATGTACTTAATCAAATTTATATAAGTTAAGATAAAAAACTGAAACAAAATTAAATATAACCAACACAAAAACCTTGACTCGAACTATTTCCTTGAATTTCAATATTAAGTATTTTACAAAAGGTAAGAATTTAACGTAAACTCTGCAAACTAACTTATCTTTGATGCCTCAGAAAAGCACACAAATCTTTGCGTAATTAAACTCGGTAAACTCGCGGAATTTCTAAAATCTTCCAATTAAAAAGTTCCAAATGAATTACCGTACCTAACTCAATGTTAACTTTTGTAACGGGTCCGGTTAAATAACAACTCAAAATTGTGCAAGGGATCGAAAATGGAATGAAATTAAAGGCATCTGCAAAGATCTGCCACGAACCCTTTATGTATCGACCAACTATTCAAACAGAGGAGGTAAGTTATTGGGTAAATCAATTTGTGGGAATGTTGCTTATTTTGGGCGGCACCCGTGTTTGCCACCCCTGATTTGTTTTTTTTTTCTTAACAGACAAGCACTTGACCACAATCTCATCTGGTGTTAAAAGATGATTTGGTATAAGATAGAATTGTGCTAATCAGGAAATGGAAGGAAGATGGCAGTAAGACGAGGGGCAGAACAACTGGCTTAAGTCCAATCCTCTAAGCGCATTCCAAGCCGTCTTCCATACTGGCTGTAACCGATCATCATGCCAGAAGCGAACAGATTGGTGCCATGTCTGTGTCCAGATCTTATAGTAGTATTTAATTGTGAAAATGCAAAGGTAAAATAATCGAACAAAACGTTTCGCTTTCTCATTAATTGGAATTTCCGTTATTGCGAATGACTTAATACGATTCGGAAAATCACTAAATTAACTAAAAATCACTTAACAAAGTGTTAATTAATCTTTAATGGTCGCACTCGTATTGTGAGTTGTTATATTCTTACTAACCAAATAAACACTTCGCTGTAACCTCACCCGAAAACAACCTTAAAACAATTATTATTAAGTAAGAGATCAATAAAATATCTTCACCCAAGATTCGAGCTGTCTATCTGTCTACATAACAAACTTCTTCAATTTCCGATTAGCTGTTTTGGCTTGGTTGAATAACAAATATATGGCCATCCATTTTAGGCAATTTCGAATAAAATTGCTCATGGAGCCATCACCGCGAAAGTCCATACAAAGGGACCATCTTTACAACAAATCACAAAGATGAACACAGTTTATACTTTTAACTGGGTTACGGTTAACAACTGGAACGCTGCATCCTTTGTGAACTCATTGTTTTTTAATGTCTGCAGGTAGAGATAACTTTAAGGATTGGTCACTCCATACAATATAATACATTATTGCTTATTATTATAGTAAATACTCGGTAGCCATGTGCATGCACAGTAACGACATCACATCGTAATAAGTGTAACTGCGAGGTGCCGGAGACGATAATAAATAATAATGTATATTGTATGGACTGAACAAACTTAAGTGGTATAGAAGACATACGAGTAAGTAAGTAGTAGTAAGTTCGGTGACAATGCAATACTATGGTATCATCAAGCTAATCTATCCGAGATGTAAGAATACTTTAACTCACTGATCGCAAATAGTATTCCACTTGAATTTGGGCTGGTATATTTCTTCGTCATTTGTATTTATCCATATTTAGTCTCGTATTTGATCGTGGACATCATCACCATGTGATAGTCGAGTCTATTATCCAGACTGGCTATTCTGTAAGCAATTTTACGCATCTTGCAAGCGGTGAGATTTAAATTTCGTATTACTAAATTCAACCGTATTACAATCGTATTACGATTTTAATTTCGTAGTACGTGGGCGACTGAAAAGGATAAAACCTTCTGAGTTAGTGTAGTGGAATAAAATAGTGAACACTGCTAACAGTGAACGCAATAAAATAGTGCCTGACATTGGACTTATTAGCAGTTTATGTAATTTTTTATTTTTTTTATTTTAATTGATTATATGAATTGATTATATGCCATTATATATTCGGATATCATAAAAAACTATATTTCCATTACACAAGATTACAAGAGGTTTTTCACAAAGCTAAATCGCCCACATTTATATTTTTATTTACTTTTTATATTAATATTTAAGGTAAGGAAACTTTCCGTTTATAGTTCAAGTAGCAACAGGTTAGCCACGCCAAGGTAATTAATTCCTTTACAAGAATTGTAAACATTTTTTCCTTCACCGGAAGGCCGGAGTTGTCGCGGGTGGAGGGGGCTTGGATTTATAAAATATGCGAAATTTTAAAAAGCTTGCGTAACTAGCGAATAGATGGCCGCTAGTGCCTCTTGAATTTTTGAGCTTCTGAGCCTATTCAGTACTAATTGTTACTAGGTAAAATAAGTTTTTTGTATAGAGACCCCATTGAATTTTTGGATACATAAGCATATAAAAAATTAAATATTATGTTTCTTTGAAGTGTCTCACACTTTATATATTTTTTTTTTTTTGTAAATTTTTGGATTGTGTTTAACAATTTACAAAAAATATAAAAAATTGTTATAAATAAATAAAGACTTGATGCTGGCAAATACCTAGGATGAATCCGGTTGAATCAATCAATCTACTATACCTATGTTAACATGGGCGAAAGCTAACGTAAAGCAATTTACAATAAAAAGAAAGATTTGGGTTGGATAAAGCTTATTAAGGTGGTACGACTTTCATATAAAAGTATAATGCACAAATATAAGTAAATGGAGGGAAAACTTACACTGAAATCACATCTATTGGTTTTTTATAAGTATTTACGGGTCGGGAAATGTATTTACCTACATGATTTGATTGATTGAGATGAAATTATTTTTAAAAATAGTAAAATTCAAGTTAAACCAAAAAAATATTGATTGAATAATATGTTTATATTATTCATTTAAATCATGTAGATAAATATAATTCCCGCCATGTAAAGACTTATACAAGACCAAAAGCTGTGATTTCAGTGCAGGTTTTTGCTCCGTTTACTCATATTTGTGCGTTATAGTTTTGTATGGAAATTGTACCCCCTTAATATGTGTAAGAAATTGCATGTTAAGATTTGACCGCTGTGGTCGTGTGAACAACTCATGAATGTTAATTTGAGTAACTGAAACCGGGCGTAAGACTATGTTAATAATTTTGAGAATATTTTGAAATGAAATGAAATGATTTATTTGTCTAAAATGTGATAAAAACAGATATATATTATGCGCTGCATATTTTGTCAAAACATTGACATGCACATATTTGTACATTTAAATGAATTAAGATAATTACATCATACTTAATCATGTTATAATTATTATTATAAAAATGTAAATTATTTCATGAAAGCCTATCTTTCTATTTACTGTATATAAATTCGTAATCATAGACAATCGTCTATGATTACGAA
Organism: Cabera pusaria; assembly: GCA_954871355.1. Lineage (NCBI taxonomy): Eukaryota > Metazoa > Arthropoda > Insecta > Lepidoptera > Geometridae > Cabera > Cabera pusaria. Next base: position 1,921,792 of record OX940886.1, on the reverse strand, counting down.
TTTAACGTAGCATGGTCTACGTCGAAGCGTAGCGTCACAGTCGAGTAATATGTAATAAACAGATGCGTCGAAACGCTGTCACGTAAATCCGGCCTGTCACGCAGTAAGGGTGACATTACGACTGGATCAGGTGTGTGGAAGCTCTAAGATTTACTTACCTGGGACTGTTACCCTGAATATACTGTATGAACATTGTTACCCGGAATTTATGTGCGCGCAATATCTGTTTTTCGCGACAATATGTGATGTGTATTTCGATATTGTCTTATATATAATCCTGATTTTTATTACACGAGATCTACGATATTTTTATATGCGGCTAATAGCCAGTAATACCAGGTACTAAACAAAAAAGAGTGTGTGTACTTATGTACACGCGTTAGAAGTTATACTTCTTTGGCGTATAAAAAAAAATAACTAAAATGCAGTAGTGATTAATGATAGATATTAAAATAATAAAAAAGATTTTATTTAAATAAAAAAGGTTTTATTAGCGTAAAAATATGACGTTAAATATGACGTTCTTACGAAACACGTGTTCTAAATATAAAAATACTAGAATATACAACTTGAACATAGTTATCAATTTTCATGCCACGTAGAACTAACTTCACGATGTAGAATTTAGGTGTCGGTGTACGCGCGCATCGTAAAAATTCACTCTCATCATTTTTCTCTATCGCGCCAAAAAAAATATAACTTCAAAAAAATAAAGCCTTGATCTAAACTAATGTCGTCAAAAAAGTGAACAGAGGATGTGTAGATTTTTTTAATTGAGAAATTATTCAATGACTCGAAAACAGACATTTACACAGTATTTAGTTTTCTGAATAGACATGATCTTCCACTAGCTATATTATTATAGATCATCTACTCTATGCAACATATAACTTCTGTAAGCAAACTTATTTATTATAATAATCAAATCAAATCAAATCAAAATATCTTTATTGTTGAAACTGTGTACAAGTAGATGGTAAATTCCTTACATGGTATCAACAGTTTGCCCTTTTCAGGCGTACAATATTATAAATAGTATTTATGAATCTAAGCTAATAACTATATGTAGTATCTTTTATTTTAGTTCTACTTACGTAATATTATTTACAAATAGGTATGCTTAGTAATAAATACTATGTTACTATACATTGAAAAATAGATACCTAGAGTAGCAAAATTAATTTTGATAAAACTCATTTAAGGTATAAAAGCCCTTAGTAAGCAACCAAGATTTTAATTGTTTGTTAAATTGTGGATTTGTTAACAATTTAATATTTAATGGTAGGTGGTTGTAAATCTTAATTGCAGTAAAATAAGAACTTTTATGATATAATGTGTTATTATGATATAATAGTATAGGTTAATAGTTTTTTAAAGTGACAATGTGTTTTAAGACGTGTAGGATTAAAAAAATTGGTTACTTTTAACAATACATTGATGTAATTGAGATGAAATCCCTATCGATAAAATACATATCCTAATACATTAAATTATGTGCAGCGTATATAACAATTTAATCAGACCAGCATCACCGCCAGTTTGAAAGTCTTGAAAGGCTGACACTCAATACTCAGAGAATCTTAAAGCTTCAAGCGCTCATTACCTGGTAACACATGGTTAAAAATATATTACTATTTTAAAATTGCTACACTGGAGCAGCCGTAATACGGACCCTATAGCACCTCCTTTTCTACGACGTAATAAATAATTATTTACAAACTAAAATACAATGACAGCATAGCAAACAAACTTTTTTACTCTCCCGCTAAAACGCCCCACTATTAACTCAGCTATAAAGTGTTGACAAAATTTAATCAATATTGTAATCAGTTTCGAATTTCGATTTTACACGCTTGGTATTAAAAAAATCTTTGATTTTGACAGAGCCTGAAAGGGCTTATTTGGCCAGTATGTTAAAATTATCATCGTCATCATCATCAACCTATCTCTGTCCACTGCTGGATATAGGCCTCACTGATGCAGGCCACTGAGCTCGATCTTCAGCTCTTTTTTTCCAACCGCTGCCAGCCAGCTTGCGTATATCATAGATCCATCTGGCAGCTGCTAGAGGGTTCCCTACACTACGTTTGTTGCAGTAGTTAATGTATATTATTTTACAGTCTTTACAATCCTAATTTCTTATGATATAATTAAAATAAAACATCCTAGTAATAGTAAACTCATACAATATAACAAGCCTAAGGCTGAATTGTACTTCTTACTTTAACCGTAACATAACTATAACCGGTATTTTTGTAGTAGGAGTTTGATTGATTTTTTGACGTTTGTTATAGTTAAAGTAAGATGGTGCATGCAGACTAACCAAAAGACTAACTTCAATATCTAAACAAGTAAATTACAAATTTAAACCTCTCCACAAATACAATCGTAGATATGATCTTGAATTACGACTGATAATAGACAAGGACTTCTCGAGTAGTATCTACAACTTGAGGTTCAACATACCTACACTATGTACCTACGTAACTATAACTATTATAAAAGTAAATTAACAATACAAAGAGTATGTATTACATTTTGGTTTTTTAGGATTCCGTATCCAAAGGGTACCATCGGAACACTGAGACTTTATTACTGAGACTTCGCTGTCCATCCGTCCGTCTATCTGTGAATATGTATTACTATGGCTGCCATAACAACAAATTATAAAAAAATTGTAATATGTATTATGTATGTATTAAGTAAAATTTATTTATTTATTTATTAAGTAAAAGACAGGTATTAAAATCGCCCATAATGATAAACACTCTATCATTATGGGCGATTTGAATACCTGTCTTTTAAAAAATGATCATCGTTCTTCTAACCTTAAAACTATAGTCGAGTCTACAAATCTTCACCTTCTTCCTCTTAACGCTACACATCATTTTCTTAACTGTATTTCTTCCCTTCTTGACTTGATTATTGTTTCCTCTCTAAGCCATGTTAATAAGCACGGTCAGGTCTCTGCCGATGCATTCTCTTATCATGACTTACTATATCTGTCCTATAAAATCCGTTCTCCTAAACTTAAACCCACCATAATTCTGCAGCGCAGCTTTGGTAGCATGAATCAAGAACTATTCATCAAGGATGCAGAGAAAATTGATTGGACTCCTGTTATCGAGGCTGAGTCCGTAGATGATCAAGTGTCTATATTCAACAGTATTTTAACTCAACTGTATGATATACACGCTCCCTTGCGACAAATTAAAATAAAACACTTGCCTGCACCTTGGCTCTCTGAGGAGATTAAATTGCTGATGCATAAAAAATCTGTCACCAAAACTCGGTATAAGAGCTTTCCAAATGGGTGTAATAAAGATAGATATGCTAGTGCCCGTAATCGCTGCAATAGGGTGTGTAGGGATGCTCAACGTCGCCATATCCACAAATCCGTCGAAAATGAAGACCCAGCTAAGGTTTGGAAATGTTTTAGGTCTCTTGGAGTCGGTAATTGCCGTCATAGTAACTCAATTCCAAATTCTTTAAATATCAATTCGTTAAATCAGTATTTTGTTTCAGCTCCTTCTATTGAAGATTCCGATAAAGCCACCACCTTAATTTATTTTTCTACCCTTAGGACTCCTGACCATCCTCAGTTTTTCTTTAGTCCATTTTCTGTTGGAGATGTGAAGAAGAGTATGCTATCTATAACATCAAATGCAGTTGGAGTCGACGGTATTAGCCGGAACATGCTTATCCCTATCCTTGACATCATACTCCCTGTCCTACACCACATCCTTAATTTCTCAACTTCTAGTAGCACCTTTCCGTTGCAATGGAAAGACGCTCAAATCATTCCCTTGCCCAAAAAACCTAATCCAAAGTCTTTCAACGAGTACCGCCCTATTTCCATTCTTCCTTTTCTCTCCAAAGTACTTGAGCGCCTTGTCCATAATCAGCTACACTCCTTCCTTATCTCCAATCAACTCCTTAATCCCTTCCAGTCTGGGTTTCGCCCTGGACATAGCACAGTTACTGCCCTTGTTAAAATAACGGATGATATACGCTTAGGAATGGACACCGGGAAAGTAACTGTGTTAACCCTTCTGGACTTCAGCAATGCTTTCAATACCGTCGATTTTGACATTCTCCTTGCATTTCTTCACTCTATCAACATATCTCCGATGGCAATTGACTGGTTTCACAGTTATCTGTTTGGCCGTCGTCAGCGTGTCCTCATCGAAGAGTCTTTCTCTGCCTGGTGCGGAACCGCTGCCGGCGTGCCACAGGGCGGCGTCTTATCAACTCTTCTATTTTCCCTCTTTATTAATTCTATTTCTTCTAACCTCACTTCTCCCTACCACCTCTATGCAGACGATCTGCAAATTTACTCGCAAGCTTCACTTGATCAACTACCTCATGCTATTAGCAATATTAATAAGGATCTAGTTAAAATATTTGAGTGGAGTAAAGCGCACGGATTAAAAGTGAACCCAAGTAAGACGCAAGTGTTAATTGTTGGAAGCTCAAGGACAATTGCTAAAATAAACTGGACTGCGACACCACAAATAGTCTTTGAGGGGATAACGATTCCGTACAGCGAAACTTAAAAAATCTGGGGATTATATTTGATCGCTATCTATCGTGGGGACCTCAACTTGCGGCCATTAGTCGCAAGATGTTTTCTTCAGCAGGAGCTTTGAGGAGGTTAAGAAACGTTTTACCTACTGCTACTAAAGTTGCGCTAGCACAGTCTCTTCTTCTCTCTATTCTCGATTACGCCAATGCATGTTATCTAGACCTCACAGAAGAGCAGCTAAATAAGCTTGAGCGACTCCAAAATTTCGCGATTAGGTTCGTATTTGGCCTTCGCAAATATGGCCATTTTAATTTTAAAATTATCGTGAATTTGTAACATTATTATTGTTATATACCGGCTGTAATTCACGTACCTTTAGTCGAATTTTCTCGACCTAGGTTTCGAGCGAGTCAGTCGCTCTTCCTCGGGAGTGAGGTCACGCGGTGAGATCGCGATGTTCACGAGAAAATTCGACTAAAGGTACGTGAATTACAGCCGGTATAAATTATGACCATGTTTCAGAATTTCGTCGTAAGCTCAAGTGGCTGCCTATTCGTCTTCGCCGGAATACACACATTCTGTCACTACTTTATAATATTTTATTTAATCCCACTTCTCCTAGCTATCTAAAAACACTCTTCGAATTTCTTCACACCACTAACTCCCTTCCACTAAGCCTAAGGTCATCAGAAAATCTAATGCTTTCTATTCCTACTCATTGCAGCACTTTCTATGACAAATCGTTTGCTGTACAAGCTGTCTGGAATGCGCTTCCTTTAGAGATAAAACAAACAGAAACAATATATACATTCAAGGAACGCGTTAAGTCGTATTATCTTGGTTAGTTATTAGTTACGTTTGCTATATACAATCCAACTAATATATAAGTATATGTTATCAATTTAAATACACTGATCTTTCCATCTATTACTATTTCTTTTATGTAATATAATATATGTATAAGTATCAAAGTTATTATTTTTATTTGTATTGATTTAGTATCCGTTAAAAGTTATGTCTTATTTATAATTGCACCATACACCGCCGTATCTATTAACATATTTCTCCATCTAAAGGTTGTCTGGTAGAGATCGCTTTTAGAGATAAGACCGCCTATTGTTACACTTTTATAATTAGTTGTTAAGTAATTACTCTGTATGTTTAATAAGGTGTCCAATAAAGTGTTTCTATCTATCTATCTATCTATGTATCATGTATGTGTAATATGTATAATATGTATTATGTATGTATAATTATGTAATATGTATTATGTATGTATTATGTATAATTATGTAATATGTATTATGTATGTATTTATGTATAATTATGTAATATGTATTACAATGGCTGTCATTACAACAAATTATAAAAATTAAATTAAATTAAGAATTAAAGGGGTGAACGAAAGTGTTTTATCGGCAATGTTGCTCAATGTTATATTTTTTATCTTAATGTATTATTAATATAATTTATATTAATATAATAATACACGTCATATTAATGTTATTATTATAATGTGGTACGAAACTCTACTTTTTTAATGCGAAACATAATCGACAAATGCGGATGTTTGTGTGTTTCTTAATTTAGATATTTGTTTAACAATCAGGCAAAAACAACAAAACGGATTTTAATGATAAATTATATCTATATATTTAGAGAAAAACACTGAAAAGGGACTTACAGGCTGGTATTATAAATATACTAGCTTTGCCCTGTGGTTTTACCCGCGTAGGTATCGTTCCCATAGGAATATCGGGATAAAAGTTACCCTATGTGTTGTTCTAGGGTATAGGATAGCTACATACCAAATTTCGTACATACCTCCGTCATTTGTATTGTTTCTCTATAATAAAGTTTTTCACGCAACACGCATCACGCATTTACGCACAAAATAAATATTGTGTATATAAGCAACTTCCAATTTCACAGATACACTTATCCTTGTCGGCAGAGCGCTCTATCTCCAAGATTTTATTACACATCGTAAAAAATATGGAATGATGTTGGGGATATTATTTCCGGGTGTTTAGGGTACAAAAACCTCACAAGGATCGAGTAAAATAAGTCTTGTCGCACTCTAGTTCAAGGACATTACGACGACGAAACTAGTAAGTACTTATTTTTAACCGACTTCAAAAACAGGAGGAGGTTTCTCAATTAGGCCGTAAATATATTTTTTATGTGTGTTCGCGGATAACTTCGTCGTTTATGAACCGATTTTGAAGATTTTTTTTATCGGTAGGGTATATTTCCGAGGTGGTTCCACTGTAATTTCATCGAAATTACGACTTTTGACGACAAACGTCTCAAACTTGCTACTGAAACTGACTCGCGGGGCGTGAAAGTCGGTAGTTTTAGTTATAATCTTAATTATTGGAAACAAACTACCTTTGCAACGACAAAAGTTTAAGTTTATTCAATGACTAGCAGTGCCTTGTTGATTCACCTGCGTATCCCGTACTCGATATCTTTATTAAATAAACGGAACGTAGGTAGTTACTGTCTACACCCTGTGTCTTTGCACGTGTTTAAGTATCGTATTATGGTCTAGCTTAGTCTATCGGCTATCAATATGCAAAATGTCACCCGAATTAGTCGAGCCGCTTGAAAGTTCTGTTTGTGAGGAGATAGCAATCAAAAAAATATACAAACTGACTTCGCATTGGTAATTTGGTGTTGATTAGAATAGTTGTGCGATAGCCTAGGGCGAAGTTTAAAAACTATAATTATTGGTATGTCGGAACTAGAGGCCGTCCCGTGTCAGATATGGCTCTAAGGCGTGGGTAAAGCGGGCGAGGAGAATAAGACATCGCACGTACAATTAACTTGATTTATTTCGTTACACAATGATTGGTTGTTACAGTAAACGATCTTTAATTAAAATTATTTATAACGTATCATGGCGACAAGGCGTTCCGCTTAGTACCGAACACTACCAATGCCAAACGTAAACTGACTGAGCTCTCTCTAGTCTCTCCGCTCTGTGCGATAGGAACCCACTCTGGCGCCCCTCCATCACTTGCGAAACTGTACCGAGCGCTGATTAGCTAGCCGAAGACCAATCAGAGAGCAGCGCACGTTACCAGCGTTACACCAGAGATGGTGCCACTTCCATCTCTAGTCCACCAAAACTAAACTATATGGCGCTTAACTAAGTAAATCAACTAGGTAGGTAACTAACTACTGACGTTCGCACGTCCTCGAGCGATCTTCTCATCTGTAACAAAAAACCATACTTAATACTTTCATAACGCACGTTCATACTGACATAATTATGATACTTCAAAATGATAAAAGACTATCTACTACTTTCTTAAACCACTGATGACGCTCCCAATCCAGGACAAAGACGCAAAATTACACAAAACTATGACGCTACCAGGGCAGTGCAGTTATATAGCAGGATAACAACGCCCCTACGATCTACGACTACCTCAGTAGTCCGTACGACCCGGACAACTGCACCCTCTCAACTCACTCCCTGACTAACGTCAATTCATAGCCCGGATAACAGCGTCCTTTCGATTAACAACCCAGAGTACGACCCGGACAACTGCATCCCTTCAACTATCTCCTCCCGCACCAAGCTTTTTTATCCTTATTCCGGAAATGCGCACATCATACAGCTCGTTAAGATGATAACATCAAAACAATTAAGGTAATTTTATGTTAGGCACTTCGTATATGACACCGTTATGGTTACTACGTACAAGATTATGTGCAAAGCTGAGTAAGAATATTCGAGTTTCGCATAAAATGTTCTCTCGACCTACCCCTGCAAGAAATATCTTTTTCATAGCGCGTAGTTCCGGAAAACTTAGATATCAAATTGGATTTTAACAAAGATCATGCAGAACTACAACCGAATAAAATTGGACGAACTCACCCGATGACGTTGTAATTGTACTCCTCGCAGTAATGGTTGCAGACATGGACTTCTTTGACCACTTTCTCTAGACAATCTGGAGCGATGAGACCACACACGAAGCAGGATCTCTAGTCAGCACTTTCCTTAGATGTTAATGGAGCGATCTGGTCAACACGCGGGATGCGTTACATCATACTCCACAGTTGTGTTGCTGCCTTCAATATCAGATTCCAGAGATAACGTTTGATGCAGCTGCTCTACGTCACCGATCTCCTCCCGTCTCCTCAGGATGAAGCCCTTCGCATCCCACTTCTGATGTCGGAACTAGACCCGTTCCACATCAGACATAGATTTACGGCGTGGGTAAAGCGGGCGAGGAGAAATAAGACATTGCACGTACAATTAACTTGATTTATTTCGTTACACAATGATTGGTTGTTACAGTAAACGATCTTTAATTAAAATTATTTATAAGGTATCATGGGGACAGGGCGTTCCGCTTAGTACCGAACACTACCAATGCCAAACGTAAGCTGACTGAGCTCTCTCTCCGCTCTGTGCGACGGGCACCCACTTTGGCGCCCCTCCACCACTTGCGAAACATTACCGAGCGCTGATTGGCTAGCCTACGACCAATCTAAGAGCAGCGCACGTTACCAGCGTTACACCAGAGATAGCGCCACTTCCACCTCTAGTCCACCAAAACTAAACTAGATGGCACTTAACTAAGTAAATCAACTAGGCGCCGTCATTAGAGGGTTACTCAAAGTGGGGTACGCGAACCCTAGGAGTTCGCCATTGGACAGTAGACGGTTCGCTAAAAGATTTACGTAATGGTGGCTGGATGGAAAACGCAAATAATGGCAGGTGCGCAACTGAATTAACTCGCTCGCTCGAGGCTCGGTACGAGCTAATTATGTGAGAGTGGGTTTTTACGCCTGGTCATGATAAAATCAAAATACAGAAATAGACAGCAACTTATTTTAGGGTGGGACTGTTAGGAGTTCGCTGTCATTTGGGAACTTTCACAGGGGTACGTGGAGCCATAAGTTTGAGAAACCCTGCTATAACGGGACACAAAATGCCGGCAGGCGCCTCAAGGAAATATGCGATGGATTAATCACAACGATATTACACCAGCATCGGGGAAAAATAAAATACAAATACATTAACGTTTGACCTCTAAAAGGATAATCTGCAGAGAGAGATATATAAAGAGGGTATGTAAGTAATGCTTCAACCCGGCTTTACTTGCGTTACGAGCGAGGAATGTTACAAATAGTCCTCGAGTACTGACATAAACGTGAAACGGGACGAATTCGCCGCCCGCCCGGATTGAAATTATGAATAATTCAAACTTACGATAAGAAAATCCTTTGGAAAATAAAAAGGAAAAGTTCTAAAAGAATATCCTTCCTGATCTTATCTCTTAGATTCTGCGAGTCTGATGGGTTTTAAACATTTTTTATTACCTTCCTTAATGATTTTTATGGAACGTATTTTTTTCTTTCGTAGCTTACAGGGTTCGAAAGAAAAGGTCCGATCAAAGAAGGTTATCTTCTTACAGTTCTTACTAATATTTTATTTTATTATGTTAATTAAAGACAGAGTCATTTCAACCGACCGTTCCAATGTTGCTGTTGAATAATAATGAAGTATTTCAGAAGATTAACTTATATAATGCAGTATATGTTTTTTTTTTTTTTCGCGGATAACTTCGTCGTTTATGAACTGATTTGATTATTATTTTTTTGTTGGAAAGGAGATATCCCAAGTGTAGTACCATAGTAATTTTATCGAGGTCTGATAAGTATCTCCGGAGATATGGAGATAAACACCTCAAAATTGGTACTGAAAATTAATAGCGTGGCATTGAAGTCGGTTCTTTTTAGTTTTTTAAACGATCTTATTAGTATTTACATAATCGCTTACAAACAATATGGTATAGTTAGAATTTTCCTCACATTCGTGGTGTATACTTGTTTTATTCTACAACCATTACCAATTTATTACAAATGTTCCTTGTTGTTATGCAATCCCTACAAACATTACATTACACTCCTATATGAGATATAAATCGTCGCTGTAAATGTGTATCTTTTTGTGTAGTAAATAAAGTTCATTTTTGTATCTCTCTTAAAAAGTGCGCGCCGCGTGTTGTCGCGTCACGTCGCGGTCTGAGCTGACCCTAAGTATGTAATTACATTAGGCATCTGGAACCAGAAAAAAAAACAACGGGGTTTTTTTTTAATTTCCGTGAGTGCCGGAAGAAGTGAAAACTGGAACATCATCTTTTTTGAATATTTTGGAATGACACTTCGCGCAAGCGCCCTGCGTTTCGTCTAACGAATTTTCGATCAGGACACGTGACCTGACGCGAGTTTAACAATGTTTTAAAATGAACTAAAAAAATTAGAATAAACTGAATACTTGCTTTCAACATTATTTTTATGTAATATCGAACTTCACGGTGATTTTCACATTATTACTATAACCGTCCATAGCAATAGCCGTGTTTACGTACATTTGCGTTTAAACCAAATTTTGAATAATATTAAAATAAATTATGATGCACTAGCCTCTACCCGCGATTTCTTCTGCAGAAGCTTTATGTAAAATATATTGATAACAATACAATACAATACAATACAAAAACTCTTTATTGCAAACCAATTAGGTACATATCTATTACAAAAAGCAAAAATTATGTCTATGCGGTATTACAATGGGCGGTCTTATCGCTATTAGCGATCTCTACCAGACAACCTTTGTATGGAAAGAAATACAAGAAGAATAAGACGGTGGTGTACAATAATAAGTATATATATATATATATATATGTACAACATTAAATGATAGAATAATATAAATAACACAAACAAATATACTACACATATAAAACATACTCTATATCAATACAATACATACATACATACCAATAAATAAGTAATAATACACTATACTTTCAATAGTTTAAGTGCTAGTTTATGTATAGTTACACAAGTGAGAGATAATGTCTTCAACTTGATTTTAAAAATTGCTAATGATTTGGCTCTTCGTATGTCCAAAGGTACGAGTAAGTCGTTCCACAGTCGTGCAGCTTGTACTGCAAAGGAATTGGCAAAATATTCAGAAGAATGAAAAGGAATCTTTAAAACTAAGTTTTCAGCGGAGCGTAAGGAAGTCCAGTATTGGGGTCAGTCCACTACTGGACGTAGGCCTGATTAAGATTAAGATGATGATGAAACCATGCCATTAGCCTGGGCTATTTTTTTTTTCTAGTGGTTAGGTATGTGTTAATTCAAGCTTGAATAAAAGTAGGATGGCCCCGGTTCGTACATTCGATGAACTGTCATACAGTATATAGATGATATTTTATTTTATTTTATTTTTATACATCAACATATTATTTTTATATATTTATTACAAAGTCTGAAATCAATATTGTCTCGGATTGCGCTGAAATTTGGCATGCAGATAGTTATTTTGACGTAGATACCCGCTAAGACGAGTTTTTTCAAAATTCACTTTTCAAAGGGATGAAGCAGGGTTCAATGTTTGAATAGTCAATCTATTCGACATTTCACACAAGTACTTCTGTATATAAATATGAGTTTCAGACTTTTTCAAAATGCCACCCTGAGAGGGTAAACTGGGGTAACAAAGTCTTAAAATCAATATTGTTTCGGATTGCGCTGATATTCAGAATGCAGATAGTTAATACGATGTTAGTTCCCTCTGAGAAATGATTTTCTAAATGACGTAGGAGATAGTAGTCAAACGCTAGCCTGTAAGATTAAAAAAAATACTCACATGTTACGAACATTACCTGTAACAAAACAATGGCTAGTAATTAGCAATTGTACTAAACCATCAGGTCATATAGTGCCCATTACTTGTGTTTTTATACTTCTTCGTCATTACATGATTCAATCGACGTGCAATGACGTCGTGGTATTTAGCTTATCTACGTTAAACGTCTCGCAAAGAATATGAAATTAATACAAAATAACTACCTTCTAATTGTTATTTAGTTTGAGTGGGAAACACTGGCAAATACAAATACAATATATTTTTGTTGACATAATTTCTGGTACAAGTGTTTTGAATCCATTGGCTCCCGAACTAGTCAAGCTGTTTTTCAGGAGCCAGTGGCTTCTCCCATTATATTCATCTAACTAACAAATTATGTTTAATTAAACATCTTTAAAATAGCATCACTTAATTATAAATTAGCAACTATTAAACTCGCTACTTTCCATCCCACATCCCATTCTTTGTCTTTGAGTTCTTCTGATACCCTTCTGCTTAAAATTAAGTACGGCAAATCTTTTACCATCAAAGAATAGAATAGAATATAATATATTTTTATTGTAAAAACTGTGTAAGTACATGGTGGTTGTATGTAAACTTAAGTGACAACAGTTTTCCAATATCGGGCGTACAATATTTTGCAGTATATGTATCTAAAATACAAACAAGGTACCTACTTATTATATTTTACATTAAACTTAATGAAATTATTGAATGCTATATACATCTGTATAAAAAATTACATATTAATACATAGTAACATTTCTCTCTACATCTATGCTGTTTTTAAATCAAAATATTCATTAAGGTTGTATAAAACTTTGGATATTAACCAATCTTTCAGTTTGTTTTTGAACATCTTTCCATCTAGCAACTTAATTTCCAAGGGAAGATGATTATATATATTTACAGCACTTACAAAGCAGCTTTTATGATACAGACTATTGTTGCTTTGTGGTATACTAATATTGTTCTTATATTTATTGCGTTGACTATTTATACGTACAGATTCTACATTGAAGAAGTATTGCTTGTTAGATTTAATAAATATACATAATTCTAAAATATATATTCCTGTAACAGAAAGCAAGTTATACTGTTTATATATAACACGAAGTGATTGTGTACTGTATAAATTAAAAATAGAACGTATACATGTTTTTTGCAGAAAGAAAGTTAAATGTGCATCCACAAGCTGCTAGATTATGGAATGCCCTTCCTTTGGACATCATCATGGCGGCCTGTGGGTGATCCAATCTTGGATGTAGGCCTCTTCTCTTCTTCTCCGTGTCCGACGGTTTTGAGCTCGACTGATCCAGTCCCGTGTTGCGTGTCTTCTTATATCAAAGTCAAAGTCAAAGTCAAAGCATTTATTCAGTATATGGGCAAATTAAAAATTAGCACTTACACACGTCAAATAACATTAAATAGATCATATTCAACAAAAAATATAGATATAACAGAAACATAACGCTTTGAATTTACAAAAAAAAACAAAGGTATTGAGCCATTCAGCTTTCATCTAGACGTCGAACGTCACACTTAAAACACATGTTTAATTCCCCTTATTAATGTAGGGTTGCCAACCGTACCATTACGTGCACCCGCAACCCAGTGCATGTTTCAGTACTTCAGACAATTTTTATCCAAAAAATTGTGAAATAATGAAACATAAACATATCGTCCACCCAACGCTGTGGTGTACATCCTCGACCTCTCGTGTCGGCCCTGAGTCTCCACTCAAGGACACGTTTTGCCCAACGACTCGCAACCATTCTTGCAATGTGTCCTGCTCAGTTCCATTTCTTCTTCACTATTGTTGCAATCATATCCTTAACTGCTGTCTTTCTCCAAATCAATCCATTCGTTGCGCTTGCGGTCACGCAGAGTAATTCAGAGCATGTCTCTCTCCATTCCTCTCTGGGCAACTCTAGATTTTTCAGCAGACTCTTTGGTAAGGGTCATGGTTTATGCGCCGTTATTAAGCACTGGCATGACACACTGCTCGAAGACTTTAGTTTTGAACATACGGCATGCTAGATTTTTCATAACCTTTAAAAGTTTTGGGCAATAATATTATCGTATGATTATAAATTACCGACTATTATACTCACTACTGTTTGTTGTCGACAGTCTCGACCTAGGTTTCGTGCATGTCCTATGCACATCCTCGGGAGTTTACGCTGCGAGATCGTATATATAGTATAATAGTCGGTAATTTATAATCATGATTCAAACTCACGATAACTATAAATCTAAAATATTATCGTATGTTTCGAGCAAAACGTCACAGTTTCGAGATTTGCCAAAAATGCTTTTGTCCGGATGTCAGTTTATCTGTTCTCGCCTACAGATCGCATTTTTAAATCTATTTTTTATTAAAATTGGCACATGAGTTCCTGAATTTATTTAAGATTTTTTGTCGATCGCGTATTTATGATTGGGGAGAAAAGGGAAAATTTTGCTGTAGAGTTATTTATCTATAGATTTCAGTCAAATTGAAGAAGCAGACTAAGAACTTCATTGTACGAGAAAAATATTATTTTATTGTGCACTGCATCACCAGCTAATTCTTGCTGTGATTCTATCCATCCAAAGGTTGTCAGGAAGAGATCGTTTTCAGACATAAGAGTTTTATTTTTACTGCTTCTTATGCCATAGTTATAAAGTATGTACTGTTTTTAATATACTGGTTTGCAATAAAGAGTTATATTTTATTCTACACTAGATGATACCCGCGACTTGCATACCTACGCTCCCTGAGGATGTGTACGAAACCCATATAACAACACATAGTAGTGAGATAGTCGCTAGTTTACAAACAAAATCTTGATTTTGTGAAAATTAATAGTATTATAACTATTAATTCTAAACGAATAATGATAGAGTCATAGATTTTGTCATCAATCAGCAGGTATCAGTCCACTGCTGGACGTAGGCCTCCCCCAAGACACGCTATTTGTTTCCACTCACTGCCCACCACTTTGCGAATGTCGTCGCTCCACCTAGTCACAGATATTGTATTAGTTACTAAATAACAAGGTGCTTGATTTTTATCTAAAGTAGTTAAGTATATAATAAAAGACTTTATCGTAATAATTGTCCTTCAGTCACGAAGGTAGTCTAGAAGTTAGGGTTTTAACAGAAAACAAATCCATATACTTATTTTTTGTAACGTCATTATGTAAACAGAAATATCTAGAATTAGGGCAGGCACTTTTATACTTTGTATAAATAATAAATTTAAGACATTTATTTGATTACCACTTATGAAACCAATACATATTTGCTTAGTATGAATAAGGAAATATAATGGCCCTAAGATGCTTCCTTGTGGAACCTTGTAGGTTTTCTATGGTATGCTTGTATGGTTTTCTAAACATTCTCGCTCGAAATAAACACGATAATTACCTTCCTATCTAATAAAACGTCACCCAATGACGAAAAGATAAGGAAAACACGTTTCTAATATCATTAATCCATTAAAAAAAGTTAAACAAATTATTAAGAAGACAAAGTTAAACAAATTATTATTGTCAATAAACTTGAAATGAAACGTACCAACAAGGTGAATTCATGCATATTTGTCAGTATATTCAACTGAATCCTAATCCTAACTAATATTACAAATGCGAAAGTAACTCTGTCTGTCTGTCTGTGTCACTTTCACGCCAAAACCACTGAACCGATTTAAATGAAATTTGGTACACAGATAGTCTAGAGCCTGAGAACGGACATAGGCTACTTTTTAATGCAATAAGAGGGTTGTAAGGGGTTGAAAGGGGGGATGAAAAGTTGTATGGAAGTATCGTGCTAGTATAGTATCGAGCTAGAAGCTTGAAACTTATTTTTTAGGCTGTTGTTTCGATATAAATAAATATGACATTCAAAGTTTGTGAGGGGGAAAGGGGAGTGGAAGGTGAGGGCAGGGGGAGAGGAGGGGATGGGTAGGGGAGTGCAGGGGAAGGGTAGGGAGAATTGAGGGGATGGTAGGGGGATTTGAGGGGGTGGGTAAGGCGAGGGGAGGAGAGCTGGAGGGGATGGGATGTGGAAGTGAGGGGAAGGGGAAGGGGGAGTGTAGGTAAGTGAGGAGAAGGGGTAGGGGAAAGGGAGGGGGGAGTGGAGGTGGAAGTGAGGGGAAGGGGAAAGGGGGATTAGCGTGGCGTGGAACGGCGCGATGTACTTGGGATACGTATTTGTCTTATTTGTTAATGATACCCAAAGACACTATTTCACGCGGACGGAGTCGCGGGCTCAGCTAGTGTGAGTATAAATACGGTGATAACGATAATGATGAGTATGCAACTGTACATTGTTTTCAAAGGACGACAGACCGCTCGTCCGTAAATTCCTTTATATATTTAACTAAGGGAAGTTGCTTTTTAGGGTTCCGTAGCCGAATGGCAAAAAACGGAACCCTTATAGATTCGCCATGTCTGTCTGTCTGTCCGTCCGTATGTCTCAGCCATTTTGTTCCGAAACTATTAGGACTACAGAATTTAAACTTGGTAGGTAGATGTTTTCTGTAAAACAAAACAAAAACAAAACAAAAATCAAAAAACAAAAAAAAAACATTTTTCTTCAAACCTATACGTGTGGGGGGGTGTCTATGGATAGGTTTGTTTTTAAAAATGACATTGAGGTGTCTGAAATCTTGCACTTGGGCAGTTTTTTTATCGCAATAATTGTGAGAAAAACTAAATAACACATACTTACAATTGTTCAGAACGCTTTACACTCACGAGTTCAGATTCGATACCGAAATTATTACAACACCTTCGATAGGTTTTTTTTAAATATTATGTTAGGTATAATAACGAATCTAGCTGACGTTCTGCTATCTGATCGCAACGCCATCTTCCAGGTTCAATTGTAAATATAAACCATACAGGGACTTAGCTCTAAACACGCACATGACATACACGCAAAATCATTAAAATCGGTCCAGTAGTAGTAAAAATTAGTTTTCTTGACTTCGGCGGGATATATCTCGCTAACGCTATACCCGACAAAAATTTGATGTACCAAACTTTATCTTCATTTTAAAATCCCCATTTAATGATACCACACACGATGGGGTAGAACGAAATTTTTTTTTAGTTCTGGACTTTGTGCTTTTTAGAGGGCGCCACATTCAATTTGTTGTGACATCATATAGCCTATAACCAGCAGACAAATAAGACACGTTCAACGACACTTCATTTGTCATATTACGATGAGTAGTTTAGAAGTTATGAGGGAACAGATGAAAATACATACAAACATATATACATACATACATACATACTTACAAACATACCCACATACCGGTCAAAAACATAACCCTCCTTTTTGCTTCGCCGTAGTCGGGTAAAAAGAGTTTAGTCAGATACACACGGACAGGCGTTTTATATTTAACAATATGTGCTTACCATTGACCATTATTTCACCTATTGACGATGTGGTCGAGGATGGAAGCACGCGAGGCTTACAATGGGAACTAGCTCTCTTCACACAAACATACTAAAACGGCAAGTTAAGTAATTCTGCCCATAATATATTGAAATATAAATTAAAGTTTATTACAATTGTATAATTCCTTTAAAAAACTTAGTTGATAGGTATATAAAAAAGATTTCCAAAAAAATTTAAAAGTCATCGCTTTTTAACCGACTTCCAAAAAGGAGGAGGTTCTCATGTCGTCTGTATATTTTTAATGTATGTTACTCGATTACTCCGCCAATTTGTGAACCCATTCGAATTATTCTTTTCTTTTACTCGGTAGGGTACATTTCCGAGGTGGTCCCATTGTAATTTCATCGAGATCTGATAAGGATGAACGTCTCAAACTTGCTACTGAAACTGCCTCGTGGGGCATGGAAGTCGGTTGTTTTAGGTTTAAAATCTTAATCATTATAACAGACCTTCTGTTATTGCGGCCCAGTGTATCACAGCCTAAACTAAATTTGTCTTTGACCTACCTCTCACAGGTTTTGTATTCACTAATTAACCAATTAAACGAGACTACAGGCGCAGAAGCTTCAAGCCCTCTTGTCTCTGAATCTAGACCAGCCCTGAGCTAGATTTTGAGTTTAACTGAGTTATATTTGTACCAACACTTTCCAATTGGAAAACTCTTCTTTCTTTTATTTCTTCTACCTAATTAAAAAAAATCTCTTATAAATTATAATAAAAATATATAAATATAAATATATAATAAATTTTGATTTTGATTTTTTTTTTTTTGATGTGTGAAAATCAATATTGTTTCGGATTGCGCTGAAATTTGGCATGCAGATAGTTATTACGACGTTAGTTCCCTGTGGAAAAAGGATTTGCCAAAATTCTTCCCTGAAGGGGATGAAACGGGGGTTCAAAGTTTGTATGGAAAAACAAGATTAAATAGTCTTTTATATTCGAAACTGCACACAAGTACTTAAGTAAATAAATACGTGTTTCAGGCTTTTTCGGAATTATTAAAAGGGTGAAGTGGGGTAACAAAGTCTGAAATCAATATTGTTTTGGATTGCACTGAAATTTGGCGTGCAGATAGTTATTTTAACTTAGGTATCCGCTAAGAAAGAATTTTTCAAAATTCACTCTTCAAAGGGATGTAGCGGGGTTGAAAGTTTGGATAGTCATTTTATTCAACATTTCACACAAGTACTGTACTTGTAAGTACTGTACTGTAAATAAATAAGTAAATACGAGTTTCAGACTTTTTCAAACTGCCACCCTAAGAGGATAAACTTGGGTAACAAGGTCTAAAAATCAATATTCTATCGGATTGCGCTGAAATTTAAAATGCAGATAGTTATTATGACGTAGGTATCCGCTCAGAAAGGATTTGCTAAAAATTCCTCCCGGATACGGAACAGTGATTCAAAGTTTGTATGGCGAAACAAGATGACATAAAGTACGTGTTGTAGGATTTTTCGAAATGGGGTAGGTAACAAAGTCCAAAAATTTGGGTTTTTCGGGTTTTATAAATATGAATCCCGGATTGCCTTAGTCACGCGATAACATGAAAACGGGTGAACCGATTTGGCTAATTCTTATTTGATGTCTTTAATGATTGAATCGTTTTTACAAAAGAAGAGTTTTAAGTAAATAAAAGAAGTTTTTAACGCGGGCGAAGCCACGGGGCACTTCTAGGTTTATTAGAAGAGTAAGATACAATAGATTCAGAATTTGTATATAAGATTTTATTTAATTTCAAGTCACCTACCCCTGATCATAGCACCTGTAAAAGTGGCGGAATATCAGTGATTTTTGAAATTTATCATTATTATAGTCCCGCTCATGCAGAAAAATGCCATACTTTATTTAAGACATTCAAAGATTTGTAGCAATTTAAATTTATGAACTACTTTTTAGGGTTCCGTAGTCCTGACAAGGAACCCTTATAGTTTCGTCATGTCTGTCTATCTGTCTGTCTGTCCGAGGTTTTGCTAAGAGACCGTTAATACTAGAAAGCTGTAATTTTGTAGGGGTATGTAAATTAAAGGACGCCGACAAAGTGCTGAAATATTATATAATATTTTTTTTAGGGTAGCCCCTACATGAGAAGTGGGGATGATTTTTTTTTTCATCGTCAACCCATCGTGTGGGGTATCGTTGAATAGGTCTTTTAAAATTACTTAAGGGTTGCTAATATAATTTTTCTGAATGAATGCTCCATTTACGAAATATTAAACTTTAAAGTGCAAATTACCCCCCCTCCCCCCCCCCTCTAAAAGCTACTACTGACTTGAAAAATCTGGGAAAATTCGTTATAATAGCGCATTTCAGCGGCGGTTAAGAAAACTTTATTAGTTTAGCAGTAATAGTCGTTGAACTTGGTTGTTGGATAATTTTGTACCAAATACAAAATCCTTAGAATAAATCTTTTAAAGTGACAAAGACGGAGTACCTAGTTGCTTGTTTATAACGGGTAAAGACTTGCATTGAATAACAGGCTACTACGGAACCCTACACTGCGCGTAGCCCGACACGCGCTTGGCCGGTTTATTTATAATAGGATTACTTTACAGAAATAAATAACTAATCAAAATTGATTTCGCTTTGTTAATATTACAACATATATTTACACTAAATAATTATAGTTTAACTTAAACCATAGTCATATCTCGCGCTAATTTATCTTTGAAGTCGTACAAACTCGCGTCCTAATTGCTCCAGTTCGCAGTTAAAAACTCTTGATATATGCAAAAACTTACATATCGCCGTCGTCGCTGAATTTCTAGCTGCGGCTGTCGCCAGATCTCGTCTTCTGAACTGGGAAATGTAAGAAACTTTAAACTAGAATCATCCAAACTTAGTATAATGAATCCATAATCCTACGACTATAATATTATCTTATTGGCTTCTACCGTCTACATACAACCACCAATGATCACCTATATTATTAAATGTTATAGTACATTTTTTGACACAACTTTTGACTTACAAACATGTACAACATTTTTTGACTTACAAACATTTTTGAGGGCTCGGTGGCGTAATCGGGAGAACGGTCGGCTTTGATGCCGTGGTACCGAGTTCAAACCGCCGTGCACCTCTCTTAACGATGTTTTCCCGTGAAGGAAAACATCGTTAAGAAACCAACAATCCCCGCATGGTAGTAGAACACTATCTAGTGTCCGCCTGGCCAGCTACCACCCTCAAGTTAGAAAATCTGTCGCCAAAACATGTAATGTGTTCCGGCAGATATCCTTGAGAGCCAGTTCCCATTCTAGGCCTAGCGTGCTTACCATCTTCGACCGTATCATCACTTACCAACAGGTGAGATAGTGGTCAAACGCTAGCCTATAAGATATTTTTTTTTAAAAGTAAGTTTTAATACCTATTTGTAATCTCTTGGCTCCATCGATTCGGCTGAATATGTATCCAGGCTATAAGTATAGTGTCAGCTGCAAGCTTAGTGGCGTGAATTAAGAAAGACCTTCGTCCAGCAGTGGATAATAAGTGGCTGATGATGATAACACTGTCAACAAGAGTATGGTATAATAGGATATACCTACGAGTAGGATAGTTTTAAGGGGACCCGGTGGTCTAGCGGCCTAAACTTTAGCCTATTTTTAAAAATTTTTTGTGATATGACAGAAATTACTAAGGGTTTTAAATTTTTTTAGGCTTATTTTATTACTTATTAACAATACAAAAATGATGGTAAACACAAAAAAAAATTTTTTTTTTAATTCCAAAAGTGGCGCTGAAGTTCCCCTCTCAAAAAAAAAGGACCTGGCTGCTGAAGGAGGTTTTATCTCTCCCTTTGATCTGAAATCAAAAAATAAGACGGATTTTTAATTAGTATAAGTATAGTTATGGCGAGGACTAGAATAAAAAAAAAAAATTGACAAAATGGCGCGTAATTGAAAGTACGAGTCTGAAAACGACTCTTTTTTTGCAATGTTTTTTTAATAAAATAAATAGAAATACTCAACAGAAAATATTTCTTCTAGTCCCGGCGAGAGCCAGTACTATTTAGAATGACCTGTTAAAATTTCAGACGAATCGGTCGAACCGTTTTTTTTTTTTAGCTTCAGTAGACCAAAAAAAGTAGTTTCGAGATAAACGCGTTTAAAGTTTTAAGTAACTATAACGGGCTAGTTGATCGGCGTATGGGCCGATTTTAATACCCATTACGTACGTACGAATTTTGTCACCAAATTTTAACAGTGTATTTTTGAAATACTATACTTTCGAAATATGTAAAAAAAGAAAAATCGAATTTTCGAAAATTCTAGACCACCGGGTCCCCTTAACAGTAGACGAAAAATCATTTTTATCTATTGTATTGCCTTAGAGACATTTTAATAAAACGTGACTACAAAGGCAATGGACATAAAAGTAGACGGCTATAGAGGAAGAGGAAGACCGAAGAAAGTGTGGCTTGTCTGTGTGGTGGAAGATATGGATGTCAAAGAAGTGGATACAGAAATGACTACAGATATATCCCACTTAAGTGAATTAAGAGTAGGAAGATGATGATGATGATAAGAGACTTTTTAATAAAATCAAAAGGAGAAAATGCTAACACAGAGTTACTCACTGAGCATGAAATAATAACTCTTTTTGCGTCAGAAGATATAAATTCCTCTGTATTTTTTCAGCAGTCCATAAAAGTGACTAATGCGAAGCGTTTCACAAAAGTGTGAACAAGCTCTTTGCTAGTTAAATTGCTACCTCAGTGGGAACAATAAATATTAACTTGTTCTGTTGGAAACCTTGCAGTTTGTTAGTTTAGCGGAAGAGGAAAATTTGTACTTAATGGGTGTTTGTTATTGTTACTCGTACTTATATATACATTTCTAGCGTCGATTAATAGTATTTAAATTGCTCGACGTCTAGTTCATGCCGTCTCCAACGTTTGCAAAATTAGGTGCGCTAACTTCGGACCTTCAGCATTTCTAAAGTTCATGAGTTGGTTTGTTCTTTCATTTTTTTTCAAATATTCTCTCCTGGTGGTAAGCGATGATGTGGTTAAAGATAGTGAACGCGCTAGGCCTAGAATAATCTGACTTTCAAGAGCTGTGTGCTACCGAAACCCCGTAAGGTGACGGTAGATTTTGTCCGAGATGGTGTCAAGCTACTTTCTGAGAGCAAATCAGGTGGACCATCGATATAATATGCTTCTAACACCTGTGGAAAAACGTGTACCTTTAACACATTAATATTAATGTACTGAGCCTACAGCCGGAGATAGGAAAATTCCTTCGAAGGTACCATGCCGTCGATTTTATAGATAAGTTAATTTGCATTCAATAATTAAACTATATAAGAATGATATGGCAATCGAAATTAGTCGTGAAAATTATATATTATTTAATTGAGAAAATGCATTGTGTAGGCAGTAAGGAATAAACGTTGCTACATTTTTTCATAACATCCACAATGCTACGAATGCTACGAAGCTGCTACGAAGAAAAAGAAGAAATAAATTGGACTCTATTGTATTGTATTTTAAACTATATTTTCTCTCTCTCAAATAAGTCAGACGTTCTACACCATTACGCAAACAATGTAGCGGAAACTCGTTGCATGAGTTCGACTCTACCTGAGTTCGTAATTCGCGTCTCGAAAACAATTCCCAGTTAAATTCAATTTTCAATAAATCTCCAAACACGGTAGGAGTTTATTCGTGGAAATAGTGCCAGGGGTTTTACAACCGGGTAAATCCGGATAGTGCGCGGATTAAATGTTTCAAGTGAACTTTTTGAAAATATTCAGATGAGAAGTGCTTTTGAAATACTTTTGAGTTACTGATAAATGTACTACTGTACTGTACTGCGATGTCGGTCGCATAAAACATAAATGAACTTTAGAATAATAACTCTATTAATTAACTATAGTCATTAAAAAATAAACATAAATTATAACAGCTACATTACAATTAATTCGGTGGTTTTATCGCTATAACCAATATCTTCCAAACAATCTTAGGATGGACAGTAGATATAAGCTGGCGATATTTTATATTGCCAGCATATATTTACTGTCCATCCTGATTCCTGATTTCCAGTTCGGTGTTATAAAATAGGATGTATCACATCCTAGAAAGAAATCATTTAAATTAGAATCCATAGTAATATGTAGATTCACTTAATATTATTGTAGAATTATTTTCCTAGGATATTATATGATAGTGTAGAATTGTAGATTTACATAACGTTATCATGTAATGAAATTGTTCCACCCTCACAGAGTAGATTTTGTAGTAAACGTTTGTGACTAAATGAAATGCGGGACCGTTCTCGACTCGACATAGTTTGACGGAGAGCTCTCGGCAAAATACCACTTGACTATCTACTGTCATAGGGATTTGTGTATTAGTACAGTGTAAGGGATATGACATGTTGACTGGTCATATTGTGATATGGTAATGGCAGGTTATTAATAATGCAATCTCTAATAGCTTAATGACAAAATATAAAGACAATAACATGAATTTTTCATCCAACTCAATAGAAATTACTTCAAACTTTTGAAAACATCAAGTGATTTTAAATGTTTACTGGCTGATACCCGCGACTTCGTTCACGTACTCCAAGATTTTAGTAGCCTATGTTCATCCTCATACTTTAAAGTTCTTATCTCAATGTAAGAGCGGATAGTCCGTTTAGGTACTTGTACTATTCATTATTCTGTGGTTTAGGCGTGATTAGGTAACAAACAGACATAGTATGTTTTTATAATATCAAGTCTGGATTTCCAAAATAGCTTTGTTGAACCTAATTTTCATGTGTAATCGAAAATAAGTATAACAAAGCATATTTACCTAAATTTAAGTGTCCTACAATTTGCCATCCAGGAGTTCAAGTCTCTGCATCCCATATATTAGCATTTTCATCGAACTTACATAATAGATTCATGCCAAATTTCAGCCTAATCGCATACTAGCAAATGGTTGAAAAATAGTTTGCCAGTATTGAAACGGAGAGCTAACAACATATTATGAACACATCAAGTTAAATAACATCTTGTAATAATGAAAGCAATTCTAGTAGTGCGACAAATACCACGCCCGCTTATCTGCGAGTATGTATCCACGAGCTTCCCGCCCTCATACGTTCTCTATGTAAATTGAGTTATTCAGCACCATGGATTTTCATTAGGGCTGTCTTCCATAAACATTCAAACATTGTTGATTTCTGTTATGTAATTTTATTACAGTTATCTCCTTTTCTGTAGCCTTTTCTATTAGATGTCCAATTAGATGCCTCCTGTGTCACTCTTGTTTTATTGAACACACTGGGTAGCGCCAAAATCTATTCCATCTTTTTAGCCTTCTGGGACCTTTTTGTGACAATTTACTCGTAAAGTTCACAATGCAATAGACATGATCGTTATTGCTAAGACTTCTGCTGGTTTGGTCAGAGTGCCAACCCTGAAATAACATCTCGTAATGTTAAATACATAGAAAGTCTCTGACCACGATCAATGCAACTTGGTCGAAACGTCGAGGTAAATAAAATTAATCTTTTAGCGCGACAATTAAAGGGCAGTGACCAGAGAAATTACAAAGTGTGCAAGAATCAACATCATCTTTATAAATTGTTAAACACAATCCAAAATTTCATCGTACTGACGGGACTCGAACCCGCACCCCCCGGATTACACGTCCAGGTGCTCTGCCAATCAAGCCACGGTTCGATCCATCGATACGACGAAATTAGTGGATTGCATTTGTTAACCCAATTATGCATTGGTGGCGCCATCTATGACTACTTATTACGTAAGTTAATCACTCGGAAGAAATCATTACAGTTTTCAAATCCGACGAGAGATGTTGCACTGCGTAAATCAAATATTATGTTTCTTTGAAGTGTCACACACTTTATATTTTTTCATACACTTTATCATCTTTATAATCATCAGAGTTGAGTATTCTGCAGATTCCAGGAAATTTCCCAACATCGGGTCAATGCAAAATGCCATGTTGTTGCAATATCATTGAAGTAACAGGATACCAAATTTCGGATTGATCTACACTCACGGACTTATAAACTGCATCAAAGTTCAGTTATTCATATTTCTGTAGTAATATAATATCCTTAAGGGGGTACGATTTCCACACAAAACTATAATGCACAAATATGAGTAAACGGAGCAAAAATATGCACTGAAATCACATCTTCTGGTCTTGTATAAGTTTTAACATGTCGGGAATTATATTTATGTACATGATTTATATGAACAATATAAACATATTACTCAATCAATATTCTTTGGTTTAACTTGAATTTTACTATTATTTAAAATAATTTCATCTTAATCAATCAAAACATGTAGGTAAATTCCTGACACGTAAATACTTCTAAAAGACCAATAGATGTGATTTCAGTGCAAGTTTTCCGTCCATTGACTTATATTTGTGCATTATACTTTTGTATGGAAATCGTACCCCCTTAAGTTAACGTTTGTATACTAGAAAGGACCATTCAATTAATTCGAAAGTAATCCTGAACTTTGATGCAGTTTATGAGTCCGTGAGTGTATACATAATTGATATATACTCATAGCCGTATCAACTAGAATGAACTCCTAATCTTCAAACGGCTGAACGGATTTTCTATAATCAAAGCTTAGAACTCCATCTCCAGCTAGGTGGAGCGATGATACACGCAAGCTCGCTGGCAGCGGTTGGAAACAAATAGCTAAAGATCGAGTTCAGTGGCATGGCCTATGCCCAGCAGTAGACAGAGATAGGCTGATGGTGATGGAGGTGATGAAAGCTAAGAATACTCTCGATTAAATCACCTGTCAGACAAACAGAATACTAAATCCAAATGGGTTCGTTTTAGTATATATCGTATTTATAATCCGTTTGAGCGCAACGATGGCAAATACAAACACGCATAGAACAGAACAACATAAAAACAACAACACAATTATTCAGTTTGCTTTTGGCGATTCAATATCCGGTTTGTACAGAAATATGCTCACAATGAAATTCAAAACCAGTTTCGCGCAAAATTCTGAGCCAATATTATCAACAACCTTTTTCTTGACAAATATTGTCTTTTTAGGGTTCCGAACCCAAAGGGTACCAACGGAACCTTTTTATTTATTTATTTCTGTTGCCGCTATAACAGCAAATACTAAGAACAGAACAAAGTTAAAAATTGAAGAAAAGTTTTAAAAAAGTTTTTTACGATAGCGCAGCGCCATCTAGCTAGATCATCAAAGATATCGTCTTTACCTTAATCTGAATCTCGAAAGCGGCTCCCAACGATTAAATAAAATTTAGTATACCTACAGGGGATTTCGGGGGCGATAAATCGATCTAGCTAGGAGTCATTTTCAGAAAAAGTTGTTTTATTCATGTTTTCAATAATCAACTTTATTGATAATCAACTTAAAATATGACTCTTCCTGACATCTGTTGGCGAGTAGAAGTACTGTGTCGGTAAAGCAGTTAGTTGCTCTCAATTAAAAAAAATAGTATTATTATTCGTCAATAGATGTCGGGAAGAGTCATATTTGTCTGTTTAAGTGGCAAAAAATACCGTGCAAAGCTCGGTCAACCAGATATTTAATAATATTAATTACTACAATTATTATAACTACTATATAATACTATTCTACCTTTGTGGTAACGTTTACTTAGTTGGTGTTAGAAGTTCGTTAGAAATTCGATAGATGGCGTTCGGAACCCTCCGTGTGCTGGACAAAAGTCTGACTCGCTCTTGGCCAGTTTTGTTTTACTAGTATTTGTCAGAATACCTTTACATTCATAGGTCTTATAATTTAGCGAGCATATAGTCTGCATGCAGACGTGCAAATATAAAAAAATAGTTATATTATGTTTACATTTTATTTCAAATTCCTTGCTATCTTGCTAGTAAATGTTAATAAAATTTGAAGGGTGGTTGGTGGACCTCCCTCAAGTTCAAAATCTGTCGCCAAACATCTAATGTGTTCCGGCAGATAACCTTGAGAGCCAGTTCCCATCCTAGGCCTAGCGTACTTACCATCTTCGACCGCATCATCACTTACCAACAGGTGAGATAGTGGTCAAACGCTAGCCTATAAGATATATATATTTTTTTTAATATCTAGTGTGAAAGCTAAGTACGTTGAAAGTTAACATAGTCGGGTTACCTAGTTGTAAATCTGAGTTCTAAACATAACAGAGCAATTATATTTGCAAGTCAAGTTCTCAAGTGTAAGCACTTACATGACGTCTAGTCAAGAATGTATGAAATTGGTACCTAGATCCTAACTCCTACATAGTACGTAAATCTAAATTCTGAATGTAGTGTTTATAAGAGATACACGTTGCAAGTCAAAGTCAAAGTCAAAGTCAAAGCATTTATTCAGTATATGGGCAAATTAAAAATTAGCACTTACACACGTCAAATAACATTAAATAGATCATATTCAACAAAAAATATAGATATAACAGAAACATAACGCTTTGAATTTACAAAAAAAAAACAAAGGTATGGAGCCATTCAGCTTTCATCTAGACGTCGAACGTCACACTTAAAACACATGTTTAATTCCCCTTATTAATGTAGGGTTGCCAAAGTTTGGAGTGGTCTTGCAATTTTTAAATTATATTAATATTGTGCATACCTAATGATGCAAAAACTTGCAGACTACTGAAGTACATTTAAGGAGCCGAATAAAACCGGACTTGTCCACACGCTGCATTATCTTTTGCGCTTATTGTGTACTCTTATATTTACGACAAAATATTTTTAATCAAAACTGGCTTTTTTGTTTCCAAGCAGAAATGGTGAAAGTACCTATCAATCATAAATTCAATCAATAAATCCAAATAAACTGATTATAATTTCATTGTGCAGTCAGTTAAAACATAAAATGGAACCTTTTTCCATATTCCATTCAGATATGTGAAACCAGGAGCTAAAGCTAGTCTCCCCAAGTTTAATTATTGTACGAAAGCGAATGTTTCACGAGGGAGTGCGCGTTTTTACCTCCAAACAAGTGCTTTTACCCTTCGCTTTACCAAAGTGCTCGAGAGTAATTAAATTTGTTCTCACTTGTTTAAATTTCACTTTATGCACCAGGGAAGGATAATAATAAACGACTTTGTTAATAACTTGCTTATAAACCAACATCAATGTATATTTTTGACATTTGATTTCTTTCCCACTTCACGGTCAAACTGCTCGACCGTGTTGGCTAAAATTTTGCACAGGTATGAAATGAAATGGTGAAATAGGAATGAGGATCCCTTTTTAAGTGATATTTATATAAAATAAAAAATCTTTACTAAGCGCATTACTAAAGAATTCCTATTTAAATTATTAGAAAATGAAAAATGAGAATGTCGTGAAGGAACATTTTAAAATTCACATGTTTGGTTTTTATTTAGTATGAACTCAAGATCATCTACTTTAACATCTGTTGGGTCAACAAATAAAACTAGTTTTAATAATCTAGTCTCATTAAAGCTCAAAACTGGAACGCCAACCATGTTTGTAAAACTAATTTCCAAGTCAACTTATATTATTGCAAATTCAAATCAGGTTTTAAGTTATTTTACCAAACCTCAACTCTCAGATCAGACCTGTACTTGTTTATGCCATTCTCAAAACACAACTATCCCAAGCCGTCTTCCAAACTGGCTGGCACCGAAAATCATGTCGCAACTCGACAAATTTGTATTATAATGTACCTAAGCTACGTTTTATAAACTTACTTCATCATAATCATTAACCTATACTAGTCCACAGCTGGACTCCAATTTCACGCCACTGAGCACGATTATCCATCCTGGTCATATCTGCCGTAGGACCGATAACCGTTGGGGCAGACTGGTTTTAGAGTGGAGACCGCGAATCGGCAAACGTAGAGTAGCACGCCCAGTGACTAGGTGGAGCGACGACATTCGCAAAGCGGTGGGCAGTGACTGGAAGCAAAGAGCCGAAGACCGGGCTCAGTGGCGTGTCTTGGGAGAGGTCTATGTCCAGCAGTGGACTGATACCGGCTGATAATGATGAGCACGATCCTCCGCTACTCTCATCCAGCTCTTGTCAGCCAGCTTGTGAATATCATTGCTCCACCAAGTCTGAAGACTTCCTAGATAGTAAGATAGGATAGTAAGTGAGTTCATAGGACTATTTGTAAAATCGCCACTTCTCACTGCATCTATTCTGGACGCTACGTGCACTTTTATCAGTGTCGATGACCATTCTAATCAACACATCGTTATGACTGACATAATATTTATGATTTTGTTATGACCTAGTGCTAACGTGACACATCGTCGGTATCTCTAGGTCTTAAAGGTTATCATTAGTAAGTACCTAAATTATGTAAACTTCATCATTTCTTTATCTACTTACCTTACCACTTACCACATAATTTTTAACCATAATGAATAAAACACTATACATTGAAAGTACTAGTATGTTCAAATTACTTCAGAAAATGAGGAAGTTCTCAATTAGTTATTTTTACTGAATATTTGTTACCCCAGAAGCCCATCATTTATAAACTGATTTAGAAAAAACTTTTTTGCTTGAGAGAGTATGTATACCTTCCACTTAATCCCATTGTAATTTCATCGAGATCTGATGAGATTCTCCAGCTATATGAAGATAAACCCCTCAAAATTTGGTAGGTACTAAAAATGACTACCGCGGCATTTGAAGATGGTTTTGGTACGTTTTTTAACCGTTCTTAAATTATTTCAACTACACGATTTTTATAGTTATAAATATGAAAATACGGGACTTATCGCGCCTAAAACATAATTTTTTATTTAACTCGACGATTCGACCAAGTTGCATTGATCGTGGTCAGGAGACGACTGAATGTTGTGAGTGTCCGCACTGCTATTCTACCCTCAATTTATTTTAATTTTTAATTGAGGGTAGTTTCCAACGAACTCTCCTATAAGTGCGGACACTCACAACATTCAGTCGTCTCGTGACCACGATCAATGCAACTTGGTCGAAACGTCGAGTTACATAAAAATTTTTGTTTTAGGCGCGATATGTCCCGTATTTTAATATATGTATATAACTATGTGTTAAAATCGCGAAAGTTTAAAGTTTACAAATGCACGATTTTTAGTTTGAAAGTTTTCGCGAAAATTATTAATTTTAATGTGAACGTACCGGATTTTGTTCGTTTAGTTGCGCCGGGAAGCGAATAATACAACGTGCGTTGCCGCCACCCTAGCCGCTCTCAGACGATGACCTACGTATTAGGTTGAAACCTGGTCGGAGCATACACGATTTTTGTAAAAACCTCTAAGCCTCTAACCCAAACTCGACTACCATTTGCCATTAGGGAGTTCTAGTCCCTACAGCCCGGCTCCATTAAAGATACTATCGTAATATTTATTGTCAAGATCTGTAGATTATAAATATTATATTATCAGCTCCATCACGAGCACACGACCATGCTTTGTGTGCAGTCATGTCGGCTACATTTGGATATTTAGTTATATTATTATAGCACGCATAAGATGTAAACACAATAAAAATATTTGTTTAAAAAACTTATCCAAATAGTTCAACCTTGACGAGGTGGTAATGAGATTGTAATATTTACATTTCCGCGCAATTTCCATACTGTAGGAGGCTATATTTTGACCTACAAAAAACTAGATAACTCTGGATGTTTTAAAGTGTTTAATACCGTGAGATAAGCCTTAACTATTGTCAATGAGATGATGTTCTAATTAAATTAAATAAAAACGTCTTTATTGTATTAAATTTGAAGAATAACTGTGGGACAATTTTTATGTTTTGTTGATTCCATTGCTTGGTACTTACTCGGTTTATGCTTGAAGTACAAGCCCTATTAGATCCTTATATGGATCTAGGTGAAAACTTTTGCACAACTATCTATTTTTTTAACAGACTTCACAAAAAAGGAGGAGGTTCTCAATTCGTCTGTATGTTTTTTTTTGTGGGTGTATGTTACGCGATTACTCCGTCAATTGTGAACGGATTCAAATGATTCTTTTTCTAATAGGTAGGGTACGTTCCCGAGGTAGTCCCAATGTTATTTCATTGAGTTCTGATTATCTCCAGAGATATGGAAATACATACATAGGAGAATGTACTGGTTTTAGAAGAAGAGTCCCAAGAAGATTATACACAATGGAGGTCGCTATTGCATAGGTCATATTTATATGAAGACTAAATATGACCTTGAATAATGTTTTTACATCTTTCTTCACGTTGATTATGGTTTTTGACAGATATTCTTACGGTAACTGTTAGCGAGATAGAAACAAATGTGGGGAGAATTAATTTGTCTTCACAGAAATTTTCTACCGGGCAAAGTCTTGTTAGGGTGCAACGTTGCATACCTAATATTTTTTGACATGACATGACGTTTGGCGAATATGGCGGTCATATGGCGGCGAGTAATGTTAATAATCGCAAATAATACCAACTTTTTTATGTTCGTTTTGGAATACAACTAGTCCGTGTTATAAAAGTATTTGGAATTATTGTAATAGAATAGACAATTAATTATCGTGTGTGTCAGATGCTTTTATTGCACAGGGCCATTTTGGACATTGTCGCTTTTTACCTTGATGACATCATTATGAATAGTGAATATTTTCAATAGCGCGGCATTTGAAGTAAATTTTTTAGTGTTTCGTACCAAAGGGTAACAAATGAACACTTTCTGAGACTTTGCTGTCCGTTCGTCCGTCCGTCGGTGTGTCTATATGTGCGCACTTTACAGATCTGTATCTTCTTAACCATAATAGGTACATTCTTGAAATTTTCACAAAGTATATATCCGTCAGTGTATAATGGCCCAGATACGAAATTTTATAGATGCATGTACTTTAATTGGGATGTAAGAGAGCACAAATACGACCTCGGTGCTCCCAGCCAACCTCACCTGCCCGTGGTGCATCCTGCTGACCAACAGACGAGGCTCTGGCGACCGATAAATGGCGGTATAACCATTTCATATCTATGGCGTAGGCAAATTTTACAGGCTGGTGACAGGCAGCAGCGTCACCGGTGCGAGAAGCTACGTCCTGCGATCGCCAACACGCCTGCCCAGCATGGCGATTAGGGCATATCCCTCCCAAGGGATGAATGCATGAAATGGAAAGTCACAACAAGCCGCGGCCCCCAGTTCCCGGCCGCCCTGCTATTCCTGACCACGGCGGCGGTCAATGTAACGGCAGAGCAGGGGGTGCTAAGAATCCCCGGGCTACGGTAAGCCGCCAGAACAAACTGACCCTCGCAACGTACAATGGACGCACGATTCGGCTGGACGATCATCTGGCGCAGCTGGAGGAAGAGCTGAAACACATAAGATGGCACATTCTGGGGTTATGTGAAGTCCGAAGACAGGGAGAGGACACCATAACCTTAGAATTGGGCCATATTATGTACTACAGAGAAGGAGATCAGCCATCCTAAAGCGGCGTCGGGTTTCTGGTCAACAAGGCTCTCAGTGACAACGTTGTAGAAATCTCCAGTGTGTCGACCAGGGTAGCGTACCTCATAATTAAGATAACCAAGAGGTACAGCCTCAGAGTATCCAGGTCTACGCACCGACCTCGACACACTTGGATGATGAGGTGGAAAGCATGTATGAAGATATCTCCAGAGCTTTACACACCACCTCCAAGGCTCACTACAACGTTGCCATGGGAGACTTTAACGCCAAAGTCGGAGTACAAACTTGCGGCGAATCGTCTGTAGGACCACACGGATTTGGAAGTAGGAATCACAGGGGGCAAACGCTCGTCAATTTCCTCGAGAGAGAGGGGCTTTTCGTGATGAACTCGTTCTTCAAGAAACAGCCCCAAAGGAAATGGACGTGGCAAAGCCCCGACTATGTGACTAAAAACGAGATTAACTTCATCATTACGGACAAACGGCACATATTCAGAGACGTCTCAGTGATCACTAGGTTTAATACTGGAAGTGATCACCGACTTGTACGACCCTCTCTGGATATCGAAGCCGAGAGATTCCGATTGATGAAGTCTACACTCCGTCCGAACCTACTCCAAACCGTAGTTGGGTCCGAAAAATTCCAATTAAAATTGGAAAATCTATTCGCTGCCTTGGAAACCACAGATGACGTAGACCAGAAACTCGAAGAAGTGGTGGAAATCCTCAGGGATGAAGGGACGAAGTTTTGCGAGAGCAAGCGTACGGGCAAAAAGTCCAAACTTTCGGCAGAAACACTTCGGCTAATGGAAGAGAGACGAACAGACCCTTTGTCAGCTTTGTCAACTAACCTGGTGCGCAACAAATCCATAAAGAAGCTGGTACGACGCGACCTCCGATCCTCTAACACGCTCTTGATTAAAGAATCAATTGAGCAGAATCGGGGGTCGAAAGTGTTCGTCCAGCCTCTGGGTAGAAGCCACCTCACAAAGCTGACAACGTCAACGGGGAACGTCGTCGCATCCAAGCCGGAGATTCTGTCGGAAGTTGAAGACTTCTACGGCAAGCTATACGCATCGCATGTTTCAAGGCCCGAACCCGATACTGAGGATTCTAGAGCCACCTTAACCCGCCACTTCACAGAAGATCTGCCCGAAATTAGCCGAGACGAAATCGTGATGGCCCTTAAACAACTCAAAAATGGAAAAGCTCCAGTAGAAGACGGAATCACAACGGAGCTTTTTAAAGCCGGAGGAGCTCCAGCAGTTCAACAGCTTCAGCAGCTCTCTAATTCCGTTCTTTTCACTGGGAGAACTCCACAGGCATGGAACAGAAGCATGGTGGTTTTGTTTTTCAAAAAAGGAGACAAAACCCTATTGAAAAACTACCGCCCGATTTTGCTTCTGCGCCATGTCTACAAGCTGTTTTCAAGGGTCATCACGAACCGTCTTGCGCGAAGACTCGACGAGTTTCAACCTCCGGAACAGGCCGGGTTCCGAAGCGGTTACGGCACCATAGACCACATCCACATGGTGCGGCAGATTGTACAGAAGACCGAAGAGTACAATCGGCCCCTGTGCTTAGCATTTGTGGACTATGAGAAGGCCTTTGACTCAATCGAAACCTGGTCTGTTCTCGAGTCCTTGCAGCGTTGCCAAGTCGACTGGCGATATATCGAAGTGATGAGATGTCTATATAATGCCGCAACGATGACTGTACAAGTACAGAACCAGCGAACTAAACATGTCCACCTGCGTCGCGGAGTGAGACAGGGGGACGTCATATCCCCGAAAATGTTCACTAACGCCTTGGAGGATATGTTTAAGACGCTGGACTGGAAAGATCGTGGCATTAACATCAACGGCAGGTACATCTCTCACTTACGATTTGCAGATGACATCGTCATTATGGCAGAGACGCTGCAGGACTTACAAAGGATGTTGAATGGCCTAGCTGATTCTTCTCGTCGCATCGGTCTCCGGATGAATTTGGATAAAACCAAAGTCATGTACAACGAGCACGTTGTTCCGGAACCGATTGCCGTAGATGGAATCCCACTCGAAGTTGTCACTAAGTATGTTTACCTAGGGCAGACGCTCCAACTAGGCAAACATAACTTCGAGAAGGAAATCCAGAGAAGAATCCAGCTGGGCTGGGCAGCATTCGGAAAACTCCGTCGAGTCTTCTCGTCGCCTATACCACAGTGTCTAAAGACAAAAGTCTTTAACCAGTGCGTCCTACCTGTGATGACATACGGAGCCGAGACGTGAACACTCACAGTCCGACTGGTCCACCAATTTAATGTCGCTCAGCGAGCTATGGAGAGGGCTATGCTCGGTATTTCTCTGCGGGATCGAATCCGGAACGAAGTAATTCGCCAGAGAACTAAAGTTCTCGACATAGCTCAACGGATTAGCAAGCTGAAGTGGCAGTGGGCTGGTCATATCTGCCGCAGGGCTGATAACCGTGGGGTAGACTTGTCCTAGAGTAGAGACCGCGAATCGGCAAACGTAGCGTAGGACGTCCTGTGACCAGGTGGAGTGATGACATACGCAAAGCGATGGGCAGTGACTGGTAGAGAAGAGCCGAAGATCGGGCTCAGTGACGCATCTTGGGAGAGGCCTACGTCCAGCAGTGGACTGATACAGGCTGATGATGATGATGATAATGTAATATAATTAAAACTTATAAAATAAATTATTTTTCAAAAAAAAAAACGACTTCATAACCATGAAACCTATGGAAAGAGCTATGCTCGGTGTTTCTATGCGGGATCGAATCCGGAAGGAAGTAATTCGCCAGAGAACTAAAGTGATCGACATAGCTCAGCGGTTTGGCAAACTAAAGTGGCAGTGGGCTAGTCATATTTAGGGATTACAATCCCGCAAAACGGGATCCCGCAATCCCGCGGCGGCGCGATCCCACAACTTTTTTGAATCTGCGGATTCCGCACCTTCAAAGCGCGGATCCGCGGATCCCGCAAATTAAAATTTGGCGATAGAACTTTTACGTAAATCGCAATTAGAGCGAGCGCGACGTTGCTGTTTCACACAGTGCTCCGCGCCTAGTGGACGTTTGGCGCCTTTGGCGGGCTGTCCTCTCAGTTATTCATGAATACCACCGCGCTGCGGTTTTCTATAGGTGATGAGTGTTTTCCGTCACCGAGTGTCACCGTCCGGCGTTTAATGCGGGTACTTAAATTTTAATGTTTTTGATTTAGTTTAGTTATGTGCTCTACAAGAGCAGATTGTATCGTAAACAACAATATAATGTCGTAATGTTGCGTGAGGATGAAGACAAAGAGGCAGGTTCCCGGTGCAGACAACTGGTACAGACCCGCACTGGTGAAATATTCCATTGTTTTATAATTTTCTGCAACCCGTTTCTTCATGTGCGAGCGCATATGATAACATTGGATTTTTTTAGCGGTACGGATCGGTATCGGTTTGTCTGCGAGCTCCCTGCCTCTTTATGTCCTCACCCTGAAACATTATGACTTAGAGTAGTTTTTGGTTATTATTAATATAATGATTATGGATATAGTTATCGATGATAGTAATCAACTTTAATGGTGTAAAAATGAATTTAAATCTATAGCAATATAATGTCGTAATGTTGCGTGAAACATTATGTATGACTTATAGTGTTTTTTTTTTGTTAATAATGTTTTTATAACATATTTACGAAGATGCGGGATCCCGCGCGGGATTGAGCAATCTCGCATATCAATCATATCAATCCCGCGGGATTGAAAGAGCTGCGGGATTGCAATCCCTAGTCATATTATCTACTGTAGGACCGATAACTGTTGGGGTAGACTGGTTCTAGAGTGGAGAAGGCGAATCGGAAAATGTAGCGTAGATCTGATAAGTATCTCCAGAGATATGACGATAAACGTTTCCATCTTGCTACTGAAACTGACTCGCGGGGCATGGAAGTCGGTTGTTTTAGTTTTTAAACTATCTTAATTATATTAGATCAAGTTAAAATCAACTTGGTAATCATTTAAGAAGTTATGAGCCATGATACTTACCTACTCAATATTATACTTTATATTCTTCGAGTACAATCCATAAAATAATTTAAGATCGTTTAAAAAACTAAAAGAACCGACTTCAAACTTTGCACTAGTCATTATCTTTTAAATATCTCTGGAGATACAGAACATATTTCGATGCCATTTAAAAAGGACCACCTGTAAAGTTATACTGACCCCTTACAAATAAAAAAAATATTTTCCAATAAGTTTCAGGCGTCTTCGCGTAATCCGGTGAACATACATTAAAAAAAAAGATTCCGACGCATTGAGAACCTCCTCCTTTCATGTGAAGTCGGTTAGTAATTCAAAAAGGTACTTACTATACCAGGATATTGTGTCAATGCTACGAAACGACATTGTGTATATATATATATGGAGTGGGGCGATGGATTTACCCAACGTTTTCCTCAATAAACCGGTTTGTTGTAAACAAACCGGTTTGCCGGTCACAACGGCGGTGAAATTATGCAGCAATTTAAAGGATTCAATGCTTCATTCAAAAGAAACACTTAGACACATGTCTAGAAAGTTAATTTCTTTTTGTTAAGTTTGCAGTAAATATTTTGATTATATATACAATTAAAATGTATTTAAAAATATATATCATCAGTAAGCATCGGTCGAACCAGTTATGCGAGAAGCAAATCGTCCGCTACTACACTACTTTTCTATCTACCTACATGCATATTATATTTTTGTTAGAAGACACTAATCATTACTATTAGATAAATAACTACTATGAGTCTAAATAACAAATTGTAAATATTTAAATTTCTCATTTAAGTGAATTTTTGTAATTCTTTTGAGAAATAAATGTCTAAAACCACCATATACTCGTATACAATATAAACTACTCCTAAAACTATAACACAGATTATATAAAATCTGCAAACAGTGATCCTATGGACGAGAGACGAGATGATGAATCATGGACAGATGGATCTAATCCACTTTACCTTGACGAAAAATATTAGCAGTTAGATACGCCCAAACACGTTGTAATATGCACGTTATCTATAATTACAATAATTAGGATAGTTTAAAAACTAAAACAACCGACTTCCATGCCCCGCGAGTCAGTTTCAGTAGCAAGTTTGAGACGTTTATCGTCATATCTCTGGAGATATTCATCAAATCTCGATGAAACTACAATGGGACCACCTTGAAAACAAACCCTACCGATTAAAAAAATAATCATTCAAATCGGTTGACGGAGTAATCGCGTAACATACACACAAAAAAAACATACAGACGAACTCAGAACCTCCTTTTTTTTGGGAAGTCGGTTAAAATATAAAGTGTGTAACACTTAAAGAAACATGATATTTAATACGAGGTCTGTGATTCATACTCTCGTATCGAATATTGAGTTATGTATTCAACTTTCTCTTCGCAATATTCACTTAGTACCCTTAACTTATCGGAATACCGAGGTTGGTACTTAAATGGAGATGTTAAACCCCTATATTTACATAATCGGGTCAAAGTGCTCTCAGAAACTACGGTAAGAAGAGAGACAGGGGCCTTATTCGGTACGACCATTTTAAAGTCTTACCGTGCCGTGTTACGTTATCTCCGTGTTATGGTATTCTCTATGCCAATTAAAACGCGGTAGGGTAAGGTTATGAGCGCGTTTTGAGCTGTCAAAATATCGTGACATATGAGGACGTGTAACGCGCGCGTTTTGAATAATTTACCTATCGTGTGGCATACAGAATACAATTTTTCTATAACGTAACGTGGCGCGTTAAGGAACGCGTTATCTCATTGATCATACTGAATAAGGCCCCAGGGGCCTTATTCAGTATGGCCATTTTAAATTCTTACCATGCCGTGTTACGTTATCTCCGCGTTATGGTATTCTCTATGTCAATTAAAACGCAGTAGGGTAAGGTTATGAGCGCGTTTTGAGCTGTCAAAATATCGTGACATATGAGGACGTGTAACGCGCGCGTTTTGTATAATTTACCTATCGTGTGGCATAGAGAATACAATTTTTCAATAACGTAACGTGGCGCGTTAAGCAACGCGTTATCTCATTGGTCATACTGAATAAGGCCCCAGGAATATCTTTACGATGTCACACAACCTGAAAGAAACGTTTGTATGTAAATATCTATCTACTTACGTTATTTTATATACTTGCCACATTATTTCCATATTATTGGACAAGTATAATTCATAAATAGAGAAAACATTATAAACCGACTTCCAAAAAAAGGAGTTTCTCAATTCGTCTGTATGTTTTTTTTCTTCTTTTTTTTTTGTATGTATGTTACGCGATTACTCCGTCAATTCTGAACCGATTCGAATGATTCTTTTTTTAATAGGTCGGGTACATTCCCGAAGTAGTCCCATTGTGATTTCATAGAGATCCGATAAATATCTCCAGAGATATGACGATAAACGACTCAAACTTGCTACTGAAACTGACCCACATTAATGGCTTAACGAATGGGGATTAATGTGTCCCGACTGTTAAAGTCTCTATATTCCATATAACAATGTTTAATTTATTTTATGAGTGTATCGACCGAGAAAGAATTTAAATGGTATAATTTTTTGATATCCCTAAACAGAAGTCTAAACTACTAGACTTACTTGTTTTTTTTCTTTTCAGATCGTTTTTTAACACTTCACTTTTTGCGCAGTCGGGTTTTTTGATTTTTTGATTTAATGTTTTATTTTACACTTTTTAGTTAAGTAAAAGACGGCAAATTCCGTAGTATTCCGTAGTCCATCTAAAGTTCTAACCCGGCTCAATGCTACATAGGCTTGACCTTTCGCAAAAATGCGTGAACTTAAGTCGACCACAGCTTTGTTCAAGGTACTACCTTGGAAAAAAAGAACAAATAACCGACATGCGTGAAATAGATAGGGTATTGCTTTTTAAGCTTACTTACTTTATAGTTGTACTATTAAACGACTATACCGAAAGGAAGAGGTTGTTTGTTACCTCAGAACTCCATAAATTCTTAACCGATTTGGAAAATTCTTTTTTTGTTTGAATTAATATGATTTTCGTTTGGTCTTATTGTAATTTTATTGAGATCTGATTAGGAACTTCAGAGATAAGCACCGCAAACTTGTTACTGAAAGTGACTAACGCGGCATGTAAAATCGTTTATTTCGATTTGTACGATCATAAATTATTTGTTATAAATATATTTTGGATCTCCATTTTAAGACCTTTAATTCGATACCCCACTCAATAGGTTTTGAAAAAAAAAATTTTTTTGAACCCCAAATTTTAGCGTCTAAAATCCGCCATTTTGAATTTTTCAATTTTTTATGTTTTCGTTGACACTCGCGCTAGCATGGCGAATCTATTGACGTGCTTATTATCAAAATCGTCCCACGCGTTTGGTCTCTAGTGTGCCACAAAGGAACAAAGATACATACATACATACATATATAGACTGATAAACACATTACCTCTCCTTTGCGTCGCGCAGTCGGGTAAAAACGGAAGGTTTTGGTGTATAATTTGTTAAGGTTTTGTGTAAATTTGTTGCAATATGATGATAATTGTTGAAGATGTTCATTCATACTCAACGCAACTAGCTAATGAAAAAAATGTAGGCCTATATGTTCTACACGTGCATAGCCGGGGCGGTCGCTATTTCATAGATCAAGATAATTAAAATTGATGTATAGCTGCTCAACAATATTTCTTTGCTGCTTCATAAAGATGTTTACATACTCACATCCTCATCCAAGAATTCCCTGTAGACCGCGCTAGAAATGATACATTCAGCACAAACATCCAAGATGTGGGAGCAAGTTTATGGCACACATATTTGCCTTGCCTGGAATTCGAACCTAGGGAATGTGACGCTAGAGTTGATAATATCATGTTACATCAACGTCATTTGCCGTCCTTACGTGCGACTTGGAATGAATGAGACATTCTACGTGCCACTGACGAGGATGTTACGTGCTTGAAGGACACCCGTATGCACAAACAATACTATGAAGTCTTACGGTCGTATTCATGAAGATTTTAACGAACGCATAGCGATGTACCTGACACAAGTAATGTCAATAATATATTTATGATACTATGCTACCTATACATATATGTAGGTATATATATTTTATGTATTGAATATATTCTGCAGATCTTAAGTAAGTTTATTTATTTATTGTATACTTGATATTATATCTATCATGCCCATGCTTATAGATTTTACATCTATTGAAAGATTGTCTGGAAGAGATCGTTTTAGCGATAAGACCGCCCATTAAAACTTTAATTTAAGCGCAAATTTTGTTTCTTATTTCTTTGTAAATTGGTGTCAGTAAAGACATATTGTGTTGTATGCTATTTCAATTTTCAAAAGTCGGATTTATAGTCGAGTTCCGGAATTAAATTCGGTAACAACGTTAGGTAAAAACGTTTGGAAGTTGAAAGTCAGTTGTCCCACACCTAATTTCACTGCCATCTTCTAAACAATAACGACTCTATTATTGACCACTGGTCACTATCGACATTGTTGTAAATTACTTATCAGTGTACAGTTAAATAAGAAGATCGGGCTCAGTGGCGCATCTTGGGAGAGGCCTACGTCCAGCAGTGGACTGACACAGGCTGATGATGATGATGATGATGATGATGATAATGATGTACAGTTAAATATATGTGGTTTTTTATGAAACCACTTGCATCGGCAAGTGAAACTTTGGTTTATGTGTAGCTAGCTACTGTGAGAGCAATTGACATCAAACATGTTCCGACAGCTGTATTTGAAAGCCATCGATCACATGTCACTTACAAATAGGCGAGAATAGTCAAACGTAAGCCTGATACGATAATAAAGTCATAAAATCAGTTCTAATCTCCACTCTCCTTGTTCCCAGGGTCTTCGAGTGACAACAATAATCGGTGCGTTCGGCACCTGCGCCGGGGCATGGCTGAAGGTGTTTTCCGTGCCCCAAGACATGTTCTGGCTCGGCTTCGTGGGACAGACCGTAGTGGCAGTCAGCCAGGTGTTCATCCTGAACGTGCCTCCCAGGCTGGCGGCTGTCTGGTTCGGAGCTGATCAGGTCTCTTCAGCTTGCAGTATTGGAGTGTTCGGGAACCAGGTTAGTGATGATTGAATATGGTAATGTAATAGAGCTCTTAGAGTTAGGTGAAAAGCACAATTTTCAACCTACTTCAAGAAGGAAGTTCTCAATTCGTCTTTAAGTTTTTTTTATGTAAGTAACACGATTACTCCGTCGATTGTGAACCGATTCGAATGATTATTTGAGTTTTGAGTTTTTAACTAAACTTTAAGTTCCTAAATTAATGCAAGTATGTATACCTAAGTAGTTTTGAGTCGGCGCCAAACATGCAAATTAATTAATAACGTACGTATAATATATATATATACACGTACGTACGCGTGATGCGCGGCGGAGGTGCGTCACGACACGCCAGTTTGCCGAGTGTTGACGAAGTTGATGTCAGCGATACAGCAACCCGAACGGGCACCACATATAGTAATCTGTGACGGTCTGTGATTAGCACACATGTGAGGGTACACGTCGTTGCGAGTGGTCGTGCATCTCTACTTAGTCTTTGGGGCGTGTGAAAGCGCATTTTTTGGAATGTTAATGTTCATCGCTGGACATTTCACGTTGCATTGTTAATTTGATTTTATTTGTTTTAATTAAAGGTTATTTAGTGATCTTTGCTTGTTGATTGTTTGGCGCCGACTCAAAACTACTTGGGTATACATACTTACATTAATTTAGGAACTTAGTTATTAAGTTTAGTTAAAAACTCAAAACCATTACAAAAATATATACTGAGGTATATTAACAGTAGTTTAAGATCTTCGTTATTAAGGTTAAATAACAAAGGTTTATTATTTTCTACTTTTCAGTTTTTTCGGCGGTTTAATTTTTTTGTTAAAAAGTTTTATTTCATTTTCATTTCATATGGTTGTAATTCTTCTTTATTTCCATAAGTTGCTAGATATACTATGAGGATGTCATATGCATTATAGAATGTTAAATCACCATTAAGCGTTAAGTTTAAGCATTAATTACTACATAGACATAAGAGTAACTGAGTAACCGTACCTATATCAGACATTACTATACATAAATTAATTAAGTAGGTAAGTACTAAGAGGAACAAACAGA
Source organism: Cabera pusaria (assembly GCA_954871355.1). NCBI lineage: Eukaryota > Metazoa > Arthropoda > Insecta > Lepidoptera > Geometridae > Cabera > Cabera pusaria. The sequence continues at coordinate 1,878,569 of OX940886.1, read as the reverse complement.
CATAATATGTTACATATAAGCCACCGTGTGGTTATACTCGTAATTGTCTCTACCCGCAAGTTATTATAATATTATCTTATAGGTCTAATAACTAATAACGGAGCGGCGACCAAGACGTTGCGTATCGCTGTACCACAGTCATAAGCCTAATGAACAATATAGAGAAAGCAATTTTGCTTCATATTAAGAAGGAGCCATTAAATATTCTGTGGTAGTACTAATATTATTTACTACATAGTTACAATAAATTCCACCGAATGTGGCTGTAACCCAATAAGTAGATATTACCTACATACTTACGTAGTTATTAAAACAATATGCATACCAATCATTATAGATGTGAAAGTTTGTATGAGTGTAACTCAATTGCGGAAAACTGGCTATACGAATTTAGATGAAATTTGACGCACAAATGGCCAAGCGGGTTTAAAATAAGACATGAATAACTTTTTACGCGGGTGAAGCCGGGAACGCACCTCGTGTTTGTTAACTCATTCTTAACACCAGTTATCGGATTCGCTGTGCAGTGATTAAATTACACTTTACCGCATATAATTAAGATAGTTTAAAAACTAAAACAACCGACTTCAATGCCCCGCGAGTCAATTTCAGTAGCAAGTTTGATACGTTTATCGTCATATCTCTGAAGATACTTATCAGATCTCGATGAAATTACAATGGAACCATCTCGAAAACGTACCCTACCGATTACAAAAATAATCATTAGAATCGGTTCACAATTGACGAGGTAATCGCGAAACATACACAAAAAAACATACAGACAAATTGAGAACCTCCTTCTTTTTGGAAGTCGGTTGAAAGTAGCGAGTAGGTACCTGTTTCTAGGGTTACGTACCCAAAGGGTACAAACGGAACTATATTCCTGAGACATCGCTGTCCGTCGACTCCACTCGCACTTGGGTTTTACACAGTTTGTTTGTGACTTACTATGTATTTACATTGTAAAACTGTGCTTGAGCAGAGGATCTATCTTACCAAATGTACAAAAATCTTATTTATTTAAACGAGCAATTCTTGTGCGTATTCAAGGTGTTTGGTCGATGGACCGACAAAATACAATTAACAAAATTAAAATTTTGAATAAACACTCACGACAATGTCGATTAGAAAATGAACGTCATAACATCTATCTAAGAACCACCACTGATTAATTACGAACCGTTTAAACACATAATATCGTTTAAAAACTAAAAAACAACCGACTTCAATGCCGCGCTATTCATTTTCTGTACCAATTTTGAGATGTTTATCTCAATATCTCTGGAGATACTTATCATACCTCGATAAAATTACCATGGTACCACACTTGGGATATCTCCTTTCGAACAAAAAAAGAATAATCGAAATCGGTTCATAAACGACGACGTTATCCGCGAACAAACATAAAAAAAAAAAAAAATATATATATATACGGTCGAATTGAGAAACCTCCTCCTTTTTTTGAAGTCGGTTAAAAATCGAACTAGTTTTGGAGAAAAATGGCAACTTCGATTTGAACAAACAAATGTTTACTGCAGCGCCCCTGGGGAGTTGTCACCGTAACAGCTATTTAAAAACATGCACCAATTACACCCGAACCCATAAATGAAAACTGCATCAAAATCGGACTACCCAGTACTTTCGGAGAAAAATGGCAACATGGATTTGCACACACAAACAAACAAACAAACATCCTCTCACCCCAAACGCATATACAGTCTCCGTTCCGTCGTGGGTAAAAAAATAAATTACGTATCTCGGAAAAGGCTCTAACAATTTGAAATTAATTTTGTATGTTTCGCATTTTAAGTTTACCTACGTAGTTGAAATTTATATAAAACACGATTTAACACAAAAACCGAGCGCACTCAGACACAATTTTAATCACAAACTTCTAAGATCCGAGCGAATAATAGTCCGTCCGAAAAGGTACCTATTGAGAATGGTAGGTCCAGAGTCTATTGTTTCAAATAGATAGAATGCTAATATAGAACTGCTCTAGCTCTCTGCTATCTCGCTAATGACTAATTGAATGCTAATAGTTTTCTCAAAGAAGAGACGAACAATAGAGAAGTCTGCTCCTGCACTGACAGAACAAACGATTTTAATCTAATAAATTAACAAAAGCAAAATTCAAGCTATGCTGAAAATCGGTAGGTTTTTTATTGTTCATTTGATGGAAACTGACGATGCGATTGAACATGCTAGATTTGAAGTTTAGAATATGGTACATTTATTTATTATAATACCAGGTAGTTTAAATAATAAATAAATGTATATACCTAATTAATAAATTTAGGTAACTATATATTTTTTATCACAAAAGTGAAGCTATTTAAAAACAATATAAGTAAGTAATACTATAAGGTTAAAGTTATAGGTAACATAAATACATACATACATAAAATCACGCCTTTACCCCGTTGGGGTCGGCAGAGACTTCGTCTTTCCACTACTACGAGTGCTACGACCCTGAGGTACTACCTCAAAATTCAAGGTAAGTAGTATAAATAATGGACAAAATATACATTTAAAGGTAAACAAGTCTGTGATGATAACTGGTGCCACAATAATACAAGTTTTGTAAGATAATGTGCATTACAGATCGCCAGTCATTGATTTCTTATAGGTAGAGAATGAGTATACTTACCACAGTTTTAAAAACCTTAAACACTGTTCTATTACGAATCTTCTAATTTTGAACCGTATTTAAATATATAAAAAAATCAATAAAATAATTGTAGGCACGATTTTTTTTCATTAAAGAGGAATTTGCTCGTAAAATACACCTGAAGTAATAAATCCAACAAAGAACATTCCGGATCAGGATGCGCAATAATAAAATTCTTTAGGTACCCTCGTAAATAGGATTCTTTAAAACAAGCTAAGAGCAATCCATTATTAAATTAATTTAATTGCCGATCATATGTTGACAACCGATCGTTTTGTAAGAAAACCTATAAAGAGAAAAATGTAATTTTCTTGAAAGTTGAAAGGTGAAATTTTATACAATGGCCGAGACCCGCAAAGTTATCGAATGAAAAATGATCGTATTAATAACCTGGCCAAGTGCAAGTCAGACTCGCACTCGTAAGGGTTCCGTAATACAGTAGAGTATTTATTTTATAACTATATAACGTTGTTTTTCATAGTGTTGGTATGAAAAACAAAGTTATATTTACGGTTTGCTATTTGTTCATGAAAATTATCGTGAGAATAACACATATAATTATTTATTCGCACGTAACTGAGTTACGTGCCGAATCCCGTCGCGCGAGGTACGCGCGGTAGGCCTGACTCCTGTGAAAAAGGACATCAAAAATGTCCGAAACGTGTCGGAGTAATTTCGACAACTTAACCCGTGAGTGTAAAGCCGTTTCAAATAATTATATTTATATTTACGGTTTTGAAAATGTGCCATATATATCTCAAAAATTGCTGATTATATCTCGTTCAAACCACTTTTCATTGAAATTGTTTATTGAGATCTACAGCATATATTTTTTTTACATTTTTCACTCTCTAATTTTAGAAGTTAGAGTTAGGAGGCACACATTTTTTCTTTTGTACAAAAATCGTAAAGCGGTTCACAGAATACAACTTCCTACCAATTTTCAACTGTGTAGTTCTAATAGTTTCAGAATAAATTGGCTGTGACATACGGACGGACAGACAAACAGACATAACGAATCTATAAGGGCTCCGTTTATTCTAGTCGGCTACGGAACCCTAAAAAATACGGAAAACCGCGGCATCTAATCATTGAGGAACTTGATACCTCCAGCTTCTTAAAAAGGCAAATGGGCAACGAGAGTTATTTGCCCAGAGCAAACTCTGACGGTCCCTGATAAGGAGGTGCGGAAGAACAAAGGTTTATTATAGACCTTGTGATAATTGTATTTAGGCACAGAACTGGTTGATGTCACTTCGGTTTACATAAGTGATAAGGAGCGCGGTAATTTTTTGGAATTAGTTTACCGGACTTAAGTTTATTAGGATTTTTTGAAATTGTAAAGAAGAACTGAGGAGTTTTTTTTTTATTCATTATAGTCAAGCGTTTGACCACTATCTCAACAGTCACCTGATGTTAAGTGTGGTCAACGATGTAGCACGCTTGGCTAGAAGATACCTATATAAATGTTCTGCTTGGACTTCGGACAAATTGCGTAAAACTGCGTGCTTTACTGAAATAGAAGCAGACGACATTTATTTCGACAATATGAAACACTGTACACAACAACAATAGAAACTTCATTTTAAAATTATCGTGAATTTGTAACATTATTATTGTTATACATATACCGGCTGTAATTCACGTACCTTTAGTCGAAACCTAGGTCGAGAAAATTCGACTAAAGGTACGTGAATTACAGCCGGTATATAACAATAATAACAATAAAAACAATACAATAGGTTAATATATAAGCGAATTAACAAAACTAAGAGAAAATAATTACTAAAACTAACAGAGACTGTCAAAACTTGGTTATAAACAAAATAAATAATAGTTTAAAAAAACTAAAAAAATACGCTTTTATAGAAAATCCAACTAAAAAATAGAAAATAAATTTTAATAAATTTGAATTAAAAATAGTGTAAGAAAAAATGATTTTATTGTAAAAAAAAAGCGTGGGGTGCATGGTATCAATAGTTCCAAATATTTTATGAACAGATATGACTAGAAGGGTTATTTTGATAATATCCTGAAAAGCACCCCACGCTTTTTTTACAATAAAATCTTTTTTTCTTACACTATTTTTAATTCAAATTTATTAAAATTTATTTTCTATTTTTTAGTTGGATTTTCTATAAAAGCGTATTTTTTTAGTTTTTTTAAACTATTATTTATTTTTCATTTTTTAGTCGTTTTTTTTTATTATTTTTTTTTAATTTTTTTTATTTATTTATTTATTGTCATCGGTCCTTAATAAGTATGCCAAATTTCGAGTTAATCCGACGTTTTGAAGGGGGTTAAAATCATGTTCAAAGATTCCGTTACATACTAACATGCAAACATACATACGTCTGAAGCTAATAAAAGCGTATTAAAAACAAAAGATTTAAGTATTGAAAATAATAGAAAGAAAAATAATGAGGAGCTTGCTTTGCTGAAGTATACAGTACCTACTATGGCAGGACTATACAGTTTATAAACCTATCGCGTCACCTGATTCAGGTGATTGCAAATATTCTGCGCAACTATTGGCGAAATTAGGCGCCTGCGGCGGAGCCGCTTTATGGCTCCTTAATATGAAACGGTAATTGCTAATTTAATAGACATATTATTGCTAGCCAGTGAAAGCATATGAAACATGTTTTATTTGCGTTCACTTTTGCTAGCGTAATTCACAATATTTACACACTGTCGAAATCCCAACACTGCGTAAATTGATCATATAGCGCTAAATTCCGACCATCGTAATCTAAAATAACAATTGCATTCAGAGTCTGAAATCACGGAGATAATCGGTTCAACGCGATTGCCTATCGAGCTTTAGACATCCACCTACATCTACATCCATCCACATAAAATAAACGTATATTTGTATTCGGAATTTCAATGTATCTGTTAGATGCCAGTAAACATCTAGGTGTTCATAAGTATAGTAGAAGCCAAAATGTATAAGCTGTTCTAGGTTCACCTGTTTATATAGAGCGGCAATATCCAATTGCTAAGGCGTTGGCCTGTCCATCAAAGTCGTGAATTCGATCCCCAACCATTGCACTATTGACGTAATGTACAATCAACATTGTCATAAGTAAGCTTTAAAAAGTAAATATGGCAATATTTCCACATTGACGTGATGCTACAGTGTTTTATTTTTGACAGCAAAGACATTTCATGTCGCCTTGAATAAAAAAAATTAAGATGACCTTCTAATTTTATTTGGTGATGCGGCCACATTCATCATTCATCCTGTTTTGCACTGGTAATCTCGGGCTGTGTCTCGGGACCCGGAGACTCTGATATAATCTTGTAAGAGCCGTCCCGGGACACATTCAGCTCTTTAAATCAGTTTGTAGGTACTGTGGAAAACTGGGTACTAAGAGATAGACCAGATCTAATTTCTGTTTTATTCACGCTAACGCAACATGAAAATTTGTGAGGACAAATTTGTTGCAGAAAAATAAATGTCATTCCCATTCACTTAGAACTTTCGTTTGCGTAATTGGATTTTGTGTAGGGGGCCTGTTCTCACTCGCTACAGTAAGTCGAACTCTAACGGGCTGGCTGATCCTCTTAATCAGGGCATCAAGATGCCTTTAAACGGTTGAATAGAGAAGTATGACAGCATAGACTCCGTCATATTAGTCTTTGTGATCGATTTATTGACCATAAAGATATCCGTGTTCTGTGGATGTTACTCATAAAGCCTCTTTAGGGAGTTGATGACTCTGTTGTCAATTATTTGTTTTAACCCTCGTCGCAAAAAGAGGGGTGTTATAAGTTTGAGATGTGAATCTGTGTATCAGTGTATATACAATGTTTATCTGTCCGTGGCATATAGGCTATATGGCTTTTTTAGCAATCTATCACTATTTTGTAGGGGTATTCATAAACTCTAATGAGTTAGAAAGTTTAATAAACCGTCAATAGGTAGTCCATACTTACAACACAGTGTCAGTAGGTAACCATTATTTGTGTTTACCGCTGGTTGATGACAGTAAGCTTCTCGAATAAGCTTCTTAAAGAGTTAGTGACTTTTAATATTAAATGCTTAAATTACTTCAGAGTTTCAGAGGAAGCACAAAGTTTTACTGGGATTCAGAAAGTTTCTTGAGAGTGGAACATTTTGAACATTTCATTAATTTTATTGAACAGGCTCTTTCTCGATGTTCGAGCCTTACATACCTTCGGTACACGCCACTTGATAAAGTAAAATTCGAAGCCTTTTTTTTGTATAATATCGGCATTTAGGCGTGATAAGGTAACAAACAGGCAGAGTGACACACTTAGAAACGTTTTTATAACATTAGTCTGGATTTTTGTCTTGCGCCTCATTAATGACGTTTTAACTAAAGAGCATCAACTCGTTTGATTAAATATCGGTAGTTAATTAGTCAATTAAAACAATTAAAAGTAATATTAAAAAGTGTCCCGTGCAATCTCATATTTAGCTGCAATCACAAATCGTGGGAATTTGTACATCAACTAGGTGTGTGGCGGGCGTACCTACCGTGGCTGCCTCGGACGGAATAAGTCATAGGACCAACACTTCCCTCTCATGGTTACCACTGGAGCCCATCTGTAGATCATTAACTCGCTTCTTCTGACTATTACCACAGATTATATAATAGTTACTACGTAACTATTACCGCTACTCCAGATCAAATCAACTATGCACATCTACTTATCGAGTTGTATCTGTAAGTTACGTATTAAAATGTACACACTGCAAATGAGATTAAAAATATCTATACACCTAGTTGATCCAGCGTATTTTATGCACATAAATCCCAGACATTGAATGTAGGTGGCGTAGCACGGCTTCAATATGACACGCACACACCACTAGGAAGCTATTATCCAATCTGTGCAGAGGGGATCTGGGATTGCATCGCACCTCTATGTACATCTAGTAGGTGGGTACTTCAATTCAATCTGTGACGATAGGTACTTTAATGAATTGATGTCTGGGGCTTGTTGCGTTGCGATCACGTAGGTGATATTAAAGCTTCATGATTTCCTGTACCTACCACAATCGCACATCATGCTAGGAGTAGATGAAGTCTAAAGAGATTTATGATGTGTCACATAGAGAGATTCAAGGTAGATTGCGAGGTACCTCAAGATTTCTCAAGTTGACCCATAGCTTCATTGCTTTGCTGAGGATATTTCTAAAAGAAACTCTTGACTTTTGGAGTGTAGGTTATTTTCACGTGTATCAAAATACACGTGGTGACCACCAGTGGATGAAATTTTAGGGAACATCTTAGTATAGGGTATGGTCCGTGGTAGATATTTGGCCTATTTTTCAACCGTTATTCGTAGTTCCAGCTATTTGTAGTAAGGCGTTCTTTCTCAAGCCTTATGACAAGTACTTATGTATTAGGTATTTGTAACTCACAAAGTGATCTTTACAGGTTACTTGTTCGACCTTTGATTCATCATTGTAAAGACCGTAACATTACATCGCCTGCTTTCTAAATGTCTATTAGATTGGAATACTAATTTTATGACCCAGTGTACCTAAATCAATTTAAATGCAATTGGAAGTAGGTACTCTTGATCATATAGGTAATTTGTTACATTTATAACCTAGATTTATACTATTTTCGTATTCATACTTGAATAAAGAAACAATTATTAAATTTACTAAAAGACAATAAGTGGTATTATCGGTTAAGGTGGTGCGATTTCCATACAAAATTATAATGCACAAATATAAGTAAATGGAGTGAAAACTTGCACTGAAATCACATCTATTGGTCTTTTAGAAGTATTTACGGGTCGGGAAATGTATTTACCTACATGATTTGATTGATTGCGATGAAATTATTTTTAATAATAGTAAAATTCAAGTTAAACCAAAAAAATATTATTTGAATAATATGTTTATATTATTCATTTAAATCATGTACTTAGATAAATATAATTCCCGACATGTAAAGACTTATACCAGACCAAAAGATGTGATTTCAGTGCAGGTTTTTGCTCCGTTTACTCATATTTGTGCGTTATAGTTTTGTATGGAAATCGTAGCCCCTAAAGCGATTTCTTCAAGATAACTTTCGGACGAAACATACTGTCTACATTATATGTCAATGAATGTTGGTTAGTTATTACATTAATAGTAAGTAGTACTTAGTATTTTGATCCCTGCAAGAAACAGGTTTGATTTGCATTAAAAAAGGTTTTTGTGTAAATTGTGTTCCATCTTCATTTTTCTGCCATCGACATCTTACCTGTATAATATAACCTGGGAACGTTTGAATCGAGAGTTAATAGGTAGTGACATTACTGAGCAAGTGTGCTACATCTTCGGCTGCGTCGTCACTTAACATTTGTAGCCAAACGTTAGCTTAGTCGTAAATAAAAAAAAACACTTAAATGTATGAGAAAAAGTTTTTGCGATTGCAGTCTTCTACTACTCATACCTCAGTTGGTCTGATAGAGTGTTTTGATATGAAACCGGCTTGATAATAGTCTTCTAAAAACGTTTTAGATAGTTACTGCAGCTACAAGGCAAGGGCCCTTCGGCCACATATCAAAAAACCCCCTTATAACATACTAGCTGCACCCGTGGCTTCGCCTACGTTTTATGTCGTCATAAACCTTCCTTTTGAATCACTGTATCTATAGCTGAAAACCTCATTAAAATCCTTTGCTTAGATTAAAAGATCTAAGCGCACAGACAGCCAGAGCGACTTAGTCTCATACTATGTAAATATTTAGATACAAATCCTGCGATTCGGTCGGACCTAGTTCATGCGTCTGTTTATATTTTAAAAGTACTTATCCTATGAGCCACGCAGGAGGATACAATCATCCAATTCCAAGCGAGGTCTGGTCTCAAAGAGAACTCCTGTATTCGCTGCGATTACAATAAACTGATCAGATTGAGTGGTGTTTACGTTGTACCCACTTAAGTGGTGTCATTATTTTAATGCTAGTGTTCCGGTGATATACTGTACTTATATACTTACCTACTTATTATACTGGTCATTTGCGAAATTTATGCGTAGAAAAACTGTTTTGATGACAATCAAATTTATATAAAATATGCTTTTGTTGTGTCTGGTCAAACGTAGTCAAAGTAATTTTAATATAATTATCATTGCCTTCTCTAATACTTTATGATAATGATAGATAGATAGATAGATAGATCAAGACTTTGTTTGCACACCAATAATACAGAAAATACTTAAGGTAACAGACTTATTTTAAGTAATGCTAAGGGCGGTCTGATCGCTTAAAGCGATTTCTTCCAGACAATGCTGCAATGCTACTCGGAGCCCTTGGTGGTGCTTTTCAGTACCAAGTTTAAGGTGTTTTTCTTCTTCATATTCTCTGGAGATAGTCATTAAATGTTTATGAAATTTGAATGGACCATTTTAAAATAAACAAAACAAAAATGAATTTTGCAAATCTGGAAATAAGTATATTATGGCGCAGTTATGCTATAATTGATAACCTCATCCTGAAAGTCGATTATAAAAATAACAATGATTTATATTATTAATAAAGTTTGTAGAAAGTATAAAAATACCAGTATCGGAAGGCTCAGTCTATATGTATATCTCAATTTTTCCCCTTCTTCATACGGAACTGTTTATACCGAGTACACACGAGGCGAATATATTTGTTCAACTGCCTAGGGGTGTACGATACGAGTTCAATGAACACTTATTCGATACTGATCTATAGATGAAATCGCTCTTGATTTACTTACCAATCAAATAGTTTAATTCTAAACTTCAGTACTTAATCGCTCTATAATGCCAGCCTCAATGTTCTTCGTACGACGACTCAAATCAATTGAGTACTTTTAACAACGTAATACCTACTCGGTATCGATTCCAGGGTATCGATACCAAAAGTTACTTGGAATCTAAAGAAAAGTACGGTGTTACCTTTGCCCTTTACGGAAGTAGGTACTTCCCGAATATTGTTTAGTCTTGTAACTTGAGGAAGCTCTCATATCTTGTGAATGGTTATAAGTTATTTTTGTTATTTATTACTTTTGTCTTTTTTATGTCCTGAAGGCTAACGTATGACTACTATATTGCCTGGTGGTTAGCAATGATGTGGACGAAATGGTGAACACGCTAGGCCTAGAATACTCTGACTCTCAAGGGCTGTGTGCAGCCGGAACATCGTAAGGTTATGGTGGTAGATTTTCTAAGCCACTTTTTGATAGCAAGTCAGGCGGGACATCATGTGGAAAATCTATCCAAATTTCTATCTATCCAAGATAAGAACAAATAATTTTAAAAAGCAATCAAATCGTACCTAATCTTATTTCGAGTAGAGTATAGTGTCTCTGCCACAGATGATATCTACTATTGTATTCTTCGTGGTCGATACTATTACCAGTTTCCAGACTCACTGTTGACACAGTCATTATTGTGTCATGTTGATTTGGACTGTCCAGCGTTTCACAAAACTGCCAACTTCAAATTCATGACAGGTACCGCATCGTCACCTATCATCAACTGAGATAGTGGTCAAGTTCAGGCCTCATTGCGATAAAATAAAACCTGCATATTAATAATTATTTTTTATCGAAGTGATAGAGCCATAGGTGCCATAACTACAAGCCATTCGTAGCAATTAATAATTGCCTATATGGCCCATTTAGGTAGGTATATCGGGAATGAAAAAATTACCGCCAACTGTTGTTGCCGAGGGCACTCGTTTAACGAAAAATAAAATAAAATGGCAAGGTAACAATTTTTATTGAGGGCGATATTTTATCGGACGCAGCAAAAAGAGCAAAATTCCTCGTGCGAAATGATATCTTTTTGGTCAATTTGTTACGTTTACGTAGTTGTTACCTGTTATAATCGTTAACTTTTGTCTTTTTATGACTTTTCATTTTGCTTATCAATACTATTTGCACACCGCGACATTTCTATGGTAGATACTTTACCTTTTCAGCAACGAGGTGGTATCTACCAATCGTAAAGTTCAAGTACCTAACACTTCATAAACACATATTAAATTATCAGCGTTTAAAATGTTTTAAATATTGTCGTTACTTGCCAACGTGTGATATAATGGTCAATCGCTGACCATTGTCCCTACATCCTTGGTAATGCTTTAGTCCGAATTATCAAAGCGTTAAGTAGGTACAAACTAAAATTCCTTGCTTAAAGTTATCGACATGTGTTTATATGGCATCACAACAGTGTTATTCCATTACACAGGTTATATTTCCGCAGAGTACAACCCACCTCTAAGTCTAGTCAATTTACAATCCATTCCAAATCACGTCGGTCTTACTTCTGCAGATTTTTTTTCATTGCAGTGTTGGAATTTTCAACAACAAAACGTTCACTAACGTTTTAGGATCAAAAATACAATGAGATCATGGGTATATATATATATTCCATGTCCCCAATAATTACTGCCGTATCCGAAAGCACAGATTGTTTTCGATACCAGCACAACGGACAGTTGCACGCGCTCGGTCGCCCATCCCGGGCACACTGGTGGCGCTCAATGCTCTCCTGGATTTGAACCCTGATTGTGATTTACTAGCGGATGAATGGAAGATAATCGTTGCACAATGTCTGGAGTTTTGTGACAGGAATAATTGATTGATTTTATGTAGATATAGTAATTATGAATGTATAGATTTTATTCTTATTTTGACAATTGTTGATATAATAATGTAATTTGTAATTATAATGTTTTACGAAGATATATTTGCTATGCATAATTTAATTTGTAAGATTTCTCATTGTTGTAAAAGATATTCATTAATTAGTGTAATTGGCTAACGCCGTTCTAATTGTTGTTAAAATAAATAAATAAATAAATGGGGACCATCACAGTTCATACGAACATTTATACGTTACCGCCAAAGCCCATCCCGCCCAAAATCTTAGAAGTCTTACTAGATCAGAGTCTAATTAACAGAAGTGTTCAAGTATCTATAGATACGAGTACCTACACGTTACGCTATGAAATCTAGTATGGATAGGTACAAGTCATACGGTCCAGTCAAAGTGGCAATCAAGTAAAGTTTAAGTCCTTAGTAGTTACTCGTATAATCCACGTATAACCTCAGTAAAGATGTGACTTAACCATAGGACTTTACTGAATGAAGGCTACTGGCTACCTCGTTGTAAATACAAAATGATCTGTTTCTCAACATCCAATGCTGTTTCTCTACTCTCGTATACATTCACCGGCACTTGATGGTTAATAATACAATTTATATCATTTAAACTCGCGGCAGAACACAAGATTTACGAAAAAAAATAATGAGAGAGCATAAACACATTTTACGTTTACGTTCCCGCCAAAATTCCTACTTTTTTTTAAGTTTTATTATGACTCCACACGGTTAGTGTATTTAGCCAGTCTCAAGTATTAAAATTCTTCAAGTATTTGAAAATTCATGTCGTAGAGATGGGTTAAAGTCACATTTCAGGTAAAGTTTCAAGTCAAAGTCTAGTCCAAATCATAGCCTCAGTAAAGATGGGGACTTTACTGAAGATTTTCAGTGGAATTTTGGTGAGAACGCAAGAAGCATGTTTTTGAACATTGTGCTGTTTCCCTTCACTCGCACACATTTATCGGCACTTGATGGTTAATAATGCACATTGATGACACATTAACTCGCGGAAGAACTCAAGTTTTACAAAAAAATTCAATTAGAGCACAAAAATTTTTTATGCCTAATAAATTATTATGAGTTTGATATGGATTGAAATGAACGAACATGACAGAGACGGAGCTAAACAGCTTACATAGCTGCGTTCCCGTCATTAAGTTCATTTCGTTCATTCAACATATTAGGGGAGGTAAGCCCAAAACGGGTAAGCTAAGGTTGAGAATTTAAAAAAAACTACTTGTAGATGTAAATTGAACTTTTCTTTCTACATGTTGAATTGTTTAGTTATTATGGACTATAAAACAAATGACAGATGTAATAATTTTCTACATTAAGAATAAAAAAGTAACAAAAAACTCTAGCAGACAAATTACCCGTTTTGCCCGTAGGGGGGGCCTAAAGCAGGTAGGGCTTTTGGGCAAAGCGGGTAGGGGATAAATTAGTGAGATCAACGTGAATCTATGACTTGAACTGCTTCATAACAAGCATAAATCGTACTTTCTACTTATAATTTAAATTTTAATATATCGGACATTCATGATGATTTAATTATTAACTTTAGTATTAAGTATTTACTAAATTTGAAATATTATGTTGTGGATTTAAAATTGTAGTTGAATCAAAGGTACTTGAAATAAACGCATTTTATTTATTTATTATTATCAGTTACGGTTCATAACCATAATCATAATCAGTCTTCTGGCATATTGTACATACCTAAATTATTCGTGACAAATGTCACAGTAATACGAACCTCTGCCAGAGTATGAGGTGCAAGCCTCATGAGCCCACATCTCACAGTCATCACACTTCATCCAGTCTTCTGCTGGTGGCTCTATGTATAGTTCGCTGCATACCAAGCACCGGTACTCAGTGTTATCTTTTTTATCATATTAGGGTTCCGTAGTCCTGACAAGGAACCCTTATAGTTTCTTCATGTCCGTCTGTCTGTCTGTCCGAGGTTTTGCTAAGAGACCGCTAATACTAGAAAGCTGTAATTTTGTGGGGGTATGTAAATAAATGACGCCGACAAAGTGCTGAAATAAAATGTTGAAAATATTTTTTTTTTTAAGGTTGCTCCCCTATATGGGAAGTGGGGATTAATTTTTCTTTCATCATCTACCCCATCGTGTGGTGTATCGTTGAATAGGTCTTTTAAAATGACTTCAGGGTTGCTAATATCATTTCTCGATTGAATGGTCCATTTACGAAATATTAAAGTTCACATTGTTGTTCCAGTAGGGCGCCCCCCCCCCCCCCCTCCAAAAGCTAAACTGCTGGCTTGAAAAATCTGGAAAAATTCGTGATAATAGCGCATTTCATGACTAAAGTGACAAAGACGGAGTACCTAGTTGCTTGTTTTAAACGGGTAAAGACTTGCATTGAATAACAGGCTACTACGGAACCCTACACTGCGCGTGGTCCGACACGCACTTGGCCGGTTTATTTAGGACCTCGTTTTGAATTTTTCCTTCCTTTCGTCGACCTATGTACACTTGTAGAGTAGGTTTTGATCCCGTTTTTAAGTTCCTTTTCGCTGCATCGACTTTTTTTTCAAATCTTTTTTCTTTTTTCGCGTCGACTTGAGAACCTCCTCCTTTTTTTTTTCTTCGCCGTTTAAAAAGTAAAAGAACTGATAAGCACTCAGGGCAAATCGGGTATGGGCAAAACGGGTACCCGCTTTACTCCTACCCTTTTTGCCCACAAGCGTGTTTTTTTTCAATCGACTCATAACCTTAAAACCGAATTAATACACGGCAACCAATTGCACAAATAGAACGTCTATTTATTGCAAAAAAATAACATAAAACTAGTAAGAACATATCGTAGACCAATTTCGAGTATTCAAAAGTAACGTAACTTGATTTTTTTTAGTGAAAATAGCAAAAAAACTTTGATAATGTCTTACCGTTACCTCGTGTTCGCCAGGAAAGCGCGCTGACTGTCTGTGATCGGCCAGCGGCAGGGGCTTTGCTCTGCACGTACACATTCTCACTAGCAATAACGGCGCGCAATTTAAAACGCATACCGTTTTAGGCGGGCTACCCGCTTTGGGCTTACCTCCCCTACCCGAAAATGTAATGAAATAAAATAATAATAAAAAGTGTTCACAAGTGACGGTGACCACTTCCCATCATTTGGGCCGTTTGTTTGTTTGCTACCTATATCATTAAATACTCAGTTATAAAGATTGTTGCTATATTCGTTGTAAAAAAAATAATTTTATTTAGTTAACGCCACATCTGAATTGGCCCAACATTTATATATTTATTTCTCAAATCATCCGATAGGTAACATAGATATACAATTTAATGTCTCAGCCATTACTCACACTTTAAGAGCAAATGGCTAGTGCATCATTTGATTTAAATGTTTATCATTGTAAAACAATGGACGAAGACACTGGCTGGTTTTGAAAACATTAACCAACCACTTAGTTCGTGAGCTTATTATGTATTTAAGTAACAAAAATGTGTACCACATACAAACAATATTAAAGATATTTTGCATTTCTTGTATTCGCCATTTACAGGGCTGTATCTTCTTAACCGTAACAGGCAGACTTTAGAGTTTTTTACAAAGTATGTATTACTATGGCGGCTTTGACAACAAATACTAAAAACAGAATTCAATTAAAAAATTCAATTGAATTTATTCTATATAAAAAACGTGATTTTCGGCGTTTTAGCTCTATCGTTGGAACCGTTATAGATTAAGACTTGAAATGTTAACTTTCAAACTACCATAAAAAAGGCAGACGGAGCCGTGTCTAACACCCGAGTGAATGTGTTCGGTAATACTGAATGCAAGTTCGGTAATACTGAATGCTTGAGTAATACGCTTCCGCGCTCAGTTTGCTACCACGCGGCAGCAGGGACGGACGCGTCCGTGCGGTATTACTTCGCAGCGTTGCTTACGTAGTAATCATGCCGTATTGACTATGCCGGACTGAGCGCGGAAATTTATTACTCAAGCATTTAGTATTACTGAACTTGCGTTCACTAGGGTGTTAGGCACGGCTCCGTCTGCCTTTTTTATGGTAGTCTGAGTGTTCACTAATCATGTATAAGTATTACTGCTCTAACAACAAGACTTAAAAACAGAATGAAAGTCAAAAATTTCAGGAGACCGTCCTCATACAAGCGAAGTATTTATTCGGCAATTTTTTTCGATCCTTTTAAATATTTATTTGTACTGTGGCAAGGAACCCTACATCCACCGAGTCCGAATCGCACTTTTGCAGTTTATTAAACTACATATCTTTATTATTACAGCTTGGAGTGGCTCTTGGGTTCGTACTGCCGCCGATGCTGGTAGATGCAAATGGCACCATAGAAGAAATGGCGGCAAACTTCACGCTGATGTTCTACCTAGTTGCCGGCTTTACCAGCGTGCTGTTTGTCTTTATATTGCTTTGTAAGTTTTTATATTTTTACCTTCTTACATATTTATTGTATTTATTGTAAATCAAAATGTATCAGTACATATTCACTAACCAATCGGTGTCTGCTATTATACCTAATTATTATAAATGATAGAAAAATATAGGTAATACGAGTTTAAAGTAACGAAATGTAAACCTACGAATAACTTTTTTTTTATTTCATTGAGTTAATAACCCTTTACTGTATCAGGCGTGCGCCGGTACATCGCGCGCTGAACGAAGTAATAGCAACGCTAGGTCGAGCGTCTTAACAAATTTTTACTCGTATTGTTTGAAATAAGCGTTTGTATTGTGTTTTTGTAGGGGAGTGAAATATCTGTTTCATAGTAACTATTATATATAATCGGTGGTATAGCGCTGGCTTCGTCTAAAGCTTGAAAAATTTTAATCAAAATTTTGTTTTTCAGTCTTCAAGAAGGAGCCTCCTACACCTCCATCGGCTGCAGCTGACCTGGGTGCTAGCCTGGATTCCCAGTTCTTTCAGTCTTTGAAGAAGCTGCTCACTAACCGCAACTACCTTCTCCTGCTTGTTTCTTACGGCCTCAACGTTGGTACCTTCTACGCGATCTCAACTCTGCTGAACGAAGTGATCCTGGCTAATTATCCTGTAAGAAATACAAAACTAAATACTTAATATGTCTTTTTTAACAATATGTTCATGTTTAAGTACAGTAGTTCTGGCATGGTTAGGTTCATTGAGATCGAGGAATTTGAAAATCAGATAATAGAGGGTGGCGAATTGGCAAAATATCGTAGGTAGTCGTAAAATTACAGTCTGATGCATTTACTTAGCAGTGTGCATATTGTGCATAAGCTGAATAATGATGACAATAAAGTTTTAAACTCCCGAAAATCTAAACAGTTATTTATAGACTCAAAGATAGTCCAGTGACTGAGTGAAGATCCTGTGTCCAATTTTAGTAGGGCAGAATAAATTAACGTTTTACATTACTTCTACTATCATTTCTTGCCATAAAGCGCATTTCAGACTACGCTATACTATTCTGCTATATATCACAGGATTAAAAGCAAGACAGCTCCTAAAGCTAAGATTGAAGTGATCGTGTTTTAGATATGAACGTGTTATAAATATATGGTGAGCGATATTCTTGTGCTATAAACTATATGCTTATAAGCTATTAGGGTTCCGTAGCCGAATGGCAAAAAACGGAACCCTTATAGATTCGCCACGTCTGTCTGTCTGTCTGTCCGTCTGTCTGTCCGTCCGTATGTCACAGCCATTTTATTCCGAAACTATTAGGACTACAGAATTGAAACTTAGTAGGTGGATGTATTCTGTGAACCGCTTTCCGATTTTTATACAAAAATAAAATATATAAAAGTTTAAGGGGTGACATCCCATACATGGAACTGAAACAATTTTTGTTCAAACCTATACGTGTCTATGGATATGTCTTTAAAAATGACATTGAGGTTCCTAAAATCATTTTTTCTCAAAGTTAATCATTTAAAAGATAGGCGCATCTAAAGTGCTAAAATGTGTGTGTGTGTGTGTGTGTTTGTGTGTTCCCCCCCTCCCTCTAACTTTTAAGGTAAAGGAGTGAAAAATCTAGATAAAATATATTCTGTAGATCTCAATAAAAACTTCCAATAAAAAATGGTTTGAACGAGATACAGTCAGCTTTGAGAAATAGCGACCGCAAAGATAACTTTGTTTTTCATATTCCTTGCTTTATTACAATAAATTATATATTTTTTTAATTACTTCAAGAAAAGGAGGAGGTTATATTATAGTACCTATATTTTTTTATTTATGTGTGTTTGCGGATAACTTCGTCGTGTATGAACCGATTTTGATGATTCCCTTTTTGTTGGAAAGGAAATATCCCAAGGGTTGTACCACTGTAATTTCATTGAGATCTAATAAGTATCTCCAGAGATAGGTGTCGATAAGCATCTTAAACTTGCTACTGAAACTGACTTGTGCGGCATGGAAGTCGGTTGTTTTACGAGTTGTTTTTAAACTTAATTATAATAGTTTTAATTATTGATTTATTAATGAGTGTTTCTGATTGCAGGGAGCCAACGCAGACGCAGGTCGTATCGGTCTCGTGATCGTAGTGGCAGGTATGGCGGGTTCCGTCGTCTGTGGCCTGATACTGGACAAGACACATCGCTTCAAGGAGACCACGCTCGCTGTGTACGCCTGCTCCGTCGTCGGCATGGTGATATTCACCTTCACGCTCGATTGCGGGTACATTGGCGTCGTGTATCTCAGCAGCATTTTGCTTGGGTGAGTTATTATTTCAAATGAACAAAAAATATATAAAGGTATCTTAATTTTATTCTTATTGTTTGACAAATTGACATTGCAATAACTTATTTGCTTTTATTTGATTATGAGATGTTGAACCATTGTGTCTGTTAATTGTTAAACACAATCCAAAATTTCAATGTACCGACGGGACTCGAACCCGCACCCCACGGATTACACGTCCAGTTGCTCTGCCAATTAAGCCACGGTTCGAAATTTTGGATTGTGTTTAACAATTTACAAAAATATAAAGTGTGTGACACTTCAAAGAAACATAATATTTCATTGTCTGTTACCTAAAATTGGAAGAACAATGTGGTAAATACTTAGGTTTATCTATATTACAAGGCTGAGGGCCCAGTGGTGTAGTGGGAGAACGGTCGGCTTTGACGCGAGATGTACCAAGTTCAATCCCCGCCGTGCACCAATGGATTTTTCTATCGAAATACTTATGTGCTATTTTTACAG
Source organism: Cabera pusaria (assembly GCA_954871355.1). Classification (NCBI taxonomy): domain Eukaryota; kingdom Metazoa; phylum Arthropoda; class Insecta; order Lepidoptera; family Geometridae; genus Cabera; species Cabera pusaria. Next base: position 1,859,095 of record OX940886.1, on the reverse strand, counting down.
TGGCCTCCGGTGCAGGAAAAACATCGTTAAGAAACCCCCAACCCCTGCATAATTGTAGAACACTACCTAGTGTCCGTCTGGCCAGCTACCAGTCTCAAGTTAGAAAATCTGTCACCAAACATCTAATGAGTTTCGGCAGCTATCCTTGAGAGCCAGTTCCCATTCTAGGCCTAGCGTGCTACCATCCTCGACCGCATCTTCACTTACCAACAGGTGAGATAGTGGTAAAACGCTAGCCTATACCTATGATACAAAAAAAACCGAACTAGTTAACTAGAACCTAGAAAAGCTATAATATGTGACAGAGTATGTTATTTGCCTTCTTTATCTCAGCTTCTTCATGACGGGCTATCTGCCTGTGGGATTCGAGTTTGCCTCTGAAGTCACCTACCCTGAGCCGGAAGGTACCACGTCTGGAATATTAAACGCTGTTGTACAGGTAAAATTTAATTTCAGGTTAATTTGCTGTCTGTTGTTTTTTGAAATGGTGTGCAATAAAGAATTTTTCTATTCTATTCTTCTAAAATGATTTTATGGTAAAACTATACTATACTATTATGGTATAACTAAATATATAAACTATTTATAGTTATTACTTATATGTTATACAAATAATTAAATACAATAAAAATAAACTGGCCAAGTGCAAGTCGGACTCGCACTCGTAGGGTTCCGTAACACAGTAGAGTATTCTATAACTTTGATTTTTCGCAACTACAAAAATAACTTTGTTTTTCATAGTTTTTGTATGAAAAACAAAGTTATACTTGCGGTCGCTATATCTCAACAACTGCTGACTGTATCTCGTTCAAACCAATTTTCGTTGAAAGTTTTTATTGAGATCTACAGAATATATTTTTTCTATATTTTTCACTTCCTTACTTTAGAAGTTAGAGGGGGGGGGGGACACACATTTTACCACTTTAGACGCGCCTATCTTTAAATGAAATGAATGATTGACTTTGAGAAAAAATGTTTTTGGGAACCTCAATGTCATTTTTAAAGACCTATCCATAGACACCCCACACGTATAGGTTTAAAGAAAAAATTTTCTTTTGCTCCAGTTCCATGACCCCCCTTAAACTTTTATATTTTTTATTTTTGTATAAACATCGGAAAGCGGTTTACAGAATACATCTACCTACCAAGTTTCAATTCTGTAGTCCTAATAGATTCGGAATAAAATGGCTGTGACATACGTACGGACAGACAGACAGATAGACATGGCGAATCTATAAGGGTTCCGTTTTTTGCTATTCGGCTACGGAACCCTAAAAACGTGAGTGTGTACTTATGTACGCACATAAGAAGCTATAGGTACTTTTTTGGCGTAACACAAAAATAGCTAAAGATTTCATTCCGTATTCCACAACTCTTTGTTTGTAAAACCACAGATTACTGATGTAAACGAATAAAAATTTGAGAGACAGTTAATAGCTAACTTCTGTGTTGTCGGTGTGCGCGAAAAACAGCTAACTTCATCATGTCGCTTTTTGGCTGTCGGTGTGCGTGCGCATCTTACAAAATGTTAATTGATCATGTTGATTTGGAGTAGAATTAGTTGCCCAATGTTAACTTAAGTATGTAGTGTAGATGTATAAATTATTGATAATATTTCCAGGTATTCGGTATTTGCACCACACTCTTGTACCAGTGGATGCTGTCAGCAGTCCGTGATCGCTGGGCTAACCTCACACTCTGCGCTATCCTAGCATTTGGCACCGTGGTCACCGCCGCGATACGCTCCGATCTGCGCCGGCAAGCGGCACAGACCAATTCGCTAGATGCCTAAAAAAATGTTTTTAGTCCGTCATCTACATTATCAAAAAATATTGGATAATTATTTTTTATTTAGTCAATTAAAAAAAATCACAAAGATAGAGAGCGTTGAAAATCTGCGTAACGTCACTGCTCAGTACACTTTTTAACGGTTCGTCACGAGCCCCTATTTACCCTCCCCGAACTTTGACGTTCTTTATTTTTGTCAATTTCTATTGATTAGTTAAAAAACACGTCATTTTCAAAATTTTTTGACAATCCAACTGACGGGCTAATTAGAATTATCATTTTTTTACCCAGGCATCATCCCTGTAAAGTTACACAACACCATTGTACAATGGATTGGCTTTCTGGAATTCTTATAGTAAACACCTTCGCGCCATTCACGCGAAACACGTCACCATCAGTTGGCTTGGCGCGCAGCATGCGCGCAGGATCAGTCAGAGGCGAACGCGACTAGAGCGCGTATCAGTTTCTTTGGTCGGTGATTGTGTTGAAAACAGCCTAGTTAGTACCTATAAGTTGACGATATAGTTGGCACGTGTAGAGGTAATTGTTGACTTGCGTTCCAGATCGACTACGCGTAGGTAGGCCTGGCTGACTACTTCCAGTGGTATGCCGGATGAAATTAGACATTTAGAATAGGTAGTAAAATGATTAAAATGACAATAATAATATTTACAAAGTAAGAGTCTGGATTAAGGATCAAACTTGGTTGGCCTATGTTTAACTCAGGCTTGGAATTTAAAGCTCTAAAATGTAAATCAATGTCAACAAATTAGTTGAATATGTAATTACACAAGCTATTTTAATGTGTAATACGATATAAATTATGTTCATATTAGCATTTGACATTACAGCATTTATTCAAGGTTTATTAATGACTTAATATATATAATATATATCTATATATACATGTACATACTTTTTTTTATCTAGTTATTAACAGACAGGCCTACACAGCTTTACTAGACTTAGATGCTTGTGGTCAATGAATAAAGACATCCGTGGAAGATTTGATATTATGAATGTAAATGTTGTGAGTAGGTGTTTGATAGAGATCTGTCTCGATTTATCCTTAGTCGTTGAATAGAACTTCTTCTTAACAGACAAATTGTTATGACATGTGTTATAATTCTAAGCATTATAAGAAGGGCCCCGCGGCTAAGCCCGCCTTTAAAATTGTTCAGATTTTTTTAGATGGGCTATTCTTAATTAAATATTACTAAAAAGTTGTAGACTACTAAGAGTTTGCTACGTGGTAAATGTGACAATAATTGTACGTAGAATGGAAATATTTTGCCAAAAAAGTTTGGAACACACCTTATATACAAATATAATATACCTAATATTTATTCTATACTAAATCACTATGTATTTTATAAATAAATTTATAACTAAAGAAATAACTGACCTGATAATATATTTGAATAATATTGATTCTAATTATGCATTATATCAATTCTATAATAATCATGTAATTTTTTAACATGTTTCTCCGTGTAAATCCCATATATTTCGAGGGCTTCATAACAAATGGGCGTACAGCAAAAGCGTGTTTTGTACTATCTATAGCATAGAAAATTTAAAACGCCATTTATGCTTGTACGCCCTTTTGTTATGAAGTCCTCGACGATGGCTCTTCATAACAAATGGGCGTACAAGCAAGAGCGTGTTTTGTACTATATATAGCATTCGAAAATTTAAAACGCCGTTTTTGCTTGTACGCCCATTTGTTATGAAGCCATCGATTTGTAACAAAAGAAGAATGAAGTGCAACTTTATAGTCTTTAATTTCACATTTTAAGAGACCAGTGTAATGAATTAATTCAAGTATACTGAGGTAGAAAGTAAGTTAATTGTAAAATGCTTTATGCAGTTACTAAAATTGTACCGAAAATAAAAATACACAGATAAATTTTCTTCTGCCATCATCATCATTTGCTTCTGTAAATTGTAATATTTATTTATTTCTAACTGACTTCCAGGAGGTTATCAATTTGGATGTTTATTTTTTTTATATGTTCAGGAATAACTAACTCAGTTGTATTTGCAAGTTTTTTTTTTGTTCGAACGAGTTTTATCTGAAATGATCCAGATTTGATAAGTAGGTTTTGGGATTTTGTTTTGTTTGTTTTTAGGATTTGATAATCTCTAGAGATTTGGAAATTAAATACCTCAACCTAATTACTGAAAATGACTAGCGAAGCATTAGAAGTCGGGTTTTTAATTTTTTAAACTATCATTTAAAGAGAATACAATTAAGTACTACGTAAGACTAATAATCATTTTTATTTATTTTGATGAGTTAAACTTTTTTTTACGTTAATTATAAGTACAGAATATAAGATTCTGAAGTTTTCGTTAATAGGTATAGAGATAATAGTATAATCACGGAAAAACACAAAAGCTTGTGCATTGTTTTTACCCGACTGTGCCGGAAGGAGGATTATGTTTTTCGAGTGTACCTATGCGTATTTCTTTGGTTCGCTCTGTAGCTTAAATGATAATTTTGATGGATTTTAGCTTGAGAGGTGTTATTAGATTAGTCTTAATTGTGAAAGTGACAGAGTGTTAAAAAATCAAGTCGGGCAAATCATAAAAATTTAAATATCAATTTTTGGTGCCATATTATTAAAAAAAAACATTTGTAGACATATGTATCTACATAATTATGTCTATTGAATATTTTTTTATTCAAGACCTTACTCGATATGAGGGTACCTACTTATCAATAAATGGTTTACAAAAATATATGTTTACAACAAAGATGTTCAAAAATGTATTTGAAATGAGAATTTTATTATAAAAACTCACGTTCATTTTAAACTTATAGATTTAAAAACGGGAATTTAACGTGACTTACGCGATGTCGATATAGCGATCGACATATGTTTCGGCCTCATCCGGAGGCCTTCTTCAGGATCTTGAGTGCGGGGCGCTCGTCGACGCGTCGCACCTCGCACTGCGGGCCGCTGCTCGTGCAGCGCGGGCGGACGGAGCGGGAGGCGGCGGCGGCGGTGGTGGTGTTGGTGGGGGGTAATGATGCGGTGTACATAGTGGAGGCGCGGGATTAGGTTGGAGGGCTTCGTCTTCATCACTGCTGTTTACTTCAGACGAGACCTCATCCAACCGGCAGACGGAACTCACGGTGTCCTCCTCACTGTTGCCACTGGTGACGTGCTTTCCATGAAGAACGGTTTTCCACGTATTTGACAGGTACCACCCTCTGTCTCTGTTGAAGTTACGACGACGACTGATCTCAATGGTTTCTCGGATTTTGCGGGGTACAAAGTACTTTTCACGCGCCAAAATCCGTGCCTTGTCAAATCTGATGTAGTGCGTCGTCCCAGATGTGAGAGCGTGCTCTGTAACCGCCGAGCTACCGCTGTCCACGTTCTTCATGGAAGCAATGTGTTCTTTGAGTCTTGTGGACACGTTTCTTCTGGTCTCGCTTACGTAGCTTGCACCACAGTCGCAAGGAACGACGTAGACGTGGACAGCGGTAGCTCGGCGGTTACAGAGCACGCTCTCACATCTGGGACGACGCACTACATCAGATTTGACAAGGCACGGATTTTGGCGCGTGAAAAGTACTTTGTACCCCGCAAAATCCGAGAAACCATTGAGATCAGTCGTCGTCGTAACTTCAACAGAGACAGAGGGTGGTACCTGTCAAATACGTGGAAAACCGTTCTTCATGGAAAGCACGTCACCAGTGGCAACAGTGAGGAGGACACCGTGAGTTCCGTCTGCCGGTTGGATGAGGTCTCGTCTGAAGTAAACAGCAGTGATGAAGACGAAGCCCTCCAACCTAATCCCGCGCCTCCACTATGTACACCGCATCATTACCCCCCACCAACACCACCACCGCCGCCGCCGCCGCCCGCTCCGTCCGCCCGCGCTGCACGAGCAGCGGCCCGCAGTGCGAGGTGCGACGCGTCGACGAGCGCCCCGCACTCAAGATCCTGAAGAAGGCCTCCGGATGAGGCCGAAACATATGTCGATCGCTATATCGACATCGCGTAAGTCACGTTAAATTCCCGTTTTTAAATCTATAAGTTTGAAATGAGAATGTAACAATGTAATTTTATTTTTCACGCAGTCGGGTTTTTTGTTTGTGTTTTTTTAATGATTCGCTTGTAATAATAGGTATTTGAAGCAACTCACAGAATTACACGAATTTAATTGTTAAAAAAGTATTTAATAAAAATCAGTCAAATATACATTTATGTAGGCCATATCCTGCTTACTCATTTGAATTTCAACATAATACTTACGACATAATTATTATTAGGAACAATAGAATAATTAAAAATGGCAGGTTATAAATAGTGATCGTCTTTGTAATTTTAACGGGTTTTTTTTTCTTGAATTTCTTACAAACTTATTATTTGAATACAATTTTGGAATTGAATTGGATTGGGAATTTGGATTTGAAATTATGGAATAGACAAATATTTTAATCTGAAATTTTAAGAGCAAGGCAAAATGAGTCAGCTTAGTCTAAAATTAGTAGGCTTTTTAAAAATAAAGTTCATTTTCCCGTGAACTCACTAGTTCACTGAAATTTTTATTTAGTATTATTTTTTTTATAAAGGTAATATTTTTTATAAGAGGGTATATTGTGATTTAATTTATAGCATCTAGATAAAACTGTCGATTGCCTTAGTTTATTGAAATTTAAAATTATTTTATAAGTTACTGTTGATACTGTAGTTCAGTAGAGTACCTACGTAGTACACGTAGGTACTCTACTGAACTAAAACTGCGATAAAATGAGTGAAATATAAAAATAATACAGAATTTTGTTATTATTATTTGAATTATGTTGCAATTTTAAGCTGTGAAACTTTCAGTATTATTGTTAGTAGTAGATATACATTTTGTTGTAATTATGATTGTGAATCATGATTATTGTATGTAACTTGTATAACAGCGTTAAAAAGTGAATATTCATTATTTATTGCAAATAAGAAAAACTGAAATTATTAATTGTCAAGGTTATGGAAGAACCTTTGCGATTGCTGTGAAAGCTAATGTGACGCTGGCTATGTTACACAAACTGTTGTTCAATAAAAAAATACCTAAATTACCGACTAGTATGTTTTCATTTACCTACCTAAGTATATTATACCTATCTATAGGGGCCAATATCAACCACTTGTGTTTGTCTCACTCAATTAACCTATGACACGCTCCATCTGCACGCCATCATAGAGTAACACGCACACTTACTCCTTATCTATGATCAATCCACGACGGGTGTTTCCGGGCCACTGCTAGGACGATGGATTACAAATCGTCCTAGCACCACTGCATAGTGTGCACCACTAGTCTGTGATTTAGAATGGGTGCCCGGCCCGCACAATACGAGTTGAGCTTCATGAAGTTGAGCTTCACGTTGAAATCTCACTGACTTTGGCTCCTATATTGTAATCCGAAAAAGTCGAATTGGCCTCAATGAAGCTTGGTGGTAAAAGAGTGGCACGAATTAATTCCACCGTCCCCTTTTGGGATTGCATTGGAATTTCGCATCCTGTTATAAGAGCTGGGGTTGGGGGGAGGAGGGGTCCTCCAACCCCCCCTTCAACCCCCAAAGCGAGGAAAAGCGTATTTTTTTCATTTAACTTTTTAATTTTTGAGGCGACGCTTCGCGGGGCTCCTACTTCTGGATGGTTTAAAAAAAATAACCAAATCTATTCTTCTTCCAACCTAATCTATCCGAGTCGGGGTGCCCCAAGTCCCGATAATGAAAAAATATGTTCCGTTGCACGTAACTTCAAACGCAAATTTAAAGAAAACCACGAGTATCCTCGGGGTGAAAGGGGTGTCAATTGAAAGGGGCAAACATCCTCCATAAAATACAACCCTTAACAACTCCAAATTCGGGATGCGAAATTCTAATGCCAACCCCCCTTTTTCCTTCGTACTACCAAGCGCACAGACATGCGCCATCCGAGGAGTCTTTGAATCGCGTGTGAACAGGTATCTTCTAGGCAAGCGTGCTACATCGTTGATCACATCAATGTTACATATTGTAAAATCAGTTGAGATCACAGACTTAGGATGAGATTGTGCTCTACTCCTCAGACTGACCATTCATAATTTAATTGAACGTCTGTATATAGCCTTAAATTCTGGACGTGAAGTAATAAACCACCGTGGAGGGAAATTATTCATCTACGTAAACTACGTAATCACCTTTCACTATCCCACAACCTGAGCACTTTTGTGGTACACTTTACTGAAAAACTGTCACGCCTATTGATTTGTGCTTTAACATAGTAATTTAAATTCACATGCAGATGTGTTATCAGTAAAAAATATATAATTTTAATAACATTAAAAATAACCGGCCTGGGTACAGGAACAAAAATTTGCAATTTAAATTTTAATATTTCTTAAATGCAGCATTCAATTGAAAAATGGTATTAGCAACTCTTAAATCATTTTAAAAGACCTATTCAACGATATCCCACACGATGGAGTAAAAATTACACTTCTCAGGTAGGAGCAATACAAAAAAAAATGTAAATAAGACACAGACAGACGGCCATGACGAAACTATAAAGATAGATAGATAGATGAACACTTTATTGCATACCAAATATAACAAAAAAACTTAAAACACAATACATTTCTAGAATGGTTTGACAATGGGCGGTCTTATCGCTTAGAGCGATCTCTACCAGACAACCTTTGGATGGACAGGAGCTAGTTAGATAAATGCGGTCGGTGGCACACAATACCTGCAAAAACATGTACGGATTAAATAAAAATATATATGTATACACATGTCTTTATAATATAATTATAAACTTACATTCAAATACTACGATAAATAGTTACAATAATATACCTACATAAACATACTAAAATAATACCATATTCGATAGGATATACACTAACCAGTTTGTGATATTGATAAATAATGCTTATGAACCTTATTTTTGAATATTTTAGGTGTTCGAGCTTCTCTGATGCTAGCGGGGAGTTCATTCCACAGATGAACTGCCTTCATGGTAAATGACTTGAAGTAGTGCTGAGACGAGTGGAAGTGTTCAGGTAACTTCAACTGAAGGGTATACTGTGATCGTAATGAGTGGGGCTTCGATTCTTGTTTGAACTCAAAGCGTTCCTTTAAATAGGAAGGAGTGAAAGGTAGGAAAATAATGTTATAGAGCTGAGTAAGAATATGGGCATTACGCCGAAGACGGATAGGTAGCCATTTCAGCTTTGCTCGAAATTCAGACACATGATCAAACTTTCGTAGTCCAAATATGAAGCGGATGCAAAAATTCTGTAAACGCTCGATCTTGTCGAGTTGCACCTCGGTAAGATCGAGGTAGCAAATATCGGCGTAATCCAGAATGGGAAGAAGAAGGGATTGGGCTAAAGCAGTTTTGGTGGTAAAGGTTCCTTGTCAGGACTACAGAACCCTAAAAATTAGGATTAACAATTTTGTTTCTAGGATAGAATATTATTGTATACTAACGCTATCCGTTAGAAGATCCAAGAATTAACTTCGCTGCGAACATACATAATGTAACGTTTGGTTACTAACGCCATCTGTTGGAAATCTAAAGAATTTACATCTGTCATCCAAATGACGTCTAGTATCAGTGTACCACAGGCGGTACCAGATTTGGTACTATGACAATTTTCTGTTTCTATTTAAAGTAAAACATTCTTACTATGCATTTATTTGGTTGGAAATTTGTAAAACTTTGAATGAGAAGGTTAACTTTATGTTTAGGGTTTTGTACCTCAAAAGGTAAAATAAACTGGCCAAGTGCAAGTCGGACTCACACTAGTAGGGTTCCGTACCACACAACTGTATTTTATAAGATCGAGCAAAAAATACCGCTATCATTTTTCGCCAGCAAAAAATAATAATTAATAAACATTTCTTATAACGCCATCTAACGTCTAACAAAGGTGTTAGGGATCAACATTTCAATATAACGCCATCTATGGGACGTTTACCTAACTAAGCGTTCATAGATGGCGTGAAATGCCGAAAAAAACACGTTTCTTGTATGGGAACCCTCTATCATTTTTAACTTTTTCCTGTTTTTAGTATTTGTTGTTATAGCGGCAACAGAAATACATCATCTGTGAAAATGTCAACTGTCTAACTATCACGGTTCATGAGATACAGCCTGGTGACAGACGGACAGACAGACAGACAGACAGACAGACAGACGGACAGCGGAGTCTAAGTAATAGGGTCCTGTTTTACCCTTTTGGGTACGGAACCCTAAAAAGGAACCCCTATAGAATCACTTTCTTGTCCGTCTGTCTGTCCGTCTGTCTGTCTGTCCGTGTGTCACCACTGATTTTCTCAGAAATGGGTGGACCTAGCAAGTTAAAATTTACCAGATACTGAGATCTATTGTCCCTATTAACTGTGTAAAAATCAAGGTCCTGAGTGAACACGATAAAAAGATATGGGCTAATTTGGGCTATTTTGGGCAAAATATAAAAAAACATCCTTAAAAATTATTATCAGGCAGAAAAACTACGCGAGCCCTCACAAAGTTCTGCTTTTAGCTAGTTTAAGAAAAGGTCTAAAGCGTAGACAGAAAAGAATAGACCGCGGGTAGCTCGGTCTCTTTCCCACATGACATAGGATAAACTATGGAGTTATTCCTCGGAGTTATTCCATATAGCGGAAAAGGACAAAGCTATGATATTTCCCTCTCTCAGTGCCGTGCCGGCTTTTACAGGGTCAGTAAAGTAGTTAGCCGTTTTTAGCTTAACGAAATTTGACCTTTATTGCTATGTGTCACTGGTTTCTAAATACATATTTATGGTATGTTACAATTCTATCTCATGTGGCCACGCTACCCAAATCTCTATTGTTTTATCCTTCTACGCTATCTTACTTGACACTGGCTAAATACACTGCGTGCGGGCACGCACTGAGAGAGGGAAATATTATAGCTTTATCCTTTTCCGTTACATGGAATAACTCTATAGTATATCCTATTTCACATGGGAAAGAGACGGAGCTACCCGCGGTCTATTCTTTTCTCTGTCTACTGATTAAAGGTTATTGGCACAGACCTGCTACATATTAAACTTGATCGCGTAAACCGGCCCCCATGAGACCAACCTTGAAGGAAGTTTGTCCCATTCTATTGTAAGGACAACTTATATATATACCATACATATATAGTCGTATTTTTAAATAGACGAAGTCAACTGACGTTTACTGTGTTGTCAGTTTTTCTTGGAATAAAAATTGTGTTGTGAAAAAGTGAATGATTGAAAAAACTCCTGAATTAATGAAATTTCCTCGATTGTTTAGTGAATATTTAGTGTGCGGAACTGCCGATATCGGGTACGGGGTTCGTATTTTAGTCGTGCTTTGTACATACCAACAAGTTTTCGACGACTATGTTCCTATAGTATCTACCTGTACTGAATACCGATTGTTTTAAACATTAAGGAAAACATTGCGAGGAAACTTGTAAGACTGTCCTATTTACACTACTTACTACTAAGTAACTATTCACGCTCATTGTTCATTCATCTGATTGAACGAGAACTGAACGCATCACTATTACTTTAAATATGGTAACATTATTTTATACAGTGACATTAGCTACTGTCAGTTGGCTTCGTCTAATTAAAAATACTAGGATGATGGATTACAATGGATGGCGTTAAAACTTTGGCAGCATGTCCATTTTCTGTTTGTGTTAGTGTCTAGAACTGCTAGAGTGTGCGTGAGTAGGGAAGTGATCACTAGTGTAGAACATATCGATAAAAAGGTGAAAAATGTAGAAAACTAAAACTTATGTAAAAAGAAAACAATTTATGTGATAAAATACATAGTTACTTTACTGAACTTATGAAAATTAGTTATTGTTAAAAAATGCTACAGTACTTAAGTACTGTTAACTGTAACCGCCAGATTTAAGGTTGCCTAATTACAGTTAACTGTAATTAGGCAACCTTAAATCTGGCGGTATAGATTTCTTAGCTTTTCTATAACACAAATTTTAAATGTTTTTGCGTTTTCAATACGTCAATTAAATATTACAATTTTGAGCTACAAAGCATCTATACTTCTATACTAATATTATAAAGAGATAACATGTATCAGTTAGCATATTGAGTTAGCTCAAAAACTACAGGACGATTGTTTTTTTCTCTCATATATAAATATATTAATGGTCTTTTAGAATGAACATAGGCTATATATTATCCTGTTTAAAAGATAGGTATATTCGTGAAGAACTATTTTGCAACTTAAGTCGCCAATAAAACGGTCGAGAAAACACGTTTTTTACGAAAGATGATTAATCTGAAATAGATGTAAGAAAGTATGTATCGAAGAGTAGTACTAAGTAACTAACTTAATAAGACCTACAAAAAAGTCCGCGATAACATATGTCTATCGCACAGACTCACAGTAACTATTTTAATCAACAACACAAAAATGTTACAGAACTTTCAAGGGTATTTTCTTCTATACAGTATTAATCCTTATTTGAATAATTACGCTAATTATCTTGGCCCAATATCATAGATTAAAATTGTCTTTTACAGTATATAATTTATATGAAAATACTAGAAGTGCCCTGCGGCTTCGGTCGCGTTAAAGACTTCTTTTATTTACTTTAAACTTTTATTTTGTGAAACCTTTCTATCATAAAAGACATCAAAGAAGTAAAAGCCAAATCGGTTCACCCGTTTTCAAGTTATTGCGTGACTAAGGGAAATAGGGATTCATATTTATAAAACCCAAAAAACCATATTGACTGTCAGACTTTTTACCAACCCCTTGCAAAAATCTTGCAACATGTATTTACTTATTTATTTATAGAAGTACTTACGTAAATCTGTAAGTTTTTATATATATATATTTTTTTTTCATTATAAATTATAAGTTATATCCGTGGGGAATGTTTACAAAATGCTTTCTCAGCGGAAACCTACGTCATAACAACTATCTGCATTTTAAATTTCAGCGCAATCCGAAACAATATTGATTTTCAGACTTTGTTACCCCACTTCACCCTCTTAGGGTGGCATTTTGAAAAAGCCTGAAACTCGTATTTACTTATTTATTTACAGAAGTACGGTTTGCGTGAAGGTCGAATAAAATGACTATCCAAACTTTGAACCCCCGTTTCATCCCCTGAAAGAGTGAATTTTGAAAAATCTTTTCTTAACGGATACTTATGTTAAAACAACTGGATGCCAAATTTAAGCGCAACCCGAAACAATATTAGTTTTCAGACTTTGTTACCTCATTTCACTTTTTTAGGGGTGGAATTTTGAAAAAGCCTGAAACACGTATTTACATATTTTTTTACTGAAGCACTTGTATGAAGTTTCGAATAGAAAAGACTATCTAATCTTGTTTATCCGTATTGGTCCAGTCATTTCAGAGATAAACCGGAACAAACAGACAGACAGACAAACATTTAAAATTTTGTTTTTTATGTAAGTACCGTATATTCTTTCATATGCATTTAGTGAAAAGCTGTTAATTTGGAATTACAAACAGACACTTCAATTTTTTTATATGTATAGATTTAGTGCAAAATGTATATAAACGATTTATATATTTGAAGTTTTAAGTGTAATATTAAAATATTACACTTAAAGGAATTTATATATTCCTTTTGATAAGGGTATCGACTGTATTTATCGACAAAGTTTTGGAGGGTTCTCGTACATCACTAGCCGGGCGGCGTAAAATAATGTTTGTTATTTACATAAATTAAAGCTTTCAAATGATAACCATTTACCACCTCGGTAGTTATATGACGAAAAAGATGTATATAATGTAAGCAAAATAAATATTTTGATTCAAAAAGTGGTTATATATGAGAATAAATGCCCACAAAGACTTACGTGTGAAATGATAATTCTGGATCTTTTACGCCTCTTTTAGTTGTTCTTGATGGATAAAACACAGCACAACACGACATAATTTAACCATGTAACAGGGTTTCAGTCTTTAAAGCTATGTTTCTATTTAATTTTTAATTTATAAGTATGATGCGTCGCTATATTATGGCCTGCTAGCCGGTCAAAAATGGACACGATCACCCATGCGCGAGGTTGTCAATTTGATATTAGCTTTCTCATTTACTCTTATCTCGCAATCCCTGTAATAGAAAGGGTAGGACAATGTGTTGATAGAATGAAAGTCGATGTGACAACGTCATATGGCTGACATGGCTCCATCCATTGTAATCCATCATCCTAGTAAAAATACGACTATAGTATAGAACATATATAGGACTAGCAGGTTGTTAGACAAGGACACTCTCCCACCCTGGTGTCTCTCATTTGGGCCGTTTTGTTCTACAAAGCAATTACAACCTCATGGTTAAAGCATAAGGATTAAATTGAAATTGTCGAAACATCTGCAGTGCACCATCGTTTCATATTACGTCTATGGCTATTGGAGTTTGGCAATTCTGACATTGACGTCTTGACAGTTTGTTTTGAGTGATCACTGGTTGTTTTGTTTGTTTGTTTGTGTTGTTGTCTCCCCGTGAGTAATAGTGTTCTGTGGTTGTTGTTGTCGTTCGTTGCCATGGCGGCAATTTATTTTAGTTTCAGTTTCATTTTAAGTTTCATCATAAAAATTTTGCTGTGATGTAAGTGGAAAGTGTAAGTTCTATATCAAAGAAACGCTCCCGAAAATTATGTGGTGTAAACTTAGAAACTACAATGAGCTCAATGTAAAATCTCGTAAGATGACTAGATGAACAAGAAACCGCAAAATCGACGAGTTTCTCGTTGCTGTCTGGAGTATTTGAATTTACAAAGAAAATGAATAACACAAGTAAAGATCTAGACTCTGATGTGATATGCCATGGACACTCCGCTAGGTGTGACAAAGGTATGACACAAATAAGTTACTTGTTCAAAATCTTCAAAAATTTATTCAAGGACCAGTCTTGATTTCAAATTATTGTCCACTAACAAAATTCAAGTAGGCATTGTTACTTTCAACGACACGTAACTTGGATGGTGTAACAGAAATAGTTCTTTTATTCAGGTTAATTTCTCATCATTTAATAATGAACTACTAAACTTGTTTCAAATAACTTATGCTGAGTTGTACCACCTTACTTTAACTATAACAAACGTCAAAAATCTGTCAAAATCCATATAAAAACACTGGTTAATAGTTATAGTTACGGTTAAAGTAAGATGGTGCAATCTAGCCTTAATCTATGCTAATTTGTAGTTCTAAAAAAACTATTTAATAGTTCTAAAAATATTGACATAAAGTCGGTATTAAAAAATCTACCTATATTTTCTAGTTTGGAAATTGTCAGTTATATTTTTTACATCAGATAGGTTAGAGTTTGACACTATCTCATCTGTTGGTAAGTGATGATGCGGTGGAGGATGGTAGCACACTAGGCGGGGATTCAATTCGGTACCTCTGGCGTTAAAGCCAACCATTCTCCCACATATAATCATATTATATCAATATAGAAAAATGTTATACTCTGATTTGTAAACTACTCACCCGTCGCTACCATCAAACTAGGGGGTACACTTTGCAATGTATGAAGACGCTCATGAAAGTGGAAGGAGCAAAAGAGGTATGTTATGATCGTAGCATGTGGTAAGAAGTAGTCTCTGCCTACCCCAACCGGAAAAAGGTGTGGTTTAATGTATGTATGTAATTATAATTTCAACTGATAGACAACATGTCTTTAATTTGCAGATGTGTACAGAGCATGTCCATCAAAACTTACCAAGCGTGAACTTGAAACGTTATACTATTCCCTGTTGGATAATAATGTGGATTTGAAGAGAACTGTTAATGCACAACAAGATAAACTAAAGGTGCTCACTACAAAGGTGCGGAGAATGACGGCGATGCAACGTAATGCTACGTCGAGGGAGAAAGACGCTTGCTGTACCAGTAAAGTTATCGTTGAAGAACAGAAAGAGACGTAAGATATGTGACGGTTTTAGCTAGTCTAATTCCCTATTAACTGCAAAACAGCTTGACTGATATTTAATTTCCACTGGATGTCCAATATGTTGAATAAATCTATACTAATATTACAAAGAGAGAACATTTGTATTTTTGTATGTTTGTAATGATTGGCTCAAAAACTACTGGACCGATTTAAAAAATTCTTTCAATAATATATAGAATGGACTTTCGAAATGAAAATAGGCTATATATTATCCCGTTTAAATCAAAGGTACATTCGTGGAGACCTAATTTGCAACCTAAGTCGACAAAAAAATGGTTGAAAAAAACACGTTTCTTACGAACGCTGCTCAATTGAAAACAGATGGAAGTATATTTTCTATAGAAGAGTTGTACAACTTAATAAGACCTGCAAAAAAGTCCGCGACAGCATATGTCTATCTCTTAAGGTTGACTCACAGTAACCATTTTAATCTTAAATTTTTTGTTAAAAAATATTACATAACTTCCAGGGCTATTTTCAAGTATATAGTATTAATCCTTATCCAAATAATTACGTTAATTAGCTTGGCCACATATTATAGAATAAAATTGTCCTTTACAGTATATGGTTCTAATGAAAACTCTAGAAGATATCACGGATTTCACATACACGCATCGCAAAATTAATAAAATATTTGCAGTGAAACCACAGAATAGGTCATAGTTACTACGAAAATATTATTATAGACTTGCTTTTCTGTAGATCCCCACCGATCACAATCAATTTGAAGTCAATATAGTATAATAATATGATCTATTGTATAAAATAATAATGATCTATATATCTTCTAATACTATAAGAATCTTTGTCCTGACATACTGACTGACTGACTGACTGACTGACTGACTCACTGACAGACAATGCACAGCCTAAACCGCTGCTCGTAGAGAGTTGAAATTTGGAGGGTATATTTGTCTTAGTACGTAAGGGTGTACTGAGAAAGGATTTTCCAAAATTCACCCCTTAAAGGGATGAAATGGGGGTTCAAAGTTTATATGGAGAAACTAGATTGATAGTATTTTCTATCCAAAACTTCACACAAGTGCTTCAGTAAAAAAATAAGTAAATATGTGTTTCAGGTTTTTTTGAAATTCCACCCCTAAGAGCACGAAATGGGGTAATAAAGTGTGAAAATCAATATTGTTTCGGATTGCGCTGAAATTTTGCATGCAGATAGTTATTACGACGTTAGTTCCCTCTGAGAAAGGATTTTCCAAAATTAACCCTCGGAGGGGATGAAACGGGGGTTCAAAGTTTGTATGGAGAAACAAGATTAGATAGTCTTTTCTATCCGAAACTTCACACAAGTAGTTTAGTAAATACGTGTTTCAGGCTTTTTGAAATTCTATTCCTAAAAGGGTGAAGTGGGGTAACAAAGTCTGAAATCAATATTGTTTCGGATTGCGCTGATACTTGGCATCCAGATAGTAATTTTGACGTAGGTATCCGCTAAGAAAGGATTTTTCAAAATCCACTCTTCAAGGGATGAAGCGGGGGTTCAAAGTTTGGATAGTCATTTTATTCGACATTTCACACAAGTACTTCTATAAATAAATAAGTAAATACGAGTTTTAGACTTTTTCAAAATGCCACCCTAAGAGAGTGAACTCGGGTAAAAAAGTCTGATATCAATATTGTTTCGGATTGCGCTTTTTTGGGTTTTTCTGGTTTTATAAATATGAATCCTGATTTTTCTTAGTCACGCGATAACATGAAAACCGGTGAACCGATTTGGCTAATTCTTATTTGATGTATTTAATGATAGAATCGTTTTTACAAAAGATAAGTTTTAAGTAAATAGAAAGAGTTTTTAACGCGGGCGAAGCCGCGGGGGACTTCTAGTATAATATAATATTTTAAACCACCCCGACTGATCTATGTATAATCTTTTCATTAAAAGCATTCCAATGACTCTAAACACGACATTTAAAATCTGAGCTGTAAGTTGGTGAGGATTTGAGTATTCTGTAGAGTCCATGAGATGTCCCAGCATCAGGTCAATGATTCTATGTTCTTAAAATATCGTTGAAGAAGAAGATTTTCGAATTGATCAGACCTGGGTAGGGCTCAAACAAAATGTACCTTTAAAAAAATAAACTGGCCAAGTGCAAGTCGGACTCGCACTCGTAGGGTTCCGTACCACACTACAGTATTTTATAAGATCGAGCAAAAAATACCGCTATCATTTTTCGCCAGCAAAAAATAATAATTAATTAACTTTTTGTTTTTATAACTCCATCTAACGTCTAACAAAAGTGATAGGGATCGACATTTCAATATAACGCCATCTATGGGACGTTTACCTAACTAAACGTTCATAGATGGCGTGAAATGCCGAAAAAAACGTTTCTTGTATGGGGACCCTCTATTATCTTTAACTTTATTCTGGTTTTAGTATTTGTTGTTATAGCGGCAACAGAAATACATCATTTGTGAAAATTTCAACTGTCTAACTATAACGGTTCATGAGATACAGCCTGGTGACAGACGGACAGACAGACAGACAGACAGACAGACAGACAGACAGACAGACGGACAGTGGAGTCTTAGTAATAGGGTTCCGTTTTACCCTTTGGGTACGGAACCCTAAAAATTGCGGTCACCTGTTTGCTCCTAAATTTTAGTATATTATGGTAATTTCTATCAAAGAATTTTATTTGTTGCATTAAAATAAATACATCAAAATTGATGTTTGCAAAGAAAATACACAAAATCTTCAATTTACACAATACATAAGTTCATAAAACTTTTAATAATTTATTTGCTCCATACAAAACATAAATGTCCCAGCGCAGTCCGTCGATAAGGTTTTAAATTTTTTTTTTTTTATTACGCTGTTAATTTCATTTCTTTTTGTCTTCATTGTTAGTATGGAAGTTAATTCAAAGAACTTTGTCCGTAAATCTCGCAAAAAAATATAATTGCTTACAAAACAACAAATAAAAAGAAAGTCCCATAAAATCTTCTAGTGTGTTACAAGTAATGTGTTACACGGTAGCTTTCGTAGTTTAGTGATAACTACACTAGAACATATTTTGTAGGGTGGCAACTCCGTATACCAACAGCCGCCTTGTGTCAATTTAATGCCAACCATTTTAGTCTTGTAACACAAGTGAAGTGATTTGGTGTAGTGTTTTTTCCCTCCAAAAAATTGGTTATTAAACACAGAATTTTCAAGGAAAGTGTTTGTCTTTCGTTATATTGAAGTATAGATACTAAATAAATACCTTTTTGTGTCGTATATTATGGCTTTCTTTCCAATATTTCTTTGAATTTGCGGCTGCTATAGTCAAGTATTCGCTCTGGTGTGTTATGTTGTGTTACGTGTTACGTAACACACTGGATAACATTAAGCTTGGTGCACATTGTCTTTCACATTATCTAAGTTATATTATCCTGGAAACCATATTTTTTTCATGAAATAGTCATATTTCCAGTAATTATAACTTAGGGAAATATAATATTGATGATTTATACGATTTATCATCATTACTCTTAAATGTGGTAAGATCTTTTAGTAAATGTTGATACAATGTAATCCTGCCTTTACAGGGTTCTAGCGTGTTACAAAATTTCCAGTGTGTTGCATTTTAATTTGTGTGTTACGTTTTCTAGTGCGTTATAGTACAAAATTTGTGAGCCCCACCCACTTTTGAAAGTTGATTAAAGCTTATAGTTTTATAACGATTGAACGAATTTTCATGAATCAAAGCTAAGAACACTCTCGATGAAGACATCTATCAAAAAAAAAACTATCAATAGTAAAATCAAAATCGGTTCCGGTTGGGTGCTAAGATGCTACAGACAGACACACAGATACACACGTTAAACGTATAATACCCCTACTTTTTGCGTCGGGAAACGCCGTAAGGTTACGGCGGCAGATGTTCTCCTTGGTAGTAAGCTACTTTTCAACTGACTTCCAAAAAGAAGGAAGTTCTCAATTCGTCTATACGAGTATGTTTCTTTTTTTGTGTGTGTATGTTTTACGCGATTACTTCGTCAATTGTGAACCGATTCGAATGATTATTTTTGTAATCGGTAGGGTACGTTTCCGAGGTGGTCCCATTGTAATTTCATTGAGATGTGATAAGTATCTTCAGAGATATGATGATAAACGTCTCAAACTTGCTACTGAAATTGACTCGCGGGGCATTGAAGTCAGTTGTTTTAGTTTTTAAACTATCTTGTCCATCACTGCGTCTGTCTGTCTGTTCGCAATAATCTCAATAGCTTCTGAATGGATTATCATGCGGTTTTCACCAATAGCCAGAGTGTTTATGAGGAAGGTTTAGGTGCATAATTCGTTAAGGTTTTGAGTAAATTGGTTGAAATATGACGATGATTGTTAAATATGTTAATATTTGATATTCGATGCAACAAACTGATGCAAATTTTGTAGGCATATATGTTCTACCCGTGTATAAATATATATTATTATATATAGTCATTAAATAAATTGTTAAAGTGAATGTCAGCATTTTAACAATTATGATGCGAAAAATGATTAACAAAATAGGAACTAACTTATTTAATGGTTTGATTGACAACAAAGATTATCATATTAGTAAAAACCATTTGGAGCACATCTTTGTCACATGAGTGAAAGCCAGCTTAATAAAAAGCATGCTCAAAAGATTAGCAAACAGAAGTGGCAGTTGGCTGGTCAAATCTGCTGCAGGACTGATAACCGTTGTGGTAGACTTGTCCTAGAGTGGAGACCGCGAATCGGCAAACATAGCGTAGGACGTCTTGTGACAAGGTGGTGTGATGATATACGCATAGCGGTGGGCAGTGACTGGAAAAGAAGAGCCGAAGATCGGGCTCAGTGGCGTATCTTGGGAGAGGCCTACGTCCAGCAGTGGACAGACACTGGCTGATTATGATGATGATGATCATGATAAAAAGCAAATTACACTTATAATGTTTCAGGATATCAGACCTAAAGAAAGCAAACGAGCGCATGGCTGACCGCATCCGTCTTCTGAACATGAAGCTGTGTTCAGCTAAACAGTTCCTGAAAAGGAGCCCCTCTCAAAACATCAAGTGTCCTCGATGTGCCTTAGGCGCTATGTCTTTCAAGTAAGTTAATAATCTTTACAATTTAGATGATTTAATAATATAGATTTCAGTCTAAAGAGGTAAACTGTATCGTCAATTATATGAACAAATCAGGACTCTTAATAGATCAAATGAAACTTTAGTATGATTATTGTACTATTATTTATTATGAGGTTTGACATCTACTAGATTTTATTTTATTTATCCTTGGGTCAATTAATGTTATCATCCATAGAAAGGTCATTGTTCTGTATTTATATTATTATTATGTTTTTTACCCACGACGGAACGGAGACTGTATGTGCGTTTGGGGTGAGAGGATGTTTGTTTGTGTGTGCAAATCCATGTTGCCATTTTTCTCCAAAACGACTAGTCTGATTTTGATGCAGTTTTTAGTTATGGGTTCGAGTGTAATTGGTGCATGTTTTTAGATAGGTGTTACGGTGACAACTCACCAGGGGGCGCTGCAGTAATCATTTGTTGGTGCAAACTGTAAATCGATATTGCCATTTTTCTTTAAAACAACTAGTCCGATTTTGATGCAGTTTTTAGTTATGGGTTTGTTTTTGATTGGTGCATGTTCTTAAATAGGTGTTACGGTGTCAACTCACCAGGGGGCGCTGCAGTAAACATTTGTTTGTGCAAATTCATGTTGCCATTTTTCTCCAAAACTAGTTCGATTTTGTATTTAAACGGTTCGTTATTAATCAGTAGTGGTTCTTAGATAGATGTTATGACGTTAATTGTTACTTTTGTTATGTTATTGTCGGTCCTTTCTGCGTATGTAGGCTAAGACCTTAATCTCCCTACAAGTGACCTCTGGTAGGCTTTGGCCATGGCTCGAACTACCCTCTGGATAAAGTCAGACTGCCAATTGTTTCGCCGAGTTCCGGCAATGTTGTTTGGTGCCAGCCAGTATGGAAAATGTTTAGGATAGCAAAGTTGCACTAGAATGGATCGGACTAAAGTCAGTTATACTATACTGCTCAGTGTTTCACTGACGTCGTCCATTCCAGACAAAGCACGATTCCAGCTTATTTAACATCGTCACTTATCATCAGGTGAGATAGTGGTCAAGTGCTTGTTGGTCAAAAATGTAAAATCTTTTGTAATAAAATGTTGTTAATCACTTACATTATAACTTCTGGCATAAGCGTAAAGAACTTTATTATTTCTTATTATGTTTTCTTATTCTGCTGTAGATCGAGCTCACTGGCGTGCTATATACCTACTCGTAGGTATAGGTAGGTTAGGCCTACGTCCAGCATTTTATTTCTTTTCTTTTAAAAAAGCTTACTTGCAATGTGCTGTCGTTCATTCCAGACAAAGCACGATTCTAGCTTATTTAACATCGTCAATGTGGGTTGCACATTACTAGTATTCGTGATAACCCCTCCAACTAAGCTAAATATGCTTGTGTCTGGAGTGCGGCAATAATGGGTGGGGTGGGGCACGAACTCACGACCTCTCGATCGCCAGTCCGACACCTTATCTTTTGGGCTATTGCCGCCCTGATGAATGTACAAAAATAGGCTGATGCTGATGATACAATTTTAAAAGTGATGATAATTATTGCTATTGTATATATATTTTCAGAAATTCATCAACAAGTGCCCTCATCACTAAGCCCAGTGAAGTCAGTTTAAAAAAAAACATAGTGGCTGTATCTTGTCAGAATATAACTAAGTGAGTTACATATTTTGACATCCCATTTATTCGAAAAACTATGGTTGGTTCCTCGGTAAGTGTAGAATATAATAGGTACTATTTTAACAAAATAGGTTTTTTAAAAATATCATATAGGCCAGCGTTTGTCTACTATTTCACCTGTTGGTAAGTGATGATGCAGTCGATGATGGTAAGCACTCTAGGTCTAAAATGGGAACTGGCTCTCAAGAATAGCTGCCGAAACACAGTAGATGTTTGGCGACAGATTTTCTAACTTGAGGGTTGTAGATGGCCAGGCGGACACTAGATAGTGTCCTACCACCATGCGGGGGTTGTTGGTTTCTAAACAATGTTTTTTCTTCACCGGAGGGCCACTGTGAAAAGCGCACAAATTTTTCGGCAGAAAAATCCATTGGTGTACACCACCGGGTAGGTCTCTTCCTTCAAGTTTTTTGAGCGGGCGGTTTACCGCCCGCTCAAAAAACTCATTCATAAGCCAACAATTAAAAAACACTTTAGTGTTAAATTATTAAATTAAAAAAACACTAGTGTTTTTTTAATTGTTGGCTTATGAATGATCTTCTATGGTGCCAGGTCTAAGGAGGTTCAATAATATTATTATATGGGAAATGCGACTCCTATTAAATAGAGAGTGCGTTCTGATAAAGTTAAAAAAAATCTCGCAAGTTCATATATACGGTGAAAACTAATAATAAAAAATATATATACGCGAAATGGCACAATCATAGAAATAGGAATAATAAGGTAGTAGAAATGTCAAAAATCGCAAATTACTTACAAAACGCTTGTCGCCACCTCGCCGCGCATTCTCCCCACCCATGCCATCACTACTACATACGCATATATTAAAACGCAGAGCCACGCACACTTAAACAGCCCCACACATAAAATTCTGCTCTGTGATTAGTTCTAACACATTCACAAACGGTTGTCTGTGAACTTACCAATGCGTTACACATTCAATTCTGCACTGTGATTAGTTCTAGCACATTCACAAACGGTTGTCTGTGAACTTACTTATACATCGAAAACAGTAATTTAATCCAGGACCAGTTTTCAATTTTCCGGTTAGTAACCGGTACATAACGTTCTTACGATTATTTCGTTAGGAGCGCGAGGGTTATAAAAACCTCATTAACAACCTTTGTAGTCCGGTTTATTCCGCGAGCCCCTGTCACGTGTCTGTCGTTCGATGCAAGACGCACGGCGCGAGCCAGCTTGCGTGGAGAAGGAAACGCGTATCTTTATATTTTATTCCAGCCAAATCAGTCAATCAAACAAGCTTCGACATCGTCTGTCTGTCTGTCTAGTCCCTTTATCGCAGGGACAAATTCTTGTTGTTTAAAGAAAAAACAAGTTGAAACTTATATCAAGTACGTATGTTTTGGGTGAGAACAAAACAAACCCGTAAGTCAACGCGATCAAAAGATATGACCGTTTAAGTTGCATTTTTGGCATATTTTGCGAATTCACAATGCAATTATAACATATAGGATACTAAATTGATAAACACAATCCAAAATTTCACCGTACCAACGGGACTTGAACCCGCAACCTCCGGAATAACATGTTCCGGTGCTTTGCCAATTAAGCCATGGTGCGAAGTAACGTTACGACGAAATTAGTGGATTGCATTTGTTAACCCAATTATGCATTGGTGGCGCCATCTATGACTACTTATTACGTAAGTTAATCATTCGGAAGAAATCATTACAGTTTTCAAATCCGACAAGAGATGTTGTACTGCGTAAATCAAATATTATGTTTCTTTGAAGTGTTACACACTTAATATTTTTGTAAATTGTTAAACACAATCCAAAATTTCAAAGTACCAACGGGACTTGAACCCGCAACCTCCGGAATAACATGTTCCGGTGCTTTGCCAATTAAGCCATGGTGCGAAGTAACGTTACGACGAAATTAATGGATTGCATTTGTTAACCCAATTATGCATTGGTGGCGCCATCTATGACTACTTATTACGTAAGTTAATCATTCGGAAGAAATCATTACAGTTTTCAAATCCGACGAAAGATGTTGCACTGCGTAAATCAAATATTATGTTTCTTTGAAGTGTCTCACACTTTATATTTTTGTAAGTTGTTAAACACAATCCAAAATTTCATCGTACCAACGGGACTTGAACCCGCAACCTCCGGAATAACATGTTCCGGTGCTTTGCCAATTAAGCCATGGTGTGAAGTAACGTTACGACGAAATTAGTGGATCGCATTTGTTAAATATAGGATACTTCCCGTTGGCCTAAAATCATGAAATTTGGCATGAAACAAGGTCTAGAAAAAAAAAATCTGAAATCAGTAAAAAATTGTTTTAAGACCAAACAATAAACGAATTTACTGTACCTATATAGATAACTTATTATTTGCAGTTGCAGTGTCCAGGCATCAGTCTAGGGCTCAAACTGCAAAGTTAAGTTTGTCTTTTAACCTACGAGTAGTTTGAGCACTTGGTACGGAAGCCTCGGTGGGCGAGTCCAACTCAACTTAGCTAGTTTTTTTAAAGAACACAATGACCACACTCTTGCTCCACGTCTTAGGAGTTCTCCTCGAAATGAGGAAGGAATTGAAAATGTCTGTCTATGTCAAAGTCTTAAAATTTGAACTCTGTAAATATTTCGCTTTTATAATATTAGTAGGCAGTAGAATTTTATGGTTTTTGTACCGAATTTTGAAAGAAGCTAACCAAGTTATACATTTTCAATAGAAACTGTATCACCCTGTTTAACCATTTAAGGAAATGATTTTCAAAAATAATATTATCTGTATAATTAGTCAAAACAAACATTGATGAATTTTCTACAATTTTCCATTCCAGCCAACATTTCTACAATAAATATAAAACTGATACGAGCATACGTATACCGGTTTTTCGAACGAAACCACTTGAAAACCCTTATTTGCGTGTATCGCTCTAAATAGAGGCTGAGGTAGAACTAAACTTAAAAGAAAAGGTTTTAGGCATGTAAGAGGGAACGCGGGTTGCATTTTTGCATACAAATGTATTTGATATTTTGTAGAAATTAATTTTGCTCCAGAAGCATTTTCCAGGGAGGAAACGGGGGAATATAGAATGTATTTGTATAGAAAAGTGCACCCCGCGTTCCCTCTTAAGGCGTAACTGGTTTGCAATTTTTTCCGGTTACGAAGACCTGACTTATTTGACATATACAGCTAGTGCTGGACAAATCTCAAAACTAAAAAGTTGTCGATATTTCAAATAGCGGGGCGCAATCCTATTTGTTAATATATAATTTTATTATTAATTTAAATACTTCAACAGGGTTCAATTATAGCTACGTATACGAACAAATTTTTGCGTAGTAGGTTTATTTCCGACGAAACAGCTGATTTTTCTTCTTACTTCCTGCAAATAGTGATATTTATTTCGTTTTTAAGTACCATACAATAAGCTGTATCAAGCATTCGAATAGAACATGCAGAGGTAGATATTTTAATTTTATTTCTGGACCATATAAAATTTGTAATTTTAAATGCTTTATTATGTTTTTTTATGGTAACAGGACAAGCACGACGCTCGCCTGATGGTAAGCGATGATGTTTACCTATTTCAGATATAGCGGCATGCAAAATGCTGAACTCCCAGAATTTTACATGTCACTGCACTGCGCCTGTTACCTTGAGACATAAAAATGTTGAGACTCACATGCCCTGTAATTAATTTCCCTGGACACCTTGCCATTTCAACCGAAAAACATTCCTATTTCACGGCTGAAAATTAGTTGGCAAAGTGGTGGTACCGCCCCAGGCGGACTAGCAGAAGTCCTACCACTACAAAATGTATTAGCTAAATTAAAAAACAAACATCATACATGTTTATTAAACGATGCATTTATTGTGTTACTGAACAGTGTATTTATAAATTCAATTATACGTAGTATTATTATCTTTTCTATGATTATACACAAAACATTTAATTTAATTTTGAAAAAAAAAACAGGTGCTATGCGATTCATAATTAACCACATAGCGCCTGTCTTCTATAATTTACTAAATTAAGTAAACATAAAATATAAAAATATAGCCATTCACTAAAAAACTGGCCAAGTGCAAGTCGGACTCGCACTCGTAGGGTTCCGTAACACAGTAGAGTATTTGTGGGGAACCCTAAGCACAGCGGTGGAGCAGTGGACTGTATTTCTTCGGATGAGGCCTTCGGATTCCCACACTTATACTGTGAAGCTTTGGAGCTGGGATTTAAACACGTCTTCAAGCCTTGAATCGCTAATTTATTCCTTCTTCACACTCTTCTTATAGCTACTGAGCTATTCACTAGTCACTATCACTATTTACTATTCTTCCTAGTTTTCCTTTCTTCTTTCTTCTAGAGCCGCCGTTGGTGAACTGAACAATTTGGCACGGTAGCGACGCTCTATTTATATTGTTGTTGGTACTTGCAAAAGAGCGAGAGGTCGATAGTCTGGGAGCGCCCGCACTCTGTCTCGCGGGGCGTGTCCTTGTGTGGGCGCACGCACGAGATGCCGACTTTTCGGAGATATACTCTCCCGAGATGCTGTTCAGTCGAGCGCTAACCATCAGAGAGTGCGGAGCTCTCCCAGACCTATGCTATTTGCAAGTACCAACCCTATTCCTAAACCTAACCTGGTCTAGGTTGACTATCTGTTACATTTAATAAAGCCGAACATGCTTTATTTTAACTATTACCTATCTACTTAGGTTGTACGAATGACCTGTCTTTAGTCCTATAAGACCTATTTTACTATTACAAACCTTATACGAGTTATATTCCTATGTTCTAATAAGAATCTAACAAAATCTATCTATAATAAGGCTGTTTACGAATGCGATACAATTACAAACTATATGTCTATCTATACGAAGCTATAACGAAATGCGAACTCTATACATGGCAAAGTACCCTACCTATCCTAGTGTACTAAGCTAAAACTTATCTTTATTATATACAACTTATAACTAACTATACATAGTGCGTTCATATTGTCGGTGTACGTCGTTGTCCGGAACAGTATTCCATAACTTTGATTTTTCGTAACTACAAAAATAACTTTGTTTCTCATAGTTTTTGTATGAAAAACAAAGTTATACTTGCGGTCGCTATATCTCAACAACTGCTGACTGTATCTCGTTCAAACCAATTTTCGTTGAAAGTTTTTATTAAGATCTACAGAATATATTTTTTCTAGATATTTCACTCCCTTACTTTAGAAGTTAGAGGGGGGGGGGGACACACACATTTTACCACTTTAGACGCGTGTATCTTTTAAGTGATTGTCTTTGAGAAAAAATGATTTTAGGAACCTCAATGTCATTTTTAAAGACTTATCCATAGACATCCCACACGTATAGGTTTGATGAAAAACATGTTTTTTGTTCCATTTCCAAGTATGGGATGCCCCCCCTTACACTTTTATATTTTTTGATTTTGTACAAAAATCGAAAAGCGGTTCACAGAATACATCTACCTACCAAGTTTCAATTATGTAGTCTTAATAATTTCTGAATAAAATGGCTGTGACATACGGACGGACAGACAGACAGACAGACATGGCGAATCTATAAGGGTTCCGTTTTTTGCCATTCGGCTACGGAACCCTAAAAATCGACCTTTTTTACACTCACACATACCTACCACTCACACTCAGTCACACAGATTTTTAGTAAAACATTTTCAGATTGTACAGCCCCATGAAATGAAGAAATTTGTTTAAAAGTTGCCTTTTTTGGACTTGTTGCACCGCATTTTTGGCAAAGTGATGAAGACGAATATTCATGTACCTCTCCAATACCCATTTTATCAAATGAATGATATGATTATCGAGTGGAGACTGATCATACTAATGATAGTAAATATTTTCAAATATTTTAAATCCAAGAAAATTACCCATGGTTTTTGTAACAAAGCGACGTTTAAATGTTTTTTTTTAAATTATCTTATTGTCCGAATACATTTTTCTGAGTAAGGATTCACTTATTTTGCAAATTGTGATGACATCTGCGCTCGGCACAATGAGACATCCGTTTTCTTTCAAATGTAGGAATTTAATTTGATCGTTGTTATTACGGACCCTGTTAATGCTGCAATACACGTCTCACACTTAATCTTTTTTAATAAGTCATGAACGACAGACCCTGCTACGTACACTACCACTTGTGACCCGAAAACAGACATTACTTACATCGTAACTCGACATCACGTCAATAAGAATAGTTTTAGTGTCAGTATCTTCGTCATTGTTGTCAACATGATATGGAGCCACTGTTGTAATATTTATTTGATCTACAGCTGAAGAACAACTAAGGATTGATATTTTTTC
This sequence comes from Cabera pusaria, assembly GCA_954871355.1. Lineage (NCBI taxonomy): Eukaryota > Metazoa > Arthropoda > Insecta > Lepidoptera > Geometridae > Cabera > Cabera pusaria. Next base: position 1,830,253 of record OX940886.1, on the reverse strand, counting down.
AAGGGCTACACAATTTCCGCTACCAAAATCTTTTAGTTCAACATGTGAAATATTTTTTTTGTAAATTGACATAAATTATCTCGCTGTGGGTTATTATTAAAACCTCCGTGTGCTCTAATGTGACCAAAAGTGAGTTCGATATGGTCTTGCGATAACTTGTATAAATGTTGTAACTTGTATTGCTGGTAAATAATTAATCTTCTTCTCATTTTCTATAAGTCTAATGTACATTTCGCTTAAACTTTTTGTCTTCGTGAAGAAAGATTGACAAAACAGATTTATAAGACGAGTATGAATGGGCCAGCCGGTAGAGCGGCTTCTATCGGCTGGCCCATTCACACTCGTCTCATAAATCTATTTCGTCTAATCTTTCTTCATCCATCCTCTCTAGATGTCCAAACCATCTAAGCATCCCTTTCCCTATCTTTGTCACTACATCTTCCAGTACACCACAACATTCCCTAATCACGCTGTTCTCCACCTTATCTATCAGAGTCACTCCAATCATACTTCTCAAACTTCTCATTTCTACAGCATTAATTTTACTTTCATGCTTTTTCTGCCATACCCAGCATTCACTACCATACATGAGTGTGGGAACCAACACTCCCCTATGTACAGCCAGTCGTGCTTTTTTAGACACGTTCATTCATTCCTCAAATTATTATTAATGTTATGTATTAATTTTCATAACTTTAACTTTATAAATAAAAAAACTTTCGATTTAAACTTTCATTCCCCATTGCACTACCTACCTTAAATACATTTTAGAAGCAAAAAATATTGATGATATGTTACATTGAATGTTATAACTATGTATTTGTCTTAGCAAAGAATATCATATTAATATTATAACTATTATTTTCATCGATACATAACAATTTTATCAATAACTGTTGACGAAGTATAACCGTACAATCACATCACTAGCTTACGACAACCGCATGCGCGTCGCTTGCGGCCGCACCATGTCCTGCTCGCTAATCTTGCGAGCATGACGATATCGTTTGTCGTATCTCATTACATTGTTACGTACGCTTGTACCGCTCTGGAAGAACATATGCAGCAATGGTATACAAAATGACGATAAAACAAATAGATTATTATTCTCGTAGTAAATAATTTGTTCCAGCATATTTAATTAAAAAACAGCATTTGAATTAAAAAAATACACTTATCAGTCAAATGTAATCCTCTTATTTATGTAATTACACGTTGTGGAAGAGTTTCCACAATTAGATATGCTGCAGCACACCATTTTTGTAGGTGTTTCACGTCCGCCGTTTCGAACAATACTGACAGCTAATTTCGGGCAGTTTCCGCACAGTTGTGGCTGTCAAGTCACAAGTGCGGCGACAATTTACGTAGAGTATGTGACTTCTAATACCTTATTATTCCTATTTCTATGGGCACAATATACATATCGCGTGGTGGCCAAGAAGAAAATAAAAGCGAGCGAATTATTGTCATCAATCTTTTAATCGCCACAGACTAAAAAATATACTACGTACTTATCACATCACGTAATTACCACACGTATTATCTTCTTTTTAACCGACTTAAAAAAAAGGAGGAGGTTTCTCAATTCGACCGTATATATGTTTTTTTTAATGTTTGTTCACGGATAACTTCGTCGTTTATGAACCGATTTTGATTATTATTTTTTTGTTGGAAAGGAGATATCTCAAGTGTGGTACCATGGTAATTTTATCGAGGTCTGATAAGTATCTCCAGAGATATGAAGATAAACACCTCAAAATTGGTACTGAAAATTAATAGCGCGGCACTGAAGTCGGTTCTTTTTAGTTTTTTAAACGATCTTATTGTCTGTGCATTTACATTTAACATAGTTACAATACAGATACAACAGTTTCAACATACAGTATTTTTATTTTTAAGAAAACTAGTTCATACCGTTTGTTAAAGTATTAAGAACACCTTAAATTAAAAAGCTTATTTAAACTAATATTATAAATAGCAAAGATTCGATTTTTTGATTGTTTGTTACGATGTAACCCAAAAACTACTGAACCGATTTCAAAAATTCTTTCACTTAAATCCCCGTATTCTCACGGGGACTGGAACTACGCGGGTGAAACCGCGAGGCGCTGCTAGTTACCTAATATTAATGTATGAATACTCTCTCTTCTTTCAGAGATCTAACGACGCGGTCGTGTGGAACTAACACAGATTATCTCGAAAAGTAAGTTGTATTTTATATCATGTAGGCTAGCGTTTGACCACTATCTCACTTGTTGGTAAGTGATGATGCGGTCGAAGATGGTAGCACGCTAGGCCTAGAATAGGAAGTGGCTCTCAAGGATAGCTGCCGGAACACATTAGATGTTTGGCGACAGATTTTCAAACTTGAGAGTGGTAGCTGGCCAGGCGGACACTAGATAGTGTTCTACCACCATGCGGGGGTTGTTGGTTGCTTAACGATGTTTTTCCTTCACCGGAGGGCCACTGTGAAAAGCGCTATACTTCTTGATAGAAAAATCCATTGGTGCACGGCGGGGATTGAACTCGATGCCTCTGGCGTCTAAGCCGACCACTGTCTCCCCTCAACTTCTCATAGCTCAACAAAGTTATATGGATATTTAACATTACTAGCTGTTAGTCCACGTTCACAAGATTGTTATCACTGTAAAGCTCTGTCTATTAACATTTATGAGATCTGAGATGTTTAAGTGATGTGTAAAATCATGATTTTATTTTCACAAAGAGTAGCCTACGTTCATCCTCATTCTATAAAGTATCTGCTTGTTAAACTTCAGTAAGATCGGATCGTCCGTTTAGCCGTGATTAGGTAACAAACAAACAGAGTGACAGAGTTACTAATGTTTTTACAAGCTTTTATTCAGTTTCACCTGTCCCGACGTTTGTCATCAAATCTTGCAAATGAAATTTGATCCACTTCCCGGTTACCGATTGACCTGAAATTATGCATACATATGTAAATTGCGAGCCAATGCAATATTATGATGACATGGTGCTGATCTGATGATGGAGCTGGAAGGTGGCCAAAGGAACTTGGTGGCGGAGCCGGTGGCAGCGTCGTGGTGATGGCGCTGCGCCCGGGTGCGAAGGTCACGCTGCGCGTTAATTGGCGTACTTCCTCCCCTCAAAGGGAGCACGACCGCGCAGGCTCAGCGGGTTCGTCTGAAGTTTGTTCTGATTCTTCTGAAATGGGGAACTATCCGGGGAACTGAATGAAATCCACATGGACGTTGATACGGTTGTATTTCTGATACGTGTGCTCTGCCCGAGCCCTGAATAGCGAAGAGAGCGGGCGAATGAATGTTTCACAGAACATCTCATTCGACCAATAATTTTACAATAGTTCACTCGACCGTTTTCTATGAATGAATAGACAAATACATTTGTACTGACTTTGTGTTATCTATGCTACGTCCTATTGATTTATGAATGGCATAGTAAATCGTGTGATAAAGCTACTGACGTGAACCGCTAGATGTCGCTAGGCGTATTCGAAAGGCCTATTTTCTTGATTAGATAATGAGTACATGAACAACAGATGACATCAAATATAACATGTTAATTTTGCATTAACATCCTGCCCGGGGGGCCTGAAAGAACGATCGAGTCCTACTCTGATCAACGTTACATAATATCATTATGTTTACAACTATGTGATTGTAATTGACTGACAATGAACTCTCTGAACTTTGAATTGAACTCTTATCTGATAAAAACCTTAATTAACAAAGTTTAAATTGATCCGCACTGAACATTTGATTGACCGCTTATAAATACTTATTCTATGTCTACAGGTAACTTACATAATTTGACTACAGGTCTTATCAATTCTCCTGATTGAGTCTTCAATTTGACAGATCTGATAACATTATCCCTACCTGGGAAAACCTCAATGATCCTACCGCGCCTCCAGTGCAGTGGTATAGCGTTTTCATCTACAATTAGTACAAGATCACCTATCTTTACATTGTCTGAATGTTTGAACCATTTGTTACGCTATTGTAATGAAGTTAAATATTCTTTCTGATACCTAGAGAATATATTTTGTGACATTTTCTGAATGTTTTGAAACCGTGATAATCGTGACATTTTAGTATCCTTCCATACATACTCTGGTACCGCTACCAGCGGCTGACCTATGAGAAAATGACCAGGTGTGAGTACGTCTAAATCACACGGGTCCTCTGACATTGCAACTAACGGTCTAGAATTAAGTATTGCCTCTACTCGAGCCAGTAAGGTTGAAAATTCTTCAAAGGTAAGTATTGTGTCACCGATTTCCTTATTGAGCAACAACTTTACTGATTTGATACATGCCTCATGTAACCCATTCATATGAGCCGCCGTCGGTGGCGCAAAAATCCAATTGATGTTCTGACGATTGAATTGCTCCTGCAGTATGATTTGGTTTTGTAATAGAAATTCATTTACCTCTTTTATGTGGTTGTGAGTCCCCACATAATTAGTTCCATTGTCTGACCTGATGATCGATGGCAGTCCTCTGCGACTGACGAACCTTGTGAACGCTGCTACGAATGACTCGACTGATAGAGACCCCACAGCCTCTACATGCGCAGCCTTAGTCCCTGTACATACAAATACGACAAGATAAGCCTTGACTGATTTAGCGTTTCGGAGTGTGCTGGCCTTTACCCAGAAAGGCCCTGCGAAGTCGGTTGACGCAGCCTCGTACGTTCGCACTGCTGACACTCTATCTGCCGGCAAGTCACCCATGAACGGGGGTGGAATAACCGTTGGTTTGAACCTGAAACAAGTCATACATTTCCGAATGACTCGAGACACCTGTCGTCGAGCCGAAGTGATCCAATATGATCGTCTGATGATAGCGATGAGTGCCGTCGTCGCAGCATGACAATAACTCTTGTGATAATGTTCGATGAGCAGCTGACCAAACCGATGGTCCTTCGGTATGAGGTATTGATGACGAGTCTCATAGGGTAGTTCTGATCTCTTGATTCTACCTCCTACTCGAATAAATCCTTCTTCGTCGAGAAAAATACATAGCTTTTGAAGTGAAGTACATACTGATTTGCCCTTCTTTAGTGAGTTGATCTCTGAACTGAATGATGACGATTGTATTCGTTGTATCCAATATTTTACTGCATTCCGGGTCTCCTCCAGAGATAAAACTTTACTGAGATTCCTCTGATCCTTGGGTAACTTGAGATTCTTGATGTACCTGATAATGAATGCAGTGACATTTATTAACTTACTGAATGAGCTAGTCCTCTCGAATAAATCTGTGTCCCACGGCTGGACTACAGTAGTAACATGAATAGTTTTCTTGAATCCGGATACCTCCTCCGGTGTGTTGATGACTGACTGAGGCCATTTGTCCTTTTCCTCGTGTAACCAGGGTGGTGACCACCACAATTTGTGATTGAGTAGGTTCTGAGCTGACATACCTCTGCTACCGCAATCCGCAGGGTTGTATTTTCCATTTATATGTCTCCATATTATTTCTCTCTCTGACTTGTGGATCTGCTGAATTCGGTTACATTCGAATGTCTGAAGCTGATGTGGTTGTGACCTTAACCATGTGAGGACTATCGAGCTATCTGACCATGCGTTGAGGCTGTCCAATGTGATTGAGTCTTCAAGTGATGATGCTACATGATTCAGTAGTTTACATACCAAGTGAGCGGCGCTAAGCTCCAGCTTGGGTATAGTGATACGATTCTTCTTAGGTGCAACCTTTGATTTCGCCATGATTAAATGAACCTTGACTCTGCCTGATGAGTCAACTGACCGTAGATATATGCACGCTGAGAATCCAACTTCTGAAGCATCTCCCATGCCGTGGAGTGAGTGTGAGATGGCCTGTGAAATTACAATGCATCTCGGTAATTTCAGGTATGATAAATAATGAAGATCTGCTATCATTTCTTCCCATTGTTTACAAACTGGTTCTGATACCGGGTCATCCCACTTGAGTCCATCGATAAATAATGTTTGAAGTAAGACCTTGAATCTTAATATGACCGGGTTACAATATCCACAGGGATCATACAGCCTAGCTATCGTACTAAGTATATTTCGTTTAGTAATAGCGCGCCCTGTAGGTATATTGATCTGATATGATATTGAGTCTGAGTTCGGATCCCACTGAATGCCAAGTACCTTGATAAAACTCTTATCATCTTGATCGAACTGATGAGGTATTTCACAGTGGTCCCCTGGCAAGTTCTTTAATAATTGTGGGTGATTTGATGACCATTTTCTGAGCTCATAACCTGCGCTTTTCATGACCTGAATGAGTTCTAATTTTAAGTCGTGAGCTTCTGACAGTGAATTAGCTCCAGCTAAAATATCATCCACAAATGTTTGGTTCCTGATGATCATTGCCGCTGCAGAGTTTGGATGTTTCGATTCCCAGTCGTTTGCCAGCTGATAAAGGGTTCTGATAGAAACAAAAGGGCTAGATCTTAGTCCGTAGGTATTGGTATTTAACTCAAATACCTTGACTGGGTCTGACGTTTGACTACGCCATAAAATAAGTTGATATTTTCGGTCATCAGGATGAATGTACGTTTGGCGGAACATTTTCTCTATGTCAGTGGTAAAGACATACTGATAGCGCCTGAAATTAATGAGTATTTTTGTTATGTCGTTCTGAAGTGGCGGACCTGAATGCAGACATTGATTAATCAAAACTCCATTCGATGTTTTACAAGCTCCATCAAATACAACTCTAATTTTGTCCGACTCTTTCTTGAAAATACCGTGATGTGGTATGAAGTAATGTTCTGAATTACCGTCAAAACTCGACTCTGACATATGCCCTAGGTCTTGATATTCTTTCATGAACTGGCGGTATTTCTGAGCAAAGACAGGATTCTTATCTAATTTTCGCTCTAACGCCTTAAATCTTTGCATAGCAATATGGCGTGACTCACCTAGTTGACGCCTGTCTGAGAGTAATGGTAGCCTCACCATATATTTACCATCAGGTAGTCTGACTGTAGTATCATTGTATAATTTTTCACATACCTCATGTAGGGGGTTATTGACCCGTTCCATTGGAGGCTCTTCCAGCTTCCAGAATTTTTCTACCGCTTGTTCCAACGTAGATATCTGCGTACCGTAGTTAAGTACTGATGATGAGCTTGTTTCTGATGCTTGAACATGACAGATTTCCTGCTGATGATTCTTCTCCTCTATTTGACCGAGAAGTACATATCTAAAGCACGTTCCATATGCCGCCAACCTGGAATTGATATTAATGCGGGTTCCATCATACACATAATTTAATATATCAGTGCCAAGTATTAAATCCACATCACGTGGTATGCCGAAATCTTCATCTGCTAACTGAAGTTGATGGGTCTGAGATATCTCCTTGGCCTCAAGGTATACTGATGGTATGTCACCAGTGAGTTGGTACATAACGATGGCTGATGTACTGACTATAGGTACTTGTTTATTGACTGGTCTGATCACTATTTTCACCCTTTCACCTGGTTGTTGTACCTTCTGACGACCAACCCCATACACAATGCATGTGTCCGATTGTCGACACAACTTTAATTTTTTAGCTAGTGAATCTCTGATGACTGATACTCCCGCTCCTGTATCCAACAGTGCGCGGGCTCTGATAAAATGACCGTGGTGATGTTTGATTAATACTATTGCTGTGGGACAAAGATTATTCGATATGGTGGCGTCGACATTCTCCTGGCGTCATTCCGAACCACGCCTGCCGTAACGAAGCTCCTTATATCTCTGATTAGCGAGTCTAGCTGTCGCTTCTGGAGACCGTCTACGTCGCGGTTGATTCTGAATAGACGAAAATCGCTCTGGACTGATACGACCTGAGACAACTTCATTTCTAGACTGACCTGATGGAGAATGACGTCTGGGTGCCGTCTGCACATGAGTCATTGAGGTCTCACCCTGCCTCGGCGAGTTTACCCTCTGATCCTTATGAATGACCTTCCTGGTATCCTGATTACACAGCAAAGTGTTATGGCCGTCCTGGTGGCAATGCTTACACCAATTCTTTTGCTGACAGTCTTTGCTGAGATGATCTCTCAAACAACGAAAGCACAACCCTGTGCTCCACGCCCAGCCTTTCCTAAACTTAGGTGAAAGCTCTAAAAAGTCTGAACATTTATAAAGACTGTGACCTGATCCGGAACAATAAATACATGAGTGATTCACCGGATTTGATTGCGCTGGCTTCTTCTGAGGTACTGAAGTCGCCTGTGCCGCCTGCACTTTCTGGAGAGGCGACCTGCGCCCCGCTCGCTGACGTGCGTAGTCGGGTGATGGAGTTTGCCGCTGACGCGCTGGCATCTGAACTGACTGACGGAGAGTAACGTCTGTCATCGTGAGCTGCAGCCTGCATTGTTCATCCAAAAACTCCATCAGTTGATTAAACGTGGGTAAGCCTCCAGTTTCCTTCCCACAACGCTCTTCAAACAATGTCCTGAGCCTAGTCGACAGCTTCTGCAAAATAATGAATAACAACAAGTACGACCATTCTGAGACCGGCAATTTAAGTGTCTGAAGTGCCTGAGTACTTTCTCTGAGTGGGTCGTACAACTCCTTTCCGATGTCTGATGTATCTTGAATAGATGGCAATTTCAATATCCTGTCAATATAAAATCTGTGTGTCAAATCTGTGAGAAGCCTAAGATTGTCATATCTTTGTTTAAGCAAATTGAATGCGACTTCATAATTTTGACCGTCCATAGGTAAGTGGCGTATAATTGATAGCGCCTCACCGCTTACTGATGCTCTGAGATAGTAATGTTTCTCTGAGTCTGATAAGTTTGAACGTCTGTGGACTAATGATTCAAACAAATCGGAAAAACTCAACCATTCCGAGAATTCACCACGGAAGTTTGGTAACGAAATAAGAGGTAGTTTTGCACTCACCTGAACTGATCCTTGATGCGTAGGAGTGGCGAGACTCGTCCCACAAGTCGCGCCTCCTACATTACCCGCGATCGTGTTAATCTTTCTGAGCTGGGTTCGCAACTGCACGAACTCTTCCTTGTCTATCTCCTCTTCCTGGGCAAGCACTGCCTCAAAAAGCTCGATCGCATCGGTAACGGCCTTACTGAAACATGAGATTATCGCCGGCGAAGCGTTATCCCTATCTGATTCAATCAAATCACTCATTTCCACAACAAGTTTACACTTCGATCTGAATTGCGAAGTGGCCTTCTTTGCCATATTTACGATTCAAACGATAAACTTATTACAATAACAACAATTTACTATCACTGCACTGAACCACAGCTAATTGACGAACGATATTTTTACAGACTAACTACAGTCTCTAATGAAAAGTCCACAGAACACAAATGAATCGGCGACTACCGTTGAACGAAAGATTGAAGCGGATACGCCAGTCTGACGTGACTGAATGAACGCGGCGGAAATACGTATGCCGTGACGTCAATGAAGTACTGATGTGATGTGAAGTATTTTCATAACCTCACTTTCTTCTGAATCTTGAATTTTCTGATGAATCTTCTGAATCTTGATACGAAGCGCACGTCCGTTTGCGCTCGCCTTTTTGATCCGTTGTCACTTGACGATGTTGCAGTTGCAGTCGATCAGTGCCTGATGTCGTGGCTCCGGTCGATTGCGTGGGCGTTGCCAACTCACGTCGCCCTTTTTATCACTGATCTGCAACACGGTTAGACGGAGAGATAGGTCCCCTCATGGGCCACCAAAAAAATGGTGGCGGAGCCGGTGGCAGCGTCGTGGTGATGGCGCTGCGCCCGTGTGCGAAGGTCACGCTGCGCGTTAATTGGCGTACTTCCTCCCCTCAAAGGGAGCACGACCGCGCAGGCTCAGCGGGTTCGTCTGAAGTTTGTTCTGATTCTTCTGAAATGGGGAACTATCCGGGGAACTGAATGAAATCCACATGGACGTTGATACGGTTGTATTTCTGATACGTGTGCTCTGCCCGAGCCCTGAATAGCGACGAGAGCGGGCGAATGAATGTTTCACAGAACATCTCATTCGACCAATAATTTTACAATAGTTCACTCGACCGTTTTCTATGAATGAATAGACAAATACATTTGTACTGACTTTGTGTTATCTATGCTACGTCCTATTGATTTATGAATGGCATAGTAAATCGTGTGATAAAGCTACTGACGTGAACCGCTAGATGTCGCTAGGCGTATTCGAAAGGCCTATTTTCTTGATTAGATAATGAGTACATGAACAACAGATGACATCAAATATAACATGTTAATTTTGCATTAACAGAACTCCTTAACTACACATGTTACACGGTTATATCCGTCGTGTTTGGGCTCGTTTGATTTGTCTTGACTTACTCTGGTCCTAGGTATTTAAAAACTCGTGTTTAAAAAGGGTTTTAAAATATTACTTGTTATAATATTAGTCTGCAAGTCTAGATTGTTACTTTTTAACCGATTTCAAAAAAAGGAGGGGGTTTCTCAATTCGACCGTATATGTTTTTTTTTTGTGTTTGTTCGCGGATAACTTTGTCGTTTATGAACCGATTTTGATTATCCTTTTTGTGTTAGAAAGGAGATATCCCAAGTGTGGTACCATGGTAGTTTTATCGAGGTCTTATGAGTATCTCCAGAGATATGGAGGTAAACACCTCAAAATTGGTACTGAAAATTAATAGCACGGCATTGAAATCGGTTGTTTTTAGTTTTTTAAACGATCTTATGTATCAGAATGTGGTCAGCTGATTAGATTTCTATTTGTTTTAGAGATGATGGCAACGAGAAAAAGTGCAACGAAAACAGATGTAGGACTACTATAGATGAACTTAAGGAGAAAATTGTTAATTTGCAAGAGGTATGTGTTACATTAAAGGGTTCCGTACCTTAAAGGAAAAATGGAACCTTTATAGAATCACTTTGTTTCTGTCCGTCTGTAAAGACCCTTTATCTCCGGAATGCGTAGAGGTATCAAGTTGAAACTTATAGGTACTAAATACTTTGGTCTACGGTGTCTTTCAGCTGTGAAAAAATCAAACTTGTGAGTCAACGCGATCAAAAGATTTTAAATAACTTTGATGTCGCATATGTTGCCATTTCACAAGGGAGTCAAAACCTATAGGGTACTTCCCTTTCACCTATAATCATGAAATTTGGCAAGAAGCATGGTCTTACACCACTTATATAGGAATACATCTGAAAATCGTAAATATGTAGTTTAATAACTTCAAAAAGTGAATTTACTGATACAAACTTATCATTTGCGGTTCGTGCAGTACATTTTCTATGGTTCGAACTGCAAAGTTAAGTTTGTCTTGCAACTTGTTTAAAAAATGTTACGAAAGCCTCTGTGGGCGAGTCCAACTCGACTTGGCCGGTTTTATTTTTGTTAACTACAGTCTAGTTTTTGGCTTGATTTTACATGGTGGAAAGTGAAGATCTAAGGGTAGAGTGTTTTTGTTGAAGTAGAATAAAACAGTGATCATCATCACTTAACATAAATGAGATGGTGGTCTGGTCAAATTCGTAAAGTTTGTTACTTTTTCACGCTAAAACTACTCAACCGATTTAGCAGAAATTTGGTATGTAGATAACCCTAAAATAACACATGGGGTACTTTTTATCCCGATATTCCAACGAGAGTGATGTCTACACGAGTAAAACGGCGGGGCACAGCTAGTTACAAATAATCATCTATCTGTCATAATCATCAACATCAGTCAGACGTCTCGGTCACTCCAAGCTTACTTCGTACTTTTTGCGCGCTTTCTTAACTACCCCCGCAGAAAAGCTATTTGTTAGGAACCCACAGGCTAGGAACACAGGAACCCACAGGCTAGGAACACAGGAACCCACAGGCTAGGAACACAGGAACCCACAGGCTAGGAACACAGGAACCCACAGGCTAGGAACACAGGAACCCACAGGCTAGGAACACAGGAACCCACAGGTTAAGAACCCATCATCATCATTATCGGCCTGTGTCAGTCCACTGCTAGACATAGGCCTCTCCACTGAGCCCGATCTTCGTTTCCAGTCACTGCCCACCGCTTTGCGTATGTCGTCGCTCCACCTGGTCACAGGACGGCCTACGCTACGTTTGCAAATTCGCGGTCTCCAATCTAGATCCAGTCTACCCCAACGGTTATCGGTCCTTCGGCAGATATGACCAACCGACAGCCACTTTAGTTTGCTAATCCGGAACCCATCGTTATCATCATTATTGTCAGCCAATTTCCGTCCACTGCTGGACATAGGCCTCTCCTATGGCTGAAGGATCAAATTCGAAACAAAGTCGTCCGTCAAAGATCCAAAGTTATCGACATAGCTCAAAGGATTAGCAAGCTGAAGTGGCAGTGGGCTGGGCACATCTGTCGTAGGACCGTTAACCGTTTGGCCGGTGATCTCCCCTGGGAGCTCCAAGCGGAGATCCTCGCCGAAGTCTACCACTTCGTGGCAGCGAGGAGATCTCGAGGAGTGCCCCCAGCGTGGGAGGAGGTCGCATGCATGCGGAGGCAGGCGCAGGGCGCCCTGTTGCGGCGGTGGACGGAGGACCTGGCCCCACTGGTCCCTGGAAAGTGGACGGTGGATGCGGTCAGGCCGGTCCTTCGGAGGTGGGTGAGGCGGCGATTCGGGTCGCTGACCTTCCGATTGGTGCAGGTGCTTTCCGGGCATGGATGTTTCGGTAAGTACCTGCACCATATCGCGAGACGGGAGGCGACCCCTGCCTGCCACGAGTGTGGAGCGCCAGAGGATACGTCTCCTTCTGCGAAGAGGTAATGACGCAGAAGGAGGGCGCGGAGCGGGCCAGGGAGGACGATGCCTCTGCTGACCCGCTCCGGCGCAGTCGTGCGGGGGGAAGGCGGAGGCGGTTTGCCCGCCTCCTCCCCCCTCACTCATAGTGGGGTCACTGGCCGAAGGTCGGGGGCTTTCGGCCGGCTTGCACGACCCCACACGTCTGAGGGGTGGCCTAGGTGAGCGAGGTCGCCCCTCCTTGTGCCGGGGCCTGGATGTTTAATCCGGGCCTACCGCCGGGGCAAGATGGCGAATACTAGCGCGGCCCCATCTTGCCCCATCTCGGCGGAGGACTGCTCACCCCAGGTTTTTAGTGGGTATGTTGCCCTTGGCAGTGACTCCCACATAACCACCTCGCTCCCCCAGGCGAGTGGTATCCATAAAGGATTTTCCTGGGAAAAACAAAAGGACCGTTAACCGTTGGGGTAGACGTGTTCTAGAGTGGAGACCACGGCTTGGCAAACGTAGTGTAGGACGCCCTCCAGCTAGGTGGAGCGATAATATACGCAAGCTGGCTGGCAGCGGTTGGAAACGAATAGCTATACGAATATACCGGAACCCATGGTGTAACATAATAGGCATGACGACAGTATCAAAAAATGGAAGATTTGATGATTTTAGGGGAAAATACACATTAAAAAAAATTAAAATACTAGTTTAGTTTTTTATAAAAAAATTGAGATTATTAAGATTTTCAATAAAATAAAACATTAAAATACTGCAATCGGCCATTTTGATTGAAACACAAATTCCACAGCGCATGACGTCACGCCTATGTCCTCTTATGAGGTTTTCTTGAAAATGTTATTAAATTTTAGAAAACCCATGCGTATTCATTGTCACAGATTATATAATAGTTACTACGTTAAGTATGTAATTAACGTATGCGTGACGTCACAGCCGACGCCATGACACATGTGAGCTGTTTTGGCACACTATTGAAAAAATATTAGAAAAATTGCTTTAAACTTCGTTAAACTTAAGTCAATTACCGAAATATAGGTTTTTTAGTGAATAGTAAATGTGTTCCCACATCACGGAAGATGATTTCAAAATCTTTCGTCTCGCCTATTTGCAGGAGCTATCCAGCAGCCACGATGAGTACTCGTCGAGGATATGCAGGCTAGAAGCTGACGTGACCCGCCTGCAGGAAGACAACGCCCGCGTGCGCGCAGACCGCGCGGCCGGCGAGCACGCCTTACTGGCCAGGAAGACAAGTGACCACCAGCTCAGAGATAAGCTGAGAGAAGCTGAAGCCAATATTAGTAAGTAGAGTCACTACCCTTAGTACGAGTTTTTATCGTAAACGCTTTTGACAGATCTCACATAGTTTTTGACTTATTCTGGCTTTCTGATTGGTCTAAATTTAGTAAAGTGTAGTAACCACTAGAGGCGCTGTACTGTTTTTCATACAAAATATATTCGAAATACGATATCGGGTTTGGTATGAAAACTCGTACTAAGGGCATAGATTATATAATAGTTACTACGTAACAGATACTTCACTCCCCTACAACACAATACCAACGTTTATTTCAGACAATACAAGCAAAAATGTGTCTAAGGCGCTCGACCTAGCGTTGTTATTACTTCGTTCAGCGCGCGATGTACCAGCGCGCCCCGATACAGTAAAGGGTTGACTCAATAAACTAAAAAATAGTTTACGAATTATTTTTATTTACCTCACAAAATTACATCAAAGTTCCTAACTAAGAGTCGAATTTTATGTCGGAAAAGTGAATTTTATGTCTTTTTGTCATTTTAGTATCGGTAGCATAAAATAATTAAAAATATTATGCTTGTTTTATGTCAAACTCGCAAAATGACAATGAAAAACTTAAATCGTTTCTAAGTAGAATACGAGTGCTCAGTTATCCCGTCATTAGAATAATAATATACGTTGCGCGCGCGTGAGCAGTGACAACCGACTGGCAGATAGTACCGGCGCAGGTGACGAAAGTTTAGGTATAAATCGCAGTAGCTATGGGCGAGTGAGGGAGGCCTGCTAAGGGTACTGGAACACTGAGACCACGTATTGCTGATTTTCAACTTGAGGGCCCGGTGGCGTAAGTGGAAGAATGGTCGGCTGTGATGCCAGAGGTACCGAGTTCAATCCCCGCCGTGCACCAATGGTTTTTCTATCGAAAAATGTATGTGCGCTTTTCACAGTGGCCCTCCGGTGAAGGAAAAACATCGTTAAGAAACCAACAACCCCCGCATGGTGATGGGACACTATCTAGTGTCCGCCTGGCCAGCTACCACCCTCAAGTTAGAAAATCTGTCGCCAAAACATCTAATGTGTTCCGGCAGCTATCCTTGAGAGCCAGTTCCCATTCTAAGCTCAGCGTGCTTACCATTTTCGACCGCATCATCACTTACCAACATGTGAGATAGTGGTCAAACGCTAGCCTATAAGATATAAAAAAAGAGTCTGTGCGGAAAGAGAACCGTCGTTGAAATTGATGTTCTAATTTACTGTTTTGTTGCAATGACAACACTGCTGTGTCATTGCCAGTACGACTAAAAACTTAAATTCTTAGCGTTACTTATAAACGTGTCTCAAATTTTGAGCCATTTTTCAACTGTTGATCAAAGAAAACCTCACTCATAAACAGTAATCAAAGTTGAGAGGTCGTTGAGCATTGCATTGACAGTTCTCAAAGTTAACCACCACCGGAAACATGTTAAGCACTTGCTGAGAGGCAAGATGGCGTTGACAGAACCAATCACCTGATATATGGGTAGTTTATCGATTTGCGGATTTCGCGATATTTTTCTGTCACTTGATCTGTCAAATCTACAGCCTGTTACAGATAAATAAAACCGGCAAAGTCGAGTTCAACTCGCCCACCGAGGCTTCCGTACCAACGTTGGTAGGTACCAATTAAGCTAGACCTCTAAATTGTATGAGCGCTCACATAACTCAGAGGCCTATGTTAATTGGCTGAAACTATGTATGTATGGGGACACCGTTTAATTTTCAACTTTTTTATTTTTTGGAATTTTCCCTTTTTTTGTGCTATAAGACCTTGCTTCTTGCCAAATTTTATGATTCTAGGTCAACGGGAAGTACGGAAAGTAAGTAACGGAATTTTTCCTTTGCTTGTGTTTTAAGACCTTGCTTGTGACCAAAATTGACAATTCTAGGTCGACCGGAAGTACCCTATAGGTATAGGTTAGGTTAGGTTTTCGACCCAAAACCTTCTTGGAAAAATTTCGAAAAATAAAAAAATTGAACCTTAAGGTATATTTTGGTACTAGACTCAGTATGTGGTATAAATTTCAACTTGCTAAGTCCACCCGTCCCTGAGAAAATTGGTGGTGACACACACAGACAGACGGACAGACAGACAGACGGACAAGAAAGTGATCTTATAAGGGTTCCTTTTTTACCTTTTGAGGTACGGAACCCTAAAAATGAATATCTGAGGGCTAGAATCGTTCTTTAGTCGACTAATTTGGTTTTAGTCTATGCCAACAGCCCATGGAGCATATCTATTACGTGTCTCAACCAAGCAACTACTGACTAACGTTTATCTATACTAATATTATAAAGAGAGAACATTTGTATTTTTGTATTTTTGTATGTTTGTAATGATTTGGCTCAAAAACTACTGAACCGATTTAAAAAATTCTTTCACTAATACATAGAATGGACTTTCGGAATGAAAATAGGCTATATATTATCCCGTTTAAATCAAAGGTACATTCGTGGAAACCTAATTTACAACCTAAGTCGGCAAAAAAACGGTCGAAAAAACACGTTTCTTACGAACGCTGCTTAATTGAAAATAGATAGAAGAATATTTTCTATGCAAGAGTTGTACAACTTAATAAAACCTACAAAAAAGTCCGCGACAGCATATGTCTATTTCTTAAGGTTAACTCACAGTAACCATTTTAATCTTAAAATTTTTGTTACAAAATATTACATAACTTCCAAGGCTATTTTCAAGTATATAGTATTAATCCTTATCCAAATAAATACGTTAATTAGCTTGGCCACATATAAAAGATTCAAATTGTCCTTTACAGTATATAATTCAAATGAAAACTCTAGAAGATATCACGAATTTCACATACACGCATCGCAAAATTAATAAAATATTTGCAGTGAAACCACAGATTAGGTCATAGTTGCTACGAAAATATTATTATAAACTTAGCTATGCTGTAGATCCCCACCGATCACAATCAATTTGAAGTCAATATAGTATAATAATATGATTTATTGTATAAAATAATATTCATCTATATATATAATAATATAATATTTTAAGCCACCCCGACTGATCTATGTATAATCTCTTCATTAAAAGCGTTCCAATGACTCTAAACACGACATTTAAAATCTGAGCTATAAGTTGGTGAGGATTTGAGTATTCTGTAGAGTCCAGGAGATGTCCCAGCATCAGGTAAATGCTTCCATGTTCTTACAATATCGTTGAAGAAGAAGATTTTCGAATTGATCAGACCTATGAAAGTTTATTTCATAGCGCAGTTAACTAGAAAAAAGCTCATAGTCTTATATCGATTGAACGAATTTTCATGAATCAAAGCTAAGAAAACTTTCCATGAAGACAACTATCAAACAAAAAAAACTATCAATCATAAAAACAAAATCGGTTCATCCGGTTAGGTGCTAAGATGCTACAGACAGACACACAGATACGAGTACACACGTTAAACGTTCTTCGTAAATTTCCCCTACATTTTGCGTCGGGGAACGCGTAAGGTTACGGCGGCAGATGTTCACCTTTTTTTTTTTTAATATCTTTTAGGCTAGCGTTTGACCACTATCTCACCTGTTGGTAAGTGATGATGCGGTCGAAGATGGTAAGCACGCTAGGCCTAGACTGGGGAACTGGCTCTCAAGGTCGGTGACACATTAGATGTTTTTGGCGACAGATTTTCTAACTTGAGGGTGGTAGCTGACCAGGCGGACACTAGATAGTGTTCTACCACCATGCGGGGGTTGTTGGTTTCTTAACGATGTTTTCCTTCACCGGAGGGCCACTGTGCGAAGCGCCCATAAATTTTTCGATGGAAAAATCCATTGGTGCACGGTAAGGTTTGAACTCGGTACCGCGGCATCAAAGCCGACCGTTCTCCCGATTACGCCACCGGGCCCGGGCTTCTTGGTGGTAAGCTACTTTTTGGTAGATTTAATGATCCCACTACCACTGTACGAAAACTCATGATTCATGAATGCACATAAAACTTTCATTGGTCCGACCGTCGAGTCAGAATCAGGGTAACTATCCTTTACGCTAAAGGGCCGTCCAATATCACTACGTAAGTATTTTAAAACAAATTCCATCATTGCGTCTGTCTGTCTGTTCGCAATAATCTCAATAGCTACTGAACGGATTATCATGCGGTTTTCACCAATAGCCAGAGTGTTTATGAGGAAGGTTTAGGTGCATAATTCGTTAAGGTTTTGTGTAAATTGGATGAAATATGACTATTATTGTTAATATGTTCATATTTTATTTTCGATGCAACCAACTGATGCAAATTTTATAGGCATATTTGTTCTACCCGTGCGAAGCCGGGGCGGGCTGCTAGTGAGTGAATAAAAGTTGAGCAATGATCAAGTCCTTGACAGCTTCTCAACTGAGAGTCAGTTCAGCAATTGACCAATAGATTTTTATAAGTAACACTGTTAGTAGGTACATACTCTTATCATTATCGTGTGCTTCTAGGTAGGTATGTACCGTCCTCCCTTACTTTTGAATGTTAGTTCATCGTAACGCCACGACGGCTCTCTTTTTGCACAGACTCTAGCGCCTGGTACATACAGACCGGTGTTGCTGATTTTCAACTGTCTTCCAAAAAGAAGATTCTCTATTCGTCTGGTTTTAGGGTTCCGTATCTCAATAGGAAAAAGGAACCCTTATAGAGGAAACGCATAGATAATAAATAACCGGCCAAGTGCGTGTCGAGCCACGCGCAGTGTAGGGTTACCCCACACGATACCCCACATGATGGGGTAGACGATGAAAAAAAAATCATCCCCACTTCTAGTGTGTACAAAATCACAGCTTTCTAGTATTAACGGTCTCTTAGCAAAACCTCGGACAGACAGACAGACTGACATGACGAAACTATAAGGGTTTCTTGTGAGGACTACTGAACCCTAAAAACATGGTAAATGTCCCGTGATATATGTTGTGTGGAGGCCTACGTCCAGCTGTGGACTGATACCGGCTGATAATTCATCATATCATCATCAGATGATGATGATATGTTGAAATGATTTATATGTATATTTACAGATGATATAACGATGCAGTTGACGATAGAAAAGCGGAAAGTAACCGAGTTAGAAACTTCTTTAAAACTCGCACAGATGTCCTCTCAGCTGATTAGAACTATACAGGCCTTGGCGTTGCAAGTAAGTACACTTTGACTCATTTTACTGTGTGTGTTGTTATGATAATAGGTACTTAATATTGGTGATCGAACTGTCAAAAGTAAAATAAATCGTTGGATTTGTATACAAGGTGTAACATAAGGGTATAGTAATATTTAAACTGTGTATACCTAGCCTGATGTATAATCTACCTGCTAAGTCTCGCTTTCCTCAGCAACATGGATCCAGAGTTATGACAAGTTAAACTTTTCCAAAAACTTCGCTATTTATAACCCCAATGTCAGCTGATTAGCAGACGTAAACGCACAGAATAAATAATAGTACAAGTAGTAAACTTATTCATTGACTAAAATAATTTAAAATAAAATTTATTATTTAGGTCAAAGGAACCGACAAGCCATAAATCATTTTTTGTGAATGCCGGTCGCCAATTGGGTACGGAAACGATCACTTTGAAATAAAGTTTCGATTTGAAGTTTGATATTTAAGTATAGGATTCGTGACATGCTACACATACACACCTTTCGTTATTACTACACCCTTATGTTTCACCTTGTATATAGTTTGGTGTCCAACGGTTCTACCATTAGCGTTACTAAGTATTTATAATCTCACGTGTTAATCGTGTTAAACTCAGTTATACAATATGTGTTTGTGTGTGTCAGAGTTCAGCAAAATCTGTGCTGCCGTTTTTGCGTGTTTCAGTAAGACCTAACCAACATATATACTGTACACGTATAAACATTTATTATATTCGTAGCATTTCTTTTTTTAAATTTCATATAGGCTAGTGTTTGACCACTATCTCACCTGTTGGTAAGTGATGATGCGGTCGAGAATAGTGGCACGCTAGGCCTAGAATGGGAACTGGATCTCAAGGATAGCTGCCGGAACACGTTACATGTTTGGCGACAAATTTCCTAACTTGAGAGTGGTAGCTGGCCAGGCGGACACTAGATAGTGTCCTTTCACCATGCGGGGGTTAGATGTTTCTTAGCGATGTTTTTCCTTCACCGGACGGCCACTGTGAAAAAGCGCACATACATTTATCTATGTGAAAATCTATTGGTGCACGACGGGGATTGAACTTGATACCTCTGGCGTCAAAGCCTACCATTCTCCCTCTATACCACTGGTTCTCATATTAATACGAATACGTGCAGGCAATTTTGTTGAAGTTCCTACGAAAAAGTGCAGAAATCTCTCTCTCCCCCTCTCTCTTACTCTCTCTCTCTCTCCCTCTCCCTCTTTCTACCCCCCTATCTATATCGCTCTCTCTCTAGAAAAAAATATTTATAAATTTTAATGTTTATGTTTCAGCAAGAAAAATCGTACTACCCAGCTACACCGAACGGTTCGTTCACTTCAGTGAAACATGACACAGATATCTCGCCTTCAAGGGTATGTTACATTCAAATATAAATATAAATAAATAAATAAATAAAATAAATAAATAAATATGTCAATATCTCTGATAGAGACAGAGAAACAGTTTACGATTTGTAAATTGTTAATTATATTATTTGATGTTACCAGTAGGAAATTATATTATATTTCTAACACCCCAACTACATCAAATAAACAAAGGTCTTTAAAGTAAACAATCTTTCATTTAAATTAACCCCTAAGAATAAATTTCACTAACCCCCAAACCTCTAATACATTTACTATGCTTTGTAGGGTTTAACGCTTTAGTAAGAACATCAGCTGGCATATCAGTTGTTGGCAAATATTCTAAATTAATAATTTTATTGCTAACTACATCTTTAATAAAATGATATCTAATATCAATGTGTTTACTTTTTCTATGACATACATCATTTGCCACCAACTTCTGTGCACTTTGACTGTCATTGTATAATTTCACAACACATACATCATTTGTCAGTTCAAATAACAAAGATCTTAAATATATAGCCTCTTTGGTAGCTTCTGCAATAGCCATATATTCTGCTTCCATACTAGAAAGTGCTACAGTTCTTTGCTTTTTACTTTCCCAGGAAATAGCTGAGCCTGACATCATGTAACAAAAACCAGTATATGATCTACGATCTATAGTGTTACTTGCCCAATCGGCATCAACATAGCCCACAAGTTCAGCCTTTCCCTTTACATATTTCAGACAATAAGTCTTTGTCTTCTTTAGATATCTAAGTATTCGCTTTACATAACTCCAATGTACATTTGTATGACATTTATTAAATTGACTCAGAAAACTGACAGAGAATGAAATGTCTGGTCTTGTGAGAACTGATAAATACATTAGACTTCCTACCAATTGTTGGTATGGAATTTCAAGGTCACATGTTTCTGACGGTTTAATATCTAATTTACATTCCATTGGTGTACTAGCAACTTTACAGTTTGACATATTGAATTTCTCTAATAACTGATCAACATACTGTTCTTGATCTAAGGTAATAACATTTGACTGTTTATCTATTTTAACTCTCATACCTAAGCATTGCTGAACCTGTCCTAAATTTTTTATCTTAAATTTAGAACTCAACACTGAGACTATATTATCAGTTTCTTGTTGATTGTTCGAATACACAAAAAAGTCATCAACATATAAGGCAATTACAATTTTTACCTCATTATTTATTGTTGTAAATACACATGGCTCTAATTTACTCTTTTTGAATCCTAATTCACATAAACATTGCTCAACCCTCTCATACCAGGTTCTAGAGGATTGTTTCAAACCATAAATCGCTTTATTTAATTTAACAATAACCTTCTCCTTATTTACATCACAATTAATATCTGGCTGATACATATAAATGTCCTCTTTAAGAAAACCATTCAAAAAAGCGGTATTAACATCTAAATGTGTGACATTTAAATTTAATTGAACAGACAATGCAAACAATAATTTTAATGTAGAATGTCTGACGACCGGTGAAAAAGTCTCTTCATAGTCTATACCAGGCCTCTGCGTGAAGCCTTTAGCCACAAGACGCGCCCTATATCGCACACTATTGTCATTGTTCGCTTTCTTTTTGAAAACCCATTTACACTGCACTACATTTTTGCCCGGAGGTAATTCACTCACTGGAACCCACGCGTCATTTTCCTCAAATGCTTGGAGCTCATCCTTCATTGCCTCAATCCATTTTTCTCGGTCTGAACTATTCAGGGCTTCTTTGACACTAATAGGATCGCTGGTGATATCTGGACTTGACGTGGTACATAAATTTGAGCAACCATAACGCTCTGGAGGCTTCCTTGAACGTTTTGATATTACTGGCGCTGGTTCTGGTATCTCTTCTTCTTCAGATTGCTTGATCCTCCAATTGAACTGCATTCCATTGGCCCACAGACATCTGCATGGACTGTATCCAGTGGCTCGCTGCTCCTTGTACCCTTGTGACCAAATGGCAATCGCGATTGTTTTCCTTCACAACATATTGTACATGTGTTTTTGTTGATCACTGACTTGTCCGTGTATGATATTCCTGTGACTGCTCCGTCTTTCATCTTATTCTGGTCGTTTATATTCAAATGGCCCAACCTCCTATGCCATATTTCACTGCTAGCTGCTGCAGAAGGAGATGTAAACAAGCATTGTTTATGTTCTATATCCAACTTATAAACGCCATCAACTTGATTAGCCACAGCCACTAAATTGTTTTCTTTGTTGTAAACATAGCAGCGTTTCTGCATGAACTTCACACTGTTGCCATTTTTGATAAGTTGACTAACTGATATCAAATTTGTTGTGAGGTTAGGTACGCACAACACATCTTTTAAAGTAACCTCGTACTTGCAACTTGAAGTGACTGTTGTAATATCCACATCACCCGAACACAATACTGGCATGGCATTTTGATTAGCTGCCATAATCTCCTTGATATTCGGTGAATAACATGCATTTTTTATCATGTTTACATCTGCTGTCATGTGAACACTCGCGCCGCTATCCAAATAAAAATCTTGTTTACTGTAATTTCCACTCAAGAAAACAGCCGAAAACGCGTTCGTCTTTTTTACTTGTTGCTGCTCACTTTGTTTGCATTGAGATTTATAGTGACCAAGTCTTTTACATTTATAACACTTGATGTTCGTTTTGTCAAATTTTTTAGTGTTCGATTCAGCCACAGACAATCCGCCATGATGGTTTGATCTGTCATTTTTGGCACTGCTGCCAACTTTAGCATTTTGACGATTGTGCTGCCCTCTGCTAAAAAATGCATTTCCTGTCTCCGATGAATCATCGTTGCCAGCTAAATCAATTAGCTTTGTCTTCACTACATCAGCAGTAATGGCGATTCCCGAATGCTCTATCGCCATCAACATAGGGAAGTATTTTTCAGGTAATCCTGCCAGCATTAAACATCCGATCCACTCGTCGTTCACGGAAAAACCCGTTCCTGATAACTTCTGAGATGTTTCTATGATTTGCGTAACATAATTTGTCATCGAATCGCAATTGTCAAGACGAATCGAGATTAAATGCCGCAACAATGTTATTCTTCGAGAAAATCCAGAATCATCGAACATAGTCTTCAGTTTATGCCACAAATTCCTTGTGCTTGAAGCATCTTTGATGTGAACGTAGAGTGACGGATCAATGGTTAGAATCAACTTGGCCTTCGCTTTTGCATCATCTGCGGCTGCCTCATCCGTACTTTCAAGTTTTATAAGACTTGCTGCACCTTCCAGGATAAGGAGATTCTCCGCTGCAAACGCCCATTCGTTATAATTTTCGCGTCCTCTTAGCTTAGGAACGTTCGCCAAGAACGAATTGGTCGCCATTACGGTAAACTAACACAACCGGTCTGAACCGGGCACCGGCAAAAAAAACGCCTAACTATATACTTTATTACTCCCTAAAGGGCATAATCTGGGCCCATAACCTAATAAAACGACGTATATCGTAAGACAAATCGATCATTTAATACTTTTTATATATATGACTACAAGATTGCCGTTTGCACACACATCACAATCAACGCAAGCAGAACTGGGCGGAAGCAGTGAGGACAACCAAAAAAAACTTAGCTTATATTATTTGATGTTACCAGTAGGAAATTATATTATATTTCTAACAAAACACAATCCAAAATTTCATTGTACCGACGGGACTCGATCCCGCACCCCCCGGATAACACGTCCAGGTGCTCTGCCATTTAGGCCACGGTCCGATCTATCGATACGACGAAATTAGTGGATTGCATTTTTTTACCTAATTATGCATTGGTGGCGCCATCTATGACTAGGTACTTATTTCGAAAGTTAATCATTCGGAAGAAATCAATACAGTTTTCAAATCCGACGAGAGATGTTTGCATTGCGTAAATCAAATATTATGTTTCTTTGAAGTGTTACACACATTATATATTTTTTGTAAATTGTTAAACAAAATCAACAATTACAAAACAATTTACAAAAAAATATTAAGTGTGTAACACTCCAAAAAACATATTTAACATATTTGATCTGGATCTATAATGAAAGTAATCGGTGCGGTTTAAGGGTGTACGATTTCCATACAAAACTATAATGCACAAATATGAGTAAACGGAGCAAAAATATGCACTGAAATCACAGCTTTTGGTCTTGTATAAGTTTTAACATGTCGGGAATTATATTTCTCTACATGATTTATATGAACAATATAGACATATTACTGAATCAATATTTTTTGGTTTAACTTGAATGTTACTATTATTAAAAATAATTTCTTCTTAATCAATCAAATGTAGGTAAATACATTTCCCGACCCGTAAATACTTCTAAAAGACCAATAGATGTGATTTCAGTGCAAGTTTTCCCTCCATTTACTTTTATTTGTGCATTATACTTTTGTATGGAAATCGTACCCCCTTAAAGATTTGTCTAGTTTCGTGTAACACCTTTTGCGATATTTTGAAGTTCTACTTCTTTAGGCGCACTGGCCTAATATTTGACGGATGTGACGTAGCGTCACGGCCAGAAGGCAGCGGAAGCGTAAGAATTTAAAATTTCACTTAACTTTCGTTTTATAATATTAGTAAGGATGTAACTATATAATAAATATATAATAATTATACTAATAGTAAATTTTTTTTCTCATACAAGGATGTGTTGTTTCAGACGGACGTGTCGCCTTCAGTGAAATCTAAAGAGGAGGTGAAATTTTCCAAGTCTGACGACTCTGGGTGCACCGACCTCAACAAGAGCAGCGAGGCTGAAGATGATAAGGTATGGACATCGTCAACATCATCATCAGTCTATCTCTGTCCACTGCTGGACATAGGCCTCACCTGTGGCTTTCCACTAAGCTAGATTTTTAATGTACATTATCATCGTCAGCCAATCTCTGTCCACTGCTAGACATAGGCCTCACCTACGGCACGCCACTGTGCTCGATTTTCAGCTCTTTGTACATACGAAGCGAGAAATTTATTCTAATTTATTATTTAATTTATTCGAAGCATTACATAGATAGATAAAACTCTTTATTTGCACATTAAAAGAACAGAAACAATTTACAAATATAACTTAGAGATCTTCTACGATAACATGACCGGCCCCTCCAAAATTCAAAAACGTTTGAAAGTATTTGTGAAAGTATTTACAACGCACCACCACGCATGTGTGCGTACTGGTACTGCCGGTGCCGCGACATTGCATACATAATTAAATAACTCCTAATTTTGAACGTACTTTGTACCAACCAACACTGCAAAAAAAAGTTTCTATGAAATTTATAAGCAATACTTTCCGTTAAGTTAGGTTGGCTACAAAGTACGTTCATAATTCGGGTATCAACAATGTAGGGAAGTGCCTACTCTTGACTACACACATCAAAACAGTAATTTGGAGGGGCGGGCCATGTTATCGAAGATGATCTCTACTACTGTATATAAGTAATGCAAAGGGCGGTCTTATCGCTTGAAGCTATTTGTTCCAGACAACCGAACTGTAAAGAAAATAACGAGATTGTAATATGGACGGCGTTGTATCGATTCAAACATTAAATCAATAAATATACTTACATCTATAAACTACATGAAAAACATTTTACTTTTCTTATACATTGCATATTTTTTTACTACTTCTAAAAACAAGTTGAATTGTAGATTGTATCACAGAGACGTTAGGTAATATAGTATTTTGTGATGCTTTCTACTTAAGACTACTGTAAAATCCTAGGCGGTTAATTTTTTTGTATATTTCAGGCAACGGACAGATTGAACCAAGAGATGTTTAAACGAATTACTGAGTTGCAGACGCAATTGGATAGCTTCAGGATTAAATCAGTAAGTGGGTTCATCATTAGCAATTTTTAAAAACAAGTTGAAGACTCATTATCTCTCACTTGTGTAACTATACATAAACTAGCACTTAAACTATTGAAAGTATAATGTATTATTATGTATTTATTGGTATCAAAGTCAAAAGTCAAAGCATTTATTCAGTATATGTGCAAATATACAAATTTGCACTTACACACGTCAAATTACATCAAATATATCATATTCAATAAAAATATTATAAATAACTTATTGCTTTGAATTTACAAACAAAAACAAAGGTATTGAGCCATTCAGCTTTCATCTAGACGTCGAACGTCACACTTAAAACACATGTTTAATTCCCCTGATTAATGTAGGGTTGCCAACCGTACTATTACGTGCACCCGCAACCCAGTGCATGTTTCAGTACTTCAGACAATTTTCATCCAAAAAATTGTGAAATAAACAACAAGAAACATAATAAATAAATAAAACGGTCTGCGTTTTGTTTATTTATTATGTTTAATTGCAGTACAAATCATATTCCGAATGGAACTGATTGTCCGTCTATCAGCTGCATATTACCGTCTTAACAGGCTATAACAGCAGGTATGTATTGTAATGTATGTATTGTATTGAAATAGAGTATGTTTTATATGTGTAGTATATTTGTTTGAGTTATTTATATTATTCTACCATTTAATGTTGTATATTTATACATATATATATATATACTTATTATTGTACACCACCGTCTTATTCTTCTTGTATTTCTGTCCATACAAAAGTTGTCTGGTAGAGATCGCTAATAGCGTTAAGACCGCCCATTGTAATACCGCATAGACATAATTTTTGATTTTTGTTATAGATATGTACCTAATTGGTCATTGAGTAATATCTATATATATATAAGAAATTCGTGTTAGTTACTACACTTATAACTCAAGAACGGCTGGACCAATTTTTATCATTTTTGTATTTATGGAATTGTCTTTGTCAGGAATAGGATAATAAGTATTAAAAACAATGAATAATAGACCTAAAAATATATAAGACAAATTATTTTGCCAAAATGTTCCTGGGTTAAAAAACTGCCAATCATTTGATATTCAATTGTTTATCTCGTCGATACGGTAAACCGCAAATTAATAAGGGTCATCGCTCCACACGATTAGTGTATTTAGCCAGTGTCAAGTATAAAAATTCTTCAACTTTTTGTGATATGAAGTCATGTACATTTAAAAAATGTTAATAAATTTTAAAT
The DNA here is from genome assembly GCA_954871355.1 of Cabera pusaria. Lineage (NCBI taxonomy): Eukaryota > Metazoa > Arthropoda > Insecta > Lepidoptera > Geometridae > Cabera > Cabera pusaria. The sequence continues at coordinate 1,802,632 of OX940886.1, read as the reverse complement.
ACTGTCAGTAATGACAATTGTATGACATATTTATTGATTGTCAAATATGCGTGCATTCAGAAATGTATGCTTACGAGTTTTTGGCGGGAACGTGGAAAAGTGTGTGTGATTTCATTGTATTTTTCCTAAAACTTGTGTTCTTCCGCGTATTAATGTGTAACAAATGTGGATTATTAACTATTAACTGCCGGTGAATGTGTGCAAGTGTAGGGAAACAGCACAATGTTGAAAAACATGCTAGTTGCGTTCTCACCAAAATTCCACTGAAAATCTTCAGTAAACACCACATCTTTACCGAAGGTATGACTTACACCCATATGCAGAGTTATTTTCTTGACACCTCCTCCACTCGACCTTAGTCGAGGTCACCTCAAGGAATTCTTGAAAACACCCTTGAAATTAGTATGTTCAGTTACGGCTTCACCCTCAGTGAGGAACCTCCATTCGAGACATTTATTATTGTCTTTTCTAAATCGAAATCTTCTAAGGAATTCCTCATCATCAGCTTTATGGGACGATATTTATTATGTATTAAAACTTGAAATAACCTCAGAAATAACGTACAAAGCGCTGATAACAAGCTTTGAGGAGACCTTAAGGTAGATCGCGACGTACCTTGAGTTTGACAGTTTTTCACTCGACTCGACTGAGGAATTTGCTAAGTCGAGGATTTTTTTTGTATTCTGCACCGATTTTATCCTTGAGGTTGAGTCAAGTCACATTCGAGTGCAGGAAATCTTGAGGAACCGACTATGCATATGGGTGTTAGACTGGACTTTTACTTGAAAACTGAGTTGAAATGAGACTTCGACCTATCTCCATAACTAGAATTCATAAAAACTTGAAGAATTTCAATACTTGACACTGGCTAAATACACTGATCTTGTGGAGCCATAATGAAACTTTAAAAAAAAAATGTATGCTTACAAGCAATCAAGACAATAATAATGAATGCCTAATCAATTTTATATTTTGTCAGAATGTAGGTAAATAGAGAGAAATGCAAGAATGTGATACCCAATTTATGAGTGCCGTATACAGTCTTATCCATAAGGCAAAACATATTAGACAGTTAAATTAAATAATGGTGATTATATTTTTACAATTAACATTAAACTCAATCGAACTAATGTCAAGTTAACTTATCTATAAACAATAATAACATCGTTTCATTCTATCATGTCTTCCTGAGACGCGGTTGAAGTACTTGATCGTTGTATTTTTATTCTATTTCTGTATTGCCATAATACATTACTAAACTATTCATTGTATTACGTTCATAAAAGCCTAAATTAAGTTCATCTAAAAGGTAACACGACATTCATTGTTTGTTAGGTGGTACGAAGTTCGCCGGGCGAGCTAGTTATATAATAATTGAAATAAAGAGTTTTTGTATTGTATTGTATTGTAGGTTGCTGATCAGCTGTATCTTCAGATCGGATATAATTTTAAAGAAAAACTTATATTACATCGCCATAATTGTTATCGCATGTCGCTAACATACATTTTGCATTGCGGCCGATGCTGATTCGTGGATATGATGTATGACATTTAGGTCTAGCTGTGATTGGCGGACGCTTCCACAGCCATATTTGTATACATGCTAATGTGTCATGTCAACTGCTGTCATTGTAGCTAGATACCATAGCTACGCATGAACAAAAAGTTTCACTTGCATCGATGTTTCATAAAAACACACGACACATTTTTTTTAAAGCTAAGTAAACTAAGCTAAAGTAAGTGGTTTGTACATTTCTAGTGGTCAGTCTTGTTAACTCCTCCAACTAAGCTAAATATGCTTGTGTCTGGAGTGAGTGATTGTCTCCCAACTGCACGAACTTATTCCCCCATCACCTTTTTTCAATCGGACAACCAGACGTACTGATACACGCCACCGCTACATGGTGGATATTCCATCAATCCGAACGAAGCGATTTGCTTCCACATTTATCATACGTACCGCCAGGGATTGGAACTCCTTGCCTGAGTCTGTGTTTCCGGAAAGGTACCATCTAGGGGTCTTCAAGTCGCGAGTGAATAGGTATCTTCTAGCCAAGCGTGCTACATCGTCGACCACGTCGTCACTTAACATCAGGTGAGATAGTGGTCAAACGCTTGACTACAAAGAATAAAAAAAAAAATAAAAAAAAAGGGTTCACGTCAATAGTGCAATGTGTTGGTGCAATGTGTCAATAGTCAATAGTGCAATCGAACTCACGACCTCCATCGCCAGGCTGACGCCTTAGACATTGGGCTATTGCCGCTTTCATTGTATTCATTATTCGCTGAGGATTAAAAAAAATTAAATACATGTTAGTTCCTGGACACTTAACAAATGGCCTTCAAAATGAACGCAGTCGTCTATCTATGTCATAAATCTGACAAACCTAAAGTTTTCTTTTCATTCGTTTTCGTTTTTAAAAACGTCAAATTTTTAACGACCTTTGCTTTATTGAATTCCAGTAATATAGTATTAGTCCATTTAAATGTAACATTTTTTTTTGCCTTAGCGTGCATTTGTCAGAGGACGCAATTTTATTTTTTAGATGTCAAAAGCTGGTTTGTGTTAGTTTAAATCCAAGTATGTGGGGTCGCAACCCTTGCCCCGGGGCCGCCATCTTGGAAAACGGGGGGCGCAGATGGTTTATAAGGTTTATCTGGCAAACTATTGGTCGCCCAGAAAATTTGTAAAACATCTTAAATTAAATACTCTAGTAACTTTTCTTCGTTGAACCATAAATAAATAAAAAAAACTATTAATTTTAAACGATGATGATGATTAAACGATAATTTCTAAACGAAAATCTATTAAATTTTCTTTTGGTTCCTAACCTAATAATAACCTTCTAAACCCTTCTTTTCTGGCGATTTTTCTGAAAAATCGGATTAGAGCATTTTTATAGGGGCTATAAAATAATTAAATTATCATCATTATGAGCCCACGTCAGTCCACTGCTGGACATAGGCCTCATAGGACTCCCAATGCACGCCACTGAGCTAAAGCTCTGTATTCAAAATTGTTCCAATACCAACAAAAAAAAAAGTAGGTTGTCTGTAAAGTTGGTTTACGGACGATAGTTTAAAGTAACAACGTCATAACAAAGCATTCATGTTCATGTTTATGTTCATATTGATATACATATCCATATTCACATTCATACAACAAAACATTGATGAAATCGGCGCATGCGTACAATGAGCGTAACGGGACATTTTTCGTGCATGCAGCCGGCGTTCATCGATTTATTAGACTTTGTCAAGTCAAAATCATCAGAACTCCTTAATAAATAACCTAGGTAAAAATGTTTGTCCTTTTAGGCTGTTGAAGCGTCGGAAAAAGAGAGACAAAGGCCAGATAAATATAAGGAATACAACGATGCGCTTCTTTATGAGAACACTGGCAACGAGCCAAATTCGCCCGAACCTTTGGATGAGGTACGAATCTTGGTAGTAAACTGGCTAAATCAATTCTCTTTTGCTTTTTGGAGTTTACCCCTTAAGAATTTATTTTCCTATACACGCATCAACAATGTCTAGGGATATTTTAAATTTACTTAATTTTCAAAATATCAGTAAATAATTTCTTAAGACAACTATACTTATATGAAATAAAAGTTTATTTTATGTGTTACGCTGTGTTAAAAAAAGAGCTGCAGCAAAGATTTTTATTGTTTTTTTTAATTAACAAAAATCTCTTACTTTACTCAATAAGGAATGGCTCTTAATTATAAAAAAATGTCTTGGTTAACAAAAAAAATGCATTTTATTTAATTTAAGAATCGGTATTTCCTTAATAAGGTCCCAGGCCCGTTTTAAGTGTAAGAAAAGTTGCGCTTCTGTCGTCAAATTTGGAGAGTAATTTTCCAAAAAGGTTAATAAAATCACGCCACAATCTTTTTCCAGGTGGAAAGATTAGAAACGACAAAAGCAGCAGATTTGCAAGTAGACAAAGACAGAATGCCAAGCTGGGGGCGGAGACAGAGCGGCGCGGGTATGAAAGAGAATATTCGCCCCTGGGAAGACTATATTTCTGACAGGGAAGATGAAATGGCGTAAGTGACTTGTCATTAATAAATCAGTAAAGTTACTAACTTCGAAATTCGACTTATAATGCCAATAATTTTGTCTCCCATATATTCGAGAAATACTCAATACTCAATACTTTATTACTTCCATAATTGTTGTACATAAAGTTCTCATATCTAGATATCTAGGTACATGAGATCATCATCAAATACAGATTGGTTTCTCTATAAGTGCGCGTAAAGTAGCTCTTTTCTCTTTAAGAGGTCTTTGGGCCAGCTGTTCAGTGTGTTCTTTTTATTTGTCGGCTTATGAATGTTCGGTGTCCTGTCTAAGGAGGTCTAACTATAATATTGTATGAGAAAAGTTATGCCCTATTGAAAAGAAGGCACAAAACCGCAACCTATGTATTTGATATATAATAATTACATTTCAGCGACACAATTAAAACAGCGACAAGCAGCAAATATCAAGACGTTAGTGAAGCAAAGCAAGAAGAAACTGCAAAAAACGCAGATGACACTATCAAAAACCCATTTTCCGATCAAGCCCCTACTATCTTTCCCTCTAAACAAAAAAAGAAAAAAACCAATCGTAACAAAGATAATGAACAACATAATAAACTAACAGATGAAACATCTGAGGAAAAATCTGTAAAAATCGACACCCAAGAAGATTTCATATTTTATGATAATACTAAAGAAAACGAGGATATCGTCGCTACAGAAGAAAATGTAGCCAAAAATACTGGCGACGATAAATTGAACCCTAAAGTTAGTACATTAGAAGTTAAACCTCAATTCTGGAAGACTAACATTGTAGATAATGAAACGCCTGATAACACAAACAAATACCAACAAGACATGAAAACAGATCACATTGAAGTCTCCAATACCAATTCAAAAATACCTGTTGAAATTAAAAGAGATTCTCAAGTGTCATGCAAAAAACAGACAGATCCAGAAACGGCTAAAAAAGAGTATGCAGAAGTGAGAGATGTGTTGAAATCATCGAGTCTTATCCTATTACAGAGGGAGAGTGGCTTTTCAGCTACATATAGTGGGAAAGAGAAGGAAAATAAGGTGGGAAAGCAAGAGCCGCTCGCTACAAATATTGAGGATTTTGGTAAATTTAAACTAAATTAGACTTCTCCTAATTAATACTAATATTATAAAGAGGAAAGATTTGATTTTTTGTTTGCTTGTTTGTTACGCATTAACTCAAAAGCTACTGAACCGAACTCGAAAATTCTTTCACTAATGGGAAGCTACATTATCAGCGAGTAACATAGGCCATATTTTATCCCCGTATTCTCACGGGAACGGAAACAACGCGGGTGAAACCGCGAGGCGCTGCTAGTATAAATTCACCCGCACGTATAGTATGTACCTATTCTATCATACTGCCTGTCCCTGTGCATTGTCAATATATATATACTGTAGGTAAAGTCCCCGTCACGAGAAGCTATAAATTATGTAAACAAGTGTTCAGGAGTTCACAACATTTGGACCAACAAAAAAAATGAATTTGTGAAAATAAAATTAACGCAACAATTAAAGTAACAACAATAAAAAGTGATAACGAAACAATAACAAAATTAACAATAACAACCAGATCCGCGATATATGCAAAGCAATGAAACAAACTCGTACGCATTCGTAACTCGAATGACGCGTTTATTTCAAAATGGCGTCCCGATAGTTTACAATCCCTGCGTCCGGTACCAAGAAACACAAACGATAGCGCTTTGCGTCGTTAAAATATGATCCGACTAAATTAAATAGGTTGTTACTTTCATATAACCCGTCTATATTTCATGTCGATTGAATATGGTCAATTTATTATTATCTCGCAGTATAAAATGTTTACTTAGTAAAAGATGTTTGTTTACATAATTTATAGCTTCTCATGACGGGGACTTTATCAATGCCTACAATTCAAAATTTCTGGTACATCGGTCCAGCCGTTTGACCGTAAAGAAATACTTACAAACTTTACACAAAATATAAACAAACAAAATTTACAAACTGAATTTCGCATTTATAATATTGTAATTGGTGCTAATTTAGATTGCCTATTCAGATTAAACTTTTGCTTATCTTTTTGTTTCACACTAACTAATTCCACAGGTGGTAGCAACATATTATATCGATCCCACCTGACTTGCTACCAAAAATTAAATCTAATCAACTGAAAAATCTGCCGCTACAACCTTACGGTGTTCCAGCAGCACGCGGCCCTTAAGAGTCTGAGTGTTCTAGGCCTAGCGTGTTCACCGTCTTCGACCACATCATAGCTTACCACCAGGCGAGATAGTGGTCAAATGCTAGATAAAAATAATTAAGATGTTTAAAAGCTAAAACAACCGAATTCCATGCCGCGAGTCAATTTCAGTAGCAAGTTTGAGACGTTTATCGTCACATCTCTGGAGATACTTCTCAGATCTTGATGAAATTACAATGGGACCACCTCGGAAATGTACCCTACTGATTAAATAATAATCTTTCGAATTGGTTCACAATTGACGAAGTAATCGCGTAACATACATACAAAAAAAAACATACACGAATTTCTCAACAAGAACTTTACAAGAAGGATGTTCTCACATCCTTCTTTTTGGAAGTCAGTTGAAAAATAAATCTTTAGGATACCTTCTTTAAACGACAACAATTACTTTCATCAAGTACTTTTAGTCCTCCTTAGTTCAAGGCAAAAGTGGTACCAGAAATACTAATTGATCCTATTGTGTATCAACAACAACTAATTGATCTTATTGTGTTCGAGGGCCCGGTGGCGTATTCGGGAGAACGGTCGGCTTTGATGCCAGAGGTATTTATGTGCGCTTTTCGCAGTGTCCCTCCGGTGAAAGAAAAACATCGCTAAGAAACCAACAATCCCCGCATGGTGCTAGGACACTATCTAGTGTCCGCCTGGCCAGCTACCATCCTCAAGTTAGAAAATCTGTCGCCAAACATCTAATGTGTTCTGGCAGCTATCCTTAGGAGCCAGTTCCCATTTTAGTCCTAGCGTGCTAATCATCTTCGACCGTATCATCATTTACCAACAGGTGAGTTAGTGGTCAAACGCTAGCATATTAGACATTAAAAGAAAACATTTTACAATAATATTTACTGAATCAATGCATTGTCTGTCTCTTTTTTTACAGCATCTCGTCACAACTCAAATACATATAACGTAAACAAACCTAGCGCAGACATCGCTCCGTCCCGTCGTGAGTCAGCCACTTACAGTCAGTCGCATCGTAGCTCGCCGGACAACACCGACCGCGAAATATCTACCATGTCCGACCTGCCACAAGAGAGAGACGGTGAGCTAGTTTCTGTCCCTCTCGTAGGGCATCTATTCGCGACTCTAACTCATACTACCAAAAACATTTTACTATATTAAACTGGACTGTGCACTAAGCGCCAAACCGGCCCGAAAAGAAATCAACGAAGTTTGTCCCTTTCTTTTGCTGTGACCACATATTTATATACTATACATATAGTATATTCCGAGCCTATTCCGAATATAGTTCTATCAGTCTAGTTCTACCGTAGAACTAAACGGAAATAAATTTATCTTAGTTCTCTTGATACAACAATACGGAAATAAAGTTCCACCTAGTTCTATCGATTGAATAATACGGAATTATATTCTGCCAGGTTCTATTGATTATAGTATAGTACATATATAGCGCTGGCAGGTTGTTAGATAAGGACACACTCCCATCTAGGTTCCTTTCATTTGGACCGTTTTGATGTACATAGCCTTTAAAACTTTATGTTCAGAGCATACGGATGAATGAAATGAATTTGTAAAAACATCTGCTATGCACGATCCTTTTTAGGGTTCCGTAGCCGAATGGCAAAAAACGGAACCCTTATAGATTCGTCATGTCTGTCTGTCTGTCTGTCCGTCCGTATGTCACAGCCATTTTACTCCGAAACTGTTAAGACTACAGAATTAAAACTTGGTAGGTAGATGTATTCTGTAAAACGCTTTCCGATTTTTATACAAAAATAAAAAATATAAAAGTTTAAGGGGGGCATCCCATACATGGAACTGAAACAAAAAAACAATTTTTTCTTCAAACTTATACGTGTGGGGTGTCTATGGACAGGTCTTCAAAAATGACATTGAGGTTCCTAAAATCATTTTTTCTCAAAGTCAATCATTTGAAAGATAGGCGCGTCTAAAGTGGTAAAATGAAACTTTTGAAACCCTCCCCCCCCCCCTCTAACTTTTAAAGTATGCGAGTGAAAAATCTAAAAAAAATATATGCTGTAGATCTCAATAAAAACTAACAACGAAAATTGGTTTGAACGAGATACAGTCAGCAGTTTTAGAGATATGGCGACCGCAAATATAACTTTGTTTTTCATAGTGTTTGTATGAAAAACAAACAAACAATTTTTTATTTGCGAAAAATCATAGTTATGGAATACTTAACTGTGTTACGGAACCCTACGAGTGCGAGTCCGACTTGCACTTGGCCAGTTTTTATTTTTTATTATTACCTATTATATATTACCATGTCGTCCATGTCTGCCACAAGAGACGGTGAGCTAGTTTCTGTCTTTATCTTTATTCATGAAGAGGGAACGCGGAGTGCACTTTTGCATACAAATGTATTCCCCCGTTTCCTCCCTGGAAAATGCTTCTCGAGAAAAAAATCATATTTCTAAGAAAAAGAGTGATATTTCTATTTGCAATTGGTTGGTCAAAAAAAAAACAATTGATAGAGGGCGTAGCTACAGCAGACCTTGATATTTTGTAGAAACAAATTTTGCTCTAGAAGCATTTTCCAGTATCTCTGAAAGATCGAATTCGAAGTCATCCGACAGAGAACCAAAGTTATCGACATAGCTCAAAGGAATAGCAGATTGAAGTGGCAGTGGGCTGGTCACATCTGTCGTAGAACCGATAACCGTTAAGACGTGTTCTAGTGTGGAGACCACGGCTCGATAAACGTAGTGTAGAGCGCCCCTGGCGTGCTATAGTAGAGGCCAGTCCAGCAGTGGACAAATATTGGCTGCTAATGTTGATGATGCATTTTAAGAAAGTATAAATTTTATGCTCGCGACAGAGCGGGATGGACAAGTGTTTCAAAAAATAACCAACCTAACACTTGGTGCAGGTAAATCCCCCCGAGACGTGTTATCCCCCGGAGAAGAGAAGGCGACGCTGACTGTGACCACAGACACTGACACTGGACCGACCACGGACTATGGATCCTTGAGTGAAGGTGAAATGCCTACCGGCAGACGAGGTGAGACTAACCTTCTTAGTGATAAGACCGCCATTTATACTACTTTGTTTTTTTTTAATGGTAGATAGGTAAGCGTTTGACCACTATCTCACCTGATGTTAAGTGACGATGCGGTCGACGATGTAGCACGCTTACCTAGTATATACATGTTCACTCGCGATTTGAATATGTTTCTGTTGTTGTATTATTTTTATGTTGTGTGCAAATAACGTTTTTTTTTAAATTGTATTTGTATGTTTTACTACTAGCATGGCTATATCACAGTTTTACAATCATACAGTGTGAAATCGAAGGTACTTGCGCAGAGCAACGGCGGGGTACTTGCGGGGAAGCGGGTGGCGTAGATCGCGGTCCTCAATCTCGCTTAGTTTGTGCACTCGCACTTTGCGGGCCGTCGCGACAGTGTAAGATCGAGTTTCGTTGATGACATTAATTATAACGGTGCACACTTGTTGTCTGTGTATGGATGTTCCGACAGCAAAATACAACAAGGACTTATGATTTCATTTCCCCGTGTCTAACCAAATATTGTCTAATGGCGGCTGTACACACTCGTCGAGAGATCTCGTCGTGAGTCTCGGCCGAGATGTTCTCGGCGAGAGCATACGTGTACACACTCGTTTTTTCATTTGTACGGAAGATTTCGGTGACAATGGTCGCGGAAAATGCTGCTGCTGTTTGCCTTTTAAAAATTATAATAGCTCACACTATTATAATTTTTTTATTTTTTTGGTTCCATTTGATAGTACTCCAGAAATTGTAATTCACGTTCATTAGACCACATGGCCAAGCCCGACTTTACGCGAACACAGTCAACGATAAACTAACTGAACAAGTGTGTACATGCTCGCTCTCGTTTTCCTCGCGAGACTCAACGAGACCCTTTGACTCGGGCGCAAAAACCGACCAGTGACCGAGACCGACCGAGGCGAGGCACGAGAGAGCGAGACAAGGCGAATGCACCGTCTACATACTCGTTCTCGGCCTGTCTCGGTGTGTCTCGACGAGTGTGTACAGCCGCCATAATACTATTATTTGTAATGAAATGAGTTAATCTTCCGAATGATTAACTTACGTAATAAGTAGTCATAGATGGCGCCACCAATACATAATTGGGTTAACAAATGCAATCCACTAATTTCGTCGTATCGATGTATCGAACCGTGGCTTAATTGGCAGAGCACCTGGACGTGTAATCCGGGGGGTGCGGGTTCGAGTCCCGTCGATACGATGAAATTTTGGATTGTGTTTAACAATTTACAAAAATATAAAGTATACACTTCAAAGAAACATAATATATGAAATGAGTTAATTTCACGTAAAATACCTAGAGTATTAGAAAGTAGTTTGTAAAATTATTTCGCACATAACATACAGATAAATGATTAAAACAAGCAACAAATGTTCAATTAACATTAATAATATGAATTAATACGTGACAATATTTATTTTGTATAAATAAATAATACCCCCTGTATACAAAGTTATCTAGTAAAATTGAGTTTAGGGTACAAAATAACTTCAAGAAGCTTTGTGAAAAAAAATTACTATCGGCATCATTAATATTTGGTTCCTATGCAGGCAATGATCTTCTATACAAACTAAGGTTTTTAGTGTTAGTACCTAAGTACATACGCATCACGTCGCTATGATTTTGTGTAAACCAGAGTTTAACACTACTAATAAGTTTATTTGATATATTTGATACCTACCTACCTACGCTTCGCGTACGGGCTACGGATGATCACGCGATGATAGATTATTTTATTTATAAAAAGGTACTATCGTTTAGAATATCTCTGTGAAACATTCTTGATCTTTTATTTTTCAAAATCAATAACAATTATTGTCTCTTAATATATCAACTCGTAGTTTGTTTTTGACAACCCTTGCACATTTGCGGCTGATAGCGTATGTACCTAATCGGGCGGCGGTGTCGTCCGACATCAAAGCGATTCTCAACTGTATGATTGTAAAACTGTGGATATATCCACAATAATTCGAAAACAGCTAGATGTTTAGCGAAAGCTTTTCTAACTTGGTCAGCTAGCCAGGCGGACATTAGACAGTGTCCCATCACCATGCGGGGTTAGAGGTTTCTGAACGATGTTTTCCTTCACCGGAAGGCCAATGGGAAATGCGCACATACATTTTTCAAGTCCATTGGTGCACGGCGGGGATAAACCCGCGAATCAAAGCTATTCTCCCACAGCGCCCTCAATGGGTGTTAAGAGGGACTCAAGAGCTTTTTAAATTAGAATGTATCCGATTTCGATTAGAATACCTATGCAGATCTAGTTCCACTGGTGATAATGGAATAAAATATCGTCATCATCATCGTCAGCCGGTGTCAGTCCACTGCTGGACGTAGGCCTCTCCCAAGATGCGCCACTGAGCCCGATCTTCGGCTCTTCTTTTCCAGTCACTGCCCACCGCTTCACGTATATCGTCACTCCACCTGGGGCGGAAGTCTCTACATTGATCGCAATGCGTTTTGTCATCGCAAACGTTTGCTAGAATGAGATGCAGCTAGACAGTTTTTATCTGCATCTCTTTTCGTATCGACGATTATCGCTCGAAATTCAACGCTATGCATATAGAGACTACCGGCCCTGGTTATACAATAAAATATGTCAACGAGGAATAGTGTAACTCTCTACTGTATTTTCTTTTGTGATTTCTGTATTTTGAGAAAATGTACCGCCATAACCTAACGGTGTTCGGGCAGCACACAACCCTTGAGAGTCAGAGTATTCTAGGCGACAATAGTAGTGACATTCTAGCCTCTAGGATTTAATAAAAGTTAGTAGAATCGTTTTTAGGGTTCCGTGCCCAAAGGGTAAAACGGGACCCTATTACTAAGACTCCGCTGTCCGTCTGTCTGTCTGTCACCAGGCTGTATCTCATGAACCGTTATAGTTAGACAGTTGAAATTTTCACTGATGATGTATTTCTGTTGCCGCTATAACAACAAATACTAAAAATAGAATAAAGTTAGAAATAATAGAGGGTCCCCATACAAGAACCGTTTTTTTTGGCGTTTTACGCCATCTATGTACGCTTACAAATACAAATACAAATTGTTTATTGATAACACCGATGTTACAGGTCTTTGCTGATCTTACAAACTATTAAAATAAATAATTAATAGCTAATCAACATAATTCGTATACAGAGAATAAGTGACAAGTGTAAACATAAAGATAATTATTATAAATGCAGTCAAAATAGTAACAAAATATCATTGTATAAATTATAAATATAAAAATTAAATTTATATAAATTCAGGTAATTTGTAAAATTCATTAAGATTATAGAAACAGTGGCTCAACAGCCACTTCTTTAAACGTACTTTAAAGCACACAGTGGAGGGTGCATCGCGCACGGACTCAGGTAGTCTGTTATATACCGACGGACCCATTATATATATAGATATTTGCGATTTCGCGAGCTTATGCGAGGGTGTTATAAGGCGGTCTTTATATTTGTTACTTCGCAGTGCTCGTGTCTCGTTAATCCCCCGTTTTTTAAATACATGGAGATGTGTGAACGTGAATAACGCCACTACGAAAAAAAATAAGCTCACAAGGCAGAGGCAGTATTCTCAGCTCCTTGAAAAGCTCCTTGCAGGAGACGTCGTCTGTGACTCCCATGATGGCGCGCACGGCTCGCTTCTGCATCACGAACGCTCTCTGTCTGTCCGCGGCGCGACCCCATAGTTCGACGCCGTAGGTGAGAGCGCTGTGTACGCTTGCAAAATAGCACGAGCGCATCACTGCACGAGAAGCTCTTTTCGTGAGCCGCCCCAGAGCGAAGCACGAGCGACCGAGTTTACCACACAACTCGTCTATATAGTGGTCCCATACGAGTGCGCTATCAATAACGAAGCCCAGTAGCTTAGTGTGCTGGACTTGATTCAGTTTAGAGTCGCCGGCGACTACATTATACGGTTGAGGGATCATGCCGTTGAGGTTAAACGTCATAAAGAACGTTTTATCCCTATTGAGCGCCAATCCGTTCGATCTGAACCACCTCTCGAGCCGATCCACTACCAGATTTAGCTTACTTTCCAGACCGCGAACCGAGGGCGCGGTGATCACAGCTGCCACGTCATCGGCGTACATGTATATCTCCGCGTCCTCGATAGCACCCGGGAGATCATTCAGCAGCAGGCTGAATAGGGTATTGGAGAGACAGGAACCCTGCGGGACTCCCATCACATTCACCAATTCGGATGATACCACCCGACCCCTGTCACCTACAACCACTTGTGTCCTATTCGACATAAATGACGTCAGGAGGGACACGACCGGTCCACGAAGACCATAGAAGCGTAGTTTGCCCGCTATTAGTGCATGGTCGGCTGTGACGAACGCGCGCGACAGGTCGCAGCACAACAAGGCGACTTGTAGTCCCGCCTCGCGCGCGCTCAGCACGCGCCACACCACCTCCCGCACCAGGTCGGTAGTGGAACGCCCCGCCCGGTATGCGAACTGTCTGTCGGTGTAGATCTCGCGACTCGACAGAAACGAGATAATTCTCTTATTGAGTCCAACCTCGAACAATTTGCTCACGGCGGGAACGTATCGACACGGAATCGCGTGTTAACGTGTGGAGCGCGCGCACACAATGTTAGACACGTTAGACACGCTTAGTTAGGTAAACGTCCCATAGATGGCGTTATATTGAAATGTCGATCCCTAACACCTTTGTTAGACGTTAGATGGCATTATAAGAAATAAAATGTTTATTAATTATTATTTTTTGCTGTCGAAAAATTATAGTGGTATTTTTTGCTCGATCTTATAAAATACTGTAGTGTGGTACGAAACCCTACGAGTGCGAGTCCGACTTGCACTTGGCCAGTTTATTATAGTTCTTTTCGTTTTTCTATATTATATGCAAATATAATATAAACATTTTTAGTATGTATTATATTTTTTTCCTGTGTTCTGTTTTGATATCCACTGATATAGTGATATCAACGGTTTTATATTAACGTTTATTTATATATTATTTTAAGTTACAGAACGAAGATTGTCGGCTGGAGAAAGAGCGACATCTAATTATCCGTAAGTAAGATTTTCAATGTAGTTTTTTATAGTTAACAATTTATCTCGTTCTCTGTATCCTAATCGCTTCAGTCACGTTAAATTCCCGTTTTTCTATCAATAAACAATGGAATATCTCTTTTTAGGGTTTCGTAGTCAAATGGTACCTACCAACGGAACCCTATTACTGAGACTTTGCTATTCGTCCATCTGTCCGTCTTTCAGAGGCTGTACCTTTTTAACCTAAATAGGTAGAGAGTTGAAATGTTCACAAAGTATATATTACTAGGTCATACTAATTTTTTTTTTTTTATGCTGTATAGGCAAGCGTTTGACCACTATCTCACCTGATGTTAAGTGACGATGCGGTCGACGATGTAGCACGCTTACCTAGTAAATACCTGTTCACTCGCGACTTAAAGACCCTCGGGTTGTAGCTATCGGGAAACACAGACACCGGCAAGGAGTTCCATTCTTTGGTGGATCGTATTATGTAGGACGAAGCAAAACGCTTCGTGCGTGTAGATGGAACGTCCACCATGAAGCGGTGGCGCACATCGGTACGTCTGGTTGTCTAATACACTTATCCTAATACACGAGAAGAACCGTCTCTCAACATCAGGTGATATAGTGGACAATCGCTTGCCTATTTAACAAAAAAAAAATACAGGACCGTTTAAAAAACGAAAGGACACCGACTTCAAATGCCGCGCTGTTATTTTTCAGTTCCAAGTTTGAGGTGTTTATTTCTAAATCTCTTGAGATACTTATCAGATCTCGATGAAATTACTATGGTATTACCCTTGGAATATCTCCTTTCCAACAAATAAAGAATCGTCAAAATCGGTTCATTAACGACGGAGTTATCTGCAAACAAACATTTAAAAAAATATTTAAATGATGATGAATTATAAGTTTTTTTTATATCATAAAGGCCAGCGTTTGATCACTATCTCACCTGTTGTTAAGATGATGATGATGATGCGGTCGAGGATGGTAAACACGCTAGGCCTAGAATGAAAACTGGCTCTCAAGGATAGCTGCCGAAACACATAGATGTTTGGTGACAGACTTTCTAACTTGAGGGTGGTAGTTGGCCAGTCTTACCACCATGCGGATGCTTGGGGGTTTCTTAACGAAGTTTTTTCTTCACCGGAGGGCCACTATCAAAAGCGCACAATACAATTTTTCAATAGAAAAATCCATTGCTGCACGGCGCGGATTGATATCGGTACCTCTGGCAACAAAACCGACCATTCGCCCACTACACAACCGGGCCTTCGAAGTTATATTGTGATGATGATATCGTGAGTATGTACCTGAATAAACGATATTTGTGTGTTCATTTCAGATCAGTACAACAAACATCAACAGCTGAACAGATGGAGAGCACCCTGCGCTCCGTGACGGCGGAGCTGGCTCGCTGCAGAGAGCTGCTGGCCGCGCGGACCAAGGAGGTGACACGACATGTACACATGTAGCGCTCATTACACGACATGTACACATGTAGCGCTTATTACATGACATGTACACACGACATGTACACATGTAGCGCTCATTACACGACATGTACACATGTAGCGCTTATTACATGACATGTACACACGACATGTACACATGTAGCGCTCATTACACGACATGTACACATGTAGCGCTCATTACATGACATGTACACATGTAGCGCTTATTACATGACATGTACACACGACATGTACACATGTAGCGCTCATTACACGACATGTACACATGTAGCGCTTATTACATGACATGTACACATGTAGCGCTCATTACACGACATGTACACATGTAGCGCTCATTACATGACATGTACACATGTAGCGCTTATTACATGACATGTACACACGACATGTACACATGTAGCGCTCATTACATGACATGTACACATGTAGCGCTTATTACATGACATGTACACACGACATGTACACATGTAGCGCTCATTACACGACATGTACACATGTAGCGCTCATTACACGACATGTACACATGTAGCGCTCATTACATGACATGTACACATGTAGTGCTCATTACACGACACGTACACACGACATGTACACATGTAGCGCTCATTACATGACATGTACACACGACATGTACACATGTAGCGCTCATTACACGACATGTACACATGTAGCGCTCATTACACGACATGTACACACGACATGTACGCTACACATGTAGCGCTCATTACAGTATAACTACTCCTCCGGTAAATAAAACTACAACTAATATTATAAAGAGAGAAGAAGAAATAGTTACGATACGTGTGACTTAAGTAGTCTATTATTGCACGGCGCGAAGTTAGCAACCGAACGCAGCGAGGGTTCTACGCTGTGCAATAATAGACAACTTAAGTCACCAGTATCGTATATTAATTTATAGCTGTCAGTGTGACATAAACCCACACTTTATGCTTGCTACGCTTTTCCGTTAAATAGAAGATTATTGCACGGCGTGAAGTTGGCACCCGAGCAATAATCGACTATTTAAGTCACGGAAAAGCGTGCCTAAAGTGCGGGCTTAGGTCACACTGTAAAAACTTATATTATAAACCAGATATTAAAAGTGGGTGTAAATCATCTGTCCCATGTTTTACCTAATTGCTAAGAAGATAAAACCGGCCTTTCGGCACAAAATAAATAACTGTTAAAAATGTTCCCCACCGCTGCTGGATGACTAGTAGAAAATGCTTTTATCATTAAGTCCTCTTTTTGTACATTTTTTTGTCCAATAAAGTATTTACAAACAAAGGGACCATCCATAAAGTACGTCACACTATAAGGGGGAGGTAGGGGGTCGATGAATTGTGACATTATGTGACAAAGGGTGGAAGGGGGGTCCTATGTTTCGTAACGTACATTTCAATGCCTAATTTAAACTTACACGAAAAACTTAAAAATATTCCCAATTCTTGTATGAGCGTTGGACATAAGGTTTGAATTGTTTTGTTGGCTAATTTCGGTATCTGCTGTTATAATTCAATAATTTCTAGATGTGAAGATATAAAATACTAGCTGACCCGGCGAACTTCGTACCGCGAATATAAATAAACTGTCCAAGTGCGAGTCAGACCCGGCACGCAGGGTTCCGATTGAACAATATTTGCCGGGAAAATACGTTTCTTGTATGGGGACCCCTTACATTTTTAATTTAATTTAGTTTTTATTATCTGATCTTGCAGCTATTTCAATACACACCATGAGTAAATGTCAAGTCTTTATCTATTAAGGTTTGTAAGATCGAGCATAAAAAGCCTTAAAAACACGATTCTTGTATGGGGACCCCCTTTATTATTTAATTTTATTTTGTTTTAATCGGTGTTTTATACACAAATAGCGACTATCCATGTATGGAAGCGCCATAATGAGAACCATCAAAATATTTCAATATAATGACAAACATTTCTGAACGATCCAAACAAAATTTTTCCATATTTTCTCACCGTTTAAACCTTCCCTGGACAACGACAAACATTTCAAAACCAAAATACGCTAATTCGGCCCAGCCGTCCTCGAGTTTTAGCGAGACTAACGAACAGCAATTGATTTATATATATAAGATGTGACGTTACACTATGGCTCACCAATGTGATCCACTATGTTTGACTGGGGAGGGGTCAAAAAATCGCGAAATTAGTGTGACGTACTTTATTTATGGATGACCCCCAAACAGTTCCAGTCAGTCTTCTGTTCTGTAATGTTGTCTTTTGGGTATAGTAATACCTTTACCATACCGTAAGTATCTTTGATTAGTTAATTCGTATAGTTGGCCAAATTATATTGAAATATGATGTATATTTGTAGGTATATACACTAAGACTGTATCAATATTAAATGTAAATAATGCCCGTCCCAATATGTTAGTAATAATTGCAAAGTTTATGTAGCTAGAATAGCTTAATAGCATTGCGAATATTAAATTATTATTTAATATAAATTAATTCTACTGAATAATATCGTATTATATAAAATTTATAAAAATTGTTACATAAAAATGTATGCCAATTATAGAACAATAGAATTAGCAATGTAGTAGTAGGATTACATAAAATGGGTCATCTCATACCGCGACACGACGCGCCGAGACGCGGCAAGCATATTTAAACATAGTTACATATAATATCGTTTAAAAACTAAAAAACAACCGACTTCAATGCCGCGCTATTCATTTTCAGTACCAATTTTGAGATGTTTATCTCAATATCTCTGGAGATACTTATCATACCTCGATAAAATTACCATGGTACCACACTTGGGATATCTCCTTTCGAACAAAAAAAGAATAATCGAAATCGGTTCATAAACGACGAAGTTATCCGCGAACAAACATAAAAAAAAATAAAAAAAATATATATATACAGTCGAATTGAGAAACCTCCTCCTTTTTTTGAAGTCGGTTAAAAATAGTACTTTATTTACTACACAATGAGATACACATTTCATTGAGATAATTGGTGGCATCTGGCTACACCGCGCGGCTTCTGGCTGCGCCACGCTAGAAGCCACGTGATATAAATTAGAACTTTATTTACTACATGATAAGATACAAATTGTATTGAGATAATTTGGTGGCGTCGCGCGCTTTACTGCTCCACGGGGCTTCTCGCTACGCCGTGCGAAACCACAAGCATCGTAATGTAGCGTCGCGTCGCGTCTCGATATGAACTGACCCTAAAGGGAAGTAAAGGTAGCCTAGCAAAAGTACCTAAAATCATAGAAGCCGATGTTTTGTATCACAAGCGACGATACCGAGCTACATAATGCAGCTGTCACTCTGTTAAACACCTGCGATCTTAAGGGGGTGATACATTGGCGAACCGGCTAGCCAGCTGTGTAAATAGTTGGCTCGCCGGCTCGTTGGCTTTCGTTGGTGATACACTGGCGAGCAAAACAGTCTACTCTGATCGTTGGCGAAGTTTTTTTGCACCGCGGACTTAGAATTTCAAGCATGCACATAGAGCCAGCGAGAAGATCTGCCGGTTTTTAAGTCCGCAGAATTTTAAAGTGCTCCATTGGCGGTTTAGACCTTTGGCTAGCGAGTTCGTTGGCACTAGACAATTCTGGTGTTATGATATTATTATAGTTAAGTTTTCGTTGGTAAGTACGTAATTTTATAGTTCCTACTATGTTGTAGTCATTATATTTATGTAATATTATATACATGCTTATTTATAAATAAAATAAGTTTGATGTAGATTGTTGTTTTATTTTAGAAGTATCTATTGCTATGAGTATACACGTAACATAGTTATCTGTACGTTATTATTCAAAAAGTATGTTTATCACAAAGTCAATATCAACATCTTATAGTGGTACTATTAGCATTTATTTACCTCATACCGACCACTTTGGTGGTAGGACACTATCTAGTGTCCGCCTGGCCAACTATGGCAGCTACCACCTTCAAGTTAGAAAATGTGTCGCCAAACATCTATAGTGTTGCGGCAGCTGTCCTTGAGAGCCAGTTCCCATTCTAGGCCTTGCGCATCATCACTTACCAACAGCCCGCTTATCACGAAATTTGACAGTTGATTATTGAATAAACAAAATGACGGCGACTCAGCTATTCAGGCTCCATCTCTGTCGTTCGTTCATTCCAATCCCTATCGTGATAAGCCTGCTGGTCAGATATTGCCTGCTACATCATCGACCGCATCGTCACTTAACATAAGGTGAGATAGTGGTCAAGCGATACCCATTTTCGTATAAAAATAAAATTTTCAAACGCTAGCCTAAATGTTACAAAAAAAATTGGTTGTCTGTAAAGTTGGTTTGTGGACGATAGTTTAACGTGACAACGTCATAACAAAACATTGATAAAATCGGCACATGCGTACAATAAGCGTAACGGGACAATGAGCGTAACGGGACAAGGAGTGTAACGAGACACTTCCGTGCATGCATGCAGCCTGATTTCATCGATCTATTAGACGTTGTCACGTCAAAGACTGCGTTGATATAAAAGAATCTAAACTATCCTATCCAATGGGCGTCTCACGCTACGTTTACATATTCGCGGTCTCTAGCACCGTTTAATCGATTGATTGCAGTCAGTAGGGCGAAGCTCCCAGTGCTCGGCAAACTTTCTGACTCCCGAACTAGCTAACAGACTGCACCGAGCGAGAGGGTTGTCCGAAATGCGCGACAGTCCAGCCCACACCGCTCATTTCACCATGCACATCGGTACTCTTGTGCTGTCTGATGAGGTAATATTTTGTTTAACCTTACCTAATAGTGTTGTGGTAGAACCAACGACTTTTCTCTTCCTATATTAAATCCGACTGTGCACTCAGCGCAAAACCGGCCCGAAAGAGACTTGCACGGAGTTTGTCCCTTTCTTTAGTAGGGACCATATTATACTGTACATACAGAATAGTACATACAGCACTGGCAGGTTGTTAGACAAGGACACTTCCTTCTAGGTTCCTTTTGTTTGGACAGTTTTGATGTTAGGTACATCAATTCAAATCATAGCAATTAGAACCTTATGTTCAGAGCATACGGATTAAATTGAATTTGTCCAAAATCTGCTGTGCGCAATCCTTATAAAGTAAATCCATGGATAGGACTTCTGCTGGACCGCCTGGGGCGGTGCCAACACTTTGTCAGTGACTTAGTTGTTAAATAGACATACTGTTCAATTTAAAGGACGAATGTTCCGATGGAATCACGGTATATGAGTCTTTCTATATAACATATGTCATAATTCAAGATAACAGGCGCAGTGCTGTGACGCGTGACATTCTGACAATACTTACTCTGTTGTATGGCACCTTAACTGTCATAGGTAGACGTCATCATCATTTTACAATCTGGTGATGAGCTCAGTGGCGTGCTATAGGAGAGGCCTGTGTCCAGCAGAAGATGGAAATTGGCTGATAAAGATGATGATGACTAAGTTGTGTCCAGTTGCTGTTCTGTCGTAAAACTATATAAGTTTGGATACATTTAAACAGCCTCTAAATGAACTCCCAAACTTCTTTATTTCTAGATTTGGGACACACGTTTGTCTATGGCATAGAAAAACGTGTCTGAGAGTGTCAGAAATGCATATACAGTCCGGCAAGTATAACTTGGCGTGCCTGTGCGCCACTGTTCTTTTACTTTGTACTTTGATAACAGTTTCTCTTAAACCACTTTTAATTACTTTTGGCATTATTGAACTATTTTAATGTAGCAGATTTATCAACAATAATGTCGCGGTAATCTCTCAAACGTCAAACTCATAGTTTCAATTAAAAGAATTAGTTCCAAAAACCACCACCGCCAAGTTATACTTGTGGCTCTGTACTCTGTGCATTTCTGCACCTTAGAAACAGATACGTTGAAATGACTGAAAATTTGTGCATCATCTGTATTGGCTATAGAGAAGGAGCAAAATCTTCGAGCATTTACCAATGGAGATGTTAACGTTGTAATCCGCAAACATTTTTTTCTGCCGATACTTACGGGGGACGAGGTAAACACGCATTGCAAATCACTCATTTTAACGATCCCGCACACTAGCTTGAAACACGCACACAGTATTAAAAATACAGCGTAGTTACGCACGCTCATATGGCCAATAATGGCTATATGGCCAGCAGAGGGGTACGCCTTGCATTGACATCTCCATTGGTAAATGCTCGAAGAGCAAAATGTAATATAATATTAAGCTAAATATTGCAATGTGCAGCAATGTTTGTACTATAAAGCAGATTTGCAACATAGTCAACGTCATCATCAAGGTATGACTATGACATCAACTTGACCTGAAATGTGATTGACTCAACTTTCTGACCTCATTTTACGAAAACTTTAACAATTTTGCTACTTGACACTGGCTAAATACACTAATTGTGTGAAGCCATAATTAAACTAAAAAAAAAGACAAGTGCGATAGCTGGAAAATTGATGCTCTGCAAGCGTGGTTAAAAACTGTGTGGTTGCTGCATTAGTTATACCGAAGCTTAAAAAAATTTTAAATAGAGAATACAGAGGGTTCAGTGTTATAGCGGGAGAATGGTCTGCTTTGACACCAGATGTACCGAGTTCAATCCTCACCGTGCACCGATAGATTTTTCTATCGTAAAATGTATGTGCACTTTTCACAGTAGGCTCTAAGGTGAAAGAAAACATCGTTAAGAAACCCCCAACCCCCGCATGGTAGTAGGACTATCTAGTGTCCGTCTGGCCAGCTACCACCCTCAAGCTAGAAAATCTCTCGCCAAACATCAAATGTGTTCCGGCAGTTATCCTTGAAATCCTTGTAGGCCTAGTGGGCTACAATCCTCGACTGCATCATCACTTACCAACGGATGAGATAGACGTCAAACGCTAGCCTATATGATATAAAAATAGTATATTACGATACGTGTGACTTAAGTAGTCTATTATTGCACGGCGTGAAGTTACAACTTATCACATACACATACATATCAGCAAATAGACAACTTAAATCACGAGTGTCGTATATTATTTTAGCACAGTGTGACGTAAACCCGCACTTTACGCACGCTTTTCCGTGACTTAAATAGTCGATTATTGCACGGCGCGAAGTTGGTTGCTAAACGCTAATTGTCGTTAAACTAAACGTCGTGCAATAATCGACTATTTAAGTCACGGAAAAGCGTGCGTAAAGTGCGGGTTTAGGTCACACTGTGCTATAAAAATAGTTAGATAATTATACACCAACAGGCAGTATTACACTCTCGCGACAAAGCCCTGGTACTGACATGGAAGTTGCATGAACAAAAGGTGGCCATGACGAGGTTACCACCGGGGCGGGTGGTTCCCGTCGACTTCACCATGGAGTATGACGTACGCTTCAACGACGACTTTGTCAAATACTTGAAATATGTATGTTTATTAAACAGTTATTTACCTACTATTATTTTATCGGATCTAGGTATTTTACAACATATTAGTTAGTAACTTCTTACTTGTACAGTGGTATACGAGTAGGTTTCCTATAACTAGGTATATATATATATTAAATTATAAATCTACATCTAAATGTTGTTTATACATTTTGATATATTGAATATTATCGTTTTATCATTTGAATATTAAAATCCAATTTTATTGTTAATAAACGTACCTACATAAAAGTCAACTAACTTGGTTCGCAACAAATCCATAAAAAAGCTGGTACGACGCGACCTCCGATCCTCAACATCCTCCTATCCTCCTACACGATCCGATCCTCTAACACGCTCTTGATTAAAGAATCAACTGAGCAGAATCGGGGGTCGAAAGTGTTCGTCCAGCCTCTGGGTAGAAGCCACCTCACAAAGCTGACAACGTCAACGGGGAACGTCGTCGCATCCAAGCCGGAGATTCTGTCGGAAGTTGAAGACTTCTACGGCAAGCTCTACGCATTGCATGCTTCAAGGCCCGAATCCGATACTGAGGATTCTAGAGCCACCTCAACCCGCCACTTCACAGAAGATCTGCCAGAAATTAGCCGAGACGAAATCGTGATGGCCCTTAAACAACTCAAAAATGGAAAAGCCCCAGGAGAAGACGGAATCACAACGGAGCTTTTAAAAGCCGGAGGAGCTCCAGCAGTTCAACAGCTTCAGCAGCTCTTTAATTCCGTTCTTTTCACTGGGAGAACTCCTCAGGCATGGAACAGAAGCATGGTGGTTTTGTTTTTCAAAAAAGACGACAAAACCCTATTGAAAAACTACCGCCCGATTTCGCTTCTGAGCCATGTCTACAAGTTGTTTTCAAGGTTCATCACGAACCGTTTTGCACGAAGACTCGACGAGATTCAACCTCCGGAACAGGCCGGGTTTCGAAGCGGTTACGGCACCATAGACCACATCCACACGGTGCGGCAGATTGTACAGAAGACCGAAGAGTACAATCGGCCCCTGTGCTTAGCATTTGTGGACTATGAGAAGGCCTTCGACTCAATCGAAACCTGCTCTGTTCTCGAGTCCTTGCAGCGTTGCCAAGTCGACTGGCGATATATCGAAGTGATGAGAAGTCTATATAATGCCGCAACATTGTTTGGCTTTTGCCACTCAATATGCGCCTGAGATTGTGATATTTTACAATCAGCCTCTTCCGCTTATTATTTAAAAATATCAATCGTACGGTGCATACTAGGGCATTTACCGACCTTTCTATTTAGACGGTTGTGCCAGCCTTCGATTGCGTTTGTTGTCTTGTGAAGCTCTCCGTGGCAGGAAATGAGAGCGACATTTTTTCCCAGCCACTGGTGGGGACATATACGCTTGGAAGGCTGTCACTGCGTAACCATCGAGACGGTTATACATGAGATGCAGCCACGCTTCCGGAATATTCGCGACAGGGAGAAACGCGAGCGCCGCACACTCCCTTAAGTATTTCTTTCCACCGGCCACTTCGGTGAGCTCAAGATCATCTGCTTTCTTCCATAGGGCCTTCGAAAAGTGAAAAAAACACCCAGAGACGTGGACTTCCGGGAATACGTGGCGCAACGCATTGATAGCGGCCATTTCAAAATCTATTTTGAAATTGGTCGGCTGAAATTCGGGGACGGCATCTTTTAGAAGGCGAAAGAGGCGTTCGTAGGTCTGCTGAGTTTTATTAGGCAACAAGCAAAATACGACAGGCACGATCTCGTTTTTTTTTGTTACCGTTGCTCATGTCTGCGTGAATTGTGTATATTGGCTTACATGGTCCTGAGCATGAATCAAAGGTACCATCAACGAGAAAGTACCTTACGTACTTTAACGCTTCTCGGCCACTTTGAGACGCAAACCCAAGAATGTGCTCCTCGCTTCCGTCGTCTACAAACAGGAAGTCGTTTCGAACGGACTCGACCAATTCAATATCGCCAACAGTCTTAAAAGTACTAGACTTAGTTACCTACTTTATGAAAGGCATTCCTGCTGCTATCGTAGATATAATTGGCCTTTTACATTTTTGAAAGCGGGTATCTCGTTCACGTACTCGTCTGTTTTGAGTTTCTTACATTCGCTTTCAAAAATGGATGGAATTGGATCAGAATCCGTTCAAACGCGCTTCCAGTTGTCTACGACGATGAAAACTTGTTCACCTTTAAAGTCTGATAAGCAGGTATGAGGTTGCTCCCGTAATACCAGGGTTAGCGTGTCATTCACAGTTATCGAAGACTTGCAATAACCACTGGTGCACGCCCAAATGGAAGAACCATTTTGGTTGTTTTTATTTCTTCGATACCTGTGCCCAGCTTTTAAAAGGATCTTACCCCCTTTCGAACTTTTAATAAAAGAACGGTGGCGGTTGGTCGTTGCTGCTACTACTCGCCGCAGGGGCAGACGACGTGCTCGGTCCAATTTTCTGCGTAGTCGCTGTAGCCGGCCCTTCTGGATTTAGGGTCTCTACGACAGGCGTGACATTTTGATTTACCACTTCCCCAATATCAACACCAAGTACAGCAATCAGTTCCTCGAGATCCACTGTAAAGATTTTAATATTAGTATACTTTAAATAAAGATAATTACTAAAAGATACTTTATTTAATCAATAATGTATTGAAAACAAACTTACTTTTGATGTTTGGATCATAAACAAGAAGAGATTGCCGCAAACTTGAAGCACTAAATGTTGGAGGAAGCGAGTACCGCTAGGATATAAGTGTTCTGTGGCGTGTACCTACGTGTTTCTCTGTCTAGCCTGTAATTAAAAATAAGTCTTGATCAATATCTAAAACTAAATAGGTTCCCAGCAAAGTTTACAGCGAAAATACTTAATCAACCTCAATACCTTCACTTAGCAATCAAATTTTAATGTAGGTAATGCACTAGAAATATTTAATTTACCAACTCGAACCAAACAGCCTATGATACCGTCTTTTCTCTGAACATATATAATTTACATATAATTTATATATTACATTTATATATAAGGGGTAAATCATTGCATCTCACAAAATGTTAAAGCATAAAATTTCTATTCTAGTCAAAATAAAATACGTTGTATAAAAACTTAATACATAACTGTTCATGTGCGTACGTACTTATATAATCACCACTTATAAAATTTAATCTACTTTATAAAAATTCTCAGAAACAATCCTAGGTGGCAACAAAGAAAAATACTCACAAACATACATACGCGTGAAACACATTACCCTGCTCTGGCAGTTGAATAAGAATTAGAAATATTTTTCTTAAGCCATTAATTATTAGACAGTACCTACTATTCTAAGAAACCTTCAATGAGAAAAAAAACACCCGGAGAAAAAAATTATGAGATCGGACATCATGATACGTTATAAAAGGGTTATTTGTCACTTATCTAGAATATCTAGGTAGGTAAATACGTAAGTTATTCTGAGTTTATCTTATGTAAGTAAGCAAAAGTAACACAAACAGGACTTACGTGACGTCTTGCAATCCGTGTGCGACTGGTTGTTCTTCTGCAAGGCTCCTTAGTTTAACAAGGCCTACCTACCCGTTATTTTGAACATTGACTAATATTTTTAACCGACTTCAAAAAAAGGAGGAGGTTTCTCAATTCGACCGTATATATATATATATATATATATATATATATATATTTTCTTATGTTTGTTCGCGGATAACTTCGTCGTTTATGAACCGATTTTGATTATTCTTTTTTTGTTCGAAAGGAGATATCCCAAGTGTGGTACCATGGTAATTTTATCGAGGTCTGATAAGTATCTCCAGAGATATTGAGATAAACATCTCAAAATTGGTACTGAAAATGAATAGCGCGGCATTGAAGTCGGTTCTTTTTAAGTTTTTAAACGATATTATATCTATTTCTGGGGGTAGATAAAAAGTTATATCCAATAGACAGATTCACAGACCTGCTACATATCAAACTTTATCGCGTACAGCGGCCCCCATGAGACTGACCTTGAACGGAGTTTGTCCCTTTCTTTTGTATGGACAACTTATATATGTACCAAACATATAGTATAGAACATATATACATATATAGGACTAGCAGGTTGTTAGACAAGGACACACTCCCACCCTGGTGTTTCTCAATTGGGCCGTTTTGTTCTACAAAGCAATTACAACCTTATCGTTATAGCATACGGATTAAATTGCATTTGTCAAAACATCTGCAGTGCACCATTCTTTTATATTACGTCTATGGACAGAGTAAAACATAATTAAAGGTTTTTTTTAAATTCGTTATGTCTCCGCACGATTAGTATCAGGTAAGTTTCAAGTCAAAGTCTAATCCAAATCATACCCTAAGTAAAGATGTGGACTTTACTGAAGATTTTACATTGGAATTTTGGTAAAAACGCAAATAGCATGTTATTTATCATAGTGCTTTTTCCCTACACTCGCACACATTAACCGGCACACACAAGTTTTAGGAAAAATACAATGAGAGCATACACACTTTTTCACGTTCCCGCCAAAACTCATTCAATGTATTTTTGCTCTTCAGTAGTTGGTTTGCCGCGTCAGCTCCAGCTCTATCAAAGAGGTTGATTCCAAACTTATTGGGGTGATTTTAACTTACTTATTGAAAATAGCGCCATGTATTTAAACTTTTGTTAATGTGGGTAAATATTGAGGCTAACGAACGATTCGAATAGAGGAAGCCTCCAGTCCAGCACCGGACACAAAGCAGATTCTGTGCAAAAAGAGAACCATCGTGGCGTTACGATGAACTAACATTCAAGGGTGACGAAGGAAGGTACTTACCCACCTAGTAGCACACGATAATAATAAGAGTGGGTACCTACCAAGCATCAAATTTTTTTTGTAATGACAGTAATGACAATGACAGCAGTGTTGTCAATGCAACAAAAACAGTAAATTAAACGACCGACCGACGCGACCTCAATTTCTACGACGGTTATCTTTTTGCACAGACTCCAATAATCATAATAAATCAATAAGTTCGTTAAATATAATTTATTAAATTATTAAAAACAAACTCTCCAAAATAATCATTATTCAATAAAGCTCCGATCGCAAAAGAGCATTTTTTTCCAACGGTACTTCGTGAAAACAGTTCGTATTATCGCGTAGTTGGCTCGCCGTCCTGCAGTCGACGTAACGATAACTCGACCTGGTAAAACGCGCTGTTCCAACGCTCACCTTAAAAAGACTTCGACGAAACGAGAGTCGACGTGGCGGGAATCGACTTAAAAGGAGTTGGAATGATAGGAACCATTCGATTTAAGGTCGTTTAAAAAACTAAAAGAACCGACTTCAAATGCCGCGCTATTAATTTTCAGTATCAAGTTTGAGGTGTTTATCTTTATATCTCTGGAGATATTGAACATATCTCGATGAAATTGCAATTGGGACCACCTGTGAAGTTTATACCCTTTCAAACAAAACAAATAGTTTTCCAAATCGGTTCAAGCGTCTTCGAGTAATCAGTGAACATTCATAAAAAAACCCTAAAAAGATTCCGACGATTTGAGAACCTCCTTCTTTTTGTGAATTCGGTTAATAAAATAACAAAATTACTGTAATAATCATCATCATCAACCAACAAGGTACTGCCCACAAGTTAGGAAATCTGTCACCGAAACGACTAATGTGTTTCGGCAGCTGTCCTTGAGAGCCAGTTCCCATGGTAGACCTATCGTGCTACCAGACTCTACCACTTCGTCATTGGCAATCAAGTGAGATAGTGATCAAACGCTTGCCTAAATTAAATTTAAAAAAAGAGTGTGTGTACTTATGTACACGCGTTAGAAGTTATACTTCTTTGGCGTATGGAAAAAAATAACTAAAATGCAGTACGATAAATATTAAAATTAATCAAAAAGATTTTATTTAAATAAAAAAGGTTTTATTAACGTTAAAATATGACGTTCTTACGAAACACGTGTTCTAAATATAATAATATCGTTTAAAAACTAAAAAAGAACCGACTTCAATGTTCATTTTCAGTACCAATTTTGAGATGTTTTATCTCAATATCTCTGGAGATACTTATCAGACCTCGATAAAGTTACCATGGTACCACACTTGGGATATCTCCTTTCGAACAAAAAAAAATAATCAAAATCGGTGCATAAATGACGAAGTTATCCCCGAACAAACATTAAAAAAAAATAAAAAAATATACGGTTGAATTGAGAAACCTCCTCCTTTTTTTGAAGTCTGTTAAAAATTACTAGAATATACAACTTGAACATAGTTATCAATTTTCATGCCACCTAGAACTAACTTCACGATGTAGAATTTAGGTGTCGGTGTGCGCGCATCGTCAAAATTCACTCTCATCATTTTTCTCTATCGCGCCAAAAGAAGTATAACTTCAAAAAACTAGTCTGATACAGCTTCGCCTGCGTGGATAGTATTTTTTTAGATTTAGGTGAATAGTGAGCAAAGTTCAAATAAATATTTTCCTATAATTCGACCAGCCCCCTGATTCTCAATTATTCGACAATCTATTCTGATTCGGAAGCTCTATTTTTTAATTTGAATATTGTAAAATCCGTGAGCCATTTGGTCGCGAATATCTTACCAATTAGAATCACTGATTCTTAGGGAAATGATTAAGATCGTTTAAAAACTAAAACCACCGACTTCCATGCCCCGCGTCAATTTCAAGTCAATTTCAGTAGCAAGTTTGTGAAGTTTATCGTTTATCTCTGGAGATACTTATCAAATCTCGATGAAATTAAAATGGGACCACCTCGGAAACGTACCATACCGATTAAAAAAATAATCATTCAAATCGGTTCACAATTGACGGATTAATTGCGTAACATACACACAAAAAAAATAAAAAAAATCATACAGACGAATTGAGAACCTCCTTCTTTTTGGAAGTTGGTTAAAAAAGAATCCTTATGGGATCACTTTGTTGTCCGTCTGTCTGTCTGTCCGTCTGTCAAGACCATTTTACTCAGGAACGCGTAAAGATATCAAGTCGAAACTTATAACGGTCTCTTTTGGCTGTGAAAAAATCAAACTTATAAGTTAACGCAATCAAAAGATATGACCGTTTATGTCGCATATTTTCCTTGGCCGGTTTTTTTAAATTGATATATCAAAAGTAACCGATCGGAGTATTGTGAATTGCAAAAATCCGAGTCTAAGGTGAGGCAGTTTCTGAATCCAAATTTGCTTTAGAATGATTGAGAATAGTTCTGCAGGTGTCCCTGATGGAAATTGCAGTGACGATACCGTCTAATATCGAATGTGCGCAAGAGCTAAATTTAAAAGCCCTTTCCGTTAAAAAACCCTACCGATTAAAAAAAGAATTATTGGAATCGGTTTACAATTGACATTACACATTTACATTGCTCCAATGGCGTAACATACATACAAAAAATAAATTAAAGAAAAAAACATACAGATGAATTGAGAACCTTGAATCCTCCTTTTTGGAAGTCGCTTGAAAAAAGATGTTACTTTGAAGACCATAATTATATATGTATACTAGCAGCCCGCCCCGGCTGCGCACGGGTAGAACATAATATATGCCTACAAAATTTGCATCAGTTTGTTGCATCGAATATAAAATATGAACATATTTAACAACCATCGTCATATTTCATCCAATTTACACAAAACCTTAACGAATTATGCACCTAAACCTTCCTCATAAACACTCTGGCTATTGGTGAAAACCGCATGATAATCCGTTCAGTAGCTATTGAGATTATTGCGAACAGACAGACAGACGCAGTGATGAACTTTGTTTTATAATACTTACGTATTGATATTGGACGGCTGTACGAGCTACGCATCGTACATTCTCACCTTTTCACCGCATTAATTGTAATTTAGACTAAGTCAGCAAACTGCACCTCAATATACATTTCTTATTTTAATTTAGTTCGCAATTGACCGCGCCGTGTCGCGTACTCACCTAGCACTCACTTTACCTAGCACCTAATTTTCTTAGCACTTTATATTATAATTTGTACATTAAACTTTTTAGCATTTAAAACTATTTTCAATTACGATCCTTAAGCCAGCCTAGGGTTCGTACAACGGCCCTTTGGCGTAAAGGATAGTTACCCTGATTCTGACCCGACGGTCGTTGGTTCTAATCCTATATATACCTACCAATGAAAGTTTTATGTGCATTCATGAATCATGAGTTTTCGTACAGTGGTAGTGGAATCATTAAATCTACCAAAAAGTAGCTTACCACCAAGGAGTACATCTGCCGCCGTAACCTTACGGCGTTCCCCGACGCAAAATGTAGGGGTAATATACGTTTAACGTGTGTATCTGTGTGTCTGTCTGTAGCATCTTAGCACCTAACCGGATGAACCAATTTTGTTTTTATTATTGATAGTTTTTTTTTGTTTGATAGATGTCTTCATCGAGAGTTTTCTTAGCTTTGATTCATGAAAATTCGTTCAATCGTTATAAAATTATGAACTTTTTTCTAGTTATTGCGCTATGAAATCAACTTTCATAGGTCTGATCAATTCGAAAATCTTCTTCTTCAACGATATTGTAAGAACATGGAAGCCTCCTGGACTCTACAGAATACTCAAATCCTCACCAACTTACAGCTCAGATTTTAAATGTCGTGTTTAGAGTCATTGGTAAAAGCTATTATATGTACATAGATCAGTCGGGGTGGTTTAAAATATTATATTATATTATTATATATATAGATGAATATTATTTTATACAATAGATCATATTATTATACTATATTCACTTCAAATTGATTGTGATCGGTGAGGATCTACAGCATAGCTAAGCTTATAATAATATTTTCGTAGTAACTATGACCTAATCTGTGGTTTCACTGCAAATATTTGATTAATTTTGCGATGCGTGTTTGTGAAATTCGTGATATCTTCTAGAGTTTTCATTTGAATTATATACTGTAAAGGACAATTTTAATCTATAATATGTGGCCAAGCTAATTAACGTAATTATTTGGATAAGGATTAATACTATATACTTGAAAATAGCCTTGGATGTTATGTAATATTTTTTAACAAAAATTTTAAGATTAAAATGGTTACTGTGAGTCAACCTTAAGAGATAGACATATGCTGTCGCGGACTTTTTTGTAGGTCTTATTAAGTTGTACAACTCTTGCATAGAAAATATTCTTCTATCTATTTTCAATTAAGCAGCGTTCGTTAGAAACGTGTTTTTTCGACGGTTTATTTGCCGACTTAGGTTGCAAATTAGGTCTCCACGAATGTACCTTTGATTTAAACGGGATAATATATAGCCTATTTTCATTCCGAAAGTCCATTCTATGTATTAGTGAAAGAATTTTTTAAATCGGTTCAGTAGTTTTTGAGCTTACTCATTACAAACATACAAAAATACAAATGTTCTCTCTTTATAATATTAGTATAGATTTCTTTCTCCCCCCTCTGTCTGTCTCACCATCTACAGCTTTCCTCTATCAGTAACGTCGAATGACGCGTAAAATGTTGTTAGTACTAAGGTCTTAAAAATATTTCCATACTTCAGGAAGAACTGCCGCTAATTATTTGTGATGTGGATAAACAAAAAGTGCCATTCGCCCGTTGCACGCTTCCACTGAAAGATGTGCTACTGCATGCTAATTTACGGACTGATTTCTCTTTGCCTCTGGTGAGCTCACGTTTTGTAGTTTTCAGATGATTTTGATAGGTTTCGTGTGACATTGAATATCTTTTGGGCTCGGGTAAGATACCAATGCGTATCTTTTTTATGTCTTATAGGTTAGCGTTTGAACACTATCTCGCCTGGTGGTAAGCGATAATGTGGTCAAACGCTAACTTAGCAGTGGATACCTGAACAGTTATCTGTGGATGTGAAGTGATAGAATAGAATATAGATGTTCCGCCTGACTTGCTACCAAAAAGTACCTTACTCAAGAAGAAAATCTGGCGCCATAATCTTACGGTGTTCCGGCAGCACGCAGCCATTGACAGTCAGATTATTTTAGGCCCACCGTGAGCACCTTGTTTACGTTGTTGTTCATCTTCGATCTTCGCTTTCCAACAGGCAAGATAGGGTTCAAACGCAGGCCTATGAGATATAAAAAAAAATTGAACATTTTTTGGTACGGTAGGGAAAACACATGGTAAGTATATAGATATGTCTTGGTAACTGTGTATTATGTATAACTGGTGATCCGAAATTTCTAGAAATCTGGATTAAGCATGTTGGTAGGACATTATCTAGTGTCCGTCTGGCCAGCTACCACCCTCAAGTTAGAAAATCTGTCGCCTAACATCTAATGTGTTTCGGCAGCTATCCTTAAGAGCCAGTTCCTATTCTAGGCCTAGCGTGATCTTCGACCGCATCATCACTTTCCATCAGGCAAGATAGTGGTCAAGCGCTAGCCTATGAGATGTTAAAAAAATATAAATATTATTTGTAACGGTTGGGGAAAGACTTGGTAAGTTTATAGATGTGTCATGGTAACTGGCTATTCTGTAGATGTGACCCGAAATTTCTAGAAATCTGGAATAAGCGGGTACGAACAATAATAATGAAAATCTTATAAAATTATCGTGAATTTGTAACATTTATTGACGTTATATTTTGTCTGCTTTAGTTAATTTTTTCTCGAATTGTCCGTGAACGTTGCGATCTCATTCAACATGATCGTTGACAACAACGTGGCGTGATCATACACGCGACGAACTTGCTCTAAACACAGGTCCAGAAAGTTTGACTAAAGGCACGAGAATTAGATACACTCAATATCTAATGTTAAAACGTTAATAAGTAGTTATATTCTAAGCAAACGACCGTTCACATCTTAGACCGTATCCAAGAAATACAACCTTTTTAGGGTTCCGTAGTCCTAACAAGGAACCCTTATAGTTTCGTCATGTCTGTCTATCTGTCTGTCTGTCCGAGGTTTTGCTAAGAGACCGTTAATACTAGAAAGCTGTAATTTTGTGGGGCTATGTATATAAATTACGCCGACAAAGTGGTGAAAATACATTTTAAAAAGTAGTTTTTAGGGTAGCTCCCCTACATGAGAAGTGGGGATGAATTTTTTTTTATCGTCTACCCCATCGTGTGGGGTATCGTTGAATAAGTCTTTTAAAATGACTTAAGGGTTGCTAATACCATTTTTCGATTGAATGCTCCATTTACGAAATATTAAACTTTAAAGTGCAAATTTTTGTTCCAGTAGGGCGTCCACCCTTCTCCCCCCCTCTAAAAGCTAAACTGCTAGCTTAAAAAATCTGGAAAAATTCGTGATAACAGCGCATTTCATAAACTTTAAAGAAAAATTATAGCAGTTAAGATAACTTTATTAGTTTAGCAGTAATAGTCGTTGAACTTGGGTGTTGGATAATTTTGTACCAAATACAAAATCCTTAGAATAAATTCTTTAAAGTGACAAAGACGAAGTAGTACCTAGTTGCTTGTTTATAACGGGTAAA
The DNA here is from genome assembly GCA_954871355.1 of Cabera pusaria. NCBI lineage: Eukaryota > Metazoa > Arthropoda > Insecta > Lepidoptera > Geometridae > Cabera > Cabera pusaria. The sequence continues at coordinate 1,767,979 of OX940886.1, read as the reverse complement.
GACTTGCATTGAATAACAGGCTACTACGGAACCCTACACTGCGCGTGGCCCGACACGCACTTGGCCGGTTATTATTGATCCTATATTCACTTGAAGTCAGTGTAATAGTAATAAATTATAAGCATAAAACGTTACAACCTATAATTAAGGAAGTTTAAAAAACTAAAACATTCGACTACCACGCCGCGCGAGTAAGTTTCAGTTGCGATTTTGAGACGTTTATCGACATATCCCCGGAGATACTAATCAGATCTCGATGAAATCAAAATGGTACCTCTCTTGGGATATCTCCTTTCCAACAAAAAAGTAATCATCAAAATCGGTTCATAAACGACGAAGTTATCCGCGAACACAAAAAAATATTGGTCGAATTGACAAAACCTCCTCTTTTTTTTAAGTCGGTTATAAATGACAACCAAATGCCGGCTATAGGTTGGTGGAGAGGGCTAGGATGACTCGACGATGATCTGATGCCGTGGATACCTATAGACATGTTCCTTATAGACGGTTCGTTATCAAGATGTTTATATCTCTCAGGTGGCAGGGCCAGCGATGTCTACGACTGCAGCATCAGACTCGTTAGTGAGCGGCGACGAGGTCGGCGTGCTCGATGTATGGACGATGCTGAGTGTAAACACGGAGCTAGTGGAGCGATACACTCACGTTAGTATACTTGTGAATATTGTCAATGATGCAGTATCAGACTCGTTAGTGAGCGGCGACGAGGTCGGCGTGCTCGATGTATGGACGATGCTGAGTGTAAACACGGAGCTAGTGGAGCGATACACTCACGTTAGTATACTTGTGAATATTGTCAATGATGCAGTATCAGACTCGTAAGTGAGCGGCGACGAGGTCGGCGTGCTCGATGTATGGACGATGCTGAGTGTAAACACGGAGCTAGTGGAGCGATACACTCACGTTAGTATACTTGTGAATATTGTCAATGATGCAGTATCAGACTCGTTAGTGAGCGGCGACGAGGTCGGCGTGCTCGATGTATGGTCGATGCTGAGTGTAAACACGAAGCTAGTGGAGCGACCACATCATCACTTAACATCAGGTGAGATAGTGGTTTAAGCACTACCATTTTCGCATAAAAGATAAGTAAGGCTCCACAAAGTACCGCAAAAAGTTACTTATATAAAATATTTTTCAGAGTCAAGAGAAGCGCCCGTCTTGTAACTGGTCGATGGATCACGGCAGCAGTTTGGACGAGAAGGTAACTATGTACCTATTTCGTTTATTCCGGACGGAGAAGTACTTAAAGCTGATCTCTTTTTTAGGGTTCCGTACCTCAAAAGGTAAAAAAAGGAACCCTTATAAGATCATTTTCTTGTCCGTCTGTCTGTCCGTCCGTCTGTCCGTGTGTACCACCGATTTTCTCAGGAACCGCGAATATAAGTAAACTGTCCAAGTGTGAGTCAGACTGAGACAGACCGCACACGCAGGGTTCCGATTGAACAAAATTTGCTTGAAAAATACGTTTCTTGTAAGGGGAACACTTTTAATTTTTTATTTAATTCAGTTTTTATTATTTGATCAGCCATTGTAATACACAACATGAGTAAAATTCAAGTCTCGAGTCTTAGGTTCGAGTCGAGTCAAGATCGAGCATAAAAAATCTCAAAAACACGTTTCTTGTATGGGGACCCCCTTTATTATTTAATTTAATTTAATTTAATTTTGTTTTTATACATAAATAGCGAATACCCATGTATGGAAGCGCCATAATCATCATCATTATCAGCCGGTATCAGTCCACTGCTGGACGTAGGCCTCCCCCAAGACACGCCACTGAGCCCGGTCTTCGGCTCTTTGTTTCCAGTCACTGCCCACCGCTTTGCGAATGTTGTCGCTCCACCTAGTCACAGGGTGTCCTACTCTACGTTTGCCGATTCGCGGTCTCCACTCTAGAACCAGTCTACCCCAACGGTTATCGGTCCTACGGCAGATATGACCAGCCCACTGCCACTTCAGTTTGCTAATCCGCTGAGCTATGTCGATCACTTTAGTTCTCTGGCGAATTACTTCGTTCCGGATTCGATCCCGCAGAGAAACACCGAGCATAGCTCTCTCCATAGCTCGCTGAGCGACTTTAAACTGGTGGACTAGTCGAACCGTGAGTGTCCACGTCTCGGCTCCGTATGTCATGACAGGTAGGACGCACTGATTAAAGACTTTTGTCTTTAGGCACTGTGGTATAGGCGACGAGAAGACTCGACGGAGTTTCCCAAATGCTGCCCAGCCCAGCTGAATTCTTCTCTGGATTTCCTTTTCGAAGTTGTGTTTGCCTAGTTGGAGCGTTTGTCCTAGGTAAACATACTGCGTGACAGCTTCGAGTGGGATTCCATCTACGGCAATCGGTTCCGGAACAACATGCTCGTTGTACATGACTTTGGTTTTATCCAAATACATCCGGAGACCGATGCGACGAGAAGAATCAGCTAGGTCATTTAACATCCTTTGTAGGTCCTGCAGCGTCTCTGCCATAATGACGATGTCATCTGCGAATCGTAAGTGAGAGATGTACTTGCCGTTAATGTTGATGCCACAATCTTTCCAGTCTAGCGTCTTAAACATATCCTCTAAGGCGTTAGTGAACAGTTTCGGGTATATGACGTCCCCCTGTCTCACTCCTCGACGCAGGTGAATATGTTTAGTTCGCTGGTTCTGTACTTGTACTAACATCGTTGCGGCATTATATAGATATCTCATCACTTCGATATATCGCCAGTCGACTTGGCAACGCTGCAGGGACTCAAGAACCGACCAGGTTTCGATTGATTCGAAGGCCTTCTCATAGTCCAGAAATGCTAAGCACAGGGGGCGATTGTACTCTTCGGTTTTCTGTACAATCTGCCGCACCGTGTGGATGTGGTCTATGGTGCCGTAACCGCTTCGAAACCCGGCCTGATCCGGAGGTTGAAACTCGTCGAGTCTTCGCGCAAGACGGTTCGTGATGACCCTTGAAAACAGCTTGTAGACATGGCTCAGAAGCGAAATCGAGCGGTAGTTTTTCAAAAGGGTTTTATCTCCTTTTTTGAAAACAAAACCACATGCTTCTGTTCCATGCCTGTGGAGTTATACCAGTGAAGAGAACAGAATTGCAGAGCTGTTGCAGCTGGCTTACAGCTGGAGCTCCTCCAGCTTTTAGAAGCTCCGTTGTGATTCCGTCCTCACCTGGGGCTTTTCCATTTTTGAGCTGTCTAAGGGCCATCACGATCTCATCTCGGCTGATTTCGGAGATGCCCTAATCGCCACGCTGGGCAGGCGTGTTGGCGATCGCAGGATGTAGCTGCTCGCACCGGTGACGCTGCTGCCCGTCACCGGCCTGTAGTATTTAGCTACGCCATAATTTGAAATGGTTATACCGCCATTTGTCGGTCGCCAGAGCCTCGTTGGTTTGTCAGCAGGATGCACCACGGGCAGGTGAGGTTGGCTGGGAGCACTGAGGTGGTATTTGTGCTCCCTTACATCCCATAATGATAACCATCACAATATATCAATACAATGACAAAAATGTCTGAACGAACGAACAATGACAACCTGGGACAACCATCAAAATTCAAAATATAAAATGTTTAATACCTACGCGATAATCCGAGTAATGTGAATATATTATGTTGTCGATTCAAAACCCTTAATTTAATACAAAAATAGGTATTATAATGTCATTAAAATTTGGTCAAATACCTACATAAATAAAAAAAATATATATACATTTATATATACATACGTAAAGGTACCTTACCAAAATAAATTAAAAATATATCTTATTCAAAAAACAAACTTTTATATATATATATATATATATATATATATATATATATATATATATATTAAAAATAAACATCCATCACACAATATCGTGTGAATTTGTGAGAATGGAATGTTGTAGATTTTATAAATCTCTGATAGCCCTAAAATCTTGATAAGCGGTATGTATTAGGGGAGACCTATGTCCAACAGTGGACAGAGATAGGCTGATGATGATTATCTTGATAGAATATTATATTATTACTTAAATGTATTAATATTTTTTAATAGTTTGTCAATGATAAAGTCAATATTAATATTTAAACAAATATATTAAAAAGCGATGATTTGAGAACCCTATATTATATTAAAGTAAGGTAAAAAAAAAAGTTTTTTTTTTTAGTGGAACTTACACAACTAAAATAAAATATCTGCTTTTAAATAAATTAATTGATAAGTATAGAAAACAAAATTTAAAAGTACTATGTTATCTACATACCACATCTGGTATAAGACTCCTTTAGTTCCGTGATGTATGCTTGCACTGCACTGCGAGTGAACTCCATATTATCGCGTGTTTTGAGGGTACTTGTGGTTTATATTGTTATATTTTATAAATATTAGTTTATCGTCAGTTTATTTAAATAGTATTTAATATAATATAATGTAATAATGTGCAGTCCAAATAAGTGTTATATTCATATGTATTGTGTAAGTTTATTAAATGCGTGCATAAATTATGTCGAATAAAGATATGTCGGACATGGGACAATACGCTTGGTAAGTCTACTCGATATATATATTTTTTTTTTTCTCTTTAATAGATTCTTTTATTATTGTATGTTAAAGTTTATTTTCTTATTTGCATCAGTAGAATATTTCGAGTGCTAAATTTGAGTATTAGAAACATAACGATAGTATTCCATAATTTAGCTAACTGTTTGGAAACAAAATAATATTTTCTACCTTACCATCAATATAGTATTAATTGTTGATTGAGTAAATTGCATCTTAAAAAAAAATAACTACACAATTTAAAATCAAATTAATTAGTCGGTGACTGGAAGGGTTATAATATCCTAAATACAGGGAAACCTAGTTAGGAGTTAGGCCGCAGACATGAACCTATACTAATATTTAAGTGACCCGTTTGAGCCAAGTTAATGTTAAAATTATAACATGATGTCCAAATTCTTTTAAATACTTACTGCATAAAAAAAAAAAAAACTATTATTGTTTAAATAGTGTAAGGGTGTTTATGGTCTGTTGTATTAGTTTAAGCTTTGATTATGAGCAAATAAATAACTTATTAGTTGATTAGTTGAAATACATGCTTCAAATTACAGTTCGAGAGTGGAACAGTCTACCGTACCGTACCGAAGGGACGAACGTCAAATGTTTGACAGGAATGTAGGTAGAACAGTTTATATGGGAGAAATGAAATTGTTGTTTTTACTATCTTCCTCGCTATTTTGCCAAATTTTCTCACCGTTTAAAACCTTCCCTGGACTACGACAAACAGTTTGAAACCAAAATCAGCTAAATTGTCCCAGCCGTTCTCAAGTTTTAGCGAGACTAACGAAAAGCAATTGATTTTTATATATAAGAAGATACTGAAATCTATGGTCCCTATTAGGTGTATATTTCTGAGCCCTTTTTGAATCCCCGCTTCATCCCTTTTAGGGATGAATTTTGGAAAATCCTTTCTCAGAGGTAACTATCGTCATAATAACTATCTGCATGCCAAATTTCAGCGCAATCCGAAACAATATTGATTTTTACACTTTGTTACCCCATTTCACCCTCTTCGGGGTGGAATTTCAAAAAACCTGAAACACGTATTTACTTATTTTTTTACTGAAGCAATTGTGTGAAGTTTCGGATAGAAAAGACTATCTAATCTTGTTTCTCCATACAAACTTTGAACCCCCATTTCATCCCCTTAGGGAGTGAATTTAGAAAAATCCTTTCTTAGTACACCCTCACATACTAAGACAAATATACCTTCCAAATTTTAAGTTCCAGTTTTTAAGTCAGTCAGTCAGTTAGTCAGTCAATCAGTCAGTCAGTCAGTATGTCAGGACAAAGATTGTTATAGTATTAGATTTTCAACAATGTTATTGAAATAAAGGAAAAATTCCAAAATTTAAATAAGTTGAAAATTAAAGGGTGTCCCCATACATACATAGTTTACGCCAGTTAAGATAGGCTTATGCTCTGAGTTATATGAGCGCTCACATAATTTAAAGGTCTAGCTTAATTGGTTTCAACCTTCCAACGTTGGTCAGTACGGAAGCCTCGGTGGGCGAGTCCAACTCGACTAGGCCGGTTTTTTATTTAACTAAATCTCAAATGTCTTTTCTTAGGTCGGATAGATAGATAGATAGCTTGCCTTGAACTCACCTCACATCTTACAGACTTGGACGTCTCGCACTACCCGTTTTAACCGAGGATTTTAACCGCTTACCTGTAAGATGTGGAATGACCTGTCCGCCGCAATCTTCCCATCTAGCTACTGGATGAGATCTTTTAAAAAGGGTATCCACAAACTCCTCAAAGGTCGGCAACGCATCAACAGCACTCATGGTGTTGCAGTTGTCCATAGGCGACGGTAACCATCAGGCGGGCTGTCTGCTTGTTTGCAAAGTCAAAGTCAAAGTCAAAGCATTTATTCAGTATATGGGCAAATAAAAAATTTGCACTTACACACGTCAAATAACATTAAACATATCATATTCAATAAAAAATATTATAGATATAACAGAAACATAACTTATTGCTTTGAATTTACAAAAAAAAAAACAAAGGTATTGAGCCATTCAGCTTTCATCTAGACGTCGAACGTCACACTTAAAACACATGTTTAATTCCCCTGATTAATGTAGGGTTGCTAACTGTACTATTACGTGCACCCGCAACCCAGTGCATGTTTCAGTACTTCAGACAATTTTTATCCAAAAAATTGTGAAATAATGAAACATAATAAATAAATAAATAAATACAACGCAGACTAATTGCAGTACAAATCATATTCCGAATGGAACCGATTGTCCGTCTATCAGCTGCATAATACCGTCTCTACAGGCAACCCTAGATCTGCAAACAAAAGATGAAAACCGATTGACTGTTGAATCTACTGGTGTTTCGGAAGTACTCCCATCAGAGAAGAAACACCAAGAAACTCTATGGGGCTTGTCACTTATTTTAATTCATTTTTTTTAAAATTCATATTAAATTTTTTTTATATTTACAACAAATAATTATGTTATCATACAATTTATATCATATCTCGGAGCTTGGGGCATTCAGGCCAAGCATTTTTGTCATTCATATAGTCATTTAATGTATAGTGCGATTTCTTCATTAAATTGGAATTTACAAAGGTTTAAAATCTGCTCATAGACAGTTGATCAATATCTTTGGGAAGTTTATTATAAAATCGTATACAGTTCCCCAAAAAAGAATACCACTAACTTTCCACAACCTGAATTGAGGTAAAATTAATCTATTTTTGTGTCTTGTATTGAAATTATGTACATCGGACCTCTTATCATAATCATTCAATTTTTTGCGTACATACATAATATTTTCATATATATATTGACATGCCACTGTGAGAATTTTAATCTCCTTACATTTTTCGCGAAGTGAGTCTCGCGACTTCATCTATACTAATATTATAGAGAGAACATTTGTATTTTTGTATTTTTGTATGTTTGTAATGATTTGGCTCAAAAACTACTGAACCGATTTAAAAAATTCTTTCACTAGTACATAGAATGGACTTTCGGAATGAAAATAGGCTATATATTATCCCGTTTAAATCAAAGGTACATTCGTGGAGACCTAATTTGCAACCTAAGTCGGCAAAAAAACGGTCGAAAAAACACGTTTCTTACGAACGCTGCTCAATTGAAAATAGATAGAAGAATATTTTCTATGGAAGAGTTGTACAACTTAATAAGACCTACAAAAAAGTCCGCGACAGCATATGTCTATTTCTTAAGGTTGACTCACAGTAATTATTTTAATCTTAAAATTTTTGTTAAAAAATATTACATAACTTCCAAGGCTATTTTCAAGTATATAGTATTAATCCTTATCCAAATAATTACGTTAATTAGCTTGGCCACATATTATAGATTTAAATTGTCCTTTACAGTATATAATTCAAATAAAAACTCTAGAAGATATCACGAATTTCACATACACGCATCGCAAAATTAATAAAATATTTGCAGTGAAACCACAGATTAGGTCCTACTTACTACGAAAATATTATTATTATAAGCTTAGCTATGCTGTAGATCCCCATCGATCACAATCAATTTAAAGTCAATATAGTATAATAATATAATCTATTGTATAAAATAATATTCATCTATATATATAATAATATTATATTTTAAACCACCCCGACTGATCTATGATCTATATATAATCTTTTCATTAAAAGCATTCCAATGACTCTAAACACGACATTTAAAATCTGAACTGTAAGTTGGTGAGGATTTGAGTATTCTGTAGAGTCCAGGAGATGTCCCAGCATCAGGTCAATGCTTCCATGTTCTTACAATATCGTTGAAGAAGAAGATTCAAATTGATCAGACGTATGAAAGTTGATTTCATAGCGCAATTAACTAGAAAAAAGCTCATAGTGTTATAAAGATTGAACGAATTTTCATAAATCAAAGCTAAGAACACTCTCGATGAAGACATCTATCAAACAAAAAAAAAAACTATCAATAATAAAATCAAAATCGGTTCATCCGGTTGGGTGCTAAGATGCTACAGACAGACACACAGATACACACGTTAAGCGTATATTACCTCTACTTTTTGCGTCGGGGAACGCCGTAAGGTTAAGGCGGAAGATGTTCTCCTTGGTGGTAAGCTACTTTTTGGTAGATTTAATGATCCCACTACCACTGTACGAAAACTCATGATTCATGAATGCAAATAAAACTTTCATTGGTAGGTATATAGCTAGGATTAGAACCAACGACCGTCGGGTCAGAATCAGGGTAACTATCCTTTACGCCAAAGGGCTGTCCAATATCACTACGTAATTATTATAAAACAAAGTCCATCACTGCGTCTGTCTGTCTGTTCGCAATAATATCAATAGCTACTGAACGGATTATCCTTCGGTTTCCACCAATAGCCAGAGTGTTTATGAGGAAGGTTTAGGTGCATAATTCGTTAAGGTTTTGTGTAAATTGGTTGAAATATGACGATGATTGTTAAATATGTTCATATTTTATATTCAATGCAACAAACTGATGCAAATTTTGTAGGCATGTGTTCTACCCGTGCGAAGCCGGGGCGGACTGCTAGTGGTATATATAGATCAAATAGCTCTTTTTTGTAAAACAAATATAGATTGGATTTCGGCGGCTTTCCCCCACAATAAAATGCCATAGGACATTATACTGTGGAAGTAGCTAAAGTAAACCAATCTAGCAGTGGATTCGTCAGTCAAGTTTTTAATTTTACGTACTGCGTATGCAGCGGAGCTCAATCTACCTGCTAGAGCCGACATTTGAGAACCCCATTGTAGCTTTGAATCCAGGGTGATGCCCAAGAATGTAGCGGATTCTACAAATTCTAGTGGTACATCGTTTAATAATATCCTGCTATTAATGACACCTTTTCTTACATTTGGCAGCGAGAATTTAATACATTTAGTTTTTTTGGCGTTCAGTAATAAGTTATTGGTTGTAAACCAATTCAAAACCTGTGTGATTGATTTGTTAACATCGTCAAATTTAGGCGCAATCCTATTTATTTTGAATATTAAGGATGTATCATCCGCGAACAAAACAATGTCACATAAGTTTTGCACGAAAGACGGCAAGTCATTAATATAAACTAGAAATAAAAATGGTCCTAAGATCGATCCCTGCGGAACTTTTATGGGGGATCCAGATGACCTGACGCCATTGACCTCAACCATCTGTATTCTATTACAGAGGTAGGATGAGACCAAATCAAGTGCTTTTCCGTTAACGCCGTAGTGTTTTAATTTGCAAATTAACGTTTTGTGACAGACGCAATCAAACGCTTTAGATAAGTCACAGAAAACGCCGATAGCATCTTGTGCTTTCTCCCAGGCATCAAATATATGATTAAGAAGATCTACTCCAGCATCAGTAGTGGAACGCCCCTTAGTGAAACCATATTGTTTGTTATTTAAAAGATGATTAATATTAAAATGTGCCAAAAGCTGGTCTAATATAACTTTTTCAAAAACTTTACTGAGCGCCAGTAATATAGAGATTGGTCTATAGTTTGAAGAGTCATTTTTGTTCACTGATTTGAATAGGGAATTAATTTACTTTTTTTCATTACATCAGGAAATACACCTTCATCGACGCATCTATTAAAAATAAACGCTAAGTGAGGGCTAATTAAATTAATAATATAACTAAGTACTTTGGTTGATATACCCCACAGATCCTCGGTTTTCTTTTGATTGAGCATTTTAAACGTTTTGATAATTGATATTGAAGTTATGTGTCTGAACTCAAACATAGAATCACATTCATTCACACACTTTGATAGTAAAACAAAAGCATCCTTAGGGGAAGAGTTTAAAGGCTGAGTAGTAATAATAGGTACTTGTGAGAAGAACTCAACAAATGTGTTAGCGACATCATTATTATCTATGATTAATTTATTATTAACTTTTACCATAATTTTACCGTCCCTCTGCTTAAATTTTCCAGTTTCTGTATTAATTACTTTCCATGTTGATTTTATTTTGTCATCGGCATGCTTAATTTTTCTACTTAGATGCAATGATTTTGCTGTCTGACAAACAACTTTAAAAGTTTTTGAATACAATTTTAAGTGATTTATGTATTTAGTATTATGTAAATTAATGTTTTTTTATGAGTACAAGTTATACAAATTGTTTCTACTTTTATAAATACCAGGAGTTGCCCAGTCATCGAAATGAACCTTCGCACCCTTTCTAACCATTTTAATTTTAAAAATATCATTGAACTCTGCATCTAACATTTGAAATAAAGCACTGCATAGGTCATCAGGATCCTCAGAAAATCTTAGGTTCATTAATTGCTTGTCAATGATATCCACAAACTGTTCAACCCGTTTGGTGGTAATGGGCCTGTAAAAATGTTCTTGGCCTTTGGTGGCTAATTTACATGAAAAAATGACACATTGACCCAGATGGTCCGAGCCAAGTTTATCAAAAATTGCAATTTTTTCGGGTTCACAGTTGCAGAACACATTGTCCAAGCAGGTAGCTGATGAGCTAGTGATTCTTGTTGGCTGATTAAAAAGATGCTTCAGATTGAAGCTTAGAAATAATTTTTTTAATTTGTCGCTGAGCGGAGACTGCTCAATTAAATTAACATTGAAATCGCCACAAACTATCAAAGATTTAGAGGTGTTGAAGACTTTGGTCATTACTTCTTCCATAATTGTCTCAAAAATTTTATAATCAGCCGATGGAGGTCTGTATACACAGATGACTATATGTTGCCCCAGCTCTATACAAGATAATTCAACACATCGTTCTACAAACAAAGCTACTATGTCTTTACGCTCTTTAAAGTTACAATTTTCAGTTACATAATATTAGTGAGCCACCACGAATTGCCTTCTGTCTAATTAATGTGCTGGCAATTGTATAATTTTTTAATATTGATAACAATGTACCTTTCACAAACCAGTGTTCAGTAATACACATTATGTCAACGTTATAAAAATCGAGAAATAATTCTAACTCTAAGGCTTTGCTGGAGAGACCTTGTATATTCTGATGAAAAATGTTGATTGAGTCAGGCCTCCCCATTGTCTTAGACATTAGTTTAAACTAACTAAATCTACTACGCTACAATTACCCCGCATAGTAACACCACTACATTGGGGCTCGTTTTCGTTATCTGTTACAATATGTAAAACAGGGTCATATATGTTGAATGCTAATAACTTAGCAATGGTCGACTTATTAGTCTTATTGAGATACAAAGTGTCCTTTGTCAATATTACTTTACTAATAAATTTGTTAGTTTCAAAATACAAAAAGTCGCTCAAGGGACACGTCAAATTGTACAGTGCCAAGTTCAATTTGTGAGCATGCTCATTATAAGTGCAACTACTCGTTTTTAGATACGGGAATGAACAAACTATTATTTTACTAATGCCTCTGCTGGCAATGTCTGATAAAAGTTTAATTAGAATATTAATGTCAGTTTTTTTAACGTTTGTGCTATTTATTACCTAGCTGCAATACAATAGTACAATTTTTGTGATACTGAAAGATGCTTATTTTTTTATATAAATCTGTAATTGGTAAATTAGGGCAGCAATTGTTATAAACATTTTGGTTCAATCTAGTGTCTAATAAGCTACCCATACCTACTCCCATTTCATCGCTGAACACAATGGTCTCTCTAGCAGGCTCCGGCAGTTGTAAAGGACTGCCAAAGTCCACCTCGGAGGCACCAGTGCACTGCAACGATGACACTACTTCCTGCCTAACCAAGTCAGTCTGTGCATGTAAACTTGCAGTATTAGCTGTACTTGGTGAGCTGCTATCCTCTTGGTAGCATTCACTCTGCACACCAGAGATAGGAGCCCCAATTAAAAACTTTTGAGGCGCACATTTCTTGTTTTAATAATTCAGCCTTTTCTTTAAATTCTATTAATTCTTTGTTACTGCGATCTAACATCTCTAGGCAATGTTGTAATTCTTTGCTTAAGGCGATGTTTTTCTTACAAGTCTTTAAATTTATTTGTTTAATATGGTTATATTTTTTTAATTTATGTATATTTATTCTAATGATTTTCTTATACTTAATGTACTTTTTAATCTTATTGGAACCCTTTATAGAGACATTAGTAGAACCTGAGCCGATGAACTCTGTATATAGATCCAAAGTGTTGTCTTGATTAGTATTATTTTGCAATACAGAAGAGGTCGTCATTTCTTCTAGTTTATCTTTTGTAAATGAGAGCTCTTGCTTCAAATCCCGGATATAGGTCAGTGTACGTTCGAATAGTTCTTGGTTTTGTGCATGTACATCCACTGTTTCTAGAAGCCTGTCACGCTAGTCTCTCAGGTCTTCCAGAGCAATGTCATACTCGGTCAATTGGTGTTTGAGGTCTGCGTTCTTCTCCAACATCTTTGCCATGTCAGATTCATGATCCTGAAGTTCTTGCAGCAAATCTTTTTTGGAGTCCTTGCAGGTTTTCAGTTCCAGGAGAGCCGCCTTCAATTTGGCCTCAATATCCATTCTACGGGTGGTCATTGTGGCTGATATTGTCTCTGCAAACCAGGAATGAGTACCTTACTTTCAAACTAGCCAATACAGTTTATTTATATGTGACTAATAATTGATACTAGTTAGATAATGGTTATTTACAAGTTTAACAATATATCTTTGTTTAAATTTTATATTTGTTGATATTTTATATTAGGACGTCAGTGATAAATTGATTATTTAGTTAATTTTCAATCAAAACTGTCATGAAAAGTAGGTATACAGTGTATTCTATATAATGTGAAGTTTGTATTATTTACACATAAGTAGGTAGGTACTAAGGATTTATTCGGGATCCTACACAAACATTATTTCTACACTAAAACCGTTAGTTAAACCTTTAATAATACAGTAGAACTCGAGATTAAAAGTTAGGTATATGAATACGATAGGAACATCGAAAATTATGAGAAAAAAATTACAATTTGTCACCGACTTTGATCAAATTTAATGTTGGCGATTTAAGAGAGTGGCAGTGAGTTTATTATACAGTACCTAATGCATACGGTTAATAAAGGTTACGAAAACAATACTCCCCAGGTTTTTTGTTCAGAATCATCCAAAGGTCCAGGATATATCCTGATATGATATACCAAGAGGTCTTTCTCTTGTTTGACAGCTCCAGTTCCCGCGCCGACCGACCGACCGTATTATTGTCGATTTTCGAATCACACGAAATAGCTCACACAGATATTAGATAACACGAAAGGGTGTTAGTTACCACTTTTGCACTTAAGATTTAATAAAATTTCTAAGTTTTAATGACTATTTTCCTATTATTTAGATTAAAACCGGCACAGCTGATTTTTGACAATGTTATCGTTAGTGTTGCCACAAAGCCTATCATAACATAAAATAACCGGCCAAGTGCGAGTCGGTCCACGCGCAGTGTAGGGTTCCTTAGTAGCCCGTTATTCAATGCAAGTCTTTACCCGTTATAAACAAGCAACTTGGTACTTCGCCTTTGTCACTTTAAAGGATTTATTCTAAGGATTTTGTATTTGGTACAAAATTATCCAACACCCAAGTTCAACAACTATTACTGCTAAACTAATAAAGTTATCTTAACCGCTATAGTTTTTCTTTAAAATTCATGAAATGCACTATTATCACGAATTTTTCCAGATTTTTCAAGCCAGCAGTTTAGCTTTTAGAGGGGGGGAGGAGGGTGGACGCCCTACTGGAACAAAAATTTGCACTTTAAAGTTCAATATTTCATAAATGGAGCATTCAATCGAAAAATGGTATTAGCAACCCTGAAGTCATTTAAAAAAACCTATTCAACGATACCCCACACGATGGGGTAGACGACGAAAGAAAAATTCATCCCCACTTCTCATGTAGGGGAGCTACCCTAAAAACTACTTTTTAAAATGTATTTTCACCACTTTGTCGGCGTAATTTTTATACATACCCCTACAAAATTATAGCTTTCTAGAATTAACGATCTCTTAGCAAAACCTCGGACAGACAGACAGACAGAAAGACACAGACCGACATGACGAAACTATAAGGGTTCCTTGTCAGGACTACGGACCCCTAAAAAGGGTATCCACAAACTCCTCAAAGGTCGACAACGCATCAACAGCACTCATAGTGTTGCAGTTGTCCATAGGCGACGGTAACCACCAGGCGGGCTGACTGCTTGTTTGCCTATCATTACATAAAAAAAAAGAACTGGGAGGTCGCTGGTTCAAATTTACGCCGATACAAATCATAGCTCTATAATGGATTCTACTATGTGTAGTGGATGTCCGTCCACAGGTGGTACAAGCATTGTTGCGTCTGACTTGCTATCAAAAAGTAGCTTACCACCATCAAGAAGAAAACATCTGCCGCCATAATCTTACGGTGTTCCGGCAGCACACAGCCCTTGAGACTCAGAGTATTCATGTGCATCATCTTCGCCCACATCATCGCTTACCACCAGGCGAGATAATGGTCAAACGCTAGCCTATAAAATATGTAAAAATAAGTATATCAATCACAAGCAGATATCAATAGCATCTGTCCAATTCAACTAACAAATAATCTGCCATCAAACGACATCAATGGTTATTAAAAGCTAATACCGAATATCACAGTCGCTCGGGAAGCCCGTGGAAAGGTCAAGCTGTTTATTTATTAATTGGAATTAATCTCGGCTAAATATACGCTGGTGTATAAATAGTTCTGGTGACTGTCGCTCGATGTGCGACGACGCTATTGGATCCGAGTGATCGGGGGATCAGGGAGGGAGTTAGGATTAGGGGGGTTTATTTTTATGTTATGTTATAAGGTAACAGGACAAGCACGACGCTTGCCTTATGGTAAGCGATGATGTCTTCCTATTACAGATACAAGAGCATTTAAAATTCTAATTAGACAGAATTTTTATCGTAATTCTGCCGCACCAACCTTACGGTGTCCCGGCAGCACACAGCCCTTGACAGTCAGAGTATACTAGACCTAGATTGTTCACCATCTTCCACCACATCATCACTTACGACCAGGTAAGATGGTCTTCAAACGCTATAATACTATAAGATGTAAAAATAGTTCTGGGCTTACTGACGATGATGCTGACGTGTTCCTTATCGTTTTTTGTTATGGCGATTGCTTTCTTGTTCTATCATATTTTTCAAATTTTTTACAAGCGTTTATGTAACTCGCAATGTTTGTATGTTTATTCGGTTCATCCTTTGCACGGATGGCCATGTTTACAAAAACCGATTAAAAATAATATTAAAATTTATTAAAAACCTTTTATTGTTATGACTAAGCTTCCAAGTACAACTATCTGAACCAGTGATAGATACTATATATTTTCTAGCCCCCGCTTTCCCTATCCTATAGTCCGTCCCGGTACATAGACGGATGGTTGGCAGCTCGTCAGCTATGAGAGGCGGGGGCGGTTGCAGCTAGTTAGCACATTGTACATCGGTGCAATCTCTACTCTCTCTAATGTCTAACTATCATGTAGAGTTCTTGCACTAATACTCTCTCTTCAGAGGTTTTAACCCCCGACGCACAGAAGAGGGATGTTTTAAGATTGACATATGTCTGTCTGTAACAATGTACAAAAATATAAAGTGTGTAACACTTAAAGAAACATGTGTACCTGCCTGTGGCATTTTAGCTTTTAAGCGAATGGACCAATTTTGATCATTTTTTTTAATAGGTAACTTATCTATCAAGCTTTTTTATTTTAAATCGGTTCAGCCGTTTGGTTGTGACCTGTTCAAGCTGATAAGGTTATGTGAGTTATTTCAAAAATATTATAAAAGACCAATAGATTTAAATTTAGCAAAATTTATTAAAAATTTAAATTTCATCCCAAAATGTATTTTTTTTATACTAGATAGGTAAGCGTTTGACCACTATCTCGCCTGATGGTAAGTGAAGATGTGATCGACGATGTATCACGCTTACCTAGAAGATACCTGTTCACGATTTAAAGACCCCCGGGTTATAGTTACTGGGAAACAGAGACACCGGCAAGGAATTACATTCCTTGGCAGTACGTATGATAAATGATGAATCGAAACGTTTTGTGCGGGTAGATGGAATGTCCACCATAAATCGATGGCGCACATCAGTACGTCTGGTTGTCCGATAGAAGAAGGGGGATGGTGGGACTAATTCGTGCAATTGGATGGCACACTCTCCGAAATGTATCCGATAAAAAACCGATAAACTTGCGACTTTGCGGCGATGCTCTAGGCTCTGTTCGGGACTATATTTCGACCGAGATCCCTGTATATATCGTAACTCAATAGACATACATAGAAATGTTATATACATATACATATTAAATACATTGAATATTCAGTATAAAAAAAACATAAAACATATTGATATTTTTATTTTGTCTTTGTTTTATATCATATAGGCTAGCGTTTGACCATTATCTCACCTGTACCCTTAGTACGAGTTTTCATACCAAACTCGATATCGTATATCGAGCAAATTTTGTATGAAAAACAGTACAGCGCCTCTAGTGGTTACTAAACTACAACTAAATTTAGACCAATCAGGGAGCCAGAATAAGTCGAAAACTATCTGCGATCTGTCAAAAGCGTTTACGATGCAAACTCGTACTAAGAGTACTGCTGGTAAGCGATGATGCGGTCGAGAGTAATATACGTACAATAATAATGATCGCTAAAACTACATTTAAAATTCTAATTAGACAGAATTTTTATCGTAATTCTGCCGCACCAACCTTACGGTGTCCCGGCAGCACACAGCCCTTGACAGTCAGAGTATACTAGACCTAGATTGTTCACCATCTTCCACCACATCATCACTTACGACCAGGTAAGATGGTCTTCAAACGCTATAATACTATAAGATGTAAAAATAGTTCTGGGCTTACTGACGATGATGCTGACGTGTTCCTTATCGTTTTTTGTTATGGCGATTGCTTTCTTGTTCTATCATATTTTTCAAATTTTTTACAAGCGTTTATGTAACTCGCAATGTTTGTATGTTTATTCGGTTCATCCTTTGCACGGATGGCCATGTTTACAAAAACCGATTAAAAATAATATTAAAATTTATTAAAAACCTTTTATTGTTATGACTAAGCTTCCAAGTACAACTATCTGAACCAGTGATAGATACTATATATTTTCTAGCCCCCGCTTTCCCTATCCTATAGTCCGTCCCGGTACATAGACGGATGGTTGGCAGCTCGTCAGCTATGAGAGGCGGGGGCGGTTGCAGCTAGTTAGCACATTGTACATCGGTGCAATCTCTACTCTCTCTAATGTCTAACTATCATGTAGAGTTCTTGCACTAATACTCTCTCTTCAGAGGTTTTAACCCCCGACGCACAGAAGAGGGATGTTTTAAGATTGACATATGTCTGTCTGTAACAATGTACAAAAATATAAAGTGTGTAACACTTAAAGAAACATGTGTACCTGCCTGTGGCATTTTAGCTTTTAAGCGAATGGACCAATTTTGATCATTTTTTTTAATAGGTAACTTATCTATCAAGCTTTTTTATTTTAAATCGGTTCAGCCGTTTGGTTGTGACCTGTTCAAGCTGATAAGGTTATGTGAGTTATTTCAAAAATATTATAAAAGACCAATAGATTTAAATTTAGCAAAATTTATTAAAAATTTAAATTTCATCCCAAAATGTATTTTTTTTATACTAGATAGGTAAGCGTTTGACCACTATCTCGCCTGATGGTAAGTGAAGATGTGATCGACGATGTATCACGCTTACCTAGAAGATACCTGTTCACGATTTAAAGACCCCCGGGTTATAGTTACTGGGAAACAGAGACACCGGCAAGGAATTACATTCCTTGGCAGTACGTATGATAAATGATGAATCGAAACGTTTTGTGCGGGTAGATGGAATGTCCACCATAAATCGATGGCGCACATCAGTACGTCTGGTTGTCCGATAGAAGAAGGGGGATGGTGGGACTAATTCGTGCAATTGGATGGCACACTCTCCGAAATGTATCCGATAAAAAACCGATAAACTTGCGACTTTGCGGCGATGCTCTAGGCTCTGTTCGGGACTATATTTCGACCGAGATCCCTGTATATATCGTAACTCAATAGACATACATAGAAATGTTATATACATATACATATTAAATACATTGAATATTCAGTATAAAAAAAACATAAAACATATTGATATTTTTATTTTGTCTTTGTTTTATATCATATAGGCTAGCGTTTGACCATTATCTCACCTGTACCCTTAGTACGAGTTTTCATACCAAACTCGATATCGTATATCGAGCAAATTTTGTATGAAAAACAGTACAGCGCCTCTAGTGGTTACTAAACTACAACTAAATTTAGACCAATCAGGGAGCCAGAATAAGTCGAAAACTATCTGCGATCTGTCAAAAGCGTTTACGATGCAAACTCGTACTAAGAGTACTGCTGGTAAGCGATGATGCGGTCGAGAGTAATATACGTACAATAATAATGATCGCTAAAACTACATTTGTTTGAATGAATCGTATATTGTTAACATAACATATGAATGTGTTCCAGGCGACTAATACACCTAGTGACGTCGATCTACAAATTCCTGTTGGAGTCAGCGACAAATCACAAATGCAGTGTTATAATAATGCGGTGAGCTAATATCATTATACTTTTGAAAATATAATTGGTCAAGTCATCAAATTCAGTTATGTTGTATACTAGCTGCACCCCGCGATTTTGTCCGCGTTTAATCCTAGTTATAAACCTTCCGTCTTGAATCACTCTATCAATTGCTGAAAACTGCATGAAAATCCGTTGAATTCTACGCGTACAGACAGCGGGAGCTTTGTGTTATACTATTTAAAGATAGTGTTTATGTCGTTAACTTATAGAGCTCTTGCCGTTTTCGCCGTAGTTTTGTTGACTATAAGGTAATGGAGTCCTTCTAAAGGGGCGTTAAAATAATCTTAACAGGTCGGCAACGCATGAGTGACACCTCTAGTGTTGCAAGTGGTCATAGGCGACGGTGACCACTCCCCCTCCCATCAGGTGGGCCGTCTGCTTGTTTGCTACCTATATTATAAAAAAAAAATGGAATCACAGGCTTTCATAAAATAATTGTAGATTCACATACCGCAATCGATGTTTCGCGTCTACTTGGGAGTAGTATTATAGGGAAGATAACTTCTGCCCAAAAGCTATCTGATGTTCCTTCTGACATGCTACGGTCTGCCGGCATAACCTTACGGTGTTCCGGCACACATTCCTTGAGAGTATTCTAGGACTAGCGGGTTAGCCATCTTCGACCACATCATCGCTTACCACCAGGCGAGATAGTGGCCAAACATTAGACTATAAGATATAAAATAAAACTGATTTATTTTGCGGCCACTTTGTTTCTTACGTGACAGTGTTAAGTGAATTTATTATTTTTTTAGATTCGTCGCAGATCCACTGCTACAATCGAAAATGAAGTGGTAAGTCCATTGTATGCATATTAACATTTAAAAAATTATGTACGTGTATATATAAAACACAAAATTTGTTTCTACATATGTCCGTTATACACTTTAAAACCATTTAACCGATGTGCCCCAAACCGGTTTCATTAGAAAGGCAATAAGGCGAAGATTCACAAAAAAATAGGAAGTTCTCAAGTCGACTGTTTTTTATTTTATGTTTGTTACCTCAGAACTGTCAATTCGTATCTGATTAAAAAAATATCTTTTTGTTTGAGAGAGTATGCTTCCCGTTTGGTCCCATTGTAATTTTATCGAGATCTGGGGCCTTATTCCGTAAGACCAATGAGATAACGCGTTCCTTAACGCGCCACGTTACGTTATTGAAAAATTGTATTCTGTGTGCCACACGATAAGTAAACTATACAAAACGCACCCGTTACACGTCCTCATATGTCACGATATTTTGACAGCTCAAAACGCGCTCATAACCTTACCCTACCGCATTTTAATTGGCATAGAGAATACCATAACGCCGAGATAACGTAACACGGCACGGTAAGACTTTAAAATGGTCATACTGAATAAGGCCCCTGATAAGTATCTCTAGAGATATGGATATAAACACCTCGAACTTAGTCCTGAAAATGACTAGCGCGACTAACGATGTCGCATTTTTTTCGTTTTGTAAACATTTTTTTTTGTGGTTGATGATGTTTTTAACCGACGAAAAAAAAAACGAAGGAGGTTATCAAGTCGACGCGTATATATTTTTTTTTATGTATGACCACGCATAACTTTTTACAGAGAAGTCTGATTTCGATAATTCTTTTTTTATTGGAAAGGCTATACCCCCAAGGGCATCCCATATAAATTTTAACGAAATCGGTCGAGCCGTTTTGAATAAATACACAAAAATAATGAATACAAGTATCATTTTTGGATGATTTTATCATGTTATCAATGTATGTCAACAAACACTGGAAAAAACAAAGAGCCGAAAAGCGGGCTCAGTTGCGTGTGTTGAGAGAGGCATATGTCCAGCAGTGGACTGATACCGGCTGATTATGATGATGATGATGATGATATTTTACAGGTGGTACAATTTAAATTTCATCGAGATATGTTCAGTATCTCCAGAGATATGAAGATAAACACATCAAATTTAGTATTGAAGTCGTTTTTTTTTTGTTTTTTATGTGATCTTAAATTATTTTTATTCAATACACATCACGGGCTGCAAATAGCCCGGTCCTTTGGAAGGCATTGACGGAGCTGAAGCCAACGTCAAGAGGCCCTTTACAATATTAAATAAAATAAAAATATGATTTGTGGATGTAGAGATGAAAAACTATAAAAAGATGGTACATTAATTTATTATGGCTATGAATATGTGCTGCTTGATGTCTGTTTTCTGGTCTATGGGATGAGGTACGGCACCCGCCAATTATGCCTCATTTCAAAATATTAAGGTGGGTGGTGACTCGCTATACACTGAATACCTGAATAACCTGAATAACCCCATAAAGGCGGACAGTTATGTCGGCGCCGAGGGGCAACATTGGCGTGGATAGCTAAGGGTGTTGAGAGGTGTGCTGCACTTTCACTAAACGCTACTAGCGGTTTATGCCTTTAACTCTTCCACCCTGGAGCTTAGGTCTTAGCTCTTGCGATTCCCACCTCCGGCCGGCCGGTCGAGGCAAGCAGCGGGATAGGAGTACGCGGTGTCGCCACTCACCGTTGGCTCGCCACAAAGCCGCCCCTGCGGGTAAATTATTTTTAATATTATTATAGAGCATAAATGTTCTATATAAAGTTTGTCTAGGCCAGGGGTAGGCAATGACGCCTGCTTTTACAAAGTAGATTATGGCCACAAAAAATTATAAAATAAAACTTTTTAACAAAAAAATTTAAACCGTTGAAAAAACTGAAAAGCAAAAAATAATTAAACTTTTTTATTTAACCTTAATAACGAAATTCTTAAACTACTCTTAGTATACCTAAGTATATATTTTTGTAATTGTTTTGGGTTTTTAACTAAACATAATAACTAAGTTCTTAAATTTATGTAAGTATTTATACCTAAGTAATTTTGAGTCGGCGCCAAATAATCAATAAGCAAAGATCACTAAATAACCTCTTAAATTTAAAGAAATAATCAAATCAAATTAACAATGCAACGTGAAATTCCAGCGATGAACATAAACATTCCAAAAAATGCGCTTCCACTCGACCCACAGACTAAATAGAGATGCAAGACCACTCGAAACGACGTGTGCTCGACACGGGCCGTCACAGATTACTATATTATGTGGTGCCCGTTCGGGTTGCAGTCTCGCTGACATTAATTTCGTCAACACTCGGCATTTTCCGGCGAACTGCCGTGTCTCGCCATGGCTCTGCCGCGCATTACGCTTTAATTACGTAAAGAATTAATTATTATATATTAAAATAAAACATTAAATTAAAAAATAAAAAAACCCAACTGTGCAAAAAGTGATGTGTTAAAAAACGATCTGAAAAGAAAAAAACAAGTAAGTCTAGTAGTTTAGACTTCTGTTTAGGGATATCAAAAAACTATACCATTTAAATTCTTTCTCGGTCGATACACTCATAAAATAAATTATACATTGTTATATGGAATAATAGCAGCCCGCCCCGGCTTCGCACGGGTAGAACATATATGCCTACAAAATTTGCATCAGTTTGTGGCATCGAATATAAAATATGAACATATTTAACAATCATCGTCATATTTCATCCAATTTTACACAAAACCTTAACGAATTATGCACCTAAACCTTCCTCATAAACACTCTGGCTATTGGTGAAAACCGCATGATAATCCGTTCAGTAGCTATTGAGATTATTGCGAACAGACAGACAAACGCAGGCAGTGATGGACTTTGTTTTATAATACTTACGTAGTGATATTGGACGGCCCTTGGCGTAAAGGATAGTTACCCTGATTCTGACCCGACAGTCGTTGGTTCTAATCCTAGCTATATATACCTACCAATGAAAGTTTTATGTGCATTCATGAATCATGAGTTTTCGTACAGTGGTAGTGGGAAAATTAAATCTACCAAAAAGTAGCTTACCACAAAGGAGAACATCTGCCGCCGTAACCTTACGCGTTCCCCGACGCAAAATGTAGGGGTAATATACGTGTGTGTATCTACGTGTCTGTCTATAGCATCTTAGCACCTAACCGGATGAACCGATTTTGTTTTTATTATTGATAGTTTTTTTTTTGTTTGATAGATGTCTTCATCGAGTTTTCTTAGCTTTGAATTCATGAAAATTCGTGCGATCGTTATAAAACGACTTATGAGCTTTTTTATAGTTAATTGCGCTATGAAATCAACTTTCATAGGTCTGATCAATTCGAAAATCTTTTTCTTTAACGATATTGTAAGAACATGGAAGCATTGACCTGATGTTGGGACATCTCCTGGATTCTACAGAATACTCAAATCCTCACCAACTTACAGCTCAGATTTTAAATGTCGTGTTTAGAGTCATTGGAATGCTTTTATTGAAAAGATTATACATAGATCAGTCGGGGTGGTTTATATATAGATCATAACTATATTATATAATAGAATTTTATACAGTAAAAATATATGATTACAATATTGACTCCAAATTAATTTAGATCGGTGGGGATCTACAGCATCGCTCAGCTTATAATAATATTTTCTTAGTAACTATGACCTAATCTGTGGTTTCACTGCAGATATTTTATTAATTTTGCGATGCGTGTATGTGAAATTCGTGATATCTTCTAGAGTTTTAATTTGAATTATATACTGTAAAGGACAATTTTAATCTATAATATGTGGCTAAGCTAAATAACGTAATTATTTGGGTAAGGATTAATACAATATACTTGAAAATAGCCATGGAAGTTGTAATATTTTTTAACAAAAAATTAAAAATTAAAATGGTTACTGTGAGTCAACCTTAAGAGATATACATATGCTGTCGCGGACTTTTTTGTAGGTCTTATTAAGTTGTAAAACTCTTCCATAGAAAATATTCTTCTATCTATTTTCAATTGAGCAGCGTTCGTAAGAAACGTGTTTTTTCGACCGTTTTTTAGTCGACTTCGGTTGCAAATTAGGTCTCCACGAATGTACCTTTGATTAAAACGGGATAATATATAGCCTATTTTCATTCCGAAAGTCCATTCTATGTATTAGTGAAAGAATTTTTAAAATCGGTCCAGTAGTTTTTGAGCCAAATCATTACAAACATACAAAAATACAAATGTTCTCTCATTATAATATTAGTATAGATAGAGACTTTAACAGTCAAGACACATTAATGGCTTTACGAATGGGGATTAATGTATCCCGACTGTTAAAGTCTCTATATTCCATATAACAATGTATAATTTATTTAATGAGTGTATCGACCGAGAAATAATTTAAATGGTATAGTTTTTTGATATCCCTAAACAGAAGTCTAAACTACTAGACTTACTTGTTTTTTTCTTTTTAGTTCGTTTTTTAACACTTCACTTTTTGCGCAGTCGGGTTTTTTGATTTTTTAATTTAATGTTTTATTTTACACTTTTTAGTTAAGTAAAGGACGGCAAATACCGTAATCTGAACAAAAAATCGAAATGCGTGAAATAGATAGGGTATTGCTTTTTAAGCTTACTTACTTTACAGTTGTACTATTAAACGACTATACCAAAAGGAAGAGGTTGTTTGTTACCTCAGAACTCCATCAATTCTTGACCGATTTGGAAAATTATTTTTTTGTTTGAGTTAATATGATTTTCGTTTGGTCTCATTGTAATTTTATTGAGATCTGATAAGTAACTTCAGAGATAAGCACCGCAAACTTGTTACTGAAAGTGACTAACGCGGCATGTAAAATCGTCTTTTTTTCGATTTGTACGATCATAAATTATTTGTTATAAATATATTTTGAATCTCCATTTTAAGACCTTTAATTCGATACCCCACTCGATAGGTTTTGATAAAAAAAATTTTTTTGAACCCCAAATTTTGGCGTCTGAATTCCGCCATTTTGTATTTTTCATTTTTTTATGTTTTCGTTGACACTCGCGCTAGCATGGCGAATCTATTGACGTGCCAATTATCAAAATCGGCCCACGCGTTTGGTCTCTAGTATGCCACAAAGGAACAAACATACATACATACATATATAGACTGATAAACACATTACCTCTCCTTTGCGTCGCGCAGTCGGGTAAAAAAATTAATTTGCTTGTTTGGCGCCGACTCAAAATTACTTAGGTATACATACTTACATTAGATGAAGAATTAATGTTATTATGTTTAGTTATAAACTCAAAACAATTACAAAAATATATACTTAGGTATACTAAGAGTAGTTTAAGAATTTCGTTATTAAGGTTAAATAAAAAAGTTTAATTATTTTTTGCTTTTCAGTTTTTTCGGCGGGTTAATTTTTTTGTTAAAAAGTTTTACTATACTATAAAAACAATACATTACGTACTTTCACTCACATTTCTTTCTTTTTAAATATACACGCCGGGTATCCGTAAGTAATAAGGCCTAAAAACCTAAATACCTATAATCATGTAACCTACCTTGTTTATTTTGTTTCTTCTCAGCCGGTGAATATCAAATCTACAGCTGAAATGCAACAAGCATTAGAAGTTAGTAAGAATTATGCCTTATCAACGTTATTTCTTGCTATGTTATACTTTTTTTTTAATAGCAAACTGTGTAAGCGTTTGGCCGCTATCTCACCTGATGATAAGTGACGATGCGGTCGAGGATGCAGCACGCTTGAACCTATTCACTCTAGATTTGAACACTCCGAGGTTGTATTTAGGTGGAAAAACAGACGTCAGCAAGTCATTCCATTTCTTGGCAGTTCTTACAATAAAAGACGCACAGAAACGCTTAGTTCATATAGATGGTATGTCTACCATAAATGGGTGATTACATATATATGGGTGACCAAACAAATTTTTAACTAACTAAAAAAAAGGAGCAGGTTTTTGATCTGACTGTATTTTTATTTTATTTTTTAATTTGTTTCATATACGAGTATATTATTTACCGATTTTGAAAATGATTTGTTCGATGTGAGAGTATACTTTTCGTTTGGTCCCATTGCAAATTCATTGAGATCTGATGAGTATCTCCAGAGATATACACCTCAAACTAGATACTGAAAATTACTGGCCTAGAATAAAGGCACGAAAATAAAACCGACTTCAACGGTTTTATTTTCGTTTTGTAAACCATCTCAAATTATATAATGAACAAATCAAAACAAATTAACATTTAAATTTATAGATTTGAGACGGGAATTTAACGTGACTTACGCGATGTTGATATAGCGATCGACATATGTTTCGGCCTCATCTGGAGGCCTTCTTCAGGATCTTGAGTGCGGGGCGCTCGCCGACGCGTTCAGCCTCGCACTGCGGGCCGCTGCTCGTGCAGCGTGGGCGGACGGAGCATATGTCGATCGCTATATCGACATCGCGTAAGTAACGTTAAATTCCCGTCTCAAATCTATAAGTTTAAAATGAACGTGAGTTTTTATAATAAAACATTTAAATTAGTTAAAATAGTAAGTTATAAAATCATTCATATATAATATTCTACGTTTTAGTTATAATTTTCTGCTGCCATCAATGTTGAAACATACAAAATATTTCGTTAAAATATTATTCCTTTTTAACCGACTTCCAAAAAAGAAGGTTACTCAATTCGAGCGTATATATTTTTTGTTTGTTCGCGGATAACTTCGTCGTTTATGAACCGATTTTGATGATTCTTTTTTTGTGGAAACGGAGATGTTCCAGCGGTAGTACCATTGTATTTTCATCAAGATTTGATTGATATATTCAGAGATATGGAGATAACAACTCAAACATGGTACTGAAAATTAATAGCGCGGTATTTGAAGTCGGTTATTTTTTTTTAACGATCTTATAGAGGTAAACATTTAATTATTTATTTACAGAGAAATGCTCAATTCTGTCTCACAAAATATATGCAACAAGACAAAGATGTAAGTAATCACATACCGTCCTACATTATGCCATTGTTTTAAATTGTTAGTCTGAATTAAATAGGTATATCTTTATATATATAATAAAATATATAATAACGAGGTGATCCGGCAGAAAACAAAAGTATCCGACATAGCTAGCAGGATAAGCACACTGAAGTGGCAGTGGGCCGGCCACATTAGTCGCAGAACCGATAACAGATGGGGTAAACGAGTTCTGGAGTGGAGACCACGTTTGGGAAAACGTACTGTAGAACGCCCTCTAGCGAGATGGAGTGACGATCTGCGCAGGGTAGCTGGCAGTTATTGGATGCGAAGAGCCGAAGATCGGGCTCAGTGGCGAGCATTGAGAGAGGCCTATGTCCAGCAGTGGACTAACACAGGCTGCTGATGATGATCTTTATATACATCATTCTACTGTACGTGTGTATGTCACTGAACATCTTCTAAACGGCTGGACATTAGATGAATTTTAGTGTGTATGTTTGTTAGTCCATAGATGGCTTAGATTTACAATTGGACCCGATAGGTGGCGCTGCGATCGGACAGGACAAAGTCTGCCGGATCTGCTAGTGTATTTATATTACAAACGACTTTGTAGCCTCTTGTATAATAATGTAAACTTTAAATTGTAATAATCTATACTTTATTGCTTCCATTATATTTTGTACATAAGGTTCTTAAAACTAGGCACGATATCATTATGAACCCTGTTGGCACATGCAAAATTATAATAATAAAAAAATAGAGAAAAAAGAGCTAAAAAGAGAGGAGGATTAAAAATAAATAATTAAATTATATTGTTGGTTTGTCTAAATATTCTTTTTCAATGTTGATTTATGGTTTTCTTTATTATATTATTTTTTAATAAACTTTTCGTAATTAGTAATGCCTTTTATTGAGTTAAGTAGTTTACTTTATACCATATACATTTCTTACAGAAATACTTGGTGGCAAAGTACAAAGCGCAAAAATTACAAACGGACAAATATACAGTCGTAAGTGGTTTAAGCATCACTCGGAGCACGTCCAAATCTCGTAGCAATCGTAGCTTGGTGCTCGTAGCTTAACTTGTTCACAACATGTAAGCTACGTTGCTACGAGTGTAGCAGCGTAGCTTACACGTTGTGAAATTGGTACTAAGTATTAGATCGTCTATATTTTACATTTAAACTAGCTCGCCCGGCGAACTTCGTACCACCTAACAGACAACGAATGTCCTGTTACCTTTCGATTGCTTGTAAGCATACATTTTTTTTAAGTTTCATTATGTCTCCACACGATTAGTGTATTTATCCAGTGTCACATTTCAGCTCAGTTTTCAAGTAAAAGTCTAGTCTAAGTCATACCTTCAGTAAAGATGAGGTGTTTACTGAAGATTTTCAGTGGAATTTTGGTGAGAATGCAAATATCATGTTTTTCAACATTGTGCTGTTTCCCTACACACGCACCCTTAAAAAATAAAAAAAAAACACCAAAATAAATAGTATCCTATGTCCGTCTCCTGGC
This sequence comes from Cabera pusaria, assembly GCA_954871355.1. Classification (NCBI taxonomy): domain Eukaryota; kingdom Metazoa; phylum Arthropoda; class Insecta; order Lepidoptera; family Geometridae; genus Cabera; species Cabera pusaria. The sequence goes on along the minus strand of OX940886.1, from coordinate 1,739,481 downwards.
TCTAAGCTACCTCCTCACCAATTTTCAGCCATATCGGTAAAGCCGTTCTTGAGTTATAAATAGTGTAACTAACACGACATTATTATTGTTATATACCGGCTGTAATTCACGTACCTTTAGTCGAATTTGCTCGACCTAGGTTTCGAGCGAGTCAGTCGCTCTTCCTCGGGAGTGACTCGCTCGAAACCTAGGTCGAGAAAATTCGACTAAAGGTACGTGAATTACAGCCGGTATATAACAATAATAATGTTACAAATTCACGATAATTTTAAAATTAAAATAACACGACTTTCTTTTATATATATATAGATATTAATAAACAATATGAATACGAATATTAAAGTGTACATTAAGTAATAATTTCAGCTAATGTTAGACAAAAAGTATGCTAGCTACGTATAAATAAACCTAATCGTTCGTTCCAGGATAAAGAGAAGTGTGACAGTCTACAAGAACTCTTGAAGAAAGAAAAAAGATTTTCTGGTTGGTTGCTTCTGTTTTACTAGAATAAGATAGATAGATAGATAGATTAACACTTTATTGCACATTAGAATACAGAGGTATTTACAAATACTTAAAAAACTAAATGTATAATCGGCGACCTTATCGCTAAACATAAAACTGTCTTCAAAAAAAATTGCTACCACGTTTTTCGTAGTAGGTACGTAGAAACATGAGACGAGGGAGAGAGGAATATAGTAGCTCTACAAATCGATGATGACACATATCAGCAAAATAATGGTTTTTATATTGGGACCAAGAGGGGAGTATATCATAAAAAATATTCCATATAACACAAACAAAAAATAAGATTCAAATCGTTTAATAATGATAAGTCCGGAAGGACCAAACATAAAAAAATACAGGTGAATTGAGAACCTCCCCGTTTTTGTGTCGGTCAAAAATGCCAATAATAAGACTTGTGTTATTGACGGTAAAAGCGCGTAACAACAACATCCAAATAGATTCAGACGATGACGTGAAGAGTGGAGCCAATGACCCCGCCCAGAACTACGTGAAATGGATATATATTTGTAAATCAACTGTTGAATCAGTCAAAGCATTTATTCAGTATATGAGCAAATTAAAAATTTGCACTTACACTCGTCAAATTACATTAAATAGATCATATTCAATAAAAAATATTATAGATATAACAGAAACATAACTTATTGCTTTGAATTTACAAAAAAAAACAAAGGTATTGAGCCATTCAGCTTTCATCTAGACGTCGAACGTCACACTTAAAACACATGTTTAATTCCCCTGATTAATGTAGGGTTGCCAACCGTACTATTACGAGCACCCGCAACCCAGTGGATGTTTCAGTACTTCAAACAATTTTTATTCAAAAAATTGTGAAATAATGATATATAATAAATAAATAAAACGCAGACTAATTGCAGTACGAATCATATTCCGAATGGAATTGATTGTCCGTCTATCAGCTGCATAATACCGGCTTAACAGGCAACCCTAGATCTGCAAACAAAAGATGAAAACTGATTAACTGTTGAATCTACTGGTGTTTCGGAAGTACTCCCATCAGAGAAGAAACACCAAGAAACTCTATGGGGCTTGTCACTTATTTTAATTCATTTTTGTTTTAATTAATATTCAATATTTTTTAAAAGTTACAACAAATAATTATGTTATCATACAATTTATATTATATCTTGGAGCTTGGGTCATTATGTTGATTAGAGAGAATTGGAGAATTATGTTGCAACTACATTTTCGAGGCTACAACGTCTTGTATTTACAATCGAATAAAAAAAGGAGGAGGTTCTCAATTTGTCTGTATGTTGTTTTTAGGGTTCCGTACCCAAAGGGTAAAACGGGACCCTATTACTAAGACTCCGCTGTCCGTCTGTCTGTCTGTCTGTCTGTCCGTCTGTCACCAGGCTGTATCTCATGAACCGTGATTGTTAGACAGTTGAAATTTTCACAGATGATGTATTTCTGTTGCCGCTGTAACAACAAATACTAAAAACAGAATAAAGTTAAAAATAATAGAGGGTCCCCATACAAGAAACGTGTTTTTTTCGGCATTTCACGCCATCTATGAACGCTTAGTTAGGTAAAAGTCCCATAGATGGCGTTATATTGAAATGTCGATCCCTAACACCTTTGTTAGACGTTAGATGGCGTTATAAGAAATAAAATGTTTATTTATTATTATTTTTTGCTGGCGAAAAATGATAGTGGTATTTTTTGCTCGATCTTATAAAATACTGTAGTGTGGTACGGAAACCTACTAGTGCGAGTCCGACTTGCACTTGGCCAGTTTATTTTATGTATTTTATATACGGGTTATTGGTAATTCGATGTATTCCCGGTAAACGTTGACGCCAGTTACTGATAATTATTACTGCGTTGTTAATGCGTGTAATCTTTGAGCATGTACCAATGGAGATGTTAACGCAAGGCGTACCCTCTGCTGGCCATATAACCATTTTTGGCTACATGAGCGTGCGTTACTACGCTGTATTTTTAATACTGTGAGCGTGTTCCAAGATAGTGTGCGGGATCGTTAAGGTGAGTGATTTGTGTGTGTGCAATGCGTGATTACCTCGTCCCCCGTAAGTATCTGGAGAAAAAAATGTTTTCGGATTACAACGTTAACATCTCCATTGGTATATGCTCGAAGCATGTAATACGTAATGGGTCTGTACTTTCCAACTGTTATACCTTTTTGGAAAGCTTATTAAACTAGGAAGTTTTATTAGTAATACGAGTATGCACGCTTAATGTCATAGTGTTTTTTTAAGAAAAAATACATTGTTTTGCACTATTCGTAAAAATTATAAAAAAAATAAAAAATTTTATAAGTCATTGTCCTACTAAGTATTATGGATATTTTATTACTTTTTAAGCTTTATCACAAAGTTACCTACGAATAAAAAAATATTGAATAAAATTTAATCCGCCAATTTTTTTTTATTTTATTATAAAAAAGAAGTTGAGAAGTTTGAGAAGTATGATCGGAGTGACTCTGATGGATAAGTTGGAGAACAGCGTGATAAGGGAATGTTGTGGTGTAGTAGAAGATGTCGTGACAAAGATAGAGAAAGGGATGCTTAGATGGTTTGGACATCTAGAGAGGATGGACGAAGGAAGATTGACGAAACAGATTTATGAGACGAGTGTGAATGGGCCAGTTGGTAGAGGCCGATCTAGGCGAACATATCACGACCAGATCGGAGACGTTTTAAAAAAAGGCCAAGTCAAAAGTACCTATAACCGGCGAGCATGTATGAAGACGCTCATGAAAGTGGAAGAAGCGAAGGAGGTATGTCAGGATCGTAGCATGTGGAAAGAAGTAGTCTCTGCCTACCCCAACGGGAAAAAAGCGTGATTGTATGTATGCATGTATGTTGTTTTAAAACTCCAAAATTGGGTATTTTTCCAAAAAATGCCAATTTCCAAATATCTCGTAAATTATTAATTTTCGGCCATACATTGGTGTATATACATATCTGCTCATACCGAGAATACGTCGAATTATCAATAACTCTGTATACATAATTGTGAACCGATTCGAATTATTCTTTTATAATTGGTTTTACAATGGGACCACCTCGAAAACGGGTACGTTTTCGAGGTGGAATTTCATCGAGAGGAATTTCATCGAGATCTGATAAGTATCAATCTACCGTTATAATATCAAAATACCGTTATTCTTAAACCCAGGAACTTTAAGGGTTTCAACTGTCCTTGAGAGCCTGTTCCCATTCTAGGCCTAGCGTGCTACCATCCTCGACCTCATCATCACTTCCCAACAGGTAAGATAGTGGTTAAACGCTAGCCTATATGATATACAAAATAAGGGTTAGGCTGTGCGTTGTCTTCAAATGAGTGTAAGTATTAAGTGTGATAAGGATGTATGTGCATTGTGCACACCAATTTTAAAGGCGTAAAACTTCGTCAGAAGTGGTGATATTGATGAAAAAAAGAAGGTGCGTTGTAGTAACAAGTTCAATCAATTTATTTCTCGACATCCATTTTTTTTTGGAAACAGATGAAGTTGTACTCCATCTGTTTAACTTTAGTAAATACGTTTTCGTAGTTACGTCGTTCTACAATAGAGGGCGTTTATAAATATAAAATATAACATGACGCTTACGTCACATCCGCTGCATTCGGACCGTGACGCTACGTCATTTCCGTCTAATTTGACACCAATGCGCCTAAACAAGGCGGCAATAGCCCAATGGATAGTGTGTCGGACTGGCGATCGAGAGGTCGTAAGTTCGATCCCCACCCGATGTGTTGCACACATTGCACTATTGACGTGAACCCACTCCAGACACAAGCATTTTTCAGCTTAGTTGGAGGGGTTAACAAGAATACTAGTAATGTGCAACCCACATTGCGAGTAATCTTTTTAATAATAAAAAAAAAACTGGCCAAGTGTAAGTCGGACTAGCACTCATAGGCTTCCGTACCACACTACAGTATTTTATAAGATCGAGCAAAAAATACTTTATCATTTTTCGCTAGCAAATAATAATAATTAATAAACATTTTATTTCTTATAACGCCATCTAACATCTAACAAAGGTGTTAGGATCGACATTTCAATATAACGCCATCTATGGGACGTATACCTAACTAAGCGTTCATAGATGGCGTGAATGTCCGAAAAAAACACGTTTCTTGTATGGGAACTTTTTATTATTTTTAATTTTATTCTGTATTTAGTATTTGTTGTTATAGCGGCATCAGAAATACATCATCTATGAAAATTTCAACGGTCTAACTATCACGGTTCATGAGCTACAGCCTGGTGACAGACGGACAGACAGACAGAAAGACAGACAGACAGACAGACAGGCAGATAGACAGACAGACAGACAGACAGACAGGCAGACGGACAGCGGAGTCTTAGTAAAAGGGTCCCGTTTTACCCTTTGGGTACGGAAACCTAAAAAACAGTTTAACTTCAAAAGGTATCCGTTATATTTTGCCAGAGTTCAATCTATCTATATTCTTGGCCAGACTGTTACAGGATCGAATAAATTATTACTTAAGATAGTTTAAAAACTAAAACAACCGACTTCCATGCCCCGCTAGTCAGTTTCAGTAGAAAGTTTGAGACGTTTATCGTCATATCTCTGGAGATACTTATCAGATATCGATGAAATCACAATCACAACACACGATGGGACTACTTCGGAAACGTACCCCACCGATTAAAAAAAGAATCATTCGAATCGGTTCACAATTGATGGAGTAATCGCGTAATATACGAGTACATACAAAAAAAAACATACAGACGAATTGAGAACCTCTTTCTTTTTGGAAGTCGATTGAAAACAGCGATAAAGACAAAACTATGTGTAGTATGTATTCACTAATAGGTAAAGTTGATGGTAACTGTGATTGTAATAAAATAAAAAATATGTTACTACAGGTTTGAGCAGAATCGTGGACTCATCTAAAAAATCTGTGAAGTATAACGATGAACCCTCCTACTCTCAACAACCCTCCATGGTGAGATGTTTAATGTCATATAGTTTTTGATGAATATTTGTTTTATTTACGGTATATACTGTATATACGATACTATACTATACGGTGTACACCGTGTATACTGTATATACGGTTGCACCTGTTGTATTTTTTCAGCGAAACCATCTCAGAGCGTCACAGCTGCCGCCCGGCTTTGCACGGTTATATTAATTAAGAAAATGAAACAAAATCTTCCCTTGACATGACTACCAACTAAACAATTCAATTCGACCGTATATATATATATTATGTTTGTTCGCGGATAACTTCGTCGTTTATGAACCGATTTCGATTATTATTTTTTTGTTGAAAAGGAGATATCCTGAGTGTGATACCATGGTAATTTCATCGATGTCTGATAAGTATCTCCAGAGCTATGGAGATAAACACCTCAAACTCCGTACTGGAAATTAATAGCGCGGCATTTGAAGACGGTTCTTTGAGTGTTTTAAACGATATTATATATACAGACCTTTATAACACAAACAAACTTTTCCATACAATTTTGTTTTATGTTTTCAAACAAACCTCATCCTGACAATTAAAACCACAAAAAAGTAACTAAATCTGTCCAGCCGTTGTCAAGTTTTGCGCTTAGTAACACATTTAGCGATTCATTTTTGTTGATAGAGAATTATCTTGCTTAAAAAAATAAAATCGCTCGCGAAAATTAGCTGGCTTGCTATAGCAACCAAGCTAATTTGGAGCCAGAAGTATTTACAGGTTTGATTGACATTAACCTTATAGGTATTTATTGTATCAATAGAATTCGTTGCTAAGCCTGTGCCTATAAGTTCACCCTACAGATCTTCAAGTCATGCGTCAGTCACGACACATGCGTTCTTCTGTTCAGCTTAAAAATAGAAGTGTTGTGAACTCGTGATACATCTTGGCCTATCATTAACCTTATTGTGGCTTTAACACGTGGCCCATGCGAGACAAAGGTAAAAAACAATCTAAAAAGCGAACACAAACATTTCAGCGAACACCTCAAAATATACGAGAGAGTTTCAGCGAAAGTCAAGATGACACCATCGATATCACAGTCCTGTGGCTAGCCCTGAACGAAGAATGCGAGGCGATGGTCAATCCTACCATAAACCGTTTGTACGTTGCCTATAGCTTCCTTGGAAGGGATGGCGCAGATTTAGAAACACCCGTGTCTTTGCCCAAGCCTAAACATTACGCTGATAAATGTCACTTCAATTTTAAGAAGAGTAAGTTGCGTTCTATTGATACGATTTTTGTATTTGCTTTTCATTATCGCAATTTTATTTCAATTATAAGAAAGTTAAGTGGGTCTTTTTGATAGATTTATCGCTCTCAATTTTCAGTGAAGTGTAATTTAGATTCTATTGAGTAGAATAACAGAGGATAAAATGCAAAGTTATTGCCATAGTTCATTATATTGTAATACGGGAATTATCGCACTAAAAACATAATTTTATGTACCGTGACGTTTTGATCAAGCGACGAAAGTGACGAAAGTTTAAAATATACTTATCATAGCTATAGTGTCAGATTATAAAATAAAGAAGCCTACGAAAGTTTAAGAGCGATCTAAAAGGGAGTTTAATTCTTCCAGCATTCCACTTACACGACGCCGATCTTCCAATACTCGGGCACATGTCGCGATGCCGCGCGGGACGCTCGCCTGCCGAGCCACGGGACTGTATCGTATTCGCAGTGGTCTCAGAACCGGCAGAGGACCCGCTTGGAATGTCCTGCTGCCAGGACCTGGGGTCAGTGTATACATTCCACCTCCCACCACTAGGACGTATGTCGCGTCGACGCGCGGGACGCCCGCCTGCCGAACCGCGGGACTAAAACGCGTTATTTTAAAAGTGACAATAAATGAAACTCTATTCATCTAAGATAAACATTAAACTCGTATTTGTAGTTTAATCTTCTTGGTGTAAGGTCAAGAGGTCGACGTCACACTAATATTAAACCTCATAGATTATTGCGTCAAGTTGTGGTTTCACCTGTGATGTATCTATTAAATAACGCAACAATCAACGTCGTCAAGTTCATACTCATGGGCCGACATACGTCAGTACTGTAGTTAATACGAGCTCTTCTGTCAACAGCTACGCGTATCTGTACCTGGGCGACATCTTGGCGTGCAGCGTGGACGCACCAGGGTACACGGAGGTGGTGCCGGTGCGAGCGTGCCCACCGTCCACCGCGGTGTGCGGCGTTCTCGCGGTCAGAGTGGACGGCCTGAGCGTTCTCAAGCGGTGCTTGACCTTGTCGCAATCTGCCAAAAAAGGCAACAGTTTACATGTATGGACTCGTTTTTGTTTTATTAATGATCCATTACCACTAGTATTCACGTAGTAGTTTTTCAGTTTAAAAATTACATTTAGCGTGAATATTTTAATGTATTTTGTCAAGGCAGGCTAGTCTGTCATATATTTACTTGCACCCTCTTGTCTGTCTACTTTTCGTTCTAATATTTTTTTCGTAAAGTCCAAAATTCATATATTTTACTTATTTTGTTGTTTTCTCGTGAACTCGTCGCTGAAGTAATTTTAAAACTTTCCATATAAATGGTATGAAGATCCTATGACGATAGCCATAGAGATATGAAACCTAACATTTTAGAAATTCGTTTGTAAATCTCTCGCACGATTTGTGATTGTCAAGTCAGTTTTTTTATTTATTTATTTATTAATGCAAGCCATACACAAGTGTCCTTATTTCTAAGTATACTATAGACATGGACACTGTTACTAGGGTAATAGCATTTATAAATAGGTAATCATTGAAATGACAGGTTTATCTATCTTACTATACTTATTTATTAATATAATATAATTAATATAAACTTACTCAATAATAATACATACTATGAAATATTTAATATTAATATTTTTAGAATAATTAATTAAATATAATATATAATAATGATTAAAAAAAACCTTTTTCAGTATTATATTACAATGTTAAACTTTGTTTTTCATACTTTTAGTATCTCATAGTTTATCTACAGACAGCTTTAAAAGCTATCTGTACTTTTTGATCGTGATTTTAATAATCATTTTATGTAGTGTCCTGCCGTCCTTTGCCTTAATTTTCTAGATCTTGCTTTGCTCTTTCTATATTTTGCCCTATCCTACCTCTGAGAAGTATTTTTCTATTGTTCTCCTTACTAAATCTTCTCTACATTTTTCATTTTCATCTTCTTTTCTTAATCTCAATAATTAACTCCCGTTTGAATGCGTTAATGATTTAATAACATTCTACATAATTGAATATCAAAATATCTGTAATATATTTCTCTGTATCTACCTTTTATCAATTTTTATTTTGTTTCAGGTACAATAGTTTTTTAATGAGCCTTCGTACGACCTCATTTTTAAATTTTCTTTGCAAATTAAATACTAATCGGCAGCTATCCTTGAGAGCCAGCTCCCATTCTAGGCCTAGCGTGTTAACCATCTTCGACCGCATCATCACTTACCAACAGGTGAGATAGTGGTCAAACGCTAGCCTATAAGATATATAAAAAAAAATGCTTTTCAAAGTATATTTATAAAAGTTGCAAGCTTCATACATCATTCTCATTAATCAAACAAATACAAAATTGTCTAAAAATTTAAATTGTACATATAAGTTTTTAAGTTTTCTTGGTCACTGATTTAGTACTAGAACTATTTACCGGTATATATACCATATTTTTATAAATACAGTTCATTCTTAATCATTGAGCTTGCATGAGCCGAAATATCGGATATTAATAATGAAAAACATGGTTAAATCCCATGAACAGTTCCAGTATTAAATAGATGTACATATTTGATACTTCAAAATAAAATTATTTCTTTTGCATCCTCTGAATTTTAGTGTTTAATATTTCGATAACTTAAATAATGTTGCAAACAGTTTTAGAAATATTTTTCCTCGGCTGTTTGACGTGTACTTTTTTGAGCATGCTTTTGTAGTTTAGCTACCCGCTTATTTCGTCTGTGCAAAAAGAGAAAAGTCGTGGCTTTACGATGAACTAGCATTCAATGGTAAGGAAGGAATGTATATATCCTACCTAGTACCACCCCATATTGATAAGAGTAGGTACCTACCAAGGTATCAAACATTTTTAGTCGTATTGGCAATGACAAAGCAATGTTGTCAACGCAACAAGAACAGTACAGTAGAATCATCAACACGCGCGCCCTCAATTTCTACGACGGTTCTCTTTTTGCACAGACTATAGATACATATTACCGGGATACCATAAATTAATAACTTATCTGTAGTGGTAGCCATTATAAGTTTAGAATAAAACTCATTTCCTTTATGAGATTTTTAGAAAAGCTCCATTTAAATTCCAATTGTAAGCTCAGCTGTTAACATTTCCTTGCTCAAATAACTTCAGTAACAGTTATACAGTTCAGCTTAACCATTGAAGACTAAAGGAACTCGATCAGTCATATCTCCGCAATAAATCTAGCTCTCGAGCGAACCTATCTGCCGTATCGAAATAAAGCGCGGTGCATTCCGCAGTCGAACTCTCGTGGCGAAGCGAGTCGCACGCACCGCCGATACACGCGTGTATACCGCCCTTTAGTGGTACAGTGTCCCCCTCACGTGTACATAACATACCCTAACGTGTATTGTTTACATGTGTCAGTGATAACAGTTTGAGTGAACGAGTTCAATCATCCGGATCATACAATACACTACAAATATTATCTACGAAAGTTCAAAACTGAATTCAACATTTGCTAAAACAAAACCAACTTACATTGTCTTGTTAGATTTTTAAAATACTGAAGTTGTAAAAAAAAATTGCGATATCAAAGATCGAAGCTCTATCAACGTTAAAAGATAATAGAGAATAGTTTTCACGCCGTTTGTCGACACATTCTCTGACATTGACACAAAAATATTCACATTCACATTTAATTTTACTACGCTACACATTGTTTAGTTTAGCTAGCTAATGTTAGAAGTAATTTGCGAAGTTTCAGTCGAATTTTAAACAACATATAAAATTACTATTTATTGATTTTAAACTTTTTTCATTAACTCTATAAAGCCGATTGAAAGTATTGGAACTTCAATTCTTTATAGATCGACCTTCATAAATCAATCAAAACTTTCAAAAGCATTACTTATAATAAACGTTATAAACCTTAATTAAAATCAGTAATTAATGATTAGACTCGTTGATGTTCAATGATCTAGTATTTATAGAACATCTACGAGTTCAAAAGCAAGCAATGTTTTTGTGTTTCAATAGTTTAGGTGTCTAGAACAACATTGCTGATGATTCTATGAGAAATAATGCTAATTAAACTAACGATCCGATGTACAATATTAATACTGTGGACCATTATACGATCAAGGGAGATGTTTAGCACCTATATTTCTTTACTCAAAATGACAGCTGTCTCATCTCCCGTTAAATATGAGTACTGGCGTCAGACAAACTACCTCTGGCATGTGATTATTGTTTAAACCATCTTCCCTTGTCTAGTAAAGATTAATCGGTCAATCAATCCGGCGACTGCATCGCTGCTAGTCGTCCTTGCCCTACTGCGAGGCGAGGCGCGCCGCTTTTAGCCGCGCCACCCGGCCGTGAGCGTACTTTCTTCCCGCCCTAACCGTCAATTACCGACCTTACCTCCCCACAATAAGACTTCTAATCAATACTCTGGCCGATTTTTCTAACTGTTCTCATTACAAGCTGAAAAACCTCAAGTGTAATCGATTTTGAAACTTATCAATGCGAGCGTAAGAGTGGCTCTACCCGTAGAGCGGTCGTGTAACGGTCAGGAACGCGGACTCTGTTGGCGTACTCAGTGACATTTGGGCGAGTTCTTTCGGTGCTAGGCACTTCAGCTGTCACGGTGACATCACTGATAGATCGATGGGCTGGTAACAAAGTTTTGAGATTTCTTAATCCCATCCACTCGTATTCCCGGCAATATAAATGTACCAGCTGATCTGCCTTTAAGTAAAACGCCATAGGTGTTTATTTTTGTATTGAACTTGGCCTCGTCCCTGCTGAATGCTACAGTTAGATTGTTTTCGTTATCGTGTCTGTCGATTACGAGATGTTTTCACTGTCCATTACCATGGTCAAAGAAGATTGGGAACCGAGGAAAACATCTTCATTTATGAACATATTGTTTTTGTGTCTTTATTTTTGTAGTTTGTTTGAAGTTGTAAATTGTAATCATTATCAAACGCAACTCTAAACTTAATGTTGAATCGTAGTCAGTCCAGCCACATCAATATTTTTTCCCAATGTACTGTCGTATCGCTGTCTTTGACGACGGCGTGATTCACTATCTATTAATTCAAGAGCTTGCAGTTCCATTTCCGACAGCACTCTGCACTGTACGACCAATTGGATACAATTGTTTTGTTTTCTCACGTGTTTATTTGGACATAGTACCTCAAAAATGTATATTTTTTAAAACGTTTATATGACGAAATCTGTCAGATAACTATCTGTTACTTTGTAATAAACCGGTGAAAATTAATCTAACAAAATCACTGAATTAACGATCCTGGCGTGACGTCTTACAAATTTTATTATCTTACCACTTCGCTACCCATATGATGAATATGTTGTGTTATTTCTCTATACTCTTTGATATAAATATATCTAGTTATTTAATATTAAAAATAATGTATGATTAATGTTGTTCACGCGTGTTTACTACCGAGATGATACTTGCATTGTTACAATCTATATTATGATTTGGCTACACTTTATGTGAAAGTCTATTTACGGTTCGTCTAAGGCGTAGCTAGTTTTTTAATATTTTTATACCAATTCTTACGTGATGTCCGTGTTAGTAAGGATATGTCAACTATCTTACCTTAGTTGTTTACAGGGTTTTCGTTAGTGCTTATAAAACCAGTACATAAAGGCTTAAAAATGCAAATAAAAAGGTTTTCAATCAAAGTATTTTATGGATTATATTATAGGTACAGTGTATCCAGTCATAGCTGTCGAATTCGGTTACAGTATTAATAGGATATTTGTTGGCTTAAAAACAAACAATTCAACAGCTTTTCAACAGGACCTACATGGGTATATAGCAAAATTTGTTCAATCACTCGTGCTTCGATTTAAAAAAAACAAATGGCTGGCATATTGCTATGGTGGGAGAAAAACTACTTATGGGGGATGATTAGTTGATAAAATTTCATCCCCTTAAAGTCTTCGGCACCGATGATCGGACACACTGTATACTCGTACCTACATGTATCAGTTTTCTACTTAATTTTGCCATTATTTTTGATAGTATTTTAAAGTTGGAGTTATAAAACGAATTTAGTGGTCAACCTTAACTCTTCCAAGGATTCTAATAGTTAGTAAAATAGGACGATTATAACTGTCCTAGATAGTAACATGACTAATGTAAATACCAAGTCGTACGTACGTACTCGACGTATTTAGCAAAATGTAGGCGACGCTAATTATATCATAGTTATTTCAAGTTCACACATTCTTATATTTAAAGGTATGTACGTAGTATTTTTGATATTACTAGTACACGTCGTAAACAATTGTTTGTAGGTGAGTTTCTAGACATAACAAGCCTGATGGAAGATGTAGTGATAAATAATTAATGTGAAACTTTGGACTCGAGATGGATTGTGTAGTTAGCGATGCGTTATTGCGTTAATTTTTGTTTGTTTTGTGATGAAAAATTAACAAAAAAGTCAATAAATAACTAGCACAATATGGATTTGCTGTTTAATTGAGAATTTTATAGTTCAGCTATAAATCTTAGAATGCTAAATTGTCACTATATGTAACTGTTATCTAATTCAAGCCAAGAGATAAGCAGCCGTTGAACATTTGTGCCTTCTTAATATTCCTATATAATTCTATATTATCATAATATCGGATTAACCGGATGTCTCCCGGCGTCTGCGCAAGATATTCCGGACGTTTGCCATAAACCCGTGACGTAGACCTTGGGATCATTCGGAAATAACTCGACAGTTATGCGAAATATTCAATGAGATCTGCTAGTTAGTCGTCATAGAGTTAATTTTCGTCAATTGTCAGGGCTTCGTCTAGGTCGGCGTTGTCTATTTCGTAGATCTTTTGGTTGTCATTGAAAACGATGCGCAGATACTCACATTTAGGTCTTGGCGCCCACTTTACAAATATATCTAGTCTGAGGGTGTTTCATTATCAGACCACAAAACCTGGCTTTACGATCTCTCTATCTCTATTATACCGTTGTATACCTCTACTCGTATTTATTTCAATGGGATTTTTGGATAATAAGACTCTCGCGATCTGAAATATAATTTGCAATCTGAAATCACCTTGTGCACAATATGTTCTTCTATTCCACATATTATTACAAACATTCATAAAATCACGCCTTTTTCCCGTTGCGGTAGGCACACTACTTCTTTCCACATGCTACTATCCTGACATACCTCTTTCGCTTCTTCCACTTTCATGAGCGCCTTCATACATGTTCGCCGTTGTAGGTAAAAAAAAACGTTAAAGGTCGGCCTTTACCGGCTAGCCCATACATATAGGTACTCTAAGATAAACTAAACAGGCGGTCCAATGCGTTATTTGCTAATAGTTGTAATCTTTAAATCACTTCAACAAACAATATCAATCGTTTTGCCTCTAAGACAGATAAAGGTAACGTTGCCATATATCTTCAGGCCTGTTATCACCAATCTTTCAGGACTATGCGTTTGGCAGGCCAGCTGGCAGCTTGACGACAAGTAGGTTTCGACATCGATCGTTATCGTTACTACGGTTAATATGTTACCTACTCAAATGAGCTGAGAAATATGAAACACTGTTATAATTGTTCGTACTCATGTATACGTACATACATAATACAATCACGTATTTTTTCCGTTGGGGTAGGCTGGGACTACTTCTTTCCACATGCTACGATCCTGACATACCTCTTTCGCTTCTTCCACTTTCATGAGCGCCTTCACACATGCTCGCTGGTTATAGCTACTTTTGACTTGGCCTTTCTTTAAAACGTCTCCGATCTGGTCGTGAAACGTTTGCCTAGGTCGTCCTCTTCTGGCTGGCCCATTCACACTCTTCTCATAAATCTGTTTCGTCAATCTTTCTTAATCCATCTTCTCCTAGATGTCCAATCCATCTAAGCATCTTTTTCACTACCTTTGTAACTACATTTTCTACCAGACCTACTCATGTATAGAACTAGCTAAATATGATAAGAGAAGTTTAAAGATCTCAAATTATCTTTCTTTATTGGGATGCTAAAGGAAGCTCCGGATCTCGTCAGCCTGTTGTTATATAAATATTTGCGTACGTGACCTTCTTTGTAGGATAAACATAGGTGTTTGTTATCAAGTCTGATGCTTCATCATCACTATTTTTTTCGGATCTGTACGATCTTTTTGTAGCTTAGAACCCGGTCTTATATCTCTAAAGAACCTTAACTGAGCGATGTTACGTTTGCCTTGCCTTGACACCCTCCCTCACCTCACCCTTCAGTGACTTGCACTACCAGTCGTCACATGGCCAGGTTTCCTCCCAACCTCCTTGGAGCTCCTTCCATCACGAATTTGGCAAAGATTTGAACCTGAGTTCGTTGTCTAATTTTGAAGTCGGTGTCTTGATGCTGGATGCCCAACATGGCTTGCTTTCTCCTCTACTATAATTTTGTGCATAACTTTGTTGTTTTATACATGTTGCATAAATTAGTTTTATATTTGACTTCATATGAAGAATCCAAGTACAAATGTATCATAAATATTATTTTTAGTAAAGCGTCATTTTTAATGAAAAACATACCTACAATAGACGATAAAAAATATGAAGCAAATTGTATGCATTCAGTTTTCAGTGCTCAGTACCTAATAATAGTCCGAAGCATTAATGGCAGAGTCGAAAGGCACTTAAAATTTACTAAAGTACATCCAATTAAGAAAAATAATGAGTAGATTAAAAAAAATTGCTAACAATCAGCATAAAATTGGTCTTAACACTCTCATTGCTATGCTGTAAAAATGCTGTGGAGGTGTTGACAGTAATGTATTCGAGTACATTACTGAACACATTTATATTTTCAAACCTTGGGGTACATCCATAACAATATTCAGAGTTGGTAACAACACAGGTGGACGCCAACTAGCTAAATTTGCCAAATTAACTGTAATTTATGATCTGAATCACGATGTACAGACTTGGAGCCCTTCATTGCGTAAAGCATATGGACATACTATTTTGGTGAAGAGTGCCTGTACAGATGTACTTATGTAATTACGAATATCAATTACCCGCGATTGAGTTAGAAGTACCCACGAAGTTTTATTTATTGGATATATTGACTTCAATATCTCTCAGTAGCGACGAGTAAATTTACGAATACTACACGTGTATTCGTGTATTTAGTGCGAAATGTTGACTATTGAAAAATGCGTATCTATTACAATATTATACATTTTCTTTGTATATATTTTTATCTTAAAAGCTAGCTAGTTTAACCACTATCATGCCTGGTGCTAAGCGTTGATGTGGTCTAAGGTGGTGAACACGCTTGTCCTTATAGAATACTCTGCCGCCTCTCAAGGACTGTGTACTGCTGGGACACCGTAAGGTTATGGCGGCAGATTTTAATCTTCTTGATGGTGATAAGCTCCTTTTTAGTAGCAAGTGAGGCGGAACATGGCTCCTACCAGCTGTGAACAAACACCCGTGCTGGGATATGAACCGGCGAACACTCGTCTAAAAGTCGAGCCATCGATCCTTTACGCCAACGAGGCGTTTAATGTTTATTTATTGAAAATATTTGTATATAGTTGTATATATAATCAATTTACGCGTAACTGTATTACAGATATCGGCGATAAATATTGCACATCGACCTTTAGAAAGAGACAATCGGCTAATTTCGGCTTCGTAGAGCGTTGTCTCTGTCGCACGAAATACTTACGGTGCGGTATCTATTAGGAGCTATTAAAACAATTGTGATTTGCTTCTTTTGATCATTTTTTTAAATTTGTGTACACCATTTTTTTCTAGATGTGCTGTCTTCAGGTTGGGCTAAAATAAATTAAAAAAACATATTCACATCATGTTAACGTATTTATTTATTTTACAGCTGCAGTATTTTACAGTTTTACAGTACTGACTTTGTTTAATATATTGTTCAAAGTTCTTCTTGAAATTCCAGTGGCATTTGCAACTCGCTCTTGAACCTTCTTAAAATAATTACCTCCATTGTCATCCTCATTATTTTTAAATGTCTTAGCTTCTGTTGCAAAATATTTATAGACATTGTAGATGATTTCGCGTGACTGACCTCGTTAAGGTTTCCCTCTTTTTCCTAAAGATGTCATAGTACAACTTTAAAATTATTAAAATTTGGAGGTGTTAACAACTATATATATATATATATTGAACGGGACGCGACCACACTCTATCGCACTTGAACAACGACTGACAAAACGTCACATAGGTAGTATGCACAGAGATAACGCTCTACGTAACCGAAATTAGCCGATTGTCTCTTTCTAAAGGTCGATGTGCAATATGTATCGCCGGTATCAGTACTTACATTAGGTGGTACCTAAATACTTTTCTTCATCATCATTATTATCATCCAATTTTCGTTCACTGCTGGACATAGGCCTCTCCTATGGCACAACTTTTCTTAGACAATGCAAATTCGAAGTGTCATATCAACCCTTTAATATTTCTGTTTCTATGGTACTTGACTTTAATTTAATCAATATAAATCCTCAGACTATCCAGACGGAGCCGTGCCTAACACCCGCGTCAACGCAAGTTCAGTAATACTAAATGCTTGAGTAATACGCTTCCGCGCTCAGTTTGCTACCAAGCGGCAGCAGGGTCGGACGCTTCCGTGCAGTATTACTTCGCAGCGTTGCTTACGTAGTAATCATGCCGTATTGACTATGCCGGACTGAGCACGGAAACTTATTACTCAAGCATTTATTATTACTGAACTTGCGTTCACACGGGTGTTAGGCACGGCTCCGTCTGGATGATAGTCTGAGTATAAATCATAAAAAATATAAATAATAGTACAAAACGCCTCTAGGAATCTTGATAAAATTATGCATGGACATACCATAGACATAGATATCAGGATTTTTAATTAGTAGACAATTTTTGTTTCTTTTGTTTTCAATTCTCTTTATTCGATGAGCAAATTAAAGGGTGCATCCCTTTAATTTGCTCAGTACGTAAAAATATAATAAGACTTCATAGAGGAAATGATGCACTCTGTTTAAGATATGATCGAGACTGCACCTTACGTCATTCATTACAGAAATGTGAGAGACATATTATATCACTAACTAGGACAGGAGACGCTTTCTTATCTTATAACACTTATGAGGCCATTTACTTATTTAATGTGGGTAGCTAGTAAAATTTACGAAAATAATTTACGCACGGATTGGAGTGGATAATAATTTATGATCGTACAAAACGAAAAAAACGCGACTTCGCATGCCGCGATAGTTAAAGTACTGGCGAGTTATAATCATGTCATCTAAGTATACAAAGTTGCTTATATTGTTTATCTCCATATCGCCGGAGATAATTGTTATAGCTCGATCAAATTTAAATGGGACCAAACGGGAGGCATGAAACAAAAAAAGATTTTTTCAAATCAGTTAAGATTTGTCGGAGTTCTGAGGTAACAAACATATAAAACAGTCGAATGGAGAACCTCCTCCTTTTTCGTGAAGTCGGTTAAAAACTGGCTGAAAGATATCATTCCTGTCTCCGAGACTTGCTTAGTACCTAGCATTTCTGAGTCCCATCCTTTCTCTACATTATCCAAGATTATTTCATCGTCGTGATCTCATGTTTATTTGTATAACCCAGCCACAGATAGCAGCTGGGAGTTCAAAAGTCTCATTTGTAAATGTTTTATGTCTCGCTATACGGATCACTGCGGTTGACGTCAGATTTATTTGAGTTAAAAGTTTGAGAAATTACTGATATATAAAGCAAATTATCATGTTCCGTGTCGTTAAAAGTTGTAGCAGATTATTTGAATAGCTATTATATATTATTTTGTATCGCAAAATAGCGTTCTACAATACGATACAATACCTCTTTCATCATCATCATCTTTATCATTATAAGCCGGTATCTGTCCACTGCTGGACGTAGGCCTCCTCCAAGACAAACTAAGCCCGATCTGAACTTATCTTAATCTTATAATAAATCGTTATTGACACCAATTTACAAAGAAGAAATAGGAAACAACATTTGCATAACTTAATGGTTCAATGGGCGGTCTTATCGCTAAGAGCGATCTCTTTCGGACAACCTTTGGATGGATATGAAATCTATGATAAGCATAGACGGTGGCATGATAGATATATCAGGTTCTATTTGTGCTATTTACGTACAACTGGTGAAAGTTAATTTATGAAACACTACTTAGGAATGACATACACAAAACACACATACACACAAATGTCTACATCCAATACCCCGGAACAACAGTTATTTTATAAATATCACAGTTAACATTCTACAAAAACTAACATACCTAAGTTTACCTACTAAGTTTACTTACAAGTGAATATATATTTCAGGAACAGAACAGCTAATCTCTCATCGACTGTTTTTAGGAATGACGACGAAAATCAAAATTTATCATTGACTCTAAAATTTCAAAGTTCTATTAACATCTTTTCCCGAGGGCTAAATCATTGTAATGGACCAAATTGATTCGATAACACAAATTTGTTTTAAACTTTGTAATGCCAAAACACGGACATTAAAATATTATGAGAAGTGACTCGAGTGCTGTGAACATTTAACACTGTGTAAATAAAACATTTACGATGGATATTGAACACGACACAGACATGATGACCCCCGAGGCCATAGGTCAGTTTTCCTGCTCTATTGGATGAACAATGATAGAAAATATTTAGATGCTTGGAACGCGCAACAATAAAGAACAATTTTCTCATTAAAAATGGTTGACTTCATTGGAAGATTTGATAAGACTTTCTAATAACATCAAAAATATTTGTCATTCATAATTAATTTTCATTCGCATTTAATTTCAATTCAAATATGTTCTTAGAAGTTTACCAAAACAGAACAGTGTTCTTTACTTTTTGCATTGTGGTCGTCAATTTTTCGTAGTCTTAACTTAGATTTATCATTGTTCTTCCTTGACTAATTGGCATGTTCTATTTATCCACTTAATATTTCAAAATTCTTTAAATTAACGAAACTGACCAACTACTATTTACTACCAATTACACTTACTTATATTATATTGACAAAAGGCGCCCAGAATCAGGAGCCTGGCACAAGTAGTTTTAGAAATATACACACTCAAACTATATTAAAGTTTAGGGCTAATAAAGTGAATAATTCCGTAATTGATTAATGTAGTAGATTGCTAAACCCTAAATGAAAATAATGAGAACAGTAGTACCTACCGACACTTACACACTACACTTCCATGTGTGTAGCATGATGCATCCGCTGCTGATGTTCTCAATGTTGCTTTTGTTCATTTGCATGTTTTAATATTTTATATGTACATTCTATAAAACACATTTTTAAATTGCTGTTATGTTATGCCGTACTGCATTCGCTAATATTTGTTTCTAAACCACATACTGCTAACGCTGCTAATCCTTGCTTTTAACACGCTGTCATTAATCAAAACCAATAAAACTTCACCTATGATAATGATAATCAGTGAACTAATTCTACACTTATGCCTCCTTTATCATAATTATTCATTGCTAAAGCTTTTGCTTCCGCTCTAACATTGCCATATCAAAACATTTACTTTCGTTTGCTGTATGTTTGCTTTGCTTCCCATATCGTCCTTACCTTCAGCTTTTACTAGCATCAACAAAGTCCTCGGTAAAAGTGAAGTGAGTGTGGTGATTGGCAGAGTTTGGCGAGAGGTTGAGCCGCGAGGCAGTGCCAGCGCTCTTGCGCTCGCGGACCTGTTGGGAAGAACGTCGGGCTCGAGCTCGGACCCTGCAGCTAGTCATGGATGTGAGTATTTGATAATTATTTTGTTTTTACCTTAGAGATATGGTATAAGTGTCCTTAATCCTGGGGCAGTGACCACAGCTTAGTAATAAGGTCGTTTAACAAACTAATAAAAAACTGACTTTACAAGCCGCGCTAGAAAGAAATGTATAAGAACCACCTCCTTTTTTATAGTATAGCGCATTATAGAAAAGTGACAAGTGACGTTTGTTAGTAAAGACAAATTACAAACCATAAGTACAAGACGTGCAACGCTTAAAACTATAGCATTAACGTGGTGAGCCCGGCACAATGACACGAACGAGTATGCTTTGATTCTCAATCACAACCGTAAGGGAATAAAAGTAACAAAAAGTAAAGTAAGCAACAGTATAGGAATAAGATGGTATTGCCAAACAAAATTATTTGATGACCCATTGTTATCATCATAGCCACGATCGATTACATACTAGAAAAGCAAATGCTTAGATGGGATTGTATCTTATTTGTTTGTAATGAAATTACATTTATTCGCAAAGCTTAAACTTAAAGACAATAAAATATCATGTTTAGCACTTTACACGCCTTAAATAATGGTCTCCATTCTAGTTTTATGGAAATCATTGGATCGACTTTGTAGCCCCTCGTAAACTTTAATGACAAGGTTCCCCGACGTTTTACTGCTCTTAAAAACTTAACACCTATTATGTTTGAGCGTTCATTACCGTGGTAAACATGAATTAGACATTATTTGTTTACACGACGTATATAAGCAAATAGTTATAAATATTAAAATACGGGACTTATCGCGCCTAAAACATAATTTTTTATTTAACTCGACGTTTTGACCAAGTTGCATTGATCGTGGTCACGAGACAACGACGACGAGTCGTTCAAATCGCGAAAGTTTAAAGTTTACAAAAGTCTATAAGCAATTAAAGAAATCATAAAATAAATAAATAAATGCCTTAGCAAATCATTTTGTTACTATGTTCAGTTATTTTTAGTAATAGTAACAAGCTGAATCGATTGTTCGACATTGAAATTATATAGATATAAAATAAAAGTATCTTCTTTCATACACTGTCACGATCCGCTTGCCTGAATGCTAAATGTCATCTCCAATTCTCGCATCGTTAAAATAGCTGAAAAAATCCTATCTAATTACTCATACTCGCCAGTCGATATTTATTTGCTCGCTGTTCCAAAGCGAATACATTGTAAGAAAATAATTATTTTTTATGTTGTATTTGCGGTTGTCATCGGTCTTTATGCAGATAGTACGATTAACTTTACTTACATAGTATAAAACAATGTATGTCCCTGTACGCTTAGATTTTTTTAACTACGCAACGGATTTTAACGCGGCTTTCATTAATAGATAGTGATTCAAAAGGAAGGTTTATAACCAGGATTAAATGCGGGCAAAGCCGCGGTGCGTAGCTAGTAGCTAATAAAATCTAATATAACTGATTTTTCTCAATTTATTGCACTAATTTAAACAGGTTCCAAAACATACTTACATAAAACATACAAATAAGGTACAGGACAAGCACGACGGTCGCCTGATGGTAAGCGATGACGTCTACCTATTATAGATACAGCGGCATGCAAAGTTCTAGATAGCCAGAATTTTAGATTTCACTGCACTGCGCCTGTTACCTTGAGACATTAAGATATTAAGTCTCACATGCCCTGTAATTTGAACAGACACTTTGCCATTCAAACCGAAAACATTCGAAAGTGTACCTAGTACCAAATTGATATATGATTTGAATTGAATTTATATTTCACGGCTGAATTAATTGGCAAGCAAATTGATAGCGCATCAGGCGGACTAACAGAAGCCCCACTACTACAGACGACTATTAAATTACTAACACTACTTGATCTTAATGAAAGAGCTGTACTTTATTAATTCAATTTCAAGCTTATTAAAAGCGACATCTACTGAAAGAGCGCGTAAACTAGTTGTATGGTTAGCTGCAACTGGATCAGATTCAAACCTCTAAAACATTTTACTTTAATAATTTCTGAGCTGTAGATGTAGTTTGAAACAGTTTCAAGAGAGGGCGCTTAAACAAACTTGGTTAATGTTGATGCTATTATTAAAACTTTGAACAAGAAAACTAACAAATAGAATACATAGAAGAAAAATAATAAGAAAAGATTTTACAAGTGTGAAACAAAAAGTTAATATTATGTATAACGCCGAAAAAATTTTTCGCAACCTCCTTCATATTATTATTGACTATAAATAAAATAACAATCAAAACCATTAAAGAATCTTCGTCTCGACATGATCAACCTCAAAAATATATTCACTTCACCATTTATTTCAACTTCCAATTTATACGTGTTGGTATTATATATTTTAAATCACCTCTCCCAAAGTTTCTAATTATATGAAGTAAGTCTATTTGCGACCGGTATTGTTTTGACAGAGTACCGCTTTTTTGACGGATGACCACGTAATTGCAACCAGGTGGTAGGTATACGTGATTTTTGCAAGCCGTTTTATTTGTTTAGCATAAGAATTTTCTTTCCAATCAATCTATTTTAGAAGTTTATTTCGGTTTCGTTCTATAAAAATATGTCTTCGTTAAGTTGAGGGTAATTCTCGGTATCTTTGGAGCTACATTGACTGGACTCTTTTTTTGTGTAATAGCTTGCGTTTTTTTGTGGGTTTCATAAGATTTTGTGATCCTAAAGGTAGCTTGGTAAGAAGGGCGATGCGAGAGCTTCTCCTCTACTCTCAACGGCCTCTCCTCTATGATGAATGAAGTAAGCTAGGAGCTAATTTCTATTAACATTTTTCAATTGGGGTATATATTATGTTCGGAATATAAACGTCCTAATTGTTCTCAATCCTAAACATACATTATCTAAATATTGATATCGATTAAAAACTCGGTTAAAAATTGAATGAGACATCGCGTAAAATACACAAAAACATACACACGAATGAATTACAATCCTCATTTTTAGAAGTCGGATAAAAAAAACAAAGTGCTATATTTTAGAATACCGCTTCCCATTTTAAATTACTTAAAAGAAGAATCTGTTTAATCTGAAAGGGAACTAAACGGTCAAATAGCAGAACATTCTAATTCAACAACACCCAATTTCCAGTTTGTTTATCCTTCAGAATGTTGACTACCGTTAACTGTGTCACCCAGTTCGGAAACTCGGATGTTCACCAGATGCACCATTATAACGTCACGTATGCAGAGTTAACTGCACAATAAAATTAATGGCCGATATCTTCACGGCGGTCGCGTGGGTTGATTGTCTATTTATGATACTAAGATTGTCATTATTTTTGGAAATGTTGCATTCCTGAATCGTGTTTTTAGTTTGTAAATCTATCGTTTATTGCAATTTTTTGGTGAAAATAGGATAAATTATTATGTAGTTTAAAAATGGTATGAAAATGTATTCTTCGAAGTATCTCTGAAAGATCGAATCTGTCTGCTAAGCTGAAAGTGTCTGTTTGCTAGGTATCTTTTCACAGCTAAACCATTAAATATATCTGCTTCTATAAGATTTAAAAAGTACCTTCCCACTTTAATGCCTTTGCATTGTATAATAATTGCCAGAACGAGTAGCGTTAGCTAAAAGGCGGGCTGATAATAATTATGATACGTACAATGAAGAATATAATATGGTTACAGCTAAAGTATCTTTAAGTTTAAAGCGTTGAAGCCGCTGGCCACAACAAATACTCAATATATCATCAGACCAACCAGTAGACATCCGCTCAACCAGAGTGTCTCCAACGATCTCTAGAAACAACAAAGCGATTAGATTTAGAAGATTTTCCGAGAAAATTATATTAGCGTGGAGTGAACCCGTGGCCCTGAACCAGTTAGTTAACTGGCAAGAGCAGTTCCCGCGTATTACAACTAATTATAAATCCGAGTGGATCATGACGTCACGAGCGGCAAAACGGTGAGCTTATGAAAAGTTCATTGTATGAGGATAGCGGAGAACAGAATCTTATGTTGAAATCAACATTATTCAGGTTTTTTGACCACCCACGCAAAAAGTATGTGTATCTATGTATCTGTGTATGTGTGTCTGCCTGTGGCATCGTAGCCCCTGATCGTATAAACCGATTTTCATTTAGTTTTTTTTATAGGTGTTTTAATCGAGAATGTTCTTAGCTGTAATTCTTGAAAATCCGTTCAGTCGTTTTTTTTTATCGTAAAAGGTAACAGGACGAGCAAAACGCTGGCCTGATGGTAAGCGATGACGTCTACCTATTACAGATACAGCGGCATGCATTCTGGCAGTCCAGAATTTTGCATGTCACTGCACTGCGTCTGTTACGTTGAGACAAAGATCCGACCGTTTTCAGACTATAAGCTTTTTTCTAGATAATGATGCTATGAGATAAACATTATCGGTCTGATCAATTCGATATTCGGTATCCTCTTACTTCAATGATATTGTAAGAACATGGTAGCATTGACCTTATGCTGGGGATCTTGAATCTGCAGAAAACTTAACTTCTCACCAACTTGCACCAGAAATGTCGAGTTTGGGCTCATTGGAATGTTCTCAATGAACAGATTATAAATAAATCAGCCGAGGGAGGCTTTACATTTCGAATTTATGTATTATTTTTGTTATTTGGTATAATACGTATTGGAAATTCAGTGCAAATGGTAGGGGAGGGACCCTCAATAATGTTCTTATTTATTTATTCTAATTCATTTATTTCAATCTATAACACATAATATTTCTTTGAAATCTAGTTTCATATTGATTATAGTAAGAGTTATCACGTGCAACTAAGTAGATTTTTGTCAATTACGTGCTTAATGTTGTAAAAATACATAAACAAGTCGTAGTCTAAACAAATAATAAAGTCACTGTTCCGTTCAGTAGTTGCGCAATAGCTCCTTGAATTCGGTCGTTACGGGGATTATCCGGAACCGACCATGGCATGAATTATAGTTAGAACTATGGGAAATCTTGAGTTTTACCTAGCCGTTACAACTATATTACTTTTAAAAATTGTTTTTTTTTTTTTTGATAATTCATAGTTTTTTAGCGATGATGTTCTTAAATAGTTTAAGATCATTTACAAAATGAAAAAAAATATGACTTCAAATGCCACGCTAGTAATTTTTAATGCCAAGTTTGAGGTGTTAGCTCCATATATCTGGATAAGGTATCTCCATAAAATTCAGATCTCAGATGCAGATCTCTAAAAAATTGCAATAGAGCAGAACAAAGCATATTCTCTCAAAGCAAAAAAATAATTCTCCAAATCAGTTAATAAATAAGTTGAATCGAGAATCTCCTCCATTCTTTGAAGTCGGTTGAAATTCGGAGCTAGATTTTGTAAAAGTGAAAATATAGAGAAACAGATCCGGCAATTTGTTACCAAATACCCATCTAAAAAGCGTTTCAATTAATGAACAATTCGCAATATTTAAACGCTAAAACATTAAACGATCACCAATTTACAGAGATCCATAAATTATTTAGCGAATTAAAGAAATGCGGGCAGCCTCCGGTCGAATGCAAGCCATTTATCTCTTGTCTTGGAAAACATTGGACTTAAAGCAGGAGTCACGGAATCGTGTTATTTGGGTTGTTATTTATAATGATTGTGGCTGGATTATGGGATTTAGCCGGCTTTGGCATCCAGGACACCTTATTGTTTTATCAAATACTAACTGAAGCCTAACATTGGTGTGTGCTACTTAGACTATGGTTAATTTATTTTATGTTTCGCTCGAATATTGACTGATATTTTGTTATAATATTTGATTTGGTACAGAAAACCGTTTCGTGACCTTACTAAAACATTAATAGACAATAATGACAAATTTAACAGATTGTCACTTTGAATAAACTTTACAGCGTCAACATTATACATTTCGTAAATTGTATGTGTTTTTCATCGCGGGTAGTATTATTATCTTTTCTATGATCGCGGTACAATAATATTTATTATAATTTACAGTTACAGTGTTTTGAGCTATGCCAAGCGGGCTTCCATAGTTGCTCTCATAAACAATATCTCTGAGCGCCTGCATTTACAATATTTCCAAGTAAAATATTTGATAGCTCATAATAAAATAACTGAAAAAGAAATATAAACGTTTTACGATCCAAATAGATACATGGTTGGAATAATCTCAGGAAACACGTTGAACTCCACCTGTCAGAGAACAGAGATTCCGGGTTCGTTCAGTTATATTTATATTTTCATGACGAGTTGTTTTACATGGCAATTAGGCTGTTTGGAGTATCTTTCTTCTTTCTTTTTGCACCTAATTTAACAGAATTTATCTCTCGAAATGTCTGGGATTAAAAGCATTAAATTGTCGGTGTTTCTAAAATCTTAAATTAACGATGAAGTTTTAGATTTTACATTAATTGGATAAAGTGGAGTAAAAAGCTTATTATAATAAGCTATTTAATATAGAGAGTTTAAAGCATGTTTTCAAAATATCTATTAAGTACCAAAGTATAATTTTTGACGCATAATTTTTTAATTTTTTTTTTATCTCTTCGTCTAGCATTTGACCACTATCTTACCTGTTGGTAAGTGATGATGCGGTCGAAGATGGTAAGCACGCTAGGCCTAGACTGAGAACTGGCTCTCAAGGATAGCTGCCGGAACACATTACATGTTTAGCGACAGATAATATTACTGCGGACTATTATTTAACTATTTAAGTCAGTGCGATGACTAGAAAATATTATGAATTTTATAACTAAATATCAGTCAACATTCGAACGATACATTTAATAAACCAACCACCCACTCTCTCTCGTCACCACCCATAGTCTAAGTAGCATATAACAATTTTAGATTTTAGTTAGTGTTTTAGAAAACAATAATATCGTAATCACATTGAAAAATGCAACAATGTGTCTTATCGCGCGTTTGAAAGGATAGGGGCTAGATGGGAAACTTTTATTACTAATGAAACATATAAAATAAAGGCCATAGGCCGATAAGTATAGTGAATCGGCCCCAGAAAGATATCTGGCTTATAATTTCAGGGTATGTTGGTACTTATAAGATACTTCGATACTGCAAGTTTCAGCTCTTCATCTCATACCGTTTTCGAGAAAATCGAAAAAACCTGAAATTCAGAGAAAAATGATTTTCTCAGAAACCCGTGAACCGATTGATCTGAATTTTTAATATGTTCTGGGGGATGATGGTAGCTTCTAGGAAAAAAAATATGAGCTATATTGGTTCATAAGAACCTTAAAAAAAATGACGTTTTTCTTTTAATTTTATTTTTTAACTATGATAGAGTTTTGGCACAATTATGAAACCAACTATTTTCTTTTAATTCCTCATCCAATTTCCTGTGGAATTATGACTTTTACGAATATTAATAAATGGTACGCCATATTGAAAAAAAAATAGAAAACCATTTTTTTATTCAAAAATCAAATTTTTTTAATGTTTTTATTCATTAAACACTAGTTATCGCTATATTTGAATATATTATTTTTTACATAGTCAGAAAGATTTTCTGTGATCCTCATGACTAATCCTCCTCGCTATCTTCATCAATGACCGTGGTAATATTATCTTTATTGAATAAGGAATTAAGTATTTCAGCTGGTCTGGGGATTTTAGCCAAATATCGAGCGTGTGCTAAGTAGAAAATTATTGCAGCCACATGTGAACAACAACCAATTGTTCTGAGTCCATTAGCACATTCACAACAATACCTTGATATTCCACTCCATCCAATTGTGTCTGGTTTATATTCAATAAAACATCTGTAAACTTTTCTTCCGATATGACGAGATTGCACTTGAGCCTTCAACATATTGGTTTGATCTTTGACAAACTGAATAGTTATATTATCTGATTCATCCATCATTTCTGCTAAATACGATATTGCTTGTTTATATTGATATGATCCCGTAAATAGAAGCTTCAAGTCCTTTTTAGTAATTTCCGGAAAGTCCATTAAATCACAAGATGAAATTGTTTCAAATGGAAGTTTCTTCCGTCGCCAACCATTTTTATCTACTTCTTCAGCTAATGTATTGTCCGTATTATTTCGAGATTCCATCATTTCAACAATTTCATCAAAATGACTATGTAAAAAATAATATATTCAAATATAGCGATAACTAGTGTTTAATGAATAAAAACATTAAAATAATTTCATTTTTGAATAAAAAAATGGTTTTCTATTTTTTTTCAATATGGCGTACCATTTATTAATATTCGTAAAAGTCATAATTCCACAGGAAATTGGATGAGGAATTCAAAGAAAATAGTTTCATAATTGTGCCAAAACTCTATCATAGTTAAAAAATACAATTAAAAGAAAAACGTCATTTTTTTAAGGTTCTTATGAACCAATATAGCTCATATTTTTTTTCCTAGAAGCTACCATCATCCCCCAGAACATATTAAAAATTCAGATCAATCGGTTTACGGGTTTCTGAGAAAATCATATTTTTCTGAATTTACCAGCTTTTTTCGATTTTCTCGAAAACGGTATGAGATGAAGAGCTGAAACTTGCAGTATCAAAGTATCTTATAAGTACCAACATACCCTGAAATTATAAGCCAGATATCTTTCTGGGGCCGATTCACTATACTTATCGGCCTATGGCCTTTCTATAAATTCCAGAGTTAACGACTTGTCTTATTTGTCATAGGTATTTAAAGTATGTAAAATGAAAAAAAACTTCCTGTCATGAATACCCCGTCATTAATTTCGGAAACCACAACTTCACTCTCTAGGTTGTTAACACATTAGGGCCGATTGACGATGTTGTCACGCGGCT
Source organism: Cabera pusaria (assembly GCA_954871355.1). Taxonomy (NCBI): domain Eukaryota; kingdom Metazoa; phylum Arthropoda; class Insecta; order Lepidoptera; family Geometridae; genus Cabera; species Cabera pusaria. Next base: position 1,710,191 of record OX940886.1, on the reverse strand, counting down.
TTCCTTGCATCTCCACTGAGATATAAATGGAGGCAAGTATGATAACTCATGGACACAATTCAGAATAATTTCCACCAGTCGAGGCGATAACTTATTGCTACAAGTCGAGATTCACGAGCATATAATTAGTCTGGAGACGACCCAATTCGGAGAAGATGCAACAGAATGCAGCACGTGTTGTTTTAGACTATTTGTTGGTTTCCCTATTGATATTCTCTCTTTTTTTTAAAGATTCACAGAATTTTTTACAATGCTTATTTAGTTTCCTCTGATTAGATAATTTCAAGTCAATATTGCAGATTTAAAATGAGTAAGCAAAGTATTTTAACGTATTTTTTTTATTCTTCACTATTTGTATTGACGATCAATGTCTGAGAAATAAACGAGTGGAAGAGAAGAATAAATCTGGCCAAGTGCGAGTCAGCATCGCGTCTCTTATCGCACACTTAGGGAGGGTTCCGTACAATACGAAACATTACAGAGTTTCAACCTCATATATTTGATTAATTGATATTACCAAGAATATTTGGTTTGGTCGCGATCTAGAAAGACGGGGCTCGTTTACTAGCGCCATCTATGTCATTTCGCCGAAACTAATTAGATAGGTGGCGTTTAAGAAGACGTTTTTTGTATGGGGAGCCCCTTTAATTTTTAACTTTATTTTGTTTTTAGTATTTGTTGTTCTAGCGGCAACAGAAATACACCATCTGTGAAAATTTCAACTGTCTAACTATCACGGTTCATGAGATACAGCCTGGTGACAGACGGACAGACAGTCAGACAGACAGACAGACAGACAGACAGACAGACAGACAGACAGACAGACAGACAGACGGACAGACGGACAGCGGAGTCTTAGTAATAGCATATTCATTGCAATTCATGCAATATCGAGCTGCGTGATGTCTGATGTGAATAGTTGCATAAAATTGGTTGATACACTGTCAAGCCCACCCAGTGTATCTTATATATTATCTTATATATCATAATAACCGGCCAAGTGCGTGTCGGGCCACGCGCAGTGTAGGGTTCCGTAGTAGCCCGTTATTCAATGCAAGTCTTTACCCGTTATAAACAAGCAACTAGGTACTTCGTCTTTGTCATTTTAAAGGATTTATTCTAAGGGATGTAAGGAAGCAAACTTCCACCTAATTGCTCCCAGCCAACCTCTCCTGCACGTGGTGCATCCTGCCGATCAGCGAACAAGTCTCTGGCGACCGACATATTGCGGTATATCCATTCAGAACGACGTAGCTAAATACCACAGGCCGGTGACGGGCAGCAGTGTCACCGGTGCGAGAAGCTACATCCTGCGATCATCCAACCCGACTGCCCAGCGCGTGGTGATTATTTGGGCAAAACCTGCATGGCAAGCACAAATTTACAACGGCCCCCAGTTCCCGGTCGCCCCGCTATTCCTAACCAAGGCGGCGGTTACGGTATCGGCGGGGCAGGGGGTGCTAAGAATCCCCGGGCTACGGTAGACTGCCAACACCGACTGACACTGGCAAAGTTTAATGGACGCACGCTACGGCTTGATGCACACTTGGCACTACTGGAAGAGGAGCTGAAAAACATAAAATGGCATATTCTAGGGCTATGTGAAGTCCAAAGAGAGGGGGAGGACATCGTTACCCTAGAATCGGGCCATCTTATGTATTTCAGAGAGGGAGAACAACCATCCCAAGGCGGCGTCGGGTTCTTGGTCCACAAGATCCTCTCTGACAACGTTCTAGAAATCTCCAGTGTGTCGACAAGGGTAGCGTATCTTGTGATCAAACTCACCGAGAGGTATAACCTCAAGGTTATCCAAGTATACGCACCGACTTCGGCACACTCGGACGATGAAGTGGAGGAAATATACGAGGACATTTCTAAGGCTTTGCATACCACCCAAAAGGCCCACTTCAACGTTGTCATGGAAGATCTTAACGCTAAAGTGGGAGTACAAGCAAGCGGCGAATCGGTAGTAGGACCACACGGATTGGGAAGCAGAAATCATAGGGGGCAAATGCTCGTCAACTTTCTAGAAAAAGAGGGGCTTTTTCTGATGAACTCCTTCTTTCAGAAAGACCCCCAGCGGAAGTGGACGTGGCAAAGCCCCGACGCTATGACCAAAAACGAGATCGACTTCATTATGACGGACAAAAAGCGCATATTTAGAGATGTCTCAGTGATCACTAGGTTTAAAACCGGCAATGATCACCGACTAGTCCGAGGCTCTCTAGATATCGACTGCAAGCTTGAACGTGTTCGTCTAATGAAGTCAACGCTCCGACCCAACATGCTACAATCCGTGGTCGGGTCCGAAACGTTCCAGCTGAAACTGGAGAACCGATTCGCTGCACTGGAAACCACAATTGACGTTGACGTTGACGTTGACCAGGATCTCGACCATGTGGTGGGTATCCGCAGGGAGGAGAGGACAAAATTCTGTAAGACGCGAGGTGCTGGCAAGAAGTCTAAGCTTTCAGAAGAATCTCTACAGCTAATGCAGAAGCGACGTGAAAACCCCGCAGTCACTTCGTCAGATCAACGGACTCACAACAAAAATATTTTTAAATTGGTACAACGTGACCTCCGAAACTCCACCACACGCACAATTAAAGAAGCGATAGAGCAAAACCGGGGGTCAAAAGTATTTGTCCAACAGCTGGGCCAAAGCTATTTGACGAAGTTGACTACTTCTAGCGGGAGTGTCGTCGCTTAGAAGCCGGAGATTCTTAAGGAAGTAAAAGACTTCTACAGCCAATTATATACCTCACAAGCATCACTTCCCCAACCCGGTATTGAGGATCCTAGAGCCACTCTAACCCGCCACTATACCGAAGATCTGCCAGAAATCAGCCTAGATGAAATTGAGATGGCTCTCAAACAACTTAAAAACGGAAAAGCCCGCGGAGAGGATGAAATTACAACGAAGCTCTTAAAACCGGCTTTTGCCGGTGGAACTCCTACGGTACTACAGCTTCAGCGTATTTTTAATTCCGTCCTCTTTTCGGGGAGAACTCCGAAGACATGTATAAGACATGACAAGTATAAGTGTAGTTGTTATGTTCTTCAAAAAGGGAGACAAAACCCTTTTGAAGAACTATCGACCTATCTCCCTCTTAAGCCATGTCTATAAGCTTTTTTCGAGAGTCATCACAAAACGTCTCGCGCGCAGGCTCGACGAATTTCAGCCTCCCGAGCAGGCTGGGTTTCGAGGAGGATACGGCACCATAGACCACATTCACACAGTGCGGCAGGTTATACAGAAGACCGAAGAGTATAACCAGCCCCTGTGTTTAGCGTTTGTGGACTATGAGAAAGCTTTTGACTCCATTGAAACCTGGTCTGTTTTGGAGTCTCTGCAACGGTGCCAAGTTGATTGGCGAGCAAGTGTTGAAAGGTCTGTATGACGCCGCGACTATGACCGTCCAAGTACAAAATCAGCAGACTGAACTTATCCACTTACATAGAGGTGTGAGACAAGGGGACGTTATTTCCCTCAAATTGTTCACAAATGCTCTAGAGGATATGTTCAAAACGCTGAACTGGAAAAGACGGGGCATAAATGTCAATGGCAATTACCTCTCACACTTCAGATTTGCAGATGATATCGTCATCATGGCTGAAACCGTGCAGGACTTGCAATACATGCTGACCACCCTTGCTGATTCTTCTGCACGCATCGGTCTCCGGATGAACTTGGATAAGACAAAGATCATGTTCAACGAACATGTTATTCTGGGTTCCCTATCTACTCGCATAACATTATAAGCCCTATTTTTGAAAGTCATAAATTTCAAATCCTAATATTACTTGTTACTAATAATCTGTAGTTATATTATTTACCCCTACTATCACTTGTCCTAATGTTAGTAGTAATAACATTTGTAACTCATAATGTATCATGCCCTAACTACCACTCGTCCTAATTTTAGTATTCATAATATTTGAAACTCATAAACTTACTGGCCCTAACTATCAACCACTATAATATTTCACCTCATAATATAATGCCCTACAATTGCTTAACTTGCTATAAAAATGAGATTTTCACCATAACCTATTGTTTTTTCTGCGGTGACTAGCATTAATAATTATATACATGCGGCGTAAGGGTGGCCCAAGGGCCACCTCGCCGCACCATAACCTACTGTTTTTTTTTTAATTATTATATGTATAAATATATATATTATATATTTATATATAAATATATATATATATATATATATATATATATATATATATATATATATAAATTTGTTACATTATTAATACAAAAATAAAATGTCTTTATTTCGGGCCACACATTAATGTTATATAGCAGCTGTCATTCACGACCTTGGTTTCGAGCGAGTCCGTCGCTCTTCCTCGGGAGTGAGGTCACGCAGTGAGTTCGCGATGTTCACTGAACATCATTAAACAACTTTGTATATATAACATTAATACTGTTTTTAGGGTTCCGAACCCAAAGGGTACCAACGGAACCCTATTACTGAGACTCCGCTGTCCGTCTGTCTGTCTGTCTGTCTGTCTGTCTGTCTGTCTGTCTGTCTGTCTGTCTGTCTGTCTGTCTGTCTGTCTGTCTGTCTGTCTGTCTGTCTGTCTGTCCGTCTGTCACCAGGCTGTATCTCATGAATCGTGATAGTCAGACGATTGAAATTTTCACAGATGATGTATTTCTGTTGCCGCTATAACAACAAATACTAAAAACAGATCATAGTTAAGAATTAAAGGGGGTCCCCATACAAAATACGTGTTTTTACTATAGCGCCATCTATGTACGATTGTTTACCAGTGTTTCTCAATCTTTTTCATGACGCGACGCGACCCCCTTAGTATGAAAAAAAATCGACCTACTTGCACTGTTTATAATTTGTATTTTGTTATATTTCTAGCTTCTACCCGCGGTTTCGTTCGTGTGGCCTACAGGAAACAAATTACATATTTTCTTTTAAACCAAAAATTATAAGCACTCTCAGTCAAAACACCTACTTTACTCACTCTTTAATTAATATTTTCTTTAAAAGTATGTTTTCAAACTTTGTTTTTTTCCTTTACTGAGACTTCGCGACTCCCTTATAGAGGCTTTGCGACCCCCCAGGGGTTCGCTAGTGGCGCGACCCACACGTTGTAAAACACTGGTTTTTTGTGTTAACTAGAGATGCGCTGAATATTCGTTTGGTATTCGGTATTCAGCGTATTCGGCATTCCGAAATACCGGCGAATTACCGAATACCGAATATTATTCGGTATTCGGTAATTCGGTGAAACCACTATACGGCGCATCTCTAGTGTTAACGTTCACTTAGTTGGCGTTAGAAGTTCGTTAGACATTCGTTAGATGGCGTTGAAGTAAATAAGCATGTTTAGTATTGAACCGGTATTTATATTATCGATGTACTTTGTACTTTATTTTTCCGGCAAATTTTGTTTAATTTAGGAATTATATAATATATATTAATTTAGGAACCCTACTTGTGCGGGTCCGACTCGCACTTGGCCAGTTTATTTAATATTAATATAATTATCATTAATATAATTCTTCGACCGCATCATCACTTAGAGGTTCGGTAAGATAGTGGTTAAACGCTAGCCTATAAGATATTAAAAAAATTGCAATCATTAAATCATTTATTTCCGAACATAACCTATAAATTCAGTTATTTATATTACACTAAAATTTTGAGTAAAATCAATAATAAAATTGAGTATGTGAACAAATTAAATTAATTGCAGGTATAAACCTATGACATATTATTTATGTTACAATGATAAAAAAATATTACATGAATATAATATTGTTTTTATTTAACCTTAAAATGCCCTACAGTTTTTCCTGGTCTTGATAATTCTTTGAAATAATTTGTGTATGAACACAAAAATATTATGACAGCAAACATTAGGACTAATAACCGTTATGATCACTACCAATATGATAAGCAAATATTATGACAAGAAACTATAGGAATTATAACCATTATTCTCATTAATAATATGACAAGCAAAAAATATGGATAATAATTATTATGACTATGACAAAATATGCGCGTCCAATAATAGGACTAAAACGTATTATGACAATTGATGTATGCCGAAAAACTTTAGGACAAAAAACGTTATGCGAATTAATAGGACACCGTTATTCCGGAACCGATTGCCCTAAACGGAGTTCCTCTCGAAGTTGTTCACGAATACGTCTAACTTGGGCAAATCTTGCAATTGGGTAGAAACAACTTCGAGAAGGAAGCTCGCAGAAGAATACAGTTGGGATGGGCAGCATTCGGAAAACTTCGTCGAGTCTTTTCGTCGCCCATACATACCACAAAGCCTAAAAATGAAAGTCATTAACGAGTGCGTCCTACCTGTTATTACTTACGGAGCCGAGACGTGGACACTGACGGTGCGACAAGTTCACCAATTCAAAGTCGCTCAGCGAGCTATGAAGAGGGCTATGCTCGGAGTTTCTCTGAATGATCGAATTCGAAACGAAGTCATCCGTCAGAGAACCAAAGTTGTCGACATAGCTCAAAGGATTAGCAAGCTGAAATGGCAGTGGGCTGGTCACATCTGTCGTAGAACCGATAACCGTTGGAGTAGACGAGTTCTAGAGTGGAGACCACGGCTCGGCAAACGAAGTGTAGGACGCCCTCCAGCTAGGTGGAGCGATGATATACACAAGTTGTCTGGCAGCGGTTGGAAACAAATAGCTGAAGATCGAGCTCAGTGGCGTGCCATGGGAGAGGCTTATGTCCAGCAGTGGACGGAAATTGGCTGTTAATGATGATTCTAAGGATTTTGTGTTTGGTACAAAATTATCCTACACCCAAGTTCAACGACTATTACTGCTAAACTAATAAATTTATCTTAACCGCTATAGTTTTCCTTTAAAGTTCATGAAATGCACTAATATCACGAATTTTTCTAGATTTTTCAAGCCAGCAGTTTAGCTTTTCGAGGGTGGGGGATGGTCGTCCCAGGTTGTCATTGTTGGTTCGTTCAGACATTTTTGTCATTGTATTGACATATTTTGATGGTTGTTGCCCACCCCCCCCAAACAAGAAACGTATTTTTCCGGCAAATATTTTTCAATCGGAACCCTGCGTGCCGGGTCTGACTCGCACTTGGACAGTTTATTTATATTTGCGGTACAAAGTTCGCCGGGTCAGCTAGTTTGAATAAATAAATAAATACGGGATGGATGAAATGATGACAGATTATAGAAACAGTTATAAGACCTGTCGTTATGTATGTATCTGAGTGTCGGGTCACTAAGAAGTTTAATGATAATTAAGATAATTAGAGCAAAACCGGGGGTCAAAAGTATTTGTCCAACAGCTGGGCCAAAGCTATTTGACGAAGTTGACTACTTCTAGCGGGAGTGTCGTCGCTTAGAAGCCGGAGATTCTTAAGGAAGTAAAAGACTTCTACAGCCAATTATATACCTCACAAGCATCACTTCCCCAACCCGGTATTGAGGATCCTAGAGCCACTCTAACCCGCCACTATACCGAAGATCTGCCAGAAATCAGCCTAGATGAAATTGAGATGGCTCTCAAACAACTTAAAAACGGAAAAGCCCGCGGAGAGGATGAAATTACAACGAAGCTCTTAAAACCGGCTTTTGCCGGTGGAACTCCTACGGTACTACAGCTTCAGCGTATTTTTAATTCCGTCCTCTTTTCGGGGAGAACTCCGAAGACATGTATAAGACATGACAAGTATAAGTGTAGTTGTTATGTTCTTCAAAAAGGGAGACAAAACCCTTTTGAAGAACTATCGACCTATCTCCCTCTTAAGCCATGTCTATAAGCTTTTTTCGAGAGTCATCACAAAACGTCTCGCGCGCAGGCTCGACGAATTTCAGCCTCCCGAGCAGGCTGGGTTTCGAGGAGGATACGGCACCATAGACCACATTCACACAGTGCGGCAGGTTATACAGAAGACCGAAGAGTATAACCAGCCCCTGTGTTTAGCGTTTGTGGACTATGAGAAAGCTTTTGACTCCATTGAAACCTGGTCTGTTTTGGAGTCTCTGCAACGGTGCCAAGTTGATTGGCGAGCAAGTGTTGAAAGGTCTGTATGACGCCGCGACTATGACCGTCCAAGTACAAAATCAGCAGACTGAACTTATCCACTTACATAGAGGTGTGAGACAAGGGGACGTTATTTCCCTCAAATTGTTCACAAATGCTCTAGAGGATATGTTCAAAACGCTGAACTGGAAAAGACGGGGCATAAATGTCAATGGCAATTACCTCTCACACTTCAGATTTGCAGATGATATCGTCATCATGGCTGAAACCGTGCAGGACTTGCAATACATGCTGACCACCCTTGCTGATTCTTCTGCACGCATCGGTCTCCGGATGAACTTGGATAAGACAAAGATCATGTTCAACGAACATGTTATTCTGGGTTCCCTATCTACTCGCATAACATTATAAGCCCTATTTTTGAAAGTCATAAATTTCAAATCCTAATATTACTTGTTACTAATAATCTGTAGTTATATTATTTACCCCTACTATCACTTGTCCTAATGTTAGTAGTAATAACATTTGTAACTCATAATGTATCATGCCCTAACTACCACTCGTCCTAATTTTAGTATTCATAATATTTGAAACTCATAAACTTACTGGCCCTAACTATCAACCACTATAATATTTCACCTCATAATATAATGCCCTACAATTGCTTAACTTGCTATAAAAATGAGATTTTCACCATAACCTATTGTTTTTTCTGCGGTGACTAGCATTAATAATTATATACATGCGGCGTAAGGGTGGCCCAAGGGCCACCTCGCCGCACCATAACCTACTGTTTTTTTTTTAATTATTATATGTATAAATATATATATTATATATTTATATATAAATATATATATATATATATATATATATATATATATATATATATATAAATTTGTTACATTATTAATACAAAAATAAAATGTCTTTATTTCGGGCCACACATTAATGTTATATAGCAGCTGTCATTCACGACCTTGGTTTCGAGCGAGTCCGTCGCTCTTCCTCGGGAGTGAGGTCACGCAGTGAGTTCGCGATGTTCACTGAACATCATTAAACAACTTTGTATATATAACATTAATACTGTTTTTAGGGTTCCGAACCCAAAGGGTACCAACGGAACCCTATTACTGAGACTCCGCTGTCCGTCTGTCTGTCTGTCTGTCTGTCTGTCTGTCTGTCTGTCTGTCTGTCTGTCTGTCTGTCTGTCTGTCTGTCTGTCTGTCTGTCTGTCTGTCTGTCTGTCTGTCCGTCTGTCACCAGGCTGTATCTCATGAATCGTGATAGTCAGACGATTGAAATTTTCACAGATGATGTATTTCTGTTGCCGCTATAACAACAAATACTAAAAACAGATCATAGTTAAGAATTAAAGGGGGTCCCCATACAAAATACGTGTTTTTACTATAGCGCCATCTATGTACGATTGTTTACCAGTGTTTCTCAATCTTTTTCATGACGCGACGCGACCCCCTTAGTATGAAAAAAAATCGACCTACTTGCACTGTTTATAATTTGTATTTTGTTATATTTCTAGCTTCTACCCGCGGTTTCGTTCGTGTGGCCTACAGGAAACAAATTACATATTTTCTTTTAAACCAAAAATTATAAGCACTCTCAGTCAAAACACCTACTTTACTCACTCTTTAATTAATATTTTCTTTAAAAGTATGTTTTCAAACTTTGTTTTTTTCCTTTACTGAGACTTCGCGACTCCCTTATAGAGGCTTTGCGACCCCCCAGGGGTTCGCTAGTGGCGCGACCCACACGTTGTAAAACACTGGTTTTTTGTGTTAACTAGAGATGCGCTGAATATTCGTTTGGTATTCGGTATTCAGCGTATTCGGCATTCCGAAATACCGGCGAATTACCGAATACCGAATATTATTCGGTATTCGGTAATTCGGTGAAACCACTATACGGCGCATCTCTAGTGTTAACGTTCACTTAGTTGGCGTTAGAAGTTCGTTAGACATTCGTTAGATGGCGTTGAAGTAAATAAGCATGTTTAGTATTGAACCGGTATTTATATTATCGATGTACTTTGTACTTTATTTTTCCGGCAAATTTTGTTTAATTTAGGAATTATATAATATATATTAATTTAGGAACCCTACTTGTGCGGGTCCGACTCGCACTTGGCCAGTTTATTTAATATTAATATAATTATCATTAATATAATTCTTCGACCGCATCATCACTTAGAGGTTCGGTAAGATAGTGGTTAAACGCTAGCCTATAAGATATTAAAAAAATTGCAATCATTAAATCATTTATTTCCGAACATAACCTATAAATTCAGTTATTTATATTACACTAAAATTTTGAGTAAAATCAATAATAAAATTGAGTATGTGAACAAATTAAATTAATTGCAGGTATAAACCTATGACATATTATTTATGTTACAATGATAAAAAAATATTACATGAATATAATATTGTTTTTATTTAACCTTAAAATGCCCTACAGTTTTTCCTGGTCTTGATAATTCTTTGAAATAATTTGTGTATGAACACAAAAATATTATGACAGCAAACATTAGGACTAATAACCGTTATGATCACTACCAATATGATAAGCAAATATTATGACAAGAAACTATAGGAATTATAACCATTATTCTCATTAATAATATGACAAGCAAAAAATATGGATAATAATTATTATGACTATGACAAAATATGCGCGTCCAATAATAGGACTAAAACGTATTATGACAATTGATGTATGCCGAAAAACTTTAGGACAAAAAACGTTATGCGAATTAATAGGACACCGTTATTCCGGAACCGATTGCCCTAAACGGAGTTCCTCTCGAAGTTGTTCACGAATACGTCTAACTTGGGCAAATCTTGCAATTGGGTAGAAACAACTTCGAGAAGGAAGCTCGCAGAAGAATACAGTTGGGATGGGCAGCATTCGGAAAACTTCGTCGAGTCTTTTCGTCGCCCATACATACCACAAAGCCTAAAAATGAAAGTCATTAACGAGTGCGTCCTACCTGTTATTACTTACGGAGCCGAGACGTGGACACTGACGGTGCGACAAGTTCACCAATTCAAAGTCGCTCAGCGAGCTATGAAGAGGGCTATGCTCGGAGTTTCTCTGAATGATCGAATTCGAAACGAAGTCATCCGTCAGAGAACCAAAGTTGTCGACATAGCTCAAAGGATTAGCAAGCTGAAATGGCAGTGGGCTGGTCACATCTGTCGTAGAACCGATAACCGTTGGAGTAGACGAGTTCTAGAGTGGAGACCACGGCTCGGCAAACGAAGTGTAGGACGCCCTCCAGCTAGGTGGAGCGATGATATACACAAGTTGTCTGGCAGCGGTTGGAAACAAATAGCTGAAGATCGAGCTCAGTGGCGTGCCATGGGAGAGGCTTATGTCCAGCAGTGGACGGAAATTGGCTGTTAATGATGATTCTAAGGATTTTGTGTTTGGTACAAAATTATCCTACACCCAAGTTCAACGACTATTACTGCTAAACTAATAAATTTATCTTAACCGCTATAGTTTTCCTTTAAAGTTCATGAAATGCACTAATATCACGAATTTTTCTAGATTTTTCAAGCCAGCAGTTTAGCTTTTCGAGGGTGGGGGATGGTCGTCCCAGGTTGTCATTGTTGGTTCGTTCAGACATTTTTGTCATTGTATTGACATATTTTGATGGTTGTTGCCCACCCCCCCCAAACAAGAAACGTATTTTTCCGGCAAATATTTTTCAATCGGAACCCTGCGTGCCGGGTCTGACTCGCACTTGGACAGTTTATTTATATTTGCGGTACAAAGTTCGCCGGGTCAGCTAGTTTGAATAAATAAATAAATACGGGATGGATGAAATGATGACAGATTATAGAAACAGTTATAAGACCTGTCGTTATGTATGTATCTGAGTGTCGGGTCACTAAGAAGTTTAATGATAATTAAGATAGCTTAAAAACTAAAACAACCGACTTCCATGCCCCGCGAGTCAATTTCATTAGCAAGTTTGAGAAGTCTATCGTCATATCTCTGGAGATACTTATGAGATCTCGATGAAATTACAATGGGACCACCTCGGAAACTTACCCTACCGATAAAAAAAAACATTCGAATAGGTTCCACAATTAACGGAGTAATCGCGTAACATATACACAAAAAAAACATACAGACAAATTGTGAACCTCCTTTTTGGAAGACGGTTAAAAAAAAGAGATAGCATGTAGCGCAGATGCGAATATTGAGATGGATGTGTGGAGTCACGAAAACAAACAAAAGGGAAACCTAAAAGTGGTACCAGTATAAATAGAAAAGCTAAGAACCAATAGGCTAGCCTGGTATGGACATCTTATGCGAAGAAAAACATTAAAATGAAAGGCCTTAGACTATAGGCTAAGGACGAGGAAGACCGAACAAAGTATGGAAGAACTATGTGGTGGAAGATATGGATGTAAAAGGGGTGGATACAGAAATGACTACAGATATATTCAAATGCAAGAAAATGTCGCACCGACCCACTTAAATAAATAAAATAAAAACTATATTAGTACATCCTCCGAAGAAATTTGATAAACCTTTTCCTGACTTTGAATCGGGTTTTCAGCTTAGTATTTTATTTATAAAATTCCGACGCATTAGTTCCTTCTTTAACATGTCGTGAAATAAAAAGCTAATGCGTCGGAATTTGTAAGACATTTCCTTTTAATTAATGTTGATATACGATTTCTTTGTAAGTAAAGGTTCCAATGTCCTCCTTCCTTATATTAAAACAAAAATGTAATTTGTTTAAATGAGTTACGGCGACGTTTTTAATCTTAGCTAAAGTTGTTTAATCTGTTTATCAGTCTATTATAAAACTTGAATACATTAATGCCAATTTTCAAGGTGACCAATATAAGTGTTCGGCTCTGCTCAGTAACTGACTGGGCCGATAGCCAAGTATATTACAAAATGTAATACAATCGTCTGAAGAACTCTCAACTACTAATTGTTACCACTATCTTCTTTGACTGTAATTTTGGCTTCCTAAAACTTTTTTATTTTATATCATCGTAAAGGCTAGCGCTTGACCGCTATCTCACCTGTTAAAAGTGATGATGCGGTCGAGGATGGTAGCACGTTGGGTCTAAAATAGGAACTGGCACCTAATTACAGCTGCCAGATCACATTAAATGTTTGGTGACAGATTTTCTGACTTTAGGGTGATAGCTGGCAAGGCGGACACTAGACAATGTCCTGCCATCATGCCGGGGTTTCATAAAAATGTTTTTCCTTCATCGGAGACTCACTGTAGAATGCGCACATAATTTTTTCGATAGTAAAATCTCTTGGTGCAGGGTAGGGATTTGAATCCTGGCGTCAAAGCCGACCATTCTTCCACTGCATCACTGGGCCCATACCACGGACATAAATGAATAAGACAGGTACTTAATGATATAATACTTAACTGATCGACGACGATTCAAAAAGACTAAGTACAAATTAAACAGACATGACGTAATTAAGGAACATAATATTTAGAAACACTTAGTTTATACAAATTGGAGCAATAATAAAGTAAATATACCTTAAGGTTTACGTTCGGTTCCTGTTCAACTACCGCTAACTTCGAAATATTATGTAGTTCTTAATGCTGAACGTCTATTATCTACGATTGACCACTAGGTAAATATGGCTCTTTAAAAATCTTACGTCATCTTTTTTTAACAATCAACTATTCAGAGGCAACATTTCAACACCGTCTCGAGAATCATGTTTTTTATCTACCTATTTCCTTATTTTCTACTCTACAGGTCTAATCTACCTGGGTATTAGCTTCAGTCTTCTGTCGTCGCTTTATTAGCTCTAGGGCCTGATGCCAAGATGCTTCTCCTTCATTCCTTGTCCGTATCAGTGGCGCTAGCACAGAAGGTCAACACATCATTATTTATTGTAATGGAATCTTTTAACTATAGATTTTTCTTATAGATATTCGATGGAACTTAATAATTTACTAGTGCTTAGACAAAATAGCTAGCCCAAAGACTATCTTGTTGTTGGCTATTAGGTAGTTTCAGTCTCTATATCCCCGCTTCATCGTCAGATGAACTTTATTGAGCCATATCGTTGCATTGTCTTAAGACTTACATGTTGCTGTCATCAGATCAGCTCGATTTGATGTTACCATGTTACTGTACTGTAACCAAACTTACTAATCGAACATAGAGTAGTGGCTTAAAACTTGCGAGATTTCATAGCAGGCACCGAGACAGGTAAAACTAACATAGGCTGTAAAAAGATCCATTCTAATTTGAAGATCAACAATAAAGCAATTCAAGTCAAAATACATACATAGATTCGTGGCCCAGAAATCTTTGAAATAGGTGCACTAGATTCAACCTATTTGAAAGAAGGTGGACTTGCTTTCTTTATGCGATTCGATGTGACGGATTGTTTATACTACTTGGATATTAATTTCCCGTCGAGAAACAAAGCGCTTCCTGTTATTATCTCGTGTGATAATTTGTTTTATTTCACACACAAGAAGGATTTTCCGAGACAAAATTATTTTAACTTTTGTTTCTTGCCCAGAAATAGCTGTTGCAATATTTATCGAGGCTTGCTGAGATACTTTTGTGCTAAATATGTATTTTTGGTATGTATTTAACATCAGATTTGGCAACGCATGAGTGACACCCCTAGTGTTGCAAGTGTTCATAGGTGACGGTGAGCACTTCATCAGGTCCGTTTGCTACCTGCAATATCATAGAAAAAGATCAATTTTCTTCAATAACTTTAATATTCGTGTCAAAATATGAATAGGTAATAGGAATCATTGTGTTTGTGATAGTGATACTTTTTGTTTGTAAGGAATCCAATATATTAAATTATTACTTCACTCCGCTCGCACCCAACGACATGCAATACTTTCCATTAATTCGGTACAGATTCGAGACGCGTCATTGTAATGTGTGTTTCGGTTCGTTCACTTATTCAGAGTTCATTTCCCCGCAACTTTTAATGAAGTTGTGGCAGCTGTCATATCATTTTCCCGCCGCAGAGTCTGCGTGATTTTCCGTAAACAGAATTACAAGAATTAGACCGCGGAGGTTGTTTATCGCGTTCACTCACTCGTTTTGTGACACTCATAACTTTGGCCTCGAAAATAATAACGAGCATTTTTACTTTTTCCTGAAAGCTTTAGAGAAACGTCGTAAACTGCTTCACAGAAATCTTTATTGGCATGACACCAGTCCATCATCTGTTATCGGAAAAAACTGCTCCGTAATGTTCAGGCTTAAAATCTGAATCATAGTGTGATCTCAATCAGAAATAATCTGGAAATTCTCACATTAGCATTTTCTCATACATGTTTTCCTTTGTTATATAATACTTAAATCAAAATTTTTAAACCATCACCAATTGATTTGTACCTATATGTATAACTAGCAGCCCGCCCCGGCTTCGCACGGGTAGAACATATATGCCTACACAATTTGCATCAGTTTGTTGCATCGAATATAAAATATGAACATATTTAACAACCATCGTCATATTTCATCTAATTTACACAAAACCTTAACAAATTATGCACCTAAACCTTCCTCATAAACACTCTGGCTATTGGTGGAAACGCATGATAATCCGATCAGTAGCTATTGAGATTTTTGCGAACAGACAGACAGACGCAGTGATGAACTTTGTTTTATAATACTTACGTATTGATATTGGACGGCCCTTTGGCGTAAAGGATAGTTACCTTGATTCTGACCCGACGGTCGTTGGTTCTAATCCTAGCTATATACCCACCAATGAAAGTTTTATGTGCATTCATGAATCATGAGTTTTCGTACAGTGGTAGTGGAATCATTAAATCTACCAAAAAGTAGCTTACCACCAAGGAGTACATCTGCCGCCGTAACCTTACGGCGTTCCCCGACGCAAAATGTAGGGGTAATATACGTTTAACGTGTGTATCTGTGTGTCTGTCTGTAGCATCTTAGCACCTAACCGGATAAACCGATTTTGTTTTTATTATTGATAGTTTATTTTTGTTTGATAGATGTCTTCATCGAGAGTTTTCTTAGCTTTGATTCATGAAAATTCGTTCAATCGTTATAAAATTATGAGCTTTTTTCTAGTTAATTGCGCTATGAAAACAACTTTCATAGGTCTGATCAATTCGAAAATCTTCTTCTTCAACGATATTGTAAGAACATGGAAGCCTCCTGGACTCTACAGAATACTCAAATCCTCACCAACTTACAGCTCAGATTTTTTAGAGTCATTGGAAAAAGCTATTATACATAGATCAGTCGGGGTGGTTTAAAATATTATATTATATTATTATATATATAGATGAATATTATTTTATACAATAGATCATATTATTATACTATATTGACTTCAAATTGATTGTGATCGGTGGGGATCGACAGCATAGCTAAGCTTATAATAATATTTTCGTAGTAACTATGACCTAATCTATGGTTTCACTGCAAATATTTTATTAATTTTGCGATGCGTGTTTGTGAAATTCGTGATATCTTCTAGAGTTTTCATTTGAATTATATACTGTAAAGGACAATTTTAATCTTTAATATGTGGCCAAGCTAATTAACGTAATTATTTGGATAAGGATTGATACTATATACTTGAAAATAGCCTTGGAAGTTATGTAATATTTTTTAACAAAAATTTTAAGATTAAAATGGTTACTGTGAGTCAACTTTAAGAGATAGACATATGCTGTAGCGGACTTTTTTGTAGGTCTTATTAAGTTGTACAACTCTTGCATAGAAAATATTCTTCTATCTATTTTCAATTAAGCAGCGTTCGTAAGAAACGCGTTTTTTCGACCGTTTATTTGCCGACTTAGGTTGCAAATTAGGTCTCCACGAATGTACCTTTGATTTAAACGGGATAATATATAGCCTATTTTCATTCCGAAAGTCCATTCTATGTATTAGTGAAAGAATTTTTTAAATCGGTTTAGTAGTTTTTGAGCTTACTCATTACAAACATACAAAAATACAAAAATACAAATGTTCTCTCTTTATAATATTATTAGTATTAGTATTAGTATAGATAGTATAGATTTGTTCATTGCGCCCATTCCAATGAGCCACACGACATCTCAGACGAGGAGTTGAGAGCAATCTGCAGATTCAGGGGATGTCTCAGTATTAGGTCAAGCTTACCATATTTTTGCATTGAGGTACACGTAATATTTTTGCAATATCATTGAAGTAACAGGATACTGAATTTCTAATGAATACATATGATTTGACTACCGTTATTAATATTTCTGTGGATTTGACCACAGAACACGGATATGATTTGACTAATAACTACGCTAAACAGACGGCAGCAGTGTGACAGGTAAGTAGTGCGCAGAAGCGCCATTTTGATTTTTTTTACGTCCGTGGTCAAAGGACTACAAGTTTACGAAAGTTGCTATCGTAGTTTTTTTTACCAAAAAAGAGCTGATAATATTTAAACGGCTGAACGGATTTTCATGAAACAAAGCTAAGAACACTCTCGACAAAGACATCTATCAAACAAAACAAACTAAATCAAAATCGGTTCATCTGTTTGGGCGCTACGATGCCACAGACAGACACACAGATACACACATTTCAAACTTATAACACCCCTTCTTTTTGCGTTGGGGGTTAAAATATCTCTTTAGTTGTTTAGTCTTGTAATTTAATCCAAAAAATAAATAGTGATAGCCATATTTACAAATAAAAAAGTTAGTATTAGATATTTTAGTTACATTTCTAGACACTCTTGCAACTCGACCTTTAATTATTTTCGCCCTTGATTTTCGCGCGCAGAATAGTTTTCTTCCCCGAACCGTCACTGTAATGACTTCACCTGACATCCGACGGAAGTGTCGACCTGTTGAGCGGAAACAGATGTTTGTATCGTTTTTTTTAATGAAGAAATCTGAATGAGATTTGAGTTGTAATTTTTTAATTTTTACGACTACGTAAGAACAAGGCAACTTGTAAGTAACAAGGCGCACAGTTGTAGTTGCAATAAAAAATAAACTGCTCGCCGTTGTACTGTATGTCATAAGTAAAAACTTTTTTGTGTCTGAGTGTGACGGTCACGCGAGTTCAGTCCTTTTTCCCTCATTCCAAAACTGCGCAACGTACCTAAAGTAGTTTTTACTAATGTGCTGTTATTGTAACAAGGTAGTTTTTTTTTGTAAAAGCAAACATCAGTCAGCTTAACTTGTCTTATGGCTAAACTGTCTTAATAAAAACTGAGCATAGTATATATACATAATTATCTATGAGCATTTATAGTTATGGATATTTAATTTACTCGTATCTGATGGGTTGTCGACCTTATAATACATTTGACGCTCATTTCGAATGACTTTAATTTTAATGTTGTATTATATCGGGCTCAGTGGCGTATCTTGAGAGATGCCTACGTCCAGTAGGGCTGACATTGTCTGATTAGGATGATGATGTCATGATAAGATAAACTTATAAACGGCATCCATACATGGCAGATAATCTAGCAATACACACTAAATGTTTTGGTTCAATGCTTATCATTCGAATCACAAAAGAATGGAGCACGTTGCTGGCTAACTTGTTGCAGAATAGCTATAATTTAAGTCAAAACTTCAATTTGAAAGTGAACAAGTAGGTATCTTCTAGGCAAGGATGCTACACCATCGATCACATCGTCATTTTCTATCAAAGATACTTGTTAAATGCCTTCGTTAATGCAATAAAAAAAAATGTATTTCTCTATCTGAGTACGAGACGACGAAACGATAAGACGTACGTAAAAACATCTATCTTTTTTATTTGTAGTAATTTAACCTTCATCTTGACCTTAGTTTTCAAGGGTCTCTGCACACGTCCACAAATCACACGCAATCTGAACGTATCCAATCGACTTCAAACGTCAAGATTTATGGTTCGTGTGAAACGTCTTCCGACCCAGCTCTTTGATCACCGCTCCTTGTTCGCAATCATTGTCGGTAATACTCGTAATCGTTAAATAAGGACGTAATTATTTTAGGGATTTGAAAGTGGAAAATCGTAGATGATGGTGAACTGCTAACTAAAGTCAGACAAAGAAAGACAAACAAATAATTTATTATACTCATAATAAACACTTTATAACAAACGCTCCTTAAATAGTCTTATTACAGAGCTAGTATTTAGCTAGTATTTATTTATTAAGAAATATTAAAATCTTAAAAAAATAGAATCCGTACATTTCAAAACAGAATAATGTTATGATATGCTTGTATTTGTAAATAATTTGCAGTCGTTTAAATGATCTTAATTATGTAATTTAGTATTTATTTTGGCATTTTATTTTGCATTTCAATAGGCGTAAATCCTTTTTACTTATAATACTAATCTTAATTAAACGTTATATTTGTTGATTTTGTTTCCATTTTCTAAGTATGTATGTTTCACATACTATTAGTTACATGGCGAAAGAGACGGACTCGATATTTTTCTGACAACATTTTTGTTTATTTAATTAATTATTCATATGAATAAAAGACCCATGTGATTTGGCCTTTTCTCAAACTTTAAATAACAGAAACTATGATTATTGTGGTCTTCAAAGAATTATAAAAATGTAATTAGAAAAGGAAGGTCACATTAATAAATGAGTTATCGGCCCCGTCGTAACCTAATCCTCTTTATCTTAAAATAGAAGAGTTTCAAGGCATATGACCTTGTCGTATTTTCGTCATATTTATTGTAGGTTTCATGAATTGCTTCGATGATTGCCTTTGAGACAAATCGGTGGATTACGCTAGGGTAAAGATGTATGTATCTTTTTTAATAGAAAGGAGCTACAACTACATTTAAAAACGCTAAAATCTTTAGTTATGGTCTATGTTTTTCATAAAGCTCTACGTTTAAGACGCTTTGTTTTAAATCAATATGGACTCTCATTACAAACCATAAACTTTCGAAAATACACACGTAACTTTTCATCAAGTTAATTTCTTGCTTGTTTCTTCTTGTGCTTATTTATCCCCGGTTGGGGCTCAGTGTTTATAAATATTTGCACACGTCTTATAACAATAAGGTTTACCTTTAACTCTCACTTTTGATATAACTTGTTAACGCGAAAACAAACAGCTCACCCTCGAGTGTTTTCAGTATGAAGGTCTGCTGATTTAGACAGGGGGAACTGAAATGAACTAACATTTCCTCGATATGACTACTAAGGCTGATGACAACTAGACAACTTTTAACTAGCCTTCTCTTTTCAAATATGATTATTAATTTTAATTAAACGCGTGACTCATAAATTTTAGGCATATGTTAGAAAGAAACAATTTTTATATATGACTTTTGTATTTTTTTATAAACACTTCTTTTCGTCACGTCCAACGGCTTAAATCGAGTTGTTTATGTGCGGTTCTTGACTCTTGGCGAGCAGATGTTTTGGCAATTTTTACATCATTTCAGCAACAAACGTGTTACGTTCGACTGTTATGTATAACTTTACGTAGGAAGAGGTTTGAGAACCCGTTCAATATAAACTGCGAAAATAATCTCCAGCTCCCTGTAACAAACCGTTTACTCCTGACATAGAACCGTCCAGTTGGTCGTTGCCATGTTTTCATAATTAAAACTGTGTCATACATTTTGGCGTTAAGAATAAATTCATCTTTCTTTTGTTTATAAATAACTCGTAACCGGAACAATGTATACGGCACACCGTCTGAGTGGAAGGTGGTGAAGCGGTTGAGAGATCTGAAAGCTCGGCTCGAAGCGCTGCGCCTTCAGTCGCTCTACAATCTCAGCTCTGAGCACACGCGAACAAGCTCGCCCGCGCCCTCTAACTTTCTTCGATATATTTATCGATCGTGATCAAAATATAAACACAAAACTTGAATTCTACAAGTTTGCAAACAAATATGCCGGCGTGAAAACGAGCACGATGTCGTTCTGCAGAATTACGGGCCGCAGCAGAGGGCTCCCTAAGCCCAACTACTTCCCGCTTCTGGCTCCAATCTCTCCTGCTGACGCGAAGCGCTGCTGCAGGATCACCGGCAAGTCCTACGGGCTGCCTTCGCACCACTACATTCCAGTACTACTCACAGCTCGTTCAACCAAGGCAAAATGTAAAATAACAAATGTTTCTGGTGAACTTGGACCTCATCACTACGCGCCCGAAATAAATTACGGAAATAGAAAACACGAAATGCTACCGGATTTTAGATACATATTCCCCGTGCTAGATGGATCTACTGATGCGCAAAAATATTTGATAGAAATGTTATTGGGTAAGCAAGTGACCGATGATAAGCGGTATGTGTACACAGTGCAAGAAAGAAAATGTAGTTTAGTTTTCTCCGCTCAAATGGAAGCGGCAGTGCGCGATGGTGATGTCAGAGATGTAATGCTCGCTAAAGACTCTGACACAGTGTTAATCAAAACAAAACAAGGACGCAGTGTATCAATGGACTTTAAAGACTTTACCGATGAAATTGAAATATTCGAAGGAGAGGGTCCAAATGCTGAAGTATTGAAACAGCGCGAAGTTGAAGAAATGGAAGAGAGAAAAAAGAAAAGAAAACGAGCAGCAGGCTTATCTTCCATGAAGAAGATTTTTGAAAACAAAGAAAAATTGGCTGATGTTCAAGAACTTGAAGAAGAAAAGCTGCGTCACGATAGAATGGCCAAAAAAGCTAAACTAGACGTTAAACATGAAAAAAATGACACAAAAATATACAGTTATAACAATTTTGACGCCCATCACATGCATACAAAATCTAGCATAGTTATGTGTCGAGGGGAATGGAGAGATCAAATGCATCCGCTTGTCGAATCGTGGGATTGGGAAGCATTTGAAAAAGAGATAATTGATGAACACGTTATCCCAAAAGTGTCCGCTTTGCCAACGCCAGTGAAGATCGAACCTTATCATTGTGAAGCAGAAATATATGAAGTTGACCGTAATATTAGTGACGTATCTACAAGCTTAGAAAGTGTGCCTTGCGTGAACCCATTAAAACCTATCAAAGCGCGACCAACCGAAGCTGTGTTAAATGCTATCAAAGAAATAACCTCGGAACGCATACAAGAAACTGCTGATGTGACAGAAAAGTTGATAAACAACAATAAAGTAAAAATGCTGCCTACAATGGAAGACTTACCAGAGTTCGTCAAAAATATTAAAAAAGCAAAACGTGAAAAGGTTGCTAAAATACCAGGATTGACATTAGATATAAATAAAGCTAAGAAGTTTATACCTGGACAAGTAGTCAATACCCCTCAGGGTCCTGTGTTTGTTCCCGGGCAAACAGTTGAAACGCCAGTTGGACCAATATTTGTTCCTGGCTTAAGTGTCAATACACCTGCTGGACCAAGCCTTATACCTGGACATATAGTGATGAATGAAAATACAAACGAGCCATTTTTCTTAGCTGGACAAGTGCTACACACATCGAATGGAGATGAATTTATTTGTGGCCAAACAATTAAACACAAAGATGATGCACCGCGTTTTATCGAAGGTCAGTCAGTTTTATCGGAAGAAGGTTTCAAATTTAT
The DNA here is from genome assembly GCA_954871355.1 of Cabera pusaria. Lineage (NCBI taxonomy): Eukaryota > Metazoa > Arthropoda > Insecta > Lepidoptera > Geometridae > Cabera > Cabera pusaria. The sequence goes on along the minus strand of OX940886.1, from coordinate 1,687,642 downwards.
TCCTGGTAAGATCGTGACAACAGAAGCTGAAGAAGTATTTGTGCCTGGACAAGCAATAATGACTCCTGAAGGGGTTCGATTTATACCTGGACAAACAATAAGCGAACCCAGTAGTATAACCTTTACTCCGGGACAAAATGCGAAAATAAACAATGAGTGGCAATTCGTTCCTGGTCAAGTACTGCATCAAGAAGAGGAGTTAGTATTTGTACCTGGCGCAACCATTGCTACACCAAATGGCCTTAAGTTTGTGCCAGGCCAAACTGTAGCAGTTAATGGAGAAAGTTGCTTTGTACCAGGAATTACCAAATCATCGAGCGATGGGTTAGAGTTTATTCCTGGCACAACAGTTGACACAATAGACGGCCCTAAATTTATCCAAGGACAGATAGTACACACTGATTGCGGAGAAAAGTTTATGCCAGGTAAAACAATTGTTCAGGCTGATGGGCACATTGGATTTTCTGTAGCTAAATCTGTAGAAGATATTAGTTTTGATGAGAGTACGCCGATGGGACTTCCAATTGATATTAAAACGTGTTCGCTATCTGAAGAATCTCTGTATGTTTTTGGACATATGGTACAAACTGCTAAGGGCATTGAGTTCTACCCAGGCTCAAGAGTGCCTGCAATAGAAGGCAAAGTTGTGCCTGGAAGACTTGTAAAGAGTGAAACTAATCAGTCACGATTTGTCCCTGGCATGATGGTAGAAGGTATCTTCGTTCCTGGTCAAATAGTCTTCACAGAAAATGGAGAACAGTTTGTGCCTGGTCAAGTCGTTGACACCGCAGATGGACCAAAATTTGTACCTGGTCAAGTGGTAAATACTAAATCTGGACCTAAATTTGTACCTGGCCAAACTATACACACTATCGATGGACCTCGTTTTGTACCTGGACAAATAATTGAAACTAAAGCTGGCCCCACATTTATACCTGGTCAAGTAATATCAACAGAAGATGAAGGATCTAGGTTTGTTCCTGGACAAGTGGTTGATACTGAAGAGGGACCAAGATTTGTTCCAGGAAGAGTTATTGAATCTGACGATCACGGAGTAACTTTTGTCCCTGGACAAATAGTTCAAACACCAGATGGATTAAAATTTGTTGCTCCGGACTTAACGGAAGGTGAAGAAGGCCTTGAATTTTCAGTGCAAAGTTTTGTAGTTACACCTGAAGAACTTAAATTACTGAAAGTCAAAACAAACCCGAATGATACGACTTCCACTAAAGGAGAGTTAACAATAGATACAAATATGCTGCGACAGTTATCTGAAGCGGGTATGTCTATTGGTAGACAAGTTCCAACCGATCTACCTGCTATTAGTGTGATTTTAAATCAAACTAGAAATGCTGAAGCCCTAAAAGCTTTTGTTACTGATTTTGGACTAAAAGATGAAGTTGCCAATCAACTTATGGACGTCATCGCTTCTATTATAGAAATGAGCGCTCATTTGAAAACTGAAATACATGACAGTCAAAAAAGTGAAGGTTCTTCTAATGAATCGAAGAAAAGTAAAAATAGCAAAAAAAGAATGGCAATTCAGGATCATGCTAGCGGAAGTAGACAATCTGCTCAGCAGGAACATGTTAAAAACTCAATTGCTGCTGCTGTGTTAGCTGCCCTTGTTACTGCTGAGCAATTTGAAGAAGTCAATAACAATATAAGCAAAGAAAAATATCAACTCATTTTAAAATCTATTGACACCATTCTTGGCAAATCAATAGACGCTGATTTAGTAACTGCCATGTTTAATATTCTTCAAAAAGAAGAAGACAAAGAAGTTCTATGTGAAGAAATTTTGGAGAACTCCTCTGAACCAAAAGTAGAATTGATTAAAATTGCTGTTAATCGTGCCCTGCACAAGCATTCTCTCACAGAAGAAGATATCATAGAAAAGTTTGGAGATTTTCTGAGTACAGAAAATGAAATCTTAGGACCGGCATTCAAAAATATATCAAAGATCGATAATACACTACTCCATCACGTTTTGGGACGTATTTCAGAATCAATATCATTCATCAAAACTGACCACGAGGCAACTGAAACACTGCAGAAAGCTATTGTCGCCGCTGTTCAAGATGCGTCTAATAAAGATCTTGAAGTAATGATTCAGGAAAATAATAAAGAAAATATAAAAGAGTTAATAGTACAATCAATCGGACTGGCAAGAATACTTGGAATGAGAGAGGTGGCAACAAAACTATTATCGGTGGTTAACGACGAAGACAGTATGAGTAAAATAGGAGCAGATCCAGAAAGTTTAAACATTCTAAAAAGACTAACTGTAATGCGAAAACTAGCGGATAAAAATCCTACAATGCATTCCGCTTTAAGTAAATTAAAATCAGACTCAATTCTAGCTCGCACAGATCCCAATCTAAGGGATTTGGTACGAGAAAGTGCAGCTTTGATGATAGTGCCAGAAGAAACGCCACTACTGACTTCTGAAGACGTACCGCTCAGCTTACTTCAGCCCGAAAACAGTCTCGCTATGGAAGATTTCTTGTTTAAACGCAAGAAGCAATCAGGAGCCCTGTTGATTATGAAGAAAGGATTGCAAGCAGTCGTTCCCCGTGAAGCCAGCCGTGCTGTTTTAACTGGACAAGTTGCATACACGGTTCTTGATGAAAACGGAATTCGGCACTTTGAACCTCTACACGTATTCTCAGCGCTAAACCTCAGTCAGCCGACAGCACACCGCTTTTCAATGTACAGTTGCCCAGTTGTCGACGATGACGATGAAGACATACAGACTTTTACCGGATATTGTAATATCAGTAACAACCAAAGGATTACGAAATTAGGAGGATGGGGTCGGAGATACAGCGGAGTTCACATAGACAAAGAAAATGCTAGAAGCAGAATCACTCATTTTGATAATACACCCAGTTACAAGCGCTATTCATCTCGATCCTCGTCGTCGAGATCTAGGTCTAGTTGTAGCAGAAGTCCACCTAAGGTAACCTGAATTCTTTTGCGGTTAATCGGCAAGACACGCTCAATGTCCGACAATTTTAAATGTATTATTTGCATTGTTACAGGTAGAAGACGTGGTGGTAGCGTCGGCAGATTACAATGCCGTCGCCGACGACGAAGTATCTCTAAAGGCCGGTGATATCGTAGAAGTTCTCGACACCAAGTCCGCTCTTGGATCCAAGTAAGCCACACATTTATAATTAGCATGAGCAACTGTGCCCTCATTGAAGTTCGTAAATAAATATAAATAACTACCGCTGATGAAACTGGAGTTATTGCTTCGCGTTCAAATTTTACTGCTCAGTGAGTATTAATATTTACTAATATACTTACCGTCATACGATCACTGTACATAATAACATCGATCAAATACTGCATTAACCTAAATCAACTTGTGCAACAACATTCATTCCGATTTTACAAATAAGCTCTGTGAAATAAACCGTTTATCAAAAGGAAAATGAAATGAGCCGAACCTTCGGTAGCATTTCGGCGACACTTCCTAATAATTTTCAACTCGATCTATAACACATAGGAAATGTCAGAGTGCATTAAATAGCAATGTAATGCGCTAAGCATTCCGCATCGGACTCAGGTTTATTTTAGCCGAGTTCGTTGCACTGACGTTACGCAACTACACTGGAATATACCAAAAGGTTACGTGCAAATCTGTAATAATAATTTATAGTTATATTAGTTGTTGCTCACGTAATAACACCACATCAAATATACGAATCGTATAATATTGCAGTAATGTCTCTACTCAATCATCCATTGATATAAAAGTCTAGCCACTTACGATTTGAATCTTCGCGCATGGAGTGTCCCCGATTAATTACTATCAACTTCATCACACACTATCATATCATCCATACTGAAAGCACACATCGTCCGGATCACCTAACTACCTCATCAGCACGCATCACCCACTCCACTGATGCTGTAACGTGATATTGTTGATGCAGGTACAGAGGGCGGGTCTATTGTTACGAGAATCACTTCTTCAATACTCGCGGCCCGTCTCTAAACTATGTGTTTAGTGTGCCAACCTACAAAATGTACTATTACTGAGGAGAGAAGATCGGCTCATCATTTAAACGGCTTTAAATAAATAAATCATGCGATTCATCTACGTCTATCTTTAACAAGGGAATCGATCTACGCGTGGACTCGCGTGCGATGTATATAGCTTAAACATGTATCATTTTAAATGTTGTGATCGAAATTATAACTATTGTGATAACTTTTCGCCAATTGGACATTTTACATGTATTTTTGTAGTAATGTTTGTGTATGTGTAATCGTTTTAGGTAATGTAATAAAAGGTATAAAACTTTTGGAGTTTCTTTTAGTTTCTCTTGATGGTGAGGCAGGGCTCGTTATTACAGGAAAACTTTACTAAAAAATTTAAGAGATCTTTATTTAAAATGTTATATTGCCTGGTAAAAGGCCCTTAAAAATACATTGTTCCTGCTTGTAGATGTTGTATTTAAGTCTAGGAGTACTCGTGTAAATGGAAGACAATATCATTGCCTTCAATATTATTTCCATAAATATTTCCGTACATTATTTTAGCTTTGTCTTGTCATTTCTATTTATGAACTTGATGACTCTTTTATCCTCCTTAATATTGTGCCAGCTTTTCAACACCTATTCGAGACAAATGAAAATAATTTTACAACCGTTACCCAAGTATTTATGGACTTCATCGTGGAAGTGTCATTCCCTTGCTATGAGTCACATTGACTCACTAGACTTCACGATATCATTCCACGATATCATCACGATTTTAGAACCAATAAAAATGTTAGCACAAGAAAAGGTAGAGAATACTGTGTGTTTGTTCAATGCTTCTTTGAATTGTTTTTTTTAAACATTTGTGCCTACAAATGTATTAAATAAACTGATATTTTATCTAATATTAGTACTTTATCAAACTATGGTAAGGCATTACAAATTTACTATAACTATTATAGAGTAATCTATAGGTACAAGTAAAGGCATAGACTTTTTTAAACCGAATGCATAGTACTGTTGAAATAGCTTACCAGATTGTGATATTTTTTTACCGTAATTATTATTCTTGGCAAACATCTACCACCTATTTTCCTTCAACCTAGAAAATTTTACTAATTTTAGTCACGCAATTAGAGAAAGGAAAAATCCAGACAAACCCGTTAGCGGGGCACTAGCAAGCAGAATATTTAGGTGCCAAGTTTTCCCTGGCTATGCGCCAAGGCACTCGCAGGTAACGACTGGTCTACCACGTACTTTGAATTAATTACTAACAGATTTGATGCTTTCGTACTGGGAGAGTTTAGTCAAATACTGTTAATTACAAGTTACCATTTTCTTACAACTTGTTGTACTTATCAAGCATAGTAATTAGATTATATACACATGGTAAAGTCCTGTAATTATTTGAGCGTATAATGGTCAGGTGATTTAAATGATCAACAAATAACTAAGTAAGTTTGCACATAGTCTGATGGGTGAAGATGCTAAAATAATTATGGATATTATGACAAGAATATTAGGTCGAGAAAATTCGACTAAAGGTACGTGAATTACAGTCGGTAGATATCATTACTAAGGCTGAGTTGCATCTAACTTTAACTGTAACTATTAACCGGTGTTTTTATATGGATTTTGATAGATTTTTGACGTTTGTTATAGCTAAAGTAAGATGGTGCAACTCAGTCTAACTAGTAGTAGTAACTAGACTAGTAGAGTTGATAAGCTTTTTACCGAGTAGATTTTGTTTTTGGAAGTTCTTCTAAGTAGCGGTTCTAATAAGTAGGTAATTAGAATAAACAATTCCCTGTGTCTACAACTGTCTTATGTTGCTAGAAAGTGAATATCAAACGTAGGTTATTTTATTTTACTAACCGACTTCACTATAATTTATGATCGTACAAAACGAAAAAACCGACTTCGCATGCCGCGATAGACAAAGTACTGGCTAGTTATAATCATGTCATTAAGGTATACAAATTTGCTAATATTGTTTATCTCCATATCTCCGGCGATAATTGTCACATCTCGATAAAATATGAATGGGGCCAAACGGGAGGCAAAATCACTCAAACAAAACAAAGATTTTTTCAAATCGGTTAAGATTTGACGGAGTTCTAAGGAAACAAACATAAAAAAACCAAGCGAATTGATAACCTCCTCCTTTTTTGAGAAGTCTGTTAAAAATGGAGGAGGTTCTCAATTTGACTGTTTTTTATGTTTGTCACCTCAGAACACCGTCAATTCTTGACCGATTTGAAAAAATATTTTTTTTTAGAGAGAGTATGCTTCCTGTTTGGTCCCAATGTAATTTTATCAAGATCTGATAAGTATCTCCAGAGATATGGAGATAAAAACCTTTAACTTAGTACTGAAAATGACTAGCGCGGCATGTGAAGTCGGGTTTTTTTGTTTTGTAAACAATATTAAATGATTTGATTAGATTCACACATTTAAAATGTGTAGTCATCGCCTATTATCAAGATAAAAATGTAGGTTACTATAACACATCTAGCATACCTATCTATTGTATTAACTACAAACCAAACGAGACCTGAGTGCTACATAAATCAGGTACCTAACTGAATTTCTGGATTGAGTTCTTACAATTAAACTAATCGAAGAATACTTATGTAGGTTACGGTTCCCATACCCATCATCCTAGGTTCCCATTGATTAGTTATAGTCGTTCTACATTACGAACACTTTTGACCTGAATTAATATTACAAAGTCATGCGATCACAAAAATATGTGAGATTGTAAGTATTTCAGTTGACCTTCATTCACTTAATACTCTTATACATTGGCATAGTCGCAGATTTGTATTTGGCATCTATAGTACTCCATTCAGGAAACTGTCCAGTACGACTAATTTATCTAATAACCTTAATAATGGTAATGTCTGCTCTTTTTCCATTGAAACGTCTGTCACCTATGGTACTGTAGTCACAGGTTACTATACCAGTTAGTACGTGACCGTAGTCCCCATTGAGCGAGATCATTGACTCACGGCACTCCGTAGTTTTGCCGTATCGGTGGCACCATTGACGTCACGGGGTTTTGAGGCCGCCTGAAATAGCATGTGCATGCTACGGTTAAGTCCTACTGTGTGGTCTACTGGAACTGCTACGGTTTATAATCAGAGACTATTTTAACTGTGTAATCAGACTTCGGGATAAGAAATTATAGAATTTGATTTTCGGAAGCTTGAGAGTCGGTTTGCAAATGTATGTCTCTATATGAGTTTTAGTACCTACCTACCTATTGTTTTGTACAAGGTAAGAAAACATTTTTTTTAAATATTGATAGGTATAGTTTATTAAATGAAAATATAATTGGGTAATAGAAATAGACTAGCTTTTAATACCGGAGAAAACTTTTATTTTTTACACCGAACTGGGTAGCACTAGATCCATAGAAATAGGAATAACCTTATTATTCCTATTTCTGTGACTAGATCACAATCTCACCTAATGTTAAGTGATGACGCGATCGATGATGGAGCGCAGCAGTAAAAAAAATCATTATGGTAACAAAAACAATGAACAAAGAAAAAATATCAAATGAACAAAGTAAAAGAAACAAAGTAAAATTAAAGGATGCCCACTGTGAGATCTAAAGATTTTATTATCCATTGAACAACTGGATTATATTATTGAATTATTTATGAAATCCTCAACCTTTACCAAGGTTAGAAATAGACACATTTGAATGTGATCCTCAACCAACAACTATTGTTCAATCAAAATTATACAAACGAGCACTTTTCAAGCATTTAAAACATGATTTATTATTTTTAAACCGAGATCTTCGGCCTCCACGAAGGTTAGAAATAGAAACCTTTAGAAGACGCTGATGATCACGTGATGGAACCGTACACCAGTCACCGTGACAATGGTCAGATGGTTGCCGACCACTTTGCTGATGTCACCCATGTCACCGACCGTCACTCCAACTAAGTGACGCCTGACTGACGGGAACACTGTTCCTTGACACTCGGTGATTTACAGTACAGTGCTTGACAATGAAGAATGCTCCTTATTATACTAATAAATAATTCTGTTGGAGACTTGAAAGGTGGCGAATTTATTTTGGTTTTGGTGGGTAGATGTTTGCTGAGTTTGCGAAAATATGTAATTTTAGTTTGAACGTTTATTTTTTCCATGTACAATACTCGGAAGCATTAATAATTGTGTGTAATATGTACCTCGCAAAGCAAAATCATTATGTACACGGTTCCATAAAGTGTATGCCAGTAATTTAACGTTAGCTAAGGTAATGAAAATAAAAGGTATGGATGTTAAAGCTATAAAAATGTATAAAATCGATTATTGCATGTATTTAATACTCTATAATACTGCTTAAATATGTGCAGTTTTTTTTTAATGACCTATACTAAACATAAATGCAATAAAGCATAAATATAAACATAAATATCATAGATCTAATTTGCTGTGACTAAAAAATGTACAAAATTAATGATGCCATAACTACTATATTATTTAACTTACTTTAACATAACTACTATATTATACCTACTACATATATTATTTAGGAAGGCAGACAATCTAACATTGGAATATAAATAAAACGCTCAGTTAATGACCAAGTACTCTTATAATGCCAGCTATTGTATGAATAATTACTATGTATCACTAAACGCTAGCCTATAAGAAATTAAAAAAAAACTACAAAGTCAAAACGTTTTTTGTCAAGAAATTAATGCCTACAGATATTGCGTTCCTCATTAGAAGCTAAGTAATATAACTTACTCAAGTTGAAACAGTATCAAATGACCTATTTACGATCTGGGAAGCAAAAAAGAGTGAGATGAGCAGATATAGTCCACCTGATGGCTGTGCTCACCGTCGTTAGTGTTTCCAATTTATCTACTCACGACGAATAAATTTAGAACTTAGTTGTCATACTAGCAATGTGAAGTAGCATCAGAACGGGAAGCTTGTATGGCAACTTTTTAGACTGAATGCTACAATGATGCTTAGAACTAAACAGTTAAATTCTGGTACTTTTGAAGTACTTCCTTTTCCCGTCACTCCTCACTTTCAGGGCATTCCCCATGACATGTCTATCTATCAGTCTCTGGATCTTTAGTGTCAGAATCTTTAGTGAGATCCAGATAAGGAGTCATATAGAGGCCAAAGCAAAACTTGGTTCCAAGATGCTCGGTATACTGAACAAATCAAAGCGATACTTCATACCGCATCAATGGTTTGTTTATTACTAAGCACAAATCTGCCCACACATGGAGTTATTGTTCGCACGTGTGGAACGCCGCCGGCGTAGATACTAAGTTAGGTAGGTAGGTACTTGTTTCATCATCATCATCATCATCAGCCTGTATCAGTCCACTGCTGGACATAGGCCTCTCCCAAGATGCGCCACTGAGCCCGATCTTCGGCTCTTCTCTTCCAGTCACTGCCCACCGCTTTGCGTATGTCGTCGCTCCACCTGGTCACAGGACGTCCTACGCTACGTTTGCCGATTCGCGGTCTCCACTCTAGGACAAGTCTGCCCCAACGGTTATCAGTCCTGCGGCTTGTACGGCCGGTACTTGTTTCAGCCTGCTATAGTGAAAAGTCACTAGAATTGACCATGATCTCGGTTGGAACCGCTCAACCTCCGAAGAAACATTGGAGCGCTATGCATCTTTTACCATCTAATAATGGAAAATTCTCTCAAGAGCTTTTTGACTTGATTCCACCATCACCATTCTTTTATCGAACTGTTCGCCACTGTCAAAAATATCAACCTCATATTTTACAGACTTGGATATCTCATACTACCCGTTTTAACCGTGGCTTCCTGCCTTGCACCTGCAAGATGTGAAATGATCTTCTTGCCATGATTTTCCCATTGAGCTATAAAATGTAGTATTAAAAGATCATTCACAAATTCCTTAAAAGTCGGCCACGCATCATGAGCGCCTATGGTGTTGCAGATGTTCGTAGGCGACGGTGACTGCCAGTGATGACCATCAGGCGGGCCATCAGCTTGTTTTTGCACTATTACTTAGTATAAAAATTAAGTATTCCATTGTTCTCCGTAAAATAGTACATCTATGTGAACTAACGTATATTGATTTCCTTACGTGGAAACCCGCATTTTTGCTGCTCATCAGAAAAAGTTCAATAATGTGCGAGATGCCTAGAATTCTTTGGGAGACATTGCACTCGACTTTTATCGGTCGTGCAGTTGGCTGATTCAAATATTTACAATTAAAATAAAACTGATTTTAGCATCACGTTTTTGGCACACAATCTCTGTCGTGTCCGAATAATGTGAAATATCAAACTATTGTGTCGAATAGAACTATCGAGCTCTTTTGTATTAAGATACTTAAGAAACAGGTTTGTATAGTATAGTCGAGTATTAAATTTAATCTACATCTAGTCTTCTTTTTGTTCAGCCTATTTTTCCTTGAGGTGGGCAACATATCTCTCATTATTTTGCATCTCTATCTTTTGCCTTTTGACAGTTCAAAAGCCAATATCTTTCGAAACCTTTGAAGTCGTACCGTCACCGCTTCTTTAAACGTCCTCTACACCAATAAATCAAGTACCTAGTGATTTTAAACATATGAATAATTAAATGTTTAATGCCGAGTGAATGAAAAGAGAAGCATAAGAGCCTACGCACACCGATGGACGGCAAGGCAGGGTAATTTGAATTTGCCAACGTAAATTCGTACGTATCAAAATGGTAACAAGATATAAATTCCAAAGGCCAGCGCTGACCGGCGGACGGTAGGGCAGGGCAACGAGGAGAATTTGATGCCGGCCTGCTAACTTTAAAATCTATATCTTGTTACCATTAGAAAGAGATGAATTTACACCGTTAAAATTTAAAATTTCCTGCTTTGCCACAGCCAAAATGCGCAAGTTTTTAGGCGCATGGTTGAATCGTCATACGACTTCTAAAATCATCAACAGATAGATAGGTATTATTTGGTGGTACCTACACGTATAGATAAAAAATTACGCCATTTTCGATAGAAAAGTGGACTCACCACTCCCAAAATTCTATTGCCCTAACCAAACTGATTAGATACATATACGATCCTAAAATAATGAGCATAGCATTATAAATATAAGAGCCATTAGGTACAGTTCTACATCTATCAATCATTAACTCAGAATTCACTAGTATCAGACAGTTTAGCCAAAATACACAGTACTTAGACCCTTTCAAACAGCTATAGCAATGTCAAACACTCGCTGCCTGCAAGGCAATAACACCAGAAAACAGGACGGCACCTGTTGCGCTCTCTGTCGCACTTGTGATCCTAACGGGAGGCATAGTGACGTACCTTTGTCGTTCATATAATTAAACAGTTGAAAAGCGGTTATCGATGTCGTACCATAATGTATCACACGCGTCCGTTTGACGTCAGCGAGCGTTTGACATTAGTGCTTTAGATGCGAGTATCCTATACATGATAACAGTTGTCAGCACTAACTGCCCCCGTCCCGCAGACCTCCAGATCCTGAGCTGGACGTGGATGCAGAACTGCTGGACATCTCGGCGGCGAAGCACAAGATCTCGGTGAGACCGAAGAAGAAACACCCTAAGGGCAAGAAGACTAAGAGCAACGACAGGTTGGTTGCATGTTTTATACCTTTCTTTCCCATATCATAAGACAAGATTTCTACTATTTATATCTAAGGACCTACATGCATATATTCTTCGTTTGAGAAGATACTAGATAGAGCGTAAATTTAAGGAACTTCAAGTTTTATGAAGATCGTGACACACGAATAGCAGTGGATTTGACACACGTTCTGTCAATAATGCACTTGTTTGAATATACCGTATGCGGTCGCGAGCACTGTGAGACCTCTTAGTGTACGAACTGAGTGCACACTCTGGTTAAGCGTCGAGCGGGGCGGGGCGTGCAGCGTTCGTTTCAAACACATGCTATAGTGTCCTGAGTGCCGGCCAAGCGGAGCCCGCGAACACTGCTAAGCGTTAGCGTGTGTTTGAAACGAACGCTACACGCCCTACCTCGCCCGACGCCCGACGCTCTAGGCACTCAAGTCGTACACTTAGTAGTGGTTGTGAATATTGCCATTATAATATAATTTAACATCGTTAAAAAACTAAAAGAACCGATTCAAATGTCGCGCCAGTCATTTTCAGTACGAAGTTTGAGGTATTTATCTCCATATCTCTGGAGATACTAAACATATCTCGAAGAAATTTAAACGAAACCATATGTAAAGTATACGCTTTCAAATAAAAAAAGAATTTTCCAAATCGGTTCAGGCATCTTTGAGTAATCGGCGAACATACATTAAAAAAATACATACAGTCGAACATAGAACCTTCTGATGAGAGCAAAACCATAAATAAGTTATGTCAGGTCTATTATTCTATAAAAACATATAAATATTGGTTATCACATCGTGCACACTTTGTACAGCAACTTTTTAACCGACTTCAAAAAAAGGAGGAGGTTTCTCAATTCGACCGTATATATTATATATTTTTTTTTATGTTTGTTCGCGGATAACTTCGTCGTTTATGAACCGATTTTAATTATTCTTTTTTTGTTCGAAAGGAGATATCCCAAGTGTAGTACCATAGTAATTTTATCGAGGTCTGATTAGTATCTCCAGAGATATTGAGATAAACATCTCAAAATTGGTACTGAAAATGAATAGCGCGGCATTGAAGTCGGTTCTTTTTTAGTTTTTAAACGATATTATTTTGGTTTCAAAATTGCCTCAGCTCAGATTCCTAAATAGAATAGGTACTTGAGTTAAAAATTTCAGATTTATTGTAGGATTTTTACAGAACGTAAGCACCGGTGCTACTGAATCAAGCCCGTCTAGCTTTGAAAAAATATTGCAAAAAATATCGTTTACAAACTAAAAAAGAACCGACATCAATGCCACGCTATTCATTTTCAGTACCAATTTTGAGATGTTTATCTCAATATCTCTGGAGATACTTATCATACCTCGATAAAATTAACATTGTACCACACTTGTGGTATCTCCTTTCGAACAAAAAAATAATAATCAAAATCGGTTCATAAACGACGAAGTTATCCGCGAACAAACATAAAAAAAAATAAAAAATAATATACGGTTGAATTGAGAAACCTTCTCCTTTTTTTGAAGTCGGTTAAAAAATGTAAAGATTTCTGAGTAAAACAAAGGTATATTGCATCATAATGTATTAGTCCACACACTCCACATGTCCACTGTCCAGGCCAGGAAGGTCAGGCTCGCCATTTGTCCATGTACCGCAAGAACGCGGTGGAAAGTGCCACTAATCAAAATAAATCGCGTGTGTCTGACCGCATTATATCGGCCATACGTAAACAGCTACAGTGACTGCGAAAAGGGGACGATCTTCACTATCATCATTAATTTTTCAACATCATTTTTTTATATAACTTATAGGCTAGCCTTTGACCACTATCTCACCTGTTGGTAAGTAGTGATGCGGTCGAAGATGGTAATCACGCTAGGCCTAGAATGGGAACTGGCTCTCAAGGATAGCTGCCGGAACACATTAGCTGCTTGGCGACAGATTTTTTCTAACTTGACGGTGATAGCTGGCCAGGCGGACACTAGATAATGTCCTACCACCATGCGGGGGTTGGGGGTTTCTTAACCATGTTTTTCCTTCACTGGAGGGCCACTGTGAAAAGCGCACATACATTATTCCATAGAAAAATCCATTGGTGCACGGCGGGGTTTGAACTCGTACGATACCTCTGTCATCAAAGCCGACCATTCTCCCGATTACGCCACCGGGCCCTCAGTATAATTTTATAAACTTATAAAGTATCATGAATAAATGTACCCAGCGCTAGTGTTCTGATGTTGACATTACTATTTATTTAATAACTCCACAATACGCAAGACAAAATGGAACGAAATCAACACTATATTTTTACTTGACGTCTAAGCTAGGTTTTCCGTCCCTTAAGACGTACCGAACGACGAACCTTCCGATACCATGAAGACGAGATGACGTAGACACACTTATGCGACTGAATCTAACAAGTAGTAGACAGTGTTGTATAGAAACCTTCTACTTCTTAATTCTTCCTCTGGAAGTTAAAAGGGAGTATAAATTAAGAAGTGGAAGACTAATTAATCTTTCCTAAAAATCTATCGATAGAACTTCTATTTCAACTACTTGAGGGAATATCGATGAAGTTTAATATTTCATTCTAAGCTTCTATTTCTGATATCCCCTGACGATATGTAGATATGTTTAATATCTACTTTTTTCATCAAATAAATTGCCGCAGTCGCAACGCGCGATTTGATGTGCACGAAACTTTGATATATTCCAATTTCTTTTCGATAATTCCCAAGGCGACATTATTCACATGTGCGGAGTTATATAACAAAGACGGATTAGCTGCGAAACTGGAAAACATCTGACCCAGATGTACGAAACATATTGCGACTTTACCGGCCTTGGGCGGGATTTGTGTAATAGAATTTGAGTCTTTAAGTAAACATTGTATTAGATTATCTTGTCATATTTATTTGTTGTATTTAAATTAATGACTCTCCAGAACTGTTTAATTTTATAATAGTCTAGAAATGCCCCGCGGCTTCGCCCGCGTTAAAAACTTCTTTTATTTACTTAAAACTTTCTTTTCTAAAAACGATTCTATCATTAAAGACATCAAATAAGAATAAGCCAAGTCGGTTCACCCGTTTTCATGTTATCGCGTGACTAAATTATTTAAGGCAATTTGGGATTCATATTTATAAAACCCGAAAAACCCAAATTTTCAGACTTTGTTACCTACCCTATTTCGATAAATCCTACAAAACCTACTTTATCTCATCTTGGTTCGCCATACAAACTTTGAATCCACGTATCCGGGAAGAATCTTTAGAAAATCCTTTCTGAGCGGATACCTACGGCATAATAACTACCTGCATTCTAAATATCAGCGCAATCCGAAACAATATTGATTTTTAGACAATATATATTTTGTTACCCCAGTTTATCCTCTTAGGGTGGCATTTTGAAAAAGTCTGAAACTCGTACTTATATAATTACAGAAGTACTTGTGTGCAATGTCGAATAAAATGACTATCCAAACTTTGAACCACCGCTTCATCCCCTTGAAGAGTGAATTTTGAAAAATTCTTTCTTAGCGGATACCTAAGTCAAAATAACTATCTGCATGCCAAATTTCAGCGCAATCCGAAACAATATTGATTTCCACACTTTGTTACCCGATTTCACCCTCTTAGGGGTAAAATTTAAAAAAAACTTCAAACATGTATAAACTTATTTTTTTACTGGTGCACTTGTATGAAGTTTCGAATAGAAAATACTATCTATTCTTGTTTCTCTATACAAACTTTAAACCCTCGTGTCATCCTCTTCAGGGGTTAATTTTGGAAAGTCCTTTCTCAGAGGTAACTAACATCGTAATAACTATCTGCATGTCAAATTTCAGCGCAATCCGAAACAATACTGATTTCAACACTTTGTTACCCCATTTCACCCTCTTAGGGGTGGAATTTAAAAAAAAACCTTTTGAAAAACTTTTGAAAAAACCGTTTCAACCCCCATTTCATCCCCTTAAGGGATGAATTTTGGAAAATCCTTTCTTAGTACACCCTTACGTACTAAGACAAATATACCCTCTAAATTTCAAGTCTCTACAACCAGCGGTTTACGCTGCTGTGCGTTGTCTGTCAGTCAGTCAGTCAGTCAGTCAGTCAGTCAGTCAGTCAGTCAGTCAGTCAGTCAGTCAGTCAGTCAGTCAGCCAGTCAGTCAGTCAGTCAGTCAGTCAGTCAGTCAGTCAGTCAGTCAGTCAGTCAGTCAGTCAGTATGTCAGAACAAATATTCTTATAGTATTAGAATAGATAGGTTTGAATATATTATACGTGGAATAAGCAAATCTACAACTAGTAGCTCTGTGAGCTATTAGTAGATATCGCGAATCTATTTTTGCGTACATTAAAAGTGAATAACACACTCACCACTTTAAGTTAACGAGTGAAAAAGTTGTTCATACAATAATTAAGTTGGTATAAAAACTAAAAACAACAGACTTCCATGCCGCGCGAGTCAGTTTCAGTAGCAAGTTTGAGACTTTTATCGTCATATCCCTGAGATACTTATCAGATCTCGATGAAATTACAATGGGACCACCTCGGAAATGTACCCTACCGATTAAAAAGAATCGTTTGAATCGGTTTACAATTGACGGAGTAATCGCATACCATACACACAAAATAAAACATACAGACGATTTGAGGCTTCCTCCTTTTTCAACCGACCCTTGGATAACAAAATAGTTTCGTGACATTTTTGAACATTCTTCGAAATGGCTGTAACATGTTTTTTTTTACGTTTGCAGCCCCCATATCTTCGTCATTTCTACTCGTATAAAGTCTACTTTTTTGCGTATGTGACTTTTCAGATTGTTTGGCAGTTTTCTAGATTTAAGTACTAAATTATTATCACACTACCAATAACAATAATAATTATGAATATTTCATCATTTGAATGATAAATAACACTGTTGCTATTACGCCTATAAGTTACAAAATTTTGATAACCACAATGACAACTAGTAATGGCTGCTTTCAAGAAAGTGACATAAAATATTGTAACATGGAATACATCTTAGAGAAAGTTGGTCAAGAGTAGCTCAACATCCGGTCGTATATCACACATGCAACATTTTGATGAGTTTTCTCTTTTATGAATCTTATTATAAACAGTGACACAGTTTACTTTTTACCGCTACTAATTTTTTATAACATTGATACATCCAAAATTATAAATAAATATCACTTTTCAACCGATTTCCAAAAACAAAGGTTATCTTTTTTTTGTGCGTATGTTACGCGATTACTCCGTCAATTCTGAACCGATTTGAATGATAATTTTTGTTATCGGTAGGGTACGTTTTCGAGGTAGTTCCTTTGTAATTTCATTGAGATCTGAT
Source organism: Cabera pusaria (assembly GCA_954871355.1). Classification (NCBI taxonomy): domain Eukaryota; kingdom Metazoa; phylum Arthropoda; class Insecta; order Lepidoptera; family Geometridae; genus Cabera; species Cabera pusaria. The sequence goes on along the minus strand of OX940886.1, from coordinate 1,670,680 downwards.
AAGTATCTCCAGCGATATGACGGTAAACGTCTCAAACTTGCTACTGAAATTGACTCGCGGGGCATTGAAGTCGGTTGTTTTAGTTTTTTAATTATATTAATTATAACATTAAATATGATCGGGGTTAAAATTACCTCTGTGACTGAAAGATTGTTTGATTACCACACTCGTAACCCCACCACTATCTGACGTATTCCAACACCCCTAGAAGCAAGCTGAATTGAAAATGTAAGCTAACATCAATCAGCCATCCAACATTAATTTATTTCTTTTCAGAAAATAGTAAGCTTACAGCATTTTAAAAACGCCTATTTAAGTTATTACAAGGGTTAAACTAATTAATAAAACTTTTAGTAGTTAGTACCATTAACTAGTACCATTAACTAGTACCATTAACTAGTACCATTAACTAGTACCATTAACTAGTACCATTAACTAGTACCATTAACTAGTACCATTAACTAGTACCATGGATACTATTTATGGTCGAAAGGAATTCCATGAATAAATCATAAGTCGATTTATTCGTAGCTCCCTAGGTGATCACGCGAAGAAAACAAATAACTAGGTAGCTCAAAGAGATTTCATATTACACTGTGTCAATACATTTAAATAATCTCTAGAGAAACTTTTAAAAATAATACTGTTGATTGCTATTGCTAATGAAAAATGAAGAAACTTGCTGCTTTCATCGCTAGTGAAAGCCGAGCATCTGTTTTAGTTCAGATTTATTAGAGCGTGTACTGGGATATCGGTCAAGTGCGTGGAATCGGACGACGGGACACCGCTGGGTTGGCCGGGCAATAATACTCCATTTATTTTTATGATTCTATTTACATCGGTCTTGGATTAAACGAATTATTGGTAACATTGGTACTGCTCAACCTTTTAAAGAAAGGCCAAGTCAAAAGTACCTATAACCAGCGAGCATGTATGAAGGCGCTCATGAAAGTGGAAGAAGCGAAAGAGGTATGTCAGGATCGTAGCATGTGGAAAGAAGTAGTCTCTGCCTACCCCAACGGAAAAAAGGCGAGATTTGATGTACGTACTTACTGCTCTAATTTTGAGTTCAAATATTTTTTCGGAACCTCTAGCCACCGTGCCAGTTATATTTTTACCTGACATCATATTTCTATCAAACATTTTATTTCCAAGAAAAATAATAATCACTCCATGTCATTGTCCACCTACCGTTCATATTTTGCTCTTTCCTGTAATTGTGTCAGCGACCGAGATTTTGTGTTGTTAATATATCTAGCACTTCCTTCTAATTTTTCTTTAAAGTGTGATTTACATCTCTTCATAAATTTTATGAGCGAGTTTTACAGGTAATCCCATTCTTCTTATGTTTTATAATGGGTCAATGTCCTGGATTCCGAGAAAAAAACGCCAACTACTACATAATATTTTTAACAATACCCGAATTTCGGTCCAGCATGGAAAGATCTTTCGAGTACTGAGTTACTGAGAGATTTGTTCGTTGATTGCGAGTGGTGCGTCGAACGTGGGAGGTCTCGTTTGCTGGTTTCTGAAAGTAGCGTGGGCATCGTTCTAGAAATAATCTTTCCGTACTTACATTATTAGCGTTATTTAACTTGGCTTCTTTTCACCCGGGTTCTAGACGACGATATACTATTTCACCAGCTTTGCGATTCTACACGTGTCCTACATCCAGACAGGCTGTTTCACTAATATAATTCGGGTTGGGCAGTTAGCTTAGATTTTTTTTTACTATCGTTATGGCTTAACATGATTATTGTATTAAGCCAGTGTCAAGTATTAAAATTCTTCACGTTTTTGTAAATTTAAGTCATAATCATCTGTCAAAGTCACATTTAAGGTCAGTTGAACTCATATTCTAGTCATGCCCTCAGTAAAGATATGAACTTTACTGAAGATTTTCCGTGGAATTTTGGTGCGAAGGCAAATTGCAACTAGTTATTCAAGATTGTGCTCCTACACTCACACACATTAACCGGCACTTAATGGTTAATAATCCACATTTATTACACATTAACTCGCGGAAGAACACACGTTTTAGAAAAATTAAAATGCGAGCACACACAGTTTTTCACCATCCCGCCAAAACCAGCTTAGAAACTTATTTTCAATGCTTTCAAATGTCGAATGTCAGGTTTTTAACTGACAGTTCCATCGTTAGTTTATTTTTATTGTCTTGGCGCCCTATTTCGCTATTTGTTTATGTTCTAATTAACTTATAAAATACACTATTTTGTATCACGAAACAAGAGAAAGAACCCTGTTTTTTAACCGACTTCAAAAAAAGGAAGAGGTTTCTCAATTCGACCGTATATATATATATATATATATATATATATATATATATATATATTTTTATGTTTGTTCGCGGAGACCTGTTCATTCAAGATTCGAAGACAACAATGAGTAGGTCTTTGATAATATTTTTTTTTTAACCGACTTCAAAAAAAGGAGGAGGTCTCTCAATTCGACCGTATATATATATATTTTATGTTTGTTCGCGGATAACTTCGTCGTTTATGAACCGATTTTGATTATTATTTTTTTGTTGGAAAAGAGATATCCCAAGTGTGGTACCATGGTAATTTTATCGAGGTCTGATAAGTATCTCCAGAGATATTGAGATAAACATCTCAAAATTGATACTGAAAATGAATAGCGCGGCATTGAAGTCGGTTCTTTTTTAGTTTTTAAACGATATTATATTACAAGCTTTATCTCTACTTCACGGCGCAATTTATTTGTCCGTCACAAATCTTGCGATTGATTTTAGATCGACTTCCAGGGGTTCGATTGAGCTGAAATTTGACATACGTATGTAAATCGCGTGACAATGCAATATATTGATGACTTTGTGCTGATCTGATGATGGAGCTGGAAGGTGGCCAAAGGAACTCCTAAACTACACGTGTTATATGGCTTGTTGGATTTGTCTTGACTTAATCTGGCCCTAGGTTATGTAAAAGCTTGTGTTTAAAAAGGTTTTTTTTTAATATTACTTGTTTGACTTTACTTACATTGTGGTATTTAATTTATTAAATTTAAATAAACATAAAACTTTTCTCATTTATGATAATTAAAAACTAAAACAACCGACTTCCATGCCCCGCGAGTCAGTTCCAGTAGCAAGTTTGAGACGTTTATTGTCATATTTTTAGATATACTTATCACATCTCGATGAAATTACAATGAAATCACCTCAAAAATGTACCCTACCGATTAAAATAAGAATCATTCAAATTGGTTTACAATTAACGGAGTAATCGCGTAACATACGAGTACATAAAAAAAACATACAGATAAATTGAGAACCTCCTTCTTTTTGGAAGTCGGTTGATAATATTATTCTATATTCTACGAGAATGTAGAAAATTCATAAATAAAATATATAACTATATCACAGAAATATAAATAATAAACCTTGTTATTAATATTTCTGTGAACTATATATAACTAAGAATATTTTCGTTCAGGAAATCCTGAATGTTAAATAAGTATTGGCTATAAACTCACCTGAAGCCATTACTTCTACAACTGCCACTAAATAACCTATAAACTTTAATGGGATTTCAAAAGAGAACGATAAAACCGTCATAGGTACCTTTTTCATGTTGAAATGAGTTATACGGTGCTATGCTATTAAATGGAATTTCTTTCAAACCTTTCCAATTATATTTTTATTTTTCTTCACAGGGTTGCTTACACAAAGTTTTTTCTCAAAATATAAAAGCTATGATACATTTTTGTAACCATATATTTATCATTATCTATAGAAACAAGAAAGGGGACAATCCTTGTGCCAGCAGTTAATGTATAATTAAATTGCATTTACCGCAATCCCCTCTGATGCTTCGTTTCACTACCTTCATTTTGTTTCTAACATGGACCAAATAGCCTAGTGTACTGTGCACCTATGTGATTTATGGTGGTGTATGTTGGTAAAAATGAAATCAATTTAAATGAGTGCCTCTGCAAGTATCTCTCTATCTAGTGCTCTCTATCGGCAGCTATCCTTGAGAGCTAGTTCCCATTCTAGGGCCTAGCGTGCTTACAAATTTCGACCGCGTCATCACTTAACAACAGGTGAGATAGTGGTCAAATGCTAGCCTATAAGATAATATTTATAAAAAAAATAAAAATAGTGCGTGGAGTCCCTCCTCGCGGCAGAAGTGAAACTTTGTAATGTGATAATGAAAAGATTAACGCAACAGTGCTTTCATACCCCCTTCATGGTAGAGTTAAACGTTTAACGCAACAGTGCTTTCATACCCCCTCCGTGGTAGAGTTAAACGTTTAACGCAACAGTGCTTTCATACCCCCTCCATGGTGGCGTTAAACGTTTAACGCAACCTTGTTGGAAGTTGCATAAGAAGTTTCACTTCGAAAGTAAAAAAAACTATCTTTATAGACCATATCTCACCTGGTGGTAAGCGATGAATTGTGGTTGAAGATGGTGAATACGCTTGGTATAGAATAGTCTGGCTCTAAATGCTGTGTGTTGCGAGCACACTGTAAGAGTATGACGGCAGGTTTTCTCCTTGATGGTGGTAATCTACTTTTTGGTAGCAAGTCAGACGGAATATCGATATAATATGCTCCTACCACACGTGGTAACTGTTTGTAAAATGTTCAAATAAATAATAGTTTTTATTATAACCGTTCATGTGCCATGAACTCTAATTAGGATGGTAAATGTGGGACACGTCTCATTCACGTTATATTTACAGACGTATAATGATGGACAGAGTTTTACGTTGGTTCGATGGTATATATTCAAGCTAATGAACTTTAATAAAGACTTATTTAAACTATTATAACTTAATACATAACATATACATTATATACATATAACATTATATGAGGTATGTCAGGATCGTAGCATGTGGAAAGAAGTAGTCTCTGCCTACCCCAACGGAAAAAAGGCGTAATTTTATGTATGTATGTATGTATGTAACTTAATAATACTTATATAACCAAAGAGCTGGCGCTTACCTCGGCCAATGGATTAGCCTAGCAATTCAACGAGGTAACGTCGCCAGCTTTTTGGGAACGTTACCGGCAGACAGCTGCGACCTAGGTTCTATTTTTTATTTATAACATTTTACGTATTTATATCAGTTTAAATAGTTTTTATCTTAATTTAGTTTTAAGTTGTATATATATGTACCATTTGTAAATATTGTTTAATATGGAAACTTATTTAAATTAAAATTGTGTTAACACAAATAGATTGTATTACGAGCGGCGCAACATAGTGCTGTATTTATTTCTCTGTGAGGTCTCTATTTTGAATCCAGAGCAGAGCGAAGGATTCTATAGTACAATCCTGAGGGCAGCGAGCGATTTTAAATTAGAATCCTGAGCGTAGCGAGGGATTCAAAGTGTGTCGACTGAGAGAAATATAACTGGCAACATTTTCATTGACAAAAAATATCTATTTAAAACTCAGTTACAATTTGATGGACGCCTTGTCAGAAACAAAAGCGAAAATATTTGCGAGATTTTTAACACGCTATAAATCATATAAATAAACAGTCTCAAAAACAATTGAGTGCGACGTGCGAGGGAGTACAGTACGTGTCAAGTGAAATAGGTGAGGTGGCGTTTTGGACGTTTCCTAATTGTTGTCAATTCAATGCTGCATAGCTTTTGAAGGCCTTACAGCTCATACAACATTAAAACTATATAATCATTTTAATCTTCAAAAAGAACCGATTTCACATTCAGGGCGAGTGACTTTCCTTTGCTCGTTGATGTATTTTGCTTCATATGTTCAAAGATTAGATCTTAATAACATCTCCACAGGTGGTAGAAGCAAATTATATCAATCGCCTGACTTGCTACCAAAAGTAGCTTGCCACCATCAAAGATAAAATATGCCGCCATAACCGTACGGTGTTTCGGCAGCACATCTCCTGAGAGTCAGCTTAGTACTCTGACTTCTAGGTCTCGTGTGTGCATCAGCTTCGACCACATCATCGCTTACCACCAGGGGCCTTATTCAGTATGACCTATGAGATAACACGTTCCTTAACGCGCCACGTTACGTTATTGAAAAATTGAATTCTGTATGCCAAACGATAGGTAAATTATACAAAACGCGCGCGTTACACGTCCTCATAAGTCACGATATCTCAAAACGCGCTCATAACCTTACCCTACTGCGTTACTGAACTTGAAATTGGCATAGAGAATACCATAACGCGGAGATAACGTAACACAGCACGGTAAGACTTTAAAATGGTCATACTGAATTTGGTCAGCTTCATTTCTTAAGATAGGAGTCAAATTAATGTATTATTATCATAGACTAGCTGTTCCCGCGACTTCGTCCGCGTGGAATAGTGCTTTGAGTAGCATTTTTAATTATTCAGGCTAATAAAACATTAAATTAAAAAATCAAAAAACCCGACTGCGCAAAAAGTGAAGTGTTAAAAAACGAACTGAAAAGAAAAAAACAAGTAAGTCTAGTAGTTTAGACTTCTGTTTAGGGATATCAAAAAACTATACCATTTAAATTCTTTCTCGGTCGATACACTCATAAAATAAATTATACATTGTTATATGGAATATAGTGACTTTAACAGTCGGGACATATTAATGGCTTAACGAATGGGGATTAATGTGTCCCGACTGTTAAAGTCTCTGTATTCCATATAACAATGTATAATTTATTTTATGAGTGTATCGACCGAGAAAGAATTTAAATGGTATAGTTTTTTGATATCCCTAAACAGAAGTCGAAACTACTAGACTTACTTGTTTTTTTCTTTTCAGTTCGTTTTTCAACACTTCACTTTTTGCGCAGTCGGGTTTTTTTATTTTTTTATTTAATGTTTTATTTTACACTTTTTAGTTAAGTAAAGGAAGGCAAATTCCGTGATCTGAACAAAAAACCGAAATGCGTGAAATAGATAGGGTATTGCTTTTTAAGCTTACTTACTTTACAGTTGTACTATTAAACGACTATACCAAAAGGAAGAGGTTGTTTGTTACCTCAGAACTCCATCAATTCTTAACCGATTTGGAAAATTCTTTTTTTGTTTGAGTTTATATGATTTGCGTTTGGTCTCATTGTAATTTTATTGAGATCTGATAAGTAACTTCAGAGATAAGCACCGCAAACTTGATACTGAAAGTGACTAACGCGGCATGTAAAATCGATTTTTTTTCGATTTGTACGATCATAAATTATTTGTTATAAATATATTTTGAATCTTAATTTTAAGACCTTTAATTCGATACCCCACTCGATAGGTTTAGAAAAAAAAAATTTTTTTTGAACCCCAAATTTTGGCGTCTGAAATCCGCCATTTTGAATTTTTGAATTTTTTATGTTTTCATTGACACTTGCGCTAGCATGGCGAATCTATTGACGTGCCAATTATCAAAGTCGGCCCACGCGTTTGGTCTCTAGTGTGCCACAAAGGAACAAACATACATACATACATACATACATACATACATACATACATATATAGACTGATAAACACATTACCTCTCCTTTGCGTCGCGCAGTCGGGTAATTATTTTACAAATAAGACACATACGTATAAATACTTCATAGTCGTCTATCTGCCCGTTCGGATAAACACACTTACTTACGTCTATTTTTCCGAAACACCGCGCCGTACCATGAGCCCCCCCCCCCCCCCTTCCTCAAGTTAACTTCACTTTTTTTTTCTTTTTTTTACTGAAGATAAGCAAGCGTTTGACCACTATCTCATCTTTCACATTTTGTATTGACTCCGTAAATGTTACATCAGGATAGCTCTAATATTTTGTCTCTTGTCGCAAACTTATAAAACATTTACCTTAAATATTTCCATACAAACTTTCATCCCCTATTCCCTTTTGTTATTTTACACCCTTGAATGTAAAACTTTTAAAAACTTTGAATGTCATATTTATTTATATCAAATCAACAGTCTAAATAATAAGTTTCAAGCTTCTAGCTCTAAAAATGACGATACTTCCATACAACTTTTCATCCCCCCTTTCAACCCCATACAACCCTTTTTTCGCATTAAAAAGTAGAGGCTCTAAACTATCTGTGAACTAAATTTCATTCAAATCTGTTCTGTAGAACATTCACTTAAACCACATATTTCCATACAAACTTTCATCTCCTATTGTTATATTACACCCTTGGGGTAAAACTTACAGATTTACTTTTGCATTTATAATATTAGTAAGGATAAGGAAGTAAGGATGGAATAAAAATAACTTTCTGTTGGCCTAAATAATATCAGAAACTTTTCATAAAACATTTTTATCAACAATAAACTAGTCTATTATACATTTTTCTCCATTCTACCATCAGCTTTATTTTTGTGATTGCCAAATCATAAATTTCATTGATTATAGTATCTCATGAAAATTAAATTACGTACTAGTTTATTATATTAGCAACAGAAACAAAACGTGCTCCGCATAATTATTATTAAAACATAGGACAAGTCGCATATAAATCAGTTAGCGAGAACAGAGATTATGAATGTAGGCAGTTAATTGCTCTATGATCCCATTTTAAAATAAAACCAGCTAATTTATAGTTTTGTTTGGCTAATGTGACTCAAATACAAAAATTCTTACACGCATGTGGCACGATGTTAAAGTTTAAAAATAACACATTTCATAAAACATCTAGTTTATGCGACTGTATCAAATTTAAAGCAAGTTCAAGGAAAGAAGGAAACCCATAAAGACATTTTGAATACAAAAATTTATTCCGATACCGGGAATCGAACCCGAGCCTCCTGGGTGAGAGCCAGGTATCCTAGCCACTAGACCATATCGGATGATACCAAATATAACGAAATATTACTACTAACTCTATTTTTGTGAATAAGTTAAAATTCAATGCAGTTACGCAATAGTACATCAAACAATTTTATATACTGTGAGTTATAAACAAGTGCGAGAAGCAAACTCGACGTTTTTGCGCAGATGAAAACAATTATAATGGACCGTATTCAAGAATAAGGGCCAGTTTCACCGGTTCCTGATAATGCGATAGATATATCCGACACATGACGCCATATAAAAGCCATCGAAAATCTGTCAGACTTCATTAGCGCTATCAGGAACCGGTGAAACTGCGCATAAATAAATTTATGAAGTTTCTGTTAAGTAAGATTACAATAACAGAAACTGCATACATTTATTATTTCTACATAAATTGAATCTCTCACCACCAGCCATAAACCCAAACATGCGGGAGTACTATTCTCGACTTCACATTGCGTAATGCGTTTATACCTGCATTAATATAACGTGCATCCGTCCGTTTGTTTGTAATAACGTGAGGCAAGACGTGATATGACGTCATCGTTTACTGTACCCGTCAGCATGGAGGATATATAGGTCATCGGACTTTTCAAAAATAATAATAGCTTTTATAAAACGAGGTTCATGTTTTTACTGGCTGCATACAAGCTGGAATTATCTCAACAATATTGTGTATGAGGTGCAAACTATATACAGTCTGGGTTCCACAGAACATTTTACAACGACGTGGTAAGCATTGACTTGTTAGTTTGATTTTTTCACAGCTAAAAGAGACCGTAGAGCTGGGTATTAAAATACCTTAACGCGACCTGAGACAAAAGGGTTTTGACAGACAGATAGACGGACGGACAGACGAATAAACGGACAATAAAGTGATCCTATAAGGTTTTCTTTATTCCTGCTGAGGGACGAAGCTTTCAAAAGACAGTAGCAACAAGTATAATATAGGCAAAGCGACTCATTATATTGTGTTTCATAAAGATTTAAGTCGACCGAAATATTGTTTCAGATAATATTAACAATTTACAAAATATTAAAGCTGTCAAAAATCTGACAATAATTAATAATCTTCTTAATAAAGCTATCAGGCACCTGTGAAACTGGCTTAAGAGCTCTAAGGAGTAGGTACATAAATGACCTACATCTGTTTGCTTGCAGTAAACTAACTTAAAACAATATTCTAATTGTCTCATGCAGTGAAATGTAATTTCTTACATACATACATAAAATCACGCCTTTTTCCCCTTTCCACATGCTACTATCCTGACATACCTCTTTCGCTTCTTCCACTTTCATGGGCGCCTTCACACATGCTCGCCGGTTACAGGTACTTTTGACTTGGCCTTTCTTTAAAAAGTCTCCGATCTGGCCGTGATACGTTCGCCTACGTCGGCCTCTACCAACTGGGTCCTGTAATTTCTTTTGAGAAATAAATATCTCTAACCATAAAACCTTTTCATAATTCATCAAGCCCATTTCTTTCACATTGAAAAGCCCTTGAAAAAGAAAAGACACTTTAGTCTCACGTCAAATTAATTGGTTTAAATTATTGCCTAGCGATGAACGACCATTTATTTCTGCGACCAAACCGCTATTTCTCTTTTAAAATTTAAAACTAAATCTAAATTAAATAACACTTATTAATATACTCGTTGTATAACGGCGACGCTTGGCGAATTTCCATCGACCAAATGATTCTGACATTAAAGACCGTTTAGATAAATTGGGCGATTTCTGAAAAATGTCCAAATTAAATTAATTACAGCCACTTCATCATTGGAGTGCGAATCCTTTTATCTGTAGAGTGGACGAATGATTGGGACTAATTTTAATGAGGAATGTTTTAGAGTAAGTGTAAATAGATGTTGCTGGAAGGATAGAATGGAGAGTACTTTCATGATCATTTGTATTTGTAGTGGTAGGATTTCTGCTAGTCCGCCTGGGGCGGTACCACCACTTTGCCAATTACTTTTCAGCCGTGAAATAGAAATGTTTTTCGGTTGAAATGGCAAGGTGTCCAGTGAAATTACAGGGCATGTGAGACTCAACATCTTTATGTCTCAAGGTAACAGGCGCAGTGCAGTGACATGCAAAATTCTGAACTGCCAAAATTTTGTAGGTAGACGTCATCGCTTACCATCAGGCGAGCGTCGTGCTTGTCCTGTTACCTTTTGTAAATTGTTAAACACAATCCAAAATTTAATCGTACCGACGGGACTCGAACCCGCATCCCCCGGATTACACGTCCAGGTGCTCTGCCAATTAAGCCACGGTTCGATGCATCGATACGACGAAATTAGTGGATTGCATTTGTTAAACCAATTATGCATTGGTGGCGCCATCTATGACTACTTATTACGTAAGTTAATCATTGGGAAGAAATCATTACAGTTTTCAAATCCGACGAGAGATGTTGCACTGCGTAAATCAAAGTTTGAGACGTTTATCGTCATATCTTTAGAGATACTCATCAGATCTCGATGAAATTACAATGAGATCACCTTGGAAAAGTACCTCACCGATTAAAAAAAAGTATCATTCGAATCGGTTCACAATTGACGAAGTAATTTCGTAATATACATACAAAAAAAAACGCAACATATAGACGAATTAAGAACCTCCTCCTTTTTGGAAGTCGGTGCAAAATATTGCATTGCAACCTATGATTGATTATGATGACATTTGAAGAGTGATAAAGCGTTTTATTTCTATCTTTAAATAGATAACGTATTTTATTGTAACAAGTAATTTGTGGTAGGCAGTTTTTAGTGTTCAAAGATGTCCATCAGGCATCACTCATGCACCATTTCACAGCTGACGTTGATGGTTCATAAAATTGTGGACTAGGAATACTAAACCGGAGCAGAGACCTGCGCGAGACAGTAACCTATGACGTCACTTCCTAATAATAGGGTTACCACTTGATAAAAAATAAAATTTTAATTGCAAAAGCAAGCACGAATGCAAATATTGACCAATGTTGTTTCACAAGCAATTTAAATCAGTTGTAAAACATAACTAATGAAACTGCAGTTAAGAATTAAAAAGTAAGTTTTATTCTGCCAGCTTTAGGGGCGGTCAGTCCATCTACATATTTTTATCCCCCTTAAATTTTCGGTTACAAATACAGACTTGAATGACCAGTTGGTCTTGTGGTTAGTGAGCACGAAACCGAAAGTCGTGGGTTCGATTTCCACACCTTACAATTATTATTCTTTGTGTGGTACACAGGCAATTTTTCTGAGTCTGGGTGTAATTGTGTCTGTAAATTGTAAAGTGAAGGATAATATAAAGTCCTCTCTCGACACAGGGTTGCCTAGTGCAGGGAGGAGTCTTTTTAAAAAGAAAATAATCAAATAAAATGTTATTATTTTAAGTCACATGATGGAACCCCTATTCAAGATCGACAGCGTGTCAGATTGAAAGCTATCGAAGAAGTACACCTACCATATTTTCTAATAATAACGGGTTAATTGCTGAAATTTGGCACTGAAACGTCAATAGCAGATTGAGAAATTAAACACATTACACTCTGATGTACGATTTGAAAGAATCCGTTATTTTTAGAATAAATGAATTTGAGGTCTGTGGGTAAATTTAAGCTGCGTTTATGGAATCTGCGGCGAGCGACATATTAGGTGAGCTACATTTTCGATCACAGCATCACTTAACATCAGGAGAAAAAAAAAACTATCAGGAGAGATAGCGGTATAAGCGCTAACCTAATTATCATTAAAAAAAAAATCATCAACTCCAGTGAAATTACAGGGCATGTGAGACTGAATATCTTTATGTCGCGATGTAACAGGCGCAGTGGGCAGCATCCTGTTTCTTTATACCATAAAACAATTTTAGGTTGCTAAATAGGTCTACTAGTACAGCTTGTTTAGGTGTTGAGAGGCTTTTGGTGGTAGCTTACAACACCTTTGGAACATACATTTAAAGTGTTGGTGGACTGGTTGCGCTGGGTGGGTTAAACTATAGTCATCATAATTGATCCATTTGGGCGATGCGATTCCACAGACAGACACACATCATAGATACACAGATACACAGGCACACAATGATACACACAGGTCAATATTATTAAGACCCTCTTTTTGGTGTCACGGGATAAAAATGTACAACGACAATCCGCTATATACGTTTGGATTTCTTCGGACGACGCCGTAACTTGAACGCTATAGAACGTAGCGTCTCTACGATAATGTAGCTTAAAGTGGATATAAAAAAAGTAAGAGCAACATTTACACGAGCTCTCTTCTTTTGCGAATTCAGTCAAAAGTATTAAAATTAGCAAGTGTTAGTAAAACTATGTCAACATAATTTAATAGACCTGGCAGCTCCGTGCAGTTATGATCTCATAAATATAACGCTTTGACAAGCTTTCATAGCTTGCAGTCAATAAGTTTAATAGAGCGTAACAATGGTCCCAAATAATATTGTGATACGTCTGCCAAAATTTAATTTATAAAGGAAATAGGCGTAGCGTGCGGTCGGAAATTTCAAATTGTGTTCTTTGACTTGATCTAGATTTTTTAACGAGTTTGCTGGTTGAGATGGAGCAAATACGTTGCACTCTAACCAGACTGCAAGGTAGAGCATCGCTGTGAAAATAAATTAACTCAGCCACCTCTGTTTCTTTGAATTGTAAGAATAAATTCTAATAGAGAATAGACTCACAGTCGGGGGTCGTTGGTCGTTGGTCGTTCTGTTTTGCATTACAATTTATGATTTATTTTATGTATTCCGTATTTTCAGTGTTGCGTACTTCAAAAGGAAATAAACTGGCCAAGTGCAAGTCGGACTCGCACTCATAGGGTTCCGTACCATACTACAGTATTTTATAAGATCTAGCAAAAAATACCACTATCATTTTTCGCCAGCAAAAAAGAATAGTTAATAAACATTTTATTTCTTATAACGCCATCTAACGTCTAACGTGTTAGGGATCGACATTTTAATATAACGCCATCTATGGGGCGTTTACCTAACTAAGCGTACATAGATGGCGTGAAATGCCGAAAAAAAACACGTTTCTTGTATGGAGACCCTTTATTATTTTTAACATTATTCTGTTTTTAGTATTTGTTGTTATAGCGGCAACAGAAATACATCATCTGTGAAAATTTCAACTGTCTAACTATCACGGTTCATGAGATACAGCCTGGTGACAGACGAACAGACAGACAGACAGACAGACGGACAGCGGAGTCTTAGTAATAGGGTCCCGTTTTACCCTTTGGGTACGGAACCCTAAAAAGGAACCCTTATAGGATTTGTTGTCCGTCTGTCCGTCTGTCCGTCTGTACGTCTGTCCGTCTGTCCGTCTGTCCGTCTGTCCGTCTGTCCGTCTGTCCGTCTGTCCGTCTGTCCGTCTGTCCGTCTGTCCGTCTGTCCGTCTGTCCGTCTGTCCGTCTGTCCGTCTGTCCGTCTGTCCGTCTGTCCGTCTGTCCGTCTGTCCGTCTGTCAATACCCTTTTTCTCAGGAAAGCGTAGAGATATGAAGTTGAACCTTCCATCAACTACTCGGGTCTATATAAATATGTCGCATATTTTCGCGCTATTGTGATTTTACAAGGAAGTACCTCTAGAGTATGTGTCCCGTCCGTCCGACTTGTTGTTTAATAACTTAAAAAAACAACTTTACTATTTCAAACTTATTATTTGCGGTTAGTGCATAAACTGTGTCTAGGCATCGGTTAGGCCGATCGAACTGCAAAGTTAAGTTTGTAGCTTAACCTAGTTTAAGAAGTTGGTACAGACCTCGGTGTGCGAATCGAACTCGCACTTGACCGGTTTTATTCAATATCTTATAGGCTAGCATTTGACCACTATCTCGCCTGGTGGTAAGCCTGTGGTCGAAAACGGTGAACACGTTCGCTTAGAATACTCTTAATTTTATAGAATTTCTATCGATTATAGAACACACAATGGTGTAGTTATTCAGTATTATTTAACAGAATTATGAACTACTCGTTTATTTCTTTTTTCTCGTTCTCTTCTTTTTTCCTATCTTTTAAGAACGTACTTATCTTGTATTTTATATAACTATGTACCATACATAATACATGCATTGCTGTCTCCTAAGATGTTCTAGTTTTAAAGAAGCTATTAACACACTCTTCTACAATTTTCTGCTCTACTTTTGTCTTCCGCTCCAAGATTTCCTCCTATTCTACCAGCTCTGAAGTTCCCCTTTGGTTGCAGATGGCTGGTGCGTGTGATAGACGACGTGCAAGGAGGCGAACTCCGCACGAGACAGGGTCTGGTGCCTGCAGCTGTTCTGGAGGAGAAGCAGAACATGGAACGAGATCAGACCTCCTTGGCTGCGAGGAGACAGTGAGTATAATTTCTTATTATTGTATATAGTGTATATATTGACTTCTTTATGTTAGCTGTCATTATTATTTTTAATGTTAGATAGGCAAGCGTTTGACCACTATCTCACCTGATGTTAAGTGACGATGCGGTCGACGATGTAGCACGCTTAACTAGTAGATACCTCTTCACTCGCGATTTGAAGTATTTGATAGTTATTATATTTGACGCATATTATATTAGTCATCGTCGATCTTATCATCACTTAACATCAGGTGAGATAGTGGTCAAGCGTTATTTTATTTATATAAAAAAATTAGTAGCTTAGTACCTCGTCTCTACTTCAAATTCATATGGCAATATATCTCATGTAAAATGTTGTTCAAACTTGACCAAGTTGTCGATCTTAAGAATTCACCTGATATCTCTGTTTGATGTGTCATTGATAACATCAAAAGCTGGAATTCCAGAGCGCATACGAAGAAATAAGTCACTGTTTTTATTGTGGCCTGCGCCAACCTTTGGAATCGGAGCAGCGCATTTGATGTTAGCATTTTACGACCGCAGGTCGCATCGTATTTCGTTTCATCCATTTAAATCCTTTACTGTTCTGCTCAAAATGTACCTACGCATATCGAAGTGTCACCTATAATTAGCCTTTAAACCTTATAGGTACCTGGGTGATTTTTAAATAGTGAGTGTGGATTGGCAAAGGACACTGGATCAAACGAACTGATCTGGTAACAAATAGCCTTGATGCCGATACAAAGTAGCATTGTTTTTGGCACAGGGGCCTTATTCAGTATGACCATTTTAAAGTCTTACCGTGCCGTGTTACGTTATCTCCGCGTAACGGTATTCTCTATGCCAATTAAAACGCGGTAGGGTAAGGTTATGAGCGCGTTTTGAGCTGTCAAAATATCGTGACATATGAGGACGTGTAACGCGCGCGTTTTGTATAATTTACCTATCGTGTGGCATACAGAATACAATTTTTCAATAACGTGACGTGGCGCGTTAAGGAACGCGTTATCTCATTAGTCATACTGAATAAGGCCCCAGACCTAGGATTCACTACGTTATAGTGAATCCTTGATCGGTGGTTATATGTTTAGCTGACGGCAGTTGGATGAGAGTAGACAAGGATCGTGTTATGTTGAAGACATTGACAATTATAACAACATAATTATAACGAATAATTTTGAGAGGGCTACTAAAAAGGGGTATTTAATCAGATATAGCACTGGTAAATCCTTTCAATCCCGCTGTCAAAATAAAATGTATAATTATTTTTGTGGATCTCTCCGATTTTCTACTATTCCAGCAATAACTTGACTGTTAATTCGCCTGTTCTGTCAATCCCCGCGATAAACACATTTATCTTCTATTAGTATTTCGGTTTTTCTACTAAAGTTATCGTGGAAAAACCGAAAGGAAATTTGGAACAACTTTTCTTAAGAGCATAACGATTCTCAGTAAATGTAATCGAGATTAGTCAGTATGATATGTTGGCACTTGGCACGGAAGCAACGTCAAGTGTCTTACCAATATTTGAAGCTGCGTTACTGACTCACTCACTTGGCCCTGGTACTTGCCCAAAACATATTCATATTAGTAAAATTTGGTCCGTTTCACCTTGGGCTTTTCAGTCAAATATTTGCCAAATTGATTTGATTTGAAATTTGCCAAGTCATTGGGGACATGAGTAATTTCTAAGGAACATCTACAATGTTACAAATATTTATTTGCAAGTATTTATATCATTATCTTTCCATTTTCAATTATTTGGGATCAGTGGAACATTTATTTTTAGTTTTTTAAGAAAATGATTTTTTGATAACATCCATGCGATTCTCCACTTTGAAGCACAAAGAATATATAGCGGTATGTAAATAATACCTCTGGGGATCTATCACAGGATGTGTTAAAGCCATAATAATTTGAGCAAAGCAGTAAGAAGTTCATATACAACATTCATAACCTTCAAAATCTTAAGTATCTACCTTGTTGCAATCTACTTAATCCCTCCTGGCATTATAGCGGAAGGCGTTTTGGCTTGGTTGTAAAACGAAGTGCTAATACACGTGTTCTGTACTCGCCAATTCACAGAACAGCTTTTAAAGCTAATCAGATAAAGTGGTGTACAAATATAAAATTCTGAAAGTATTCAAAAGAAAATCTTTTCACGAGTGTTCTTATTTTCTATTAACCTAAAATAAAGAAAAATATATTTATTTCCAAAAGCAATTTGTACAGTACACATGCAATTTTTAGTATTGTGCAATTAACACAATCAAATTATATTCAACAGTAGGTAAGTCTGATATTAATAAGACGATATTGCTAGCATTCCGTGGGCCCCAAACTAGGCTAGGCCTGTATCTTGAGCGCCCTTCACGTTTCTATAGATATAATCTGCTCTGAGTGTCACACAAATATATCACACACAATAAATCTGTACGTGTTTATTTTATATCATATTTCATATTTTTGTTTCTTTTAACCTAGAATAACATGCTGATAGGTGACTCAACAATTAACTCGCTTCCACACAGAAGATATAATTTTATATATAATTCAACATGCAGTATAATTTATTTAAACATACTTGCTATAACTGTACAATTTTTATTAATTTTTATTAATTTATTACATTGATTTGAATATTAATTATGATAAGAAAATGTTTTATTAGTTGTAGTAATAGGATCATTTGAAATAGCAGTTTATTGGTATAAGTACTGCTTGGCACAGAAAACGCCATTAATTTGTTGCTATCCCGTTATCTCTATAGGTATTTGACCAAAAGATCAATCCGCACATCCAGACTAATATTGTAATAAACTGGCCAAGTGCAAGTTGGACTCGCACTCGTAGGGTTCCGTACCCCACTACAGTATTTTATAAGATCGAGCAAAAATACCACCATCATTTTTCGCCAGCAAAAAATAATAATTATCAAACATTTTATTTCTTATAACGCCATCTATCGTCTAAAAATTGTGTTAGGAATCTACATTTCAATATAACGTCATATATGGGACGGTCACTTAACTAAGCGTTCATAGATGGCGTGAAAAAACACGTTTCTTGTATGGGGACCCTCTATTATTTTTAACTTTATTCTGTTTTTAGTATTTTTTGTTATAGCGGCAACAGAAATACATCATGTGTGAAAATTTCAACTGTCTAACTATCACGGTTTATGAGATACAGCCTGGTGACAGACGGACAGACAGACAGACAGACATACAGACAGACGTACAGCGGAGTCTTAGTAATAGGGTGCCGTTTTACCCTTTGGGTACGGAACCCTAAAAACGTTTGTTACTCTGTCTGTTACACAATGTCGCCTTAACGGACGATCCGAGCTTACTGAAATTTAGCAAGGAGATACTTTAAAGCATGAGAAAGAACATAGGCTACTAAATTCTTGGTGTACGTGGATGATACTTATGAAAACTTGTGATACTTATAAAAATGTTCTCACTAACAGGTGACACTACGCTACCAGTGTACGCTTACCTCAGCTTGAGGTTACTGAACTGTGTAATAAAAAGATTACTTCCACCGAAATTGCTTCAACATCTGAAGTCAATTAAGCTTTCTGAAATGTATCGTAATGTCAGCTTTCAACACCGTTGACAAGTTCACACCTCATTCATTATTCCTTGAGAATTTTAATTTTCAAATTATGCAGGGCAGGCCCGTTAAGTTATCAATACATCTTATATAAACAGGGTAATGTTGTCATTAAAATTCATGTTGATGTTCATTTTTGTTGTGATCCGATGCCTCATTTATTTGGTTACTATTTTTATACTTTTGAGGTTTTGCGGTTTTTGCGGTTTCACCCGCGTAGTTCCAGTTCCAGTGAGAATACGGGGATAAAATTAAGCTTATATTACTCGCTTATAATGTAGCTTTCCATTAGTGAAAGATTTTTTGAAATGGGTTTAGAAGTTTTTCAAACACACAAACAAACAAAACATAAAAAAAAATCTCTTTATGATATTAGTTTAGATGGACAGTATCTAATCAAATAAGCAAATACAAGCAAAAAACGGTTGGCAGAAATGAAAATTGATTTATTCTTGATAGTATATATATACATACGTAACCGTATATACATATACGAATGCTATATAAATTTTGTTCTTGCTTATACATATCATACATATCCAGACTAATATTATAAAAGCGTTTGTTACTGTTTGTTACTTAATCACGGTTAAACAGACGATCCGATCTTACTAACATTAAACAAGGATATAACAACAGCATCCTGAAGAATGTGGCAGAGGATCCGCATGCACCTGTATTGAGGCACTTTGTACGTACGATGACTGAGGTGGCAGATGGTGAGACATCTGATTCTCGTCCGTGCGGGGTGCATCACAGGTACATGATGTATTAAAAGTTTTATTATTGACTAGCTGTGCCCGCGACTTCGTCCGCGAATGGAATAGTGTCTTTGGGTAGCATTTTTAAATATTTAGGCTGATTATTTTACAAATAAGACACATGCGTATCCCACCTACACCGCACCGTACTCGTACCACGCCGCGCAAATCCCTCTCCCCTCTCCCTTTCCCTCCCCTCTCCCTCTCTTCCCTCCATCCCCTTTCTCCTCACTTCCCTCTCCCCGTCCCCTTTTCCCCCACTTCCCGTCCCCTCCCCACCCTTCTCTTCCCCTCCCCTCCCCGTCTCTCTTCCCCCACTCCCCTCCACTCACTTCCCTCTCCCCTCCCCTCTCCCCCTCCCCCTCCCCCTCTTCCACCCCCACTTCACCTCCCCTCCCCTTTCCCTCACCTCCCATCCCTCTCCCCCTTTCCCCTTCCCCTCATTTCCACCCTCCCTCCCCTCCTCTCATTCCCCCTTCCCCCTATTCCTCCCCTTCCCCCACACAAACGTTGAATGACATATTAATTTATATCTAAGCAACATCCTAAACAATAAGCTTCAAGCTTCTAGCTTTAAAAATGACGATACTTCCATACAACTTTTCATCCCCCCCTTTTAACCCTTTTCAACCCTCTTTTCGCATTAAAAAAGTACCCTATGTCCGTTCTCAGGCTCTAGACTATCTGTGTACCAAATTTCATTTAAATCGGTTCAGTGGTTTTGGCGTGAAAGTGACACAGACAGACAGACAGAGTTACTTTCGCATTTATAATATTAGAGTTAGGATTAGGATTAGGATTAGGAAGTAAGGATTATAGTCACTATAGTTTACTAACCCTCTAATTATAAGTTATGCATTTAACTAACCCATGGATCATGTTGTCTAAATTAAATATATTGAATTGAATAAATAGACTTTATAGCATGAGAATGAACATAGGCTACTTTTTGTGAAAATAAAATCATGATTTTTACACATCACTTAAATTAACTCAGATCACACAAATGTTGATTGTCACAGCTTTACAGTTATACAATTGTTGGTGTACCTGAACGAAGTCGCGGGTATCATCTGGTAAACTATATAAAGACTTTTTGTAATGTCTTTTTATGGAATTCTTTTCTTCGCAGTCCATTTAGAGCAATAACATCGACGGTTTCACTTGAATAGCTTTCCAAAATATCTTTACGACGTAACCATCTGTCGAATGCTTTGTTACTGGTAGACGGTCAAATACGATGCAGCTGGTACATATTGTGGTCTGTTCCTGCATGTTTCTTTGTTTCTGTGACGATCCGGCTGTCTGTCTACACCCCTGATTTTCTCACTTCTGAGTATTTTGTTAATTTTGGCTGAGATGTTGGTAAAGGCCCGTTTGTTCTTCTCTCATTGTTATGATTAAAGCTGATTGCTTTGTTATGATATTAATACGCGAAAACAATTTTGGTACAGTGTTATTTGTATAATAAATGTAATTAATAATATAATCGTAATTGTTTCAATAATGAGTAAGCTGGTTTAAAAACTAAATGATTAAGATGGCTTAGAAACTAATAAGCTGACTTCAAATACGACGCGAGTCAGTTTCAGTATCCTGTTCGAGATGTTTATCTCCATATCTTTGGAGATACTCATCAAATCTCAATGAATCGTATAATGAGATCACCTTAGAGATATACCCTACCCAAGACAAAAAAAAAACATTTGAATCGGTTCTCATTAATCGGTGGAGCAATCGCGTTACAAGCATATTTAAAAAAAACATACAGACGAATTGAGAACCGCCTCCTTTTTAGAAGTCGGTTAAATATCATTTAATGTCAGAACTAGTTGATTTACCTAAATTTAAAAAAAATATATTCCTCTACATTTCCGAGAAAACAGTGAAGAATATAAGATTTTTAGGATAAATATTTCGCACTAAATTCAATCGGTCATAGATATATTACTGTTTGCAAAAAAGCTAAAACAATAGACCTAACTAGCCAACAGCGATATATATCATTATTTAAAAAATAATTTTCCTTTCTATTCCGAATACCATGGCCCTACGCCAGGTATTGAAATAGGTATGTACCCTTATTATATAGACTTCAAAGACAGTAACTGATTGATACAACAGAGTGGCAGTCCTAAAATATGTAGCCATAAATACCTATCTATCTGATTCTGTAGTTTTATTTGACTAGATATAATTATAATGAAAATAATTTAAAAACTAAAACTTTTTTATGGATCTTTATTCAAATTGTCTTAAATATTAATAGTTAGTAAGTTATTGACAAATAACTGGCCAAGTGCGTGTCGGGCCACGCGCAGTGTAGGGTTCCGTAGTAGCCTGTTATTCAATGTAAGTCTTTACCCGTTATAAACTAGCAACTAAGTACTCCGTCTTTGTCACTTTAAAGGATTTATTCTAAGGATTTTGTATTTGGTACAAAATTATCCAACACCCAAGTTCAACGACTATTACTGCTAAACTAATAAAGTTATCTTAACCGCTATAATTTTTCTTTATAGTTCATTAAATGCGCTATTATCACGATTTTTTTCAGATTTTTGGAGCCAGCAGTTTAGCTTTTAGAGGGGGGGGACGCTCTACTGGAACAAAAATTTGCACTTTAAAGTTTAATATTTCGTAAATAGAGCATTAAATCGAAAAATGGTCTTGCATGGCAAATGGCAAATGGCAATCCTTAAGTCATTTTAAAAGACCTATTCAACAATACCCCACACAATGGGGTAGACGATGAAAAAAAATTCATCCCCACTTCTCATATAGTATACTTACTAAACTTCATACTTCTCATCTAACCTAAAAAAAATATTTTTCAAAATTTTATTTCAGCACTTTGGCGGCGTCATTTATTTACATACCCCCACAAAATTACAGCTTTCTAGTATTAACGGTCTCTTAGCAAAACCTCGGACAGACAGACAGACAGACGGACATGACGAAACTATAAGGGTTCCTTGTCAGGACTACGGAACCCTAAAAACGAAATGGTTAATTTTTTTCTACTTATTTTGGTGATAACAAACGTAATTTTATAAAACAACCGACTTCCACGCAACGCGAGTCAGTTTTAGTACTAAGTCTGGGGTGTTTATCCCCATATCTCTGGAGATACTTATCAGATATCGATTAAATTACAATTGAAACACCTCGGAAATGTACCCTACCAATTAAAAAAAGAATCATTCGAGTCTGTTCACAATAGTCAGAGTAATCACGTAACATACATATAAAAAAAATTATAAAACATACAGACGAATTGAAAACCTCCTCTTTTTTGGAAGTCGGTTGAAAATTGGCATTCATTGTAAAGGGTGTATTGCACCTGTATAAGTCAACTAAACTCATTGGTTCAATTATAGTATTAAGAGTTCTGTTAGGGAGTAAGATGGCCCATTATGAAGTAAATCACCAAGTATGTTTTAAATTAACGTACATATTATAAAACTATATTCCTATATATTTTTAGGAGTAAAATTATTTTTTTTTCTATCGTTTAGGTTAGTTGAACATGGTATCACTTAAACCTAGAATAGGAACTGGCTCTCGAAGATAGCTGCCGAAACACATTTGACGTTTGGAGTTTCCATCTTGAGGATGATAGCTGGCCAAGCGGACACCTGACAGTTTCCTACCACCATGGCGGGTGGTTGAGGGCTTCTAAACGGTGTTAATCGTAATCCTTCAACTGAGAGTAAACATTGAAAAATTACACACATTATTTATTTGACGGAAAAAAGCTTGGAAGCCCGGCTTGGGTTTGAACCTACACTACATGTGGCGTCAAGTCGACCATTGTCCCACTGCGCAACTGGGTCCTCATAATTATATATTTTGTTGAAAACCTAAATTAAAATGTGAGATATCATGATAACTAGCAAAACGTTACTAACGATGCCCATCGACACCTTAGCTTATTGCCACAGAAATATGAATAATAAGGTATCTTATTGCCTTATTAAAAAACATGAGTACAAAGCAAGGATTGCACAGGGATACACGCCAACCCAAACATGATGCGCATCCATAAATAGACCCAGTGCATCCAATGTGGACGTTATCGAACAGACTGATGGACGCCGGATTCAGATATGTATTTGTAATGCTAATAACAGTGGATCACGCGCAGTTTGATTCAAAGACCTATATTTTTAGACCGCTCTGTTTGTAATGCCCCAATAAGATGTGTTATCCTTTGTTCTTTGGTCTCTATAGAGATATGATTTTATACAACACAATTTGAGACAGTAATCCCATGCTGCTAAATTTATGACATGCTTAGCTCCGTAGCTGTTATAAGTCTACGTTGCTACGCGTAGCGCTCGTAGCATATATGTTGAACCTGTAGAGGTCTACAAATATTCGTAGCCGTAGCTATACATTTAGGGGTCGCTTGCATAGACTGATATCTAATTTACTTAATTACAATTTCTTATAAAATCTCATACTGTTAATTTTCTAACCACTACATGTTATAATTCAACAGAAGATTAACGAATTTGCGCCTAAAATATTCCCCGGACAGCTTACTGCACAATAACTCATACCGGATGCGCAGTTACAACAACATTATAAATTATATCGCCACCCAATTACTCGAACAGTTGTCTCGTTACCACTTCGCCATGTTGGCAGGAATGCATTCACATCACCTATGTTGGTTGTAAGACCATGCCAAATGTTATATATGAAGGGATATTTACGATATGTGACGGGAATAACGATCGTGTTGCTCTGGTTATGAGATGGTTATGAGCAATTTGTCAGTTTATCTATTTAAAGACATTTCTATTAGACCAAAATCTGCAGTTAATTTGACAGCTTCGTTAGAGCTGCTTTATGTTTCGTGACTTCTAAAACATTTCTGTTGCATTTTCTTGGCAATGTGAAATCCTTCATGAGATAGTATATTCGTTCTCATATTTGGCAAAGTTGTTCTACTACTAAGATAGGTAAATTAACGAGATATGCCAGCAGTAGCATAATATTTTAAATTGTTTATGTACTTAACATTGTGTGTAATTCTAAATTGTCTTTGTATTGTTTTGAGAAATAAATATCTTTATCCACTAATTGTGTATTACAATGTAACATGCTTATAATTATTCGTCATTGTGATAGAATAAAGCCGGCTTTTCACTATGGAATATAATATAATGTATATTATATTTTAAGATATAACATTTTATCGCTCTATGCTATAATATACACATCCCAAGCTATACATTTTTTTCGACCGACTGAGCTATATTTGAAGGTTTATATTTTACCTCACGTCCCCGGACACCGTGCCTCCTCCTGCCTGACCCACAGTTTTTTTGTTGTTTTTTTTAATTTTTATTATGGCTCCACACAATTAGTGTATTTAACCAGTGTTTGAATGAAACCATAGACAACCAAAGCTGAACTATATATCATACAGTGTGAACAGCAGTCGCGGGATATAATATATAGCTCAAGATGTAATTTACATTATATCCCATAGTGAAAGGCCGGCTTAAGACTGCTTATTGCAGATATATCTTTAGTGTCAAGGAAAATTAGGGAGCATGTGAGATTCAAAATCTAGATGCCTCAAAGTAACAGGCGCAGTGAAGAGACGCGCTAAATTCTGTCAATTTATAGTTTTGCGTGGCACAGTTTCTGTTGTAGTTCGGCGAGCATCGCTTATCTTGTTACCTAAGTTATAATATAAAACATACATTGTTAATTTTTTGTGTTTTTGTTTCATTAAGTTTTTACCTGATAAATTAGACGTGTATGCAATTAGGGTGAGTGGTTGTTTGTGTGTAAAACAATCGACCAGTTTTGAAGGTCCCACCAGGTCGTGAGTTCGATTCCTACACGGGAAAATTCTTTGTGTTATCCACAAACAATTGTTCCAAAACTGGGTGCAATTGTGTCCGTGTTTAGTATGTTAGTAAAAGTTGTCAAGCGACAATAGCCCAATGGCTAAGCCCCTGAAATCGAGAGGTCGTGAGTTCCATCTCCACCCATTGCACTATTGACGTAAACCCACTCCAGACACAAGCATATTTAGCTTAGTTGGAGGGGTTAACAAGACTACTAGTTATGTGCAACCCACATTACTAGTAAGTTTAAAAAAAAAAAGAGTGTGTTTACTTATGTACACGCGTTAGAAGTTATACTTCTGTGGCGTATGGAAAATAACTAAAATGCAGTAGTGATTAACGATAAATATTAAAATTAATCAAAAAGATTTTATTTAAATAAAAAAGGTTTTATTAACGTAAAAATATGACGTTAAATATGACATATACAACTTGAACATAGTCATGCCACCTAGAACTTTACGGTGTAGAATTTAGGTTTTGGTGTGCGCGCGCATCGTACCACTAGAACTAACTTCACGTTGTAAAATTTAGGTGTCGGTGTGCGCGCGCATCGTAAAAATTCACTCTCATCATTTTTCTCTATTGCGCCAAAAGAAGTATGACTTCAATAAAAATAAAAGTCCCTCGCGACACAGGGTTAGCTAGTGCGGAACAATACCTGAAGTCGACCACAAAGGTGGCTCCCACTCTCTTGGCACATAACCGCACATTCCGTGACTCAGCTGCGATAAATTATACTGTTTATCATAGCTGACCTTGTCTTAGAGCTGGAGGCTTGCTGATGGAAATACTGGGTGCAGGATGTTATTGATCTGTGATCACGTGATTAGTGCCGGGCAGTTGCCGACTTGTCGCTGGTTTTCGGAATCGAATGTGTTTGTTTTACTTTGGAAGGCGAACATGTTAGCGTGCTATGATTAACATGTATATTTTGTTGAGGCAACGAACTAAGTAGATACACAAACGTACACAATGACATACATCACTTTTCGATCATTCACAATTTGCAATCAGTACAATGTATATATGTCGCAGGCAGATAGCTTAATAAGCCGTTCAATCAACAGCCTAACCGCTTTACTAAACAGCGCCGTTCAACAAGATTCCTGAATGATATCCAGCCGTAGCGTTTGTTACAACATATAATAAACTAGCTGGCTAATGCTTAGGCTTTTCATATGATGTCTTAGTCTGACACTAAGGCAACAACACACTAGGAACAGTGATGTGCGCCGACGAGCGAAGCGAAGAGGGGAGCCGCGGCAGCGACCACGCGTCACCAGAAATAAATGTATATGCATATACATATACATATTCATGTACATATATATATATATATATATATATATATGCATATATACACATAGATATATGCGTATGCATATATTTCTGGTGACGCGCGGCTACTGCCGCGGCTCCCCTGCTCGCTGCGCTCGTCGGCGCACGTCACGCGGTGGTCACTGTTCCTAGTGTGTTGCCTTAGTGTCGGACTAATGAACAGGTTATGCAAGTAATGAAACGTCATCGATCCAAGTCATTTGTTTAGCTGTTTAATCATATGGCTGGATATCATTTAGGAATCTAGTTGAACGGCGCTGTTTAGTAAAGAGGCTAGGCTGTTGATTGAACAACTTATTAAGCTATCTGCCTGCGACATATATACAAACCTCTCTCTATCCATGGCATCCTTAGCTTTTTGGGGTCAGAGCAACATAATTATTCATTTTGTACAGAGTTTTACCTACTCCTTTGATTATAAAGACATGTATATTTTTGAGGGCCCGGTGGCGTAATCGGAAGAACGGTCGGATTTGATGCCAGAGATACCGAGTTCATACCCTGCGTGCACCAATGGATTTTTCTATCGAAAAATGTATGTGCACTTTTCACAGTAGCCCTTCGGTGAAGGAAAAACATCGTTAAGAAACCAACAACCCCCGCATGGTGGTAGGACACTATCTAGTGTCCGCCTGGCCAGCTACCACCCTCAAGTTAGAAAATCTGTCGCCAAACATCTAATGTGTTCCGGCAGCTATCCTTGAGAGCCAGTTCTCATTCTAGGCCTAGCGTGCTACCATCCTCGACCGCATCGTCACTTAAATAATAGGTGAATAGTGGTCAAACGCTAGCCTTATAAGATATAAAAAAAATATATTATCAAAGACCTGCTCATTGTTGTCTTCGAATCTTGAATGAACAGGTCTCTTCCGGACAAGCGTGATACGTCGTGGATCGCATTAAAAAAACCTGATACTAAACTTACCTTTAAATTTGTTGTTATTACTTTATGGGATACACCGACTCTTAATCACCATTTTTATACATTATATTATATATTATTATTATTATATATTTATTCAATTTAACTCACGGGTCATGCCCGGTCTTTTGGAGGGCATTGATGGAGCCGAAGCCAACATCAAGAGGCCCTTTACAATGTTTACTTAGGTATTATTAATGGATGAGGAGGAGATATGGGAAACTATATTATAATAAGTTATTTTTCAAAAAAAATAAAACCGACTTCATACCACAAACAGGCACTCAAAAGCGAAAAATAAATTACTTAAAATTATTAAAAGCGCTACCCACTTATCTATTTGATGTCGGTGCCAGCCAAGTCTAATAGGTAGTAGATAGATAAATCCCTACATGTATCTACCTACTTACTAACCTACATGTACCTACTTACTACTACTACATACATAGTATCTATCTACTATCCAATAGACTAAGCTGGCACCGACTTCAAATAGATAAGTGGGTAGCGCTTTTAATAATTTTAAGTAATTTATTTTTCGCTTTTGAGTGCCTGTTTGTGGTATGAAGTCGGTTTTATTTTTTTTGAAAAATAACTTATTTTACCCTTTTTAGTGCAAAACAAGTTTTAATTAAATTACATGCATCTATTAAATTTCGTGTCTGGGCCGTTATACACTGACGGATATATACTTTTTGAAAATTTCAAGTATGTACCTATAACGGTTAAGAAGATACAGATCTGTAAAGTGCGCACATATGTATAGACACACGGACGGACGGACGGACGGACGGACGAAAGGACAACAAAGTCTCAGAAAGTGTTCATTTGGTACCCTTTGGGTTCGGAACCCTAAAAAAATTCACTTTAAATGCCGCGCTAAAGTGAAAATATTCACTAGTAATAATGATGTCATCAAGGTATCAAAGGACAATGTTCAAAATGGCCCTGTGCAATTAAAGCATCTGACACACACGATAATTAATTGTCTATTTTATTACAATGATTCCAAATAATTTTATAACACGGACTAGTTGTATTCCAAAATGAATATTAAAAAGTATTATTTGCGATTATTAACATTAATTGCCGCCATATGGCCAACAGAGTACTTAATCACTCTACTACGTTATAAGAGGCACTTCCCTATATTGTTGAATCCCGAATTATGAAAGCACTGTGTAGCCAACCTAAAAACGAAAAGTATTATTTACGTAGTAATTATTATATAATCTGTGGTATTATGCTTATAAATTATTTTTTTGCAGTGTTGATTGGTACAAAGTACGTTCATAATTCTGAGTTATTTAATAATGTATGCAGTGTCGCGGGACTGAAATGGCCGCCATCTTCGCCAAACGTCATGTCATGTCAAAAAATCTTAGGTATGTTTAAAAAAGTTTGCACCCTAACAAGACTTTGCCCGGTAGAACATTCCTGTGAAGACAAATTATTTATATTTATATATAATTATTTATTATAATTATTAATATATAATTATTTATTTAGGGCCCGGTGGCGTAATTGGGAGAACAGTCGGCTTTAATGCCGTGGTACCGAGTTCAAACCGCCGTGCACCAATGAATTTTTCTATCGAAAAATATATGTGCGCTTCTCACAGTTGCCCTCCGGTGAAGGAAAACATCATTAAGAAACCAACAACCCCCGCATGGTGGTAGGACATATCTAGTGTCCGCCTGGCCAGCTACCACCCTCAAGTTAGAAAATCTGTCGCCAAACATCTAATGTGTTCAAGCAGCTATCCTTGAGAGCCAGTTCCCATTCTAGTCCACTTCTCTATCTTCGACCTCATCATCACTTAGCAACAGGTGAGATAGTAGTCAAACGCTAGCCTATAAGATATAAAAAAAAATAATAATTAACCCCACCTTTATTTCTATCTCGCTCACAGTTACCGTAAGAATATCTGTCAAAAACCAAAATCAACGAGAAGAAAGATGTAAAAACATTATTCAAGGTCATATTTTTTAGTCTTCAAAAATATATGCAATAGCAACCTCTTTTGTGTATAATCTTCTTGGGACTCTTCTACTAAAACCAGTACATTCTCCTATGTTTGAGGTATTAATCTCCATATCTCTGGAGATACTTATCAGATCTCGATAAAATTAAAATGGGACCACCTCGGAAACGTATCCTACCTATTAAAAAAAGAATCATTTGAATCCGTTCACAATTGACGGAGAAATCGTGTAACATACACACAAAATAAAAAAATTAAAAAAAAACATACAGACGAATTGAGAACCTCCTCCTTTTTTGTGAAGTCGGTTAAAAAGATAGTACATTATTCAATTAGAGACTTTTGGGTGAGCTGATTAATGTCAGATTGCTGGTCTATGGGATGAGGTACGGCACCCGCCAATTATGCCTCATTACAAAATATTTAGTCGGGTGGTGACTTGCCACCCACTGAACGGACCCCCCATAAAGGCGGACAGTTATGTCGGCGCCGAGGGGCAACATTGACGTGGATAGCTAAGGGTGTTGAGAGGTGTGCTGCACTTTCACTAAACGCTACTAGCGGCTTTATGCCTTTAACACTTCCACCCTGGGGCTTAGGTCTTAGCTCTTGCGATTCACATCACCGGCCGGCCGGTCAAGGCAAGCCGGGGATCAGAGGAGCCTCTGACCCCCGGCTTTTCATTTAGCCCTCACGGGATAGGGGTACGCGGTGTCTCCACTCACCGTCGGCTCGCCACAAAGCCGCCCCTGCGGGTTTATATATAATATATATTATTATATATTATATATTACTTTAATAACTTCTGCATGCCTTCTTGGTTATTTAAATAGTTCCTTTTCAATATATGAACATTCAATATGTGGGTACATATCTTATTGAAGCTGGTTGCTTGTCTACTATACATATAGCAGTGTTATTCACTCGCTAAAGACTGGGTCATACATTATAGTTAGGGCGGTGAGCTTGTTGCGTGGACGCAACTCCGTTATCGATAAAAAAGAGTAGATCGTTATGGCACCGCACCGCACGTGCACAGTCCGGTGCGGTATACAG
This sequence comes from Cabera pusaria, assembly GCA_954871355.1. Classification (NCBI taxonomy): domain Eukaryota; kingdom Metazoa; phylum Arthropoda; class Insecta; order Lepidoptera; family Geometridae; genus Cabera; species Cabera pusaria. The sequence goes on along the minus strand of OX940886.1, from coordinate 1,639,994 downwards.
GCTTCGAGCATTTACCGATGAAGATGTTAACGTTGTAATCCGCAAACACATTTTTCTGCCGATACTTACGGGGGACGAGGTAAACACGCATTGCACACACACAAATCACTCACTTTAACGATCCCGCACACTAGCTTAAAACACGCACACAGTATTAAAAATACAGCGTAGTTACGCACGCTCATATGGCCAATAATGGCTATATGGCCAGCAGAGTGGCAAGCCTTGCGTTAACATCTCCATTGGTAAATGCTCGAAGATGCCCCGCGAGTCAGTCTCAGTAGCAATTTTGAGACGTTAATCGTCATATCTCTGAAGATATTTTTCAGATCGCGATGAAATTACAATGGAACTACCTCGGATATGGTAAAAATAATCATTCGAATCGGTTCACAATTGACGGAGTAAACGCGTAACATATATACAATAAAAAAACATACAGACGAATCGAAAACCTCCTCTTTTTTTGGAATTCGGTTAAAAATACAATCAACATTGCATGTTGTAGTAATGCAATTTAAGAACAAAAAGGGGGTCGAGTTAACCCCGGTGGGGTTGTGTCGCCCCTCTTCAAGGTTTGGGCTAAGAGTCTACCAACCACGCCAGCCCGAGCGGTTTTATTGGTAGACGACGATATCCGTCTCTTTGAATAGTACTCCGGTCTATCCACTTGCATGGCAAGTCGTCAATTTTATCCAGCTTGACGAGACTGGTTTCCCTTGAAGCGATTTTGACCCCTCGATTCCATTTTCAGGATACATTTATACATTCGTATTACAGAAAAAAAAGTCGTTGCGCGATCTAGAACTTTGATCTATTTATTAATGTTTCTTAAATAAGATACATTTTCTCATTATTTTAAATAATTATTCATTAATTCTGATTGATTTATAATAGTTTTTCTACCTAAAGAATACTTTTAATTTATAAACATAAATAAAAATAGATTTAGTTAAAGTTTCTGCATCGAAAAGCACCTTGGCGACATCTCTTATAACTTTAACGAATGATTGCGGCTCGCACGACCCGCGGGCTGGACTACCTTCAACTAGGAAAATTGAACCTTCGGTACTGTGTATAAGAACGAATTTTGTTTGTAAATCGGGGCTCATAGGACTGCATAGGTGCATTGCAAACAATAAAAATAACTTTTTGATGGCTATAATGTCTTTGGCGAGAATTCTGAAAACAAACAACTACTTTATTAATGTTACAAATTCACAATTATTTAAAAACAAAAACAAGTTCTTGTTTTTTTTATCTAAGATCGTTTAAAAAACGAAAAGAACCGACTTCAAACGTCGCGATAGTCAAAGTAGCCAGTAGACGTAGTAACTATTATATAATCTGTGCCAGTAGTGAGCCGCTAAAAGTACCCACCGGCAATATACAGCCAAAACATTAAAAGCATATCGTCAAGTATGTTGATATATTAAAACCGGCCAAGTGCGTGTCGGGCCACGCGCAGTGTAGGGTCCCGTCTGTCGCCAAAACATCTAATGTGTTTCGGCAGTTATTTTTGAAAGCCAGTTCCCATTCTAGACCTAGCGTGCTACCATCTTCGACCGCATCATCACTTACCAACAGGTGAGATAGTGGTCGAACGCTAGGCATAACATAAAAATAATATCGTTTAAAAACTAAAAAATGCCGCGCTATGCATTTTCAGTACCAATTTTGAGATGTTTATCACAATATCTCTGGAGATACTTATTAGACCTCGATAAAATTACCATGGTACCACACTTGGGATATCTCCTTTCGAACAAAAATAGAATAATCAAAATCGGTTCATAAACAACGAAGTTATCCGTGAACAAACATATAATATATATATATACGGTCGAATTGAGAGACCTCCTCCTTTTTTTGAAGTCGGTTAAAAAAAATATATTATCAAAGACCTGCTCATTGTTGTCTTCGAATCTTGAATGAACAGGTCTCTTCCGGACAAGCGTGCTACATCGTGGATCGCATTAAAAAACCTGATACTAAACTTACCTTTAAATGTGTTGTTATTACTTGATGGGATAAACCGACTCTTAATCACCATATGTCTGACAGACAAGCTCTTGACAGTTTGACCTATGTCAATGTTAAGTGTCAATTCTATAAACGATGTAGTACGCTCTAGTACGCTTGACTAAAAGGCGCCATGAAGAAGAAAGAAAATCCCTAGATCGTACCTAACATCGGCAAGGAATTTCATTCCTTGGCAGATTGTATATTGAAAGTAGAAGTAAAACGCTTCGTGCGAAATTCGGTAATGAATATGTTTACTGGTAACCTCCCCAGGGCGGTGGTGAGGGAGCTGATAGAGACCGAGGAAGAGTTCGGGCGGGACATGCAGCAGGTGGTGCTGCGGTACATGAAACCCATGGACAAGGCCACCACGCCCAAACCTGTGTTCGACAACAGAGAGCTGCTCTTCTCCAACTTCAAGCAGATCTGCGAGTTTCATAATACGTGAGTACTTTGGTTTATTAAACCCCGACGCAAAAAGAAGGGGTGTTATAAGTTTGACGTGTGTGTCTGTGTGTCTGTCTGTGACATCGTACTACGCAAACAGCTGAACCAATATTGATTTAGTTTCTTTGTATGATAGGTGGCTTGATCAAGCGTGTTCTTGGCTTTGATTCATGAAAATCCGTTCAGTCGTTTGAAGTCTATGAGCATTTTTCTAGATGTTGACGCTATGAAATACATTTTCGTAGTTCTAATCAAATCGAAATTCGTTTTACGCTTACTTCAACGATATTGCATAAACTTGGTAGCATTGAACTGATGTTGGGACATCTCCTGGAATCTGCAGAATACTTAGCGCCTCACCAACTTACAGCAGAGATGTCGAGTTTGGACTCATCGAAATGGTGGTACCATTAAACAGATTATAAATAGATCGTTCGGAGGTGTTTTAAAGTTTTGAATTTTAGTATTATATGAGACAAAATTGTGGGACTTCTGGGTCAAATTATGTAAGCTTGAGCAAGCCATAAATCATTTCTTTAAAAAAAACTGTCTTTCCATGCTGCGCAAGTCAGTTTCAGTAGCAAGTTTGAGATATTTATCTCCATATCAAAGAATCAAAGCATTTATTCAGCATGTAGGCAGTATTAATATACGTACATATACACGTCAAAATCATAAATAATAAAATAAATCATAACCAATTATCAAGTAAACATAGCAAAAGTAGAATTTTTACGCATTGAATTTAAAAAAAAAAACAAAAGTAAGGAACCATTCAGCTGTCATCCAATCGTTTACGTCAGACTATTAAAAAAATATATTAAAGTGGGTTAAAACCAATCTTAGGAAAAACTTATCAAATATCAATGATTTACATAATCATCGAGAAGTATTTTCTCCAAAACAAAAGAATTTACCAAATCGGTTCATAGGTTATTGACGGAGTTCTGAAGTAACAAACAATAAATATATATATTCGCATAGAGAACTTCCTTCTCTTTTGCTTTCTGAAGCCGGTTAAAACGCAATGCCAATGTTATTATCGGCCATTAACCATAATTAATTATACCATAACTATAATTTGGAAAGATCTTTTACCCCCTTTTTAGAAAATAAATTATATTATATACTGGATATACTTATACATCATAATTTCCTATTCCAGGGTCCTCCTAGAAGGCATAAAGTACTACGCGGGCGAGCCAAAGATGCTCGGCCGCGCCCTCTTGCGCATGGAGCGAGAGTTCGACAAACATGTGGGGTACTGCCGCGACGAGCCCCGAGCCAGGCATCTGCTGGCCAACGATCCTGTCGTCAACAAGTATTTCAAGGTATTTGCAATTTAGGGTCGACACTATCCATAATTACTACACTGGTAATTATCGATTTTACTACCCAACTGGGCAGCACTTGACCACTATCTCAGCTGACTGTCTAGTGTTAAACTGTATGTCCTAGTAGTTACTTTCGATATATTTACTACGGTAAATTAAACACTGTATGGCAATTACAATGTTACCTATTATGCACACTAGATGGCGCTTTTTTAAACTACATACATGTCTGCGTTTACGATAACGTGGTCGAGTCAGTAAAACAAATTAAATAAACTGGCAATAGGTTAGCCCTGATGTTAAACGTGATGATGCGATCAATGATGGATCGTGCTCGAAGTGATCGGAATTACAGAGATGGAGCTTTACAGCCTTTTTAATGTTGTCTCCGTAATGTTTCTCATTCAATTCAAACATTGTGTTCTTTCAATGATACTCCTTACTAGTCCTTACCATTCGGCGATACGCCAGCAGAGCGCCTAGTGCGACTTTCTTTGGATTTGTTTGTTTACTCGATCACTTTAAAGTACACGCAGATTAAAATGGATTTTTCTATGTTACCTATTATGCACACTAGATGGCGCTTTTTTGGCTTCCATACAAATCTGGATCGAGGAAGCAAACAAATCTAAAGGAATTGTTAAACACAATCCAAAATTTCATCGTACCGACGGGACTTGAACCCGCAACCTCCGGAATAACATGTTCCGGTGCTAACTTACGTAATAAGTAGTCATAGATGGCGCCACCAATGCATAATTGGGTTAACAAATGCAATCCACTAATTTCGTCGTAACGATACTTCGCACCGTGGCTTAATTGGCAAAGCACCGGAACATGTTATTCCGGAGGTTGCGGGTTCAAGTCCCGTCGGTACGATGAAATTTTGGATTGTGTTTAACAATTTACAAAAATATAAAGTGTGAAACACTTCAAAGAAACATAATATTTAAATCTAAAGGAACTCTCACTAGGCACTCAGGTTGTGACGAAATAAGTACTAATGTTCCACGCAAGCGCATCTTTAATATAATATAATCAAATATTACTTTGTTATTACCCGACTACGGCGAAGCAAAGAGGAGGGTTATGTTTTTGATCGGTATGTGGGTATGTATGTTTGTATGTATGTTCATCTGTTCCCTCATAACTTTTAAATTACTTATCATAATTTGACAAATGAGGTGTCGTTGGACGCGTCTTATTTGCTAGTTATAGGCTATGTAATGTCACAAGAAATTGATTGTGGCGTCCTCGAGAGGGCACGAAGTCAAGAACTAAAAAAGAATTTTCATCCCACCCCATCGTGTGCGGTATCGTTAGATAGGGATTTTAAAATGAAGGTAGGGTTTTCTACATAATATTTTTGTCAAGCGTAGCGTTTGCGAGATATATCCCGTCGAAGTCAAGAAAACTAATTTTTACGCCACGGCGCGGCGTCGCAAATAAGCAATAGGGAGGGTTATGTGTTTGTTGATCGCTATGTATGTATGTAAGTATGTTGACGTGTATGCATGTATACATTTATGCAAAACCCCAAAATACTTGAAATAAAAAATAAGTTCAAAAACTAAAACACGACTACTGAAATATCACGCTCTAAATAGTATGAAACAAGAAAATATTCTCCTCTGAGATCGCTATGTACAAACTATTCAATATGTATCGTTTTAAATTAAAAAAACTTACTTTTAATAAATTTTTTATCGTATTTTATACGTATTCTTAGTGGTGTTCAGAGGATAGCCGTGGTCGTACGTCACCTACCGTAACAAAACAATACATTCTAAAAATTAGCATACGACCACGGGTATCCACTGAACACCACTAAGAATATTTATGAAATACGATAAAATATTTATTAAAAGTAAGTTTTTTATATAATAAAAGATACATATTGAATAGTTTGTACATAGCGATCTCAGAGAAGAATATTTTCTTGTTTCATACTTTTTAGAGCGTGATATTTAAGTAGTCGGGTTTTAGTTTTTGAACTTATTTTTTTATTTTACTTGTCGAAAATACGAATAAAATGCGGCATTTTTACCTGACTGCGCGACGCAAAGGAGAGGTGATGTGTTTATCAGTCTATATATGTATGTATGTATGTATGTATGTATGTATATATGTATGTATGTATGTATGTTTGTTCCTTTGTGGCACACTAGAGACCAAACGCGTGGGCCGATATAGATAATTGGCACGTCAATAGATTCGCCATGCTAGCGCGAGTGTCAACAAAAACATAAAACATTGAAAAATTCAAAATGGCGGATTTCAGACGCCAAAATTTGGGGATCAAAAAAAATTTTTTTTTCAAAACCTATCGAGTGGGGTATCGAATTAAAGGTCTTTAAATGGAGATTCAAAATATATTTAAAACAAATAATTTATGATCGTACAAATCGAAAAAAAACGATTTTACATGCCGCGTTAGTCACTTTCAGTAACAAGTTTGCGGTGCTTATCTCTAAAGTTACTTATCAGATCTCAATAAAATTACAATGAGACCAAACGAAAATCATATTAGCTCAAACAAAAAAAGAATTTTCCAAATCGGTTAAGAATTGATGAAGTTCTGAGGTAACAAACAACCTCTTCCTTTTGGTATAGTCGTTTAATAGTACAACTGTAAAGTAAGTAAGCTTAAAAAGCAATAATACCCTATCTATTTCACGCATTTCGGTTTTTTGTTCTTTTTTCCATAATTGTAATAACGGTCACAGTTATACATATTTTGTGAAGATTTCAAGTCTCTATCTATTATTAGTTTACAAGTTCAAGCACAAAACGCCGAAAAATACACGTTACTTGTATGTAGACCACACTGTGATGTAGACCCCCTTTAATATTTAATTTTATTTTGTTTTTAGTATTTTTTGTTAAATCCCCCATTGTAATACATATTTAGTTGTGTAGACGCCCAAAACCTTATATTTGCCAAAAAAATGCGTAAGCATATTAGTAAATATAATAGTACTGGAATCCCGCTGGCCCCATTTCATAAACAATAAAATATTAACGCTAACGTCAATATATATATTTGAAATGTGCAAATTGGTACGTACGTACCAATTTCTATTCTAGAATACCTAAAAAGTGTAACATAAAACATTAAATTAAAAAATCAAAAAACCCGACTGAGCAAAAAGTGAAGTGTTAAAAAACGAACTGAAAAGAAAAAAACAAGTAAGTCTAGTAGTTTAGACTTCTGTTTAGGGATATCAAAAAACTATACCATTTAAATTCTTTCTCGGTCGATACGCTCATAAAATAAATTATACATTGTTATATGAAATGTAGAGACTTTAACAGTCGGGACACTAATGGCTTAACGAATGGGGATTAATGTGTCCCGACTGTTAAAGTCTCTATATTCCATATAACAATGTATAATTTATTTTATGAGTATATCGACCGAGAAAGAATTTAAATGGTATAGTTTTTTGATATCCCTAAACAGAAGTCTAAACTACTAGACTTACTTTTTTTTTTTCTTTTCAGTTCGTTTTTTAACACTTCACTTTTTGCGCAGTCGCGTTTTTTGATTTTTTAATTTAATGTTTTATTAACTATGTATATATTGTATGTATGTGTTTTAAGTGTGACGTTCGACGTCTAGATGGAAGCTGAATGGCTCAATACCTTTGTTTTTTGTGTAAATTCAAAGCAATAAGTTATGTTTCTGCTATATCTATAATAATAATTATTGAATATGATATATTTGATGTAATTTGACGTGTGTAAGTGCAAATTTTTTATATGCCCATATACTGAATAAATGCTTTGACTTTTGATTGTATTTGGTTTTGTGGCCATTATTTTATAATGGAATGGAAAATATAAAATTAACAAAAACATTAAAACAGGAATTCCAATTTAATCTTCAGAAATTAAAGAACAAATTATATAAAACAGAATATCTCTTTTGAAACAAATGTAACAATAATCACTTACATCAGTAATATTTAAGTAGTGCCATCTATGAAGTTATTGTAGAAGTATTACGTTACTACCATGTGGATAATGTTCAAATGGTAGTAACTAGTACCGTAAAACGTAGCAGCTGCCACCTAGTAATTTTAGCTAACATATGTATTATGGATATGAACGCTGGTGTGCAGCGACATCTCTGTTTATTTTAAAGAAGTTTTTACAAGCAAGAAATGGTTTGAATTTGTGTGAAACTAAAACATTGAACATTGCGTTTGCGATTGTCGTGATGGATGATATACGATTCTGGCTGAGCTCCAAGGCTGGCTAATACAGTTCATGTAGCAGAGATGGCGTTGATAGTTCAAAATCAAAATAGAACGATTTACTAAGTACATATAAAAGAGATGAATTATGAGCGAGTTCTTAAAAGCTTCTCTCTACAATCGTAACGAGAGTCATTTTAGACCGGTCTCAGTAAAAGTAAAAAAAGATTTATTGTAACCAATCGCGCAACTAAAATAAACATCAGTAATCCAGTTGGGGGTTTCTTAACGATGTTTTTCCTTCACCAGAGAGCCACTGTGAAAAGTACACATACATTTATTCATGAAAATACATGAAAAATCCATTGGTGCACGGCGGGGATTGAACTAGGAAGGTACCTCTGTCACCAAAGACCATTTTCCCATTGCACCACTGGGCACTTTAGTATCTTTTAAAGCAGAAGTTGTATCGTATATTACCATCCAGGCAACTTGACATACAGACATCTTGCTTGACCTGTTACCAATATACATATGAATAAATTCTTTCCTAGAATCATCATCACAGACATGGCTGATAAATTTCTTATCAAAGATGTTGCTCAGTTATTCAGCTATTATCTGCAAATGATGAAGTAGTATTGAAAATGTTCACAATAACCGAAGCCAGTGCAAGACATCGGTCGGCGCCATTATCAGTTAGGCACGCCGCCAACTACTAGAATAGTTCGGATGCCGCATCACAGCCGTCAATTGCGCCCGTCATATCGGGGGCAATCGCCCCTAAACGATTATTAGGATACAGATATGTGTGGTGTAACCGAGCACAAATAAGACCTGAAAAAAGCAAAGTGGAGATGTGCGGACATGTCCAAAGCGGGGACGAGAAGAGATGTTTTTCAGCTAGGGTGAATCCACCGAAGCTGTGTGCTGAAGCTAGACTGGAGCGACGAAGCGTGCTGGGTAAAGAGGAGATGTGCGCAATAGCGAAGCCGCTCACTGCACGCCCGGCGCTCATATCTCTTCTCGGCTTCGCTGCGTGCCGTCTCCAGCTTGCAAGGCACAGTAAACATCTCTGCGATATACTGCCGCCCAGCTCAATCTCGGCGATACACAGCTCACATCACCGCTTCGATTGCGCCATAAATTTTTGCTAAGTGGTATCCACTGAAGCTGAGTGGATGCTGAGACGAGATATATGTATGACGAAGTTCTATTGGTTGTTTAAAGCACATCTCCTCTCCTATTCGCTCGTCTCGTCTCCGCTTTTGGTGGAGTCCGGGCCTAACAGTATCTCCCTGATTTCAAACTACAGCGGTATTTAAGGCGTCGTTGGTCTAAACTAGGTCTACTTCTCCAAGGTGTATTTGAAATTGCCTACACCAAGAAACCTATTAGTGTAGAAAAGTGGTGCATTGGGAGAATAATAGGCTTTGACGTTATATCCTGTCGTGCGCCTATGAATTTTTCTATTAAAACATTTGTGTGCATTTTCACAGTGGCCCTCTGATTGAAGTAAAAACATCATTAATAACTTGCCTTAGTAACTTGGCAGGATCTAGTTGTTGGGCTAGCTAAGTATCAACCTTGTAACGACCCCAGCTAGGTGGTTAGGACCTTCTGGTTACGGTATGGCCAGCTACCGATTTTACAATTTGAGGGTCAAGTTGGAAAATCTATCGCAGAACATCTCAAGTTTCTGGCAGCGGTCATTGAGAACTAGGTCCCATTCTAGACCTAGCGTGCTGCCATCCTCGACCGCATCGTCACTTATAACAGTTGAGATAGTGTTCTAATACTAGCCTATATCATAGATATAAAAAACATAACCTTCTTTAACCGAAAAAAGCACCGAAAAGGCTGATAGAGGTATTAGTCCGTTGAAATAAAAACTATACAGAAATGTACATATTTTGGTAAGGTTGATTTGCTTTACATTCATGAATAGTTAAACTCTAACCCAAAGCGTTCATTGATTGTGTATAAAATATTTATACTCATTCTTCACGTTTCTATTCAACATTTTATTTGTGAGCGTTACACATGCCACCAAGAAATTGATTTTGCGTCTCCGTGAGAAAATATATGCATAGAGCGAAAAACCGTTTTCCATTTTTGGGACAAGCTCAATTCTTCCTAAGACCGACCGCATCATCACAAATCACCAACGTGGTTGAAATGGTGGCTTGTCTGTTGCCAACAAAACAAATCAAATGTTGGATCAATGATATAATAAATCCAATAATTTTGTATATAAGAACGTGCGTTGATCATGGATTTTTTTTGTGTACTAACTTGGAATCTAATAATTAAAAAAATCTTTCGCATAGCATAAATGCGAAAAGCTCCCGTTTTAAAAAGACCCGATGTAAATCAATTATAATTTGGAACATACTACGTACAAGAAAACGTGTTTTAGACATCAAGGCAATGTCAGCAGTTAAAGTAATTGCATAATACGTTGTTTTTGCGATTTTGATGGAATGCTGCCAGCCGCGGAACTAGGTCTGAGGGTTTTGACTGTAAAAGAATTCATAAATACTCTGTAATACATTAAATCAGTTTTTGTTCGCAAAAACTATACACATCGTAATTATTTTCACGTTGGTTTAAGAAATATAACATTGATTCAGTGGTTACAGATTTGAACAAAACCTTAAGTGTTTATTCAAGCTATTCTAAATTTTCTAATTCAAATTCTAAATACATAATTTCATATTACATATTCATAGTTTTATAGTACTAAAGGAAACTATCACAAATGTGATATTAGTTAAATTTTAAGATTTGTCAATCTTATAGATTTAAGACGGGAATTTAACGTGACTTACGCGATGTCGATATAGCGATCGACATATGTTTCGGCCTCATCTGGAGGTCTTCTTCAGGATGCACGAGCAGCGGCCCGCAGTGCGAGGCTGAACGCATCGGCGAGCGCCCCGCACTCAAGATCCTGAAGAAGACCTCCGGATGAGGCCGAAACATATGTCGATCGCTATATCGACATCGCGTAAGTCACGTTAAATTCCCCTCTTAAATCTATAAGTTTAAAATGAACGTTAGTTTTTATAATAAAATTTGTTAATCTCTACATTATCACCATCAGACCATCCACGCTGATCCACTGCACAGTCTTATCCATAAAGGCACATTGACACATTGCCACAAGCACGATCTTTACCTCATCATCATCAGCCTATATCTGACAACTGCTGGACATAGGCTTCACCTATGGCACACCACTGAGTTCGATTTTCAGCTCTTTGTTTCCAGCGGCTGCCAGCTAGATTGCGTATATCATCGCTCCATCTAGCTGGAGGGCACCTTATACTACGTTTATGGGATCTGCGCCCATATTTTAGTAATCTCTACATTCTGATCTATTATATCTATAGCAATGAGATTTGCTGTCTGTTTATCTCATGCTGTTGATACATTGTCATTCATTTAAATACTCACATTGACTTATTGCCAACCTTTCAATCGTCGGTAGCGGTTTAAAGAGATAGTGACAAAACTGATCACATTGTAATGACAGACGATATCATCGTACTCACGGACCACAGTTAAATAATTATTAAATGCAATAATACGTAATCATTTTTGTGTTGATTTTGTCTAATGCTCTTACATTATTCATCATTATCATCATACATTTCAGCTCGTTTTCTGCAGGATATAATTTTCCTCCTTCTAACGCCACTCATGCTCTGAACTACTCTTGGCCAGGTCTTATCAGCGCACTTCTCGATGTCACTGAGATGACCCATATAATCTTTAATGATCTAATTACTAAAATCGTTAATTTTACAAAAATGTCTATAAAAAAGAGATCTGGAACATAAAAGCAGAGTCCCTAAGCTGTAAACAATTCCACTTCCTGACAGATAACTCAACGAATGAACATTATTCTGAGATAGATATCTAATGGACGCGTCTAGAAGATGATGACTAGTCAGCGAACAATGTTCCACCGATGATAGCTTTGAGAATATTCATTCCTACGCACCCGCATCTTCGTCATGACTGACTCAACTCCAGAAATAATGATCCTTCCACAAAATAACATTCATTCATTGCTATTTAACGACAGACCGATTCAAATGCAGCTCGCTATATACCGAAGCAAACGAGACGCAGTAAACTGCTAAAATATCATAATGTGAGCTTTACGATGCAATAAGCCATTTGCACAAGTAAATGACGACAGAGAAGATTTAAGAAGCTATGATACTTTTGCCTATTACACGTATAAAGATATTTCAGCATCTTCGGCACCCAGCGCGTTACCTTGAAACAATTGTCACCAAGGATGCTCCAAGGTTTGTTTGTCAACCTTGACGACAGCTGCGACCATGCTCTGACTTTCCACTATCACAGCGTCATCGGAGAAATGGCGTTATCCTCTAAAAAGCATCTCGTGCGCGCTAAGTTTAGCGTGCGGCGCGGCGGGCCGGCGGCGGAGCAGTCGCTCGGAAGCCGCGGCCGCGACCACCTCGCTCGCTCCAGCGCATCGACCTTCGACCACTCGTCCGAGTGAAGTGTGTGACTGTGATTGTGTTCTAGTGAGTGCACCGACGACCGCCGCGCTCAGGTACGAGCCCCCGCTAACAACCCTCGGCATCGTCGCCGAGTGTATTATTAGCCCGCCGGTTGGCACTAGAAAATACCGTGATTCTTCCCTCGTTTCAATGTTACGGGTGTAGTGTTACCAACAACGCGTCTGGTTTATTTCGAGTGCGGCGTGGGTGGATGAGGTTGCACTAGTATATGTGTGCGGGTCCGCCGCGCGAGGATACCCGTCCGCGCGCGGGAGACCATCACGAAGCTTGCATCGGATGACCTTGACCCAATTTCTCTACATATATTTTAGGAGCTTAGGAAGCTAATTTTAACTCTGATTAATGATCAACTTTATATGACGTCACAGAGGTGTTTTGTTTGTGTTTTATTGTATTTCTCAACAACATAGTTAAAACCAAACTCTACTGTTCATTCATTAGTTTTACATGATTGTTCAAAGTCGGTGTGTTTACCTGGTCTCCATCTCTGCGTCATATCTCTTAAATTTTTGGACTCATGCCGAAAATTCTTTTAAATTTTTTTTAATGGAATCTTTTGTCAGTTTCTAATTAAAATCATAGGTACACATAATATTTACCAATGTATGTTTATGCAATTTCAGTGACACAAATATTAAAATCTTTGCATAAATGTGTCATCTCCGACATCCCTGACCTATTTCTTACTTCCTAGTACTGGTGTCATAATGTCTAATTAGCGTCTTCATAACAACAGTTGAAGTCGTTAGTCGTTACAAATGCCAAACATACCGATAATTCAAGAGACAACATGGTCAACTTCCATGTTGATTTTGATTGTTTGATCTAGCATCAATTTAGTGCTTAGCAAATCTTCAGCTGTACGCTTTTATTCATCCAATTTATTGTTTCAAAGACAATTATATGACACAAATGTTCTATCGTTAAAAATCATGTCACTCTTGTTACTAGGCTGGCTTGTTCGCCAATTATTTTTTTCTTCATATCCACGATTGTAAAACTCGTCTGGGTGTCGCAATAAATATTGTGATTACATGAATTCAATACTTCTATCAACATTGCTAGTGCAGGTTTTGTTTTATTGATTTCTTTTGATTCTCAGATTCGCAGTGTTATGTCTCACATCAGAGACGATTCGTCATTTAAAATGTTATTTTTAGATTCTAGAGCCACTTAATTATACATAATCTTTATTTCTTCCGTTTTTGCAGTTGAATACAGCGTAAAATTGCAGTAGTTACCCTCAAATTTGATAAATTTTCATATTGAAAGTTTTTATGCAGAATATTGTATCAAATTCCTATAAATTTGGTGTAATTACAATATAGATGTTCTGGCAATTGTTATTAACAATGTCCATAACACCAGGTCGAATCTTCAGAATATAAACAAATTCTGTTGGCTGGCTGAAGCATAAACACCAACAACAATTCAAAAGCGCAACTGTAAATAGCTGGTGCTTTTCACTGTGCAATGTTTATATCTTGACTGGGTGACATTCAAAGGCAGCTAAGTTATCCAAATATTCTGCTTTTATTTAAGAATATTGAATCTCTTTTCAATCTGTTACATTATATATATATACAGTTTTGTCAACCGACATCCAAAATTAGGAGGAGGTTCTCAATTCTTCTGTATGTTTTTTATGTATTTATTTTAAGATTATACTAATAAGATAGATAGTATAGATTTTAACTAGACGTTTAATATTATTGTATTTTCGTAAAGAACAAACTGTTGGTGCTATTTACCCTATATTAAGACCTTTGTAAACACAGTTATTGAACCATAAATTTTATTCTATTCTATACGCGATTACTCCGGCGATTGTGAACCGACTCGAATGATTCTCTTTTTAATTGGTTGAGTACATAAGTACATTTCCAGGGTGGTTCCATTGTAATTTCATCGAGATCTTATAATATATCGTATCTCCAGAGATATGACGTTACACGTCTCAAACTTGCTACTGTAACTGACTCGCGGAACATGGAAGTTGGATTGATTCTAGTCAAATTCTGCTGGTTTTAGTGCATGCACTTAGCTTTTCTCGTGCCTTTATTGTATTTAAGCATTTCACTAGAGAATTTAGTATATTTTCAGAACACAATATGTTGTAGTAGATAGTTATTCTATTCAGGGTTGGTAGTTGCGAGTCTAAATTCCAGATATCGACTATTGCATTGATAAATTTAACATCGAAGAAAAATTAAAAGTTAAAAGCTTTTAATAAGACTTTGTAAATTTTAATGAAGGCTACTAATGTAAAACAATACATACTAGCTCAAATTCGACTATCCTAACATTTGCAATAATTAAGTTCCAGTCCCTACAGTCCAGCTCTATCATCAGATCAGCGGTGCTATATAATAGGCGTGACGAAAGATTTTGAAATCCTCTTCCGTTATGTGGAAACACATTTACTATTCACGAAAAACCTATATTTCGGTAATTAACAGTTTAAAGCAGTTTTTCTAATATTTTTTCAATAGTGCGCAAAAACAGCTCACATATGTGTTATGGCGTCGGCTGTGACGTCACGCATATGTTAATGACATACTTAACGAAGTAACTATTATATAATCTGTGACAATGAATACGCATGGGTTTTCCAAAACGTAATAACATTTTCAAGAAAGCCTCATAAGAGGACATAGGCGTGACGTCATCCGCTGTGATTGGTGTTTGAAGCAAAATGGCCGATTGCAGTATTTTAATGTTATATTTTATCGAAAATCTTAATAATCTCAATTTTTTATATAAAACTAACCTATTGTTTTAAATTGTTTTGATATGTTTTATCCCCTAAAATCATCAAATCTTCGATTTTTTTATTATGTCGTCATGCCTAATTGCATTGTCACCGTAGACAAGCGAGTATACCAAATTTGATCCAATTCAATCGAACATCAGGAAGTAGTTCTAATTTAGCTTCCAAGATTTAACCCCACATAAATTTGCATACGCACGTACTTACATGGCAAGTTATATTATAAAAGCTTGTAAAAGGAGATGCAGTAACTAGACAGTTGTAAAGTTCTTTCCTTAAAGCCTTCTCCTAGTTGCTTGCCTGATGACAGGAAGCTTCGTTTTCTATATAACATACACATAAGAGATTGACGAGGCTGCACTGTTTTAACTGTTTTATAAACTAAGCATGTATTTTTTTATTTTTTTTTTATTTATATTTTTTTAATTAAATTAAAAAAAATGTATGTCCAATAGTAGACTAGCATAGGCTGATGATAGATAAATTAATATTTTTCTTCTTTCGTACGAACATTACAGCTATTGCTACGAGTCGAATAGGATTTTCTGAAGTTATATTTCCATTCATACCATACATTTTCAATTTTGATACTTGTATCACATAAATATTCAATATATTCTATTATTATTTTTGTTATCTACGTTTAGCGGTTACTTCAGCGTTAAGTGTAGGCTTGTTTTGTCTTGCACTATAGTGGTATTACTGGCTATTCCTTTACAAAATTTTCATTTTGCTATTGAGCCTTATCGTGAATTTGTACTTTTATTGATGTTGTATACCATCTGTAATTCACTTATCAGTAGTCGAATTTTCAAGACTTCGATTTCATGTAGTGTATCATTTATACCTAGGTAATTATCGCGATCTCACCGCGTGACGTCACTCCCAGAGAAGAGCGACGGATTCGCTCGAAACCTAGGTCGAGAAAACTTGACTATAAGTATGTAAGTACATTACAGCCGATGTATATATATATATATATATATATATATATATATATATATATCGCATCAATAATTCCTACTTATTATTATAGTGGTGACTTCACTAACTTTGATTTTGTAAAAAACAAAGAACACTTAATTTTCGAAAGGAAACTATAGGTATAACCTATAATATGAAATTTGTTCATCCGTAAAATGTGCTAAAGTCTACAGCGGTAAATATTTATCGTACGAACAGTATTCAAACGCTTTCGGATGAAGCTCATCATGTCAAGGTAGTTCTAAATCGGATCGGCATTTGATGGCGTTAGGCGTCAATGTAACATATGATTTTCTCTGATAACGCGAAATTTGTATGGTTTGTCTGGAATGAGCCATTTGGTAAAGATTTGTATGAAATGTTTTAATTAAAAGAGATTGATTTATTTCTATTACTGACCTGCAAATATTTACTTTCAATTACAATAAACTGACAAATCTTATAAAATAAACATGACTTTACGTTCAATTATACATTTAAATTTAGCTTCACATACCATACACACTTTTTTTTTATAATTTATAGGCTAGCGTTTGACCAATATTTCACCTGTTGGTAAGTGATGATGCGGTCGAAGATGGTAAGCACGCTAGGCCTAGAATGGGAACTGGCTCTCAAGGATAGCTGCCGGAATACATTAGAAATTTGGCCCGCGACTTTGTCCGCGTGGAATAGTCTCTTTAGGTAGCATTTTCAATTGTTTAG
The DNA here is from genome assembly GCA_954871355.1 of Cabera pusaria. Lineage (NCBI taxonomy): Eukaryota > Metazoa > Arthropoda > Insecta > Lepidoptera > Geometridae > Cabera > Cabera pusaria. The sequence goes on along the minus strand of OX940886.1, from coordinate 1,622,971 downwards.
GCTAATTATTTTACAAATAAGATAGTTTTAAAACTAAAAATACCGACTTCAATGCCCCGCGATTTAAATATCTCCGGAGATACTTATCAGATATGAATGAAATTACAATGGGACCATCGAATCAGTTCAGAATTGACGGAGTAATCGCGTAACATACACAAATATATATATATATGCAGACGAATTGAGAACCTCCTTTGTTTTTGGAAGTCGGTTGATAAGACACATACGTATAGACACTTCATCGTCGTTGGCCCTCACGTATCTGCCTGATCGGGTAAGCACACTTATAGTAGGGTCAATTTAATAGATCACATTTGACATCTGTCACTCTTAGCTTCATAGTAAGGTGACTTGCTTAAAAACATCGATTCAATTGATTAATCGATACGCATCAACACAAACAAGAATGATGTTAGATTGATGTTATTCGAACTAACCAATTTTCCGGCAGCTCTAAACGAGAAATACAATTAGTATTTACATTATTCAGTGTTATTTACTTGTTTGTTTTGCGTTAATATGAAATTGATAAGACACGTTAATACAAATTATACAAATTGGAAATTGTACATATTTAAACGATTTTATATGTATATATGGATATATTAGAATTTAGCTCCATAGAAAATGGCCCAGTAAATAAAAAGCATGCTCAAATGTACCTATTGATCTAACGTTTAGTAGTTTATCGTTAGTTTTTTAACCCAAATTATTATTGATTTTAGTTCCTATTCAATTATTTTTCTATATTAGTCAAAGAATAATATTATGTGTTAATTACAATCACAGTGTAGTTATTTTTATAGTTAAACATCCTTCACAAGTAATCATTGCATTCGATTCAACCTATCGACTGATCAATCATTTGATTTTTTGGGTAGCATCCCTAGTGTTTATAAAGTAAAAGTGTTCATTGATGTAACGTTGTACTGACGTCTAGTTTTGTAGAACAAAAATTGTTTGCAATGTTTAAAATGAACTTTTAGTCAAAGTAAATCGTAAAAACGCTTTCTTTTGTAATTATTAGAATAAATATGTATATGTAACTGAAAAATGTTAAGTAATTATGCAGTTCTGACATTGAAATAATTAATAATTTTATGTGCCCTTCATTACAAAGTTACGTTGTTGAATTTTGATGAAGTGTCAAATGTGATCTATCAAATTGACTCTACCACATGAGTAAAGAAGGAACAGATACAAACCTTCTTAGGAACGGAAAAAATATTTACCTATTCTTGTAGGGTTGGTACAAAAAAAAACAAGAAAAATCTTCATCGTAATAAAATCCTCCTTCAAGTAAACATGACCTTCTTTTTAATTTTCAAGCTTCACCATTGTCGACAACGATGTATGTCGATCATGATCATGAGATGTCACGAAATGTCATTTTATGTCATGATGTGCCATATGTCATAAAATGTCATAAATGTCATGAAATGTTACGTAATGTCATGAAATATTATTCAATGTCATGAAATGTCATAAAATGTCACAAAATGTCACGAAATATCATGAAATATTATTAAATGTCATGAAGTATAATTCAATGTCATTAAATGGCACGAAATGACATGAAATTTCATTAAATGACATAAATGTCATGATATGTTACAAAATGTCACAAAAAGACATGAAATTTCATGAAATGTCATAAATGTCATAATATATCACAAAATGTCATGAAATTTCATTAAATGTCATGAAATGTTACAAAATGTCCCGAAATGTCATGTAAATAACTAAATGTCATTAAATGTCATGAAATGTCAAGGAATTTCATTGATCCTCCATAGACCGGGCACTATAGAAGAACATTCATAAGCCAAAAATTAAAAAAACACTCCCGCCCTAGGCAGAAATGACTTACATTGCGCGCACTTATCGAGGAACAAACCATCACTTTTCGAATTGATGGGATGAAAAATAATATAATATAACGTGACGCGTCGTGAGAGACAGCCCTGTGTTTTAACACAGGGCTGTCTCACCAGCCGAGCCACTATAAACCGGTTTCACTCCGTACGTGACAGGCAGCACACAGGCCGCTGGTGCTCACGCACTCACGTGCGTCTACGTCATCATCACAGCGCAGTTGTATGAAACTTTGTCTCTGTTCCTTCTATACTCATGTGACTTGACTCTACTAGGCATATTTTCCCACCTACACCGCGCCCTACCACACTGCACATCGCTCATTGTGTAGGGCGCGGTGCTTGGCAAATTTCTTACTTGCATTAACTTCAGTTTCACATTTTGTAATGACTCCGTAAATATTACATCGTAAAAGCTCTAATATTTTGTCTCTTGTCGCAAACTTATAAAACATTCACATAAACCTTACATATTACATATTTCCATACAAACTTTTATCCCCCTATTCCCTATTGTTATATTAAACCCTCGAGGGTAAAACTTTTACAAACTTTGAATGTCATATTTATTAATTATCAAATCAACAGCCTAAAAAATAAGTTTCAAGCTTCTAGCTATAATAATGACGATAATTTCATACAACATTTAGCCCCCCCATTCAACCCCTTAGAACCCTTTTTTCGCATTAAAAAGTAGCCTATGTCCTTTTTCAGGCTCTACTAAATTGTACTAAATTTCATTTAAATCGGTTCAGTAGTTTTGGCGTGAAAGCGCGACAGACAGACAGACAGACAGAGTAACTTTCGAATTTATAATAATTAGTAAGGATATACAACTAGTTGATACCCGCGACTTATTTCACGTACACACAGAATTTAGTAGCCTATGTTCATCCTTATGCTATAAAGTATCTAATAAGATCGGATCGTCCGTTTTGGCGTGATTAGGTAACAAGCAGACAAAGTGACAGAGTTATAAATGTTTTTATAATATTAGTATGGCAAGTATGGATGTATATATTGTTTAAAACATCCTCCGTATATTCTTCTCAACGCTCAATAGTTTATATGTTGTCAATCGGTCAATTCGTTCTATTTATTTCAGTACTTGTGTTTTGAAAAACACTGTGTTCTATATTAACAACCTATAAGTAAATTTTAATATACTAATCATTTGTTGCGATCCTGGCTGCCAAAGATATCTCGATGTATCGTTTGTTACAGTGGTATTGTCAACATGGGAGAATTTGATTTTTTAAGTGAAATTCCTTAGCAGCGTTGTGAACTTTTTTGAGATGGGTAAAAAATTTAACATTTTCGCGTCAGGATACATGACCTGATCGAAAATTCGTAAGACGGAGGGAGAGTAGAAACTTTTTTGGGATGGGTAAAACATGTTAAACTCGCGTCAGGACACGTGATCTGATCGAAAATTCGTGAGACGGAGGGAGAGTAGACCAAATACACAGCGTTAATGTTCAAGTTTTCACTTCTGCCGGCACTCCCTCAGTGCAACCCGTTGTTTTTGTTTATTTGTACGAACACCTGCATTAAGATTTTAGTAGCATTACGTTCGTAAGTAAATTGTTCGCTGCAAACCATTTTTCAACCACTTGCAACAAATTTAATGTAAGTTCGGTGTCAATGCAATATTATGGTACCATTGAGCTGATCTCGCAAGTTGGTTGACAGCTGTTAGAAACAAAGAGCTGAAGACCGAGCTCAGTGGCGTACCATAGGTAAGGCAGCAAGTCCAGCAAGATACAGAGATAGACTGATGATGATGATGATAAGCTGATCTAATTATGGAATGTAGTCACTGGAAATCCCCGGTAGTAAACGGTAGAAGAGTGGAGTTGTGCTAGAATGTTTTGTTACTATGAGAACTTTCTATTATTCCATTCCATTTTTATAACGAGGGTCTTTACACAAATTTTGTCTATAATTTTTTTTTATTATATTACTAGCTGTGCGCCGCGGTTTTACCCTCATAGACGGGATTCAGCACGTAACTGCCTAGCCGTGCGGGGAGCGGGCGTGGCGACGGCGGTCAGCGGAGTTGGCGACGATTGTCTCTGCTCGGACGTACACGGAAGCTTGACGTTGACATCCGAGGAGCTATCACTGTCACTATTGTTATTGTCAGTTTAGATATTGGACAGACACAACGTACTAATAGTATCAGACTCACAAGTCCAGGTCTTGTTGGTGTTGGCGGTTAGCACTGGTTTCCATGCCGGCGGAATCGTCCATCCCCCATCACGGTTAAAATTCGGATACCGGCTGATCTCGATAGCCTCACATACCTTACGGGGAACATAGAACCTCTCCCGTGATAGCACGGAGGCTTTGTCGAAACGTAGGTAGTGCCGAGATTAGGAGATGTGGGCATGTTCGGCCACCGCCGACCGGTCTATATCAATGTTTTTGACGCTGCGAATATGTTCAGTAATCCTGGTGAAGATGTTGCGTCTTGTCTTGCCAATGTAGTTTTTTCCACAATCACAGGGAATTTAACTGTAAACTCCTGGTCCACATAAAGGCTCCATGTCTTTTGGTGAGCGAAGCATACTCCGAAGCTGACCCGGTGAGCGGAACAGCGTCCTGACATCATACCTTCGTTTAAGGTAATAACTGACTTTGTCAGTTACTCCCCTCACAAAAGGCAGATAAGCTGGCGAACGCTGTAGCGTATCCGGACTTTTCTTCTCACCCCTTCTCGCCCAACGATTGCATTGACGCCAGCTGTATCCATTGCTTTCTAGTACACGTTTCACGTGCAGAAGTTCGGCATCTACGTGTTGTGGGTCACATAAATATAAAACCCTGTTGATTAGAGAGCTGGCCACTGACGCCAAGTGTGCAGGATGATGGTGGGAGTCAGATCTTAAATGCCGGTCCGTGTGTGTTGGTTTTCGATAAACCGTGTGAACCAACATGCCATCCGGTTTCCTTGTGACTCGGACATCCAGAAAAACAAGACTACCGTCCTTCTTCTCCTCCACTGTAAAAACAATTCTGTTATGAATGGAGTTAAGATATAGGATATCCTGAAGTGTGTCCCTGGTAACTATGGCGAAGACATCATCCACGTACCGCCACCAGTAGCGTGGCTTCAACGGAGCGTTTGTCAAAGTTAATTTCCATACGATATTTTTTTGATTACCAACGATAATTTCCATACAGAATGTACATACATAGTAGATACAAGTAATATTTTAAAAAACATTTTTAAACACAAGCTTTAAGATAACCTAGGACCAGAGTAAGTCAAGACAAATCCCAAATACGACAGGTATAACATGTGTAGTTTAGGAGTTCCTTTAGCCACCTTCCAGCTCCATCATGAGATCAGCACCATATCATCATAATATTGCATTGTCAAGCAATTTACACACGTATGCAAAATTTCAGCTCAATCGAACCCCTAGAAGTCGCTCTAAAATCAATCGCAAGATTTGTGACGGTAAAATTCGCCATGAAGTAGAGATAAAGCTTGTAAAAAAGAAAACCCTTATAGGATTACTTTATTGTCCGTCTGTCCGTCTGTCCAGAGCCCTTTTCTGAGGATAGTGTAGAGGTAACAAGTTGTAACTTATATTAATTACTCGGGTCCATGCGCCTCTTTCAACTGTGAAAAATCAAACTTGTAAGTCAACGCAAAATATACTGCCGTTTATGTCGCTTATAATCATATTTTGCAATTATACGAGTATAAAGGGTACTTCCCTTTGACCTAGAATCATTAAATTTGGCAAGATGCAAGGTCTTACACCATTTATAATGGGAAACATCTGAAAACCGTAAATATGTTGGTAGTTTAATATTAAACAAAAAAGCGTCTTACTATAAGACATTTATTATTTGCGGTTGGTGCATTAACCGTGTCTAGATATCGGTCTACGGATCGAACCGCAAAGTTAAGTTTGTCCTGAGGAATTCGTAAGGAAGCCTCGGTGGGCGAGTCCAACTCGCACTTGGCCGGTTTTTTCTCTAGTTTCTTTGCATGTTGGTAGTACATCTATAAAGAAACTACTACGACATCAATATTGATTGAAATGGTTTCTGGACATCAGCCAATACTTCAGCAATTAGTGTTACAAGTTGTAGATTGCGTTCAGCGTGTTTGTCAAGTTGATTAACCTTATCCGTTTTAAACTGACCGACATTCACTCATGCGAAATCTGGCATTTTAGTTTATGAGGCTCAAGCGGTACGACTTGTTCATATCAAGTTTGTACCAACAAATAAAAATGCATATTTTCACTATACTATAGGTACTAATTTTCGAACTTAGACAGTATTTATCAAAGCTCCTACAAAAGGTTTATCTAAAATGGTTACATTTTAGTAACTTACGCAAAACGAAATTATTATTTAGTTGCATTGCATTCGACGCAATTTTCATAATTTAATATTGATGGTATCACAGTTTCATACCTTCGCGTCAAATTTCAGATAAGAGTCGATTTTGCAGGCGTGTTATATCCTTATTAATATTATATACCTACCGGATGTGATTCACGTTCCTTTTGTCGAGTTTTCTCGACCTAGGTTTCGAGCAAATCTGTCGCTCTTCCTCGAGATTGAAGTCACGCGGTGAGATCGCGATGTTCACTGTGTTATATCCTCACATTTTGCAGTCGTGTTATGTCCTCGCATTTTGGAGGCGTGTTATGTTTTCGCATTTTGCAGGCGTGTTATGTCCTCGCATTTTGAAGGCGTGTAATGTTTTCGCATTTTGCAGACGTGTTATGTCCCCGCTCTTTACTACCGCACTGAAAATATTTTAGTTATTATGTAGGTATATAAAGTTATTCGTTAAAGTCAATGACGTATATAATATTATTTACTAAAAAGTTAGTTTATAACATTCGAATAGTTTTTACTTATAACAAAACATGTCTTTATATGAGCAAACTCAGTCTACATACTATATTTAAAACAAAAGTTTTAGTACGCAAGTATCTATATTGAAACAATTTACATATAGAAACAGATTAGATTGATTTCAGCTAGTTTTACCATATAATAGTGTCCATCGCAGTATGATATTTATGTTTGTGCCCATGCTATTATGGAATAATCTTGTAATAACTCATAAAAAATATTATTCGTTCTATAGGCTGTAGCAGAAAAACTCGGTGACGATAAAGGCATCGCAGAACATCTGAAACTACCTACACAACGGATCAACGACTACCAACTTCTACTCAAGGTAATTCATGTTATAAATGTTAAATAAAAGAATAACCATAATCCTAAATTAACCATATCTGCCTTTTCAACTTAAACTTGATATAGTTTGAGATATAGCACTTATGGAAAACTTAGATTCATGTACCATCATTTTTGTGCAATGTTTACATTATAAAGTAGCACTATCAAGGAAAAAAAAACTGATTTAGCTTTCTTAAAAATTATATCATAACAAAACAAAAGTTAATACAAGGTTACGTGTACATTTACAGCCCACGCTTAACAAAGTCTAAAAATAATTTAAGAATGTTATTCCTACTCCAGGAACTAGTGAAATACTCCAAGCGCCTCGGCGAAGATTGCACAGATCTTCAGAAGGCTCTAGAACTCTTCCTCGGCATCCCCAACCGAGCGACAAACAACAAGTTCATCGCTAGCATCGAAGGGTACCGCGGTAACATCTACAAGCTCGGCAGACTTCTCACTCACGACTGGTTCACGGTCACCGACCCTGAAGGCAAGGCCAGTGAGAGATACCTGTTCCTTTTCAAAGCTCGGATCCTCATCAGCAAGGTCAAGCGACTGGAAGATAATAGGAGCATTTTCCTTCTCAAGGATATTATAAAAGTAAGTAAAATTATTATTAAACAATAAATTAAACGTATCGTGAGTATCATTTGTTATTACTATTAAACCGGTAAAGTACTCACGTGATAAGGTTGAAGTTGATTTAAACATGCGACCGGTTTCGGAGTGATCCGCACACCTTCATCAACGGCGACTACGTGTGCTTCCGGCTGGCACCACACATAACTTCAACCTTATCACGAGAGTGTTGTGTATGAGTAGTTTACCGGTTAAATAGTAGTAAGTAAAGTTAATTATAGCAAATTAAATTGAAGAATGTATTGAAATGTATATATGTAAGTATAAAATAACATAAAAAAATATATTTGATAAATTTAATAAAAGAAAAGAGACATATGGCACAGACCCCATAAGGTAGGATAAGGTTTGAAGGATCATGATGAATATAATGAAATGCTAGTAACTGCATGAAGTGACTAAAATGTGTAAACAATGCACTAATATGTAATATATTTTCTGCGCTTAAGTATTGTACTCGTATTTATATTTCATGGTCATGTTTATATGTATTTAAGGTTAGAAAAGATACCCATTAAATCCATTAAAACTATTTCATGTAATATTATGCTAAACCTTACGTCAGTACTAAGCGTTTACGTAACAGTGAGTGAATGATATGCTTCCTACGCATTTCTCCATTAGATTACGTCGTGAATTTCTTTCGCCAAAAATAGCACAATTTTAAAAACTATCCATATGGACTTGGATACTGTCCAAGCGCCTCTCAGTTTACTGATTTGTTTTGTAATAAGAGGTGAGGTAACGTGTTGAGAAACTAAACAGATACATTTTATAGAGCATAATACTACTATTACGAAATGTTAAATTGATGTCTTTAGATTAGCAAGCGAGATAGCTTAAGCCACAAATAACGTCATTAAGTCAAACGTGATAAATTATGTTTCAGAAGAATGACCGTGACATATTTTATTGCATGAAGTTTTCACTTATATTTTTCTTCAAGTTTAAATCCATCCCGTTCTTTTAATAGCTCCCCGAGATCGAAGTCAAGGACACCGGCGAACAACTTAAATTTGAGCTTCATTTGAAAAATCCATCGACTGTCATCACTCTCGCCGCCCACAAAGATACCGTAAAAACTGCCTGGTTAGCTGAGATTAGAAAATACGCCAGTGACGTTCGTAAGTAACAAACATTACAATGCGTAAAAGAAAACTGTTTGAGTTCAAATTATAATAAACTTTTATATTATCTTCGTACAGTTGCTTTAGCGGAACACGCAGCTGACGATCTTCAAGTACTACCCCCACCCGAAGTAATCCCTCTCGAACCGGAACCAGAAGAGGAAAACAAAAAGAAAAGGGACACTTCTGAGGCGGAGCTAGAAGAAGAAGCCAAAGAAAAACGCTCTAAAGTTGAAGAAGTTACAGAAGTAGCATATAAAGAAGAATCTTCTCAGCAAATTCAAAATAAAAGAAAGGCGTCAGTTGAGAGTGAAGTTGCCAAAAAAGTCTCGAAATCGGAAGTAGTAGACGTTGCATCAATCAGTGAAACTAAGGAGTCTGTAGTCAGCGCTGCAAAGAAAGAAGTCACATCTGGTTTAGAAACTAAATCATCTGTGACAGTTGAAAGCTCTGCAGTAGTTGAAAGTGAATCAGTAACATCACAGTCGATTAGTGAACAGAGTATCAAAGCTGCAACTCAGTCGTTAAAAGTTGAAACTCAAACATCTGTTCAGTCTTCGGAACGAACTATTAAATCATCTATCAAAGCGTCATCTGCAGAACAATTAGCTCAAGTAGCTAAACAGGAAACTGTTCAGATAGGTCAAACAGCTCAGCAATCTGAAAAAGTTGAACTTAAATCTAACCAAAGTAAATCTCAACAGTCTGCAGTACAAGCTTTAAAACACAAATCTCAAGAATCCATCGTAACATCAAAACAGTCAGAATCTTCTATCGTTGAAGAAAAGGAATCTGTAAAATCAGAAGTTGCATCGGCAACAAAGACATCTGAAGTTTTACAATCTTCAGTTTCCGAACAAAAGAGTGAGCAAAAATCTATTGAACAATCATCTGTGTCAGAAAGTACTCAGAATACAGTAAAAGAAAAAACTGAAGTCAGTACAACTGGAGCAAAAGCTTCGGAAAAGGTTATCAATAACGGTCAAGCTGTAACCGTAGAAGAAAACAACGACGAGATGTCGCGGTATAGCCGCAGTTCGCGGCTATCTGGAGGTATGTTATCGTGAATGCGAATAAAATTCTAGCCTTTCGTTCAAATGTTGTTACTAATGATGATATTTTTCTCAGATTATACCAGCACCCGCTCCGGTGGACGTTATGAGTCATCTTCCACTAACGAAAGCTCCGGTCTCACCTCCTCGTACTCGCGCCGTGAGAGTGGATCACGACTTGAAAGTGCAAGGTACGAGAGCGGAGGTGCCATTGAAGGATCTGCCAGCTCCCGCTATGAATCCAAATACAGCTCCAGCTCAAGGGCCGAAGGAGGATCTAAGTATGGAATAGAATCCAGCTACGAGAGCAAAACTGAAGGGTCCAAGTACGGAATCGAATATGACTCTAACAGTAAACTCGACAGTATCGCTTCTAAGTACGGATTGGACTCCAAGGATAAAATCGAGGGAACCAAGTATCAAGTCGAATACGATTCTAGCAGCAAAATTGACAGTATTGCTTCAAAATACGGAATCGAGGCTAAAAAAACGGAAGTCGAATACGAAGCGTCCAGCAAAATCGATGCAATCGCTTCGAAGTATGGAAGACCGAGTTCCAAAGTTGAGGAAGAGATACGTTCTTCCAAATATGGACTTGAAATTTCCTTGGACGATGCAAACATCGAAAGCTCCACGACAAAAGTAGAGAGTAGCTTTCAGAGCTCCAAGAATAGTGACTCCGCCTATGACAGTAGGGCCTCTAGAAAATCCAAAAAGACAATTAGCAATGGCTCGGTTGCTACTGGAGAAAGTGTATCGACTAGATCTATCTCAAAATCTGAATCTCATGATGGCAAGCCGATCTTTACGAAGACATTGGAAGGTCAAAACATCGAGCGTAAGTATAAAGAGGTAGAAATGACACCCGTCACAATAGAAGTAGACACACTATTAGAGCTTGTACATACGCTTGTAGACTCTTAACTTACACTACACATTACCATAACAACGCTTGTAGACCCTAGCCGCATACTTTGGTCCATTTCAAGGGCTCGTACGGCACACTACACAATGGACAGTGGCGACCGAATGATACAGTTTGGCCTAGTAGTACAACATATTTCAAAATTTAAAAAAAAATTTAATCACAGTACAGATAAGTCAGTTATCCGTACGAGCTCTCGTAACCGCCATCTGACTCCACAGCGGGTGAGAATGCTGTTTTCGTTTGCGCGTTGAAAAAGTCCGACGCGCCGGTGAAGGTGACGTGGCTGAAGGACAACAAGCCGCTGACGGACCGGTTGATGGACCGCTGCTCTATCACTGGAGATGATGTCGACCAAATACTGAAACTGCAGCATTGCCGTGAGTCGGACACCGGTGTCTACACGGCGGTCGCTGAGAACCCCATCGGAAATGCCCACTGCACCGCTCAGTTAGCCGTATATGAGCGTGAGTTATTATCTTATTTTATAGATTATGAAAATTTGAACAAGCAAACGCATTTTGATGAAAACTGGTCATATATTGAGTGTTCTGAATTTATGAGCACGCGTAGAACTTACCTGATCACTTTAATGTAATATGACCTAGAATTCTATAGTTTTCATGAAATTGGCGCTAAATTGCTATGATAAATAGATGAAAATCTATATATTACATTTAAATTATTTTACAGGTTATTTAATAATTTTATATTTGATGACATCACTATTTTATAGTATTGCATGCTTCATGCGGTTTCACGTATTAAGACATTGTAAAGCTGTAACATGTAGTTTTTATCTATCCGTTATTCTTTAATACTTTTCCTGTATTGCACTTAAATATTTTGTATCACGTTCAGTATTTTGATGCATGGTACAATCTTTTCTTTCTTAGTTTTTGTTGTGCTCGTCTTAATCATTTTATTTTCTAGATACTTTATAAAGCTAGACAGCAACGATTAGAGATATACTGACTTAAAAGTATTTATTATGACTACTCGTTTGGCGACAATATAACGTTATTAATTAGCCTTTTATAGTGTGGTTTCTCTACCTGAACTAAATTCAAATAAAATGCGCTCACATTGTATTTTAACAATTTGTAGTGACTCCTGAAGAGAGGAAAGAAAGGAACGCTCTTAATGCGCCGTACTTCTTGGTAGCTCTCAAGGATACTGAAATCATGGAGAACACCTATCTACGTTTCATGATTAGAGTGAAAGGCAACCCTAATCCTGATGTCACTTTGTAAGTAACTATGTATAGAAAAGCTTAAAAATAAGTGACTTTTTATTATTATTATACAGCACAAAGTTTTAAAATAGTGATAATTTATCGCTAAAAATATTTTGTATACTCAAAAACTGTATTACAAACAATACTTTACCTCGACCCTGTGCTTAATTTCAAATCTGCATCTAATGCAAACTTCAATTATGTTATAATACCTAATTTTTATTTAATTTACAACCATCAAATAACACTTATGCATATGATTTCAATAGTATTTAAATAAACGAATACAAGTCGGGATGCAAATACTGAAACCCTTTAATAGATTCAATAATTTTCCATTTCCAGGCAAGTTACATTTTAGAGCACAACGTCTCTTACCATCAGACACTTGCTTGTCGTCAACCACAAATGTTCAACTAATTAATACAACTTTTCTAGTCCCTTATGGCTGCCTAATTTGTTAAAGCTTCCGCGACGGCGAAGAGATCGTGAGCACATCTGAATCCGACCGTATCTCCATAATCCGCACACGCGCCGAGAGAGGTTGCTACGAGCTAGTCATCCCGGACGTGACCCCTGCTGATGCTGGAGACTACTCCTGCAAGGCTTCCAACATCTATGGGGATGTCTCCACGGAAGCTAAAGTTACTGTTGTTGGTAAGAATTGATTCTAGGAAAGAGTTCTGGAAGATTGATGATGAAAGAAAATGCTCATGTATGATTTGCTTACCAATAAAAAAAAATTGTAAACAGGGTACACTAATTAAGTATTACAAAATCAATTTGATTAAATCAAAATTGATTTTCTAATACTTTACTAATATTATTTATTTATTATACTTTTCACCATTCAAAGAGGAAGTGTCGCCAGCATTTATGGACACTCTACCAGCAGAAAGCGACCTACATTCTGTTTTTTATTTGTTGTTTGTATTTGGATTAGTAGTTATTTGGTGTAGTGAGTTGATTTTACTGTCTAAGAACTCGTTCTCGAACTCTGGTGAAAAAAGTGACTGATGCCAGTTAGGTAATTCTCATAACGTACAATCATTAACTTTCATTATAATACTCTTAATTATAAACATTAAAAGATGACCTAACCAACCGCTTCAAGCTATTTACACTTGAATATTCTAAGACTTATGTTAAAGATTATTGACATACAACATTGTTCCATAAGAACAGCGACACTTAAACACAAGTCGACATTGACTACTTTCTAATAATACATGAAGATTTTTACAATGTTTGGACAGACTCCTCCAGAGTATATGTTTACAAATCGTAACCAATCCTTTAAATAGCTCTCTAGATTTGGAGCAGTTATTTCTTGCTTAGTCCTAATTCTATAATTAGATTAGAAAATAGATCATAGTTCTAAATACCAAAACGCTTCTGCATCTGCTTGTAATTTTTTAATGTGGTTTTATTATCATTTTTAGTATATCTTGACAAAAATACAACATATTGACAAAAATATTGACATTGCTTTGTATTCGTTGTTTTCCAACAAACAATTGTTTGCGGGATCTTTTAAAACCATTGGAACAAAGGATGTTTTAGTGGAATGCCGCACTAGGAATATATGCCTTCTGTCCATATCGTCATTCCAAACTGTATCATATATTCATTCATCTTATATATATATTCTTCTTCGTTCATCATACGAACCGCCAAAGAATGGAATACTCTGCCTGAGTCTGTGTTTCCGGTTAAGTACAATATGGGGGTCTTCAAATCGCGAGTGAATAGGTATCTTCTGGGTAAGCACGCTCCATCATCGATCGCATCATCACTTAACATCAAGTGAGATAGTTATCAAGTGCTACCCAGTTCGGTATAAAAAAAAAAATTACGTATGAACGAGGCCTATAATTAGTTTACCTGCCAAAAAATGTGATGATTTCCACTTTACGCTGAAAACTTCAGGATTATACTTTACAATCCAGATGACAAGAACATCTTCTTTGAGCTACCTCCTGGCGGCGAAGGCTTGCTGGCCAAGGGTGAGAAGCCGACCTTCTCCTGGAAACGTGATGGCCAAACCTTCGACCCTGAGGAACGCTTCAAGGTCCTCCTCGGTGACGACGAAGACTCCTTAGCGCTGGTGTTCCAGCACGTGAAGCCAGAAGATGCAGGATTGTACACCTGTGTCGCTAAGACCAGTACTGGAAATATATCCTGCTCGGCTGAGTTGACTGTACAAGGTATGTAAGAATTTCAAAAACTATTTGTATTCATCTGTGAAGTTGTTGTGTTAATAGTAGATGCGACGGAATGTTAATGCAATATAGCTAGAGAAATAGGTAATACCAATCCTGAATTGTAATGAACCAAAATTATTTGCTGTGATATGGAGATTTAGTATACTTTATCTGTCTTTCCAATGTAGCTGCTCTCTTTGTTTCTCTACAACTATGACTACAACCACGGCCATACTTTCTGTCGCATTGCTTATTTATGTATTTAAAATGTTGCTCTCAGAATTCGCACTACACCTTTGCTGCTAATTAATAGTGCTAATAATAATAATTAAATTATAAACAAGCTTTTTAAAATATTATGGTCAGATTTATGAAACCAACATCCAAATAGACTGGACGTAGATGTTTCTGATGTTGTTTAACCTCCACTTGTACTTCGTCGCATGCCAAATATTTCGAGTCGTTGTCTAATTACTTGGCTCATAAATTCCATAAGAACATCTAAAAATACTATCATATATGTAATTGCAATAAACAACATTGCTACCCTACATATACATACGTGTACTTTTGTAGAATGTTTAAAAATAAGCGTCCAATAACATATTCTTGTGAAGTCATTGGCGTGAGTGACTCAATTTTGATCCTCCTTTCTATTTCTGTATCATGTAAGATGAAAATGTCAAAATTTTGAAAACCAATGCGTTGATTGCAGAGAAATGGGCGGATACCTTTACGCAACAACATACATTCCGTCGAGTTAAGATTGGTGAGATTTCGGTGTCTGTCCGTATAGCTGGGTGTTGTCAGCTTTAGCTGTTACCAGTAAACTAATAATTGAGGACATAAATCCCAGAACATGGGTATCGCCAAAAAGGAGCTTAATGTTACGAAGCAGTTTTATTTATATTTCTATAGGTTATTCAACAATTTTTAGCTGCATAACTTAAAATATAATTTGCGGGTGTATTAACATCCAGGCATGAAGAGTTGGAAGGAAACTCTATAATTTAAAAGTACATCGATGGAAAAATGCTTACCCGACACCTAGCAGTAGTATCAACCAGCCACAGTTCTGACAAGAATGTAACAGCTGTTCTCTTCATCAGGAGCGATCAACGAATTGCACCGTGAGCCCGAGAAGCCAACGTTGGTGATCGAACACCGCGAGGCCATCGTGTCTACCGGAGCGTCTGCTATGCTGGAGCTTCAGTGCAAGGGATTCCCCAAACCTAATATCGTGTTCAAACATGATGGGAAGATCGTCGAGCCTGATACTAGGCACAAGTAAGTCGATCATTTTGTTTAATAAACGGTGGCCTTTGTCAAAGAAAGTCTTTAGGACAACGAAAGTGATAATATTTTTCATCAAATCGTCGAATGTTTTTTTTTCTTTGTTTCAAAAAGACAAGCACTAGACTTCGATCTCACCTGATGTTAAGTAATGATGCTGTCCATGATGGTATCGGGTTTTTCTGGTATTGGAAGATGGCTGTGAAACAGTGGACAACTTACTCTAGTTCACAAAGTTCTCACAAAGTTCAAGTTTACCAACCCGTTTACAAGCTAGCAATGAACATCATTCCGAAACTCGGCAAACCGATTGGTGGCATGTCTTTATTAGCTTGGTGGTTTGAGCTACGGCTGAAGCCTTCTAGCAGTGGTACCCATTTAGCACCACCCAGAGAGATTATAAAATGTGATATTAATTGAAAACAAAAGTTCTTCATCCTTGATCTAACTTTCCACTCTTGCCTATAACATCTTCTCAGTCAATACCACCATCTCTTACCACTTCTATGCCCTCCTTAGGTTCCTCTACGAAGACGAGGAGAGTATGTCCCTGGTGATAAAGAACGTGACGGCAGCAGACGCCGGCGAGTACCACGTGACCGCGTCCAATGAGCTCGGCGAGGACACCACCACCTTGAACCTGGTGGTCAAGCAGCCGCCTAAGATCAAGAAGGTGGAGAACCAAAGCTGCATGGTAAGTGGTTTGATAACTTTAAGCTTTTTCATAATTATAATAAGTAAGTTCGCATAGGTCAGTGTTTACCGGCTGGCCCATTCACACTCGTCTCATACACTTCTTCAAACATATCTTCCATCTCTCCTCTAGCACCTAGGCGAACGTATCACGATCAGATAGGCGACGTCTTAAAGAAAGGCCAAGTCAAAACCACCTATAACCGGTGAGCATGTATGAAGGCGCTAATGATAGTGGAAGAAGCGAAAAAGGTATGTCAGGATCGTAGCATGTGGAAAGAAGTAGTCTCTGCCTACCCCAACGGGAAAAATGCGTGATTGTATGTATGTATGTATATAAGCTGTTTTTAGGTATTTAACCTGTTTGATCCCACAGCTGGGCAAAGATTTCACCAACTTTTTTTCCACCACTTCCTATCTCATGACATTCAGTTCGCAGATTTTTCTTTCCACTTTCATAATAGAGAAAGCCCCGTTGGCGTTAAGGTTAAATGGCTTGACTTCTAAGCGAGCAGTCGCCGATTCAAATTCTATCACGAGTGTTAGTCCACTGGTGGTAGGAGCATTTTATATAGATTTTCCTCATGACTTGCTACCAAAAACTAGCTTACAACCATCAAGGAGAAAATCTGCCACCATAACCTTATGGTGTTCCGAAAGCACACAGCCCTTAAGAATCAGAGTATTCTGGGCCTAGCATGTGTCCACAATTTTCGACCACATCATCGCAAACCACCAGGCGAGATAGTCATCAAACGCTAGCCTATAAGACAAATAAAAAAACCGGCCAAGTGCGAGGTGGACTCGCGCACCAAGGCTTCCGTTCAAATGTGTCAATCTAAGTTGAGGGACAAACTCAACTTTGCAGTTCGATGTATAGAAGATGTATTGCACCAACCGCAAATAATAAGTTTGTAATAGTAAATTCAATTTTGTTTTGTTATTTAATTAAATATTTACGGTTTATTTTGTACTACGGTAGATTTATTTCTATATAAGTGCTTCAAGACCTTGCTTTTTGCCAAATTTCATGAGTCTAGGTCAACGGGAAGTAACCTATAGGTTTTGATTCCCCTTTGAAATGTATGCGACATATACAGTCATAGTTTTTGATCGCGTTGACTTACAAGTTTTATTTTTTCACAGCCAAAAAAGACTGTAGACCCGAGTATTTGATATGAGTTTCAACTTGATATCTCTTCGCATTTCTGAGAAAAAGGGGTCTTGATAGACGGACAGACAGACAGATAGATGGACAACTAAGTGATCCTATAAGGGTTTCTTTTTTCCTTTTAAGGTACGGAACCCTAAAAAACTAATATAATTCCCTCAGGCCGGTGCCTCTCACACAGTTACCATCGAAGTGGAAGGCACTCCAGCCCCCGAGCTAACATTCTACAAGGACGGGGTGGAGATCAAGAGCTCCGAGCGTATCACCATCACCAAGGAGTCGGAGTATGTCTACAAGATCACCATCAAGGAGGCCAAGCTTACCGATACTGGATCCTATTCTGTTGTTGCCAAGTAAGTTGTAACTCTAGATTTTTCTTTTGTATATATATAAGATATGTGGCTCATCCGCCGGCTTGGTTATAGGCATTCATGAGCCAGACGCCATGCGGATGGGTGGAAGGATTTTGTAAGCGAGTATAGTCTATGCATAAAGAGAACCGACGTAGAAATTGAGGGCGCGTGTGTTGATGGTTTTAATTTACTGTTTTTGTTGCGTTGAGAACATTGCTCTGTCATTGCCAGTACGACTAAAAATGTTTGATACCTTTGTAGATACCTACTCTTATCATTATCGGGTGGTACTAGGTAGGTATATACCTTCCTTCCTTACCTTTGTATGTAAGTTCATCATAAAGCCACGACGGTTCTATTTTTGCAGACTCTAGAAGATAATCATAGGCATATACAGTGCCACAAGTATAACTTGGCGGTGGTGATTTTTGGAACTAATTATTTAAATTGAAACTATGAGTTTGACGTTTGGGAGATTACCGCGACATTATTGTTGATAAATCTGATACATTAAAATAGTTCAATAATGGAAAAAGTAATTAAAAGTGGTTTAAGAGAAACTGTTATCAAAGTACAAAGTAAAAGCACAGTGGCGCACAGGCACGCCAAGTTATACTTGCCGGACTGTACTAATAGTTTTTACCACAGACCTAATATTATGCTACGCTACCATTATCTATGGTTTTACTTCACTGTACGCTACAGTAATAATTTGTAAAGTTAGAAGATAGATAAACTCTTTTATTTGCACACCAAAAGAACAGAAACAATTCTAAACTTATTACTAAAGCAATGCAAAGGGCTGTCTTATCTCTTAGAGATATTAAAAAAAATATTTTAAAAAAATCAATTTCGATGACTACATTTTACAACCTACCGAGCAAGAGTAAAGAATAATACGAGACTGTGAAGGACGTTCTTCTCTTAATTACCTACCTAGATAGTTTTTTTAAAGGACTAGAATCTATTAAACTAAAATGTAATTTTATATGTTGTGGTCTTTTAGATTTTAAGATTCTAAGGTAATCATTTATATGGTAATGAATAGCACAGATACAATTTATCTCTCAATATCAGAGAACGTCGTTTTCTTGGTATGCTTTGCAGATTAACTTTTCAAAGTATTTTCAAAACGCCAAAAACGACGTTTACCTTCATTTTACGTTAAGTAAAACAATCCTTGGTTTACAGGAACGAAGTGAACCAATGCTCGGACTTCTGGCAGTGGCACGTGACGTCACCACCTCGCGTCACCAAGAAGATGGGAGAGTCCAAGGTCTGTGAAGAGAAGGAGACTGTCACCTTCAACGTGGAGACTGAATCTGATCCTGTGCCATCTATTAAATGGTAAATGTTGTGTTACTATCATCATTGTGTTGTCATGATTTTCAGCAATTCTTTTCATATTATGTTTCTTTGAAGTGTTACACACTTTATATTTTTGTAAATTGTTAAACAAAATCCAGAATTTCATCGTACCGACGGGACTTGAACCCGCAACCTCCTGAATAACATGTTCAGGTACTTTGCCAATTAAGCCACAGTGCGATGTATCGTTACGAAGAAATTAGTGGATTGCATTTGTTAACCCAATAAATAAATGACATATAGTATATAGTAAATAATAAATAACATGTTCCGGTGCTTTGCCAATTAAGCTTAATTGGCAAAGCACCGGAACATGTTATTCCGGAGGTTGCGGGTTCAAGTCCCGTCGGTACGATGAAATTTTGGATTGTGTTTAACAATTCTTTTCATACCTAAAGGCTTATATTATATCCATCAATGAATGGAGCAAAGATGAGAAGTGGCATACCTAAGTAATCAATTCATGCAAAATTTTGGCATCAAGAATTTTGCATTCCGCTGTACCAGTAGGTAGACGTTATCGCTTACACCAGACGAGCGTCGAGCTTGTCCTGTAGACTTTTAATCGTAACAAAAATCAATGGATTTCGTATCGCTTCGTGGCATTGCTATTCGTTATTTACGACACTTATCGCCTCATGTCGGATCATTAATGATTTATAGTACAGCCCTTTCGTGAATTCCAATCTAATTGAGTGCGTAAAGCAGGGATGGATTTCATAGTATAATTATACTATTTGTACCATTATTTCATGATGTATGTAGTATCGTAATGTCAGCATACTACGCCAAAATACCATAATATGAGGCAACAGTGATTTTTGCTTAATTATCATTAAAACTACTGGTTTTCTTGGGTCAGAGTATCACTATTCACTATCACTAATAAAATAACAGTGTTTGTATAGTAATGAGTGTTGTCATTTCTTATACCTAGTAATAATCATATGACTTGTCTTTACTTTATATTGGTTAAATAGTAAAACAAAATTTGCCTACGAATGTAATTTCATTTCAATCCAAAACAAAAACGAGAAAAAACGTAACGTAGTATAATTTTAAACCAAGTAGTATAGTTTTGACCTCCATAGACAATAATTTTTTGTTGGTCCGATTCCAACCCTGGCGTAAAGTCCACTTATTCTAAATTTCGTCGCTTTGTAAAGGATGTACGTGACATTACAAATGGAATAGAATGTGTTTATTCTCGCATATCAACGCACCATGATCATACAACATAACCAGAAATAATAGATCCAAGAATCGCGGTTTTTCCAACCGAATTCCAAAAACGAGGAGGTTTTCAATTCATCTGTATGTTTTTTTGTATGTGTTAGGTAATTACTCCGTCAATTGTGAATTGATTCAAATGATTTATTTTTTAATGGTTAGGTACATTTTTTAGGTGGTCCCATTGTAATTTCATCGAGATCTGATAAGTATCTCTAGAGATATGGCGATAAACGTCTCAAACGTGCTACTGAAACTTGACTCGCGGGGCATGGAAGTCGGTTGTTTTAGTTTTAAGACTATCTTAATTATTCATTATATAGGTAGCAAACAAGCAAACGGTCCACTTGATGGGGAGTGGTCACCGTTGCCTATGAGCACTTGCAACACTAGAGGTGTCACTTATGCATTGCCGACCTGTTAAGATTCTTTTAACACCCACTTTGAAAGACTCCATGTTGTAGCTCTGCGGGAAAATAGCAGACGGTAGCATGCCGCAGAAAACAGTAGTGGGTGCTTGAGACATTGAGTGTTAGAATATCTACCGCAATATAACTACAAGAAATATTTGAAAAAAGCTTACTAGCAATGTGAATTACACATACATACACTAGTAGTCTTGTTAACACCTCCAAATAAGCTAAATATGCTTGTGTCTGGAGTGTGTTCACGTCAATAGTGCAATGGGTGGGGATCGAACTCACGACTACTCGATAGTCAGGCAGACGCCTTAGCTATTGGACTATTGTCGCTTAAATTGCCTTAATATGCAATTAAACTTTGTGAAACACTCGTTTGTCACTAATTGTAGTGGTAGGACTTCTGCTAGTCCGCCTGGAGCGGTACCACCACTTTGCCAATTAATTTTCAGCCGTGAAATAGGAATGTTTTTCGGTCGAAATAGCAAGGTTTCCAGTGAAATTACAGGGCATGTATTATGACTTGCCAAATACTGGACTGCCAGTATTTTGCATGTCGCTGTATCTTTAATAGGTAGACGTAATCGCTCACCATCAGGCGAGCGTCGTGCTTGTCCTGTTACCTTTTCCCACAAAAAATATAACGGTTTACTGTTAAAGCTGATAACGATTATTTCAGTGAACTAATAACGTTTAATTTCGTGTACAGGTTCAAAAACAAGACGGAGATAACGGAGTCCTCTTCAGTAAAGATAACGACATCAGGGTCAGCTCACTCGCTCGTCATCACGTCGGCCGCGCGCGCTGACGCCGGGGAATACTCTTGTGAGGTCAGGATGTTATACCACTCATATTTATAAACTGGAAGTCATCGTCATCATCAGCAGCCTCTGTCAGTCCACTGCTGGACGTAGGCCTCTTCCAAGATGCGCCACTGAGCCCGATCTTCGGCTCTTATTTTCCAGTCACTGGCTTAGAGCCTTGGCTTAGAGTGTGACATTCATTATTGTTGCATCTTTGGGAGAATTACGCCCTGCCCTAATCGCCACGCTGGGCAGGCGGGTTGGCGATCGCTGGATCTAGCTTCTCACGAAACTGGAAGTATTTTTTCCTAAAACCTGTGTTCTTCCACGAGTTAATGTGTTATAAATGGTGCCGGTGAATGTCTGTGAGTGTAGGGAAACAGCACAATGTTGAAAAACATGCTATTTACGTTTTCACTAAAATTCCACTGAAACTCTTTAGTAAAATCCACAATATCTTTACGGAGGGTGTGACTTGGACTAGACTATGACTTTAACTTGACCTGATATGTGACTTTGATCAATGTTTATGATTTGAATTCTTGACATTGGTAAATTAACTAATCATGGGCAGCCATAATAGGTAAGAAATACATATAAACAAGGAGACGTCGCGATACATTTGCCTGCATGGAAATAACTTCAAAAAGAGATGTATACCTAAACGTCATAATGGCACTTAAAATGGCTGCTATTGATTGTCTATTGGTCCATTGATGACCTTGAATGACAGAATCCTAGCAATAAATTAATGGACAATCAAAGTCAGCCATTTTAAGTAACATGATGACGTTTAGATATCCACCTTTTTTAGGGTTCCGTACCCAAAGGGTAAAACGGGACCCTATTACTAATACTCCGCTGTCCGTCTGTCTGTCTGTCATCAGGCTGTATCTCATGAACCGTGATAGTTAGACAGTTGAAATTTTCACAGATGATGTATTTCTGTTGCCGCTATAACAACAAATACTAAAAACAGAATAAACTTAAAAACAATAGAAGAAACGTGTTTTTTTCGGCATTTCAATGTAACGCCATCTATGAACGCTTAGTTAGTTATTTTTGACTCGATCTTATAAAATACTGTAGTGTGGTACGGAGCCCTACGAGTGCGAGTCCGACTTGCACTTGGCCAGTTTATTTTGTAGGTATTTCGTATCCTTATATATACGTAAATTGATTACCTTAAGTGTACTGTGTATTAAGATGTACATAAACCCGGCAGATCCGCAACATCCACGGCAGCGTGTCAGACTCGTGTCTGTTGAACGTGCGCACCGCTCCACAGTTCACCAGGAAACTGAAAGACACGGTCGCCAGCGCGGGAGATGTTAACGTGGAGTTCAGTGTCGATGTCGACGCATACCCTCTACCTAATGTCAAATGGTAAGTGAACTCTAAAGGTACGGCCAAACCACGCGATCTGCCGGCGCGTTCGTGGGCGCGATCAGATAGTGCAGTAGTATTTGTACCGATTGGTTCAAACCAAACGCCATCTACGGCGATCAGAAATCGATTGAAGCAGATCGCGCCCGCGACCGCGCACTCAGATCGTACCGGTTTGGTCGTTTGTACCTTTACTTACACAGTTCATAGATAGATATCATCATCTCCGTCTACTGCTGGGCATAGGCCACACTACGGTTCAGCAGGAAGCTGTAAGACTCAGTCGCTAGCAAGGAATATGTCCTCTCCTATCCTATAGTACGGCAGTCATAAATAGACTTGAGTTTGCTGAATAGAGTTCTTCAGTGTTAATGTGGATGTTTATTGCTTACCCGCAGTCTAATGTCAAATGGTAAGTGATTTTGAGGCTCATGCAGATTTGTTCGATTTTATTAAGCGTTACTGTCGTTTGTTAAAAATCGAGTGTCGATATTTAACCAAGATAATCGATCGACAGAAATGATCCACATTATAAACAGCTATTAAAGTAAAGTCTGTAATAATTCTTATCAATTTTTTTTACATTTGACTACTTTATTTTGTCTTTTACGTGTCCAATGCTCTAATATTATGTTAATTAAAATATTCTTCTCTTTAGTTACACTTTGGGATGAAGCTTCATCACCCTTCTTTCTGCAACTTAATAATTTTTAAACTAAATAAGTTATATAAGTTACCTAAATAAATAAATAATAAATAAGAACAAAAACATCCAATCAGGGAATTACGTTCTTGTATATTTCAACAGCATTTTTTTATGTTATGGCAGGCAACGCACCAGTATTGCCCCAGGTATTGCAGTTAATGCATTGCCGACATTTGAGAAATTTGTGGATATCATTTTTTAATCCTTCCCAATCCTGTGGCTAGATGGGAAGAT
Organism: Cabera pusaria; assembly: GCA_954871355.1. NCBI lineage: Eukaryota > Metazoa > Arthropoda > Insecta > Lepidoptera > Geometridae > Cabera > Cabera pusaria. Next base: position 1,599,028 of record OX940886.1, on the reverse strand, counting down.
CGCATTATTGCCTTAGCCATTCAAAATCAAATAGATAATTTATATCTAATCTCCCAGGTACCTCGGCGACGTAGAGATAACAGAGAAGAAGTCGGTGTTCACTCGCGTGGACTCCGGCGCCACGCACAAGTTGATCCTGAAGGAGGTGTCAGCTGAACTCTCCGGGAACTACTGCTGCAAGGTCTCCAACGAGCTGGGGGCTGACAGCTGCCAGGCCACCTTCACTGTTAACAGTCAGTTTATTTTTACAAGTTTTAAAAAGAGAAACTTTTATTACATCTCCCCCCCCTTTTTTTTGTCCATCTATCGCATGTTGCCGACATGCACGTCGCATTACAGCCTGCGCTGATTGGTGGATATGATGTATGACATTTAGGTCTAGCTGTGATTGGCGGACGCTTCCGCAGCTATGTATATGTACATGCTAATGTGTTATGTCAACTGCTGACATAGTAGCTAGCACACCACACTTTTTTTTAACTTGAAATGTTTGTATGTGAGTTGTCGGTTTTTTTTAATCACTTGCATCGACGCACTTGTTGTCCAATTGAGCTAAAATTTAGAAAACTTTTTTACTATTTGTTAACACAGCTGTCAGTGTCACCTGCCATTCTTACTTACATCAAAGTTAGTTCCTAAAATTACAGCAGGTGGCGCTGACACAATCCAATATAATGGCTGACGCACCGGGGCTCGGCCTCTTTCTCTCGTTCTCATTTAATATTATTGCCTTCACAGATCGATATCAATATAACAATAATCAACATAATTCTCGTATCTTTTATTCCTAAAGATTCACTATTATACAGGGTGTTTGGTCCATCGTTTGCCAAATTGAAATAGCTGATAGAAGAGGTCATTACCCCTCTTTCCTCCCTCCCCTAGCCGGTTTTAACCTCAACATATTTTAGATATCGATTTAGAGTTATTTTTGAAAGAAAAAACCAATATTTATCATGAACACTTGAATTTAAAAAAAATCTGCCATGTGTCTTCGTAATAATGTTTTATTTTAAAGTTTAATTATAAGGAGCATCAATTAAATCCATAATAGCTCACCAAGTACGTCAACTTTTTTGTCAACGTCAACTAATTGGCTGAGAGACAGGGAAAATTTAAAGATATTGTCAACTTCACAGTACAATAAAAAAATAAATAAGAGAGAGAAAGTTCTTCCATTTACTGAATAAATGCCTTACCTTATCCTCTTTCTATTGGTATACAACATGTTATAAAAAGCCCCTCAGTTTTTATACATAATTCGAAGTAAAGAAAACACGTTTGATGTATTAGCAAGGGTAATTTTTGTTAGGGTTTGCTGTATTAAAACCTGCATATTGCATCTTCCCACACGAGTGGCGCTTCTAGCGGTCAAGAAAAGAATTCAGGTGAGGGGACTCTGTGGTCATGAATAAGGGCGGGAGTGCGAGTATTATTGTATGAGATCAGATTGGGAGAGCAAGAATAAATGGTTGTATAAAAATTAAAACAGACTTTTAATATTTCATATTGATTCATTCTAGCGTACTTGGAGTGCAGCGCTAAAAAAAAGCTAAAATAACTAAGTAAGTACGCTAGAATGAATCAATATGAAATATTAAAAGTCTGTTTTAATTTTTATACAACCATTTATGCTTGCTCTCCCAATCTGATCTCATACAATAATACTCGCACTCCCGCCCTTATTCATGACCACAGAGTCCCCTAGACCTGAATCCTTTTCTTGACCGCTAGAGGCGCCACTCGTGTGGGAAGATGCAACATGCAGGTTTTAATACAGCAAACCCTAACAAAAATTACCCTTGCTAATACATCATGTTTTCTTTACTTCGAATTATGTATAAAAACTGAGGGGCTTTTTATAACATGTTGTATACCAATAGAAAGAGGATAAAGTAAGGCATTTATTCAGTAAATAGAAGAACTTTCTCTCTCTTATTTATTTTTTAACTGTACTGTGAAGTTGACAATATCTTTAAATTTTCCCTGTCTCTCAGCCAATTAGTTGACGTTGACAAAAAAGTTGACGTACTTGGTGAGCTATTATGGATTTAATTGATGCTCCTTATAATTACACTTTAAAATAAAACATTATTATGAAGACTCATGGAAGATTTTTTTTAAATTCAAGTGTTCATGATAAATATTGGTTTTTTCTTTCAAAAATAACTCTAAATCGATATCTAAAATATGTTGAGGTTAAAACCGGCTAGAGGAGGGAGGAAAGAGGGGTAATGATCTCTTCTATCAGCTATTTCAATTTGGCAAACGATGGACCAAACACCCTGTATTATTGTCCCATCGAGATAATCCGATGATAGAGTTCTAGGCTAAGCGTGCTATCATTCTCGCATATCATTACTTTACAACAGGGGAGAAATAAACTATATACATCACAAAAGACTCGCGTTAGACGGCTGGATCAAGGGTCATATACAAAAAGCAGCACTCCTCGACAAGACACGCATCATTAAGAGTTACCTCTCTCAGACCTAACCACCAGTAGTTGGGCAGGGCCTTAGCTCTAGAATTAGGATTTGCTGTTAATTTTTGTATGATAGGAGAGTTTATTTATTTATTTTATTTATTTATTATTGATAATTAGAATGGCAAGAACCACTAACACTAATTAACACAATAGGTGAAAAAATATTAATAACAATAGAAATTACAAATATTTAAAAACTAATTACAACAAACAAAAATAATTATAATTAAAATTACTAGAGTTTTTATTATTTTGACATGAAATATTATTAAAAACTTTATCAACCTTACCTATCCAAAAGCTTCAAGAAAAATCAATAAATGGGTGAAAATGAAGTAGTTAAAATGACTACTACTTACATAATCTTTACCATCTCCCTAGGGAAGCCCCGCATCACGAAGAGTCTGGTAGACATGACGGTGGAAGCTGGTCAGACTCTCAAGCTGGACGTGGAAGTGGAAGGTTGCCCCGAGCCCAAGGTCAAGTGGTTTAAGGACGGAAAAGAGGTCACCACTGATGCAAGAATCAAGATTGAGAGGGATACTAAGAGGTAAGATAAGTCAAAGGTGGTGAGACATCACTTAATTGATATCACATGAATACTAACATAGTTATATAAGACAGATTTTACTTACGAAATGGAATTTATTCTGAATTAAACGAATTAAATTAAAGTAATTACATTTTTTCAAACAAAATGTACTAAAATTAAGCACCGTCCTCTTTTCTAAACTTTAAACTTTCGCGATTTTTAGGCGTAATAAGTCCCGTATTTTAATATTTATAACTATCGTCCTCTTTATCAGCCAAAAACGCTGAAAAAGTATGATTTTATTCAACTTGTAACTTAGGATGATAAAAAATAGGGTGCGTAGAAAGCTACGTTTTAGAAATGAAAATTCCAAGTTCGTTCCATTTATTTCTCAACATCGCTAATTATTTTTTGTACAACTCCATCTGTTGAACTTAGCGGAACGAATCCCGAATAATAGCGAAAACGTCTTCGTAGTTACGCTGTTATAGAGGGCGTTTATAAATATAAAATATAACATGACGCTTACGTACTTCCGTAGATTCGGACCGTGACGCTACGTGACTTCCGTCAAATTTGACCCCAGTGCATAGTTTCAAAATTTACACCCTCCAGATATAAAGAATAGCAAATAATATTTGCTATTATTAATAATAAAAAAACACATCACAAATGAATATATTATATTCATTTGTGATGCGTTTTTTTATTATTCCACTTAAACTCAGAATTTGTAGGTTTTACTTGAAGTTGAAACATTTTGTTTAGGTTTCTATTTCTCGGTTATTTTCCACAAAGTGTGCATAAAGTTTCTACAGATTTTAATGGTTTATACATCGTTTTTTTGTTAACCAAACAAGTTGCAATAATGGAAATCAATACAAGGATATCTAATTTCTTCAGCAACTTTTCTGCAACTTCCAGATTAGAGAACTATCACTTGACTGTGACGCTGGTGAAAGAAGAAGACGGCGGAGAATACGAGGTACGCGCAGAAAACGAGTTCGGAAGCGTATCGTCTAAGAGCACCGTCACCGTGCACAGTGAGTATTCTAATACATACCTTATAAATAGGGGAATAAAGATTAATTTTACTTAAACATAAAAAGAGATAAAAAAAAACTATGAATTCAATCAGTTATACTATTGATGAGTATATTGCAATCCCTCAAATATTTATGATAGAAATTTGTCATATAAACTTTTTGTGTAAGAATTTCAGCACAAAAATATAGTATTGCATTAGTTAGAAACACAGACACAAACACAATTGGTAAGGTAACAGTCAGCTGTCGAAGTATCAATAGAACTACGCTCACGCTGGAACCATTGGTAAAGTAGTAGTTTGAATAACATAGAATTGAAGTAGTCTACTACTTTGTTCGCACGTAGTTTTGTGGTCCATAGATACCAGCCATGAGTATTTGGTAGATTTATCCACAAAAGCATTCATTTGACTGAATGCTGTTCCACTCACTTCCATTTATGCACTTGTCCCGCATTATCACTGACCATTTGTGACGTTTATAATATTTGTCCCACATTCCATTGATATTTTTTTATCATTGCCATTTTATTGTTATTTAATAGCGAGGGAAGTACATACGAGGATCAGTAAAGAAGAAATTGTAGAACATGAAATCGAAGAAAATGGCAAAACAAAGAAACAGACTATAGAAGAGGAGGTTGATACGGCAGAAAAACAGAATGCTAAAAAAGAAAAGAGTAAACCAGAAAATGCTGAAGAAAAATCTATCTGGGATGATGACAATGATGGTAAAGTTAAGAAAACTACCACTCAAAATGCAGATAAACCAAAGTCAAACAAAGGCAGAAAATCTATTACAGAACCAGAAGACGTTGAAGAACAATCTTTCTGGGGTGATGAAGGTAAATCAAAGGGTCCGATAATTGAAGAAATACACTCTCCTCAACCAGGTAAAGGCAAAAAATCTCTGACTGAACCCGAAATAATTGAAGAACAATCGTTCTGGGGCGATGATAATGGCGAATCTAAACAGCCACTCATTGAAGAGGTAGAGTCACCTAAAATTCAAGCCAAAAAATCTTTGACCGAACCAGAAGAAATCGAGTCCAAATCGTTCTGGGATGATGCTGATGAAGGCAAAGACTCCAATAAGCCCATTATTGAAGAAGTGAATACACCACGTATTGACAAAGCCAGAAAATCAATTACAGAACCAGAAGTTTCAGAAGAGAAATCTATTTGGGACGAAAATCATAACGAACAAAATAAAAAACCTGTCGTAGAGGAGGTGATACCTGAAAAGAAAGTTGGTCAAAAAGGAGCCACGAAGCCTGAAACTGTCGAAGAAGTCCCCATCGACGACAGCATGAAGTCCTCAAAACGTAAATCTGTCAAAAGAGAGTCTCTTATTGAAGAGCCATTAAGTGCTGGCATAGAAGGTATACAATTATTAAAACTTCAGGCTTCAATCTTCAAATTAGCAAACAGCTTATTAGATGCGAGAACATCATGTTTTCGCGCACACTGTTGCATGTTTTAACCTGTGTTTTTAACAATCCTTGTGTGTTTTTTATGTTTAGACAGAGTTTTTGAAACAGTCACGACGTTCAAGAAAGGTGACGACGGCGCTATAGTAATGTCTAAAGTCAGCAGTACTCGGTCTCACGGCGCCATAATCACAGGTCAGTTATAAAGCTTTCTGCCTTCCTTCTCCTTTTCTGCTCCTATTTAACATCCATACATTCATGTTAATAACTTCGATTCACGATTGCTTTCGACCTTCTAAAAATAATGCATTTACATTGCATGCTTTAAATACATCGTAAACTTATTCTTCTGAACAGTCGACATAATACTATTTTAACTGCTAGGTCCGGCTGAAACGCACACTATACACAAAATGACGTCAACCGCAGTATATTATGAGGAAGACGATGATGACGATTTCTGTACGAGACGGTTCATACAGCCGAATAAGCCTCATACAACTTCTTTGGAAGTTGAAGAGATAGCCAGTCACAGCTACTTTCTCACGGAAATGGGTCATTATACCATACCTGACTATATAAGGAGGGGTACTTACGGAATCATTGAAGAGCCGCAGACGGATTCCGATGCTGAAAGCGTCGCTCGAGTTGCTAAATCTGGCGCTAATAGAACTGTTTCTATAATGTCAATGTCAGAAGACGAGATGAGCTGGCAAAATGAGTCTCTCTCGAGAGAGATCTCTATCGAGGACTTATCGAAGTCTATATTTGATATTGACGAAACTAGAAAAGTTTTTAGCAAAGATTCTTACGTGCGGCAATCTTCTTTCAAAGAGGACTACTTTGCGGATGAAGGCGAAGAGGAATCGGTTATCCTCAATGAAAAATCACATAAGGTGTTCGAAAACGATATCACAGAAAAACTTATACACATTTCGAAGGAATTTGACGAAAACGAATATATAAACATCGATAAGAAAATCGATGATGTTAAAAGTAGAATAATTGAAGAGTTAGTTTTAGCGCCAGAGAAAAATATAGATAATGTAACGAAAGATGTAACAGAAATAAGCGTTGAAAGAAAAACAAAACAATCGAACAAACTATTTATCGTAGAAGAAGAGGTCGACGATGAAGTAGAAGCATTACTTAGAAGAAGCCAGAGACAGAGGAGCATATTAGACGATATACTGACTCAAGAAGACGATAAAGGTAATTGTCAAGTCAAAGTATTAAACAAGTGGAGAACGTTAAACAATATTAAAGGCTGGAATTTGACGATATAATGCTACGCAATGTCTAGCGAAATAACTTATTCTAATGCTTTCCGTCCGGATATTGCTGATTTTGAATCTGACTAATGATGATCTGTAATTTTCCTTTCTTCCTATTGATTCTTTTAAGCTGATGCTTGACCAAATTATATAACCATACAATATGAACACGTAATTCATTAAGAAGTTGTAGGAAAATTTCAGATCATTGTAACATTACCTATACATGTATCGCCGTGTTTCAACTAATTCTGTCGTATGTTTGTTTTAGCACGCATGCGTAATAACATATCCTTCTGGCATACTAATAATCGGAGTACATTGAGAAGGAGATATTAAATCGAACCAGCAAACAACTACGTAATCCAGGTAAATAAAAAAATATAATTTATATTTAAGTGCTGGCATCTTATGCTTGTAGCGCAATGCATGATTGAGAAAAGCTCTGTGACAAGCATCGACAAAAGTAAGTACTATGCACACACGTACAAACATAAATGCAGATTATGGACATCATCATACACACAGGAATTTGTAAGTATCTATGACTGAACGCCAAATAAGTAAACTTTCTTTAACTGCTGTATATAAAGCAAAAAAATCTATTGCGCATTTGACAATGTATATACTTTCGATATTTATCGTGCAGCTTCAATCTTAGAGCTCTTTCTAAAAACTGGCTTCGTTAAGTCATTTTGTGAATTAATGAAGTTATGTTAGGGATCTTTAATATTTTCTTTATATTTTTTAATAGTTTTTCCAAATTGTATTTGAATATATTAAAAAATTAACGTTAATTCACCTGATCCAAATTTGTTTCTTCTCACAGCTTGTTTCTTTATACAAAATCCTTCACTCTGCCTTCATTCTCACACAATCCTTTTCTTCTAGCACCCCCCACATTAAAAGAGAGCACACTCAAGGATGGCAGCACATTTGAATCCCTCCCACTGGTGTACACGGTACAGGCGTCTGGCAACCCTAAACCGATTGTCCGCTGGCTACACAACGGCAAAGAAGTGAAACCTTGCAACCGCGTCCATATCTCCAACGATGGAGATATCTACAAGATCGAAATCGACAGAATAGACATGAAAGATGCTGGGGAATGGCAAGCGGAAATCAGCAATGATTTGGGCAAGAATGTGCTGAAGGCTCAACTATCTGTTTCGCGTAAGTTACCTTTATAGACGAATAAAATGATGAATAAATAAAGAAATATGTCTTTGTTTATTCATCATTCCTTTTCAATATGAATCTAATTTTTTTTTTAATCTGCGGACTTTGTAAACCGCTATCTCACCTAATGGTAACTGACATATTGGTGGAGAATATAGCTTGCTTATTGAAAACCAATTCACTCTTAACTTTGAAGCACCCAGGTTTCCAGCGGCTGTTTCTACCATCAAACTAGTTCAGACGTTACCAAGTTGTTTGTTGATAGTTCAGATACTTAAAGAGGCACCTAAACGCTTGGTCCTTTCAATTGAAATTCTAATTTTTCAGAATAGATCAATCTTAAAGCCAACTGACATAATATACGACATAGACAAACAAAAAACTAACAAGCTGTAACACCTTCCAGCCGAGAGCGAGCTCCGCAAGCCAAAGTTCACAACCCCGTTAGAAGCTCAACGCGTGCTACAACGTGAGCCAGTGACCATGCAGGCTATTTGCACTGCCGACCCTCAACCTCACGTCTCCTGGCTGCTGAATGGAACCGAGCTGACGCCCGACGCTACTGTGGTTATCTCCGCCGATGCTAAGGATATTGAGCATGGTCTGAAAGAGTGCACCTTTACTTTAAATATTCCTACAGGTGAGTTGATTAACTTGTAATGTTTCTGTCTCGTTATGTGTCTTGTTTCTTATGTAATGCAAATATTATCAAGAAGACAACAATGATGCTTAATATTTGGTTCAAATTGACTACACTTGATAACACTAAAATTAGAAATTGGTTTGTTTTGGAAGTGAAAATTTTCAAATTAACATTAACATTACATTTATATCACTTACATCTAAAAAATAAGATGTAAAAATAAGTAAAATGACGGAGAAATCGCGTAACATACACATTAAAAAAAAAAAAAACATACAGACGAATTGAGAACCTCCTCCTTTTTTGTGAAGTCGGTTAAAAATAAGTTTTTTTGCACAAACAACATATCAATTATACAAAGTTGAAGGATTTTAATTCAAATTTAGAGGAAGCAAAAACAAGAACATACTGTGCTACAGTTGATGTCAAGTTTTTGGAATGGTTCTCTACACTTACCAGGATGATCCGGGTTATTACTTATTGCAAACGTTTCATCCATAAAAAGATTTCAATTATTATTTACTACTCTAGCGATGCCATATGTTGCTCGTAACAGAAATAAGCGTATGGATTCTGTCAAATACTTTTAGTTATAAAGCAACAATGGGCATGACTCCAATATAATCTTTCATTGTATATATATTTATTTAAAAAAAAAACCGACTCCATAACCAGAACCACCCCAAACAGGCACTCAAAAGCGAAAAATAAATCTAATACTATAAGAATCTTTGTCCTGACATACTGACTAACTGACTGACTGACAGACAACGCACACTCGTAGAGACTTGAAATTTGGAGAATATTTGTCTTAGAACGTAGGGGTGTACTAAGAAAGGATTTTCCAAAATTCACCCCTTAAGGGGATGAAATGGGGGTTCAAAGTTTGTATGGAGAAACAAGATTAGATAGTCTTTTCTATCCAAAACTTCACACAAATGCTTCAGTAACAAAATAAGTAAATATGTAAATCCTTCCCCCTCGGATCTCTGAGCAGTTCAGACGCGTCGAAGAACAGACCGTATTTGCATAAACATTTAAAATAATAAATAATAATTTCGTAAATAATAGCTATATATTGATAAATCACATACATAAAATTGCACCGGATACCAGGAGCCCAGAAATACGAGGAGATCGGTGGCGCAGTAACCGCACACATCGCTATCATCGTGTTCATATTGGACCACAAACAACCGACTTACCTGTGAGTTCACCTTTCATTTTGTCAACAAGTTCAACCGGCAGGGAGGTCTAGCTTATTTGGACGGAAAGCGTCTTTGTACGAAAAATTACGCTCCTGCGTTCGGCGGCTGACCCCTCACACACTGTCCGAGTTTTTGCTGTACGATCATAGTACGCATAGTTTGTATTATTGCAACAAGGATTATTATTAAATCAGCCTGTGCATAACTTAACGTAACTAACATGCCTCTCAAGCGTTCACCGGTAGTCAAAAGGCCTGCGCTAACAGCTGAACGTGGTAAGAATATGTCGGACTCAAGTGATATTTCTGATACTCCGACAAATAAGCGAAAGCATGATTTAGTAAAAAGCCCAGATGTAGCAGAAATAGACGCATTGAAAACCATGTTCGAAAATTATAAAAAGCACCAGGACTCAAAGCACAATAATCTGTTGCAAAAGTTTGGCGAGTTACAGCAGGAACATAAGGTTTCTCAAACGTCTATCGAATTCTTGTCTAAAGAATACGACGAGATGAAAGAGTTGGTTAAAAAGCTTCTACTTGAGAAGAAAGAGGATTCGGCGTACATTCACTCTTTGGAAGAAAAAGTAACTTCTCTGGACAAAAATGCGCGTTCTAGTGGATTGGAAATTAGAAATGTACCTGTCCAAAAGTCTGAGACAAAGGAGGTCCTTTCTGAGTATGTTGTTAGTATTGGGAAAGCCATAAATGAGCCGATTAGTGCCAGTGACATTCGTGAAGTATTTCGAACGAGCTCGAGAACAATAGAAAACAAACCAATAATTGTCGATTTTTCTTCGACTATCAAGAAGGAAAAAGTTTTGAAATCTATCAAGACTTTCAACAGAGATCAAAAAGACTCAAAGCTCAATTCAACACATCTGTGCATAGAAGGACCCGTAAAGCCAGTCTACGTCTCTGAAAGCTTATCGCCTAAGACAAAACGACTGTTTTCAATGGCACGCGAGTTCGCGAAAACGAATGGGTTTACTTATTGTTGGGTTGCACATAGCCAAGTATACCTGCGAAGAAAAGAAGGGGCTCCCGCCTTTCGTGTAACGGCAGAGGGCGACTTCCAGAGGATCCTCGAACAACGTTGACTATTAATAATAGTTTTCAATATTATTACTTTAATAATAACTATTTACTGCATGATTTTATACCATAAGTTCTCAACTTTTACTTTGCGCCACTGTACCCACATTATTAACACACACAACTTCACATTTCACAAAATCTCAAGTACATTGTCTCCGATTCGAAAGTCAGTACAAATACCTATTGTTACTAAATTTAACATACTCGTATGCGATTGCAGTTTAATTCGAATCGTAAAAACTCAGCTCCGGCTTCAAATTGCGCCCACATCATATCACCTTTCGAAACCACTTGTTAACCCAGAGACCCCTAAGTCCAACATAATATCGAGTATGATCACAAATCCCATCAAATTTGGATATGGATGACATCATGGAAATTAATAAAGAACTCGAATCACTGGAAGTATCGACCTCCTTAATTGGCTCCCCAGAAGACTGTTACGAGCATATTCGCGTGCGCCATTGCAGTAAAAACGCCATCTCAATCCTACACGTGAATATACGCAGTGTAAATTGTAATTTTGATGCTCTCTGCTTGCTACTGCAACGGATTGACATCCAATGTGATTTGATAATCCTTACAGAATGTTGGTTAAGTAAGGTTAGTGATGCGCTACCAATTCTAGACTCATATAACTCTCACAGTTCAGGTTTCAATACACAAAATGATGGCGTCATAATCTATTGCAAACAAAGTCTGAACTGTAATGTTATTGAACAAGAATGTAGTGATGCAAACTGTTTAATAGCTAAATGTGGTAACAACTTTGCGGTAGTAGCTTTCTACAGATCTCCCTCTATACGGAAGGCAGACAAATTTATCACAAGCCTTGACAATATTCTTGCATCGTTGACTTCTTTTTCCAACATAGCAGTTATTGGAGATCTCAATATCAATATTTCACCACTAAACAATGACTGCAATTCAGACACATACCTAAACGTTTGTGCATCACATGGGCTACTGCCAGCTCACTTATATCCGACTCGTTTTGATAGCTGTATAGACCATGTATTACTTAAAAGCAAATTTAAGTCAACTACTATAGTTCTTGACACACCATTTACAGACCATGTTCCGACGCTTCTGCATGTGGACCTCTCTCAAAATTTATCATTTCAACTCAAGACTTTGGTTGAACGTATAGACTTCACTAAAGTAGCTTCCGATATAAAGACCTTTGATTTCAAAGACGTTTTTAACTGCACTGATCCCAACCTAGCGACTAACATCTTTGTAAACATCATTATGTCAAAAATAAGAAAACACACAACAATGCTACAAGTGTCATGCAGAAAGAGAATTAAAAAGCCATGGATCACAAATGGTCTATTAAAATGCATGAAAACGAGAGATAGATTACATAGTCAGAGTCGCAAGAACCCACAAAACCTGATTTTTAAACTAACATACACAAGGTACCGTAACAATTGTAATAATTTACTCAAAAAACTAAAACACAACTACGAAAAACAAGAATTCCATAAAGCTAAAAATAACCCTAAAAAAACATGGAATCTTATAAAAGAAATAACCAACACGACATTTTCTGCAACAACAGCAATCGACCTACTAAAAATATCCGATTGTGAAAAATCTTCCATTAATGAAGTTAATGCGTATTTTGGCAATATTGGTAAAGAACTAGCTTCTCGAATTCGTCAACCACAATTTGCAGATAGCACCATCTCTTATTATTCACCATCACAAAATGAAACCTCATTAGGTAATTCCATGGCTATGCTTGGTGTTGATGAAGAGGAAATTGATCATCTCATCCTAAGCCTTCGTGATAATGCCGCCGTAGGTTGGGATAAAATACCTAGTACTGTTATAAAAAACTCTCGGACTTCTCTCACATCACCCCTCAAGCACATTTTCGATCTATGCCTCTCCGAAGGTGTTTTCCCGAGTGCCTTCAAAAAGGCTATTGTCCACCCTATCTTCAAGAGTGGGGACAGAGGCAGTGTTTCTAACTACAGACCTATTTCCGTTCTTACAGCGCTCTCCAAATTATTCGAAAAAATCCTAAACAAACGTTTACTAAGTTTTCTAGACAAAAATAACATTCTCTCTCCTAATCAATTTGGATTTAGGAAAGCAAAATCTACAGAAGATGCGGTTATGGAACTTTCAAACGAAATAGTTTTAAATTTAGACAAAAAACAAAAAACGATTGGCATTTTCCTTGACTTATCCAAGGCATTTGACACTGTCTCCGTCCCACTCCTTCTTGAGAAGATGTATAAAATTGGTGTTAGAGGTCTCCCACTAAAATTGTTTTCGGAATACTTAACAAATCGCTCACAGGCTGTTAAAATTAGAGATATAATAAGTGATGACGTTGTTTTGGCTGGTTTTGGCGTACCACAGGGCAGTGTTCTGGGTCCAACATTATTTCTAATTTACATTAACAACCTCTGTAATATTAAAATCACCGAATGTAAAATTGTATCATATGCCGACGACACAGCCCTTTTAGTAAAAGGCAAAACTTGGGCTATTGCCCACTCAAATGCTGAACTTGCACTAAAATTTGTATTGTCTTGGTTTTCCAATAATTTGTTGACACTTAACATAAACAAAACGAAATATCTGACTTTTTCACTCTGTAATTCTTCACAACCACAATTATCATCCCTGAAAACCCACCAATGTTATCCACCCAAAACTGAACTAAGCTGCAACTGTCTGACTCTTGAACGGGTCCAGTATATAAAATATCTTGGCATATACATCGACCAAACTCTAAGCTGGTCGCAGCATATTAAGACTCTCACCGGACGAGTGCGCAAACTTATAGTTATTTTTTAAAAACTCAGGTCATCAGCTGATCTTTCAATTCTAAAGACCGTCTACACAGCTCTAGCTCAGTCCATCTTGAGCTATTGCGTTACAGCGTGGGGCGGCACATACCAGACGAGCATGCTCACTCTGGAACGGGCACAAAGAGCGGTCTTAAAAGTTATGCTCAAAAAGCCATTCTTCTACCCCACCATAGACCTTTACAAGATAGCTGAAGTCCTGACAGTTAGACAGTTTTTTGTGCTCAACATCATACTGAGGCAGCACTCATCCCTCCCATACGATCTTGAAAAACAGAAACTGAAAAGAAGACGGGATAGAATATATCAGTTGGTGTCATGTAGAACTCATGTAGCTGAGCGTCACTTCTTAACACTTGGTCCACGCTTATATAATCACATTAGCAAAACAATTGAAATCTATTCCTTGACACGAAAACAATGCAAACACAAAGTCCAAAGTTGGTTGATGGAGAAATCGTACAGAGAGACTGAAGACCTATTTGTTATTTTAAAGTAGTTTAACAATTTCACAACCTTTTAAAAATTATGATACGAAAATTCTACCAACACATACAAACATGCGCAGACACCCTCGCACACACGCACACACACACACACTCACACGCACATACACACACACACACTCACACACATACTCACCAACACACACACTCACCAACACACACACACACACACCAACACACACACACCTTAATTATATTATAAAATATTAAAATGTACTTGTTCATTTCATTATTTTAATTATAAAATACTAGTTTTTCATAGTTCAATCAATTATTCATAAAATATCAACAATGCAAATTATGTCAACAATACGGGAAGGCTCTGACCCTGTAACACAGTTTTTAACTAGTACGGGGTTCAGATGCTCACACTTTGAGATGTAAAATTCTTGTTAAGTTAATGCTTACATAAGATAATATTAACTTAGTTGTAATCTTGCTGTAAACACTGAGATATGAATAAATAATACTTTATACTTTAATACTTTATTTCTGTTTTTTTTTAACTTCACCCCTAATAGGGTGTAATGGGGTAACAAAGTGTGAAAATCAATTTTGTTTCGGATTGCGCTGAAATTTAGCATGCAGATAGTTATTACAACGTTAGTTATATCTAAAAAAGAATTTTTCAAAATTCACCCCTGAAGGGGATGAAACGGGGGTTCAAAGTTTGTATGGAGAGACATGATTAGATAGTATTTTCTATTCGAAACTTCATACAAGTGCTCGAGTAAAAAAATAAGTAAATACGAGATTCAGGTTTTTTTTAATTACACCCCTAAGAGGGTGAAATGGGGTAACAAAAGTGTAAAAATCAATATTGTTTCGGATTGCGCCGAAATTGGCATGCAGATAGTTATTAAGAAAGTATTTTCCAAAATTCACCCCTGAAGGGGATGAAACGAGGGTCCTAAGTTTGTATAGAGAAACAAGATTAGATAGCTTTTTATATTTGAATTTTAACACAAGTACTTAAGTAAGTAAATACGTGTTATAGGCTTTTTCGAAATTGCACCCCGAAAAGGGTGAAGTGGGGTAACAAAGTCCGAAATCAATATTGTTTCGGATTACGCTGAAATTTGGCATGCAGATAGTTATTTTGACTTAGGTATCCGCTAAGAAAGAATTTTTCAAAATGCATACACTTCAAGGGGATGAAGCGGGGGTTCAAAGATTGGATAGTCATTTTATTCAACACTAGCAGCCCGCCCCGGCTTCGCACGGTTAGAACATAATTATATGCCTACAACATTTGCATCAGTTTGTTGCATCGAATATAAAATATTAACATATTTTACAATCATCGTCATATTTAAACCAATTTACACAAAACCTTAACGAATTATGCTCCTAAACCTTCCTCATAAACACTCTGGCTATTGGTGAAAACCGCATGATAATCCGTTCAGTAGCTATTGAGATTATTGCAAACAGACAGACAGACGCAGTGATGGATTTTGTTTTATAATACTTACGTAGTGATATTGGACGGCCCTTTCGTGTAAAGGATAGTTACCCTGATTCTGACCCGACGGTTGTTGGTTCTAATCCTAGCTATATACCTACCAATGAAAGTTTTATGTGCATTCATGAATCATGGGTTTTCGTACAGAGGTAAAGGAATCATTAAATCTACCAAAAAGTAGCTTAACACCAAGGAGACCATCTGCCGCCGTAACCTTACGGCGTTCCCCGACGCAAAATGTAGGGGTATTATTATACGTTTAACGTGTGTATCTTTGTGTCTGTCTGTAGCATCTTAGCACCCAACCGGATGAACCGATTCTGATTTTATTATTGATAGTTTTTTTTTTGTTAGATACTTAGATGTTTTCATCGAGAGTGTTCTTAGCTTTGATTCATGAAAATTCGTTCTATCGTTATAAAACTATGACCTTTTTTCTATTTAATTGCGCTATGAAATCAACTTTCAAAGGTCTAATCAATTCGAAAATCTTCTTCTTCAACAATATTGTAAGAAAATGAAAGCATTGACCTAATGCTGGGACATCTCCTGGACTCTACAAAATACTCAAATACTTACCAACTTACAGCTCAGATTTTAAATTTCGTGTTTAGAGTCATTGAAAAGATTATACATGGATCAGTCAGAGTGGCTTAAAATATTATATTATTACATATATAGATCATTATTGTTTTATACAATAGATCATATTATTATACTATATTGATTTTAAATTGATTGTGATCGGTGGGGATCTACAGAATAGCTAAGCTTATAATAATATGTTCGTAGTAACTATGACCTAATCTGTGGTTTCACTGCAAATATTTTATTAATTTTGCGATGCGTGTATGCGAAATCCGTGATATCTTCTAGAGTTTTCATTTGAATTATATATTATAAAAGACAACTTTAATCTATAATATGTGGCCAAGCTAATTAACGTAATTATTTGGATAAGGATTAATACTGTATACTTGAAAATAGCCTTGGAAGTTATGTAATATTTTAACAAAAATAGAATATATAGGCGAAGCCACGGGGCACTTCTAGTTACTTAATATAATTATTATAAGCGCTAAAGTCTAATAGGTAGTAGATAGATACTACCTACATGTATCTATGTGAACATTTCAAGTATGTACCTATTACTGTTAAGAAGATACAGATCTGTAAAGTGCGCACATATAAACACACGGACGGACAAACGGACGGACGGACGGACGGACGAACGAACAGCAAAGTCTCAGAAAGTGTTCATTTGGTACCCTTTGGGTTCGGAACCCTAAAAAATTGACTTCAAATGCCGCGCTAGTGAAAATATCCACTAGTCATAATGATGTAATCAAGCTATCAAATTACTATGTCCAAAATGGCCCTGTGCAATAAAAGTATCCGACACACACGATAATTAATTGTCTATTTTATTACAATAATTCTAAATACTTTTATAACACGGACTAGTTGTATACCGAAATGAATATTAAAAAGTATTATTTACTATTATTAACATTAATCGCCACCATGTGGCCGCTATCTTCGCCAAACGTCATGTCATATCAAAAAATATTAGATATGCTCAAAAACGTTGCACCCTAACGAGACTTTGCCCGGTAGAACATTCCTGTGAAGACAATAATTCTCCCCACCTTTGTTTCTATCTCGCTCACAGTTACCGTAAGAATATCTGTCAAAAACCAAAATCAACGAGAACAAAGATGTAAAAACATTATTCAAGGTCATATTTTTTAGTCTTTAAAAGTATATGTAATAGCAACCTCCATTGTGTATAATCTTCTTGGGACTCTTCTTCTGTAGTAACTAGTAAGTCGTCGAGATAAGTAAATGCGTCGTAATACAAATGTTGATATATAGAAAATGGCTCGACTGATTTCGTTAAAATTTAAACGGGACCACCTGTGAAAGGAACCCTTTGAAACAAAAAAATAATTTTCGAAATCGGTTCAGGCATCTTCGAGTAATCGGTGAACATACATAAAAAAAAATCCGACAAATTGAGAACCTCCTTTTTTGTGAAGTCGGTTAAAAAGAAAATCATTGCGCTAATTTTATTTTTACAAGTACCATCGCGAATAAGTATAATGGTGAATATAATCGAGTGAATTGCGAATTTTAGAATATTGTACTATGTATGTAAATGCAGCTCATGGCCGTTTTCTGAGTACATTCATTGAGTGTTTATCTACTCAATAATAGCGTTATTGAGTAGATAAACACTCAATAAATGTACCTTAGAAACCGGCCATCAGTTCTTACTGTTCAACCGACTTCCAAAAACAAAGGAGGTTCTCAATTCGTCTATATGTTTTTTTGTGTATATTACGCGATTACTCCGTCAATTCTGAACCGATTTGAATGATTCTTTTTGTTATCGGTAGGGTACGTTTCCGAGGTGGTCTCATAATAATTTCATTGAGATCTGATTAGTATCTCCAGAGATATGACGATAAACGTCTCAAATTTGCTACTGAAATTGACTCGCGGGGCATTGAAGTCGGTTGTTTTAGTTTTTAAACTATCTTAATTATTTGTAAAGTTTAAACTTTCGCGCTTTGAACACATAGTTATAAATATTAAAATACGGGACTTATCGTCGTCTATATGTCAGTCGTCTCGTGACCACGATCAATGCAACTTGGTCGAAACGTCGAGTTAAATAAAAAATTATGTTTTAGGCGAGATAAGTCCCGTATTTTAATATTTATAACTATATGTTAATTATGTTTTTAGGTCGTCATCAAGACACCGGTGAATATACTATTCAAGCTAAGAACAAGTACGGCGTCGGCGAGTGTTCTGCTCGACTCGACATCTTGCTGCGACCCGAGATCGAAGGACTCAAGGATGTCACCGCTGTCCCCTACGAAGAGACCACCTTTATTGCCAATGTCAGGGCCAACCCTATTGCTGAAGTTAAATGGTTAGCGGTCTTTATTTTGTCTATTACAAATTTGAAAACAGTTTTAATTTCAGCAAAGTTTTCTGGATTGTTTATAACAATCAACATATAAACACGTTGTACAATTGTTACACACAATCCAAAATTTCATTGTACTGACGGGATTTGAACCCGCACCCCTTGGGAAGCATGCCCAGGTACTCTGCCAATTAAGCCACGGAGCGATACTATCGATACGACGTAATTAATGGATTGCACCGAGCTAACAATGGTCAAATGATACCCTACTATTAAAACTATCATAATTCCTTTTCTCATGAAAACAGGAGTAAGGACGGCTACGCGATCCAACCTTCGTCCCGTCACGAGATCATCGAGGACGTTGCCTCGGAGACCTACAAGCTGGTCATCAAGAAGATCGGAGTAGAAGACGGCGGAGTCTACACCCTCACTGCTAAGAACGAAGTTGGGGAGACCTCGCAGCAAGCTAAGCTTACTGTGCACAGTGAGTATCATCATTACAATAGGTATTTCTGATAATAAACAGTTTCGAAAGTAGCCTTTTTAACCCCCGACGCAAAACAGGGGGTAATTGTGTACGGCATTGTAGCGACTAAACAGATGAATCGATTTTGATTCAGTTTTTTTATTATGTTTGATAGGTGGTTAAATCGAGAGTGTTCTTAGCTTGATTCATAAAAATTCATTCAGCCCTTTTAAGACCATGAGTTTTTTCTAGATGATGACGCTATGATATCTACTGTTGGTCTGATCAATTTGAAATTCGGTGTCTGCTTTCTTTAATTTTTTTAATCCAATATATTCGGGGGTGGTTTTAAATTTTGAATTTAATAAGTTTAGATTTGAGTGTTTCCTCTTATTGATGTTAGAAGGTATTACTATTCGTATTAAACTGCGCGCACTGCTCGGCGCCGTCAAAAAGCTCACCCTAGGATTTTTACCGCGTACCTATAAGATGTGGAATGATCGGCCCGCCGCGATCTTTCCATCTACGAGTATAGGATGGGATATTTTAAAAAGGGTATCCACAAACTCCTCAAAGGTCGGCAACGTATCAACAGCACTCATGGTGTTGCAGTTGTCCATAGGCGACGGTAACCACCTACGATCAGGCGGGCTATCTGCTTGTTTGCCAACCGTAACATTTAAAAAAATTGAAAAAATATATTATTTAGTCTATTTATTATTTAGACTTTTTATTTTATTACATTAGTTTTGGTATACAATAAAGTGTTCTTCTATTCTTTTCTACCATAACATCTCACCATCAACATTGCTTTATCCGACAGCTGGCGAGCCAATATTCACCAAACCCCTGCAGAAGCAATCAGTGAAAGACTACGATGACGTGACACTCAAGGTGCGCTGCGACGGCGTTCCCAAACCAGAAGTAAAGTGGTACCTTGAAGACAAGGAGATTTCCAACGATGACCGCCGCACTGTCACCACGGAGGTTGGTGGACAAGTGGACAGTGAACTTGAGATCAAACACTTCAATGCTGCGGATTCAGGCAAGGTAAGAGCAAATCCGTTTTTAGTTGTGATCATTTATTGTTAGATTTTGGTCACGGCGAATCTAAATTACACGATCAGATGTTGGCGTAAGTGTTTGTGTTATTCTTGAGTGTTTACAGGTTCTCTGGTCTATAATTTTGAAGGAAAAATGAAATCAGATCATGTTGCTAAACTTATAAGCTACTTAGATATGAAATCGTTTACAGTAATTTTTTTACGTAAATTTTAATGAACTTTTACAAATCTCTTTTACTCACCTATCTTAGAGTTTAAAAAAAGCAATAGTAATAAGCCATTCAGCTTTCATCCAAACGTCAAATGTCAAATTTAGAAATAATCGAATTCCCCTAATTAATGTAGGGTTGCCAACCGTAGCATTAAACGTGCACCCCCATTGCATGTTTCAGTTAGAGTAAGCCGTCCTCTCTAGATATGTTGCATCGAGAGACTTCCTTACATTTTGTATAAAAGACTTCTCTTCTAACTGGCCTGCACCTCAGACCGCACTTGTAAAATCATCTTAGATATAGTCACATAATTGTATAAGTATGAATCTTAAGTATGTTTAATATTTATTTTAACTTATAGCTGCACAACCACGAAATATTATATTTTGTAAATCCAAAAGATTGGTCTGGTACGGATCGCTCTAAGCGATAGGACCGCCCATTGTACTACTGATATCGTATGTTCTGTTTTTCTTTTACTTTTGTATTTTCAACCGATTTCCAAGAAAGAGGAGGTTCTCAATTCGTATGTATGTTTGTGTTTGTGTGTATGTTACGCGATTACTCCGTCAACGATTCGATGATTATTTTTTTAATTGGTAGGTTACAAAGGTGTTCCCATTGCAATTTCATTGTCATCTAAAATGTAGGTATGGAGAAACCTAAATCTCTGGAGAGAGATATGACGATAAACGTCTCAAATTTGCTACTGAAACTAACTCGTGCGGCATGGATGTCGGTTATTTTAGTTTTAAATCTATCAGTGTACAATAAAGTATTCTTAATTAATAATGACAACATTTCAGTACAAAGTACGCGCAGTAAACCTGTGCGGCGAGGCAGTGTGCGTCGCTCCCGTGACGCTCGCGCAGGCGGCGCCAGGGTTCACACACAAGCTGGACCGCTCCAAGGAGGTGGACGAGGGAGAACCACTCGAGCTGAAGGCCAAGCTTGATGGCAGCCCTATACCTACAGCCAAGTGGTGAGTACACACTTGTCAAGAACTGAAAGAATTTGAACTGAAGTTTCACTCGCGTTGTTCCCGTTACCGCAAGAATACGGGGATAAAATATAGGTCATGTTACTCGCTGATAATGTAGCTTACCATTAGTGAAAGAATTTTTGAAATAGGTCCAGTAGTCTTAGAGTTAAATCGTAATAAAAAAAGAAACTAACAAAAAACATATCTTTTCTCTTACTTTTATTAGCTTTAGATGAATTATTTAACGAATTAAGATGATAATGATGGATCTGCTTGTCTGAAAGTGAAAGCCGATAGTATCACGAGCCATACATCATCATTATAATCTGCCGTTATCAGTCCACTGCTAGACATAGGCCTCTCCCAAGACAAGCCACTGGGAAGATACTTATCTGCCTTAATATCTTGCAGAGGAAGACGGATTTAAGAATTTGTATTTTATTTGTTTTATAGTTAAAGGGGCTGGTCATATATGTCGTAGAGCCGATAACCGTTGGGACAGACTGGTTTTATGGTTTTAGAGTATAAATCGCGAATCGGCAAAAAAAACCCTGTGAATAGGTGGAGCGACGACATTCACAAAGCGGTGGGCAGTGACTGGAAACAAAGAGCCGAAGATCGGGGTCAGTGCCTTGAGAGACGCATATGTCCAGCCGTGGACAGTTTGTACATTTGTTCGTTTGTTTGTAACCTCTTTACAGTCAAACGGCTCAATAGATTTAGCTAAATGTTTCACAGGTAGAAGGTAGAACAATAGCCACAAGTAAAGTATGACATGGGATACTTTTTGACCCGAGCCAAGCCGTGGAGCGTGGCTGAGTCTGTGTATAAACTTGTGTATAACTCCCAGGTACAAGGACGGCACTGAGCTGCCAGCATCTGACCCTCGCGTGAAGCTGACCTCTCTACCAGACGGCACGGTGAAGCTCACTATCGACCACGTGACGCCCGCAGACTGCGGCGCGTACAAGCTGCTCATATCCAACCCTCACGGAGACAGCTCGGCGCTCTGTGCTGTGGCGGTCAACCGTAAGTACAATATTATAGTTACAACATGAAGTTGACCTCTCTACCAGACGGCACGGTGAAGCTATCTTCGTAACTTACCTAACGATAAATAACGACAGGTACCTGTTGATTATTTAACTTGAAATTGTACATTCCGGAGCCTTATTTCATATTTTTAGAGGGGATGCCAAATCAACCAATCTGATTTGGTATCCTCTCTGGTGAATAATAATTTTATCAATGTGTTACATCTAGGTAATGTTTTTTTTTTACACCGAACTGGGTAGCACTTGACCACTATCTATCTTTGTATCACTATCTCTACTTGTCAAGAAGGTCATGCTGACATGAGTTTCTTCTAGGCAAGCGGGCTACATCGTCGATCACGTGTAACTGCTTGTTAATTTTATCAATAAATAAATGTTGGTGTTTCGAGTGTACCCTATTCTAAGCTTTACTAAAATTGTCTTTCCTAGCAACACCACGCAAGCCGTCCTTCAGCCAAGAGCTAGAAGACGTGAAAGCTGTCGTAGGCCAGCCGCTGAAGCTGGAGGCGAGGGTGATGGCCTTCCCCGCGCCGGAGGTGAAGTGGTTCAAAGACGGTCTGCCCGTGAGGCCCTCGCAGGCGGTCAACTTCATCAACCAGCCAGGCGGGCTCATCGGACTCAGCATCGACTGCTGTAAGCCGGAGGATGCCGGGGTCTACTCGCTTACTGTTACTAATAAACTTGGAGAGGTGGGTTCTACATATTGATTGAGTTCTATTTGTGTTAGGTCATGCTGAACTCTGTTTTTCGAAATATTTTATACGGCGTTTTACTACTATACCGCCTGGTGGCAAGCGATGATGTGGTCGAAAATGGTGAACTCCGCTAGGGCTAGAATACTCTGACTCTCAAGACCTCTCTGAGCAAGCGACAAATTTTTTCCTTTATGGTGATTAGCTGCTCTTTAGAGTTCCGTATCTCAAAAGGAATAACCGGCCAATTGCGTGTCGGGCCACGCGCAGTTTAGGGTTCAGTAGTAGCCTGTTATTCAATGCAAGTCTTTACCCGTTATAAACAAGCAACTAGGTACTCCGTCTTTGTCACTTTAAAGGATTTATTCTAAGGATTTTGTATTTGGTACAAATATATCCAACACCTAAGTTCAACGACTATTACTGCTAAACTAATAAAGTTATCTCAACCGCTATAATTTTCCTTTAAAGTTCATGAAATGCGCTATTATCACGATTTTTTTCAGATTTTTCAAGCCAGTATTTTAGCTTTTAGAGGGGGGGGGGGTTTAAAAGGGGGGGGCTACTGGAACAAAATTTTGCACTTTAAAGTTTAATATTTCGTAAATGGCGTATTCAATCGAAAAATGGTATTAGTAACCCTTAAGTCATTTTAAAAGACCTATTCAACGATACCCCACACGATGAGGTAGACGATGAAAAATAAAATTCATCACCACTTCTTATATAGGGGAGCTACCCTAAAAAAAAATATTTTTTACAATTTTATTTCAGCACTTTGTCAGCGTTATATATATACATACTACCACAAAATTACAGCTTTCTAGTATTAACGGTCTCTTAGCAAAACCTCGGACAGACAGACAGACAGACGGACATGTTCGTCATGTCCGTCTGTCTACTACTATATGTACTATAAGGGTCCTTTGTCAGGACTACAGAACCCTAAAAAAGGAACTCATATAGAATCACTTTGGTGCCGTCGATCTATCTGTCCGTCTGTCTGTCTGTCCGTCTCTAAAGACTCTTTTTCTCAGGAACGCGTAAAGGTCTCTAGTTGAAACTTATATCTAATATTCAAGTGCATGGTATCTTTCAGCTGTGAAAAAATTAAACTTGTAAGTCAACGCGATCAAAAGATATGACTTTTTCAGTCGCATTTTTTCGCGATTTAGCAAGTAAACCAAATCCTAACGAATTTTCGATTACAAATTTATTATTTGCGGTTGGTGCATTAACAGTGTCTAGGCATCGGTCTAGAGCTCGAACTGCAGAGTTAAGTTTGTCCTCTAACCTAGTTTGAGAATTTGGTCTTAGTGCGGAAGCCTCGGTGGGCGAGTCCAATTCGCACTTGTCCTGTTTTTTTATTGTTAGCGAGTCAGACGAAACATCGATATAAATGTTCCTACCACCATTGACAGAACGTGGACTTTACTGAATGCTTTCAGTAGAATTTTGGCGTGGACGTAAAATGGCATGTTTTTCAACATTGTGCTGTTTCCCTACACTCGCACACATTCACCGGCACTTAATGGTTAATAATCCACATTTTTTACACATTAACTCGCGGAAGAACACAAGTTTTAGGAAGACAATACAATGAGTGCACACACTTATTCCACATTCCCGCCAAGACCCAGTGTTTACAAAACTTACTTAAGAAACATCATCATGTCAGGCGGCATCATACCACAGCTGGACATAGGCTTTTCCCAAGTCATGCCACTGAGCCTGATCTTCCGCTCTTTGTTTCCAGTTACTGTCCGCAGGACAGCTTCGCGAATGTCGTCGCTCCACCTGGCTACAGGGCGTCCTAACTAAGAAACATCATGACTTACTAAAAACTTTATCAAATTGTTCCCAGGTTGCATCCAAAGCTCAAGCGGAGGTCCAGCAGAAGGAACGCAAGCCGGCGTTCATCTCCGAGCTCCAGCCCACCAAGGTGATCGAAGGGTTCCCTGTCAAGCTGGAGATCAAGGTGCTCGGCCACCCGCAGCCTACTATCAAATGGTGAGAACTAAACATGTCTCAGCAAATTATATAACGGATACCTACTTCGTAGAAAGGCCAAGTCAAAAGTACCTATGGCCGGCGAGCATGTATGAAGGCGCTCATAAAAGTGGAAGAAGCGAAAAAGGTATGTCAGGATCGTAGCATGTGGAAAGAAGTAGTCTCTGCCTACCTTAACGGGAAAAAGGCGTGATTTTATGAATGTATGTATGTTTTTAATCCTTGTTGTTTGTTTGTGGTCTTTTTAAAACTAAATAAAAAGCCCGATTGACTCGAATAAAATATGTTTAAGTGGTATTTTGTTTGATGGAAATAGAACATAGGATAATTTTTACAATGATGAAGCATGTTTGCATGGTGGTAGGACACTATCTAGTGTCCGCCTGGTCAGCTACCACCCTCAAGTTAGAAAATCTGTCGCTAAACATCTAATGTGTTCCGGCAGCTATCCTTGAGAGCCAGTTCCCATTCTAGGCCTAGCGTGTTTACCATCTTCGACCGCATCATCACTTACCAATAGGTGAGATAGTGGGCAAACGCTAGACTATAAGAAAAAAAAAACCCCGATGATATATTTGTTATACCCAATTCATATCTCAAAGTATTATGTCTTAAAGTGTTCCCGAAATTAATGTTTTGTCACACACCGGACACTCGACTAAATCTCCATACAAACTAGCGTTTTAACGACCGACACTGTGACACCAACACAGACACTACACACATGTCGTTTTTCTACAGGCGCAATTGTGTGCGTGAAGTCTAAGGATGTCACTGTAAGAACCTACTTCATTTTGAAGTCGGTTTAGACTTGCTAGCCAGTACTTCGCTATGGTTTAGAAAGTACATAGATAATAAAAATTTTCTCATTTACTCAACGCGATACGCCATAACTAAGACACTTGTCAGCGAACGAAGGCCGATACGAGTGCGAATGAAACAGTTGCAAAAGTTTTTACAAACTAAAATCTTCTAAATATTTGATTACGTTATTGTAATAGTGTAGAGTTAGGTAGAGACATTTAATGTACTTAATTTACTTGATTTGAAGTATATTGTTGTTTTATTTATGAAAATGAATTCTAAAATACGAATATATAGTTAGGTATACAAATATAAGTGTATTTATATATATATTATATAGAAACTACGTAAATTAGAACCTCCTGTGTCTACCTAGTCCCACAGAAATATTCCATAATACTTATTATTAATATTTCTGTTGTTTTATATTCATACATGTATGAAGTTGATGTTCTTCTCCTTGTGAGTTAGTATTGTTCTGTAGTCATGCGCGTATGGCGTCCTTGCTCACGTTAGCGCCTCGACAGATCAGAATCGGTGGCGAGGTGAGGTAGCCGGGATTGGTGGGGGGAACAGATTCTCCGTTCTATACGTAGTATTATTATCTTTTCTATGGTGTTGTACCATTCGCCGCCACTTTTGGTACAATTCGGTGACAAAAGATGTACCTACAACCATCCTCATTTACACAATCAGGACATTGAATGGATATTTTACATAATAATAAGGATAGTTTAAAAACTAAAAATATCATCGAGATATCAATACGATAAACGTCTCAAACTTGCTACTGACTAGTTTCAGTAGCAAGTTTGAGACGTTTATCGTCATATCTCGTCATAGGATACTTATCAGATCTCGATGATATTAAAATGTAACCTACCGATTAAAAAAATAATCATACGAATCGGTTTACAGTTGACGGTCTTGTAACATACATACAAAAAAAAACGTCTATCAGACGAATTAAGAACCTCCTCCTTTTTAGAAGTTGGTTGATAAAATACATTTTCCATGTTCCAGGATGCACAACGGCAACGCAATTGTACCAGACGGTCAGCACATCAAGATAGTGTCCCAACCTGACGGCACGCACGCCTTACTGATCGACAAGGCAGCGTCCGCTGACGCAGGGCAGTACGGAGTCATCGCTACTAATGACAAGGGCGCAACCTGTAGCGATGCTGACCTTGTTGTAGCCAGTGAGTGCTTTATATATATTATATATCATATAGTAGGACTTCAGTATACAGAAAAAACCAGAAACCGCATCCAACCGTTGTTCCGGCAGCTATTCTTGAGAGCTAGTTCCCATTCTAGGCCTAGCGTGCTACCATCCTCGACCGCATCGTAGCTTACCATCAGGTGAGGTAGTGGTTAAACGACTATATGATATAAAAAAACAGTAATTTCATGCAATACTGTTTTGAACACAGAGGGTCACTTGAAATGACGGTACCGATCCGATAATTCGCGCGCGCCTTCCTTCTGACTACTATAAAGTTACTATGATTTGTCAAATTTTGGATGAATATTTTTACAGCTGACTTTATGGTAGTGTATAATCGTTAATATATTTTTTCGATTATCGATTATTCTCATGGAACTTGGAATCGATGGTTGCATGGCTATGCTGTAGGTATGATAATGTGTTATGACCGATTAGGTAGTTACTGTGTACTTACAAAACTTGGCAGTAAATGCTTATATTCAAAATGTCAAACTACCCTCGACCGATCTATTCATAATCTGTTTATTGAGATCATTCCAATGAACCAAAACTCGACATTTCTGCTGTAAGTTGATGATGAGTGGAGTATTTTGCAGATTCCGTGAGATGTCCCAGCATCAGGTCAACGACGTTTATAAATCTGTCCATATGTTTTGTCCCAGGTCGTGAAGACGACAAGTCCCCACAAGAACGCCCGCAGTTGATCCACGGCCTCCGCGACATCACGGCGGAAGAAGGCCAGCCGCTCTCCATCTCCGCACCCTTCGTGGGTAACCCCATCCCCGAGGTCACCTGGACTAAGGACGGTCAGCCCTTGAAGCCCAATGAGAAGCTGCTGCTCACTTGCGATGGAAAGAGGGTGAGTTATTATAAATATTTACATTTGCTTATATCGTGTAGAGTAGCGTTTGATCGCTATCTCTCCTGTTGGTAAGCGATGATACGGTCGAGGATGGTAGCAAGCTAGGCCTAGAATGGGAACTGGCTCTCAAGGATAGCTGCCAAAACACATTAGATGTTTTGGCGTTAGATTTAGTAGCTGGCCAGTTGGACACTAGATAGTGTCGTACGACTATGCCCCCGGGGGTTTCTTAACGATGTGTTTCCTTCACCAGAGGGCCACTGTGAAAAGCGCACATCAATTTTTTGATAGAAAAATTCATTGGTGCATGGCGGGGAGTTTAACTCGTTACCTCTGGCGTCAAAGCCGACCATTCTCCCACTACACCACTGGGCCCTCAAGACTAAGTCGTATTATTTTATTTGTGTTAATTGGAAGACGATAGGGACTATATAGATGTGGAATGACCTGCACGCCGCAATTTTTCCAGCTAGCTACAGGAAATAACAATTTACAAAAATGTAAAGTGTGAAACACTTCAAACAAACATAATATTTGATTTACGCAGTGCAGCATCTCTCGTCGGATTTGAAAACTGTAATGTATTCTTCCGAATGATTAACTTACGTAATAAGTAGTCATAGATGGCGCCACCAATGCATAATTGGGTTAACAAATGCAATCCACTAATTTCGTCGTAACGATACTTCGCACCGTGGCTTAATTGGCAAAGCACCGGAACATGTTATTCCGGAGGTTGCGGGTTCAAGTCCCGTCGGTACGATGAAATTTTGGATTGTGTTTAATAATTTACAAAAATACAGGATGAGATCTTTTAAAAAGGGGATCCAAAAATTCCTTAAAGGTCAGCAGCTCTCATGGTGTTGCAGTTGTTCATTGGCGATGGTAACCGCTTACCATCAGGCGAGTGTGCGTGTGCGTGTCTACATGTTTGCCTATTATAACGTAAAAAAACTGTTCCGATGTTTCATTTGAGATGTTATTTTATATTTTAGGAGATATCTTAAGCCATATCAAGTCTTTCAGGAGACTAAGTAGGGTTCAATCTTTAGAGGTAGAGAAGACATAATACTATCTGGTTTTATTTAAATGATCAATGGTAGCAATAGGTAATTTTTTCCATGAAACATAACAATGGATATATATACTATCGCCATTCTGTGCCTTAAATCTATTTTACTTTCGTAAATGTATCAAAATAAATTGATCAACATTACTCAATTGTGTACGTGCATTTTAAGCTATCTTTAATGATCATTTGTAGTATACATAACTTTGATCCACTTATAAGGAGCGATTTTTTTACTTTATCTTAAAACAATCTGGCGTGACTGCAAAATGTCTGGTCTTGAAGAAACAAATTATTAGCTCCAGTTGATTGGCGGCAAAGTAATAACGCTAACGGACAACGCCGGGCTCTTCACCGGCCATTCCTGGGAGGAAGTCATCACCACGGCTATGCAGGGACTCAACCGGGTCAGTCTGGAGAAGACCTGTGCTGATGCTACATGTACCCAGCATCCGAGACCTTAGAACTAGAATCGTTGTAATAATATCATTATTTGTTAAAAGTAAGGTTAAGGCGCTTCCCAATTTAAATAACGGACCTAAATTAGAAACATGCAACCCTCTTGTCTATGATCAAAAAGTCAAATAGCTGTAATATATCTCAATGTTACTTGTTATATTGTACGAATGTAGTCTTTGCAATTGTTGCACCTAAATTGTAATCCGTGCCAATAGTTTAGGGAATGAATATTCATAGATTTGTGCTTAATGAATTCCTTCAAAGTGAACCTTCGTTTTTAGTTGCATCTGAACTCTCATTAAATGTCATCACCACCATTGTCTCTCCATGCTATGTACAAAATATCCATACGTTTTCATAATTTACGACAAATATTAAAGCGACATCTGTATAATTAAACAGGTGGGCCTAGAAATCAACCCGGTGGAACTACCCGATGCGGGCGTGTACGGAGTGAAGCTGGTCAACCCTCTGGGGGAGGACTCTTCGCAGGGTACCGTCAATGTACGCAAGGTGTACCAGCCGCCGACCTTCTCGCAACGGTTCACTGATCTTCAACAGGTAATTGACTTTTTATATATGTTGTATTTCAGAATCTTCGTAAACCTGTACATTCAAATCTACTGGGCTATACCTAGCATAGCATTTGGCTAGAGAGCGCATAGGGCTCAATACCCACTTCAACCCACTTCAGACACAAGCATATTTAGCTTAGTTGGAGGGGTTAACAAGACTACTAGTAATGTGCAACCCACATTGCTAGTAAGCTTTTCTTAAAAAAAAACAAATACATAACAACAATGCACATTCCAGTTCTTACGTCAGTAAAAGTCGTCAGACTATGCGAGGCCATTCTCCTACTAGTCTTACTCATCACAATGTCACTTCACTAACCGGTAGTTTTTTTTTATGTTATTGTGGCTAGCGTTCGACCACTATCTCACCTGTTGGTAAGTGATGATGCGGTCGAAGATGGTAGCACGCTAGGTTTAGAATGGGAACTGGCTCTCAAAAATAACTACCGAAACACATTAGATGTTTTGGCGACAGATTTTCTAACTTGAAGATGGTAGCTGGCTAGGCGGACGCTAGATAGTGTCCTACCACCATGCTGGGCTTGGGGCTTTCTTAACGATGTTGCCCAAGGTATGTTAGACAATGTATTTCTTTTTCCAAAATGTCATCAAGTTGTGTGCTCGAAATACTGGTTAAGTCATAGCTCAAACATCAAAAGTGCGGCTGCTACCTATTTACTTGTAATCAAACTGTCCGAGAGCCACTCAGTAAGAAAAATAACTCATGTTCTTTCTCCCCAGCTCCCAACCTTCGACGCTAAATTCCCCGCTCGCGTGTACGGGCTCCCAACCCCCGAGATCTCGTGGTACAAGAACGGACAGCCTCTCAGACACTCGGACAAGTATAACATAAAGCGAGATGGCGACGCTTGCTGTCTGTACGTCAGAGACCTGAAGCCGGAAGATGCTGGCAGTTACAAGTGTGTCGCCAAGAATAAGGAGGGAGAGGCGGTCTGTGAAGCGGCGCTTGCAGTTGTTGATAAGATGTAAGTGTTGATGAGGTTCTATCAGCTAGATATGACTAAAACAGTGTTTCTTGTTTACTACCAACTAGTTACGCCCCGCAGCTTTGTTCGCGTTTGGTTCGTGGCTATAAACCTTCCTCTTAAATCACTCTATCTATTGATGAAAACTGCATTATTATCCGTAGCGTAGTTTAAAAGATCTAAGCGTGTTGGGAAGTGAGTTGTTTTGTACTATGCAAAGATTATTTCTTGAGTTAGTTGAGCCGTATGGAGTTAATTTCCAAATTATGCTTTTACTATAATATAGGTATTGAAAAGCCTACTATTTAGAACATTTCCCATGCGTTTTATTTATTTAGTTATTGTGTTCCAAAACTTCACATTTATATTTGAATAAAAATTGTCTGAAGAATGGAAATATGCTTTGGGGGTGCACGTAATGGTACGGTTGGCAACCCTGCACATTAATCAGGGGAATTAAACTTTTTTTTTTAAATTGACGTTCGACGTTTCGATGAAAGCTGAATGGCTCATAACTTTTGTTTTTTTTTTTAAACTATATATATATATATATATATACAGACTAAAAATCTGCACTTACAGAGCTACGTCGCGTATGATATATATATATATATATAACAAAGCAATAACTAATGCTTTTTGTATTTAAACTAATTATTATTGTCTATTTAATGTTATTTGACGTAGCTATGTAAGTGCAGATTTTTAGTCTGCCCATACTGAATAAATGTTTTGACTTTTGTGACTTGACTTTTGAAATGTTTAGCGGCAAGAGTCAGAAGGTGGAGCCCCCAGCGTTCCTGAAGAAGATTGGAGACATCGAGGTGTTCCGAGGCATGAGCGCCAAGTTTACCGCCTGTGCCACCGGCACGCCGGACCCGGATGTTGAATGGTAACACATTCGAATTAAACTTTTATTACATCGCCTCAAACTTTTTTATCCATCTATCGCATGAAGACTTCGATAGAAGACTAAAAAGGGCCTTAAAAACCATTCGAGTTACTTCAGTGATATTTTACTAAGTCAGCATAAATGTAGTGATAGTGAACGCTATTTAAAAGAACACAATAACGAAGTGTCTTCCCCCATTAGGAAATGTGTTAATGGACACATTCTTAGTAATATCCTCATCATAATAATCAGCCGGTATCAGTCCACTGCTGGACATAGGCCTCTCCCTAGTTACTCCACTGAGCACGATCTTCGGCTCTTTGTTTTCAGTCACTGCCCACCGCTTTGCGAATGTTGTCGCTCCACCTGGTCACAGGGCGTCCTACGCTACGTTTACCGATTCGCGGTCTCCACTTTAGAACCAGTCTCCCCCAACGGTTATCGGTCCTGCGGCAGATAAGACCAGCTCACTGCCACTTCAGCTTGCTAATCCGCTGAGCTATGTCGATCACTTTAGTTCTCTGGCGAATTACTTCGTTCCGGGTTCGATTCTAATACAATCAAATTACTCATTAGCCTAGATATAAGGGTAGATTGTAATAGCAGTGAGACATCTACGCTATGTAGATAAATTACTACTTTAAAAAAACTAACGCATGTCGCATTACATCAGGTGCCGATTGGTGGATATGATGTAAGACATTTAGGTCTTGAGCTGTGATTGGCGGACGCTTCCGCAGCCATTTTTGTATACATGCTAATGTGTCATGTCAACTGATGTCATAGTAGCTATAGCTACCCATAGCTACACATAAACAAAAAGTTTGACTTGCATCGTAATTTCATAAAACCACTCCAAACTTTTTTTTTGTTTTAGAAATTGTGTACACATTTTTATGTCATATCATTACGATCTAGTCTTTTTTATAAGCTATCGTTTGTACACTATCTCACCTGCTGGTGTGACGATGTAGTCAAGGGTCCAAGGGGTAGACCTCACTGCTAGTATAGTTTTACAATCAATGTGTCCAATGGCACTTTTTACCCGACTTCAAAAAAGGAGGAGGTTCTATGTTCGACTGTATGTATTTTTTATGTATATTCACAGATTACTCGAAGACGCCTGAACCGATTTAGAAAATTCTTTATTTATTTTTTATTTGAATGGGTACTTTATAGATCCCATTTAAATTTCATCAAGATATTTTCAGTAACTCCAGAGATATAAAGATAAACACCTCAAACTTAGTACTGAAAAATGACTGACGCGACGTTTGTAGTCGCTTCTTTTAGTTTTTAACGATTTTAAATTACCCTATTATCTTTAATAAGATGAAATGAGATCAGTTTGATATTGAGATCAACACCCACTAACTAAGCTGATATTTTATCAAGGTCTTTACAAGGTCTAACAGAAATCGGCCAAGAGAAACAATCATCATGATGTAGTAAGTTTCACCAGTCACTAGTTTATATGACTGATCACTTATTACAAAGAACTTGAGAAATTAAATCTTCATCTTATTAGAGACAACCTTTTATCTCACATATCTCACTAGTTTGTAAGTGATGATGCGATTGAGGATGGTAGCACGCTAGGCCTAGATTAGGAACTGGCTCTATATATGTTTGGCGACAGATTTTCTAGCTTGCGGGTGATAACTGGCCAGGCAGACACTAGACAGTGTCCGACCACCATGCGGGGGTTGGGGGTTCCTTAACGATGTTCTCTTGTTCCAGGTTCCGTAACGACGAGAAGCTGTTCCCATGCGAACGTATCCGCATAGACAAGGAGACGACCGGTCTACTGCGACTGACCATCTCGGGCATCGACCCCAGCGACGTCGGTACCTACAGGTGTAGGATATACAACCCGCACGGAGAGGCCGACTGTACTGCGCAGCTTACTTATGACAGTCAGTATTATATACTTACTTATTATGACAGTCAGTAGGTATATTTAATTAGTTTGTAAAAATGTTTGCCAGCTTTTTCTAGCAGAATCAACTTTGTCCAGATAACACCTACGAAACAGGCTACGGAGCCTAGTGTGGGATTGTTATCAGTACTAAATGTAGTTCCTAAATTAATATTATATTCTAATATGAGCTATAAGTCCGTAGGACCAGTATCTGTTCTGAGATATAATGAAGAACGAAATATTTATTCTTAGGTAAATAAACATTATTATTGTTTATGTTAAGACAATCAGTATATTTACTTCCTTATGACATTCAGTATATTTACTCATTTATGAGATATATTACTATTATATATATATTACTTTATATTCCTATATTATACTATATTTACTGATTACTTAGTCAGTACATATACTTACTTATCATTCATTATTTTGACTTAAGGTACGGCCACACCGCGGCGTCCTGCGATCTGCGGGCGCGATCTCAGTACTGTTCAGTTATTTTCTGATCGCGTTTGGTGAGAAACAGTCGGTACAAATACTACTGCGCTATCTGATCACAGCCTAGATCGAGCACGCAGAACGCTGCGGTGTGTCCGTACCTTTACTTATGACAGTCAGTATTTTAATAACTTATGACAGTTTAGACAACTATTTAGAAGTTAACTCACTCGGATGAAATCATTACATACTTCAGATCTGACGACTAAATAGTTACCACGGATGGTGTCACAAATGCAAAATTGGTTAAAAACGCAATTCATTAGTTACGTCGTATTTATAGGATCGTACTGTAGCTGAGTTGTTCTCCAGGATGTTTCCCAGGCGCGGGTTCAAGTCCAGTCGGTACGATAAAATTTTGTATTGTTTCTAACAAGATGCATTATTTCCCACTCCCTCAGCTCTAGAGCCGCACACATCGAAGCGTCCGATCTCGGACCAATACTCGGAGTTCGATAAGATGAAGAAGACTGGTATCCCCATGCCGCTGGCCGACAAGCCTATCATCTCTCGCATGGCAGACAGACATCTCACGCTCTCGTGGAAGCCTTCCATTCCGCACGGGCCCCGCTTCCCTGTTACTTATCAGGTGAGGGAATTTGGCTTTAGTGCTTTTGAGCGTTTCTGCCTTGAACGAATGTAAATTAAGTATTTAGCTAATGTCAGAATTTGCCAGCGACATGCTTAAAAATTGAATAGGCCGCTATAGTCAATAACGACGTGATGACAATCAATACGTCACCGAACAACATTTAAACTGATCTTCTACAAAAGGAGGTTTCTCAATTCGACCGTACTACTACAGCTACTACTAGATTCTGCGACACAGGATCCTAATGAAAGCTTTAAGAATTAGATAAAGCACATAGGTAACATTTCCTAGAATTGGACCAAGTTTGTAAGTGTACAATGTACCCAAATGAAGCAATAAAGCTATACATTCCTGGTATAACATTACATTACCATCCAAAGGTTGTCTGGTAGAGATCCCTTTGAGCGATAAGACAGCGATAAGACAGCAAACTGTACTGGTGAAGAATTTGTTTTGTGAACTGATTTATGTAACGTATGGTGTACAAAAAATTGTTTTCATTCATTCATACCTTATATTTCGTAGGTGGAGATGTGTGAACAGCCCGACGGCGACTGGTTCACGGCCCGCACGGGGCTCCGTTCTTGTGCCTGTGACATCCGCAACTTGGAACCTTTCCGGGACTACCGGTTCCGTATTCGCGTAGAGAACAAGTACGGCGTGTCCGACCCCTCTCCGTACGCGGTCACCCATCGTGCCAAGCTAGAGCCCGACCCACCCAAGTTTGTGCCTTATTTGGAGCCAGGAATCGACTTCAGGCCGGAGACTTCACCTTACTTCCCCAAGGTAATATCCTTGGTACTTACTCTTGACTTACACTTCTGCATCTTTACAAAGTATAAAACATTGAATGCGAACCGCCAAGCCCACAGAACACGGATATGCCAAGCCACTATGATATAGATTTACTAAAATGAATTCATTGCCATTCCAGCGTGAGAGAGAGATCCAAATTTTTGAGAGTAAAAGAGTAGAGTTTTGTATTTGAGAGGTTTACATTATAAAAAAAATAGGAATGCATTAAAATTGTGGCTAAAATAGACAGATACATCTACTTCCTGACTTATATTATCTACCTACTAGCTGATACCCGCAGCTTCGTTAACGTACAGCAAGAATTTAGTAGCCTGTGTTCATTCTATAAAATATCTGTAAGATCGGAACGTCCGTTTAGGCGTAATTAGGTAACAAACAGAGTGACAGAGTTACAAACGTCTTTATAATATTATTATGGATTAGTATGGACATGGGTCGTAGTATAACAGTTCATGTTTATATAAGTTACCTGAAATAAAGATTTATTTAAGTCACCTGTCTATTCCCAGGACTTCGACATCGAGCGTCCCCCCCACGACGGCTACGCGCAAGCCCCCCGCTTCCTGCGCCAGGAGCACGACTCCCAGTACGGTGTGAAGGGACACAACGCTAACCTGTTCTGGTTTGTGTACGGATACCCCAAGCCCAGGATGACGTACTTCTTCAACGACGAGCCCATCGAGATCGGCGGCAGATACGACTGGTCTTACACCAGGAACGGGCAGGCGACGCTGTTCATTAACAAGTTAGTTGGTTATTCCTTGTTTCCTAGCGTGCTATCCTCGACTGCATCAGCACTTACCAACAGGTGAGATAGTGGTCAAACGCTAGCCTATATGATATAAACAATAATATCGTTTAAAAACTAAAAACAACCGACTTCAATGCCGCGCTATTCATTTTCAGTACCAATTTTGAGATGTTTATCTCAATATCTCTGGAGATACTTATCATACCTCAATAAAATTACCATGGTACCACACTTGGGATATCTCCTTTCGAACAAAAAAAGAATAATCGAAATCGGTTCATAAACGACGAAGTTATCCGCGAACAAACATAAAAAAAAAAAAATATATATATACGGTCGAATTGAGAAACCTCCTCCTTTTTTTGAAGTCGGTTAAAAATGTGTGAAAGTTTCTCTAGGACCCACAGATTTTCTGATCCTAGTTCGAGAAGAGTCCTTTCTTTTTGCAGATCTAACTTCTGGTAGACTTTTATTTGTCATTATATATTATACTAGCTGTGCTCCACTGCTTCGCCCGCGTTAAAAAGTATCCTTTCACCTAATTCATAGTACTGGCTATGCCTGTACGAAATTTCAGCTAAATCGGTCCAGCCGTTTTGAGTGTGAGGAAAACCCAAATAAGCAAAAAAACAAACTAACTTAAGCATTTATTAAATTGGTGTTGATGTTGATTTTGAATAGCAAAGTGTCCAGTGAAATTACAGGCCATGCAAGGCTTAACATCTGCATGTATCGAGGTAACAGGCGCAGTGCAGTGACGTACAAAATCTTGAATATCCAGAATTTTATAGACTGTAGGTGTGGGCTTCTAACCTTTGATGCCTTACGCTTCAGTTCAAAATAGGCAGAATTGTACGTCTAGGGGCTCTTCAAATATGCGGCATCATGAAACAGTATTACCTAGAACCTCTGATCACATATAACCTGATCTAACAGAATGCTGGAACGCGACGCCGGGTGGTACGAAGCGGTGGCCACCAACGAGCACGGACAGGCCAGACAGCGAGTGAGACTGGAGCTGGCCGAGTACCCCACCTTCATCAGACGGCCGGAGGAGGGCGTGGTGTTGCAGCGACGGACGGCTAGGATCGAGGCCCGGGTGGTGGGCGTGCCCTACCCTCACATCAAGTGGTACAAGGACTGGCAACCACTGGCTCCCAGCTCCCGAACTAAGGTGAGATACATATCGGATAAAACACCGTTTTTCCACCGACGACGTCACCGGGACGTCAACGGGAACGAGATGACGGCGCCGAAGTAACGGTATATATGTATAGTTTGGTCACTTGGCGATTAAAGTCACTGATTTTTTTCGAGTTGAAATAGCATAATTAAGATTTTATTTCAGTAGCAAGTTTGAGACGTTTATCGCCATATCTCTGGAGATACTTATCAGATCTCAATGAAATTACAATGTGATCATCTCGGAAATGTACCCTACCGATTAAAAAAATAATAATTTGAATCGGCTCACAATTGACGGAGTAATCGCGTAACATATTAAAAAATAACACAACATACAGACGAATTGAGAATCTTTTTTTTCCTCCTCCTTCTCCACCTTTTCGGAAGTCGGCTGAACAGTTATGGATTAGAAATGTATTTATTTTAAATTGAATTTTAATTGCATTGTGAATTGCACAGATCTCGAGTCGAAGGTTCGAGGCAGTTTCCAAATCTGAATTAGTTTTAAAATTATTGTGATAGCTGTAAGTTTTTTTTTTAATAGTAGGTATAATAATATATTATTTTCACCGACCACAAAAAAGGAGGAGGTTCTTAATTCGACCGTATAAATATATTTTTTTTGTTCACGCATAACTTCGTCGTTTATGAACCGATTTTGATGTTTCTGAAAAGAGATATCCCAAGGGTAGTACCATAGTAATTTCATCGAAAATTGATTAGTATCTCAAGAGATATGGAGGTAAACACCTCAAACTTAGTACTGAACATTAATAGCGTGGCATTTGAATTGAAGTCTGTTATTTTAATTTAAGCGATCTTATTGTATCTTAGAGGCTAGCAGTTGACCACTGTTTCACTGTACTCACAAGTATCGATGTTCGAGGATGGCCGACGATAGGCCTGGAAATATCAGATGGCCGAGTGCTTAGTTTTACAGATTACGAAGCCGATGGTCGTGAGTTCGAATCCCACATAGGGCCATTCTCTGTGCAACCCACAGATAATAATTGTTTGGAGTCAGGGTGTAAAGCACAAAACATAATTAAGATACTTAGTATAAAAACTAAAACCGACTTCACATGCAACCCGATTCAGATATTTATTGCCATATCTCTGGAGATGCTCATCAGATATTCATAACATTTTAATGGAAGAATCACTCAAATAGGTTCACAATTGGCGGAGTTTCGCATAAAAAACATTAAAAAAATACATACTGACAAATTGTAAGGCTCCTTCTTTTTTTAAGTCGGATAAAAATTGTTTATTTCGTACCAAATAAATGCTCTGCCTTTTGTTTGTGTTTAAACTGTGTTAGAAAAGACAGACTTTTCGAAACAAAAGCGAAGTCTATATAACAAGAACTTGTTAACCGACTTCACAAAAAAGGAGGAGGTTTTTTTGTTTCAAAGGGTACCCTTCCCAGGTGGTCCCATTTAAATTTTAACGAAATCGACCGAGCCTTTTTAGGGTTCCGTACCCAAAGGGTAAAACGAGACCCTATTACTAAGACTCCGCTGTCCTTCTGTCTGTCTTTCTGTCTGTCCGTCTGTCACCGGGCTGTATCTCATGAACCGTGATAGTTAGACAGTTGAAATTTTCATAGATACAACGTATACTAAAAACAGAATAAAGTTAAAAATAATAGAGGGTCCCCATACAAGAAACGTGATTTTTTCGGCATTTCACGCCATCTATGAACGCTTTTTTTTATACTTTATTGGCTAGCGTTTGACCACAATCTCACCTGTTGGTAAGTTGCTTAGTTAGGTAAACGTCCCATAGATGGCGTTATATTAAAATGTCGATCCCTAACACCTTTGTTAGACGTTAGATGGTGTTATAAGAAATAAATTTTTTATTAATGATTATTTTTTGCTGGCGAAAAATGATAGTGGTATTTTTTGCTCGATCTTATAAAATACTGTAGTGTGTTACGGAACCCTACGAGTGCGACTCCGACTTGCACTTGGCCAGTTTATTTAATAAGGTTGGGGAAAAAGTTTCTTCGCATTTTTAGAGAAAAATCACAACAATTTTTAATATAGTTTATTTACATTTAACTAAAGTATGTAGGTACCATTTTGTTCGATAACTTTTTGCCATCTTGTAGGTAGGGACATGATCCCATTGCTATAGAAATTTTGGGGCTTCTGATCAAAAAACCGCGACAAGCAGTTTTGGCTGTCCTCTCGTGATATTAACCTGACACTGCCTAAAGAATTCTGAAGAGACCGAAACAGGTGGAAATCTGAAGGTGCAAGGTCGGGACTATACGGCAGATGCCTTATCACCTCCCAGCCAAACTCTCTTAATTTTTGCTGAGTGGCTACAGATGTGTGAGGTGAGCGTTATCATGATGAAAACCCACACCCCTTCTGTTGATTAATTCCGGCCGCTTTCTCTCAACTTCTTGCTTTAATCTCATCAGTTGTTCACAGTAGAGTTCAGAATCGATGATCCTGCCTGGTGGTGACAGCTCATAGTGAATAATGCCCTTCCAATCCCAGCACACACACAGCATCACCTTGTTGCGAGTTAACCCGGGTTTCGCCACAGTCTGTGAGGTACCCAAATATCGAGCTTTTTTGTGTACCCAGTTTTTTTCAAATGCGCCAAAACTGTTTTGTGGTCAATTCCCAGTTCTTCAGATACGTCGTAACTACTGATATGCCGATCTTGCTTCACTTTTTCTAAAATGGCATCCATTTTATCCGTAATAGGGCGACCAGAGCGAGGTGCATCTTTGACATCAAAATTTCCGGATTAAAAACACTGCACTAGGTCCATAAACATCGCAATTTTTTTTTCGCGGCTTGCGTTGCATTTTTAACTATTTTGTAGTAAAATTTTAAAATGTATCGAATTTCTTCATTAGATTCACTCATCTTCACAGTACGAAAAACAAATGAAAATCACACATTTTTCTAATTTGGATATGGAATTAT
The DNA here is from genome assembly GCA_954871355.1 of Cabera pusaria. Classification (NCBI taxonomy): domain Eukaryota; kingdom Metazoa; phylum Arthropoda; class Insecta; order Lepidoptera; family Geometridae; genus Cabera; species Cabera pusaria. The sequence continues at coordinate 1,558,313 of OX940886.1, read as the reverse complement.
CTTCTTTAAAATTTAAACTTTTAATGATACCAAAACCAGCCAGATACAAATAGTATAGCCAAAGAGATTTTATTACAAGTTCATACTTACTATAATGCGAAAAGACTTTTTCCCCAACCTAATATATCAACATTTGTATTACGATGCATTTATATACCTTGACGACATGCTTCTAACTACTGTCACAGATTAAATAGTTACTACGTCTACTGGCTACTTTGACTAGCGCGACGTTTGAAGTCGGTTCTTTTAGATTTTTAAACGATCTTAGACATAAAAAAAAACAAAAACTTGTTTTTGTTTTAAAATAATCGAGAATTTGTAACATTAATAAAGTAGTTGTTTGTTTTCTGAATTCTCGCCAAAGACATTATTACATCAAAAAGTTGTTTTTATTGTTTGCAATGCACCTATGCAGTCTTATGAGCCTCGACTTACAAACAAAATTTGTTCGTATTCACAATAACGAAAGGTTCAATTTTCCTAGTTGAAGGCAATCCCGCCCGCGGGTCGTGCGAGCCGCAATCATTCGTTAAAGTTATAAGAGATGTCGCCAAGGTGCTTTTCGATGCAAAAACTTTAACTAAATCTATTTTTATTTATGTTTATAAATTAAAAGTATTCTTTAGGTAGAAAAACTATTATAAATAAATCAGAAATAATGAAAAATTATTTAAAATAATGAGAAAAATGTATCTTATTTAAGAAACATCAATAAATAGATCAAAGTTTTAAATCGCGCAAACGACTTTTTCCTCTGTAATACGAATGTATTAATATATCCTGAAATCGACATTTGGGGGGTCATAATCGCTTCGAGGGAAACCAGTCTCGTCAAGCTGGAAAAAATTGACGACTTGCCTTGCAAGTGAAATGGATGTAGATGATGCTGATGTTGATGACATGGCGGAAAACCGCTCGGGCTGGCGTGGTGTGTAGACTCTTAGCCCATACCTTGAAGAGGGGCAACACAACCCCCACCGGGGTTAACTCGACCCCTTTGGTTTTTAATTTGCATCACATGCAATATTGATTGTATTCAAAAATGAGGAGGTTCTCAATTCGTCTATGTTTTTTAAAAATTTTTTTTGAATGTATGTTACGCGTTTACTCCGTCAATTGTGACCCGATTCGAATTATTTTTAAACAGTAGGGTATATTTCTGAGGTAGTCCCCATTGTAATTTGATCGAGATCTACTAAATATCTTCAGAGATATGACGATAAATATCTTAAATTTGCTACTGGAATCACGTTAATGTAACAAATAGTAAAGTATAGTATTAAGTCGGTTGTTTTAGTTTTTAACCGACTTCAAAAAAAGGAGGAGGTTTCTCAATTCGACCGTATATTTTTTTTTTTTTTTTTATGTTTGTTCGGGGATAACTTCGTCATTTATGCACCGATTTTGATTATTCTGTTTTTGTTCGAAAGGAGATATCCCAAGTGTGGTACCATGGTAATTTTATCGAGGTCTGATAAGTATCTCTAGAGATATTGAGATAAACATCTCAAAATTGGTACTGAAAATGAACATTGAAGTCGGTTCTTTTTTAGTTTTTAAACGATATTATCAAACTATCCATAGTATAGGTAACTAATACAATAACTCTTATTTCTATTGAATACCAAAAATATCATTCAAAACTTAAGTAATGTAGGTATTACTTAAGTTTTGTATGATATTAGATAAATAGATACACACAATAAACATAATACAGAAATATTTAAGTAATACAATGGCGGTCTTAGTGCTTTAAGCGATCTCTTCCAGACAACTTTCTTGGTGTTTCTTCTGATGGGAGTACTTCCGTAACACCAGTAGATTCAAAAGTCATTCAGTTTTTCTCTTTTGTTTGCAGATCTAGGGTTGCCTATTACGACAGTATTAGGTATGCAGCTGATAGACGGACAATCAGATCCATTCGGAATATGATTTGCAATACGATTCGTTTGCGTTTTTTTACTGTGTTTCATTATTTCACAATTTTTTGTATTAAAATTGTCTGAAGTACTGAAACATGCATTGGGGGTGCATGTAATAGTACGGCTGGCAACCCTACATTAATCAGGGTTACCTAAGTGTGACGTTCGCCGTTTAGATGAAAGCTGAATGGCTCATTACTTTTGTTTTTTATTAAATTCAAAGCACTAAGTTATGTTATCTTTATATTTAAAATAATTATTATTGATTTGATCTATTTGTTGATGTGTTTATATTCACTTAAAGGCAAACGTTACTGACTGACTGACCTAATCAGATCTCGATGAAATTACCGTGGTACTACCCTTGGAATGTCTCCTTTCCAACCAAAAAATAATAATCAAAATCGGTTTATAAATGACGAAGTTATCCACGAACACACAATAAAAAAAATTAAAAAATTATACACATACGGTCGAATTGACAAACCTCCTTTTTTTGAAGTCGGTTAAAAAGGTGTTTAATAAAGTGTCAACCTATCTATCTAGATCCAATGGATAGAGCCGGACCTGTGCATCCTGGTGATAAACGACGCCATCCTGAAGGACGAGGGTCTGTACTCCATCTCCGCCAGGAACGTGGCGGGATCAGTCAGCTCCTCCGCCATGCTGCACGTTGAGGAGAGCGAGCATGAGTACTCTTACAGGTGAGGATATCGTTTTTTTTACATCGTATAGCTAGCTAAGCTTTTGACCACTATCTCACCAGTTGTTAAGTGATGAGGCGGTCGAAGATGGTAAGCACGCTAGGCCTAGAATGGAAACTGGCTCACAAGGATAGCTGCCGGAACACATTAAATGATTGGCGACAGATTTTCTAACTTGAGGGTGGTGGTAGCTGACCAGGCGGACACTAGATAGTGTCCTGCCACCATACGGGGGTTGTTGGTTTCTTAACAATGTTTTTCCTTCACCGAAGGGCCACTGTGAAAAGCGCACATAAATTTTTCGATAATAAAATCCATTGATAAACGGCGTGGATTGAACTCGGTACCTCTGGCGTCAAAGCCGGCCATTCTCCCATGACACCACCGGGACCTCAAATTATCATTTAGATGACTAACCACACTCAATACTGATTCATGTATTACTTTCATAACTTCTGTATGCCTTCTTGGTGATTTAAACAGTGAAATTTCCTTTTCAATATATGTACATTCAATATGTGGGAACATATCTTATTGAAGCTGGTTGCTTGTCTACTATACATAATATAGTCACAGTTTTATAATCATATTGTAAAACTGTGACATAGTATAGTGTTATTCAGTCGCTGCAAACTGGGTCATAAATCATAGTAAGGCTAGGGCGGTGAGCATGTTGCGTGGACGCAACTCCGTTATTGTTAAAAATGAGTAGATCGTTATGGCACCGCACCGCACGTGCACAGTCCGGTGCGGTATACAGGCTACTAAATTATACTGTATCGATACCGCTTATCGATAGAAATTACGCACAGCACTACGCCCGCCCATAAGACCCATGAGTGGAGAGAGAGCGAAATACTCTCTGCACCGCTCCCACGTTTTACGATCCAGTCTGCAGCGAGTGAAAAACAGTCCTATAATTATACCTTTATATCCAATAGTTTGACCACTATCTCGCATGGTGGTAAGTGACGATGTGGTCGAGGATGGTGAGCATGGCTAGGATTAGAACCGGCGACCGGTTAGACAAGCTATCTATCCTTCATGCCAACGGGCCGTCCAACCTACATAGTGGACTCGCATTGATTTATTGTGTCCCACAAGACAATTTCATACTGAATACTGAATAGGGCTTAAAATATGACTTAGTGCGGATTTTACCAAACTCGGATTTAAAAAGTTACTCTAGAGTAAATTATTGGAAACGTCAAAAAATGTATGGTTATGTTAATCATCATTTGAAAATTACGATTTACTCTACCAGAACATAGAATAAAGTGAGTGACCTTAACCGAGTTTGGTATAATTAAGATAGTTTAAAAACTAAAACAACCGACTTCCATGCCCCGCGAGTCAGTTTTATAGCAAGTGTTAGACTTTTATCGTCATATCTCTGGAGATACTTATCAGATCTCGATGAAATTACAATGGGACCACCTCGTAAACGTACCCTACCTATTACAAAAATAATCATTAGAATCGATTCACAATTGACGGAGTAATCGCGTAACATACACACAAAAAACAACATAGAGATGAATTGAGAACCTCCTTCTTTTTGGAAGTTGGTTGAAAATGCACACTTAAGGCCAATGTCACCTGTTCCTGATAGGCCGCCCTATTAGGTATATTATATAGCAGAATTTTGACAGCTTTTATATTGCGTCATCTGTCAGATATCTATCTAACACTTTATCAAGAACCGGTGAAACTGGCCCTTGATATAACATTTATGTCCAGGATCCGCGAGCACCCGCCGCGAGTGAAGCCGAGCACGAAGCCCTTCGGAGACTTCTACGACCTCGGCGACGAGCTCGGCCGCGGTGTGCAGGGCGTCGTATATCACGCCGCTGAGAGGCTCACTGGTACATACATCTGTCTCTTTCTAGCTCTCGTGTGTTATATGTTCGGACACTTCTACGACCTCTTTAGATCTTTTATACTACGCAAAGGAATTAACTCGTTCGCTGCTGAAAACACACACCGTGCGTTTTTTGATTTTTGGTATTGGAAGTAAAATTAAAAAATATATATTATACATTTTTTTTAAATTAATCTTTGACAAGGGGTGCTTGTGACCTTCTGCTGTTGGATTTTAGTTGAGTCGATTTAATGCTACGAAAAAAAATTACAAAAAATAATTAAAAAAATATGCGAAAAAGTGCCGCAGTCAAAGTGCAGTAGCAATATTTCAATATTTCAGCAATAGATAGAGTGATTAAGAGGAAGGATTATGATCAGGATTACACGCGGGCTAAGCCGCGGGGTGCAGCTAGTTTGAAATTAATGACATAACACTCACAATTCTCCCCACAGTACATAGTACTTACAATATTATAAACGCAAAAGTCAGTTTGTATATTTGTTTGTTTGGGACTTCTTCACGGTCAAACAACTGTACCAATTCAGCTGAAATTTTGCACAAGAATAGCCAGTATTATGGTTTAGGCTATAAGCTACTTATAAATGCGAGCTAAGCCGCGGCACAGATTATATAATAGTTACTACGTGGCGCGGCGCTCAGCTACTGGTGTAATAAATGACATAGGTAACACTAAGGCTGAGCTCAGACTAGAGTAACGACAGTTTTAAGACATACTTGTTTCCTAAAGACAAGTCTAACTAGAAATTTTAAACTTGGGAACTTGAAACGGAAGGCGTCAACTACGTCGTTGACAGTTTTGTGTTGTTCTGCGCGCTCGCATACTTTTAAAAGAAAGCCAACAGACGTTACCTACTATTTGTCTACGATACGTTTCGTTCTTCATCATATTTTTTGTGCAGCAATAGTCTGTTTTAAAACTGTCGTGACTATGGTCTGCGCTCAGCCTAACAATTCTGTACCCAGGCCGCAACTACGCCGCGAAAATAATGCACGGTCATTCGGACCTGAAGCCCTTCATGAAGAACGAGTTGGATATCATGAACCTGTTGAACGACCGCCACCTGATCCGGCTGCACGACGCCTACGAGCACGAACATACCCTGGCGCTGGTGACGGAGCTGGCGGGCGGGGGGGAGCTGGTGCGGGACCGTCTGCTGCGGAGCCAGGGGTACTCGGAGCGGGAGATCGCCGGGTACATACGACAGCTGCTCCGGGGGCTGAACTACATGCATGATAATAGTGTGGCACATTTGGGGCTCACGGTGAGTCCTCTTACCTACCTGTCCCATTGATAGCGGCAATAGCCCAATGGCTAAAGCTTCGGCCTGGCAGTCTAGAGGTTGTGAGTTTGTGAGTGGGGAATTGCACTATTGACGTGAACACACTCACTCCAGACCACAGTTTTACAATCCATAAAAACTGTGCTCCAGAATCCAGACACAAGCATATTTAACTTAGTTGTAGGGGTTAACAAGACTACTAGTAATGTGTTACTAACCCATAGTTTGCTAGTAAGCTTTAAAAAAAATACTTAAAAAAATATATAGTTATTTTTTGTTACAAGTGATATAACTATAAGTGGGTAGTGACTGGAAAAGAAGAGTCGAAAATCGGGCTCAATGCATTTAATCTTGGGAGAGGCCAACGTCCAGCAGTGGACTGACACTGAGGATGATAGGCTAGCGTTTGATCACTATGTCGCCTGGTGGTAATCGATGATGATGGTAAACTCACTAGGCCTAGAAATCTCTGACTCTCGAGGGCTGTGTGCTGCCGGAACACCGTAAGGTTATGGCGGCAGATTTTCTCCCTGATAGTGTTAAGGTACTTTTTGGTAGCAAGTCAAGCGGAACATCGATATGATATGCTCTGACCACTGTTGTTTAGATAGATGAAATATTGGTGCCCATTCTGCTGATGTTAAGTGACGAAAGTACTTAGAAATGTAATCATAGTCGACTGGAAATATGTTGAAAACCAGTTGACTTGCTATTTCTCCGACCGAGTGTCTCCTGAGAAAGCTACAGGTACTACTTTTCGGGATCTGTATTAGAACAATGCTCATAATAATTATACTGAATACCATGGTATATACTTTTACTCCATATAACAGTGCCATTAAATAACACGTTGATGTTTTCGGTACAGATCGGCGAGCTGCTACTGTCCCACGCAGGCAGCGATGAGCTGAAGATCTGCGACTTTGGTCTGTCGCGTCGCATCCAGTTCAACAAGCACGCCGCGCTCGACTACGGCATGCCGGAGTTCGTCGCGCCTGAGGTATGTCTTGCAGTGTCTACGTAGGACCACTGCGCAGATTGTTACCAATGTTAGATACAAAATCTGCGACTTCGGTCTGTCGCGTCTTACGTCCGTCTTCTGTATGTATGTGTATGTATATGTATACAGTATGTATGTGTAAGAAGTGTAAAATGAGCGTAGGGATGTGTTACGAATGTGTGTGTATTGTGAATAGGTGTACTTAAATACTTTAGCATATTTTTTTTAAAGTAAAACTTCTTTGGGCGATCTGGGGTAAAATTTGACGGATATGACGTAGCGTCACGGCCCAAAGGCAGCGGAAGTGATATAAGTGTCATGTTATATTTTATATTTATAAACGCCCTCTATTGTAGAATGGTGTAACTACGAAGACGTATTTGCTTAAGTTCAACAGATGGAGTTGAACAAAATGATGTTGAGAAATTTAAATGAACTAGGAAGTGTTACTTCTAACGCGTAGCTTTCTAGGTATCCTCTTTTTTTATTTGTCAATACATATGTGTTTTCCTCCAGGTGGCCAACGGTGAGGGTGTGTCCTTCGGTGCTGACATGTGGAGCGTGGGCATCATCACGTACATCCTGCTGAGCGGACACTCGCCCTTCCGCGGGGTCAACGACCGGGAGACGCTCACCAACATCCGGGACGGCCGCTGGGAGTGGCATGACGAGGTATGATGATATAATGCTACAGCAGGAGGCACTGATACTAATTCATCATCATCATCATCATCCTATCTCTGTCCACTGCTGGACATAGGCATCACCTATGGAACGGCACGCCACTGAACTCGATCTTCAGCTCTCTATTTCCGACCGGTGTAACTAATTAAACCTACTTAATTAAGATAGTTTAAAACTATAACAACAGACTTCCATGCCGCGCGAGTCAGTTTCAGTAGCAAGTTTGAGACGTTTATCGTCATATCTCTGAACATATCTGTATGAAATTTAAATGGGACCACCTAGGAAGTATACACTTTTAAACAAAAAAAAACCGAAATCTGTACTGGCGTCTTTGAGTAATCGGTGAACATACATAAAAAAGATTCCGACGAATTGAGAACCTCCTCCTTTTTTTTAAAGTTGGTTATAAAAACTGCATGATTTTTGGATTCCCACGTACTTATTAAATTTATATAAAATCATGCTCAATAACTTACACTAAACTACGTACAAAAGGAACGTAAAGTAGTAACTGCAGACGCACCATTGAAAATTAGGATTAGATTGAGCCTTACCCTGAACTATTATCTTTTCTGTGCCTAGATAAAGGATCTCACATGGTTTATAAGTTAGTAAAACCTAGCTACCACCCCCAGGTGTGGTGGTCTCGTCTGAGCACCGAGAGCCGGGACTTCATCTCGAAGCTGCTGGTGTTCAACTGGCACGAGCGCATGGACGTGAGGACAGCACTGTGCCACCCCTGGCTGACGCTGGCCGACAAGATCTACCAGGAGGAGTACCAGATCTCCACTGACAGGCTGAGGAACTATTACAACTTGTACAGGTTTGTTGCTAGTCTACACCATGGAGTTGCCTTATAAGGATCGTGCACAGCAGATGTTTTTACAAATTCAATTTAATCCGTATGCTCTGAACATGAGGTTTTAATTGCTATGTAACATCAAAATGGCCCGAGCGAGAGGAACCTAGATGGGAGTGTATCCTTATCTAACTACCTGTTAGTGCTATATATGTACAAACAGTCAAAAGTTAAAAATAGCGGTTGAAAACAAGGAGCTTAAGATCGCGCTCAGTGGCGTGACATAGGTTAGGTTAATGTCCAGCAGTGGACAGAGATAGGCTGATGATGTACGAATGAATGAAACACAAAAAGAGGTATATTAAGTATAACTTTTACGTTAACATACATGTGTGTCTTGTGTTAATATATATATGTATATAATATATATGCCGCGCTATTCATTTTCAGTACCAATTTTGAGATGTTTATCTCAATATCTCTGGAGATACTCATCAGATCTCGATAAAATTACCATATACAAAATACCATAGTACCACAATTGGGATATCTCCTTTCGAACAAAAAAATAATAATCAAAATCGGTTCATAAACGACGAAGTTATCCGCGAACAAACATAAAATATATATATATATATATATATACGGTCGAATTGAGAAACCTCCTCCTTTTTTGAAGTCAGTTAAAAAACAGAATAAAGTAAAAAATTAAAGGAGGTCCCCATACAAGAAACGTGTTTTTTCGGCATTTTACTATAACGCCATCTATGAACATTTGATTGTACTAATTATATTAATTACCTATGTGTTTAGTTAGACAGTTGAAATTTTCACAGATGATGTATTTCTGTTCCCGCTATAAAAACAGAATAAAGTAAAAATTAAAGGGGGTCGGTCCCCATATAAGAAACGTGTTTTTTCGACATTTTACTAAAACGCCATCTATGAACGTTTGACTGTTTTAATTATAATAATTACCTATGTGTTAACTTTCACATAGTTGACGTTAGGCGTTTGTAAGATGGCGTTGTACTAAATAAGCACGCGGATCCTGTTTTAATAAATGTTTAGAATTGAGATAGATCTATTTATCAATTTATTACAAGCATCGTGATTTCTTTCAGCATTTTTTGCTCGATTTTATAAAATATTGTAGTGTGGTACGGAATCGGAACCCTACGAGTGCAAGTCCGACTTGCACTTGGCCAGTTTATTTAGTTTTTAAACGATATTATTATGAATCAAAGCTAAGAACACTCTCGATAAAGTCACCTATCACAGAAAAACACTAGTTTAAAATCGTTTCATCCGTATTGGCACTACGATGCCATAGACAAAATCACAGATACTTACACATGTCAAACTTATAACACCTCCTCTTTTTGTGACGGAGAACCTACTGTCGGAGGGTTAAAAGGCGACCTTCATGATAACTTTTGAATTACTCATCTAAACTAAAATATACTTACTACCTTTAAACGTAGTAACGTATCCTTCATTGATGTAGTAACCTCAATTAGGATCTATTTCTAGACAAAATTCACTTGTCTTCTAAAGGCTATTCTTGTCAATCTGTGTATTTATAGACAGAGTACGCCCTTGCGTCTTCTCACTTAATGCTCAAAATATGAACCTTATCTCACTTAAAATAAAGTTCACTGATAAGTTAAAATGAGAAGCCAAGTAATTATTGTGGTATTGCTTTTCCCCACGGTTCCACTCAAGTTGCCGAACAAATTGGGTAAAATAAAGTTGCTAAGTTGCTGGGTTGCTGCATGTTAGAGATTTCAGTTTTAAAATGATTCTAGCTAAGCCCCACGGCTTTGCCTATGTCAATTGGTATACCTTATTCATGTTATATTTACTACGACAGCTTAATCTTTATAGGGTATTATGATTGATTGGTTGATTTATATTTTTTGCGATAACTCTAATACGTAATTTCATAAAAGTATATGGGAGCCCTCACCCCCGCATGGAGGTAGGACACTAACTATCTAGTGTCCACTCAAGTTAGAAAATCTGTCGCCAAACATCTAATGTGTTCCGGCAGCTATCCTTGAGAGCCAGTTCCCATTCTACTTAGGTCTAGCGTGCTTACCATCTCCATCCGCATCATCACATACTAACAGGTGAGATAGCGGTCAAAGCCTGATAAAAAAATATATTTTTGTGCAAAGACAAAACAGACAGACAAATCAACGTACACATTAATAATGTTCATTCATGTCAAACGCCGTAGTAGGTACCGATTACAGCATCAATATTTCATTATTGACAGAATGATATCACACAAATGACATGGGCATCAAATTGGCAACAAGTCAACTATACTAAGTACCGACTATGCCACTTCCCCTTCACGAAATCTCAATCAATCAGTCTTGCTCTCTAAAGATACGTGTTTTCACGACTTAGCTTACAATATTTTAGTAGAAAAGTATACTGCGAATAGACAATAAAATGTCGGGGTTGATGCATGAAGTGAAAAAGTTTATAAAGAAAATAGTTGATGCATTTGCGGCTCTCCCTGATAAAGTAAATGAGACCGTCAATATAGTGAACGAGACAGTCGAGTGAGTATGTTGTGGAAACCGTGACCTACTTAATGATATTTTAACTACCTACGGGTTGTTTGAAAGTGACATTGATATAAAAGTGACTGCAGTAACAAGTCAGTGATTATCGCGTTTATAATCCCTAATATTATTATAACCCTAAAATTAATAGTAGGCAGGTACCTATCATCATCATTAACAGCCAGTATTCGTCCACTGTTGGACATAAGCCTCTCCTATGGCACGCCAGTGAGCTCGATTCTCAGATCTTTGTTTTGTTTCCAAGCGTCGCCAGCCATCTTGCCAGGTACCCTATATACCTATACCAAAAATATCAACGTTGTTATTTCTCATCAGAATGTTTTACATGCCAATCATGACCACCAATTTTCAAATCAGTTTTATTATTATTTACCGCTTCACGACTAAACGGCTCAATCAATTCGACTATTTTATTCACAGCACCAGGATAACCAATATCGTATATCAGAAGGACATGGTATGGTATTTTTCAATGCGAGCGAACCCACGGAGCGCAGCAGCTAGTGTCCTCCTAATATTATAGAGATATATAATGAGAAAGTTTGTATGTATGGATGTTTGTTAGATACTCCGTCATACAAAAATTGATCTGAATGATGCTGAAGGAATAAAGTTTTTTTTTTAATAGGCAAGTGATTAACAACTGTCTCACCAGATGATAAGAGACGATGTGCTCCAAGATGTAACAGGCTTGCCTACAAGATTACCTATTAACTCGCGCCTTGAATAATGGAACTTTCTCGATATCCTCAGAGACTGGACGAGCAATGCTCAATGTCGCACGTGGTTCAGAAGAAAGCCGCTGTCGGGTGCTTTCGAACACCCCTCCAAGATGGTCTACCCACCCGGAGAAGTGTACACACCAGAAGGTAGCTATACCTACCGTCTTTACATCTTCTGGTACCTAGAATAGTGGGACCGGGGCGTGTTGATCCGGACAAGCACTTGTCAAATATCTTCTCTTCACAGAACCTGTGATTTTTGGACGATTGTTATTTCTCCTCTTTAGGAAGCAGTTTGTAAAGAATAGCGATTTGTGATTAATGTTGTCTTGCTCAAATGTAGATAATGTGGGCCGAGCATAATCAGTGCAAACCGATTACCGATATATTTTTGTTCGGTGGGTGACTGATCATCGGTGATCAGTAGTTGGCTATAATTGATTGTCTAGTTGGTTTAGTGGTTAGTAAGCCTGTCCACGAAACCGAAGTTTGTGGGTTCGATACCCACCCATTGTACTATTGACATGACCCGACTCCAGACACAAGCATATTTAGCTTAGTTGGAAGGGTTAACAAGACTACTCGTAATGTGCAACCCTTATTGCGAGTAAGCTTTAAAAAAAATCATCCGGATGACATCAGCAGGGTTATTCTCAATCATTCGAAAGCAAATTCGGATTCATAAACTGCTTTTACTTCGACTCCACTCCGACTCCATCTTTGCAATTCACAATGCTCCGATCGGTTGCTTTTGATATTTCAATTCGAAAAAATCGCTGATATTTAAAACTAAATTAGCAGCTTCCGAATCTGAATAGCTTTTCGAATGACTGAGAATCATTAATCAGATAATTACATTTCTGCCTTCTTTGGGTTTTAGTATATTTAGTAAGTTCTTAGTGTTTTTTAGTTCGCTAAATGTGTTATATGTGTAGGATCCCCGGAGCGTGACCCACACGACCGCAAGGCGAGTCCATGGGACCTCAAGTTCAAGCAGTGGGAACATCCCGACTGGGAAGTGTCCGCCAAGTCTGAGAGCCAGTAAGTACCTTTGTTTTTCTTATATATTTTTTTTGTTTTTTTTTACGTTATAGGCTAGCGTTTGACCACAATCTCACTTGTTGGTAAGTGATGATGCGGTCGAAGATGGTAAGCACGCTAGACCTAGCATGGGAACTGGCTCTCAAGGATAGCTGCCGGAACGGTTTTGGTGACAGATTTTCTAACTTGAGGGTGGTAGCTGGCCAGGCGGACACCAGATAGTGTCCTACCACCATGCGGAGGTTGTTGGTTTTTTAACCATGTTTTTCCTTCACCGGAGGGTCACTGTGCAGAGCGCACATAAATTTATAGTACCGGGAGGGAGTGCAAGGGGCTGTATTTGCATGACATGAAAAAAATCTGGCCAAGAGTCGGACTCGCACTCGTGGGGTTCCGTAACACAGTAGAGTATTTTATAACTATGATGTTTCACCACCAAAAAATTAACATTGTTTTTCATAGTGTTTGTATGAAAAACAAAGTTATATTTGCGGTCGCTTTATCTCTCAGCTCACTGTATCTCGTTCAAAACAATTTTCGTTGAAAGTTTTTATTGAGATCTACAGAACATATTTTTTCTAGATTTTTAACTCTCTTACTTTAAAAGTTAGAGGGGGGATGGACACACATTTTACCACTTTAGACGCGCCTATCTATCAAATGATTGACTTAGAGAAAAATGGTTTTTGGAACCTCAATGTCATTTTTAAAGACCTATCCATAGACACCCACCCCTTACGTATAGGTTTGAAGAAAAAAAATGTTGTGTCTGTTCCATGTATGATGCCAGGGATGCCCCCAATTAATCTTTAATATTTTTTATTTTTGTATAAAAATCGGAAAGCGGTTCACAGAATACATCTATCTATCTACTAAGTTTCAAATCTGTAGTCTTAATAGTTTCGGAATAAAATGGCTGTGACATACGGACGGACAGACAGACAGGCAGACATGACGAATCTATAAGGGTTCCGTTTTTTCCATCCGGCTACGGAACCCTAAAAACCGGCCAAGGCTTCCGTACCAACTTTTCGAACTTGGTTAAAGGACAAACTTAACTTTGCAGTTCGATCCATATTAAATGTCCTGCACCAACCGCAAACAATAAGTTTGTAATATTAAATTAACTTTTTTTGTTAATAAACTACATATTTACGGTTTTCAGATTTATTCCTATATAAGTGGTGTAAGACCTTGATTCATGCCACATTTCATGATTCTAGGTCAACGGGAAGTACCCTATAGGTTCTGACTCCCTTGTGGAAATATAAATCGAAAATATACGATATAAACGGTCATATCATTTGGTCGCCTTGACTTACACGTTTGTATTTAAAGCTTCCGTAGACCCAAAAATTTAGTATGAGTTTCAACTTGATACCTCTACGCATTCCGGAGATATAAGGTCTTGACAGACGGACAGGCAGACAGACAGACGGACAACAAAATTATCCTATAAGGGTCCCTATTTTCCTTCCGAACCGTGGCTTAATTGGCAGAGCACCTGGACGTGTAATCCGGGGGGTGCGGGTTCGAGTCCCGTCGGTACGATGAAATTTTGGATTGTGTTTAACAATTTACAAAAATATGAAGTGTGAGACACTTCAAAGAAACATAATATTTGATTTACGCAGTGCAACATCTCTCGTCGGATTTGAAAACTGTAATGATTTCTTCCGAATTATTAACTTACGTAATAAGTAGTCATAGATGGCGCCACCAATGCATAATTGGGTTAACAAAATGCAATCCACTAATTTCGTCGTATCGATGTATCGAACCGTGTCTTAATTGGCAGAGCACCTGGACGTGTAATCCGGGGGGTGCGGGTTCGAGTCCCGTCGGTACGATGAAATTTTGGATTGTGTTTAACAATTTACAAAAATAATATTTAAATTAAAATTTTGATTTTAATTTAATTTTAAAAAAATGTATACAGGCAACCCGGGTGCAAAGGTGCCTAGAAATCTTTGCAATATTTTAATGGATGACAAAATTTGCAAATACTTTAAAAAAATCTTAGAAAATGTAATTTTAAACTCCCCGCAGTCGGGTAAAATCAAACTTTTTGTGATACGTGCAAAAGGGGTCGAGTTAACCCGAAGGGTTATCTGAGCTCTCTTCGTGTTTTGGGCCTTATTCCACCACGCTGGCCCAGTGCGGGTTGGAGGAAAACTTTATCGTTACTTGTCTATTATATGCTCTTGTGTCTATTTGTTTGTCTCAATATTGCCATTTCAGAAGGTAACGTCAAATTAGACCAGCTTGACGAGACTGGCTTCCCCGAAACATCTCTGACCCCCCGAAGAATGATTTAAATAAGTTGACCGTAATCGAATTGCCAGAAAAAAAATCGTTTGCGCGATTCAGAACATCGATTAATAAATCTATGCTCTTGTGACAATTAACACAATAATTATAATTTTACGTTAGAATTTCAAACTATTTTATAAGTTATATTTTTCTCTGGAGGTAAAAAATGTGTTTATTAACAGAAATATATTTTATAGCTAAATATTTTCAACGTCAGCGTTTCTAGCGACATCTCTAGAAGGAGACGTGAACGAAAAGTTCGAGAAGGTATTCAGCAAAGCCAAATTTACCTAAATATTTACCTTTTTCGCGTGGAGATCTAAGTTCTACTAACTCTATAATTAATCCTATAATAAACCCTATAAATAGTCTACTTATTATTACTAGAACAAATAATAATATATCGTTGTATTATTCAAAATTTTCTTGATGCTGTAATTATAATTCTAAAATCTAAATGTTTATTTGTTTGTTATGTACGCGTTTTTAGATAAAAATGTAATACCTAATAATAACTATAGATTTGTTTTATATCGTATAATCTAACGTTTGACCATTATCTCACCTGTTGGTGAGTGATGATGCGGTCGAGGATGGTAGCACGCTAGGCCTAGAATGGAATTTACTATAGAATGTTATTTACTAGATGTATCGATATGAACGTACTTTATATACCTCCACGACTAGATGATATTTTATATTGTTCTAATAAAGTAATAATATTTCTATTTAATATAAATATTACTTGTAATATATATTAATAAATAGTAGTTTATTCGCTATAAGCACTAACTTGTTAAAGTTAGAATGACTTTATCTTTATTTAAATACGCAAAACTATGTTTAAAATAATTATATTCTGTCAAAATAAGGGTGTTATAATTATCATTATTAGGAATACATCCAGAAAGTTCCTAAACAAATAAGCTTTCTGTAAATTACCATTGATTTATTCCTTGTAATTTTTTTTATACTTATACATTTTTTATTATAGAAAAATTGTTACACACTCTCCAAAATTTCATCGTACCGACGGGATTCGAACCCGCACCCCTCCTGGGAAACATTTGGATTGTGTGTAACAACAATATACTAAAATATATAGTGCGTAACACTTAAAGAAACAATATTTAAAGAAAAATTGTTGAAATGAAATGAGAAATTAAATAAGTCTATTTCACACTTTTGTATTTAGCTAGTATACAAAAGTTAGTAGAATTATAAGAGACCATCTATTTCGCCATGTAATGGCATGTGAAAGAACATACAATATATATAAATTAATTTATTATTTACGTTACGTTTATTTATAAATTACGTTAAGATTATTAGGGCGTGCAGAGCTTCCTCATATGATTTTACCTTTATTAATCTATGATTAACAATATAAAATACATGGTTGTCAAGTCAGATCAGCGGTCATGTTAAAACGACAAAAAAATTACAAGGTTGAGAATATATTACCACGACAAGATTAAATTAATAGGTTATTAAAATAATTGCAAATGCTAACAAACAATAATACTACGAATGTTACTTCTTTAAATCTTGACACGGCACGCATCGTCATGAGGTTCCTCTCTCTGCAGTCCTAACCACCGGTAGCTGGGGCCCTGCCCCGCTGCCGGCGGCACTCTAGGGTTAGGTTTTTTACAATATTTTATGTTTTATAATTTGTTTATTATTTTTTATATACATTATTGTAAAAAACCTAATCCTAAGATCAGAAAATAAATATGTGCATACTACGAATGTCATAATTAATATAATAATACAAATGTCATAATTTTGTGTCAAAACATGTCATTAATTGTGTAAAACATTTAGAAGCCAAATTTCTAAATTTAATATTTGGTAAATTTTTCATTTCCATGGGCAATTTGTTAAAAATGTGGACACTTTTTTTGACGGTCAGATTTGAACTCGCGATTTTCTGATCACATCTCATAAGTCATAGTACACATTGTGGAATATTGGCCACCGGCACAAAATAATGAATAGTACAAGCCACCGGGTTATTTTTGTTCCCCCTTGACATTCGAAATAATATAATTGGACAAAGAAACGACTCGCTTCTAAATGAAAAAAGGGTGCTACTTTTTTTTATTTCATACAGGCTAGCGTTTGACCACTATGTCACCTGTTGGTAAGATCGAGAATGGTAGCTCGCTAGGCTTAGAATGGGAACTGGCTCTCAAGGATAGCTGCCGGAATACATAAGATGTTTGGCGACAGATTTTCTAACTTGAGGGTGGTAGCTGGCTAGGCGGACACTAGATAGTCACACTAGTAACATATAACAGTAGTGACTAGATGCCAGTGCACAGAAATCGAAGCTTTTTTTTATAGGTCGTACAGGCTAGCGTTTGACCACCATCACGCCTGGTGGTACGCGATGATGTGGTCGAAGATAGTGGACAATACTCTAATTCTCAAGGGCTGTGTGCTGCCGGAACACTGCAAGGTTATAGCAGCAAATTTATTTCTTGCAATCTGCCTAGTCTAGATTTTTTTAACTAGTGTTATTTTTAACTTCCAACGCAAAAAGAAGGGGTACTATAAGTTTGACGTGTGTATTTGAGTTAAATCGTAACAAATAAACAAACAAAAAATCAAATCTTTCCTCTTTATAATATTAGTTTACATTACTATCTGTAACATTATGGTATATGGTGCTCGTCGAAAAATAGAGATGCTAGAAGTATGCTCAAGTAGGACCAATCTGCTCAAGTTTGCTCCTCTGTCGCGCGCCATCATATCTAAGAATATAGACATATTTGTCTGTAGCCTGTCGCAATTCGCAGAAGCGGCTCGAATTTCTATTGAACATTTTAAATAGTTGATAAGTTTCATCAGTAGCTATTTAGTAATATTATATATAGTACCAATAGCATCGATTTGGCATTGCTGTAAAGGTGTTATTATGGAATATAAATAAATAAATTACTAAGACCGGCGACACTGGTTGTATGAATCCACACTTCTACGAATATTATAACAACGTGCGTAACTCTGTCACTCTGTCTGTTTGTCTCACCTAAACGGACGACCCGATCTTACTGAAATTTAACAAGGGGATAACTACTTTTTATTAGTATTAAATTAATTATTAAGTAGTTTGTAAAGCAAGTGACATTGTTGCAGCTACCAGAACGGTCCCGACACGTACCTTCTGCAGCTGCGAGACACGCAGTTCCCCGTGCGGCTGCGTGAGTACATGAAGGTCGCCTGCATACGCTCTCATGGGTACAGTCTCGCTGTACACGATACTTACGATCCTAGGGTGAGTCGAGAATTATGATAATTAAACTATATGCTTCTTTCTGGGAATTGATTGCAGGGTACGATCATAACATAAGCTGATCTTTAGGATGGTGTGTCTAGCATCAAAAAGCACCCATAGTCACTTCTTATCAGACGAGACAGAGGATAGTTGCTGGTGCTGTTCATTTGGTCGAAAAAATCTTAATCTATTTTATAACCCAAAGTACTAATGCAAATTTTTTGTTACTTTATTCGCCAGACACCAATAATCCGCGAGCGTCGTCGATTCACGGACATAATGGACGAGGAGATCGACGACGAGCGCCGCGAGCGCATCAACAACTACGGCACCGAGTCCTACACGATCCGGCGCCTGCGCCACGAGCTTGGCACCCGCCTCGACTCGTACGCGGAGGCGCAGGCTATGATGGAGTCCAAGAAGGACGGCCAGCTGCCCTTCCTCCGCGAGAAGCCCCAGGTCCTCCCCATCCGGGAGGGCGAGCCCGCGCAGCTCTCCTGCTACGCCGTCGGGGACCCCAAGCCCAACATCGTGTGGTTCAAGAACGACATGGTCATCGCCGAAGGCCAGAGAATCAAGATCGTCGAGGACGAAGACGGCCGCTCCACGCTGAAGTTCGACCCCGCCATGCACCATGACATCGGGTTCTACAAGGTCGTAGCTCGCAACAAGGTCGGGCAGACCGTCGCGAGGACTCGCATCGTGGAGGCCACCAACCCCGATGCGCCGGACAGCCCGGCCGCCGCCGAGGTGTCCGACACGGAGGTGCTGCTCCGCTGGAAGCAGCCCAAGTACGACGGCAACTCCCCCGTCGTCTGCTACAGCCTGCAGTACAAGGAGGGCGACCGCGTCGAGTGGATCGACGTGGCCAGCAACATCGACCACGAGTTCTACCTGCTCCGTGACCTCCGTCCCAACACCAGCTACCAGTTCCGCCTGTCCTCCCGCAACCGCATCGGATGGAGCGACAAGGGCATCCCCACCAACCTCGTCAAGACGAAGGAGTCAGGCGCGCAGAAGATCGAAGTCACGAAAGCCATGAAGCACCTTCAACAGCTCACCGACTCCGGGCAGGAGGTCGTGCTCGACGAAGAAAGGCCGAAGTTGAACTACGCGACGGAGAACAGCCCAATCGACTGGGACACGTCGAGCGGCTTCACCGACCGGTACAGCTTCATCTCGGAGCTGTGGCGCGGGAAGTTCTCCATCGTGGTCAAAGGCGTCGACAAGACCAACGACAGCGTGGTCGTCGCCAAGATACTCGAGAACAAGCCGGAGACCGAGGTGCAAGTGAAGAGGGAGTACGATTGTCTGAGGAGGTTAAGACACGAGAGGATATCTAACTTGCTGGGAGCGTTCCAAGTGGCGGGGTCGCCCGTGTCGGCGTTAATCTTGGAGAAGCTGCAAGGAGCGGACATCCTGACGTACCTGTCGTCTCGTCACGAGTACAGCGAGCAAGTTGTGGCTACCATCGTCAGCCAGATCCTGGACGGTCTGCAGTACGTGCACTGGCGCGGGTACTGCCACCTGGACCTACAGCCGGACAACGTGGTGATGGCCTCCGTGCGGTCCATCCAGGTGAAGCTGTGTGACTTCGGCTCCGCGCACAAGGTGCACAAGCTGGGGACTAGTGTGCCGCAAGTTGGAGACTTGGAGTACAAAGGTTAGTTCCTCCTTCCTTATATTTCAAATCAAATCAACACTCACTTAATCATTGACATATTTTGTAGAAGAGAAGATATAGTCAAAATAGAAACATGTCGAGTATGAAAAACATCGAACATCTCACAAAAGCAGCATACTTCTGATGATGACCCCTGGTTTCTTAATAAAATGCCTATGATGATCTTTGGTAATTGTTGAAGGAGGGAGAGTGTTGCCAGTTATTAAGAGCCATAGGTGAAACCTATGTCCAGCCGAGGAGCGAGATAGGCTGATGTTAATGATGAAATGATGATAAATAGCTAATTAAAGTTAACGATATCCTATATGCGATGTCATATGTCATATGTCAATGGAATTCCCTGCCAGAGTTTGTGTTTCCTGTGAAGTACAATCCGGGGGTCTTCAAATCGCGAGTGAACAGGTATCTTCTAGGCAAGCGTGCTACATCGTCGATCACTTCTTCACTTAACATCAGGTGAGATAGTGGTCAAACGCTTGCTTATCTTCGGTAAAAAAAAATAAAAAATTCATAGATGGGTTTCTATTTAATAATTTAACTCCAGTGGGTCTAAAGATGTTTCACTTCAAAAACCTAATAATAAATATGTGTTCCTCCCTCCAGCACCAGAGATAATATCGGACGAGCCAGCGTACCCGCAGACTGACATCTGGTCTCTGGGCGTGCTGACGTACATCATGCTGTCAGGCGTGTCGCCCTTCCGTGGGGCTGATGACGCGGAGACCAAGCAGAACATCTCCTTCGTTAGATACCGGTTCGATAACCTCTACAAGGAAATCACGCAGGTAAACACACACTACGTAGTATAGGGCGCCGTCCACCTAGGTGGAGTGATGATATACGCAAGTTGGCTGGCAGCGGTTGGAAACAGAGAGCTGAAGATCGAGCTCAGTGGCATAGGTGAGGCGTATGTCCATCACTGGACAGAGATAGGCGGATGATAATGATGGTGACGAAACACACATAGATACCTAGGTACTACGTTCTTTAAGTCAATGTTCGTACCTTTTTAAACCTCAAAACCGAAATCAACAGCTTTTTGTTCTATCTAAACTAATATTATAAAGAAGAACGATTTGATTTTTGTTTGCTTGTTACAATTTACTACTGAAAACCTACTGGACTGATTTCAAAAATTCTTTCGCTAATGTAAAGCTACATTATCAGCCCGTAACATATATACAAGATGTAACATAAGGGTGTAGTAATACTGAAAGGTGTGTATGTATAGCATGTCACGAATCCTATACCTAAATATCAAACTACAAATCTAAACTTTATTTCACCATACAAAGTTTAAAAATTAATTATTCGCAATATTTTGGACAACCCTAACTGTTTATTCGCTACTGGTCGCCGCCATTTTTCTTCTCTTCCTTTCTCTCGATTGATTTCGTGTTGCTATTGGCTGGCCATATTTCAAGGACATGGCGCTCGTATTCGATTGGCCCGCGGTATTTCAAAGAAGTGATCGTTTCAGTACCCAATTGGCGAGCGGCATTCACAAAAAATGATTTATGGCTTGTCGGTTTCTTTGACCTAAATAATAAATTTTATTTTAAATTATTTTAGTCAATGAATAAGTTTACTACGTGAACTATTATTTATTCTGTGCGTTTACGTCTGCTAATCAGCTTACATTAGGGTTATAAATAGCGAAGTTTTTAGCGAAGCATGTAGATTATACATCAGGCTAGGTATACACAGTTTAAATATTTCTACACCCTTATGTTAAACCTTGTATATAAGTAATATATATAAGTAGTAGTAAGTATTTTATAACCGTATTTTTACGGGTACCGCAACTACGCGGGTAAAACTGCTACTTATACCACAGAATAATGAATAGTGGCTTATACGAGATATATATCGAGTCGTTAGACGCGTATTTTTAACCGACTTCAAAAAAAGGAGGCGGTTTCTCAATTCGACCGTATATATATATATATATATATATATATTTATGTTTGTTCGCGGATAACTTCGTCGTTTATGAACCGATTTTGATTATTCTTTTTTTGTTCAAAAGGAGATATCCCAAGTGTGGTGCCATGGTAATTGTATCGAGGTCTGATAAGTATCTCCAGAGATATTGAGATAAACATCTCAAAATTGGTACTGAAAATGAATAGCTCGGCATTGGAGTCTGTTCTTTTTTAGTTTTTAAGTGATATTATGTTATTATAGAAGCGTATATAATAGGTACCAACAATATTGTTCTATAAGGGAACCAAAAATATAAAAGTATTGAAAAAAGCTTA
Source organism: Cabera pusaria (assembly GCA_954871355.1). Lineage (NCBI taxonomy): Eukaryota > Metazoa > Arthropoda > Insecta > Lepidoptera > Geometridae > Cabera > Cabera pusaria. Next base: position 1,536,129 of record OX940886.1, on the reverse strand, counting down.
GTATGATCGATCATATAAATAATAATAAATAACATATAATTGAAATAAAATGTAGGCTATATAAGCTCTAGGCATACTTACATCATATTATTTGATCTCACATAATTCGATAGTCAATATTAATTACGTTATTACATATGGACACATGGTACATGGTAATAAACGTACCTTTAGTCGAATTTTCTCGACCTAACTTCCAGCGAGTCCGTCTCTCTTTTTTGGGGGTGAGTGCGGGGTGAGGTCGCGATGTTCACTGCGGGCCTCCGCTGGCTGTGCTCGGCTTGATAAATAATTTTATCTCTTATATATTTGAACTAATAATGGTACAAATCCACGATCATTTTAAAACAAATATAACTTAAGTAACTAGGTACTTTGTCGTCCACTACAATATATGATTTCTTTGTGTTCGTACAGGAAGCGACCCGGTTCCTGATGTTCCTGTTCAAGAAGGTCCCCCTGAAGAGACCCTCGGCGGAGGAGTGCTACGAGCACCGCTGGCTCACGCAGAGTGACTTCATGAACAAGAAGAGAGAACGAGCCGTCTTCCTCGGCTCCAGACTCAAGGTAACCTGACTGGACTTTGTTTATAAATTATTACTTAGTTAAAGCTGACCCGATTACGTTGCCTGTCCAAATTTCAGTAAAAAAAACTAAGAACATCAAATCACGCCTTTTTCCCGTTGGAGTAGACTAGTCAGAGACTACTTTCCACAAGCTACGATCCTGACATTCCTACCTCTATCGCCTCTTCTACTTTCATGAGCGCCTTCATACATGCTCGCCGTCTACGGATGCAGGACCACAACTATGACATTCACGTGGTTGACAATGATGACCTCCACGTTATATCCATCTTTTCAATAAGCTATTTTTAACACAGAACTGGTTAGTGCTTGACCAATATCTCACGTGATGTTAAGTGATGATGCGATCGATGATGAAGCGCGCTTACCCAGAAGATACCTTCTATAGGTATAGAAGATACCTACACTGCACGTGGCCCGACACGCACTTGGCGTTTTTTTTTTAAATATCATAAAGGTTAGCGTTTTACCACTATCTCACTTGTTGGTAAGTGATGATGCGGTCTAGAATGGCAGCAACGCTAGGCCTAGAATGGGAACTGGCTCCCATCATCTCATTTCTTAACGATTATTCTTAATGCTATGGAGCTAATTATTACAATGATATTGTTTCAGGAGTTCTCAGACGCGTACCACGAGCGCAAGTCATCGGAAGCCTCTCAGGCGGACACGGTGGGCGCCGCGTTTGGCTCCATGTCCCCACGGATGCTGGCTCGCTCTAACAGCATTCAAGATGAACTACTCACCAACTTTGCCAGCCATTGACACCTCACCTTCACTTTACAGGAGTTACGGTTTTACTCGACTTCTACTTATTAATTTCTCATATATTATTACAGTGTAACTTTTATCACACAAAAGCTAATTGCTATTATTGCATCACCTCATTTTTTCGTCCTTCTATCGCATGTCTCCGATGCGTTAGCTTGATTGGTGGATATGATGTTAGACATTTAGGTCTAGCTGTGATTGGCGGACGCTTCCGCAGCCATATTTGTATACATACTAATGTGTCATGTCAACTACAGTCATAGTAGCTAGCTACCACAGATACACATAAACAAAAAGTTTCACTTGCATCGTTGTTTTATAAAACCACACCAAACTTTTTACTTAGGTACCGATTGTGGTCAAACGCTTTTCCTAAATAAAGAAAAGACTGCATTAATCATTGCTTAAGTTGAACTAAAATATAATGCAGAATGTCGAATAATGCCGTTTTAGAATCGCCTGCGCTATAGGTGACTTTATGAAGCTTACTTTGACACTTAAAAGTATCGGACAGATTTATCGCTTACATTTATTTTGATTTGGCAGTCGATGATAAAAGATAAGTATTGGTTGATATTTTAAGACGCTCAAGTTTTATATAATATTTTTAACGTATTAAAAAAGAAAATGTTAGATAAACTTACTTTTTGTTTAATAAATAAACATTAAAGTGATGTGCTAACAACTTTCCCTATTTGAGATCAACTAATAAATATTTTTATTCGATTGTTTGACTGTGAATACGATAATGTCTGTTAACTTAGAAAGCAAAACTTCATTACTTTATGGAACTTAAAATGCTAACTTATTATTGCGTAAGTTGAGTAAAACTGTAACTCCAAAACAATTAAATTTAAGTAAGCACTTTTTGCCAACGTCACTTTTCATACAATTCATGTACATTTTTCACCAAATGAATTTCTAGTCATGAAGGAAATTTTGTTACGATACATTTTGTTACTGTTAAGCTATTTATTGTATACAATTTTTTACTCTATTTATACTAATTGGTAACCCGATGCTCCAGTATTAATAAATTTAATAAAGAGCATTGACTATATATTGAAGTTTTACTTTGAATATTTCCAAACCACCATGTTAAGACGTTCGTTCAAAACCACCACAAATCCTCTACAATTTTGCAAAACATATTTGGGTTTTATTATATTTTTATTACAAGCTTTATCTCAACTTCACGGTGAATTTGTTCATCTTGTCATCTTGGTGTTCTCATCGTTTGTTTCATCACAACCCTTGCGGTTGATTTGCGAGCAACTTCCAGGGGTTCAATTAAGCTGAAATTTTGCATACATGTGTAAATCGCGTGACAATGCAATATTATGATGACATGGTGCTGATCTGATGATGGAGCTGGAAGGTGGCCAAAGTAACACCTTAACTATACATGTTACACCCGTCGTGTTTGGGCTCGTTGGTCTTGACTTACTCTGGTCCTAGGTTATGTTAAAGCTTGTATTTAAAAAGGTTTTTTTAAATATTACTTTTTAACAAATTACTTTCAGTGGATATGAGAGCTTTTGATCCTCACCTCCTCAACTAGGGCTTTATTATTCCTATTGTCACCGTTGAGTATTTGAGTGTGACGTTAAGTACGTAAGTACTGATGTTAAGTGATGATGAGGTCTAAGATAGAATCAAGCTTGTCTGGAATCGGAAGACGGCACTGGACAACTGATTTTAGTCAAATCCACAGAACGCAATCGCCATAACGCGTTTTACTTACTGGCTGGGACCGTAGGTACATCATGTCGGAACTCAGTGATCCGAATGACGATATGTCTTTGTCCGGTGGATGGTTCGAGACACGTCAGGAGACTACCACCAGTGGTCCTCCATTTAGTAGAATCAGGTCAAAAAGCTCTTTAGAGCATTCTCCGACGAAAATACGGTAGAAGATGCTGAGCTGAGCTGATCATGACCTTGTCTCAGCTCGGGCAAGAGGGAAAAGGTAGATAGGAGAATCTGAATACTTGACTTTATCCTACAGAACAAGGTAACTAGATACGGGAAACATCATCGGTCATTCCCGGAAAACGATAATAGATTATAAACATGGCTGCGTATGGATGGTACTTACTAGTGGAATAGATAACACTGAAAGTTCTACTTCAAAATCATTATATTTAAAATACAAATTAATTCAAAATTTAAATTTTAAACTTTCGCGATTAGAACCCATAGTATACATATTAAAATAACGGGACCTTTCGCGCTCAATTCCGCTAAAACATTAATTTTATTTAACTCGCCGTTTTGACCAAGTTGCATTGATCGTGGTCACAAGAGGACTGCGTCTCGTGACCACGATCAATGAGTTAAATAAAATGAATGTTTTAGCGCGATAAGTCCCGTATTTTAATATCTATAACTATATGTTCAAAATGTTCTAGAAATAAGATGTGAATATGTTTGCAACTGGCACGTTCATTACTTGCTACGAGAAATGCACTAATAACCGGTGGAACACGGCGTCTCTTGCGATTTTATTATTTTTGATAGATTAGGTACAGGTTAACATTACAAAGCAAGCATAGTGATTGAACCAAACTAATATGGTTCTGTATATTTTATTTAAAAAAAAATATGGTTATACCTGTTTGTTAGATACTTTTACACAATTTAAAACAATAAGGAGTTCCAGGGGACAATTGGAAGCGAAGTTGAAAAAAAATGTGTAAGATAATAACAATGGAAAGTAAAAGTCAAGAACATGGAAGCACAGTTTTACCTATATATATAGCTCAGATATCAACTTATGGCCTGTAAGATTATATTCGATTATGCCTACGATGCTTACAAAAAGTTGATATACGATACGAGTACCTCTGTTCGCGGTTTTGATTGGATGAGATTTATAGTTTTGACAGCGTTTGTCCACAGCGCCGGCACCGGCACGTCGCCGTGAACTAGATTTTTTCGGGCCGGTTTGAAAATGACGTTCCGGCGATCGTTTGTCCACCGCCACCGGTCCCGGTGGTTTAGCTGTCATGCGTGGCAGATGCGTTTCCATAGAAATAAAACAAACAACGTCACACAAAAAAACAATAACCGATCGAACGGCGCCGGGCGCCGGCAGTGTGTGGGCAAGATCAAACGTGTTTTGTATTGCGAGCCAATGCCGGCACATCGGCCCGGCAAAATCTCTGGCCGATTTCTAGCGGTCGCGCCGCTCTACTTGAAATGTCGGCGGCCGGGATGACGTCAACCGGCGCCGGTCATGCGGTGGACAAGCTGCCATACTATACATATGTAACGCTACTTCGGCGCCGGCATTTCGTTGCCGGTGACGTCCCGGTGCCGGTGCTGTGGACAAACGGCCTGAGTGTACATACGCGAAGTCGATCCAGCAGCGTATACGTCACAGTCGCATAAACATTACACCATTTATAATATTTTTTTATGCTCAATACTTAGACAAGCGATTGACCACTAGGTATCTCACCTGATGTTCAGTTAAGTGACGATGTGGTCCAAGATGTAGCACACTTGAAGATACCTATTCACTCGCGTCTTGAAGACCCCCAGGTGGTAGTTATCGGGAAACACACTCAGGCAAAGAATTAAGAAGAATATAATTTGGAATTAGGTAAATCCATATAATATAATAATAACCTATACTATAGTCATAGAAAAGATAATAATACTAGGTATAGAACGGACACTGTGCCCCCCACCAATCGGAGCTTCCTCACCTCACCTCCGATTCTGGAGCTATCGAGGAGCTAGGCTGAGCAAGGACGCCACACGCGGACGATTACAGAACAATACTACTCACGGGGAGAAGAACATCAACTTCATACATTTATGTTGAGACCAGTAGACACCGCAGGTTTAAATTTACGTAGGTTTATAATACGTTAGGTATTTAATAAACACCTATGTTAGTATACCTACCTACATATTCGTATTTTAGAATTTAATTTTATAAATGAAATAACGATTTATACTCGTGCGTAAATAACGCTTAGTTTGTAAAATATTTAAAAAAACTTTCACGTTTAAAATTTTTATAACACAATTAGGAACTTGATGTAGGTAGGTACGTAGTATTCATACGACGACGCAGCGACTGCACCGAGTGCAAGATATCAGCGAGTACAGACGTCAATACACTTGATAATGGAGTCTCAAACCATCATGAATAACCGACCAAGTGCGTGTCGGGGCACGCGCAGTGTAGGGTTCCGTAGTACCCTGTTATTCAATCAAGTCTTTACCCGTTATAAACAAGCAACTAGGTACTCCGTCTTTGTCACTTTAAAGGATTTATTCTAAGGATTTTGTATTTGGTACAAAATTATCCAACACCCAAGTTCAACGACTATTACTGCTAAACTAATAAAGTTATCTCAACCGCTATAGCCTTTAAATTTCATAAAATGTGCTATTATCACGATTTTCTCCAGATTTTCCAAGCCAGCCGTTTGCCTTTTAGAAGGAGGGGGGGGGGGGGACGGGGGGTTTCCCTAGCTACTCGTGGGAACGCAATGGAGAACAGAAATCTTTCTTCTCATTTATATGGCGGCGACGTGGTTCGCCACCCGTCACGTCTCGTTTCCCGTGGGGGCAAAAAGTGGGCTGCAGAAAGCCACTTTGCTACGTTGAATGTTAGAGGAGGGATGGATGATAAGATTGAAGAAGTATGCGAAATGATGAGTGAAAGGCGGATTGATGTGCTTTGTGTGAATGAAACTAAGCGGAAAGGTTGCGACACCACCACGCATGGACCCTACACAGCCTATTGGTCTGGAGTTCCACATACCAGCAGAGGTTGTCAGGGAGTTGGTGTACTGCTTTCCGCTAGAATGAATGAATGTGTGACTGGCTTTGAATGTGTGAGTCCAAGACTCCTCTGGGTGAGGTTGAAGGTGGGTCTAACGCGCTTCTTCATATTCGGGGCTTATGCTCCACAAGATGCGCGTTGGAACGGTTCCACTACAGCCCAAACAAAGAGGCAGGAGTTTTGGGATAGCATGAAAGATGTTTTGAGTAAATGAGAGCAAAATGAAAGAATAGTAATACTAGGCGACTTTAATAGCTGGGTAGGTGTGAAGCGTGATGGATATGAAAGTGTGTTGGGAAGGTTCGGCGATGACAGGGTAAATGAAAACGCGGAAAGTTTGCTTGAAGTATGTCTGGGGTATATAATCTTGTGGTAACAAACACTTGGTTTGACCATAAGAAGATCCAGACGAACATTAAGTTTTTCTGGAAGTCCATAAGGTCAGCCAGAGGAAATCTCAATACTTCGCAACTTGACAAAGTCAGAAATCAGGATGGAAGTATTGTGAGCGGAGAGGAATGCGTTCTAAAGAGATAAAAGGAATATTTTGAAAGTTTATTTGAAAAGGAAGATATGCAAGTACTAGTGACAACTGGTGTCGCGAATGAAGATAGCGATGGAAGTGATATCAGCATGGAAGAGATTATGACAGCGTTGAAAAGTATGAAATCGGGTAAGGCTGCAGGGTATGACAGGATTTCGGTCGAGATGCTGAGGGCTGGACAAGGTGTGGTAGCGAGTCAACTGTATCGTCTTTTTAACCTTTGCTGGGGGAACGGGATTGTACCAGGAGACTGGTGCAAAGCCGTCATTGTACCGCTATACAAAGGAAAGGGATCACAGCAAGACTGCAAAAACTACCGCGGCATTAGCTTACTCAGCATCGTCGGGAAATTGTATGCAAAGGTGTTGATTACAAGAGTGACGGATGAAACTGATAAAAAAATGTGGGATGTACAAGCAGGTTTCAGGAGAGGAATGGGATGCATGAATCAGGTCTTTTCCTTACAAAGCATAGCCGAAAGATGTTTGGCCAAAAGCCAAAAGGTCTATTGCGCATTCGTAGACTTGGAAAAGGCCTATGACAGAGTGGTGAGGAGTGAATTGTGGTCAACATTGTCTATGTATGGGGTGGGCAGCAGTTTGATACGAGCACTTAAATCACTCTATGAGGGTTCCAGTGCTTGTGTCAGAATAAACGGAGCGTACACGGACTGATTTAACATCGAAAAAGGTGTTAGACAGGGATGTGTTGCATCGCCAGTGTTGTTCAACCTATTCATAGACAATTGCTTGACAGATCTGAATGAAAGCGTGTACGGATTAAGAATGAATGATTTAACCATCAAATGCCTCCTATACGCTGATGATCAGGTGATATTAGCATCATCGGAGGAGGAGTTGCAAAGGATGGTTAATATTATGCATGATGCCTTAAAAAGGAAAGGGATGAAAGTGAATGTAAGTAAGACCAAAGTAATAGTTTTTGAAAGAGAAGAAAGAATGACAAATTGTAAGGTTACGATTGAAGGAGAGAGTGCAGAACAAGTGAAAGAGTTTGTGTACCTGGGTTCTAAGTTTACGAGAGATGGTAAGTATGAATGTGATATTGAGCGAAGAGTTTTGGCTGGAAACCAAGTCAGTGGGGCACTGCATAACTTTATGAGAAGTCAGAACGTGTCTAAAAAAGCACGACTGGCTGTACAAAGGTTGGTTCCCACACTCATGTATGGTAGTGAATGCTGGGTATGGCAGAAGAAGCATCAAGTAAAATTAATGCTGTAGAAATGAGAAGTTTGAGAAGTATGATTGGAGTGACTCTGATGGATAAGGTGGAGAACAGCATGATAAGGGAATGTTGTGGTGTGGTAGAAGATGTGGTACAAAGATTGAGAAAGGGATGCTTAGATGGTTTGGACAATCTAGAGAGGATGGGTGAAGAAAGACTGACGAAACAGATTTATGAGACGAGTGTGAATGGGGCAGCCGGTAGAGGCCGACCTAGGCGAACGTATCATGACCAGATCGGAGACGTTTTAAAGAAAGGCCAAGTCAAATGTACATATAACCGGCGAGCATGTATGAAGGCGCTCATGAAAGTGGAAGAAGCGAAAGAGGTATGTCAGGATCGTAGCATGTGGAAAGAAGTAGTCTCTGCCTACCCCAACGGGAAAAAGGCGTGATTGTATGTATGTATGTGAAAATGAAGTAGGTTCTTTAACAAGTAATATGATCTGCACCTATGTGCTTAAATTTTGTGTGTATTTTATCATATTTATATTTTATTTATTATATTCGCATAATATTTTAATCGATTTTGATATATATTTTTGGCATAGTACCACCCTGGGTTACTATTTGTTTAACATTCGTGGAAGCATTATTTCATTCCGTGTCCCTACATTTACTTAAGTACATGGATAATGGTAATGTGACCTGTTTTTTTTTTCTTTTAAGCTAGCGTTTGACTACTATCTCACCTGTTGGTAAGTGATGATGCGGTCGAAGATGGTAAGCACGCTAGGCCTAGAATGGGCACTGGCTCTCAAGGATAGCTGCCGGAACACATAGATGTTATGGCGACAGATTTTCTAACTTGAGGGTGGTAGCTGGCCAGGCGGACACTAGATAGTGTCCTACCACCATGCGGGGATTGTTGGTTTCTTAACGATGTTTTTTCTTCACCAGAGAGGGCCACTGTGAAAAGCGCAAATAAATTATTCGACAGAAAAATCCATTGGTGCATGGCGGTTTGAACTCGGTACCTCTGTCATCAAAGCCAACCGTTCTCTCGATTACGCCACCGGGACCTCGAACATTTATAATATATACCTTGACCTTTATAAATTATACCTACATTCAAAATTATTGCAGTGAATATATAATGAAATATGACTGTTTATGTTATATATACACTATTTATTATCACGCTTTTGGAGTATTACTTTTATATACTTACATATAATAGTTATTTAAACATCTACATTGTTCTAGATAATTCAATATGAAACTGGAAGCATACATAATATCCCTTTAAAAAAATCAGAACTACTACTCAATCATAATTTGAGTAACACTACAATTATTATTAATAAGTACGAAAAAAGAATGACAGGTTGTACAGTGACGATTGAAGGAGAGAGAGTGGAACAAGTGAAAGAGTTCGTGTACCCGGGTTCCAAGTTGACGAGGGATGGTATGTATGAAAGTGTTATTGAACGATGAGTTTTGGCAGGAAACCAAGTGAGTGGGGCACTATAACTTTATGAGCAGTCAGAATGTGTCTACAAAAGCGCGACCGGCTGTATATAGGAGTGTTGGTTCCCACACTCATGTATGGTAGTGAATGCTGGGTATGGCAGAAGAAGCATGGAAGTAAAATTGGAATAATTAAAATGCTGTAGAAATGAGAAGTTTGAGAAGTATGATTGGAGTGACTGATGGATAAGATGGAAAACAGCGTGATAAGGGAATATTGTGGTGTGGTAGAAGATGTAGTGACAAAGATAGAGAAAGGGATGCTTAGATGGTTTGGACATCTAAAGAGGATGGATGAAGAAAGACTGCCGAAACAGATTTATAAGACGAGTGTAAATAGGCGAGCCGGTAGAGGCCGACCTAGGCGAACGTATCACGACCAGATCGGAGACGTTTTAAAGAAAGGCCAAGTCAAAAGTACTTATAACCGGCGAGCATGTATGAAGGCGCTCATGAAAGTAGAAGCGAAAGACGTGTGTCAGGATCGCAGCATGTGGAAAGAAGTAGTCTCTGCCTATCCCCAACGGGAAAAAGGCGTGATTATATGTATGTTAGTATGTATTATGGTGCATTAGGTATAGGCAAGTATAATGTCACCTCTTTCGTCATAACTATAAAACTAAAATTCATTCTGTAGTTTGTTAGATTTTAAAAAGTTATTTTATTACACGATGGAACAAGCAAGACGCTCACCTGGTGGCAAGCATTGAAATTGCTAACAGCAAACACTGTGGCACGCAAAACTCTTTATCGCCAGAATTTTGTATTTGATGCTCATCACATTTGTTCATATTTATAGATGGAATTGAATAGATATCAGGACCTGAGATCTTAAGGCAATTTGCTCATCATTTATTTTAAACTATAAACAATACTTAATACATGACAGTGCCAAGTTGCACATTACAAAACAATGTTTTCTAATTTTGTTTCAATTTTCGTCACAGCCAACTTAAACCTCCAAATAGAGTCAAAATCACTTGAACTAAACCAAACTTGTGTATTTTAAACACAAATTTATTTTCTAGTCATTGTTCAAGGATTGTAAAAGCTGAATGATGGTTGTAATCAGTAATACCATAGTAACATATACATACTTAGATAGTTATCTAGAACAGGGATTCCAAAACTGGGTTCTGCGGAACCTCCTTCCATAGAATAATCACCAGAGTTCTGCCAAAATTATTTATTATTAGCTATATTTGAAAATAGCGCAAAATAAGTGATGAGAAGGACTCATTACTTTTATGTAAATAGATAGGTAGTTAGCAAGCATTCAGCCCGGAACTATGTATGGTCCAGCAGTGCACGTAGCCAGAGACAATACGCAACCATTTGATATGGGGTTCCATAAAATAAAAGGTATTTAGTTATTATGTTTCTTTGAAGTGTTTCACACTTGATTAAGTAGTCATAGATGGCGCCACCAATGCATAATTGGGTTAACAAAATGCAATCCACTAATTTCGTCGTAAAGATACTTCGCACCGTGGCTTAATTGGCAAAGCACCGGAACATGTCATTCCGGAGGTTGCGGGTTCAAGTCCCGTCGGTACGATGAAATTTTGGATTGTGTTTAACAAGGTATTTAGTTGGTGTTCTTACTTTAAAGTTTAGGAACCCTTGATCAAGAACACTAATAAAATAACAACTGTTTATGTAGTCAAAATACACGGGTATAGAATGCTGAGAATAGCAATAAATTATATTATTCTGACTTACATACATTTATTTTAATTATATTACATACATTTTACAGAATAAATAATAAATTGAAAGCCAGTTTCATTCTGAATCATCTAAATAAATTGTTGATTTCATTAAAACAGTTCATGTCGTTTTCTACCGAGTATAAAATGACTGGAGGAGAGGCCATTTTCATCTTTTGTTTTTAGCAATATATTCCTGTACTTTTGCTTGGAAGTCCACTTTGTTCTTACTGTACATCTCAGCTGCTTCTATGTTCAGAGGATCCTCAAAGTTTAGGAGATCCTGGGAATAACGAAATTGTAATTATTATATCATGCTTAGTAATGCATATATATGATACAACCTTAATAATAATTGAAAGATACTTATATCAATGAAGAAGTAACATTTATATTATTACTAGCTGATACCCGCGACTTCATTCAAGTACTGTACACCTAGAATGTAGTAGCCTATGTTCATCCTCACGCTATAAAGTATCTCCTAGTTAAATAAACAACAAACAGACAGAGTGACAGAGTTACAAACGATTTGAAATATTAGTATGGATTGTATTATTATATTATATTATTAGAAAATAATATCGTTTAAAAACTAAAAAACAACCGACTTCAATACCGCGCTATTCATTTTCAGTACCAATTTTGAGATGTTTATCTCAATATCTCTGGAGATACTTATCATACCTCGATAAAATTACCATGGTACCATTCGAACAAAAAAAGAATAATCGAAATCGGTTCATAAACGACGAAGTTATCCGCGAACAAACATAAAAAAAAATAAAATAAAAAAAAAAAATATATATATACGGTCGAATTGAGAAACCTCCTCCTTTTTTTGAAGTCGGTTAATAAAGAGGTACACATTTTAAGAGTTTTGCTTGAGCTTCTTACTTTAATTTAATAGATAGCATACAATTAGTGCTGGACATAGGCCTCTCAAATTGCACTCCACTGAGCACGATCCTCGTAGTTGGAGAGGCGTATGCTCAGCAGTGGACTAGTATAGGCTGACGATGATAAGTAAAGTTTTTATGTTATACTAGCTGTCCTGACAGACTTCGTTCTGTCAAAATAATAGTTAATATTAAAATTAAAATAATATATGTATTAAAAAAAATATTTTTTTTATTAAATCTTTCCATGTGCCTTAATGAACATACAAAAAAAAATTGCTGAATTTGTCGAGCTGTTCATGAGTTTTGCGCTTAGCAACATTCATTATTATTGTTGGAGAAGATTAAATAAGACCTATCAAGTCAGTAGTAAACTCTATTCTGTTTGTTTTATTGTATTCCGATTTTAAAACATATTCTGTGTGAATTGTGATGTCTGTCGTGTGTCACTTAACTTCATATAGAAAAACTACTAAGCTGTATATTTTTCTATTAAATTGTTTTATCATCTTTATTCTCATATTTTATTGGTTATTATTCACCGGACCACATAACCCAACAATTATTTATATAAATAGATTTAAATGAGTTGAAACCCTCAGCTTTGGCTATTCTTGCTAGCTATTTGCTGCACTGCAATAGATTCAGAATTTGAGTTCTAACAAACTACAAGTTTTGCTCTTATTATTTATGTTACAGGTATATTAATGGCATTTCCCATAGATAATTTCAGCTTAATCAAGGTACTTAGCCATACAATAAAAAAAACATTCAAACTGATTTTACCATTTATATTTTATTTTTATTTATTTATTTATATTTATATATTGATGGTGATGCATCTGCAATTGATATTTATATGCAACATTCTTCTCTATGACTTCTATTACTAGTATAAAATTAAATCTAAGCTACTTACAGTAAATAAGGAATTGAGCCCCCAAACTACATCTTTTATTCTTCTAGTGGGTGCCCAGCCGTGCTCGTCTATAGAAGTCTGCCGGAGCAAGGACAGGCAGATGTCTCCATCCACGTTAATGTTAGGGTGCCATAGACTAGTTAGACATTTCACACGGGGAGGCTGAAAATGAGCATCAGTACTTATTATTTTAAATATCTTTGATTGTTACATTTTAAATTCTTCCAGTGTCATAATAATGTATGCTAGATATGTTACATACATTAAGCAGTAGTTACACGATGTGATGTCAGTTACAAAACAAGTACAGTTTTGCAATCATCGGTTACCTTCTGTGTAATGAAATAAATCATATGGTCAATATTTGATCATTTAGTTGGAAATATGAGAAGAGAATAAAATAGAATACGTTAATAGAGAATTGGAAGATATTACAAGCAGTAATATAGATTAAAAATGAGGATTTGAATGTGAAATAACAACTTACAGCCATATTATAGTCCTCAGTCACAAAAACACTAAATTTGAACTTCCCTCCATGCCAGTAACCTTCATCTGGCACTACAGTCAATATGAACTCATTCAAAACGTTCGGGTCTTCAAAGTGAACACTACAAGTCATTGGAAGATTCTCATTCATCTCTTGAATTTCTTTTATTAGCAATTTATCCCGTATAGATATCCTCCGCACGGGTTCAGGTGTCACAGTCACACCATTACTAGGCTCCGTGTGCTCTTTCTTTAATTTTCTATTAAGCGTAATCATTTTATTATTTTAAATTAATATTATCACAATCCAGTTCACAACATAGCAACGAAAAAACAATTAAAATCACGACACAAAACACACAAAATACAAATTTTAATTTCATGAATCGATTTGTCCTGTCCCTTGTCAGTTGTCACTTTTTTGTCATGTTTCGAAAATACTTGGCAGTGACAACTAAGTAACTTTGACAGTGACGTCCTATATTTTTCAATTTTATTAGCATCGTAAGTCATTATTATGGCACAAAATAATTAATATATTCATGTTTATTATAGCTAAATTTAATTAAATATTGCATTAACTTGCGTTTGTTTTGCATTACTTTAGCTGCATGCTGTTAGCTTCGTTCGTTGGGAATACAATATCTCAAAGTAGGAAATGAATAAACTGACCAAGTGCAAGTCGGACTCGCACTTGTAGGGTTCCATAACACAGTACACATTTTACCTCTTTAGAAGTGTCTATCTTTCAAATGATTGACTTTGAGAAAAAAATTGTTTTAGGAAGGTGAATGTAATTTTTAAAGACCTATCTATAGACACCCTGCACGTATAGGTTGGATAAATATTTCTTTGGTTAATTTCAGTTCCATGTATGGGAAGCACCCCCTTCACCATAATCAGCCGGTATCAGTCCACTGCTGGATATAGGCCTCTCCCAAGTCATGCCACTGCCCACTGCTTTGTGAATGTCGTCGCTCAACCTGGTCACAGGGCGTCGTACGCTACGTTTACCGATTCGCGGTCTCCACTCTAGAACCAGTAGAAGAGCCGACCCCTCTCCCAAAATCTTTTATGTTTTAAATTTTTGTATAAAAATCGTAAAGTGGTTTACAGTGGTACACCTACCTACCAAGTTTCAACTGTGTAGTCTAAACTAGCTAAAAGCCGAGCTTTGTGAGTGCTCGCGTAGTTTTTCTGCCTGGTCTAAAATTATTATTTTAAAAGGCAGTTTTTTTAATATTAAATGGCGACTCTGCCCGACACTGGCAAAAAATATGCCAAACCACCAACCACTCAAATGTCCCCAGGGGCAAAAAAAAACCTACTACTCTAACAGATGCATAAAATTTGCCATCACATTATTGTATTATGGCATCACATAAGGCATAAAAACACTTTTTGGAATCGCCAACTTAATCTGCCAGAGTTACAATTTTGTCCCAAATCTGCCTAAATGGCAAAAATCTGCCACAAATGGTCACTGTTACCAGACGTCATTTGAATAACAGAAGTCAATTCTTTAGATTTCCAACAGATGGCGTTAGTAACCAAACATTATGTTCGCAGCGAAGTTCATTCTTTGATCTTCTAACGGATGGCGTTCGCGTAAGTAGTACAATAATATTCTATCCCAGAAACAAAATTGTAATTCTTTATTTTTTTAATGTAATAAAATGAATTGTTTTTTGACCGATAACACATCTTTATGTGAATTTAAATTGCTATGTTAACGCACAAATCCATAGGCGTGATAGTTTTTCAGTAAAGTGTACCACAAAAGTGCTCAGGTTGTGGGATAGTGTTAGGAATGATCGAAATAAAATGGTTGTGACATACGGGACGGACAGACTGACAGACAGACAGACATGACAATTGACGAATCTATAAGGGTTCCGTTTGCCATTCGGCGACGGAACCCTAAAAACTTGACACTGGCTAAATACACTAATCGTGTGGAGCCATCATGAAACAAAAATAAAATGATATCATTTATTACCCTTTGTCAATGTCAATTGTCATTGTTGGATTGGTTGGAAATGTTGGAATAGGATTTCTGACTCATATAGTAATCTGTGAATAGTATTTGTTGTTGTGAAATTGTGAATGTATTTTCTTTTCACTGGATTTTGGAAAAATAAATAAAATTTAGTTTAGTTTAATTAAGTACTTTTGTCTGATTGTGATATTAGCCCGTTTGGAAGTATGGCAGAAATAGCTTGGCCTTGGCAGTATAACTTCCCGCCCTTTTTTACGTAAGTAAATACCAATTAATTACACAACTGTATAACTTTTTGAAACAAGATGGAATTACTGGGTTGCGCATGGAATTACATCAACGAAGGCAATGTACATGTAGTCTTACAGTTGAAAAACACCGAGTACGTCCTCCGCCTTACCAAGGAGGCCGGAGAGAATTCCATAAACATTATGGACGTTCGCAACTCTGTATTTTTCGTGAACCTTATCATGGTTCCCCTACTCCATCTCCAATTACATCATCATCTTGAAATTATTGAGTTGCCAGAACGTGATCTGTCCGACCTAGGGAAAATACTGCACCTTCTGCGGCCAGAACACAGAAGATTCAAATCAAAATTTTGTCAAATAGCATTAAAAACTCAAAATCTGACAATGCTCAGCCCAACCTGTAACTCCAACTACTGCGTTGAAATTAAACCTAAAGAAGGTTTTATATCTACAAATCTTCGAAATCTATCTCAGTGTTATTACTGTCTAAAACAACTTCTGAAATTGCAATTATGTGAGATACAGGAAAAGAGCTGCTACTGTCCCATAGATCTATTTTCTGGTGAAATTCATCGAATGAAACTTGCTCTCATTGGCCTCATTAGAAATCCACAGAACAATTTTAAACTATTCAAAGATGGAATAGTAATTTACAATGAAACATCAAGTGTTGAAGACTTCAGCGATATTGTTAAAAATATGAGCATTTTTGAAAGCAAGAACCTATTTATAGACTTTCTTGTACAAACCCTGCTAATTTCTGAAAATGAAAACATCACTCTCACCGAGACACAAGCTGTTACAGAAATTAAAACAAGCAGTTGCTTGGAATCAAATAAGTTGCAAATGTTCCAAAACAGTTTACTTTACAAATTACTGCGAGTACAAAAGCTTTCAGAACATTTAGATGTAAATGTGAAAGCGACTAGAGGACAAAAAAGAGAATATGTAGACAAATTGCTTCAAGGAATTAAAGAGAGAGACCTTAATTTAAACTTGGAGCTAGATAGACAGGAGTTTATAAAGAAGGCAGATCCTACTCATTTAGGAATGATATCAGCTGTAGCCAAGGATTGTTCCATAATGATATGCTTCGCACCAACTTATGTTGAAGGACAGAGTTATATCAAAATAGGAAATCAAAAGGTACCTTACAGAGTGTCAGTTACAGATCTAGAACCAAAAAACCTTGAATCTCTGTTCAAAAGACAAAACACTGAAAGTAAACTTATAGGTATTAATCAGAAATCTTGCTGAGTTATGATTGAAGAAGATTTATGAAGTTTGTAAGTATTGGTTAAGAGGTTTTGAATTTACCGTCTAAAAATTATGTTTATATCTTAGACATCATCATCATAAGCAGCCTATCTCTGTCCACTGCTGGACAAAGGCCTCTCCTTTGGCACGCCGCTGAGCTCGATCTTCAGCTCTTCGTTTCCAGCCACTGCCCAGCCAGATTGCGTATAGTTATCTTAGACATAGTCAAACAATATTGTTTTATTTTTGTTTTTATAAATACCTGATGTATAAAGAACAAAGGTGACTTATTCTCTTGAAATCTGCTCATACATGGCACCCCTGCCCTGATGGTACTTTATTATTAACTGGCTGCACCCTGCTGCAGGATTATGAGAAGACTAAAGTGACACTTTGTGTGTAAATAAATAATTATTACTGCATATAATATTGTACTTTTTCCGAATGTACTGAAATATTAGCAATTTACTGTCTTGAAAATGGTAGCCCTACTTATGAGCTAATTCTATTCGAACTTCACTATTTGAACCGAACCTTTCCAATGTTTCCAGAATCCAACCTCACACAGAAACAAGATCCAAACAACTAGAAGCATGGCATCATCTAATTACAGAATACTTCAAGGCAAACAAACTGTCCATGCTTGATGTAAGGGAAGCTCAGAATTACCCTCTATTCAATAACCCAGCGATTAATAGGAAGCTATCCCAAGAAGCAGTGGTGACTATTCTAGAAGATATGGCGAAGACTGGTCGGTCAGCACCCATGGACAAGAATAAAACCGTGTGGGAGGTTTACTGGCATTCCCTGGATGAGTGGGGTAATATGGTGTACAATTGGGCCAGTAGCAATGGACTGAACAACACTGTTTGTACACTCTTTGAGCTGAGGGAAGGCGAGAATACTGTAGATGAAGGTAAGCTGTTTTTTTGTTGTTTATATACCTATTTGGTTACAGGTTTGTTTTGTTAAATATCTGGAGATAAGCAAAAAATACATGAAATACTGCAAAGTTGAACTAATTATTGTATAGTATAGTCAAAATCTGTCTGTTGCTTTTACAATTATCACTACAATCATTAGCTTCACCAGTAGAAGACCTATGACAACCGAGGGATAAAAGTGAATTTATAATATGTCACGTCCACGCCCCCTCCTTGTCTTATTTCTTTTCTATCTGGCCTAACGCCTAAGGCCCCTCGCCCACGGCGACTTTTTGTAGCGATGGTGTTGCGCGTTTCGTAAACGTGCGATGGCATCGCTACTAACGCGCGTTAGTCGCATTTGCAACGCACTGCTTCTGTAGCCAATGCACTACTAACGCGCTACAGCATCGCGACTGTATCGATTTAAACGCGCGACTGTGTCGGACGACATCGGGGAGAGATCGGAGGGAGGGTGGCGCGTGAGTGGAGAACCGAGCATCAGTGCAATATGTTTGCATCGCGACAGAAGCGGAGCATCTGTTGCGATGCAAACAGTAGCGAATGCAACAGAAGCGCGACAGTATCGCGTTTGCATCGCGACTGAACCGTGGTGTGGGCGAGGGCAAATAGCTAGCGACCGCATCGCGACTGTATCGATGCGAACGCGCGACAGCATCGCTACAACGCCTAAGATAAAAAAAACGATTCATGTCTTTACTCATGTCTTCACCCTCAGTGTAACAAAAGGGGTGATAGAGGGAATAGTATTTTGTTTTTAACTGACCGGCATTCACTCGCGTTTATTTTTCGGATTATGCTCCGACCGGTTTCGACTCGGTTTTAGGGTCTTCGTCCCGGGAGCGGCTAAGAGAGCTGTGACTCGCGGCGTGCCGCACGAGCTTCCCAGCGCGACTGGGAAGTCGGAATGCCGGTCAGTAAAAAACAAAATATGAATTTCATAACGAGGGAATAGTTGTTTAATATTCCAGGGTGATTTTAACGACAGCAAGATTATTATATTGCAAATATTACCACTCCCGTCTACTACAGTCACTGTTTTCCGTACCTTATTATGTTTTTATTTTTCAGAATTCCACGGCCTAGACATGAACATACTGACCAAAGCGCTGAAGTCGTTAGAAGCTAAAGGCAAGTGTGAGTTGATGGAATTTGATGATAATCAAGGTGTTAAGTTCTTCTGATATTTGTTATCTAATTTCTGTGTAAGAATATTGTAAGTACACCATATTTTACCATGTTAAATGCATTTGTTAAGTTGTAATTTTATAATGTTAGAATATATGAATTTATATTACTCTTGCAGTATTATTTGCATGTTTATTTATTTTTTTAATATCATATAGGATAGCTCTTGACCACTATCTCACTTGTTGGTAAGTGATTTATGTGATAGTATCTACACTTTTTTGTAGAGAAACCATCTAAAGTCTAAACACTATGCAGGCAAGACTGTGTGGTTAACAGACAGATGTCATTAGACAGCCTGCAGTAAAGCCTTATGGGTTTTCTTAGACCTGGGGCCTTATTCAGTATGACCAATGAGATAACGCGTTCCTTAACGCGCCAGGCTACGTTATTGAAAAATTGTATTCTGTATGCCACACGATAGGTAAATTATACAAAACGCGCGCGTTACACGTCCTCATATGTCACGATATTTTGACAGCTCAAAACGCACTCATAACCTTACCCTACCGCGTTTTAATTGGCATAGAGAATACCATAACGCGGAGACAACGTAACACGGCACGGTAAGACTTTAAAATGGTCATACTGAATAAGGCCCCAGTAAGACCAAAGTTGGTGGTCTGTTTATGTAGCACTCGCTGTGTCCCGCAGTTTTACCCGCGTAGACATCGTTCCCGTCGGAATATCGGGATAACAAGTACCCAATGTGTTATTACAGGGTCTAGGCTATCTACATACCAAATTTCAGCTCAATCGGTTCATTAGTTTTAGCGTGAAGGTGTAACAAACATCCATACAAACATTCGCATTTATAATATTATAGTAAGGATATATATAGATGCCGTATGATTACCCCGGTTTCTAATCATTGTATTGCCAAACCTGCTGTTGGTTGTTGAGATTCACATATCAAGAGTCAAGAAACTGACCGGGTATAATTAAGATAGTATAATAAACTGGCCAATTACAAGTCGGACTCGCACTCGTAGGGTTCCGTACCACACTACAGTATTTTATAAGATCGAGCAAAAATACCACTATCATTTATCAGCAAAAAATAATAATTAATAAACATTTTATTTCTTATAACGCCATCTAACGTTAACAAAGGTGTTAGGGATCGACATTTCAATATAACGCCATCTATGGGACGTTTACCTAACTAAGCGTTTATATATGGCGTGAAATGCCGCAAAAAAACACGTTTCTTGTATGGGGACTCTGTATTATTTTTAACTTTATTCTGTTTTTAGTATTTGTTGTTATAGCAGCAACAGAAATACATAATCTGTGAAAATTTCAACTGTCTAACTATCACGGTTCATGAGATACAGCCCGGTGACAGACGGACAGACAGACAGACGGACAGCGGAGTCTTAGTAATAGGGTCCCGTTTTACCCTTTGGGCGTACCCAAAGGTAGTGTTCCGTAGAACCCTAAAAACTAAATAACCGATTTCACATGCCACCCCAATCAGTGTCAGTAGCAAGTTTGAGATGTTTATCGCCATATTTCCGAAGATATTTATCAGATGATGATTAAAATATAAATGGGACCCCTTGGGAGATGAACCCTACCTATTACAAAAAGAATCATTCAAATCGGTTCACAATTGGCGGAGTAATCGTATAACAAACATACAAATAATATCGTTTAAAAACAAAAAAGAACCGACTTCAATGCCGTGCTATTAATTTTCAGTACCAATTTTGAGGTGTTTATCTCCATATCTCTGGAGATACTTATCAGACCTCGATAAAATTACCGTGGTACCATACTTGGGATATCTCCTTTCCAACAATAAAAGAATAATCAAAATCGGTTCATAAACGACGAAGTTACCCGCGAACAAACATAAAAATAAAAAATAAAAATTGAAGCTTGCTAGTGTACCTATGTATTTTTAACCGACTTCAAAAAAAGGAGGAGGTTTCTCAATTCGACCGTATATATTTTTTTTTTTTTTTTTTTTTTTTTTTTATGTTTGTTCGCGGATAACTTCGTCGTTTATGAACCGATTTCGATTATTCTTTTTTTGTTCAAAAGGAGATATCCCAAGTGTGGTCCCATGGTAATTTTATCGAGGTATGATAAGTATCTCCAGAGATATTGAGATAAACATCTCAAAATTGGTACTGAAAATGAATAGCGCGGCATTGAAGTCGGTTGTTTTTTAGTTTTTAAACGATATTATTCTCTACGATGAGAGGGCGGTAAACAATCGAAATGTGTCCACACGCGTCATCTAGTATATTACGATACGTGTGACTTAAGTAGACTTACTGCACGGCGTGAAGTTCGCGCTGTAATAGACTACTTAATAGTATCGTATATTATTTTATAGCTGTCACTTAAATCGAATTCTTCATTGCTTTGGTGAAATGATAATAGTCTGTGCAAAGTAAAAAGCGGCCGCACGATACTTCGAGCTATCCTTCCTCACTTGATGGCGTTGTAATGAAATTTAAATAGTATAGATGCTTACAGAATTGTTAAGTTTAGTTTTTAGGGTTCCGACCCCAAAGGGTATCAACGGAACCCTATTACTGAGACTCCGCTGTCCGTCTGTCTGTCTGTCTGTCTGTCCGTCTATTCATATTTCATATTCATTTATTCCTTCAATTACAAATTCCAATCAAATACGTATTAAAATAACAAAAGATAATAGAAATTAAAAATTAATAAAGATATTCATAAAATTATATTACATTGAACACGGAACAATTCCTATTCGTGTGAAGCCATCTCAGAAAAATATAATTATTGACTGACAAGGAAAATGTTACCATATTATAAAAAGTTACTATATGTGAAACTACAAATGTCAAAACATAAAATAATGAATAAAACAGAATGAACACATGAATAATAACAAATAAACGAAATAATCATGTCAAAGTTTCAACGTAAAAACTTAATGATATGTTCTAAGCTATCAATGTCCTTCCATGCCTTCCTATCATCAATGAACTCTTGTACTGAGTAATACGCTCTATTAATCAGCAGACGTTTCACTGTAGCTTTGAAATGCTTTTCACTTTGCTGGGTCATCCATTCAGGAAGGATGTTATAGAAGCGTATACTGTTGATTTTATAAGATTTACTTATTTTCGATAGTCTGGTTGAAGGAATTATGAGTTTGTTCTTATTTCTCGTGTTGTGAGAATGTATATCGCAATTTTTCTTGTGTTTTCCAATATGTTTCCTCGCGTGTAAAATATTAGTTAATGTAAATGAATGTATGGACAAGGCATGATTAAGTCTATAACTTTTTTCAGGAATGAGATTGATAATCCCCATATATCTTCAGCAGACTTAGACTGTAGAGATCTGAAGGTTTTTAATATCGCAGATGCTGTGGTATGGTGGAAACTAAAAACAGTGTCTGTAAATAGGATATATTTTTCTAAGATTTCAGTAGCTTTTATTTGATTCGGCTGAAGAGCTTTTGTACTCTCATAATGTATTTTATTAAAATATTCAGCGAAGATATTGGATACCTCTGTAGCATCTGTGATAATTTTGTTATTATAAAGTACTTCAAAGTTACATCTTTGTTGATTCGACTTGCCAGTCTCCGCATTTATAATTGACCATACTGTTTTGATCTTATTCTTTGATTTTATGACTTTATTGTTAATGAACATGGCTTTAGCTACTTTACATATGTTTTTAAATGTCTTACTGTATAGTTTTACATACCTTAAAAATACGTCGTCTTTACGGAGTTTCTTTTCACCATAAAGCTCATATAATCTATCTCGACTCCTGTAAATACCTTTTGTTGCCCAGTCGTTAAAAGTCAGCTTTTCTTTTTTTTGGTGATTTTTATTAGGGAAGACTTCATCAAAATTTAACATAATTTTTTCGAGAAATTTGTCATGGAGGGCATTTGGGCAATCAGCAATTGAGTTATCCTTATGTATATCTTGAAGATGTTTATTTAATTTTGTTTTAAAAACCTCATTTTTTTAAAGTGTAATACCTCTTGACTTAGTTATTTTGTTAATATTTGAATTATCTATGTTAGTGGGTAATTTAATATGCTGGCCTTAATGATCGGAGCTTAATTTGTCAATTATTAAGTTATCAAAAGTTTCACAGTTACAAAATATGTTGTCTATGCATGTTGCTGAAACTTCTGTGACTCTCGTAGGCTCTATAAATTGTGGCTGTAAGTTAAAGCTGTCAAAAAAGTTGAGTAAGCTCTTTTTTAAAGCAGTGACTTCTAGCAAATTTATATTAAAATCTCCCTACAAGCACACGCTTATTTTTATGGCTGATTTTTAGAAGAGCTTCCTCCATTGCCGTTTCAAATATATGATAGATGCCTGATGGTGGTCTATATAAACAAACAATAATACAATCACTTAGCTCTACACACGATATTTCAACATGGCGTTCCACCGAGAACCCAACTACATCATTCCTTGGCTTAAATTTTATATTGTTACTATCATGGTTCCACCTCTTGTGGCTTGCGATCTACAAAAGTAGCTACCAACAATGTGCTTATTAAGTCCTAGCTGTATCTCAGGCTGTTTAAGCCAAATTTCTGTAAGGCACAGTACATCAACTTTACAATGAAAAAATAGACTTATTTCTAGTTATTTGTTATGAAGCCCTTGAATATTTTGATGCACTATACCGAGAAATGACGACACTGCCTGAGATCTAAAAAATTAGATCCATTTCTTGCAGGTTCTTTGTCCTCATTCATATTTGTTACATTACACGGAGACATAATCTGCGCTGGACAGTTGGAGTTGCATATTTTAGGCGTTATAGTTACTTCTATAACCGTCGTTGTCTTTCCAAAAGGAGCGTCAATATTTGAAATTAAAAAATTACATAATGTATTCCGATACCTATACCGATACCTATACCTGTCTGTCACCAGGCTGGATATCATGAACCGTGATAGACGGTTGAAATTTTCACAGATGATGTATTTCTGTTGTCGCTATAACAACAAATACTAAGAACAGAACAAAGTTAAAAATTAAAGGTTTAAAACAAAAAACTTGTTTTTTACGCATAACTGTCTATGAATCTTCATAGATAGCGCCATCTATGAATCTTCATAGATGGCGCTATCGTGTTTACTTTAATCTCGGAATCTGAATCTGAATCTCGGAAACGGCTCCAACGATTAATTAAAATTTGGTATACAGGGGATTTCGGGGGCGATAAATCGATCTAGCTAGGATTCATTTTCAGAAAATGTTGTTTTATTCGTGTTTTCAATAATCAACTTTTTCGACAATCAACTTAAAATATGACTCTTCCCGATATCTATTGGCGAGTAGAAGTAGCTTTGGTGTTATTTTACTTAGTTGGTGTTAGAAGTTCGTTAGATATTCGTTAGATGGCGTTCGGTACCCTCCGTGTGCGGGACAAAAGTTTGACTCGCACTTGGCCAGTTTTATTTATTTTGTTTTAGTTTTTTAAGTTTATTTTTTTAATGACAATACCACTTTTGTGCGTAACGTTCACCAAACACTAAACGATATCATGATGATTTAAGAAAGATAGCTTGAAGTATCGTGCGGCCGCTTTTTAATGTTCACTCGAATTTGGTCGGGTAATCTACCAAAAATATTTCGAATGGTTTTTTATCATTATTGTCTAAAGTAATGGATATCCATATTTATATAAATACTTGATTTTTTGCATACGTATTCTTAAAATAACGCACATATTATTTGTAGAAGTGTGTAATAAGCCAGCTCACAGAAAACTAGTGTTTTCGTATTCTAAGTAATTTCACTCAAGATAACCTCAAAAAAAGACAATCGTTAAGAAATTGCCAATGATATGTAGTAGGCCAGCGAAACTTTACAGGATCGTGGGAATATATAACGGGTACCAGTTGGCACTATACGAAGTCCTTGGTCTTGTTCGTTCGAGAGCCAGAACATTTTTCCATTTTCTAGGAAATAAAATAATAGCTCCTGAACCATGCTAGTCAAGTTATTGAAAATTCGGGCACAAATATGCACAAATTTACTTTATCTGTATACAAAAATCATAACTGTGCGTTCAGCCGTTTCCGATATATAGCAATCGCCAAAACGTTCGCCCAGCAAGAAACGAAATATCTATGAAATCTTAAGAATTGGCAGGCACAAATTTGGCTTTCACGGCACATTTATACTCGTATTTAAGCTATCTTTTGGCATATTTAATATACAGCTAGACCCATCAATTAAAACAAATTTTGCTGGGCGAACGTTCGTGCAGCAGAATCCGTTTTTCTTAAATAACTACGAAGCCGTTGGAGGCACAAACTTAAAATGTCGGGCACATTTACACGATATAAGGCACTAATTATCTGCATCATTCAATTTTTGAAAAGGCGATATATTTTGCTGGGCGAACGCACACACCTAGAGAACCGTCGTAGAAATAGAGGGCGCGCGTGTTGATGGTTCTAATTTACTGCTTAATTGCTCTGTCATTGCCAATACGACTAAAAATGTTTGATACCTTGGTAGGTAACCTAATGATTATCGGGTGGTACTAGGTAGGTATATACCTTCCTTCCTTCTCTTTTTGCACAGACTCTAGAAAGGAATGGTATCAAATTAAAAAAATATATCAATATCGAAATCATTTCAAACATTTTAATACAATCAGTGTAAAATTGTACAAGTTCAAAATTCATCAACCTAATTAACTATAGGTAGGTACATACATCATACTAATTACATTAATTATTGATCATATAAACATACATACATAGTAAACGTGTAAAATGTCCCATGAAGAAGTTCAAGGGTTACCATAATTTGAGCCCATAATTTGAGCATTATTAATTGTTGTAAAATGGCAGTGCAGTTTTTGAAAATACAGTTTCAATTTTTAACCGACTTCAAAAAAAGGAGGAGGTTTCTCAATTCGACCGTTTTTTTTTTTTTTTTTTTTTTTTTAATGTTTGTTCGCGGATAACTTTGTCGTTTATGAACCGATTTCGATTATTCTTTTTTTGTTCGAAAGGAGATATCCCAAGTGTGGTACCATGGTAATTTTATCGAGGTATGATAAGTATCTCCAGAGATATTGAGATAAACATCTCAAAATTGGTACTGAAAATGAATAGCGCGGCATTGAAGTCGGTTGTTTTTTAGTTTTTAAACGATATTATATAAAAGTGGAATGTAAATATAAAAGAGTAAAAGAAACTCCCAAAAAGAGAAACCAAAGCTAAGAACCATTCCAACAGCCTTAACTTAAGTAAATAAAAACATATTTGAATTTCGCGTTTTCCGAACTTTAAAGTATAGCAAACTATTAGGTACATGGTCTAATTTTTGTCGTCACATCTAAAAACAGTATAAATAAATGATAAAGCATTAAAAAATCAACATATTAAATCAATTCTCAAAAGATAAAAATAAAATTGAACTTATCACAAATAAAGTTGATTTTATAAATATATTGCACATGCATATTATTATACACATTCATTAAACATTTATATTAATCATCTAATAAACAATCAGTCTTCAAACAAAATACACAGTAACAACTATCGTGCAGAATTCAACAAATAAATTTAAAAAATATTTACATTACCAATTACCTTACAACACACAGAAAACATTAAAATGTAAAAGTGGGTATTTACAACATTTTTAAAATTGTGCTATTAAAATTGTACTCAATTATTCAGTTGTTTTGAAAAATTTTATAATTACTGAATTTTTCATGTGTCAGTTTTATGGTTATCTATATAACACCTACACCATAGAAATATATGTATATAATTAACATATAGTAGTTTTGTGGCAGT
Source organism: Cabera pusaria (assembly GCA_954871355.1). Classification (NCBI taxonomy): domain Eukaryota; kingdom Metazoa; phylum Arthropoda; class Insecta; order Lepidoptera; family Geometridae; genus Cabera; species Cabera pusaria. The sequence continues at coordinate 1,509,256 of OX940886.1, read as the reverse complement.
ATACAAGTAATATTTCGATATGATCACTAAACACTACTACATCACAGATATTTTACAACATTTACAATTACTATTGGAATGAATTTATGCGTTAAAACTAGTTATTATGTAAAGAAAAGTTCTTCTCGCCTTGTCGCTAAATTCTGACTATTCTTCAATATGTATTTAATCTCATTCAATTTTCCTATCCACGGCAATTATAGATTTATAACCCTATCAAAGATAATGGGTTGAAATTGGTCAATAAATTTCACCAACCAAGCTACCTTCATTCCAATCGTACTTAATTCGTACTCTACAATATCTTACATTTTTTAATAAAATTAGTTACGACCCTCAGAATACAGAAATAAAACTGGCCAAGTGCGAGTCAGCATCGCGTCTCTTATCGCACACTTAGGGAGGGTTCCGTACAATACGAAACATAACAGAGTTTCAACCTCATATATTTGATTAATTGATATTACCAAGAATATTTGGTTTGGTCGCGATCTAGAAAGACGGGGCTCGTTTACTAGCGCCATCTATGTCATTTTGCCGAAACTAATTAGATAGATGGCGTTTAAAAACACGTTTTTTGTATGGGGACCCCGTTTAATTTTCAACTTTATTTTGTTTTTAGTATTTGTTGTTCTAGCGGCAACAGAAATACACCATCTGTGAAAATTTCAACTGTCTAACTATCACGGTTAATGAGCTATAGCCTGGTGACAGACGGACAGACAGACAGACAGACAGACAGACAGACGGACAGCGGAGTCTTAGTAATAGGGTCCGGTTTTACCCTTTGGGTACGGAACCCTAAAAACAAGAAACTGCGTCCAATAGTAATTTCAAGCGATGTTACGCTTCCTTTCTCACCCCTGTTAAGTTGCTAGCTATTGTTTTTACGGGTAGGAACAGCACAATATGGTTTAATATAATTTAATTAGGCATTTATTAAACGATTTATCTACGCAATGACGTTCACAGAGTGCCTTATCGATCTTCTTCGAATCGTGGCTTCACTTTTAGGTGAGTTGACGCCTTCTGGTATATTCTGTATTCTGAGTTGTGACCTTAGACTTCCACAAAACTGCCTTGACACAAACTTGACCTCACTACAAATGATCACTACATTCTAAAGCAGCGTTGCAATAGCCGTTGCTAGTTCGTTCAGTTCCATTAGGTACGAGTATGTTTCCATTGGCCGGGATGTTTCCGTTTCCGTTGACTTTCTCGTGGGCTACCACCAAGTCTACTGAAGGGACGACGGCGTTGGGGTTCTTACTGCCGGGCGGTCGGTAGAACCACCACGCCAGGAAGAAGAATAGGAGAGAGCAGAGCTTGCCCACTAACGCTAGGGCTAGCATGTACCTGCAACGGAAATGTAGATGTTTTTAAGAAGGTGCACATACATGAGCGCTATTGGTATTTTGCAGTTTTAGTTTTAATATATTCCAACTTTATATGTTAGTCTTCAACAATAGTTAAACGCAATTTTGGAAATCCCTTGGCTCTGTGCTGTAATGTTACGCGATTATCATGGTGGCAATCGTTTTCTGAACAATCAGCATACTATAATGCCGACTCACTATAAAATACAATTGATAGCTGTCAGAGATAATATGATTGTAAACAATCTATAACGTCAAGTTATTCTGGAGTCATAGAACAGTGGATTCTGTCAAATTACACCATTTTAATGAAAATGTATTTATGGAGGTCAGTAGGAATCTAAATAAGGAACTGATACAAGTATTACTGTGATTTTTAATTAATGTGTAATTTAATATGAAAAATAAGTTTCTAGTAGTCAGTTTGAAGATACCAATACATTACAAATTAAAGACAAATGATACAATTGAAAATCATGTCGTTATCTCACCTGCTCATATTATAATTATCGTACTGCAGACAAGCCCCAGTCTTATCGCAGGAGGTAGACCACAGCGAGCACGACAGGTCGATGAGGAAGCCGAACAGTAGTGGCGCCGGGATCGTGCCCAGTAGTCGCACCTTTATCCATTGGATCCCGAGCGCGAAAGAACGCTGGTCTTCACGAACGCATCTGATAGTGTATGAAACATTGTTTTACTACGAAAATGTAGGCTAATAACTACTGTTGTGTTGAATAGGGTTTGTATTCTTAAGTAATAATTGTGAAATAATGAAATAAAAAACGTTTCAGATAAATTTTACTTGAATTTAGGACGAAACTGGCAATGGTGTAATACAAGGTTTCGTTTTTGGGCCACTTGTTTATCCAATTGATATCAACTACTTGTTTCTTGTTAGTCTTTAGCCAGTTTTTAGTAAGTTAATTATTAGGTATTACCTCAAAGTAGCCGATAGTGCAGGCATGGTGGCCAAGAAAGTGAACAGCATGACACCAAAAGACAATCCCACAAATAGCCACAGGTAGGGGCAGTCCGTTTCACAGATGCTGTTGATCGCTTCATATTCGTAGGTTGTGTTACCTGAAAAGTGATGGTTGAGAATGATATACGCAAGCTGGGTGGCAGCGGTTGGAAATAAAGAGCTGACGCTCGAGCTCAGTGTTTGTTTTGTTGTTATTGTTCCAGCAGCACACATCCCTTAAGAAACCATTCTAGGCCTAGCGAGTTCTCCGTCCTCCATCATCTCATCGCATCCGGCCAGGCGCGATAGTAGTCAAGCGCTAGCCTTTCAGAAAAAAACAACAAATATTTCGGAATGAAATCTGTAGAGCTCAAGCAGCAGTAAACATTAAAAGCGTCCATTAGTTATCTGCAGGGCTAGGCCAGACAAGTAGTCTAAGCTAACCTAGATAACCGTGTTACTGTTGCGCAAGACTTTAAATTCACACTTCACAGTAGCTGCGTGTTATTCTTAGTCAATACTCCATAGCAGATCCTATCGAGTACCTAATATTACGATAGACATCACTATCGTAGAGTCTGCATATTATGGTTTGACATAACAAAATAATGTATAGGTTAGTCAATTTTGCCCACACGACATAATTATATCTTGGTTTTAGGCAAAAAATGTTTATTATAATTAGCAGAGGGTAGACAGTACACTAACCTCTTTTATTACTTGTTTAGGCCCACAATCTGACATAAAATTTAACAGTCGTCATAGATCATTATTATCAATGGCTCTTTCCACATGCTTTATGAAACTAGCACGGAATCAAGCATGAACAGACATTGGCAGAATTGTGACAACAAGCCATAAACTAACAAACTAACTAGCTATTGCTCTTAAGATATTGATAGGCGTTTTACGCGCATTTCAGACTACACTATAATAATAATAGCATATGGTTTATAGTACAATAATGTCGCTCACCATACATTTAATTTATAACAAGTTCTTATAATTTGTTTGTCATGCTGTACCTATAATATAGCAGAATAGTATAGCGTAGTCTCATTTGCCTTTACGCTCTTGTACACTACGCACGCACTGACTTGCAATAAAAATTAGTTTTATTAACCGATTCCTTATAAAAATAAGGAGGTTCTGAATTCGTCTGTACCTATGTTGTTGTTTTTTTTGTATGTATGTTACGTGACTACTCCGTCAATTGTGAACCGATTCGAATGATTCTTTTGTAATCGGTAGAGTACGTTTCTGAGGTGATTCCATTGTAACTTCATCGAGATCTGATAAGTATCTCCAGAGATATATGACGATAAACGTCTCAAACTTGCTACTGAAATTGACTCGCGGGGCATGGAAGTCGGTTGTTTTAGTTTTTAAACTAGATAAACCACTATACTAGCCAAACGTAATTACGTTTAGAGAGAATTCCTGACATTCCTGTTCATTGTTCAATATAAATAAGTAGAAACTAGCCTGGTCAATATTAAAGTTACCTCCATCTACATAAACAGGTAAAGTTCCATTAGGTTGTATACAGGCGCACTGGTGGAAGAGTTGCGCGGTGCCGGCCAGACTACGACGCGAGCAGCCCGCGTGACACGCGCTGTAGTACACGGTGCCATCCGCGCCGCACACGGGAGCGTACGATGTGCCCACGCATGTACACTCCACGTTGCAGAGGGATGTTAGACTATCTTGGCTGGAAATACAGGAAGTGAGCTTATAGTAACCATGACTTATAGTAACCATGACTTATAGTAACCATGACTTATAGTAACCATGACTTATAGTAATCATGACTTATAGGTAACCATGACTTATCTCCAGGCTTTTGCTTCACTGCAATAATATAATTGTTTTCTGAATTTTGAAAAATCTCACGTGAGATTAGGGAAGAGGGGGTGGGGGTTGAGCAAAATCTCACGACATCTCACCAAGGGGAGAGGGATCTCGAAAAATCGCCGAAATCGCCTCACGTAATCTATGGATGACTTCGAACTACTTACCTACAATACCTGTTAGAAATCATAGGAGATTGAAACTGAAGAAGAAACTGAGAAATCGAATCTTTACGATCTTTTCTCATATATATCTTATGACAATTGACCGATGCCATATGACACAAGGTTAGAATTGGTTTTAAGTTGTACAGATACTGATTGATTAGAGAGTAAAAGCTAAACTTGTTGATGGCAATATTGCAAACTTACCCAGTAACCGGCGGGCTGCTGTAACTGGTGGTGACTCCAGCGAAGGGGTAGTCGTCACAGTTGAGTATGAAGCTGAAAGTAAAGGCGGCGGCGACCACTGTGGCTGCGACGCACAGTTTGATGATGCCCGCGCAAGTCAGTCGCCAGCGCTTCACGAGCCACCCGCCGAGGAATGTCCCGCCGCCGCCCGCTGGGACTGTGATTACTCCTGGGGAAGGAGACGAGTTCAAATGGTTACAGTGTGTCATCTTTTTTGGCATTGATCTTATTATATTCAGGTAGTTAGTTACTTCGGTATATTTACGATTGAAATACAGGGACGATGAACCCAACAATCAGGTTTTGTCTGCTGCACTCTCATTTATCTTTCTCTAGTATTTACTCGTATAGCCTAACGTTTGTTTCGTCGCATTAAAAATGTGTCTAAAACTATTTGGGATAAATAATAATCGTGTAAGTAAGCAAGGTAAGGGTAAGCAATAATCGTGTTGCCTGTTGCAAATATTAGTTTATTTGTTTTCTAAGCATTTTCTTTATTTATACTTATTAATTTTATCTCTTGCTTCAGCAATCTAAAACATCGGCCGCAAAAGTCTAAAGAGGTCCTTAAGTTACACACGTTAATAATTATGAATCTAAGCTGTTCCACGGCAGGGTAAAGGTCCCACTCTCTTTTTTCCACGTCTCGCAATTTTGAGCTATAGTATTGTAGTCCAATCTTTCATGTATGAGTCCAGATCGTCTCGCTATCTCCGTTGAAAACAGTCTAGTCTACTTATTATAAATACTTCTTCAAAATATTTCTTTACTTACCTAGAAGCAATGCAGCATTTGACGCGCTTACAGCGAACTGGTTCTCAATCAACTTGGGTAGAAACGCCGCGAACCCCGAGATCAGCATTCCTTCACTGGCTCCGGCCAGGTTCAAGAACAGGAAGGTTGGGTTACGGAGGAGTGCTGCAGCGGCTTTGGGCAGCTCGTGTAAAGCGCTGAAAGCGGCTGACTTGCACGCTGACTCATGGGCTTCAGACACCTTTGTTGCGCGAATTTCTTCTGCACCTGAGAAACGCAAGAAAAGATATTTTTGTAACTAAGTATATCATAAACAGTCAGTATTCGTCCACTGTTGGACATAGGCCTCACCTATGGCACGCCATTGAGCTCGATCGCCAGCTATTTGGGTCCATGATGGCCTTATGCGGTCTTGACATCGAATTTAATTCCTGGATGAATACGGCCAGAAATAAACTAAATACTTAGTAGTTATATTATAGTCAATTGGTTGAGCTAATGTGCTGTAAGAATAGATAAATTATATTGAGAATGTTAAAGCTGCATCTAGCTATAGGTACCTAGTTACCTATTTAAATGTGTTTATGTAGGTAAGGTTGCAATTTCAGTTTTCTCATATTGGTTCTGCCTTTCTCCCTTCCGGAAGTCATTCTGGATTTGGAAAATATTAGAAACCAGTCGGAGTAACTTATTGATAATCTCAAATAAGCTACTTGATAGGCATCAAAAGATTTTTCTTAAAAAATAAAATAATAAAAGCAATCTGGGTTGCACATTACCAGTATTTTTGTTAACCACTCCATCTAAGCTAAATATGCTTGTGTCTGGAGTGGGTTCACGTCAATAGTGTAATGGGTGGGGATCGCACTTGTGGCGACCTCGCCTTATTTTATAATGTTCGAACTCTTTGTTGACAGCCTAATTTTCTCATCCGATATATTTGAATGTTTTCATATGTCGATGGTAGAATCTTTGTCGAATTTGATTGGCACACATAAAGTAATTGGGATTTCCCGGGAGTTTTCCCGGAGGTCCCAAATTACTTTATGTGTGCCAACCCTATCTACTTGGTCGTCCTTTCTAGGTTCTACAAGGCTGTTCTGGGCTAGAATGATCGTGATGCGGCGATCTACACCTATAGGCATAGCCTAACTACGATATAGAAAAACAAAAATTCGACCTCAAATCGAAAAATCGATAATCGATAATCTCTTGTGGCGACCTCGCCTTATTTTATAATGTTCGAACTCTTTGTTGACAGCCTAATTTTCTCATCCGATATATTTGAATGTTTTCATATGTCGATGGTAGAATCTTTGTCGAATTTGATTGGCACACATAAAGTAATTGGGATTTCCCGGGAGTTTTCCCGGAGGTCCCAAATTACTTTATGTGTGCCAACCCTATCTACTTGGTCGTCCTTTCTAGGTTCTACAAGGCTGTTCTGGGCTAGAATGATCGTGATGCGGCGATCTACACCTATAGGCATAGCCTAACTACGATATAGAAAAACAAAAATTCGACCTCAAATCGAAAAATCGATAATCGATAATCTCTTGTGGCGACCTCGCCTTATTTTATAATGTTCGAACTCTTTGTTGACAGCCTAATTTTCTCATCCGATATATTTGAATGTTTTCATATGTCGATGGTAGAATTGGTTGCCAGGGTTTCGATATATTATTTTGACAAGTTTGATTAAGTAACATATTTTTCTTCAAGCAAAAGGCTTTGATAAGAATATAAGAAATTATTAAGTTTCGCGTGTTCTCAGCATGAAAAGCTGCTGAGATACGTTGAATGTATATAGAACATAATATTACATCCAATAAACAATGTTAAAGTTATAATAAACACCAAGCATTGTTATTCTGCATTTCCTGAGTAAAAGAATATATCCGGTCCACTTCTGCGTAAAGGACCGCGCACTAAAAGATAAGTACCCAGACCTTCCTATTAATCTAGAAGAGGACCTTTCTCTGTTCTTCCCCGGCTCTTACGCCTCAGCCGTAAAACGCCGGAACTGCAAGTGCCATCCCATTCCTGTCTCCATATTTAAGTAGCAGTAGATAGGGTTGGCACACATAAAGTAATTGGGATTTCCCGGGAGTTTTCCCGGAGGTCCCAAATTGGTGACCCCGACGTGATGCTGAACAGTGCAGAGCTGCAACTAGACGACAGGAGCCTAGAAGATTCCGTCGTCTTACCTCTTTTAGTGTGTGAAAGTGTCAAGGTACCCAAATTCGTCAGTTCCTGTCCCGGATTGTCGCAAACGACATTCCGAGGTCCCTGTTTATTTTTTTTAAGCGGACGCTGCCGGCGCATTCCTTTTATGTGGCGAACTTAATTATGTGTTTTTAGAATTTTTGTTTTTCTATATCGTAGTTAGGCTATGCCTATAGGTGTAGATCGCCGCATCACGATCATTCTAGCCCAGAATAGCCTTGTAGAACCTAGAAAGGAATAAAAATTAATTTCCTTTGTTTTTTTTTTCCTGTTGTCATTGTGCAATTGTTTTCTGTGCTTTGAAAATTTTCAGATTGGTACCTTCTGGAAGTTTTTTACTTCCCGGACGTGCAGTTGGATTGAAAGGCGTCGACGATGACGGGACAAGAGGCTCGTCCGTCGGGACCGACTGCAGAAAGGGAGGCGTTCTTCGAGGCATCGAATGATAGTCAGGATGGGCAAGTATGCGTCGGTGGGGTGAGTATTCGTACACCTGTTTTTTGTAAGGACAGGCCTGCCCTGTGGTTTGCCAGTCTTGAGTCGCAATTCGTTATTAATAAAATCACTCAGGAAGTGACAAAATTTTATTATGCCGTGGCACAATTAGATATTAGTTGCACCAGGGAGGTCGAAGCATTGATTATTCGACCCCCTGCCGATTCCCCGTACACCAAGTTAAAACAAGCGATTGTCTCGAGTTTCTCGCAATCGCATGAGGAAAACATCAGACAGTTATTAGGTGGCGAGACAATCGGGGATAGGGAGCCGTCCTCGTTTTTACGGCATTTAAGGACGCTCGCGAATAAAAATTTTCCGGAGGAGGTTCTCAAATCGATTTGGCTTAGACAACTTCCTCTGCAAATCCAAATTGTTTTAGAGGCGCAGCCATTGCAGGAATTAAATATAACGGCACAATTAGCGGATCGCTTATTTGAAATTATATCGCAAGATCCGTCGCAGTCTTGCAGTGTGCGTACAGCCGAACCGTCCAAACCTTCCAAGATTTCGGAGTTGGACGAAGTTAGAAGCCAGGTTTCCACGCTGGCAGGGATGGTTGCATCGGCCATGGATAGTAGTTCTCAAGATGTCCGGTCGCTTAATAAGAATCATTCCTGTAACAAACAAAATCGTGGCCGAAGTCGTAATAATAATAATAGTAGGTCGCGTGTTAAAAATCAGAATTTGTGCTGGTACCATAATCGTTTTGCCGGTAGGGCTTCGAAGTGCGTTCGGCCCTGCAATTGGAAGGCAGCACAATCTGGGCAACGCATACCGCGGTCGGTAGCAACTATGAGCGACCGCGGATTTAAAAGTCGTAGGTTGTTCGTTAGTGATCATGCAACTAAAATAATTTTTTTAGTAGATACAGGTTCGGATATCTGCTGTTTCCCGCGACGCTTAATAAAGGGTCGTTTAGGGGAGAGCGGGTTCGAGTTGTTTGCCGCAAACCAGTCATCTATTAAAACCTACGGCACAACCACTCTTCATTTAGACTTCGGTTTAAGAAGAGAGTTCACTTGGAACTTTGTAATCGCGGATGTTAGCACTCCAATTATTGGCTCAGACTTTTTGAGCCACTATAATTTGTTACCCGACTGCCGTCGACAACGGATAATCGATGGGGTTACCAAACTGAACGTTGTAGCAACTGCAGCAAACGTTGCGCAGTCCAGTGTTAGGGCCATCGTACTCCCGAGTAACAGTTATACGGATTTGCTTTCAGATTTTCCCGATATTACGCGCCCACCAGGAATTGATAGGGTAGTCAGACATTCGACTAGGCACCACATCGAAACAACAGAGGGACCACCTATTTCGTGCAGACCACGACGGCTGGCCCCCGATAAACTTCGTGTGGCGCAGCAAGAGTTCGACGCAATGGTTCGAGCTGGTACAGCTAGGCCTTCGGATAGTCCTTGGTCATCACCCTTGCACCTAGTTTCTAAAAAGGATTCAACCTGGCGTCCGTGTGGCGATTACCGGATATTAAACGCGCGAACTATCCCGGATAGATATCCGGTTAGGCATATCGGTGATTTTGCTAGCAACTTAGCTAAGTCAACAGTATTTACGACCGTAGATTTGGTTAAAGCTTACAATCAAATTCCCGTGTTTAAAGGGGATATTTGCAAAACTGCGATTATAACACCGTTCGGGTTATTCGAATTTCCCTACATGACATTCGGTTTACGAAATGCAGGTCAGACTTTTCAACGATTTATCGATGAAGTCGTGCGAGGCCTCGATTTCTGTTACGCATACGTTGATGACATCCTGGTACATTCCGTGGATAAGCCGAGTCATGCGGAACACCTCAAAATACTGTTCGGTAGGTTACGACAGTTCGGTGTTGTTATTAACCCGGCAAAGTGCGTTTTTGGTACATCTGAGGTTACCTTTTTAGGTTATCAGATCAATGCAGAAGGCACAAAGCCGCCTAACGAGCGAATACAAGCGCTAGCAGAGTTCCCGCCTCCTAAAACTGTGCAGGGAATGCGACGTTTTTTAGGAATGTTAAATTTCTACCGCAGATTTTTACCCGGTGCAGCGAAATATCAGGCACCTCTGGTTGATGCGATTTCATCCACTCAAGGGAAAGGTACACAACCATTCCCTTGGACGGATGCCTTAGAAAAAGACTACATAGCTTGTAGGGATAGCCTCACAACAGTTACCTTGTTGTCACACCCTGATAGTAACGCGCAGTTAGGTTTATTTACCGACGCGTCAGGTACTCATGTAGGCTCGTGTTTACAACAACGTAAGAGCGAGAATGAGAGTTGGCATCCCTTAGCCTTTTTCAGTAAAAAATTAACAGAAAAGCAGAAGGAGTGGCCCGCTTATTATAGGGAACTCCTAGCTGTTTACGAGAGTGTTCAGCATTTCAGACATTTCTTGGAAGCGCAACATGTGACCATATTTACGGATCACAAACCTCTAATTTTCGCGTTTAAACAGCGAAGAGAAAAGTTACCACCGGTTCAATTAAACCAGTTGAGTTTCATTAGCCAATTTACCACTGATTTCGTGTACGTTAAAGGCGACGACAATGTAGTGGCAGATGCGATGTCGCGCATAGAGGCAATTTCTCTTACAGACGACTACGCTGCTCTGGCTGAAGCTCAGAAGGTGGACGAGGAACTTGTTACGTTGCGAGCAGATTCTTCTTTGAAATTAGAATCTGTTCCTATTCCAGGAACGGATATTTCTGTAACATGCGATGTATCAACGGGGAAACCGAGACCGTATTTACCCGCATCCTTTCGACGGCCTGTATTTCTCAGATTGCACAATCTCGGCCACCCTAGCGCGCGCACAAGCGCACGCCTGGTCGCAGATCGTTACATCTGGCCGTTACTTAGGAAAGATTGTATGTCTTGGGCACGTTGTTGTGTCTCATGCCAGCGTAGCAAAATTACCAGGCATGCTTCATCTCCGTTAGGCAATTTTGCCAGCACAAGTTCTCGTTTTCAGCAGGTACATTTAGACATAATCGGACCGATGCCGCATTCAAACGGTTTTACGTACTGCCTCACCGCAATCGATAGATTTACGAGGTGGGCAGAGGCATGGCCGATGTCATGTATCACTGCTGAAGAGGTAGCAAATACCTTTGTCAACGGGTGGATTTCGCGATTTGGTGTACCACTCGTTGTCACTACTGACCAAGGCAGACAGTTTGAGTCTACCTTGTTTAATGAGTTGTTACAGTTTTGCGCAACTAAGCGAATTAGGACAACCAGTTATCATCCGCAAGCTAATGGGATGGTAGAACGTTTACACAGACAGCTTAAGGCTGCTTTAATGTGCCATGCAGAGACATGGAGTAAAGCCTTACCGCTGGTTCTGCTAGGTATTAGAACAGCACTCAAGGAAGACTTGAAATGTTCTGCTGCCGAGTTATTATATGGAGAGCCTTTGAGACTTCCAGGGGATTTCGTGGTACCATCCTTGCCAACCAGTGATAGTAGTGCGCATGATTTTTTGGCACAGCTACGTAAGGTTGTGGCAGATCTTCGACCAATTCCTGCGTCTCGGCATTCGTCTCCTTCAGTTTTCACTTTTAAAGAAATGTCGACCACTACGCACGTGTTTTTACGTGACGATACGGTCCGACGTTCTCTTCAGCCACCCTATACTGGACCATATAAGGTCCTCAGTAGAGGGGCAAAAACCGTCACGATTGATGTGGGGGGAAAAAGGCAGGAGGTAAGCGTGGACAGAGTTAAACCAGCACATCTCGAGGCTGAGGATGATCATGTATCGACCTCAGTGCAACCAGGCAGCAACCCATTGGACGTACCTCTCACGGTGCCTGTTCCTCCGGTCGGAAATTTAATTCCATTACCTGCCTCGAAGGAGTCTCCTCCACCAGCCTTGGATCCTGTCGTTTCGACGCGTTCTGGACGTCGAGTCAAATTTAGGGATGTTTTGGATCTGTGAATCCTTAGTCCCGAGATAATTTGAGTTTTAGTTAATGTAAATTGTTATTTTGTATAATTTGGTTGACCTGACGTCCCGAATTTCAACTTCCTCTATGGTCATCACAGATTTGTTTGATTCTGAATGACTATGGGACAATTTTGTTCATCCTTCCGATTACGGGCGGCCTCCCTTTTTGGTGGGGATGTTCGTCTTCGTGGGGGGGTGATGTGGCGACCTCGCCTTATTTTATAATGTTCGAACTCTTTGTTGACAGCCTAATTTTCTCATCCGATATATTTGAATGTTTTCATATGTCGATGGTAGAATTGGTTGCCAGGGTTTCGATATATTATTTTGACAAGTTTGATTAAGTAACATATTTTTCTTCAAGCAAAAGGCTTTGATAAGAATATAAGAAATTATTAAGTTTCGCGTGTTCTCAGCATGAAAAGCTGCTGAGATACGTTGAATGTATATAGAACATAATATTACATCCAATAAACAATGTTAAAGTTATAATAAACACCAAGCATTGTTATTCTGCATTTCCTGAGTAAAAGAATATATCCGGTCCACTTCTGCGTAAAGGACCGCGCACTAAAAGATAAGTACCCAGACCTTCCTATTAATCTAGAAGAGGACCTTTCTCTGTTCTTCCCCGGCTCTTACGCCTCAGCCGTAAAACGCCGGAACTGCAAGTGCCATCCCATTCCTGTCTCCATATTTAAGTAGCAGTAGATAGGGTTGGCACACATAAAGTAATTGGGATTTCCCGGGAGTTTTCCCGGAGGTCCCAAACACTCATGACTCAACGACCTCTCCATCGCCATCCTAACGCCTTAGTTATTGGGCTATTGCAGCTTTAAAACTATGTTGGTATCGATGGTAAAAGTGGTACAAACCTGGCAGTTCATGAGGGAAGGCCATGAGCGGCATGGCGATCAGGAGACACAGCACCGCCGACAGAATGAAGCCGACCCACCACGCGCCGATCCACATCGAGCTCAGCGGGGTTATGCCTAAGCTGAAACAAACACGCTCACGGTATTTTATAGAGAAAATGTTAACGGTGGGGGCTATAATGTAGGTAGGTAATAGGTATCTAACTACCTACATTTTTTTATTATCATACTAGCGCTTCGCGGTTTCACCCACGTAGATCCCGTCCCCGTGATACGGGGATAAAATATAGGCTATGTTACTCGCTGATGTTGTAGCTTTCCATTAGTAAAAAAATTTTTGAAATCGGTCCAGTAGTTTTTGAGTTAAACGTAACACAGACAGACAAGACAGATTTCAAAAATTATTTCACTAATGAAAGCTACATTATCAGCGAGTAGCTTATGCTATTTTTTATCCCCGTATTCTCACTGGAACGGGAATTACGCGGGTGAAACCGCGAGGCGTTGCTAGTCTCTCCATAAAGCAAGAATGAAATTGGCACCGCACTACGCGTCTTATTATAATTTTCAGATGTAATCAATAGCACTACCTAATGCAAATAAACTGGCCAAGTGCAAGTCGGACTCGCACTCGTAGAGTTCCGTAACACAGTTAAGTATTCCATAATTATGATTTTTCGCAACTACAAAATTAACTTTGTTTTTCATAGTGTTTGTATGAAAAACAAAGATATCTTTGCAGTCGCCATATCTCTAAAACTGCTGACTGTATCTCGTTCAAACCAATTTTCGTTGTTAGTTTTTATTGAGATCTACAGCATATATTTTTTTTAGATTTTTCACTTCCATACTTTAAAAGTTAGAGGGGGGGGGGGGACACACATTTTACCACTTTAGACACGCCTATCTTTCAAATGCTTGACTTTGAGAAAAAATGATTTTAGGAACCTCAATGTCATTTTTTAAGATATAGACACCCCACACGTATAGGTTTGAAGAATTTTTTTTTTTTGTTTCAGTTCCATGTATGGGATGCCCCCCCTTAAACTTTTATATTTTTTATTTCTGTATAAAAATCGGAAAGCGGTTCACAGAATACATCTATCTACCAAGTTTCAATTCTGTAGTCCTAACAGTTTCGGAATAAAATGGCTGTGACATACGGACGGACAGACAGACAGACAGACATGACAAATTTATAAGGGTTCCGTTTTTTGCCATTCGGCTACGGAACCCTAAAAATCATAATAGGTATATTTACTTTGCGTTCCTAGATTTATTTGAAAGGAGATGCCTTACCAATTTAAAATACAAAATATGTAAAAATAGATGGTTTCTCAAAGCAAACATTTGTGCGAGCAGGGTGGGCTCTATGTTACTTTTCGGGTGGGCTGCAACGTTGGGTTTTCTTATGGTAATCGGTACGTTTAATCAACAATCGAAACGCTCAATTCGCGCCACTGGTCACTGGGAGTGCTAGTGACGGGCTGATGACCACTACTGTTAGGTTGCAAACAAAACCCTATAACTTTTACCCTTATTCTTAACTTCGTCGTTTATGAACCGAATTTGATGACTATTTTTTTGTTGGAAAGGAGATATTCCTAGAATGGTACCATAGTAATTTCATAGAGATCTGATAAGTATTTCCAGATATATGGAGATAAAAACCTCAAACTTGGCACTGAAAAGAATTAGCACAGCATTTGAAGTCGGTCCTTTTAGTTTTTTAAACGATCTTATTTTATTTCATGATCATACTCTATGTCCCTAGAAGGCGCCACATTAAATTTAATGTGACATTAAAACGAAAGCCTATATATCCAAGAAACATTAAGACGCTTCTACCGATGCCTCATTCTTTGTCAAATTATGATGATAAATAGAAGATATGAAGTAAGGTAAGAATATGAACTTACATACCGTTCACAATAATTTACCTGTAGTCAGGTAAAAATGGTTATCAATAGAGCAATACCTAGTCATCACTAAGCCGTTATGTGGCCACACCAAAGATACACTACACTAAGTACCTAACCTACTTGGCAGAATTAAATAGTCTAAACCTGACGGTCTCTATCTCTAAATATTAAGAAAACAATGTGATAAGTAAGTAACTAAATGTCGATTTAACCATTATTTAGGCACTTCTTTCCAAATAATAATTTATTTTGGTCATAGCTTCTGTATATTCTCTTCACTAAACTTTACAAGTTATATTTCAATTGGATCTAAAATTAAACAAACTTATTAAAGACCAAAAAAAAATAAGAGATCAACATTTGTCGGGTTTCGGTATTTAAATCTCCCGTTCTGTTCCCGATAAATGAAAAAGCGAAGCCCTAGAGCAGAGGTCGTTCGAAACTCACGCTGCGGAAAATCATATTTCGTCCGGAAGTCATACAAGTATAAAACGGAATTAATTTGGCTGAAAAGTTGGCAAGTACCTGGTTGGCACAATGCGATGAAAGCGAGAGGCCAACTTGGCTGAATGAAGCCGTGTCGCTGCCGAGATTAAATATAAAAAAATAAAAGTGCGGGAACTGTACGTTTTGATGAAGGTGCATTCGAAATTTTGGAAACCAGACTGTGGTTGGTACTTTTATAAAATTTGTGCTATGTAAAATATTGTACTTATAGGTACCTACAAGTACCGAAATGGAACCATATGTTCTCGAATATTTAGTGATGATCTAAGTGCAAAAATATAATTAGAATTAGCCTAGCGTCATTTTAGGTATGTAATTAGAACCAACGAATATTCTCGAAATTTAATCTGCAATCATTATTGGCGTAGCAGTTTCAAATTATCGTAAATTCAAGTCACGTATAAGTCATAGTCCAGTCAAAATCACACCCTCAGGAAATATGTAAAACTTTGGTGTGAACGTAAAATAGCATGTTTTTCAACATGCTGAGCTGTTTCCCTACACTCGCACACATTCACCGGCACTTAATGGTTAATAATCCACATTTATTACACATTAACTCGCGGAGGAACTCAAATTTAGAAAAAAAATACGATAAGAGTACACACACATTTTCACGTTCCCGCCAAAACTCAACAATAAAGTTACCTATTAATATAGATAGACTCACGCTCCAGCATCGACGGACACGAAGTCAGTATAGATGGTGAGCATCTGACCTCCGATGACGTAGCCCAGCGCTGGACCCACCACTGCCATAGTGTAATATACGCCTGGAATAGACACAAGTTTTTTTACACACTTTCAATATAAACACATGTCCTATGTAAATAAAATCAGATCGATTTGTAGCTGTAAACAGCTACGAAGCTGTCTACGACAAAGGATTTATCCTTTGTCGTAGCTACGAATCTACGAAATAGACGATAATTTTGTATGGAGAGTTTCTCGAACGATGGAGTTGCTGAAATTATAAGTACCTTATAGAGGTAACACTGTTACCTCTTTTAGTGTTATTAAATAATTGTTCATCTATCAGCTTATAAACCAGCCTTTGTGCAAAGTCGCACAGTTTCACTATGCGCAAATATTTTTCTGAATCTCTTATCCACTTCTTATCTAATGCACTTACTTGTCTATACAATTGGATAAATAATGGAAAAAAAATCTAACGTCACTTTGAACAATTTTACCAAAACAAATTCCCCGAGTAAACACATTAGCCTGTTCCCCGTGTTGCACCAATCGGTGCGGTGTGTTGGAAACAAACAGTGTGATCACACATAGGGTCGGATCGGATTGTACTAAACGCAGGGTATCGCACTAAACGCCACTCGAGTCGCGACGGCTGTTTTCTCAACTAAAAGCCGCTACTTGAGAGGTTGGGGTGTACGATAGTACGAAATGGCTGATACATTTTTGATACAAGTAAAGACAGTTCTACTTAAAATTTTAGAAAGTTTTAAAGTATAAACTTTCATAGTTTATTTATTTATTGCCTATATAAATGGCAAATTACACTTGTTTCAGAGTTTAGATAAAATGTTATGTTAATTGCTGTAAACACTGCTTATTTAGGTAGATAACTTAATATGCTTAGTCTTATGCTTGGTATGCTTACTTCTTGATGTTTTTTTTTTCATTATTCCAGTTTTTTAACGTACCTACACTGGCTTGCATCGGTGTCATAATATTATGCTATTCGACAATAAGCTAAGGCTATGTAATACATTCATTTATGGCTGGCGCACACTGCTTTACAAGTTCTAACTTATGCCTAACTTTTAAATTAGGTATAACTAATTTAATAAAATTGGTAGATTGTAGAATGCTACAATATATTACCTACCTAAAACGGCCATTAAATAACAGTTTGGCTTTAAGCTAAAAAGCTAAAGAGATGTAGCATTTGTAGCGTAGTATTCCTACATATGTATATGTATAGTATGATGTGCTTTAACCGCATCGAATATCGATGTTTGAAGGGCTCGCAGAGAACACCCTTGTCTCGACAGCATGAGTGCCCGAGCGCGGGTGTTGGTGCGGCTGCATTGTAATTTGTACTGTGAAAACATACACGTTTGCTTTCAATGGTAGATTCTTAGGTCTCAAGGTTTCTGATATATTTTCATCATTCTACTCGTATATATATATATATACAAGTTACACGAAATTATATACCACCTTGCCTCGTTATTATGCAAGTTGCAAGCACTTTGTTTTTTTATATCGATTGCCACAGTACAAATAATAAGTTATAGTTTAAGCTGAAGAATACCTTTGTTATTTTGCCAATTTAATTTTACTTGCTTTTAGGCACGATCAAGAATGGTCTACTCTCTTAAACTCTCTAGGTATATCAAAGACTAATGTTGCGATAACCTAACTCTTCGTATGAGTTACTTTATTTTGAGCCAAACATTACCTAAAACTAAGCTACCTTTTCTATGTTTTATACGAGATTATTTATTACTAACTGCCAAAAAATGAAAACAAAATTTTTAAAACTGTATTTGTTTTTATCTTTAACTAGCTGTGTCCCGCAGTTTTACCCGCGTAGACATCGTTCCCGTGAGAATATCGGGATAAAAAGTATCCTATGTGTTATTCTAGGGTCTAAGCTAATTACATACCATTTCAGCTCAATTGGTTGAGTTTTAGCGTGAAGAAGTAATAAACTTACACACAAACTCGCCTTTATAATATTATTGTAAATTGTTAAACACAGTCCAAAATTTTCATCGTACCGACGGGACTCGAACCCGCACCCCCCGGATTACACGTCCAGGTGCTCTGCCAATTAAGCCACGGTTCGATCCATCGATACGACGAAATTAGTGGATTGCATTTGTTAATTAATTTGTTGTTCCGGGGGTGCGGGTTCGAGTCCCGTCGGTACGATGAAATTTTGGATTGTGTTTAACAATTTACAAAAATATAAAGTGTGTGACACTTCAAAGAAACATAATATTTATAATATTAGAAGAAAGTATGATTATTAACATTCCTAGTAATATTTGCAACAGTAAATGAAATGGCTCTATAATGTCGTCCATTAGAGGGAGACGGAGCCATATCTTAGAGTGGTTTCCCGTGTTAGTTGTGGACGCACGGCGAGTAGCGGTCCACGATGGCTCGCTATTAGTTTTATAACATAATACCATGCTATCTTAATGTGCTTCTTACTAGCCTCTACTGGGAAGTAGTTATGGTCTTTATATACATGCTACAGTAGGTATACCCTACAAAAATACCAATTTAAATTGCTCGCAGAGAATGTAAGGAGAAAAGAACTACCTATAAATAAAGTTTGGTGTATTAGTATATGCAAATAGGTAGATACTTGTAGTTTCCACAGATGGTAGGAGTATATTATTATATCGATGTTCCGCCTGACTTGCTACCAAAAAAGTAGCTTGGAAAGCTACTTTTTTGGATCAAGGAGAAAATCTGCCATCATACCAACCTTACGGTGTTCCGGCAGTGTTCTAGGCCTAGCGTGTTCACCATGTTTACCACATGACACATGACAGAATCAGAATCAGAATTATTTATTTGCCTAAAATGTTGGTATCATTGGTGTTGACAAATTGTAAAAAATAGTTCCGTAAACATTTTACCACAAAGCGGCATGCAAATATCACATATATAAAATCAAATTAAAATCTAATCATTAAAAATTATTATTATCACATTTACTTAGTCATAATCAAAATAAAATAGAATTATAATTTTACATGTTTACTAAGTCATTATCATTTAAAATAGAATTAAAGCTATATTATAGATATATATAGATGTCAATTATTGTAGGATTATAAATTATTTTAAAAACTCTGCTACATTATAGAAACATTTTTCTTGTAACCAACACTTAAGTTTTTGACAAAATCGTGTCATTGGAAGATTTTGACAACATCATCGCTTACCACTAGGTGAGATAGTGGTCAAACGCTAGCCTATAAGATATAAGAAAAAGTAATTTAGGCCTACATACAACATACAATTAAAACGTTCTATTCATGATTATTTGAGTTATAAAATGGAGACTCAAACGTATTATGGGTAACTTAATTCTTACAATCATAATCTAGATAGTTCTTTCTAGCTGACGTTGAAACAGAGTTATCGTACTTTCCCATTACAACTTGGTACATTTCGGTAATACGGAGTTTGCCATGGTTATATGTATATTTCCATGTAGGTATATACTTAAATGTTATAGGCAGACGTCATCGCTTACCATTAGGCAGCACCGTGCTTGTCTCGTTACTTCACATTCAAAAAATCTTTAATTCCTTACCCAAGTAAACTGAAGACATTTTCTTAGAAACGTTCTCGTCAATATATGTGACTCCCAGCGTGAAGAGAGGCGTGGCCCCGGCTCCGTGCAAGAGTTGTGCAAACACGAAGATGGCGACCGCCCAGGCACCACCTTCCGCTGCCGAGGATCCTGCCTCCCCACAGGACGGGGCTAGCTGGAATGGTCAGGAAGATACAATACAATACAATACAATAACTCTTTATTTGCACACCAAGAAAATATAACAGATATAAACAGACACAAATTATAAGAATGAGTACAAATGGCGGTCTTATCGCTAAAAGCGATTTCTTCCAGACAACCGGGTATGGAGAGGAATAGAAAATAGATTTTCATAGGTAGGTGGTGTTGCAAAAAATTGAAATTAAAAATATTATTAGAAAAAAAGAAAACAAAAAATAATATGAAAATAAAACAAAGTACTATATAAGTTATACATATACATACACATATCATATACATATATACTCACATACACCCAAATATATACACAGATACACAATATATATATATATATATATATATATATATATACATACATACGAATATGATATATCTATTCAATATTTTTAACTGAAACCTGGTACAGCTGCGAAATGTAATAATTGTACAGTTTAGTTTTGAAGCTCAATAGTGACTGTGCTCCTCTGATTGAGCTGGGTAACCCATTCCATAAGCGAATAGACTGCACTATAAAATACCTATCAAAGAAAATACTGCTGTGTGTTGGTACACTCAGCAATAATCTTTCAGCAGATCTAAGAACTCGAGTTACCGAGAAATTCAAATCGTTCTTTAAGATAAAATGGTGTGGATGGGATAAAAAGGACGGAGTAAAGAAGGGAGAGGATATGTGTATTCCGGCGAAAACGTATAGGAAGCCACTTGAGCTTAGCGCGAAATTGAGAGATATGGTCATATGACCATATCTTATAACAAACATTCATAAAATATTTACGTAACCCAAATATGAACCTTAGACAGACGTTTTGAAGGCGCTCAAGTTTGTTAAGCTGGTCTTCCGTGAGATCGAGATAACAGGCGTCGGCATAGTCCAGGATAGGAAGCAAGAGAGATTGAGCAAGAGCAACTTTGGTAGCGGTAGGTAAAAAGTTACGTAATCTTCTCAGTGATGCTGCAGATGCAAAAATTTTCCTACTAATAGAGTTAATTTGTGGTTTCCATGTCATACACTCGTCAAAAATGACCCCTAAGTTCCTGACCTCTTTACTAAAGGGAATAGCTACACCATCAAAAATTACATTAGGAACTTTTGACCAATCAACTTTACATATTGTTCGAGAACTGCCGAGAACGATGGTTTGTGTTTTACTTGGGTTAATTTTAAGCCCATATGCCAAACTCCAGTCTGTGATACGCCCAAGATCACGGTTCACTAAACCAATTGCTTCAGGTCAAAAGGTGACTGTACATAAATCTGCAAATCGTCCGCATACAAGTGGTAGGAAGAAGAGACTTGTTTAGAAATTGAATTGATAAATAAATAAATAAATAAATAAAATATGTTTATTTCAAGTGACCAAGACTCATATGGAATTACAATATAAAGAAATTAAAATTATTTGAGACATACACACACTAAATGACAAAACAATACAATAATAAATGACAAATTACACAACTTAATTAGCAAAAAATAACACAAATGTAAATAATAATTTAAAATAAATAATAAATAATTGAGCACACAATAAAATCTAAATTTAATTCAATTTAATTTCTACCCCGAAATGATGAGGGTATGTACGGAGCATGTCTGTCAGCGCAGTGTCTCAAGAATGGGCAATCTACCCTCTCCGCAATCATCGCTAGGACGACGTTGCCACTGGCCCTCACTCTACGCATCAGAGATGAGGCACGCTTACGCATGGTCGTATGGAAACAATCCACCCGCGCCTGCGCAAACATGCCCGATGCGCTGCAGTATCTGGGCAATCCCATCATCGCCCTAAACGCGTTGTTAAATTGGACGCGAAGAGCATTGTACGCCGCCCGAGCATAACTCGCCCATAAGCTGCACGTATATAGAGAAGTGCAGTATGCTCGAAAGAGCGTTACTTTCACTTCTCCTGAACTACGTGAGAACCTGCGAGCCAACATGCCCGCCCTAACGGCCAAGGCTCTTCGTTCCCGCTCAATGTCCGCATCATCTCTGAGGCCAGTAGTAACGATGTGTCCCAGATACTTGAATTGGTCCACCCTTTCCAGGGGGACACCATACAGAGACACTGGTGGATAATTTTGTATCGGACGTTTCATTCTAGCCTCAAAAACCATGCATACACTTTTAGTGGCATTATATTTTAGCCCGTGTCCTAAAGCATACTCTTCACAGGTCTGCACTAATTTTCTCAAACCACAAACCGACGCGCTCAGCAACACCATATCATCTGCATAGCTTAGGTTATTAACACATGCTCCATTAATATGACATCCTATATGCTGGTTGCTGAGCGCGACGATTAAGGCATTTATGTACATGTTAAACAGTGAGGGAGAAGTCAACCCTCCCTGCCTCACCCCACACTCCAGCCTGTACGGGTCTGACATCGTACCTGCCCATTTGACGCTATTGACTTGGTTCTTATACCAGTATTTAAAAATACTGGTCAGTTCTGTGGGTAGGTTGATGCTTCGAAGCTTATCCCACAGGATATCATAAGAAACCAAGTCAAATGCTTTGGATAGGTCAAGGAAGCAGGCGTGCACGGGAGTGCTTCTATCTGTATAGTGCCTGACGACATGCTTGAGGCACAGTATTGCACTCTCAGTAGACAGTTTGGGCCTAAACCCAAACTGATTATCATGCAACACTAGGTATTTATTTAACTGTGCATCAAGCAGGCCGTCAAACACCTTGGCTATAATCGTTGCTAATGAGATAGGCCTGTAATTATTTATATCAGCCAAGTCACCTGTTTTATTTTTAACAACAGGTACAACAACGGTTGCCATCATATTTGGCGGCAGGTAGGAGTGGCTCACACATAACGTGTAGAACAACGCTAATACTCGCGAAAAATGTGGCCCAGCGTGAACCAAGTGCTCTATACCAAGTCCATCGTGGCCAGGAGATTTTCCCCTTGGTATGGATTTAATGATTTTTGCTACATCATGAGAGCTAAACCTAGTCCCAACGGTCCCCGCTGATATCTGATCATAGCGCACATGATTTATCGGAGCCAGCGGTGACTTAATACGAAAGTGGTTACTGAACAGATCAGCGATGTCCTTTGGCTCACTCACACCAGCAACGCTCATCGGAAGGCCAGGTCGAATGTTTATTTTGCTAGTACTCTGCCAGAAGTCCCGAAAATGTTCACTAGAATGCTTCTCAGCAAGGGCGTCCATTCTAATCTGGTCCTGATGGTGTTGACACCATTTAAGACGAGACTTGAATATTCGCCTGCTTTGACGCATTTCATCATGGACACATCCTGACTTAGGCTTACCGCAAAGAACCCATTCGTGGAATTTCGCTCTAGCCTCCAAATGAGCCCCACTGACATGCTTGTTCCATCCAACGATGCGCGGGCCACGTCTTCCCCACCGCGCTCTCTCGCCTCCGCGACCCACCTTGGCCGCAGCGCTGAGGGCAGCTACAATCTCAGAATAAATCCCGTCTAGAATAAGCCTATGGGCCGGTTCCACACAATAGCGATGTAGCAAAGAGAAGAGGAGAGAGAACGCCGCCTTGAGGTACACCGGCTGTTGTGTTACACCAAGAAGAGGAAGTCTCCTCGATCCGCACACGCTGCCGGCGACCGAAAAGATAACTATGGAACCAGTCAACCACTGATGGAGATACGTTAATAGAGCGTAGTAATGCTAAAAGGATATCATGATCGACGGTATTGAAAGCATTACTAAAGTCAAGGAGGGTGAGGACAGTGAGTAGTCCGTTTTCCATACCAAGCCTGATATCGTCAAGTGATTTTTACAAGAGCAGTAATAGTGCTATGGCCAGGTCGGAAACCGGACTGATAGGGGTTTAGAAGGCTGTTGCGGGAAAGGAACATGTTAAGTTGGGAATGAACTAGACGTTCCAGGACTTAAGAAAGGAATGGAAGGATAGAAATGGGACGATACTCAGTAAAGGATTTTGGATTGGATTTATTTTGGAAGAGGAATTATTTGGGCATCTTTCCAAGCAGAAGAGACAACACCAGCTAAAATTGAATCATTAAGTAAATGGCATATGACATCAAGGATTTCATCGAGAACTGGAATCACCATATTTCGACTAATCCCGTCGACCCCTACTGCATTGGAGGATATGGCAAGGATACTCTTCTTAACATCACATGCAGTGAATTGATTTAAAACCAGAGGTGGATGGTCGGGAGTACTTAGGGAAGAGAGATATTGGAGTGTACTAGATTTACTATGAGGATCAATACCAGATGTTGCTGAAAAATGTTTACTAAGGGAGTCAATGTCTAAGCTAGATGGGACAGAATTATGACGGGATTTACCCACTCCAAGCGACCTTAGGAATTTCCAGATTTTGCCTGGATCATCCTCCTTTTCAATGGAATTATGAACATGGCGACGTTGAGTGTCCCTACACACCATGTTGCAGCGATTACGTGCAGACATGTACTTTTCCTTACACGTGTCATTAGACCTAAATTTCAGCTTACTTTTTGCATGGTTTTACAATCATCATCACCATGGCAAAAGTCGTCCACTATTTAGCAGGTAAGACACCCATTGGTTACTAATTATTGATGTCAAGTAAAAAGGTATGTACGATACCCCAAGTCAAACCTATCTAGTAGCATAGCTAGTAGTATATTCGTTGTCAGATTTTATTATTTGCTTGGTATACGTTTGAGGGCCTACTGGTATACTGGGAAAATGGTTGGCTTTGATGCCAGAGGTACCCAGTTCAATCACCAATGGATTTTTCGATTGAACAATGTATGTGCGCTCTTCACAGTGGGCCCTCCGGTGAAGGAAGAATCCACCCAAAATAATTTTTCTCATGTTTTGGGATCCGTTTGCTGATGGTAAATGGGTGCACCATTATTATCTAAACTTCTAAAGTGTGATGTGTGCAGATATGTGAGAGAATCACTTCAACTACTTAAATGTAAATTTCACTGAAAAATACATCAATAATACAATAATAATACAAAAATACATCATCAGGCATCAAATATGTGCCATGGTAGATAAATTCGATTACTTCAAATTAGTTTGATTGTGGTTTTTGGTATTGCCACAGAGTAAGAATGAAACTATTCAATAGGTTAAATGGAGCAACAATTCCATTTGCATTCTACCTATCTATTTGTCCGAAAGCAGTGGAGTCTATCGGGCTCAGAGTTAATTTACCAGCTTCCTGCCAGTACGGACCAACTTGGTTAAAGGCATAAATAAAAGTTCCGCGTTGCATTTGTTAAACTTTGTATAAAAATGGCGGGATGCTAAGCTTGTTTGATTCAAACAATTTAATGCTCGAGTGCAGAGTGAGCAACTCCGAAGTATGCGAGCGTTTTTTGAACAGAGTTGGGATGCTTGGAACAATGTAGATATTTGAACTCTGTATCATATTTGAAGTTTGTATCATTTAGAGGAGAAAATTATGTGAATGCGACGAGTGAAAGAGTTATATGTACATACATACGTGACATATCTGCTTGCATTTCATTATGTGAAGTTATCTAAAAATAATATTATAAAAAGGAAAGATTTGATTTCTTGCTCGTTTGTTTGTTACGATTTCGCTCAAAAATTACTTAATCTATTTTAAAAACTCTTTCACTAATGGAAAGCTAAGCACATTATCAGCGAGTAACATAAGCTATATTTTTTCCCGTATTCTTACGGGCACGGGAACTACGCGGGTGAAACCGCGATCCGCTGCTAGTTATCTTATAAAGATAAGATCGTTTAAAAAACTAAAACAACCGACTTTAAATTCCGCGTTATTAATTTTCAGTACCAAGTTCTCTGTCTGACCAAATCTCTGGAGATACTTATCCGATCTCGATGAAATCACTATGGTACCTACCACCTTTGGGATATCTTATTTCCAACACAAATCATCAAAATCGGTTTGTAAACGAGGAAGTTATCCGCGAACACCCATAAAAAAAAAAAAATATATATATACGGTCGGATTGAGTAACCTCCTAGTTTTGAAGTCGGTTAAAAATACTTACTAGGCTTTTTTAGGTCAATAGCCTTTAATTCTTAGTCTTGGTACCTATGACATTACGAATTTATGGTACTGCGGGGAACAGGAATCTTATAGTTTCCTTGCTTTTACTATGCTGGAATTCTTTCTAGAAGAATCTTACTAAGCTATGCACAATGACTATGCAGCCGTTTAAGCATCCTCTCCAACGTAGTAAGATTGAATGAAGAATGTTTTGGGCCTTGTGATAGAATTTCAGTATCTAATTTAATGATTACAGCAGTTCTTTCCTCGTAGGCACAGCTACGTTAAAGTACAGAGGCGGAAGCCGCGGGAAAGCGGTCGCGATCCGGGACGGGACTTTAGAAAATGTTCTAATTTGTTCACAACCTGACGACCGATGAGATCAGATCGCACCTGACACATCAGATTGCACCCATTTCCTATGTGTCAGGCAGCACGCAAAGTACAAAAAAATCCCATCCCGGATCGCGACCGCTTTCCCGCGGCCCCGCCTCTGTGGGAATTAAGCGTAAATGTGTTCTTACCGTGCGATTAGCTCGACACAAGTCATCTGACTCTACGCTGGGTATGTTGTAAGGCGCGATCAGAAAGTGCGGCAGTGCAAACAGCAGCGAGCCAGTCCCCATGAGGAGCACGCCCCACGCCAGCCAGCGAGGCTTCGAAGCACTGCTGCGGCCGCCGAGATAGGTCACTGGAGCCAAGCATGCGAATGATGCCATGTCATACCTGGGTGGAGAGATACATTAAGTGACATTATATCCTCATGCAAGTAGGTGCACAAACAACAAACTGTAGTATCAACCTACTTCCACTACTGCACTATTTTCTTTCTATTGCTATATTTTATAATATCTTGAGCCTATGTAAGTACCTACTATATTATGGAATTGTGACATTTGTAACGGATTAATTTGAAATAATAAATGATATTCTATTCCATTCCAAAAAGGAGGAGGTTCTCAATTCGAGCGAGTCAGTCGCTCTTCCTCGGGAGTGAGGTCACGCGGTGGATGTTCACTATGATTCACTATGTGAACATTGCGATCTCACCGCGTGACCTCACTCCCGAGGAAGAGCGACTGACTCGCTCGAAACCTAGGTCGAGAAAAATCGACTAAAGGTACGTGAATTACAGCCGGTATATAACAATAATATTTTTTTTTCGTCTTCGTCTTTTTGTTTGTCACGCTATTACTCAGGTAAGTGTTCCAATAGCTGATCTTGACAGTTTCCAATCTAAAGTCCCCGTCACGAGAAGCTATAAATTATGTAAACAAACATCTTTTACTAAGTAAACATTTTATACTGCGAGATAATAATAAATTGACCATATTCAATCGACATGAAATATAGACGGGTTATATGAAAGTAACAACCTATTTAATTTAGTCGGATCATATTTTAACGACGCAAAGCGCTATCGTTTGTGTTTCTTGGTACCGGACGCAGGGATTGTAAACTATCGGGACGCCATTTTGAAATAAACGCGTCATTCGAGTTTCGAATGCGTACGAGTACGAAATTCATTTTTTTTGTTGGTCCATATGTTGTGAACTCCTGAACACTTGTTTACATAATTTATAGCTTCTCGTGACGGGGACTTTAGGCCTATTATAGCGGCCTACCATTCTCGACCGCATTATCACTTACCGGTAGGTAAGATAGGAATCCAAGGAAAATAAAGGTAAGGACAACCACCACTGACAAAACGCTTCCAATGTTGAGGGAATTTATTAACCTTGCATCAACACCATACAATAATTAATGATATTGAGACATTATAGGTGTAAGCGAGTAGCTGTAATAAGAGCATCATACGCGACAGGCCTATAGTTACTACGTAGCAATAGGCGTCATGGGTAGTATTATCTGCCTAACTAACCTATCAAATAGCTGTAGAACGTGAATGATGTACCTACCCCCCTGCAATAACACCAGTCTGCATCGAGCGGAGTCCAAACCTCTTCTCTATGGTAGTGATCACCACGTTTACGAAACCGTTTACCACCATACCTGCGGACAAAACAGCTATTTTTAGTACAAGTCGCATATTGTTATCATCATTTAACAGAATAACATCATTTAACAGAATAATACAAAAATGGAATAAAAAACCTTCTTGGTTACCATATTTTTTTTTATAGGCTAGCGTTTGATCAACGTTATGTCGCCTGGTGGTTCCTTCGAACATTTACAAATGGAGATGTTAACGTTGTAATCCGCAAAATTTTTTTTCTGTCGATACTTACGGGGGACGAGGTAAACACGCATTGCACATAAACAAATCACTCACTTTAACGATCCCGTACACTAGCTTTAAACGCGCACACAGTATTAAAAATACAGCGTAGTTACGCACGCTCTTATGGCTAAAAATGGCTATATTATGGCCAGCAGAGGGGTACGCCTTGCGTTAACATCTCCTTTGGTAAATGCTCGAAGGGTGGTTCCGATGATGTGGTCAAAGATGGTGAACACAACACGCTAGGCCTAGAATTATCCGATTCTCAGGGACTGTGTGCGGAATACCGAAAGGTTATGGCGACAGCTTTTCTGCTTAATGGTGGTACTTTTTGGTAACAAGTCAGGCGGAACATCGATATATGCTCAAATATTATGTTTCTTTGAAGTGTCTCACACTTTATATTTCTGTAAATTGTTAAACACAATCCAAAATTTCATCGTACCGACGGGACTCGAACCCGCACCCCCCGGATTACACGTCCAGATGCTCTGCCAATTAAGCCACAGTTCGATACATCGATACGACGAAATTAGTGGATTGCATTTTGTTAACCCAATTATGCATTGGTGGCGCCATCTATGACTACTTATTACGTAAGTTAATCATTCGGAAGAAATCATTTTTTTTTTAAATTTTGGATTGTGTTTAACAATTTACAGAAATATAAAGTGTGAGACACTTCAAAGAAACATAATATTTGATTTACGCAGTGCAACATCTCTCGTCGGATTTGAAAACTGTAATGATTTCTTCCGAATGATTAACTTACGTAATAAGTAGTCATAGATGGCGCCACCAATGCATAATTGGGTTAACAAAATGCAATCCACTAATTTCGTCGTATCGATGTATCGAACCGTGGCTTAATTGGCAGAGCACCTGGACGTGTAATCCGGGGGGTGAGGGTTCGTGTCCCGTCGGTACGATGAAATTTTGGATTGTGTTTAACAATTTACAGATATATGCTCATTTTACATGTAGAAATATATCTTTGAAGACTAAAAAAAGGTTACGTCCTATTTTTATATAAGAAAGGCTAGCATATGACCATTATCTCGCCTAGGTGATAATCGTTGATGAAAATATGGTGAACACGCTAGGCCTAGAGAGGTCTCTCTCACTCTCAAGGATACATATACTAAGTGAATATTTAGATTTATATTATCCCGATCGTCTCACAGGTTTCGGAATTTATAAATTAACATACATGTACTCGTAGGTATAAAAAAAAGCTACATCACACAGATGAAATAATCACCTCAATTTGCGGAGTCACTTAAAAATCAAAAGTACCACTAGATGTCAACCGAACTCTAATCCAAAAGGCTGGGAATCCATCAGCTCGTCAAACAATAGAAGATCAATCCCGCGACATAGACCCGGGTAGGCCCGCAAAAATAACCGGACATCCACCGGTTATTAAACTTGCACGTCCGGTGTATGATATCCGGTATATACCAGGATATAGATACGTCATTTGGTGCATCGTATTCTACGGTATATTTTTTTTTTAGTATATAAAAAATATACCGTAGAATACGATGCAGTAGTCTAGTAATAGGCAAGCGTTTGACCTCCATCTCACCCGATGTTAAGTGACGATGCGATCGACGATGTAGTACGCTTACCTAGAAGATACCTGTTCACTCGCGATTTAAAGACCTCCGGGTTGTAGTTACAGGAAAATACAGATACCGGCAAAGTTCCTTGGCGGAACGTATGATAAATGTATTGAGAAATAGGAGGAGACACTGGAGTCGTCGATATTCTTCTAAATCATTATCTATATTCGTCGACGTCTACCATCATCATCATCGTACATCAATATACATATAGCTAGATAGACTTATTCTATGGCTTGTCATTGAGGATGGATCTTCGGAAATATTTTCCAGTTGTTCCAGGCACTGCAATCAAATGGAAACGAATGCTCGTGCCATCCGATCCTATCGCTACATTTTTGAAAATAGAAAATAGGCTAAAAATCCTTGAGAAAATGTGTGTTGACTATGATACTGTGACCCGGTGTATACCGGCATAACATAACTGAGATCGTATAAAAACTTTTAAAAATATGTATATGTCGCGTTAGTCGAGTAGCACTAGTAGATATACTCATCATCAGATCTCGAATGAGACCAAACGGAAAGTGTACTGTTTCAAACAAAAAAAGGAATTTTCCAAATCAGTTTACTAAATGACGAAGTCTAGGTAGGTAAAAATCAGGGTAAATATAAAACGAATTGAGAAATTCCTCCTTTCTGAAGTCGGTTAAAATACGTAGCAACTTGCAATTGAAAAAAACTAAAACAAAAAAGCTCGGACGGTTCTATTTATAAAGCATCAGTGCCCCCTACGGCCCACGTCGAGGCTACCACCGGACAGTCGGACAGACGGACGAGTGAAATGTCTGAAATAGAATCACGCATCGAGCTTCTAATATTTGCGGAGGCTTTTTGATATTATTCCGATTCCGATTTGATAGGAGATTGGATTGATATTTTTGGATTGATTTTAATTAATATTAGGTCTGAAGACAAAGTAAAACAAGAATACACATTAGGTATATGTTTGTTAACATCGAAAGTAATAAAGTCCTAGTTATTATAAAAGTTTGTCTGCCTCCAATTACTACAGGTACGACACCAAGTAGGTAGAAATTGTCGGTTGGGACGCTTTAAAACTCGCCACAGAATACTTAATAGTACTACGGTATAACATAAGATATGACCAGAATAATTACAGCTTTCTTATCAATACTACGTGATATTATTGTCTTTTCTATGTCAATAGATATAATATCGTTTAAAAACTAAAAAAGAACCGACTTCAATGTTCATTTTCAGTACCAATTTTGAGATGTTTATCTCAATATCTCTGGAGATACTTATCAGACCTCGATAAAATTACCATGGTACCACACTTGGGATATCTCCTTTCGAACAAAAAAAGAATAATCAAAATCGGTGCATAAATGACGAAGTTATCCCCGAACAAACATAAAAATATATATAAAAAATATATATATATATATATATATATATATATATTTCCAAAATTCACCCCTTAAGGGGATGAAATGGGGGTTCAAAGTTTGTATGGAGAAACAAGATTAGATCGTCTTTTCTATCCGAAACTTCACATAAGTGCTTCAGTAAAAAAATAAGTAAAGACGTGTTTCAGGTTTTTTTGGAATTCCACCCCTAAGAGGGTGAAATGGGGTAATAAAGTGTAAAATCAATATTGTTTCGGATTGCGCTGAAATTTGGCATGCAAATAGTTATTACGACGTTAGTTCCCACTGAGAAAGGATTTTCCAAAATTAACCCTCGAAGGGGATGAAACGGGGGTTCAAAGTTTGTATGGAGAAACAAGATTAGATAGTCTTTTCTATCTGAAACTCCACACAAGTGCTTCCGTAAAAAAATAAGTAAACACGTGTTTCAGGTTTTTTTTTTAATTCCACCCCTAAGAGGGTGAAATTGGGTAATTAAGTGTGAAAATCAATATTGTTTCGGATTGCGCTGAAATTTGGCATGCAGATAGTTATTACGACGTTAGTTCCCTCTGAGAAAGGATTTTCCAAAATTAACCCTCGAAGGGGATGAAACGGGGGTTCAAAGTTTGTATGGAGAAACAAGATTAGATAGTCTTCTCTATCTGAAACTTCACACAAGTGCTTCAGTAAAAAATTAGGTAAACACGTGTTTCAGGTTTTTTTGAAATTCCACACCTGAGAGGGTGAAATAGGGTAATAAAGTGTGAAAATCTATATTATTTCGGATTGCGCTGAAATTTGGCACGCAGATAGTTATTAAGACGTTAGTTCCCTCTGAGAAAGGATTTTCCAAATTAACCCTCGCAGGGGATGAAACGGGGGTTCAAAGTTTGTATGGAGAAACAAGATTAGATAGCCTTTTCTATCCGAAACTCCACACAAGTGCTTCAGTAAAAAAATAAGTAAATACGTGTTTCAGGTTTTTTTGAAATTCCACCCTTAAGAGGGTGAAATGGGGTAATAAAGTGTAAAATCGATATTGTTTCGGATTACGCTGAAATTTGGCATGCAGATAGTTATTACGACGTTAATTCCCTCTAAGAAAGGATTTTCCAAAATTAACCCTCTAAGAGGATGAAACGGGGGCTCAAAGTTTATATGGAGAAACAAGATTAGATAGTCTTTTCTATCCGAAACTTCACACAAATGCTTCAGTAAAAAAATAAGTAAACACGTGTTTCAGGTTTTTTTGAAATTCCACCCTTAAGAGGGTGAAATGGGGTAATAAAGTGTAAAATCAATATTGTTTCGGATTACGCTGAAATTTGGCATGCAGATAGTTATTACGACGTTAGATCCTTCTTTGAAAGGATTTCCCAAAATTAACCCTCGAAGGGGATGAAACGGGGGTTGAAAGTTTGTATGGAGAAACAAGATTAGATAGTCTTTTCTATCCGAAACTTCACACAAGTGCTTCTGTACAAAAATAAGTAAACACGTGTTTCAGGTTTTTTTGTAATTCCACCCCTAAGAGGGTGAAATGGGGTAATAAAGTGTAAAAATCAATATTGTTTCCGATTGCGCTGAAATTTGGCATGCAGATAGTTATTAATTACGACGTTAGTTCCCTCTGAGAAAGGTTTTCCAAAATTCATCCCTGAAGAGGATGAAACGAGGGTTCAAAGTTTGTATGGAGAAACAAGAATTGATTGTCTCTTATATTCGAAACTTTACACAAGTAGTTTAGTAAATAAATGAGTAAATACGTGTTTCAGGCTTTTTGAAATTCTATTCCTAAAAGGGTGAAGTGGAGTAACAATGTCTGAAATCAATATTGTTTCGGATTGCGCTGAAATTTTTTTTTTTTTTTTTTTTTTTTTTTATACCGAACTGGGTAGCACTTGATCACTATCTCACCTGATGTTAAGTGATGATGCGATCGATGATGTAGCGTGCTTACCCAGAAGATACCTATTCACTCGCGATTTGAAGACCCCCATATTGTACTTAATCGGAAACACGGACTCAGGCAGGGTATTCCATTCCTTAGCGGTTCGTATGATGAACGAAGAAGCAAATCGCTTCGTTCGGGTAGATGGTATATCCACCATAAATCGGTGGCGCCTTTTAGTGTCTCTGGATGTCCGATTATAAAATGGGGATGGTGGAATCAAATCATGCAGTTCCATTGCACACTCTCCGAAATGTATCCGATAGAAAACCGATAAACAAGCGACTTTGCGGCGATGCGCGAGACTCTGGAGTCTCTTGCTTACTAATAGGTCATCGCTGATGAGTTTTTTGATTTGATATTTTGCATCCAGATAGAAATTTTGACGTAGGTATCCGCTGAGAAAGGATTTTTCAAAATTCACTCTTCAAGGGATGAAGCGGGGGTTCAAATTTTGGATAGTCATTTTATTCGACATTTCACACAAGTACTTCTGTAAATAAATAAGTAAATACGAGTTTCAGACTTTTTCAAAATGCCACCCTAAAAGAGTGAACTGGGGTAAAAAAGTCTGAAAATCAATATAGTTTCGGATTGCGCTTTATTGGGTTTTTCGGGTTTTAAAAATATGAATCCTGATTTGTCTTAGTCACGCGATAACATGAAAACAGGTGAACCAATTTGGCTAATTTTTATTTGATGTCTTTAATGATAGAATCGTTTTTACAAAAGAAAAGTTTTAAGTAAATAAAAGGAGTTTTTAACGCGGGCGTAGCCGCGGGGGACTTCTAGTATATATATATATATATATATATAAATTGAATCGGTCGAATTGAGAAACCTCCTCCTTTTTTTGAAGTCGGTTAAAAAGATGCATAAAAGTCACAAATCCAGACATTTATCATACGTTCCGCCAACCTTGCCGGTGTCTGTATATTCCAGTAACTACAACACGGAGGTCTTTAAATCGCGAGTGAACAGGTATCTTCTAAGTAAGCGTACTACATCGTCGATCACATCTTCACTTACCATCGGGTGAGATGGTGGTCAAATGCTTACCTATCTTGTATAAAAAATATATATATACCGTAGAATACGATGCACCGAATAACGTATCTATATGCTAGTACAGTAATATTATAAAACCGTTTGTAACTCTGTCGCCTGTCTATTTTTTACCTAATCACGCCTAAACTGACGATTTTATTTTTTTAAATTTAACAACGAGATACTTTATAGCATGAGGATGAACATAGGCCTCTAAATTCTTGGTGTATGTGAACGAAGTCGCGGGTATCAGCTAGTAGATAAATAATATAAGTCCAGAGGTAGATGTATCTATTTTAGCCCCAATTTTAATAGGGAATATGCATGTTTTTTTTAAATATTTTTATTTCACTCATTACATCCATATAACATAATAAAAAAATAAAATACTGCTGGATTTAGTCTAATTATTTTTTAAATAAACATTTAAATATACAAATAAATTTGAGCAGTTTAAACGCCATAATTTCCCGGGCTCTTTGGTAATACATTGTGACGTCCCGCACTTACGTCAGACACACGCCGCTTGAAGCAAACTAGCTTTTTTTTTCTTTAACTAAGACTCCGCGCGATTATTGTATTTAGCCAATGGCATGTTTTTATTAAATTATACAGTTTCTCTAATCTCGTACTCATTTTTATCTGTATTAAATGGTTAGTAATATACATTTCTGCACAATAATTCGCGGCAAACACAATATTTGGAAATAAATACAAGAAGACCACACCATACATTTATTTTTATGTTCCCGCGCTCAATGTTTCTATCACGTGGAGTTGTGCATAATGACGTCAACTTTCGATTCGACAAATGGTGATCTGTTTTACAAACTTAAATTTCCCTCGCTTAAATTGTATTTTTAATTTATTATCTTAAGCAAATAAAATGGAATTAAATAAAACAAAAAAGGTTTTACATATAACTCCAGGATAACAAAGAATCGAAAAAAAAATATTTCCAATAAATCTGAGCTTCGTGCATATTCCCTATTCAATAGCGCAGTAGGCACCACCAATCCAATTAGGCGAGATATTTGCGAGGTCACGCCCCCGGATTCCATTACCCCAATAAGTATCGTTTACAAGCTGAACAAAAGGTCCTGGATGCGGCTCTGAGATGCCGAGTCACGAACGGAACTGTGATGCGAAGGGATGTACATTCGTACGTAAGAGGATTAATTTTTATCTGTAGCCAAAGGAACTAGTAACGGCCGAGTGAGCTTTTCTAGAAAATGTATTATTGAAATAACAGTCGAGTTGTATTGTTATCTAGTTGTACGCATTTGTTAATAAAAATCACATTATTCGCGCTTTATGGAATAGCAGCTGTGCCCCGTGGTTTTACCCGCGTAGACATCGTTTTCGTGGGAAAACGCTAGCTTATAGGCTAACTTGATCACTATCTCACCTGTTGGTAAATGATGATACAGTCGAAGATGGTAAGCACGCTAGGCCTAGAATGGGAACTGTCTCTCAAGAAAAGCTGCCGGAACACACTAGATGCTTGGCGACAGATTTTCTAACTTGAGGGTAGTAGCTGGCCAGGCGGATACTAGATAGTGTTCTACCACCATGCAGGGATTGTTGATTTCTTAGCGATGTTTTTCCTTCACCGGAGGGCCACTGTGAAAAGCACACATACATTTTTCGATAGGAATATCCATTGGTGCACGGCGGGGATTAAACTCGGTACCTCTGGCATCAAAGCCGATTCTCCCACTTACATCACCGGGCCCTAAAATGTTATTCCAGGATATAGGCTATCTACATTGTATACCAAATTTTAGTTCAATCGTTTCAGTAGTTTTAGCGTGAAAGAGTAAACATCCATACAAACTTTCTTGTTTATAATATTAGTAGGATTCACCAGTGATACCTGTGGATGACAAAGAATATAGATCTATCGTCCTCTAATAAATGTTGGATTGGTATTCAGTGGCAACCAAGCCACCATGATAGCATTAATTAGTCCCTATGTAAGTAATTGTAAATTATCCTAGGTCATCATCATTTAACACCTTTGACTACCGTTGAGATTCATAACTAATAACCGAATAAAGTGAACGGTGTTTACGTCGTCGCTGTTTGATTAATTAGCCATTATGATACAACGGCTACGTCACCGTGCTAAACAAAATATCTACACAATTTGTTGTGTTAATGTGCATTACTTAGTATTCATCTGCTGACTGGCAATTTTGCAAGAAAATGAAACGATTTTATATTTGGAAAAAAAAAATGAAGTAATGTAAAGTAAAGTAGTATTTTATAAGATCGAGCAAAAAATACCACTATCATTTTTTGCCAGCAAAAAAAAATAATTAATAAACATTTCGTTTCTTATAACGCCATCTAACGTCTAACAAAGGTGTTAGGGATCGACATTTCAATATAACGCTATCTATGGGACGTTTACCTAACTAAGCGTTCATAGATGGCGTGAAATGCCGAAAAAAACACGTTTCTTGTATGGGAACCCTCTATTATCTTTAACTTTATTCTGTTTTTTGTATTTGTTGTTATAGCGGCAACAGAAATATATCATCTGTGAAAATTTCAACTAACTATCACGGTTCATGAGATACAGCTTGGTGACAGACGGACAGACAGACAGACAGACAGACAGACGGACAGCGGAGTCTCAGTAATAGGGTTCCGTTGGTACCCTTTGGGTATGGAACCCTAAAAAGTAAAGTATTTTTTTTTTTTATTTGTATTCTCAATAAATGATTTTGATTTGATTTGTTTGATTTTACAGTGACAGGACTATTAATAGTCCGCCTAGATCAGTACCTACCATAGCAAGTCAGATCGACTTGAAATAATAATGGTTAATTGAACTTGAAATAATATGGGGGATAATGTCCAATAAAATTATTACTGCCTCATTGTGCTTGCCTGACTAATCTTGAGATAGTTCCTCGAATACCTACCTTTTGTTATTCAAACGACTTTAAGGTGATATGTATATCTATATATCACCTTCTTAAAGTCGGAGTGGGACTGTAATATGAGGATAACAGCTATGAGCGATTGAAATCTTCAGACATGGAACGAGTACGAGTATGGAACCCTTAGTACGAGTTTTCATTAGGAGTGGGCGTTATGTAGCATAGATCGTTTCCACAACGTTGTCACAGAGCGACAACGCAAACTTAATGAACGAATTTCATAACCGTCTATTTCTCAAAACCGTCTATTTAGAGTTAGACTGTCGTTGCGGGCCGTTGCGGCGGCAACGTCATGTCACACTTCGTTTGCTATGTCAATAGAGAGAGAAAGGAATACTGTTTCTAGTTTCTACTACTGTTTGCAAGCCTTGCCAGGTCAAATAAATTTGGGTCGGACGGAAGACTAAAATAATTAGGACGATGTGAAATATAAACATTACTTTACTTTCACATTGTACCTACCTAATACTACCTATACACAAATATCTATTCGGCGAAGCAAACACAGGTTTAATAGATGTATGCATTTTAGCAACTATCTATTAAAATAGTTAAAACGTATACATCTATTAAACGATGGTTGCGAAATAGATCGTTGTGAAATAGACGGTTTTGGCAACGTTATTGTAACGCAGATAACGTTGCGTTATGTTTTCTGAAAAACTCGTAACGACACACTACTAGTTTTCATCGTAAAGGCCTTTGACAGATCTCACATAGTTCTTAACTTCTTCTGGCTCCCTGATTGGTCCAAATTTAGTGAAGTGTGAATTCCACTAGAGGCGCTGTACAGTTTTTCATAGAAAAAATGTTCCATATAGGTACGATATCGAGTTTGGTATGATAACTCGTACTAAGGGTACAGAAGATAAGTGAGACCTGACTTCTAGATATGTCAGGGTAACAACAGGCGGAGTGCAGTGACGCCCGAAATTCTGCTAATCCAGAGTTTCGCCCGCCACGGTGTCTGTTACAGGCTGACGTCACCTATTATAATACACAAATTAAGATGCAGATTAGCGCTTTTACACAGAATAAATAATAGTACACAGGTTTACTTGTCCGGCGTAAGCATAGCAAGTATACCTAATATCTAAACATAGTTCTGTATAGTATCTCATAGCTATCTTAATTTTGCATACTACATATATATGAGCCTACAAACCTTTTTGAAGTCGGTTGAATAAAAAGTAGGTATCAGTGGAACCTACCGACTGAAATGCACATTATTCCAGAGTGGTTCACTCGCGGGAACCGAACAGTATGTACATATTATGTCATACAACATAATCGGATCAACAGGATTGCAGGAATGAAAGGATGCACGCTGATGGGATTTCATATAATCATATCAAAAACATTTCATTCATTCACGTTAAATGAGTACTTTGTTAAGTGAGCTTAAGCACCGAGTACTAGATATAATATGCCAACTTATAGGTACGAGTAGGTATAGTATACTGCAGTATCAGGAGACGAGCACATATATAGTTGTTTATTTATTTTTAGGCTAAAAAACACCGGCACGTACGTTACTCGGTGTTACCTATTGAAACTTAAACAGTACAGTGCCTATCCTTAATATTAGTCTCACGTGCAAATCTTGTAATTGAGAGGAGTAACAGGATAGGTTACCTATTGTAGAGACTGCAGAAGAGTAAAATAGTGAGCATAACAGTTTAAAGAGCTGTTCTTCTCAAAATACTTGTACCATTCATTATGGTAATTTAAAAAGGAAAATATATAAATAGGAAGATGTAGAAAAGAAGTTATATAATTTAAATAAGAAGATATATCAGTAGGTAGGTAGGTATCTCAGGTAGTTCTATATATATTCTATATTACTCTCGATAGTCTCGTAGTTATCTCATATAAAAAGGAAACAAAAAATAGCACATATATGTATTACATATTGATAAATAATTAAAGATTGTAAGTAGTAGCACTAAGAATACTTTTACGTTTATAAAATCGCACTAAGCTTTTATCCTTTCCAAACATAGCTGAATCTCGCTACAGTTTTCCTGCCCAAATCAACATTTCCCGGACAATCGTCAACAGCAATATTTCTTCTGTCATTAACGTGGCTTTACCAAAAAGCAACGGCACCGTATCGCGTGGTTCCATCCATTTGTTGGCAGTATTGCCACGGTTGTATCCCGAGAGGTTATTAAATACTTTGCTTACGAAGAAAAGTCGCCTGGGTCCGCGCGGAATCCAAACTAATGTCGGGCATTAGCAGGATTGCACAAATCCCGGCAATGTAGGAAATATCCCGGGAAACAATGACTGTCCCGAGACGAGATGTAGGTAAGTAATGTCCCTCGGATTTGCTCTGTAAACTGTTTGTTCTGGCAACTATTCATTATTCTGTGGTTCTGGGATGACATCTCGCCCGGTCATCGTTTTGTAGAAAAGGAATTCTTGTTATTGTATTCCATGGAGGTGAACCATTTTGGAAATAATTGTTGGTCTTTTGAAGATCAGTGATTTCAACGTCTTGAGGGTCCGGTGGTGTATTGAGAAAATGGTCGGCTTTGATGCCAGAGGTACCGAATTCAATCCCAACCGTACACCAATGGATTTTTATATGGAAAAAATTATGTGCGCTCTTCACAGTAGCCCTCCGGCGAAGGAAAAACATCGTTAAGAAACCCCCAATCCCGCATGGTGGTAGGACACTATCTAGTGTCCGCTTGGCAAGCTACCACCCTCAAGCTAAAAATTTCTGTCGCTAAACATCTAATGCGTTCCGGCAGCTATCCTTGTGAGCCAGTTCCCATTCTATGCCTAGCGTGCTTACTATCTTCGACCGTATCATCACTTACCAACAGGTGAGATAGTTTTTAGGGTTCCGTACCCAAAGGGTAAAACGGGACCCTATTACTAAGACTCCGCTGTCCGTCTGTCTGTCTGTCTGTCTGTCCGTCTGTCACCAGGCTGTATCTCATGAACAGTGATAGTAAGACAGTTGAAATTTTCACATATGATGTATTTCTGTTGCCGTTATAACAACAAATACTAAAAACAGAATGAGCTTAAAAATAATAGAGGGTCCCCATACAAGAAACGTGTTTATTTTCGGCATTTCACGGTAAACGTCCCATAGATGGCGTTATATTGAAATGTCGATCTCTAACACCTTTGTTAGACGTTAGATGGCGTTATAAAAAATAAAATGTTTATCAATTATTATTTTTTGCTCGATTTTATAAAATACTGTTGTGTGGTACGGAACCCTACTAGTGCGAGTCCGACTTGCACTTGGCCAGTTTATTTTAATTTATAGATATACCTAATGAGTTTGAATTATGATTATGAAAGAACCGACTATTGTACTCACTACTATTTAATGTCGACTGTCTCGAACTAGGTTTTGTGTATGTCCGATGCACTTCCTCAGAGTTTACGCAGCGAGATCGCAACGACCACTGGTCGTCAGTTGTTGACATTAAATGGTTGTGAGTATAATAGTCGGATCTTTCATAATCACAAGTTAGATAGTGATCAAACGCTAGCTTATATGATATAAAAAAAGTCATTTATTATTGACACCGATTATTTTGTTGCACTTAGGTACTTACTAATTTCAAGACCTAATATGCGTAGGTATATAAATACCTCTAGATATATATTATAGAATCGAAAACCAGAAGACTTTATAACAGTTTTACAGCACAATGTTAGTGTTCACATAACTTAGTGATGTTATCAGGTAGAATCTAAGTTATAAAATATTCACAAGCGAAGCCAAGTTTAAATTAGTTTAAAAATGACTTAGTCTTGTGTAATAGAATTTGGAACTCTCAACATGTTATTCAGTAGGGTAGCACAAGAAATATGGCACCAAGCTCTTTTATTGAACTGCAATTTTTATAAGACATGTAGTGGTAGGACTTCTGCTAGTCCGCCTGGGGTGGTACCACCACTTTGCCAATTAATTTTCAGCCGTGAAATAGGAGTGTTATTCGGTTGAAATGGCAAGATGTCCGGTGAAATTACAGGGCATGTGAGACTCAACAACTTTGTCTCAAGGTAACAGGCGCAGTGGAGTGGCATGCAAAATTCTGGACTGCCAGAATTTTGTATGCCACTATATCTGTAATAGGTAGACGTCATTGCTTACCATCAGGCGAGCGGTGCTTGTCCTGTTATCTTATATCATAAAAAAAATGATTTTCTTAAATCAGTGCCGATTTTACTAAACTCAGATATGGTTCCTCTAGAGTAAATCGTCATTTGTTCAAGGTCCATACATTTGGCGTTTCCAATGATTTACTCTAGAGTAACTCTTACTACTAAGACAGTAATCGTGGCGATTTCATACTAATGTTTGTATCTCGCTGGCCGCTGCGACATGCCCGCCGTGCACCAATGGATTTATCTATCGAAAAATGTATTTGCGCATTTTATAGGTGGCCCTTCGGCACAGAATAAATAATAGTACAACCTCCGGTGCAGGAAAAATATTGTTAAGAAACCCCCAACCCCGCATATAGGTGGCATGGTAGAACACTATCCTTTTAAAACTCTGTCAACGATTGGATGACGCGTAGGACGCCCTGTGACCAGGTGGAGCGACGGCATTCGCAAAGCGACGGGCAGTAAATGGAAACAAAGAGCCGAAGATCGGGCTCAGTGGCGTGACTTGGGAGAGGCCTATGTCCAGCAGTGGACCGTGATACCGGCTGGTTATGATGATGATGATGACTGGATGACAGCTGAATGATTTATTCCATTTGTTTTTGTTTTTTTAATTACATACATACATAATATTACGTGTTTTTTTCCCGTTGGTTTAGGCAGAGACTACTTCTTTCCACATGCTACGATCCTATCACACGTCTTTCGCTTCTTCCACTTTCATGAGCGCCTTCATACATGCTCGCTGGTTATAAGTATACTTTTGACTTTGCCTTTCTTTAATACCTACGTCTTTTATTTTATTCAAAGCGTTAAATTATGCCTTTGCTATGTTTACTTATAATATTATTTATTATTTAATTTATGATTTTGACGTGTATATGTGCGTATATTAATACTGCCTTCATACTGAATATGTGATTTGATTTGTTTTGACTACCACCCTAAAGTTGAAAAATCTGTCACCAAAAATAGATTGTGTTCCGGCAGCTGTCTTTGTGAGCCAGTTTGCATTCTAATATAGCGTGCTACCATCCTCGACCGCATCATCACTTACCTACCAATAGGTGAGATAGTGGTCAAACGCTGGCCTATAAGATAAGCTGTGTTTTTAAAATGTTCAAACAATTTGTAGACTTTCTGGTATTTGATTATAAATTACTAGCATTATCATCTACGTAAATATGTGGGCTGCTCCCACATAATAGAATTAATAAAATGTATTTAAATAAAAACATTTAAATCTTAAAATATAAACTTAAAAATAAAAATAAATAAAACAATATGTAGTAAATGCAATCAACTAACTGAATTCAAAATTATATTTACAACTTAAACTTAACTAATCAACCTTAATTTATAATTATAATTTACACTTGATACATACTAAAAGAAAACTTACTACTACATTCTACATAAAATAAATCGTACATAAACACTCGAATGCCATGCATTGGAAACGAGCCTTTCTTATCTATCGGTGCGGTCCAGGCGCCGCAGATTAAGAAATAGTAGACATCCCCGTCAAGCCACTAGTCACAGATAGCGTACTAGTTAGTATACAACTCAATATTGTATAAAGTTCGGTGAAAAGACAAGGCAAGGCACGGGAGCCCAGCAATCTTCAGACCGTGATAATAACCACGCGCTCACGTCGTCTTAGAGAACAGCACTTAATTATTCGCTTTAACATTAGTATAATATCGTTTAAAAACTAAAAAAACAACCGACTTCAATGCCGCGCTACTCATTTTCAGTACCAATTTTGAGATGTTTATCTCAATATCTCTGGAGATACTTATCATACCTCGATAAAATTACCATGGTACCACACTTGGGATATCTCCTTTCGAACAAAAAAAAGAATAATCGAAATCGGTTCATAAACGACGAAGTTATCCGCGAACAAACATAAAAAAATATATATATATATATATATACGGTCGAATTGAGAAACCTCCTCCTTTTTTTGAAGTCGGTTAAAAATAGCAATTAATTGTAATCATCGCTGTATACGACTCAATACAAGTGTACGAGTGAAGTTTGGAGTTTTCCTCTCACCCATACACCTTCCAACACCATTGGATCAACGGAGTATAACTGGCGAAACACAACAGGTGCGCGCCCGCGCACTCAGCCCTCACACTACCATATCATAATCATAATATCATAATAATTTATTTCATCAAATCACAGATTTACAATTTGCACCTTATAACTAATAGGAAGTTTTAGTTGATTTATGCATATTTTACAAAACTTAATTACTAGGTACAATTTGGACATTAGCAGCCGTGCTAGGTCGCACCTGTGTATATCGCCATAAATATACGTCTTCAAGAATAATCGTCATATTTCTTTCAACCAATTCACACAAAACCTAAACGAATTATACACATAAACCTTCCTCATGAATATTGGTGAACCATGGAACCGCTTGAAAATCCGTTCAGTAGTTTTTAAGTTTATCGCGAATAGACTGAGTACAGACAGACAGACGCGGCGGGGGACTTTGTTTTATAATACCTATGTAGTGTTGACTGAAAGTTTGTTTGTTTGTTAAGCAATCACGAATCAACCTGTAAAAGAAAGTAGTAGGTAGAAAAGATGTAAAAACTGCTAAAGGAATACAGATTAAATTTGTCTCACAAGTAGTTCATAACCTGGATAAACACACAGGTACTAGACCACTGTCGATCGTGATTGATTGAATCTTTTTGATTCGTTCGCGACCTGTACATGAGTGATCGAATCATGAAAGATCTCATCTCTAAAAGATAAAGATCTTATTTGACTCGGTTTGGACTCGTGTCTCGTGATCGAATGCTTTGTCTAAATGTTGCAAAATGATTGAATATCTAAGTAATGATTCATTACGATACTTTTCCAACAGGCGGCATGTTCACGAGCTCAAAGATAGGTATGTGTTTTCATCATGACAAATAACATTAAGGGGGTACGATTTCCATACAAAAGTATAATGCACAAATATGAATCAATGGAGCAAAAACTTGCACTGAAAATAAATCTAGTGGTCTTGTATCAGTATTTACATGCCGGGAATTATATTTACCTACATGATTTAAATGAATAATATAAACATATTATTCAATTAATATTTTTTTGTTAAAACTTGAATTTTAGTATTATTCAAAATAATTTCCTCTTAATCAATCAAATTATCTTGGTAAATACATTTCCCGACATGTAAATACTTATAAAAGACCAATAGATATGATTTCAGTGCAATTTTTTGCTCCATTTACTC
Source organism: Cabera pusaria (assembly GCA_954871355.1). Classification (NCBI taxonomy): domain Eukaryota; kingdom Metazoa; phylum Arthropoda; class Insecta; order Lepidoptera; family Geometridae; genus Cabera; species Cabera pusaria. The sequence goes on along the minus strand of OX940886.1, from coordinate 1,464,803 downwards.
ATATTTGTGCATTATACTTTTGTATGGAAATCGTACCCCCTTAATATCATGATTCTAACCATTATCCGTTCAGTCACATGAGTAGTACTTTTCTTTACTCGTGTAGTTCAGTTCATCATTCGATCATACTCATACAATACAATAAAGTATAATTTCGATCATCACGATCATTTCGGTCGCGGGTCGCAGTTCGTTTGTTTGTGCTACAAAGTACAATCGAACTGCGACCCGCGACCGAAATGATCGAATCTTTTGGACCCGATCACTATATAAGTCGATCACAAACGACCCGGGTCACGAAAAATGAACGATCGACACAGGTCTAACAGGTACACTGATAATGAGTACTTACGCGGGCGAAGCTGCGGGGCACAGTTATTATGAGTATGCTTATATATTTTTTATATTCTCTTTTGGCTTATTGCTATGACATTTATTTTAATTAAATTTTAACGCTTAGCACTGTCATTAGTGGATATAAGCGCCTCCAAAATACAATTACAATACAACCTAAAAGTTGTATGTGTAATCAGTGCGCAGTGTAAATTTTCTAATAACAAATAATGGCCATTTAATGAATGTCAAAACGTACAAATGAAACGCTTGCGAGTTCTAATTTTGCCTGTGGCTCCATCTAGCGACAAATAAATACATTGCAAACGTCAGATGTCTCACAGAATAATGAATAGTGCAAGTAGATGTGTTAAACTATTATTATTGCTAGGGAGCTAGGGAGTTATTTTACGAGATAAAACAAATACTTCTATAGTAATATTATAAAGAGGAGACCATTTGTATTTTTGTATTTTTGTGTTTATGTTTGTATTGATTTGGCTAAAAAAGTAAATACCGATTTCAATTAACTGGCCAAGTGCAAGTCGGACTCGCACTTGTAGGGTTCCGTAACACAGCCACTGCCACATTTTCGCCACTGAGAAATTAACTTTGTTTTTCATAGTGTATGTATCAAAACAAAGTTATACTTGCGGTTTTGAAAATGTGCTATCTCTAAAACTGCTAGCTATATCCCGTTCAAACCAATGCCATCAAAAACATTACTTGTAAAAAGTTGCAAGCATCGCTGCGCAGTTCTTATACTACAACAAAGTTATAAGACGTAGGCAATGTTAAACCAAGTCGGTTCAATATATAGAATGACAGCCATCGCACGGCCGCAGCCTATATAATCGTCAACAATTTAAAATAATCGTAATGGACCATAGTGCTAGCCATAATCACATGCCGTTTGAGCAATGCACATAGCTATTTTTACGAGTAAAACGTTTGCGATTGCCAAGTCCATATATAAAACCATTTAACATTACGTACATCTTAAAACTTTTTGTAGTATAAAGGTACGGCCACATCGCGACGTCCGGCGATCTGCAGGCGCGATCTCAGTACTTTTCAATTGTTTTCTGATCGCGTTTGGTGTGAACAGGTTGGTACAAATACTACTGCGCTATCTGATCGCCGCCTAGATCGCGCACGCAGGACGCTGCAGAATGTCCGTACCGTACCTTAAGAACTGCGTTACGAGACTTGCAACTTTTTACATGTAAAGTTTTTTATGGGTTCCGTAGCCGAATGGCAAAAAACGCAACCCTTATAGATTCGTCATGTCTGTCTGTCTGTCTGTCTGTCCGTCCGTATGTCACAGCCATTTTATTCCGAAACTATTAGGATTACAGAATTGAAACTTGGTAGGTAGATGTATTCTGTAAACTGCTTTCCGATTTTTATACAAAAATGAAAAATATAAAAATTTAAGGGGGGTCACCTCATACATGAAACTAAACCAAAAAAAATTTTTCTTCAAACCTATACGTATGGGGTGTTTATAGATAGGTCTTTAAAAATGACACTGAGGTTCCTAAAATCATTTTTTCTCAAAGTAAATCATTTGAAAGATAGGCGCGTCTAAAGTGGTAAAATGTGTGTCCCCCCCCCCCCCTCTAATTTTTAAAGTAAGGGAGTGAAAAATCTAAAAAAAATATATTCTGTATTTCTGTAACTTTCAACGAAAATTGGTTTGAACGCGATACAGTCAGCAGTTTTTGAGATATAGCAACCGTAACCGTAGTTATAAAATACCCTACTGTGTTACGGAACCCTACGAGTGCGAGTTCGACTTACACTTGGCCAGTTTTTGTATGTCTTCCACTGCACTACTGCTCAATACACAGGTAAGCAAAGAACTATTTGTATGTGGTCATGCGAAAGTGCACTTTGACTGACTTGTCTCATGCTTGCATTTTAAAGTCACCGTAATCTTTACATAGTATAAAACAAATTCACTCACTCTGTCTGTACGCTTAGATCTTTTAAACTACGCAACAAATTTAAATGTGGTTTCATCAATAGATAGAGTGATTCAACAGGAAGGCTTATGACTAGGATCAAACGCGGGCAAATCCGTGCAGTGAAGCTAGTTATTTTATAAAAAGAAACAAAGAATCAAGCGCTTATGGTAAGCAAAAAGCTTTAATTACTTGAAGCAGCAAAAAGCGCTAAGCTTCTCAAGGGTCCTCAAAATTTTAATAGTACTCATGCACGCATGTTAGTTTCCTATTCTGGTACTCGAGCTTTGAAACTTAGAAGTTACTCTTGTTGATCCCACGAGTGCGATAACCGGCAGTGAATAAAGAGCAATTAAAGCGAATATTAAGCAACGTTACGCTCGGTACGCTCGCTCGTGGGTCCTACCACGGTGGAGTAAGCACACCTCGTAGGGCGCCACTCTTGAGCTTGTAGACTAAATAAATAAGGTTTTTTTGTCGCTGATAAGTTTGGTTTAGCCTTGACAAGAAGTGAAAAAAAAACAGATGTAATTATTGTGCGTAGACTCTACTTAGACCTTGTATTTTAAATTAGGTTATTTTCGCTACAATATATTCAATATTTTGTCTCAATAGCTTGTAAGCTAGTCAATTGTGTCGTGCTATTGCCTTCAAGACATTAAATGCCTCTTTATAACTCAATACATAAAATACATTACATAATCTCAGACGAAATAAGAAGTATTTCGTCTGAGTACATAATATTGTGAACTCGAATCTTGACTGTACTGTAAGGTTTCTTATAATTATTGTTGTGCAACATTTCAGAAAGGTATACTTACTACACTACACTACTTTTACAACTTTTACAACTTATTTTTGCAAGGGTTTGCATTTGTATAATGACAAAGATTTATTTTGTACGAAATATAACCATTTTTTTATTTGTAGTAAAGCATTGCAGAATCGAAACCTTATTAACCGACGAAAAAAACGGAGGAGGTTATCAAGTCGACGCGACTCAAAATTACTTAGGTATACATACTTACATTAGTTTAAGAACTTAGTTATTATGTTTAGTTAAAAACTCAAAACAATTACAAAAATATATACTCAGGTATACGAACAGTAGTGTAAGAACTTCGTTATTAAGGTTAAATAAAGAAGTTTAATTATTTTGTGCTTTTCAGCGGTTAAATTTTTTTGTTAAAAAGTCTTATTTTGTACGAAACATAACAATTTTCTAATTTGACTAAAGCATCTTACAGCTCAGCATTACAGAATCAAAACTATTACATAACTCTATCACGAAAAATTGTCACATATAATCGGTAGCATAAATCACATTTGTAGATGCAACTTGTGAAATAAGGAAGCAGCCCCCTGATCTCAATCATTCGAAAACCTATTCGAATTCGGAAACTGCCACTCCTCCGACTCAGATCTTTGCAATTCACAATGCTTTGCATAACTTTTGAATTTTTCACCTCGAAAATATCAGTGATTCTAATCGGAAATATTTCCAAAAAAAAGAAAGAAGTCCAATGAAATTACAGAGCATGTGAGACCTAACATCTTTATGTCTCAAGGTAACAGGCGCAGTGAAGGTACGGCCACACCGCGGCGTCCTGAGATCTGCGGGCGTGATCTCAGTACTTTTTAATTGTTTTCTGATCGCGTTTGCTGTGAACCAGTCGGTACAAATACTACTGCCCTATCTGATCGCCGCCTAGATCGCGCACGCAGGATGCTGCGGTGTGTCCGTACCTTGACATGCAAAATTCTGGGCTGCCAGAATGTTGCATATCGCTGTATCTGTAATAGGTAGACGTCATCGCTTTCTATCAGGAGAGCGTCGTCCTTGCCCTGTTACCTTCTTCGAGCATTTACCAATGGAGATGTTAGCGCAAGGCGTACCTCTCTGCTGGCCATACAGCCATTTTTAGCCATATGAGCGTGCGTACTTACGCTGTATTTTTAATACTGTGTGCGTGTTTCAAGCTAGTGTGCGGGATCGTTAAAGTGAGTGATTTGTGTGTGTGCAATGCGTGTTTACCTCGTCCCCCGTAAGTAACGGTAGAAAAAAATCTTTGCGGATTACAACGTTAACATCTCCATTGGTAAATGTTTGAATGAACCTTATATCATAAAAAAAAAATCCGAGACCAAATAGCTCACGGAATAATAAATATTCGAAATTCAAAATGACGCTTCCGAATTCGAATGTATCCGATTGAAATGAGATTCAGGGTGCTTGCTGGTCCCGTCTCAATCTGAGCCAGTATCTAAGCAGGTAGCGAGTCGGAAGCGGCTGATTGCAGGCAAATAACATGTGATTGCTTGTTGACAACTCACAAATACGCCCCGCTCGTACGTTACCCGGCATTTTACTGAGCCATGGTATATTTAAGAGCAAACGCGGGGTGCACTTTTCCATACAAATGAATTCCCCCGTTCCTTCCTGGAAAATGCTTTTGGAGCCAAAATTGGTTCCCTAAAAAATGAAAAAAATAAAAAAAATAAAATGATAGGGCGGCGTAGCTACAGCAAACCTTGATTTTTTTGTAGAAACAAATTTTGCTCTAGAAGCATTTTCCAGGGAGGAAACGGGGTAATACATTTGTATAGAAAAGGGCACCCCGCGTTCGCTCTTAATCTATGCCCATGTGATATGGCATTTCTTCCTTCGAAGAAGTGATAGCTTAGTCTCAGTAATAGGACTTAGTTTCCCTTACTTTCTGATTATTATAGTGTTCATTGAAAGTAGATGTGCGCGTTGATTCATTGTCGAATATACACATTTTCATATTTAAAATATCAGTAGGATACAACTTGAATACAAAAAAAATTGTGTATATCAGCTAGGCTATTCTGTAAGCTATCTCGACAGCGGAATCCGCGGTGAGATTCGAATTTCGTGCTTTGAAATTCAATCGTATCACGTTCGCAATACGGTTGAATTTCGTAGTATAAAATTCAAATCTCACCGCGGATTCCGTTGTCGAGATAGCTACAGAATAGCCTAGCTGCTAGGCTATTCTGTAGCTATCTCGACAGGCCCAGAAGCGAAGTGGAAGAATGGTCGACTTTGACGTCAGAGGTAGCGTGTTCGTTCCCCGCAGAGCACCAATTACTTTTCTAAATATCGAAAACAGTACGTGCGCATTACACAGTGGTCTTCCCGTGTAGGAAAAAAATCGTTAAGAAACCCCCTAACTCACGAATGGTAGGACACTATCTAGTGTCCTACCATTCTACCACCATTCCAGGGAATCAATCTAAAGATAGAAAATCTGTCTCCAAACATCTAATGTGTTCCGGTAGCTATCATTAAGAGCCAGTTCCCATTCTAGGCCTAGCGTTTTAACATTCTCGACCGCATCATCACTTACTAACACGTGAGATAGTGGTCAAAGACTAGCCTATATAATTTAAAAAAATAATAATTACAATGTCTGTCTCTCAACAAAAAAAAATTAAGAAAGGTTTAAGTACCTCTAATTTCTGCGTCAAACTCGATTAGCAATAGTATTATTAACACGTTATACGTAAGTTGTCAAACAAGAAATTCAAGTATTACATAAATTCTGTAATAAGATCGTTTAAAAAACTAAAAACAACCGACTTCTATGCCGCGCTATTAATTTTCAGGTGTTTATCTCTATATCTCTGAAGATACTCATCAGACCTCGATAAAATTACCATAGTACCACACTTGGGATATTTCCTTTCTAACAAAAAAAGAATAATCAAAATCGGTTCATAAACGACGAAGTTATCAGCGAACAAACACATATATACGATCGAATTGGAAACCTCCTCCTTTTTTGAAGTTGGTTAAAAAACATGCAATTTCCGTGAAAGCCAAAAATTCGTGAGTATCTGTTTATTTTTATTTGGTGTGGTTTTTATGTATCATTAGTATTGTAATAGTCAAGTCTAGGCTAAAAATAAGATTCCTAGATTAAAAATAAATTTATATATTAAAAGTAGAAGTGCCTCGCGTCTTCACCCGCGTTAAAGACTTCTTTAATTTACTTAACAGTTTTATTTTGTAAAAACCTTTCTATCATGAAAGACATCAAATAAGTAAAAGCCCAATCGGTTCAAACTTTGAACCCCCGTTTCATCCCCTTAAGGAGTGAATTTTGAAAAATCCTTTCTTAGCGGATACCTACGTCAAAATAACTACCTGCGTGCTAAATTTCAGCGCGAATCCGAAACAATATTGATTTCAGACCTTTCAATCCCATTTCACCCTCTTAGGGGTGGAATTAAAAAAAACCTGAAACATGTATTTACTTTTTTTTCTATTGAAGCACTTGTGTAAAGTTTATCTAATCTTGTTTCTCCATACAAACTTTGAACCCCGATTTCATCCCCTAAAGGGGTGAATTTTGGAAAATCCTTTCTTAGTACACCTTAACGTACTAAGACAAATATATCCTCCAAATTTTAAGTCACTACGACCAGCGGTTTAGGCTGTGCGTTGTCTATCAGTCAGTATGTCAGGACAAAGATTGTTATAGAATTAGATAGTAAGACAGCGTTTGTAAACCAATTTAGGTATATAAAAAAATTAAAACTAAAAAATCTTTCAACACTTGCTTTTTAGGGTTCCGTACCCAAAGGGTAAAACGGGACCCTATTACTAAGACTCCGCTGTCCGTCTGTCTGTCTGTCTGTCTGTCTGTCTGTCTGTCTGTCCGTCTGTCACCAGGCTATAGCTCATTAACCGGGATAGTTAGACAATAGAAATGTTCACAGATGGTGTATTTCTTTTGCCGCTAGAACAACAAATACTAAAAACAAAATAAAGTTAAAAACTAAAGCGGGTCCCCGTACATAAAGACGTGATCATGTTGTTATGAAAAGTAATAATTATTACAATACATACTAGCTCAAATTTTACTGTCCTATCATTTGCCATTACGGAGTTCCAGTCCCTACAGCCCGGCTCCATCATCCGGTCGGTACCATATTATTGCATTGTCACCAAATAAAGTATACCAAATTTGAGTCAACAACAAGAATTGGTTCTGATTTAACATCCAAGATTTGACCCATACATTACATACTTCCTACACGGTAAGTTAAATAAAAGCTTGTCAAAAATAAACAAAACCAGAAAATATAATATTATTCTCTATGTTTCAATCAATGTGAAAAAACTCAATGACACAAAACGTAAACAATGTGATAGGACTAAAGACAACACGCTAATAAAAGGGTAGATTTCCACTTCCCATTTTCCCGTATCCGATTGAGTGCACACAAGTCCGGAGAGTAACATTATTAGCTGCCAGTGTCAGGGGCCTGTGTCGGACACTTTAAATGTTTGTGTCGCGGACTCGATACACTCGCGATACGGAAGACTCGAGATATACCGGGAAAAACAATTTTTGTGGGTCCTTTCCTTTTACTACTTATATATATATATATATATATATATATATATATATATCAATAATTATAAGTTAATTTGCATATCTTGCAATATAACATATAGGTATTGACGTTTTGATAATAATACATAACAATTTAAGTAATAAAATAAAATGAAAGTTGATTCAGTTTTTTGGTGTCATAATAATATCGCACGTAATACAAAGATTGAATTTCCCGTGACATTTAATAAAATGTATTCATGCTATCTCTTTTTAATTAAGCACTTACTTGAATAAAACAAATTGCAAAATAACCGATTGGATAAGTTTTGTATGTCAACTGCACTGATTTTAATCAAAAGGTAATGTGGGCTCTAAATCTAAGCATTAGACGGCAAGGTAGGTTTGACCACACATAAAATGATACTGATTGAATAAAAAAATAACTGATCAAAATTGCCTCTTTGTAAGAGAAATAACTTCGGTATTAGAATATCCCACATTATAATAATTTAATTCTTGTATACATATATAACCTCAGCGTTCGATTTAAGATCATATTTTTAACTTAACTTAATGCTCTCCTTCTTCGCCTATGGTGAAAGTAAATCCCGCGTGGCGTGGTACATCCCTAGCCCATGTTTCACGGCTCGCTTGTTCCGTTTGCTTCGAGTTCGCTTATTGCAACTAATATCGGATGTCTGCTAATTATCTACGTTGTTTGCAAGGGGACCAATCATTTACTTATAGGAAACTTGAGCTAAGATTACTGCTAGAGATATTAATCAATTCTCAGACAACGATAAGTAGATGGGTAATTGTTTGGCTTGTTACTATATTGTTGTTATTTGGCTTTGGGTTGTATTTGGATGATAATTGATAACGATGTTTTATACATTATATACAGGTGTTTTTTTAATGTCTGATAGGCTAGCGTTTGACTACTATCTACCCTGATGGTAAGCGATGATGTAGTCGAGGATGGTGAACGTGCTAGGCCTAGAACAGTCTGACTTTCAAGGGCTGTGCTGCCGGTACACCGTAAGGTTTTGGTCGTAAGATATATTTTAAGTGGACAAGTCAGTTTATAGGGTTCCGTACCCAAGGGTAAAACGGGACCCTATTACTAAGACTCCGCTGTCCGTCTGTCTGTCTGTCTGTCTGTCGTCTGTCTGTCTGTCTGTCTGTCTGTCTGTCCGTCTGTCACCAGGCTATAGCTCATTAACCGTGATAGTTAGACAGTTGAAATTTTCACAGTTGATGTATTTCTGTTGCCGCTAGAACAACAAATACTAAAAACAAAATAAAGTCAAAAATTAAAGGGGGTCCCCATACAAAGAACGTGGTTTTAAACGCCATCTATCTAATTAGTTTCGGCAAAATGACATAGATGGCGCTAGTAAACGAGCCCCGTCTTTCTAGATCGCGACCAAACCAAATATTCTTGGTAATATCAATTAATCAAATATATGGGGTTGAAACTCTGTTATGTTTCGTATTGTACGGAACCCTCCCTAAGTGTGCGATAAGAGACGCGATGCTGACTCGCACTTGGCCAGTTTTATTTAAGTATCGCATCGCAGCTTAAACTGAGCAGAGGACATTCCATTTGACATATATGTAAAAACTATAAGCGTTACAAGCACTGTTCAGACTGTAAAACAGAACCAACAAATTTCTAAAATTCGTCAAAAGAATAATAAATTAAGGGTAGGTACCAACTTACGCAGGTGTTCCGCAACTCAATTAAGACGGTATTAATATGTATACCTCGTTACCACCGGTCATATTTAGCATGTATGAAGTTGGCAAAGAAGTGCAAAGTTTAAATAATGCATCCCGTCAGAAGTTAGGCAATTACCGTTGTAATTAGTTTGGCACATTCTCACTGAATTCGTTTAAAAGTTGTCTGAGGTCGGCAAGATGTCTTACGACCTACGAATAAATATGGGATTTTACAAAATGTTGAGCTACTTTGTTCAGGTTTTGATTGCTTCACTCGGGAAGCTCCGACGTTGCATGAAATGTAACCGCTTGTTTTAGTTTATGTAAAGAAAAATAAAGGTTTTATTTTATTCTGTACATTGGTTATTTACATATTTGTGAGAGTTACTTAGCAGTGGCACAGATCAGCTGCATTGGTATGTGGTAGTGGGTATATAGGTAGGTTACGAACACAAAAATATGACTTATTATTCATATTTCTGTGATTTTGAACCTGTCTTCTTGCAGTTCTTGCCACGAGAATCAAAGAATCAAAGCACATATTCAGTATGTAGGCAGTATTAATATACGCACATATACACGTCAAAATCATAAATCACAACCAATTATCAAGTAAACATAGCAAAAGCAGAATTTTAACGCATAAAATGATGTTTTTTTTTTCTAATTCAAAAATTAGAAAAAAAAAACAAAAGTAATGAACCATTCAGCTGTCATCCAATCGTTTACGACAGAATATTAAATATATATATATATATATTAAAGTAGGTTAAAACCAACCATACATGTAACCATACTGTGTGTTTCAGTACTTCAGACAATTTTTATTTAAAAAAATAAAAAAGTGAAATAGTGAAACACAACTTAAAGAAACGCATACCGATCACAGCACATATCATGATCCGAATGGAACTGATAGTCTGTCTGTCAGCTGCATAATATTGTTTAAATAAAAATAAAAATGGCAAGCCTAGAGAGAAAATCTGCGAACAAAAGGGGAAAACTAAGCTGTTGAATCTACCGGTGTTTCGGAAATACTCCCATCAGAGAAGAAATCTGGCATTTCAGGCAATCAAACTGCTGACAGATACGTTTCTATGTTAGACGATGTCTTATTAAGAAACCTTATACCATAGATATTATTGTAGACTACGAATAAACTATATTATCTGTTCGTAGGTTGTAGATGATTATGTAGCTTTTCTAGTATCTAGAGAAAATTAAACATTTTAATTTAATTTGGAAAATAAAATAAACCCTCCACTCAGGTAGGCTAATGTACCTGCCTAATGGCCCAACATCCCAACTTAGCTTAACTTGAGACAGTTAACTTTAACTAAGTTACGTTTAAGTGAAACCTAATTCATCCGCCGACAGGTGTTGGAGCTAATGTAGCGGCCAACTTGGATGCAAGTTAGCGCTTACTTGGGGATATAAGTTACAACTTAAGTTATTTCACCCTAACTCGCGTTGCACTTGAGTGAACATTTCGGCAATGTGTTCCTACACTGAGTGTGCGTTTAAACGAGTTAACGTGTAAGTACAGTTTTATTTTAATTTCTTATTAAGTATATACATACATTTTGTAAGCTTTTAGAAATTAACTAGAAGTCCCCCGCGGCTACGCCCGCGTTAAAAACTCCTTCTATTTACTTAAAACTTTTCTTTTGTAAAAACGATTCTATCATTAAAGACATCAAATAAAAATTAGCCAAATTGGTTCACCTGTTTTCATGTTATCGCGTGACTAAGACAAATCAGGATTCATATTTTTAAAACCCGAAAAACCCGAAGTCCGAAACTATATTGATTTTCAGACTTTTTTACCCCAGTTCACTCTTTTAGGGTGGCATTTTGAAAAAGTCTGAAACTCGTATTTACTTATTTATTTACAGAAGTACTTGTGTGAAATGTCGAATAAAATGACTATCCAAAATTTGAACCCCCGCTTCATCCCTTGAAGAGTGAATTTTGAAAAATCCTTTCTCAGCGGATACCTACGTCAAAATTTCTATCTGGATGCAAAATATCAGCGCAATCCGAAACAATATTGATTTCAGACATTGTTACTCCACTTCACCCTTTTAGGAATAGAATTTCAAAAAGCCTGAAACACGTATTTAATCATTTATTTACTAAACTACTTTCAGCGCAATCCGAAACAATATTGATTTTTACACTTTATTACCCCATTTCACCCTCTTAGGGGTGGAATTACAAAAAAACCTGAAACACGTGTTTACTTATTTTTTTACTGAAGCACTTGTGTGAAGTTTCGGATAGAAAAGACTATCTAATCTTGTTTCTCCATACAAACTTTCAACCCCCGTTTTATCCCCTTCGAGGGTTAATTTTGAAAAATCCTTTCAAAGAGGGATCTAACGTCGTAATAACTATCTGCATGCCAAATTTCAGCGTAATCCGAAACAATATTGATTTTACACTTTATTACCCCATTTCACCCTCTTAAGGGTGGAATTTAAAAAAAAACCTGAAACACGTGTTTACTTATTTTTTTACTGAAGCACTTGTGTGAAGTTTCGGATAGAAAAGACTATCTAATCTTGTTTCTCCATATAAACTTTGAACCCCCGTTTCATCCCCTTAGAGGGTTAATTTTGGAAAATCCTTTCTCAGAGGGAATTAACGTCGTAATAACTATCTGCATGCCAAATTTCAGCGTAATCCGAAACAATATTGATTTTACACTTTATTACCCCATTTCACCCTCTTAAGGGTGGAATTTCAAAAAAACCTGAAACACGTGTTTTCTTATTTTTTTACTGAAGCACTTGTGTGGAGTTTCGGATAGAAAAGACTATCTAATCTTGTTTCTCCATACAAACTTTGAACCCCCGTTTCATCCCCTGCGAGGGTTAATTTGAAAAATCCTTTCTCAGAGGGAACTAACGTCTTAATAACTATCTGGGTGCCAAATTTCAGCGCAATCCGAAATAATATTGATTTTCACACTTTATTACCCCATTTCACCCTCTCAGGTGTGGATCTAAAAAAAAACCTGAAACACGTGTTTACCTAATTTTTTACTGAAGCACTTGTGTGAAGTTTCAGATAGAGAAGACTATCTAATCTTGTTTCTCCATACAAACTTTGAACCCCCGTTTCATCCCCTTCGAGGGTTAATTTTGGAAAATCCTTTCTCAGAGGGAACTAACGTCGTAATAACTATCTGCATGCCAAATTTCAGCGCAATCCGAAACAATATTGATTTTCACACTTTATTACCCAATTTCACCCTCTTAGGGGTGGAATTAAAAAAAAACCTGAAACACGTGTTTACTTATTTTTTCACTGAAGCACTTGTGTGGGATTTCAGATAGAAAAAACTATCTAATCTTGTTTCTCCATACAAACTTTGAACCCCCGTTTCATCCCCTTTGAGGGTTAATTTTGGAAAATCCTTTCTCAGTGGGAACTAACGTCGTAATAACTATTTGCATGCCAAATTTCAGCGCAATCCGAAACAATATTGATTTTACACTTTATTACCCCATTTCACCCTCTTAGGGGTGGAATTCCAAAAAAACCTGAATCACGTCTTTACTTATTTTTTTACTGAAGCACTTATGTGAAGTTTCGGATAGAAAAGACGATCTAATCTTGTTTCTCCATACAAACTTTGAACCCCCATTTCATCCCCTTAAGGGGTGAATTTTGGAAAATCCTTTCTTAGTACACCCTTACGTACTAAGACAAATATACCCTCCAAATTTCAAGTCTCTACGACCAGCGGTTTAGGCTGTGCGTTGTCTGTCAGTGAGTCAGTGAGTCAGTCAGTATGTCAGGACAAAGATTCTTATAGTATTAGATATGCATTACTTGAAAGAAGTCCTACTAATATTGTAAGCTTTTAGAAATTAATATGCATTATTTGAAAGAAGTCCTACTAATATTGTAAGCTTTTAGAAATTAATATGCATTATTTGAAAGAAGCCCTACTAATATTGTAAGCTTTTAGAAATTAATATGCATTATTTGAAAGAAGTCCTACTAATATTGTAAGCTTTTAGAAATTAATACGCATTATTTGAAAGAAGTCCTACTAATATTGTAAGCTTTTAGAAATCAATATGCATTATTTGAAAGAAGTCCTACTAATATTGTAAGCTTTTAGAAATTAATATGCATTATTTGAAAGAAGTCCTACTAATATTGTAAGCTTTTAGAAATTAATATGCATTATTTGAAAGAAGTCCTACTAATATTGTAAGCTTTTAGAAATTAATATGCATTATTTGAAAGAAGTCCTACTAATATTGTAAGCTTTTAGAAATTAATATGCATTACTTGAAAGAAGTCCTACTAATATTATAAACTTTTAGAAATTAATATGCATTGCTTGAAAGAAGTCCTACTAATATTGTAAGCTTTTAGAAATTAATATGCATTGCTTGAAAGAAGTCCTACTAATATTGTAAAGGCGAATGTTTGTTAGTGCGTAAGTATGTTTGTTACTTTTTTTTTCACGCTAAAACTATTCAACCGATTGAGCTGAAATTTGGTATGTTGTTAAGCCTACAGACTCGAATTACACATAGGGTATATTTTTTATCCCGATATTCCCACGAGAATAATGTCTGTGCGGGTGAAACCGCGGGGCACAGCTATCAGAACAATAAAGCGTATACGACGTTGAGTTCATTCTTAGAAAATAATAATTATACATTAAAAGCATTATCGGACGTCCTCCTGAAAATTATATTCCATTATCCTGAAAAATCTATCCATCGTTTAACATACGCGTCTTCCTTTATCTAGGAGCTTCATTTATTAGTTTTTGGTTGCTGGCTCACACCGCATCACATTATGACCCTAAATGCGCTAAATGCAAACGTCTTCTACTTAGCTGGTGAGTGGTTAGACTCTATCAATCACAATAACTAAGAAAGCTCGCAAAAACAACGGCCTTAAAAAAATACTACAGGCAAAGATAATTTCCCAATATTTTTTATGTCCTGTAGATATTTATTAATATAATTTTAAAAGCTTCCATTTAAATTTTAAAGTGACTCAATTGCCGAGGTATCCTCAGGTAATTTGATTTTTATTCGGAAGCCTTTTCTTTTACTTAATTCAATAAACGAAAAACGGAAACCTTGTAGAGTAGCCATTCACTGAGGATACCTATTTTCTTTTAGATATAATATTACCTTATCAAAAGCTACATAGAAATTAAATAAACTGCGTTATATAAAATTTACAAATGTTGATTAAAACTAAGAATTACTTACCTACTTTTATACAAGCTATATTTTAGCATCTTGAAGCATAAAGCGAATGAAAAAGTGCACTTTTTACCGTTTCCTTAACAAAGTCCACTTAAGCTGAGCTATAAGTTAGCCAACTAAGCACAACAGGTGTGCTTGCCTCATTTAACTTTAAGAGACGGTTAAGTTTTTTCCTATTTGAGCAAAGTAGGGACAAGTTTTATCGAGTTTTACAGCAAGTTATACTTAAATATGAATAGCATTTAGAAATATAACGTTTTATATTATTTTAAATCATGTACACATAGGCATGTCACATTTATATTATTTAGAAGGTTATTTCTTTAACTATGTCACAATCAAAAGTTTCAAATGATTTTAACCATAATTTCCAAAATTACAAAATTGTTCCAAAAAAAGAAAACAAGTTTAAAACAGGTTTTTATTTTTACACTTTTTCCTTTGCAAATTTTGCAAGCAATTAATACTGATTTATAAAAAATCACACTCAAGGTATCCTTAAACTTTCTGCAGTGCAAAATTTTTTTTGTTATGCAATTAATAGGATGATTATATCGATGTTCCGCCTGACCTGCCAAAATGAAACAAGACTTACCACAACCAAGGAGAAAATCTGCCATCTAAATTCTTAACCTTATGGTGTTCCCAACGTAAATTGGATTGCTTACTATAAAACTTGTTTAGTATGTTTTTTATATCTATATCGTTTGAACACTATGTTGCCCGGATGCAGGAACACTGTTCCGGCACACACGACCTTTAAAATTAAGACGATTCTAGGCCTAGCGTATACACTATCCTCGACCACATCGTCGTTTATCTAGGCAAGATAGTGAATGCTAGCCTATCAGGTATAAAAAACAAACTAAAAAAGTTTTATAGTGAACAATTCAATTTAAGGTACGGCCACACCACGGCGTCCTGCGTTCTGCGGGCACGACCTCAGTACTTTTTAATTGTTTTCTGATCGCGTTTGGTGTGAACCAGTCGGTACAAATACTACTGCGCTATCTGATCGCCGCCTAGATCGCACACGCAGGACGCCGCGGTGTGTCCGTACCTTTAAGTTAAAATTTAAGTGCAAAAGTCCGTTTTAAAAAAAATCCAAGATCTTTGGAATAATATTTTAAATGATGTGATTTAATTCTACGATAAGGTAACGTTGAATCAATCACC
The DNA here is from genome assembly GCA_954871355.1 of Cabera pusaria. NCBI lineage: Eukaryota > Metazoa > Arthropoda > Insecta > Lepidoptera > Geometridae > Cabera > Cabera pusaria. The sequence continues at coordinate 1,448,987 of OX940886.1, read as the reverse complement.
TAAATACAACCTCGGAGCATTCTAGAGTGAATAGGTTTTTACTGAGCGAGCGTGCTCCATTCTCGACCGCGTCGTTACTTATCATCAGGTGAGATAGCGGACAAACGTTTGCACAGTTCGTAATTAAAAAAAACTTTTAAAAAAATCAATAAATACATTTTACTCTTACTGACTCTATTGTATCGCATAATGCACCATGCTGTATCACCACCCCTCATAAAGCAATTAGGATAGAAATTGTAATATAAACTGTATACTTTATCCTTTTTAATCTCATTACGGAAACGGAATGAAGGTATATTTTACAGTGGCCGGACTATCTGTTTAAAATAGAGATGCAACGTGCAACCGATGTGGCCGACCAAATTATTCATGGTTTAAGACATTTATTTTTTCTAAAGATTACAAAGCACTTATCAGAGAAAATACTGGAATTACTTACAAATAGAGTGTACGAAACTTAAACAAAAAATATAAATTTGAATTACACTACAACAATATATGTATAAATAAATATGTAGTAGGTCCTTAAGGGGGTACGATTTCCATACAAAAGTATAATGCACAAATATAAGTAAATGGAGCTAAAACTTGCACTGAAATCACATCTATTGGTCTTTTATAAGTCTTTAAATGTCGGGAATTATGTTTACCTACATGATTTAAATGAATAATATTAACATATTATTCAATCAATAGTTTTTGTTTGATCTTGAAATTTTATTAGTATTCAAAATAATTTCATCTAAATGAAACAAATTATGTAAGTAAACAAATTGCCCGACATGTGAATACTTATAAAAGACCAATAAATGTGATTTCAGTGCAATTTTTTGTTCTATTTATTCAAATTTGTGCATTATACTTTTGTATGGAAATCGTAATACCTACAATACAAAAGTTAAATAAGTTCGTACTACATTCGTACGTATTCGTACCTGTTATTTTGAGTACTACTTGGGATATCTTGATGTCTGGTTGAAACGACACGGGACCAAAATGTATTTAGCTCAGAGACTAAGCATCGCCATTCAACGGGGGAATACAGCCAGCATTTTGGGAACTTTATCTACTGGTAGTGGTTTGGTAGGTTCAATTTTAGTTTTTATTGTTTTTGTTAGGATTATTTGTTTGTTTATAGTTAGGTAGTTTTAATATTATATTGCTGTATATCCAATATTTAAATGATGAACTTAATGCTTAATGAACTTATGCTGAAAATTTGGTCCATAATGATGACATCATTTTCTTGTTGTTCAGCATATTGCCCCAAACTCTGGCATGCAAAAGTTTAGTACATATAAAATAAGTTTACATAAATATAATTTCATATATTTTTAAAGATATTATTATTTAATCCTACTATTGTGAACGTTTGTGTGTTTGTTTGTTACTTCTTCATGCTAAAACTTCTCAACCGATTGAGCTAAAATTCGGTATGTAGATAGCCTACAGCCTGTGTACTTTTTGTCCCAATACATGTATTTCTATGGGAACGATCTTTACGCGGCTAAAACTGCGGGGTGCAGCAAGCTAGCAGCAGCTAGTAAATAAATAAAATATAATGACCTCTCTTGATGGTCAAATGTTTGTGTACGAAATTAAAAAGTATATTTTTCTAAAATCTTTTTCTAAAATCTTTTTCTAAAATCTTTTTCTAAAATCTTTAAAAAAAGAACACCTTTTCACCCATTCATGGCTACAATTCAAACATAAACCGTCAACAGTATACGGTAGCCAAATAGATGATGGAGACATCTCTACCCTCAATATAAGTACCTACCACGTGGCGCAGCGAGCGGCACGTTACATTTTATAAGCTAATTATTTGTTACTGACTCCAGCGTGAGCCCGCGATATTGCCGTGCGACTGTTTTTAATAAATGGGGGATGTAGCAACGGCTCACTCTCTTAAATAATGTACCGAGCGACGATGTTAATTGACGATTTATAGAGGATTGATTTTTGAAATCCACGTTGGGCGCCAGTTTTGTTCGACGACGATTCAGTAAAGCTGCTAAACTTGTAGGTATATCAAAAAACGGTTGCCTTTTTATAAGAGATTTTAGAGAAGGTGGAGTATTATAAAATTTAGCTATAAACTTCTCTGGGAGAGATAGCTTGAAGCGATAAGACGGTCGGTTGTTACACTGCTTGTTGTTAAGGATTATATTTTTGATGTTTACCTATTTGTAAGGTGTTCAATAAAGTATGTATGTATCTATCTATAGAGCTCAAGGTTATAAAATAAATTGCTCAGCTATTAAGTAATTGGAATGTGATTGATTGTTTAAACCCACGTCGGGCGCCAGTTTTGTAAGCCATTTCTATACAGCTCCTACGGTTCCTAATAAAATTGGTGCTTTGGCTTAGGCAAGAGGTAACGGGTTTTCCTCGCTGTGCACCAATGGATTTTTCTATCGAAAAATGTATGTGCTCATTTCAGTGGCCCTCTGGTAAGCAAAAATATCGTTTAGAAACCCCCAACCTATCTAGTGTCCGCATGGCCAGCAATCACCCCATGTTGGAGAATCTGTCACCAAATATCTAGTGTCTTCATGCTGCTGTCCTTGAGATTCAGCTTCTATTTCAGACCTAGCGTGCTATCAACCTCGTCCGCATCACTTACCGACAAGTGAGATAGTAGTCAAACGCTAGCAAGTACAAAAAATAAGATTGTTTAAAAAACTGAAAATAACCGACTTCATAAACGACGAAGTTATCGGCGAACAAACATTAAAAAAATAAAAAAATACGGTCAAATTGAGAAACCTCGTCCTTTTTTTGAAGTCGGTTAAAAAGTATACAACTGCACATTTTTACGAAAATGCCGAAATTTCCTAATTTACTTTTTTTTGGGAGCTGGTAAAATTGCTTTCATTACTATAATCCGTGTAGCAGTAAATAACCCGGTACTATATCACGGTGTATACTCCGTTATTAAAAATGTGCGCACCTACACCTGTTGGAGGCTATAACTCCGCGTCCGGCAAAACTTAATGCAGATTTATGACGCACGCTGGCAACGCCGAGTATGAGCTTCTAGATGAGCTCACTACAACACAACCTTTAGCCACAGAATAATTAATAGTACTCCACGTACAGAAGATTCACTCTGTGATAGAAAATATGCGAGATTAAACCTAGATACAACGTCGGTAACGTTCAAAATACGCTACACCGCTAGGTACGCTGGCGGGCCTTAGCGGTGTAGCGTATTTTGGACGTTACTGACGTTGTATTGAGTTTTAAGGTGACGAAACAAGTGCACTTGGTTCTAACATCACGGAAAATTTCGTTTGCGCGATGCAAAATTTCATACATTTAGGCATTATTTAGAAGCAGAACTGTGCAAGCTTCTCCAGAGCCCTCTAGATGCTTTTATATTAAATTAAGCAGGCTCCCTCACTCGCCCATAGCTACTGCGATTTATACATAAACTTTCGTCAACGCCGGCGGTACTATCTGCCAGTCGGTTGTCACTGCTCACGCGTGCGCTACGTATAACAGCGCATTCGTATTCTATATTAGAAACGATTTAAGTTTTTCATAGTCATTTTGCGGGTTTGACAAAAAACAAGCATAATATTTTTCATTTTTTTATGCTAACGATACTAAAATGTCAAAACGGCGTAAAATTCACTTTCTCGACTTCAAATTCGTCTCTTAGTAAGGAATTTTGATGATATTTTGTGAGGTAAATAAAAATAATTTGTTAACTTTTTTTTTATTTCATTGTGTCAACCCTTTATTGTATCAGGCGCGCGCCGGTACATCGCATGCTGAACGAAGTAATAAGAACGCTAGGTCGAGCGCCTTAGACACATTTTTGCTTGTATTGTCTGAAATAAACGTTGGAATTGTGTTTTTGTAGGGGAGTGAAGTATCAGTTACGTAGTAACTATTATATAATCTGTGGTTGAGTTGCTGAGTATAGATGAATAGATGGATGTTTGTCACTTTTTCACGTAAAAACGGCTGAACGGGTTTGGATAAAATTTGGTATACAGATAGTATATGACCAGGACTAACACATAAGATTAACTTTTTACCGCTGGCGAAGCTGCGGGCGCAGCTAGTTTATAATGATTTAAAGCAAATTAATAAGGATATTTTTTCATATCATATAGACTAGCGTTTGACCTGTATCTCACCTGTTGGGAAGTGATGATGCAGTCGAGGATGGTAGCACGCTAGGCCTAGAATGGGAACTGGGTCTCAAGGATAGCCGCCGGGACACATTAGAAGTTTTGCGATAGATTTTCTTACTTGAGGGTGGTAGCTGGTCCAGCGGACACTAGATAGTGTCCTATCACAATGCGCGGCTTGGGGGTTTCTTAACGTTTTTCCTTCACACATACATATTTAATAAAAATATATAATAAAAGCGCACATACATATTTCGATAGAAAAATCCATTGGGCGGGGATTGAAATCGGTACCTCTGGCGTCAAAGCCGACCATTATCCCACTACACCAATGGGTCCTAATAATTGATTTTGATTTATTTTTCAATCCACTCTCGCAAGATATAGAGCTCATCTAGCGTCCTAGATCGTGCGAGTACTCCCAGCCACGTTCACCGTATACCAGCATCACGTCGCTGTGCACCGTAATGGGTTCCAGCTACCTTTGTTTATAAAAACTTATGTGTTGCTGCGTAATGACGGCCCGCGGCGATATTTCACTTTGCTGACAATGGTGATGGATGGTATTGGTTACCTAGCGTTTGGGGTTTGATCGCTATTCTAAGTTGAGGTGGTGCAGTGGAGAAATTATCACTTATGACGTCAGAGGTAGCGGTGTTTAAATCCCCGCTCTGCACCAATGGATTCTATCGAAAAATGTATGTGCGCTTTTCACAGTGGCCCTTCAGTACAAGAAAAGCATTGCTAAGAAACCCCTCGGCATGATTTTAGGACACTTTCTAATGTCCGCCTGCAACAACCACCCTGAAGTTGGAAAATCTGTCACCAAACATCTAATTTATTCCGGCAGTTATCCTTGAGAGCCAGTTCCCATTCTAAGCCCAGCGTGCTAACCCATCCTCGACCGCATCATTGCTTACCAACAGATGAGATAGTGGTCAAACGCTAGCCTATACGATATGAAACAAAAAAAATGAAAATATAGTGTGACCTATTTCCAAATATCTAGGTATGTAAGTACTAAAAACTTGTAGCCCACTGCGAACTTAAGATAAATATTCCCATTACAAGTTAAAGCACTAAGTTATAGTGCGGCTACACGCGGCGTCCGGGATAATTTCCCGCGGGGCCCGGGAACGATAGCTACAGTCCTCTGGAATCATCCGGGATTGTAGAACGGGAACGATTGACTTAGCACATCGGTTGAATTGCATCTCTATGGTGTACCTATAGATATGAAAATCATCGTAGTCTTTCTTTTAGTAAATTGTGGACTACCTATTCTTGGTTGTGTTGCAAACTGATCTGTATCTTCTATAAATAATATTCATATATCTGTGAGATAGACACGCGGCGGGGAGAGTTTGTTTTATAATATGTAGTGATAGTGATGATCACTGATCACTACGTATTATAAAACATACTGAACACTGATCACTGAGCAGTGCACAGTATGAAAACCAAAATAACCCTCCATAAACATTTCACTTTGTTGTGATCGTATTCGACTACGGCTTATAGCATTTTCCGCGGTGAAAATGACGCTAAAATGTTTTCACACCGATATAGAAGTAGCAATTTCTAAGCAAAAGGCGATAACAATTTATTTCATTTAATCAACCTAGTTTTTTTTTCTTTACGTTAAATTGTATTATTACCAATGAACAAACAAAGTTTTCTTAATATATTCCATGATGGCACAAAAACTAGTCCAGCAAAGTTGTCTTATAAAAATTGTCTTAAGTTATTATGAAACACACAGTTACGTGTATGGTTGGCAACCCTATATTTAATATTTTTTTAATAGTCTGACGTGAACGATTGGATGACAGCTGAATGGTTCATTACTTTTGTGTTTTTTTTTTTAATTCAAAGCGTTAAATTCTGCTTTTGCTATGTTTACTTGATAATTGATTATGATTTATTTTATGATTTATGATTTTGACGTGTATATGTGCGTATATTAATACTACCTACATACTGAATAAATGTTTTGATATTCAGCATAATTTTAAATTGTATTGAGCAGTACAGATTTTAATAAAGTTAAGTTATTACGCGTGAATAAAATAAGCATTTCTTTTGTCTTATAATGATCTAATTAAAGTGACTCCAGGTACTTGTAATTATTTATTCTGTGCTCCAGGACCTTTTTCAAAGCACACAAGGGCCAAAAATTAAACAATACGTTGTTCCATTATCATCATCATTTTACATATTTCTCAATCTAAAGGTTGTCTGGAAGAGATCGCTTTTAGCGACAAGACTGTCTATTGTTTTACAATATCATAATAAATTGTTAGGTAATACTCTGTATTTTTCAAAAGATTTTCAATCAAGTGTTTCTATATATCTATCTACCTACTTTTACGGAACTTAGTCACCTAACCATCAACACAAATTACACATTCATTATACTTACTTATAAGATTTCTAGATTAATTTAAACTCGCTTATTTCTTACAACTTACACCACTGGAGTTAATTTCGCGAGCGAATCGGCGTGTAAATCTAGTTAGCCTCTCCCGTGGCTGTTGTTTTTTATATTAATTAATGTATTTCATTATTTCATTAACCCTTCCTTGTTTGTTCCCTGTTTAATGGAGTTCCCCCAGTTCAGTGGTGGTTCGGAAGGCGGCTTAATGTGATTATAGCCTTGTTTTTCATAATTTGTTTTAATGTCTTGTTGTTTTTACGAGTGATCAAAAATAAACAATGGGGAAAAAATTAAGATCAAATTTATTTTTTGTGTCGTAAAGTAAAGTTATATCTGTCAGTATATCATAAGGATATTAGACTAATCTTTAATAACCTGCCTGTAGTAACGCGTTTCAGTATTTTACCTACAATATAATCTGCTAAAAAGAACTGCTTTTCATAAGATATTTTGTATCGGTAGTACTCTTGTTTTAACAAGAGTTGTTTTTTATTTTAATAATTGGTAACATTTAAAAACAACGTAGAGCTTTAAATTAGCCATAGCTTTGACTCCACCAAAATTAAATTTGAATTAAAATATAGTATCGTTTATTTTCTGACTTTATTTACAACTAGATGTCTTTAAGACAAGTTTTTCTTTCAGTACCCAAAAAGCACCAACCACTATCTTTCCTAACATGTCCCCAGTGAAACCTTTCCACAACACCCACAAGGTCACCCCTCCATAATAAAAATAAAGCATGAAATGATGAGTTTAGTAGGTTCGTGCCACTGAATTATAGTATCAGCAATGCATGACGTCCCCAAGGTGAAACATCGCGAGGTAAGTATTACAGAGCCGACGTCAACTGAACTTATTGATTTTGGGGGTCCACAGACCAAATGGGAAAACAACTTAGCTTTACTCTCTCTTCTTAGCTCGAAATTCTTATCCCAATAATTATATATCGTTTAAAAAAACTTATCAACTAACTTTAAATGCCACGCTTTTATGCCATATTTACAAATATGGAGATACACATCTCAAATTTGCTACTGAAAATGACTAGTGCGGTATTTGAAGTCCGTTATCATCGCGTTTTTAAACTATTTTAAATTGTTTTTATTTTATTTGAGGTGTGTATCACTATATGTTCTAGTTAATGACGTGGACGCTATGATATTCACTTTAATTGATCTGATCCATTCGAAATTTAATATCCTCTTATTTTAATGATATTGTAAGAAGATGACTTAATGCTGGGATATCTCCTGGAATCTGCAGAATACTCGACTCCTCACCAACTTAAAGCTGGGATTGTCGTGTTTGGGGCTCCTTGGAATGGTCTCAATAATTATACATAGATTAATCGGGGTAGGTTATAAATTTTGAATTCAAGTATCATTTATACTCTTTTTATACAGAACTTGATGAAATAAGAAATATTCACACTGCATACAATCCACCGCCGACATTCAGCGGGTTTCATGACTAAACCAATTTCATATGGAAAGTGCGATCGATATTCTCTCACGATCCACGATTATTGTCGTACTTTCTACGCATCTGCATAACTTCCTACACATTACAGTGGGGCTGGTGGGTAAATAGATATAGCATTTATTTCATATACACATCGCAGAAACAGTGACTTAAATGCACGCCTAACGTTATAGGTGGATTGCATTAAGTTAGGTGCTTTTATTCATTAACTAGGCTAGAGAAATGTCGGTGAACAATTAAAAAAAAAATTATATGGGAGTGGCAAACAGGCTAGCGGCCCACCTGATGGTAAGTGGTCACCACCGTCTATTGACATCTGCAAAACTGGAGGTATCGCCGGTGTGTTGTCTACCCTTATTAGAGAGCACTCTCATTACTCTTCGTTTGAAGCTACCCAGATTAAAGGAACGGACACACTGCGGTGTCCTGCGATCTGCGGGTGCGATCTCAGTACTTTTCAATTGTTTTCTGAACGCGTTTGGTGTGAACCAGTCGGTACAAGTACTACTGCGCTATCTAATTGCTGCCTAGATCGCACACGCAGGACGCTGCGGTGTGTCCGTACCTTAAATGTTTCTGGAAAGGTTTCAGATGGGAGCTCATTCCACATATTACAGATACGTGGGAAGAACAATCGTGTGAAACGTGTTTCTAGTCAAGTTATACTATAGACTAGTTAGTATCATGTCTTCACATTATATTTTTATTATGTTTCGTTGAAGCTTCCTTGCTTAGCAATTTGGATTGCACATTACTAGTAGTCATGTACCCCTCCAACCTAAATATGCTTGTGTCTGGAGTTGATTTATGTCAGTAGTGCAAAGCAGGCTGACGCCTTAAAGGTACGAACACACCGAAGCGTCCTGCGTGATAGCGCCTGGTTCATACCAAACGCGATCAGAAAACAATTGAAAAGTACTGAGATCGCACCCGCAGATCGCAGGATGCCGCGGTGTGGCCGTACTTTTAGCCATTAGGCTATTACCGATATTTTTTTTCTCAATCTTCTTGACTCATTCGGAAGCTTTCTTTAGGATCTCTAGTCCCCGGACCTGTGGTGGGGACGCTTGCCGACGCGTCCAGCCTCGCACTAGAACCTAACAGTCCCCCGACCTGTGGTGGGGACGCTTGCCGACGCGTCCAGCCTCGCACTAGAACCTAACAGTCCCCGGACCTGTGATGGGGACGCTTGCCGTCGCTTCCAGCCTCGCACTAGAACCTAACAGTCCCCGGACCTGTGGTGGGGACGCTTGCCGATGCGTCCAGCCTCGCACTAGAACCTAACAGTCCCCCGACCTGTGGTGGGGACGCTTGCCGACGCGTCCAGCCTCGCACTAGAACCTAACAGTCCCCGGACCTGTGATGGGGACGCTTGCCGACGCTTCCAGCCTCGCACTAGAACCTAACAGTCCCCGGACCTGTGGTGGGGACGCTTGCCGACGCGTCCAGCCTCGCACTAGAACCTAACAGTCCCCGGACCTGTGGTGGGGACGCTTGCCGACGCGTCCAGCCTCGCACTAGAACCTAACAGTCCCCGGACCTGTGGTGGGGACGCTTGCCGACGCGTCCAGCCTTGCACTAGAACCTAACAGTCCCCGGACCTGTGGTGGGGACGCCTGCCGACGCGTCCAGCCTCGCACTAGAACCTAACAATTATCGCTTTATCAATATCGCGTTTAGTCACCTTAAATTCCTGCTTTTTAACCGACTTCAAAAAAAGGAGGAGGTTTCTCAATTCGACCGCATATATGGTTTTTTTTTTAATGTTTGTTCGCGGATTTATGAACCGATTTTGATTATTATTTTTTCGTTGGAAAGGAGATATCCCAAGTATGGCACCATGTTAATTTTATCGAGGTCTGATAAGTATCTCCAGAGATATGGAGATAAACACCTCAAAATTGGTACTGAAAATTAATAGCGCGGCATTGAAGTCGGCTGTTTTTAACCGACTTCAAAAAAAGGAGGAGGTTTCTCAATTCGACCGTATATTTTTTTTTTATGTTTGTTCGCGGATAACTCCGTCGTTTATGAACCGATTTCGATTATTCTTTTTTTGTTCGAAAGGAGATATCCCAAGTGTGGTACCATGGTAATTTTATCGAGGTATGATAAGTATCTCCAGAGATATTGAGATAAACATCTCAAAATTGGTACTGAAAATGAATAGCGCGGCATTGAAGTCGGTTGTTTTTTAGTTTTTAAACGATATTATTTTAATTTTTTAAACGATCTTATTAATCAATTTAATCAACACCAATATAATAAATGCGAAAGTCAGTTTGTTTATTTGTTTGTTTGGAACTTCTTCACGGTCAAAGGTTGGACCGATTTAGCTAAAATTTGGTGCAGGGATAGCCAATTAGAGATGGGCGTTTATTAAACGAACTAGTTAAAAAAACCGTCCATCGACTGTCAACGTTTCGACCGTTAATCGTTTACCGATCAACTAGTTGAATCCATAGACGGCAAAATTCAAGAGTATAGAGAAACGTATCAGTTGACGTCAACGAACGGAGGCGCGATTAACTGTCAACTTGATTTCGAACGGTAACATTCGTTGTTAGACGGCTAAATTCTATAGTAGAAAAGGGAATTGCAACTACGTAGGTAATTTTTACAAAAAAAAGCCGGAAATAATGTATGATATATATAAATGCAAAGACTTCGTATTTAAATATCTTAGAAATTTACGTCATGATGTAAAACTAAAACATACCTACTTAAAATCAAAATATATTAATTGCTGAAAAAATTAAAATACAATTAACGTACAGCGCTATTGGGATTTAAACGATTGAATGAACCAATACTACGATAACGGTTGAATTCATACGAGCACTGCGAAATGGACTATGGTAAAGCATCAACTAGTTAATCAATTCAACTAGTTAATCAATTCAACTAGTTAACCGACTAGTTGACGGAGGTTAATTCAACGGTATAGTTGCGTTGACGAAAAATACGTCAACGACCCATCGCTATAGCCAATACTATGGATTAGGCTGTAATATACTTTTTAACGCGGGTGAAGCCGCAGAGCACAGCTTGTTCAAGATCGTTTACAAAACGAAAACACCGAGATTTGGGTAATATAATGAAATATATCGTATTTGTCGTTGAACGCACGATTTCTAGACCAATATAATGTTCTGAAAATGTCAATATACTTTGTACCAAATAATTAAGTTAAATAAACTGGCCAAGTGCAAGTCGTACTCGCACTCGTAGGGTTCCGTACCACACTACAGTATTTTAGAAGATCGAGCAAAAATACCACTATCATTTTCGCCAGCAAAAAATAATAATTAATAAACATTTTATTTCTTATAACGCCATCTAACGTCTAACAAAGATTTAGGGATTGACATTTCAATATAACGCCCTCTATGGGACGTTTACCTAACTAAGCGTTCATAGATGGCGTTACATTGAAATGCCGAAAAACACACGTTTCTTGTTTGGGGACCCTCTATTATTGTTGTTTTGTTTTTAGTATTTGTTGTTATAGCGGCAACAGAAATACATCATCTGTGAAAATTTCAACTGTCTAACTATCACGGTTCATGAGATACAGCCTGGTGACAGACGGACGGACAGACAGACAGACAGACAGACATACAGACGGACAGCGGACAGCGGTGTCTTAGTAATAGGGTCCCGTTTTACCCTTTGGGTACGGAACCCTAAAAACTAAAACAAACGACTTCCATTCCGCGCGAGTCAGTTTCAGTAGCAAGCTTTATATGTGACGTTTATCGTCATATCTCTGGAGATACTCATCAAATATTGATGAAATTACAATGGGACCACCTCGAAAACAAACCATACAGATTTAAAAAAAAATCATTCAAACCGGTTCACAATTGACGGAGTAATCGCGTAACATACACACACAAAAAAAACATACAGATGAATTGAGAACCTCCTTTTTGGGAAGTCGGTTGAACATACACGTGATTTTGGATAGAGGGGAGGGGTAGTCTAAAACCTCACAGTATATCACCAGGAGGGGTGGGGGCTAAAAAGTTGCTAAAAACATCACGAGATTAATTGACGATCCCATTGTAAAAGTCAGTAAAGACCAATAGTAGATTGTACAACAAGGGCGCAACATAGGAAGTTTCTGCGAGGCCGCTATTTTGAATCTAGAGCGTGGCAAGGGATAGTACGAAAGTACATTAGAATTAAGAAAGTACATATACAGAAATAATTTTGCAGTCGAGTTGCACCGACTTCACAAATAGGGAGGAAGTTCAAAGTTCGACTTTATTTTTTTTGTTTGTTACTTTAGAACTCCGTAAAATCTTAACCGATTTGAAAAAATCTTTTTTTGAGAGATTTTGCCTCCCGTTTAATCCCATTCAAATTTTATTGAGATCTGACAATTATATCCGGAGATATGGAGATAAACAATATAAGCAAATTTGTATACTTTGATGACATGATTATAACTAGCCAGTACTTTGACTATCGCGGCATGTGACGTCGTTTTTTTCGTTTTGTACGATCGTAAATTATCATAACCTTCTATGAGAAAAGGTTATAGAATAAAGACTCTCAGAAGTCCTGTTAAGTAAAGAGGTGCACATACCCTGTATGGCGCCAGCCCAGCAGAGAAAGAAGAGTGCCCACTTGGCGGTCCGGAACCTCTGCAGCCCCTGTGGCCGGAACATCCCCCAGCCACATCGCAGGCTCCGACCCTCGCTGTCTCGCTCTAACGTCTTGGACTCGGGCTCTGGATCAGCCTGAAACGTTGATCGTATCATCAGGTTTGATGTAATCTCCTGCTAGCGGTAATAACATTAAAAAAATATATGGCTCTGAATAATAGATATATGTCATGTTATTTTCATTACGGCATGTCGGTGGCCACTATATCACCGGATTATAAAGTAATGAAGCTGTATAAATATGGTATCGAGCTTATCTTGAATTGAAAGACGGCAGTAAACCTTGTGGTGGACAATAAAAATATTTCAAACAATAAAGCGCAACTGTTTCAATCCCACTGGCCGATTGAATGGCGGCATGTTATTATTCTGTGTGTGGTTTAACAGCCAGTATCTATATTTGATCGTTTCGGATTTTCTTCACTAGATGATTGCATTTTGAACTTACTTCTATGAAGTATTATGTCAAATTCAATCTCAAGTCGTGTGAAAGCCAGATAGATCGAATATAGATAATTGACGTAAGTCAAACCCAAAGCCAATCCTTACATTTTAGGAAGATTATGAAGAAATATTAGATATTTATAACTAAGTATGTAACAAGTGATATGATATTAATTTAATTCAATTCAATTCAATTCAATTCATTTATTATTCAGACACATAGATCCATTTGGTTACTAGGTACTTATCATAAGTCTTAAATCTTAATTAAAATAAATTGTTAGTCATTAATTACATATTTAAAATCAAATTATTATTATTAAATTAAATTACATGTCAATCTAATTATATACATGTCAATAAATATATACTTAATTAAAAATTATGCATTTAAATTCAGAGATTGACACTATTTTATGAGGATCCCAATTTGATGACTAAGGATAGGACAGTCAAACCTATCTGTTATAGCCCTCAGAATGCTGTTGCTGCTGCCCCGTACCCTGTATAGCAGAGACGCTACTTTTTTGCGTACGATGGCAGCAAAGCCATCTGTGCGCGCCTCTGCAAACATACCAGACGCACTACAGAATCTAGGCAGCCGCATCAGCAATCTGAAAGCGTTATTGTATTGAACACGTAGAGCGTTGATGGTTTTCTGAGTGTATGTTGTCCATAGGCTACTTCCGTAGAAACTTTGACAATACGCCTTAAAGAGTGTAATTTTTGCTTCCTCAGAGCAAGAAACAAATCTACGGGACAACATATTAGCTCTCACCGTCAACGCTCTACGCTCTCTGTTAATGTCATCGTCATCCTTGAGATCCTCTCTCAATATATGCCCCAAGTGTCTAAACTGTTTTACCCGATTAAGTGGGGCACCATTTAGTTCAACAGGAGGTACATAACACGGTCCTTTTCCACCCTTAGAGAACACCATAATTTCAGTTTTTTTGACATTATAGCGTAGACCGTGGTTGCCAGCGTACGATTCACAAAATTTCAGTAGCTTCCGCGGAGCGCTAATAGAGGGTGCCAACAGTACCATGTCGTCGGCGTAGCTTAAGTTGTTGACAAAAGTACCGTCAATAGAACATCCGACCTGCATACCACTAAGACCCTCTACCAGCTCGTTCACATAAAGGTTAAACAGTTTGGGAGAGGTTACCCCTCCCTGCCTAACCCCACACCGCAACCCGTATGGCTCAGAAAGCTGTTCAGCCCACTTTACATGATTTACCTGATTGTCGTACCAATATTCAAAAACAGAGCACACTTCCGGCGGTAAGGTGGTGTTTCTAAGCTTCTTCCAAAGCACATCGTAAGACACCATGTCGAAGGCTTTGGACAAGTCAAGGAAACAGGCATATACAGAAGTTTTTCTATCAACATAGTATCTTACGGTGTGCTTGAGTGTTAAAATCGCACTTTCCGTCGAATGACCCGTTCTGAAACCAAACTGTCCATCATGCAGGTGTAAATGCCTAGTGAGGTGCTTGTCCAGCAGGCGATCCAGTACCTTTGCAATAATGGTAGCTAGTGAAATGGGCCGATAATTGGTTTTATCAGAAACGTCACCCGTTCTATTTTTCAATATTGGCACGACAATGGTCTTCATTAGATCTGTCGGCAAATGACAATGAGAAATGCATAGTGAGTAGAACAAAGACAGAACTCGCGCTAGATGGACACCCGCGCACTGCAGATGTTCAATACTCAAACCATCGTGTCCTGGAGATTTTCCTCTACTCATGGTACTAATAGTACTTCTAACTTGCTTAGGTGTAAACCTAACACCGCATTCCTTTCCATCGATGGTCCGAGTATCAAGCACCCGGGTTGGACAAAGAGGTGACTCGACTTTAAAGTTGTCCATGAACAGGTTAGCGACATCTTTTGGTTCTGACTGGCCCTCGACGCTCACAGGCAGGTCAGGTTTCAAATTAAGCTTGTTAGTGGCTTTCCAGAATTTAGAAAAGTTTTTAGCTGACCTATGGCTTGCTATTATGTCCATTTTGATCTGGTCCTGGTGCTTTTGACACCATTTTAACTTAGCTTTAAAAACTTTTCTACTTTCACACATTTGTTTATACATATCGCCGCTCGTCGGCTTGCCGTACCAATTCCATATCTGTAATTTGTACCTGGCCTCCCTGTGAGCAGCGCTCACATGTTTGTTCCAACCTACCACTCGTTTACCACAATGCTTACTATTTTTGTTTTCATAAGCCAATACTGCGGATTCTCTAAGAATGGTTACAATATTCCTATAAAGGTCGTCAGTTATACGCTTATGAGTGACTTCACTGCAAATATTGTCTGCACAAAATGAAAGTTCCGTTGGGAAATCAATATCTTTAAGTTTTTGATTACAATATTCGAAGTATCGTTTCGTTTGAGAATTCGATCGTTCACCCCACGTAACTTGATTCTGAGATCGATACTGACCTATGTTATTTTTAGGCCGCACTATATTCAAATTACATTTAATTAACACTGGAAAATGATCAGACCACAAAACGTCGTAACATACCTTAATCTCCGTAACGGTATCCCAGGCAGATAGCGTCACAACGCAATGGTCCAACCATCGCCGGCAGCCGTGTGCGTCACTCACAAACGTATAAGCGCCCGAGTTGATACCTAACTTTTCTATATCCGCGCATAACCAGTGTTGTTCCGAACAGAAGCTAGACAGTTCATTACCAAATAACTCAGCCGGATGCGCGTTAAAATCTCCTAACAAAAATACAGATTCGACACCGGCATTTTCAATTATTGCACTTATTTCACTTAAGCACTCCGTGAATTCAAATAAGTTGTCTGAACATTGCGTAGGCATATAGATACTGAAGACAATGAACGATCTATGGTCTATAACGAACTTTGCCGCATAGATACGTACACTATCGCAGGAGATCACAGTCACTGAGTTAAATATGTTTTTTGTTTTTTTTAAATATGTTTTTTTTAACTGACTTCAAAAAAGGAGGAGGTACTCAGTTCGTCTGTATGATTTTTGTTTGCCAATTTCTCTGTCAATTGTGACCAATTTTCCAATTATTTTTCATATCATTCGAAAGAGAATTCAAATTGACTGTGTTGTAGGATTCCTTGTTATTTATGATCATGCTAAGCCACCTAAGTGGAAGATCGATCCTAGCATATGCTGAATAATAATGCATTGATTGAATATATTTATTGTCTGATTAAATTGTATTTCATATTATACTCTTAAGATGGGATCTGTGTATCTCCAGAGATATGGAAATAAAACACCTCAAAGTTGCTTCTGAAAACGACACGCGGCAGTTGAAGTCGACTATTTCGTTTTTGACACGATCTTAAATGATTATACAACAAGTCTGTAACTATAACCTATTACGTACCTATACTCTCAAATCAATTATTAATTGATTGAATTGATTCATTAATTGGTCCATAACAGCTAACAAACCAGAGCTAACCTAAAAAGTTATATAACTAACACATATATGTATACCATCCATCTCCTGTAAGTCTAAACTAATAAAATGAAGAGGGCAGATTTGATTTTGTGTTTTATTTGCCTGTTACCGTTTAACTTAAAAGCTACAGGACCGATTCAAAATTCTTTCACTAATGGAATGCTACTTTAACAGCAAACCACATAAGCTATATTTTATCTCCGTTTTCTTACGAGAACGGGAACTACGCGGGGAAACCGCGTGTCACTACTAGTTAGAAATACAAAGAAAATACAAAGGCATTATTACCCATTATTGTCTCGTACTAAAAGCCGACGGAACCCTGCGATTAATCAATTATTGTTCTATCCGGTACCCAATATTCGAAATTCCTTAATAAAGATTTAATGTAACATTATCCTGTCGCGATACGAAGATAGCAGCCGGTGGGTGTATCCGATCGTTTGGTTAATACAAAGACGTTATATATGTGGACGGTGCACTACCGGCCCGAATGAGACCGACCATGAACGGAGTTTTTCTCTTTCTATTGTATAGTCCACATAAATATACTATACATATTGTATAGTAGGTATATATATATATATCACTGGCAGGTTGTTACACAAGGACACACTTTATGTTATTTAAATAGGTATGATACATATTCCGCTCTTGCGGCTTGTCTGATCAGATTTATTTGACTTTTTTAGAGTTCCGTAGCCTTTACCAACTTTGTAATAACTTTACCAATGGAAACCTATTACTGAGATTTCACTGTCCGTCCGTCCGTCTATCCATCTGTCAAAGGGCTTTATATCCCAATCCGTAATAGGTAGACACTTTAAATTTTCACAGAATATATAAATATTACAACAAATATTAAGGACATAATCAAATTAAAAATTAAACGACAAGAAACGTGTTTTTTTCGGCATTCTTTTCTTGGTCTTAATCGAAACAGAGACTTGAAATTAACTCATAATGTGTAGATATTATAAAAAAGATGCTATAAGATCAAATAATAAAAACTAAATTAAATTAAAAATTAATGGGATATATACAAGAAACTTATTTTTCCGGCAAATTTTGTTCAATCGAAACCATACGTACACGTGTGCGAGTCCGACTCGCACTTGGCCAGTTTATTTCCTTTCGATCTAAAATTATAAACATAACACCTTGTACATATACATTGTCTACAATTTAATTGTTAATCAATTAAGAATCGGGTTAAATAGGTAGTACTGATTAATTATTTATCCAGCAGTCTATCTAGCTTGGTCACTATGTAATTGACCTTTATGTCGTCGAACTTAAGGGCCTGATAACCCTAGCTGTTTAATCAATACTATATACCTATAGCCTGATTTATATCGAAGGCAAGGCAAGCCTCTTGTAAGCCTGAGATAGTCAAGCCCTAGTCCATGATTTCATTTGAAGAAATGAGACGATACAAAATCTTCAATGGTGAGAAGCCTTGATTTACTGCGAACAAAGCTACTTTACATCAGGTGATATTAAAATAATGCAGAGAGAGTATTTATTTTATTTACTATTGTAATTTACTATTGTAAATATACGCTGTAGTTGTGTGTTTGCCTGTTATTACTCAGGAATAACTATAGGTTTCATCAAACAAATACTAAAGCAAATACAACTTTGAATTGTTAGAGTTTCAGAAACTTAAACTGCACCGTTTCTATGACCTTGGGACGTTGGTAGTTAACCGACTTCAAAAAAGGAGGAGTATTCTGTGATTTTACTAGCCACTATGGTTTTTTGAAGAATCCAGAGTTTAAATACCACCAAACTTATCATCTACACAAAACAAGAATTGCGAGTATATTTATAGACATTATACTAACATGTATAAGTGTACTTATCGATTTATGTCGAGCTATCATCATCATGTTTGAATTTAAACATGGCTTATGCACACGTGTCCCTTGCAGTGTGCCTATTCACGAGCTATCAAGGAGTAAATCTCCTGTATTGGAGCTGAATGGCCATTGAGGCCAGCCATCTATTCGACCATACAAGCCATACAATGGCTAACAGCTGATATCCTGCTCTTTGTTGGGATTTTTAGTTCTTTGTCAAACTTGTTGTGTAACTCGATGGTGGTACGTAGATGGACTAGTCTTATAGTGTGGTATGGGTTCATGGGATGGATACTTATATTCATATTCTGAGTAGTTTTTCGGGATTTGCTCCTTCGATTTGCTCTTATAAACTCATCTTTATGCATATATCTGAATATGACTCAAGTCAAAATATTCGCTGGACAGTTGTTAAATAATATATAATTTATGTTAAAATAATTATCAGTTTTTAAAAGCACTTCGGTATATTACAGTGTAAGTAACAATCATGAGATTTTTAAGTCAAAAGTCAAAGTCAAAGCATTTATTCAGTATATGGGCAAATCAAACCGGCGAGCATGTATGAAGGCGCTTATGAAAGTGAAAGAAGCGATGGAGGTATGTCAGGATCGTAGCATGTGGAAAGAAGTAGTCTCTGCCTACCCCAACGGGAAAAGGGCGTGATTGTATGTATGTATGTATGGGCAAATTAAAAATTTGCACTGACACACGTCAAATAACATTAAATGGATCATATTCAATAAAAAATATTATAGATATAACAGAAATATAACTTATTGCTTTGAATTTACAATAAAAAAACAAAGGCATTATGGATAACATTACATTATTTCATTGGTTGAGATCGAGGAAGAAAATTCTGAAACTACGCCTTTTTAAAGGTACGTGCCCAATCTGAAAAGAATAAAACTGGCCACACGGAGGGTTCCGAACGCCATCTATCGAATTTCTAACGAACTTGTAACACCAACTAAGTAAACGTTAACACAAAGGTAGAATAGTATTATATAGTAGTAATAGTAATAGTAATTGTATTAATTAATATTATTAAATATCTGGTTGACCGGTGCTCGGTATTTTTTGCTACTTAAACAGACTAATAAGACTCTTCCCGACATCTATTGACGAATAATAATACTATTTTTTTTAATTGAGAGCAACTAACTGCTTTACTGAAACAGTACTTCTACTCGCCAATAGATGTCGGGAAGATTCATATATTAAGTTGATTATCAATAAAGTTGATTATTGAAAACACGAATTAAACAACATTTTCTGAAAATGACTCCTAGCTAGATCGATTTATCGCCCCCGAAATCCCCTGTAGGTATACTAAATTTTATTTAATCGTTGGAGCCGCTTCCGAGATTCAGATTAAGGTAAAGACGATGCGCCATCTTTGATGCTAGCTAGATGGCGCTGCGCTATAGTAAAAAACTTTTTTTAAACTTTTCTTTAATTTTTAACTTTGTTCTGTTCTTAGTATTTGTTGTTATAGTGGCAACAGAAATACATCATCTATTAAAATTTCAACCGTCTAACTATCACGGTTCATGAGATACAGCCTGGTGACAGACGGACGGACAGACAGACAGAGAGACAGACAGATAGACAGACAGACAGACAGACAGACGGACAGCGGAGTCTTAGTAATAGGGTGCCGTTTTACCCTTTGGGTACGGAACCCTAAAACGGATTTATACAATACTCGGGAACCAAAGTAGTATACACATAAAGTGGTAATAATGCAACATTACTCATCATCACTCTATGTAAAAAGTAAAGATGAATAACATAAGGTCAAGTAAAAGTTATAGATCTTTTTAATACGCTTTTATTAGCTTCAGACGTATGTATGTTTGTATGTTAGTATGTAACGGAATCTTTGAACATGATTTTAACCCCCTTCAAAACGTCGGATTAACTCGAAATTTGGCATACTTATTAAGGACCGATGACAATAAATAAATTTTAAAAAAAAATTTAAAAAAAATCGTGGGGTGCTTTTCAGGATATTATCAAAATAACCCTTCTAGTCATATCTGTTCATAAAATATTTGGAACTATTGATACCATGCACCCCACGCTTTTATTTTACAATAAAATCATTTTTTCTTACACTATTTTTAATTCAAATTTATTAAAATTTATTTTCTATTTTTTTGTTGGATTTTCTATAAAAGCGTATTTTTTTAGTTTTTTTTAACTATTATTTATTTTTTTAAATATTGTATAGGCCAGCGTTTGACCACTATCTCACCTGTTGGTAAGTGATGATGTGGTCAAAGATGGTGTCTACGCTAGGCCTAGAATGGGAACTGGCTCTCAAGGATAGCTGCCGGAACACATTAGATGTTTGGCGACAGATTTTCTAACTCGGGGGTGGTAGCTGGCCAGGCAGATACTAGATAGTGTCCTACCACCATACGGGAGTTGTAGGTTTCTTAACGATGTTTTTCCTTCACCGAAGGGCCACTGTGAAAATTGCACATACAGTTTTAGATAGAAAAATCTTAATTGAAAGAAAGAGAAAGCGGAAAGAAGTATATTAGAAGATATTTTTACAGCTCCCTGATTGGTATTAATTTTTGTCTCGTCCCTAATTATTTATTTTACACATTTTATCCCAAAGTTATTGCGACAAAAAATTGTTGCATGATTTAACAATAAGGTAAGAAACTATCACGCAAAGCTGAAAAAGTTCACGTCAGGAATAATAATCATGAAGTTTAAAGGTCACAGGAAATCAGGCGCTACATTAACTATTATATCTAAAACACTAGGCTCAGGGCATAGACCTTAGGAACCGGTTAGTCTAAACATGCGATGTAGTCACTAGTGCCGTGTAAGCAAGCCGTCATTAAGGTGGTTTAACTTTCAAGGTTCTCCTTCCTGCCCGACACAAATTGACCTGTGTTTAGTTTAGGAGCTTTGAGCAGATTTTTTCTTGTACTTTTCGACGGAGTTGACATATACGAGTAAAGAAGGTACTTCTGTGTTAAGGTTGCTTTGTCTGGTTTATCTCAAAATATTAAAACTATGGTTAATGTAAACGTTGGCCGACTTGGATTTTATGTATTTCGATAGGGTATTTGCTGCAGAGTGGTTTCCCATAAATTAATATTTATCAAAATCCCTAGTGTTGAAAGTCAGTCTTTATTAAAATGATCAGAATTATTGTCAAAAAGCTATGGTAAAGTTTGTGTAAAAGAAAGCTTTATTTAAATAGTTACATTCTTATAAAACAAGCACAATATAATTTGTATAATACACACAAATGCACTAGTTTCTAAGGAAAGCAATGCATGCACTCACAAAATTTTGAAGAAATGGTATTGTTATTGTTAAAGGCATATGTGTATTTCTTTATATGTATAATACTAGCGACCCGTCCCGGCTTCGCACGGGTAGAGCCTACATTTGTTGCATCAGCTTGTTGCGTCGAGTATGAAATAACATCTTTAACGATCATCGTCATATTTAAACCAATTTAAACAAAATTTTAACGGATTATACACCTAAACCTTCCGTATGAATCACTCTGTATATCAGTGAAAACTACTAGAAAATTTAGTAGTTATCGTTTATCGTGAACAGACAGACAGACGCGGCGGGGACTTTGTTTTACATTTTTTTTTTACGATTACTCGCAATGAGGATTGCACATTTACTAATATTTTACTAAGCTAAATATGCTTGAATCTGGAGTGGGTTCACGTCAATAGTGCAACGGGTGGGGTGGGGTTCGAACTCACGACCTCTCGATCGCCAGTCCGACAGTGATGTAGACTACATATGATGATGTAGCTAGCTATAATATGTAGTGATGGGAAAGCTTTAAGCAATAACACCACCACCTTCATATAGCTTCTAAGAAGTTATAATCGTTGGCATGTAAGTCGATTCACCTCATATATTTAGAGAAAAACAGAAGTACACCCACGACTCTTCTACAGTAATAAAAGTGACTTGTGATTGGAGTGTCATTAGGATGGCATTACATTTGACCTTGATTTCCTTCTATGGACATTATAAACATCAATAATTATTGTAATCTTCTCTGTAATCAGTAAATAGGTACCAGAAATTATGCGCAACAATGAAAATTTGGTTGCTATCATATTTATATTATCTCGATTTTATGTCTAGTGCAATTTATTCTGTAATGTTTTGTATTTGTTTATGTTTTTTTTTTCAGGTGAGTACTGAGATTGTAGTCAAACGCTGGTCCATCCGCCGTAAAAAAATCCATTGTATGATTACAATTTTTATGTAGGTATGGCTCCAAACAATCTATTTTTAAATTAAGTATAGGATTTTTTTTTAATACTTTATAGGCTAGCGTTTGACCACTATCTCGCCTGTTGGTAAGTGATGATGCGGTCGAAGATGGTAAGCACGCTAGGCCTAGAATGGGAACTGGCTCTCAAGGATAGCTGCCGGAACACATTAGATGTTTGGTGACAGATTTTCTAACATGAGGGTGGTAGCTGGCCAGGCGGACACTAGGTAGTGTCCTACCACCATGCAGGATTTATTTGTATTTTGGCTCTCATTTTAATAAATAATCGGATCACGTGCGGATAACTCACGTTTATAGAACTGTAATTTTTAGTGCGTTGATATGTTATGTACTTAGCAGATTAGGGTTAATCTTGCATTACTTGTTTACTTATGTTAATATAAGAGTTATATATTTTATGAAACGCGTAAGCTCTACTCACATTAACATAAATGTATGTAGGTACATAAATGTACGATGCATTTATGTTGTTAGCGCATCACTTGAAGATCGTTTTTTAGGGTTCCGTAGTCGAATATCAAAACACGGAACTTTATAGATTCGTCATGTCTGTCTGTCTGTCCGTCCGTATGTTACAGCCACTTTATTCCGAAACTGTTAGGACTATACAGTTGAAACTTGGTAGGTGGGTGTATTCTGTAAACCGCATTACGATTGTAATACAATAGCCCAATAATAATAAAGGCGGCAATAGCCCAATGGATAAGGTGTCGGACTGGCGATCGAGAGGTCGTGAGTTCGATCTCCACCCCACCCATTGCACTATTGACGTGAACCCACTCCAGCCACAAGCATATTTAGCTTAGTTGGAGGGGTTAACAAGAATACTAGTAATGTGCAACCCACATTGCGAGTAATCTTTAAAAAAAAAAAAAAAAAAAAAAAAAAAAAAAAAAAAAAAAAAAAAAAAAATACAAAAAAAAAATTATGGTGGGTTCCCCAAACATATAACTGAAATTTATAAAAAACATCATCAAACCTATACGTGAGGAGTGACTACAGGTCTTTAAAAATGACGTTGAGGTTCCTAAAATCATTTTTTCCCAAAGCCAATCATTTGAAAGATAGACACTTCTAAAGTGGTAAAATGTGTGGATTTGGACAATCTCGACTTGCGTTTACAATGGACTATTTACATACTTTATTAATGACGGTAATATATGAATCGTTCTCGATATTTTGTTTCCCATTATCATATCACTCATAGCTAAAACGTTGAATCAAATGATGCATTGTATCCACGGCTCGTGGGTCATTACCGTCACTCAATTTTTAGGGTTCCGTACCCAAAGGGTAAAACGGGACCCTATTACTAAGACTCCGCTGTCCGTCAGTCTGTCTGTCTGTCTGTCCGTCTGTCACCAGGCTATAGCTCATTAACCGTGATAGTTAGACAGTTGAAATTTTCACAGATGGTGTATTTCTGTTGCCGCTATAACAACAAATACTAAAAACAAAATAAAGTTAAAAATTAAAGGGGGGGCCATACAAAAAACGTGTTTTTAAACGCCATCTATCTAATTAGTTTCGGCAAAATGACATAGATGGCGCTAGTAAACGAGCGCCCCGTCTTTCTAGATCGCGACCAAACCAAATATTCTTGGTAATATCAATTAATCAAATATATGAGATTGAAACTCTGTTATGTTTTGTATTGTACGGAACCCTCCCTAAGTGTGCGATAAGAGACGCGATGCAGACTCGCACTTGGCCAGTTTTTTTAATACCAAACATTGATACTGGTATTAAATATATTTGAGTACATAGTCGAATTATACGCTATGTGAACGAACACACGACTTGACTCATAACGTTTTTTTTAGCATTATAGGTTGAAACGACAAGCCCAAAATACACGTATTTAGCCCAGGGATTAAGCATCGCCAGTCAACGGGTAATACAGCCAGCATTTTGGGAACTTTACCTACTGGTAGTGGTTTGGTAGACTACATTTTATTTTTTATTGTTTTTGTTTAGGTTTATTTGATTGTTCAGAGTTCGGTAATTTTAATATTTAATTGATCATAAGTAAATTTACTATAATCCACGACTGTCGGGCTTTAATATCTGGTTTTTTTGTTAATAATATAAAATACTAAGCCACCCGGAAAAGTATTCTATGCTCTATTTCACTAGACAAAGAGATATGAAGTATATTTCGAATATGGTTTATTGTAGATCCCTGTAATTTGAAATAGTGACACAATAAATAAACAGATTTAAAGTAATAAAATAAATTAGTTATTTAATAACAGAAACAGTTATATATAACAGTTAAAAACAGTTATTTAATAGCAATGAATAATCCAAAACCTAGCTAAGTGCTTAAATACAAATAATTAAGTAATTGACAAAAATATGTTTTCTCTTATAATTAAATCTTGAAATTACCTACCATTTTTGGGCATTCGCTCATTTCAGCGACTTTAAAACTCAACTGTTTGCATAGTCCGAAAGTGACAAAGTTTACGTAAAGTTTGGCGCGCTTGCGAACAGCGCAGAGCGGCACGGACGGCACGGGCGGGCGGCGCGCTGGGTCGCGGCAGACTGAGGGCGGATCTGTACGGTCAGGGTTTATATTACACGAGTGCAATGTCCCGGCTTTCAGATGAGGATGATGTATGGCCTTTATATTAACTCTTATATTATAATAGTTACCTACACACTTTTTGAGAGCAGCACACGCAACAGCATCGCGTCGTTATACATCTGAGAGAATTAAAGTTTGAGACAGAATCATTATGATTTTAAAATTGTAAAATTTCAAGGATTAGAATCGATGCAGTAATTTAATGCTTAAAGAACCAACTTCAATGCCGCACTATTAATTTTTTAGTACCAACTTTGAGGTGTTTATCTCCATATCTCTGGAGATACTTATCAAACCAAGATGAAATTACCATGGTACCACACTTGCGATTTCTCTTTTCTAAAAAAAAAAAGAATAATCGAAAATCGGTTCATAAACGACGAAGTTATCCCCGAACAAACATAATATATACAAATATACGGTCGAATTAAGAAACCTCCTCCTTTTTTTAAATTAAATTAAAAAAAAAATTGATATAATATTTTTAACCGACGTTAAAAATATTATATCACCAATATTTCGTTTAAATTAAAATAAGGTAGTAAGATATCGTTAAAACCACGACAACCATTGCTTGGTTGTCGTGGTTTTTTAAGAAACATTCTTTGTTCCAAATACCGACAACTTACCCTATGCACCATTTTTCATTCCTCAGATCTTTTAAGAAACCCACAAGAAATTGAATTGGCTCTCATTACCTAATTTCTTGGGCTGCATTTCCCCCAATGAGGGGCTACTCTTATTTTTAATCTGTATTCGGCACGTAGTTCGCACGTGCTGCCAACTTGACGTGACTTTAATTTGAATTTGGAACAAAATTAAATTCGCGCCATATTTATGACCGTTGGAGGGTAATCGAGGAACGCGGAATTCTCACTTGCCAGTGCTAAGATCTCATTTTAAACTCGTAATGAGGGTAGTATTTTCAGCGAGTCGTTTTCAGAAATGGCTCTTTCTTGACGTTGTGTTCGATCCTTGTTTCGTAGCAGGGGCTACGTGGCTACGCAGATGTAGACAGTATTTCAGCGGGATACATTTTGTAGTCACAAGGTTATACTTGTGAGTTTTGTTTTAGTTTATTTTTAACGTGTTTTTGATAAATTACCAAAATATGCGGGTTATCATTGTTTAGTTAGTTAATTTTGTTTTATTCATTATGGCTTGTTACTATAGATTATTTTTAGCCCCCGACGCAAAAAGAAGGGATGTTATACGTTTGGCGTGTGTATCTATGTGTCTGTGTGTCTGTCTGTCTTTGGCATCATAGCGTCCAAACGGATAAGCCAATTTGATTCAGTTTTTTTTTGTTTGATAGGTGTCTTAATCGACCGTGTCTTATTTATGACTCATGAAAATCTGTTCAGCCAATTGAAGACTATAAGCATTTTTCTAGATGATGACGCTGTAATCACTCAACTTTTAAAGTTTTGATGAATTCGAAATTCAGTATACTCTTTTTTATATAGGCTAGCGTTTGACCACTATCTCACCTGTTAGTAAGTGATGATGCGGTCGAAGATGGTAAAGCTCGCTAGGCCTAGAATGGGAGCTGGCTCTCAAGATAGCTGCCGGAACACATTAGATGTTTTGGCGACAGATTTTTCTAACTTGAGGGTGGTAGCTGGCCAGGCAGACACTAGATAGTGTCCTAACACCATGAGGGTGTTGTTGGTTTCTTAACAATGTTTTTCCTTCACCGGAGGACCACTGTGAAAAGCGCACACACATTTTTCAATAAAAAAATCCATTGGCAGGGATTGAACTCGGTACCTCTGGCATCAAATCCGACCGTTCTCCCGATCACGCCACCGTGCCCTCAAAACATTATTAAACTCTTACTTCAACAATATTGTAAGAACATGGTAGCATTGACCTGATGCTGGGACATCTTCTGGAATCTACATAATACTCAACTCCTCACCAACCTACAGCATTGATGTAGAGTTTGGGCTCATCGGAATGGACTCAATGAAAAGATTACGAATAGATGGGGTTGGGGTTGGTTTTAAATTTAAAATTTAAGTATTATGTAGTTGAAACTTAAGCTTAAGCAACTTGAAAACTTAAGCAACGTACCCTGGTGGGGGCGTGTGGACCACTGTCATCCTTCCTGATGGATCGAAGGTCGATGGTCTGGAAGCCGTCGTCCACAGCCTCGAAGGCTTTATTGACGCAGCCTCGTATTGACATCGCTGGCATCTGGAAACAACAAAAATATCACGTTGTAATATGGAAATTAAAATAGGAAGAAGATAATTTATGATCGTATAAAACGAAAAAACCGACTTCACATGCCGTGACAGTCAAAGTACTGGCTAGTTATAATCATGTCATCGAAGTATACAAATTTGCTTATATAGTTTATCTCCATATCTCCGGAGATAATTATCATAGCTCAATAAAATTTGAATGAGACCAAACGGGAGGCATGATCTCTCGAACAAAATATTAAACAACAAATATTTTTTCAAATCGGTTAAGATTTGACGGAGTTCTGAGGTAATAAACATTTAATTTAAAAAAAACACTCTCGAATTAGGAAACTCCTCCTTTTTTGTGAAGTCGGTTAAAAAGAAAAGAAAACACATTGCCTTCCTACATACTAAGTGTGTTAGAATGTAGCATCTCGACAGTTTTTTAAATATCAATGTACATTTACTATTCTAAAAATACACTCTGTATAAAATAATATTCTATTTCTTGTTAATATATATTTTTTTTTTTTTAACTGACTTCAAAAAAAGGAGGAGGTTTCTCAATTCGACCGTATATTTTTTTTTTTTTATGTTTGTTCGCGGATAACTTCGTCGTTTATGAACCGATTTCGATTATTCTTGTTTTGTTCGAAAGGAGATATCCCAAGTGTGGTACCATGGTAATTTTATCGAGGTATGATAAGTATCTCCAGAGATATTGAGATAAACATCTCAAAATTGGTACTGAAAATGAATAGCGCGGCATTGAAGTCGGTTGTTTTTTTAGTTTTTAAACGATATTATTTTATTTATTGTCTATTTTATTACAATAATTCCAAATACTTTTATAACACGGACTAGTTTTATAATATTAGTATAGAATAGAATTAGGCTGCGATTGTATAACATATCAGATAGTATAGCTTATTGATCAACTTACAACAAATAGTTGCAAAAACTATTTATAATAAAAAAAAAACATTTACTTATATTAGCATGCCTATGATTGCAAATATACACTGCATCGCTTTGTTATTTACTTATTTAGATCCTTTTGACGGTTTCGTAGCCGAATGGTAAAAAACGGAACCCATATAGATTCGTCATGTCTGTCTGTCTGTCTATCCGTATCTCACGGCCACTTTATTCCGAAACTATTATAACTACATCGTTGAAAGTTGGTAGATAGATGTATTCTGTGAACCGCTTTACGATTTTTATACAAAAAATCAAAAAATAAATGGTTAAGGGGGGCTCCCTATACATGGAACTAAAATGAAAAATAAAATATTTATTAAACCTATACGTCTATAGATCTATTATATATAAAAGAAAGTCGTGTTAGTTACACTATTTATAACTCAAGAACGGCTATACCGATATGGCTGAAAATTGGTGAGGAGGTAGCTTAGAGCCAGAAGACGGACATAGGATACTATTTATCTATATATATATATATATATATATAAAATAAAGTCGTGTTAGTTACTACACTTATAACTCAAGAACGGCTGAACCAATTTTTTATATTTTTGGAATTGTCTTTGTCAGGAATTGGATAATAAGTATTAAAAACAATGAATAATTGATCTAAAAAAAATTATATAAGAAAACATATTTTGCCAAAATGTTCCTGGGCTTCAAAACTGCCAATCATTTGATGTTCAATTGTATTTTCCGTCGATACGGTAAGCCGCAAATGTATAAGGGTTCTCCACACGATTAGTGTATTTAGCCAGGGTCAACTATAAAAATTCTTCAAGTTTTTGTGAATTCAAGTCATGTAAATTTTACAAATATTAATAAATTTCAAATACTGTCAGTAATGACAATTGTATGACATATTTGTTTATTGTCAAATATGCGTGCGTTAAGAAATGTATGCTTACAAGCAATCAAAACAATAATAATCAATGCCTAATAAATTTTATATTTTGTCAGAATGTAGGTAAATACAGAGATATGCAAGAATATGATAGCCAATTTATGTATACAGTCTTATCTTATTAAGGCAAAAAAATATTAGACAGTTATTCGTGAAGTAAGTTTATACTTATCCAGAATTCACATTAAATACTGGTGATTATATTGTTATAATTAAAATTAAACTCAATCGAACTAATGTCAAGTTTATAACTTATCTACTGTATATACAGTGTGGAAATTAAACTCAGGGCCTGGAGGGAAACTACTTTAAATCCTTAAGCTAGCTCATTTTACTTAAAGGAGACATTCCTTTATATTTGAAAAGAAACAAATCTGCATTAAAAGATTTTTTAAAACTCGCTTGCTTCGCCCGGGACTCGAACCAACTAAAATTAAAAAAAAATAAACACTCTTTATTTTATTATACTAATCGGTAGTATTAATATTCAGGATAAAGTTTCTCTAAAAAATGTTTGGTTACTGTTCACTTTTAACAAGTAAAAGACACGTAACAGTTCTGTTATCTCTCCAACACTCAAAGACTTCGTATGAAGTACACGCTTGCTAATTTATCGTTAAGTACCTTGTTGAAATCTTCGATAAGAAAATTGTTCAATGGTGGTAATACCTCTATGCACATTTCCTTCTTACATGATCCGAGGCGTTCAGTGGAGAAGTTTAAAAATGGAACGTTTGACTTTGTTTGCAATGCGGGACAATAATTTTAAAATTCGAACGATTTTTATCAACAGATTTTATTTAAGTAGTGTTGCTTTCCTTACGTAATTAAATTATCTCATAATGGCGTATCAAGAACAATTCGAGTTATTAGAAGCTTACTTTGTTTGCAACAAGAGCTACGATTTAGCTCGCGCTCGCATGTTTGTTCGCGCATAACTTCGTCGTTTATGAACCGATTTCGATGATTCTTTTTTTGTTAGAAAGGAGATATCCCAAGTGTGGTACCATGGTAATTTTATCGAGGTATGATAAGTATCTCCAGAGATATTGAGATAAACATCTCAAAATTGGTACTGAAAATGAATAGCGCGGCATTGAAGTCGGTTGTTTTTTTAGTTTTTAAACGATATTATTATAGTTGGTTCGAGTCCCGTGCGAAGCAAGCGAGTTTAAAAAAATCTTTTAATGCAGATTTGTTTCTTTTCAAAAATAAAGGAATGTCTCCTTTAAGTAAAATGAGCTAGCTTAAGGATTTAAAGTAGTTTCCCTCCAGGGCCTGAGTTTAATTTCCACACTGTATATAATACTGACCTATCTCACCTTTATTCTTAACCGACTTCAAAAATAAGGAGGAGGTTTTCAATTCGCCTGTATTTTTTTATGTTTGAGAGGATATGCTTTTCGTTTGGTCCCATTGTAATGTTATCGAGATCTGATATGTATCTCCAGAGATATAGAGATAAACACCTCAAACTTAGTACTGAAAATAATTAAGATAGTTTAAAAACTAAAACAACAGACTTCCATTCCGCGCGAGCCTGTTTTAGTAGCAAGTTTGCAACGTTTATCATTATATCTCTGGAGATACTTATCAGATATTGATGAAAATACAATAAGACCACCTCGGAAATGTAAGGTACATTTCCGATTTAAAAAATTAATCATTTGAATTGGTTCATAATTGACGGAGTAATCGCGTAACATACAAAAAAAAACAAAAACATACAGATGAATTGCGAACCTCCTCCTTTTTGGAACTCGGTCGACGACAAGCAAGGCATTTGAAGTAGTTTTTTTTTCGTTTTGTGAACGATCTTAAATTATTCAGAATTCATCGGCTAGATTTTTACCCAATAAAAAGATCATCGTCTGGGACCGGTTGAGGTAGCTATGATCCGCGGCCCCGGCGCCTGGTTTTAGCTTCCAGAAGCGACTGCGGTCTCTAATTCTTGACTGATATTCACGAATCTATCGGATTTTTATAATATCTTATAGGCTAGCGTTTGACCACTATCTCACCTATTGGTAGAGGTACGGACACACCGCAACGTTCTGCGTATGCGATCTAGGCGGCGATCAGATATTGCAGTAGTATTTGTACCGAATGGTTCACATAAAACGCGATCAGAAAACAATTGAAAAGTACTGAGATCGTGCCCGCAGATCCCAGGACGCCGCGGTGTGGCCCTACCTTAAGTGATGATGCAGTCGATGATGGTAAGCACGCTAGGCCCAAAGAGAATATAAATACTACGTAAGCTAGGCCTAGAATGGGAACTGTCTCTCAAGGACACAGGGAAGGAGAACACAGGTCAATGGCGTCAGGTCATCTGGATCCCTCATAAAAATGGTAGTTCCGCAGGGATCGATCTTAGGACCATTTTTATTTCTAGTTTATATTAATGACTTGCCGTCTTTCGTGCAAAACTTATGTGACATTGTTTTGTTCGCGGGTGATAACATCCTTAATATTCAAAATAGATAGGATTGCGTCTAAATTTGACAATGTTAACAAATCAATCACACAGGTTTTGAATTGGTTTACAACCAATAACTTATTACTGAACGCCAAAAAAACTAAATGTATTAAATTCTCGCTGCCAAATGTAAGAAAGGGTGTCATTGATAGCAGGATATTAATAAACGATGTACCACTAGAATTTGTTGAATCCGCTACATTCTTGGGCATCACCCTGGATTCAAAGCTACAATGGGGTTCTCAAATATCGGCTCTAGCAGGTAGATTGAGCTCCGCTGCATACGCAGTACGTAAAAACAGAAACTTGACTGAAGAATCCACTGCTAGATTGGTTTACTTTAGCTACTTCCACAGTATAATGTCCTATGGCATTTTATTATGGGGGAAAGCCGCCGAAATCCAATCTATATTTGTTTTACAAAAAAGAGCTATTCGATCTATATATACCAAGAAGTCGCGAGACTGACTTCGTGAAAAATTTAAGGAAAATAATATTCTCACAGTGGCATGTCAATATATATATGAAAATATTATGTATGTACGCAAAAATTTGAATGATTATGATAAGAGGTCCGATGTACATAATTTCAATACAAGACACAATTACTTCGATTCAGGTTGTGGAAAGTTAGTGGTTCTTTTTTGGTGAATTGTATACGACTTTATAATTAACTTCCTAAAGATATTGATCAACTGTCAATGAGCAGATTTAAAACCTTTGTAAAATCCAATTTAATGAAGAAATCATACTATACAATAAATTACTATATGAATGACAAAAATGCTTGGCCTGAATGCCCCAAGCTCCAAGATATAATATAAATTGTATGATAATATAATTATTTGTTGAAAATTTAAAAAAATATTTTATATGCATTAAAAAAAAATGAATTAAAACAAGTGACAAGCGCCATAGAGTTTCTTGGTGTTTCTTCTCTGATGGGAGTACTTCCAAAACACTAGTAGATTCAACAGTCAATCAGTTTTCATCTTTTGTTTGCAGATCTAGGGTTGCCTATTACGATGGTATTATGCAGCTGATAGACGGACAATCAGTTCCA
The DNA here is from genome assembly GCA_954871355.1 of Cabera pusaria. Lineage (NCBI taxonomy): Eukaryota > Metazoa > Arthropoda > Insecta > Lepidoptera > Geometridae > Cabera > Cabera pusaria. Next base: position 1,415,953 of record OX940886.1, on the reverse strand, counting down.
TTCGGAATATTATTTGTACTGCAATTAGTCTGCGTTTTATTTATTTATTATGTTTCATTATTTCACAATTTTTTGGATAAAAATTGTCTGAAGTACTGAAACATGCACTGGGTTGCGGGTGCACGTAATAGTACGGTTGGCAACCCTACATTAATCAGGGGAATTAAACATGTGTTTTAAGTGTGACGTTCGACGTCTAGATAAAAGCTGAATGGCTCAATATCTTTGTTTTTTTTGTAAATTCAAAGCAATAAGTTGTGATTCTGTTATATCTATAATCTTTTTTATTGAATATGATCTATTTAATGTTATTTGATGTGTGTAAGTGCAAATTTTAAATTGCCCATATACTGAATAAATGCTTTGACTTTTGACTTTTGATGTTTTTGGTGACAATCCATGTATGTGGTCTATAACAACAATCCAATGTTACTATGTCTAGGCTCCCATACCACAGATTATACAGTAGTTTCTGTGTAACCCATTCAGTGTACGTATGGGCTGTGTCCCGATTCTCATACTTATATGATTGTATCGGAACGGAACGCGGCTGTACGTTGGAAACGCAAGTTTCTCTTTGGGGAAGGTAGCTGACGAGCTTTCGATGGGGTTTCATGGAAATGGAGAAAGGAAATATCGTTAATCGGAGAAAAACGTCTAACGAATAACATTTTAATGTAGACAATTCGCCGAGAAATCAAGTAACATAGACACAAAAAACCGGCAAAGTGCGTGTCGGGCCACGCGTACTGTAGAGTTCCGTAGTAGCCCGTTATTCAATGGAAGTCTTTACCCACTAAAAACAACTAGTTCATCTTAGACAACTTAAAGGATTTTAAGGATTTTGTATATGGTAAAAAAATATTAAACACCCAAGTGCAAAGACAATTACTGCTAAACAAATTAAGTTATCTGAACCGCTGTCTTATCTGTGTTATCTGAAAGTTCATGAAATACTCCATGATCATGGATTTTCCCAGATTTTTCAAGCCAGCAGTTTAGCTTTTAGAGGGGGGGGGGCGCCCTACTAGACGATCGAAAAATAGTATTAGCAACCAATAAGTCATTTTAAAAGACCGTCGTCTACCCTACCGATACCCCACACGGTGGGGCAGACGAAGAAAAACCAAATCATCCCCACTACACATGTAGGAGAGCTACCCTAAAAAAAATAATTTCCAAAATTTTATTTTATCACTTTGCCGGCGTAATTGATATACACACTCTTACAAAACTTTAGCTTTCTAGTACTGACGGTCACGTAGCAAAACATCAAACAGACAGACAGACAGACAGACAGACAAACAGACAGACGGACATGACAAAACTATAAGGGTTCCTTGTCAGGACTACAGAACCCTGAAAAATAGAAAGAGCCTCCTCCTTGTTCCAACCGAATCCCAAAAAGATGGAGGATCTCAATTTGTGTGTAATTTTTTTTATGTGAACCGATTTTAATGTATGTAAAATGTATGTCATGGGTAGGATACATCTTCATGGTGGTCCTATTGTACAACACATTGATATATAGAAAGTATTTCCTGTCTCTAGAGATACGAAAATAAACACCTCTTCAGACCTCTAGATCAACTTGTTACTAAAATACTTGTTACTAATAAAAAAATATATCGATAAACGACTCAAACTCGCTACTGAAATTAACTCGCGAGGCATAGAAGTCGGTTGTTTTAGTTTTTAAACTTTAAGATAGTTACATAACTATAAGATACCTACACCATTGAATAAGTAATAGTAAAAAGATTACTTACACTAAAGTAATGTAAAAGGAAAATCTTATAGAGATTTATTTGACACAACCAAAGCCATAGGTAACACACACACACACACACACACACACACACACACACACACACACACACACACACACACACACACACACACATACACACGCGCACACAAACACACACACACAAACACACACACACACACAACCACAAACACACAGTCACACGCACGCACACACACACATACATACATACATACAGGCATGTCCTTATGTACAAAAGATCCACTTGCATCGTGGTTTCATAATGAAGTCGGTTAAAAAGGCACTCTATTGTTGTTTTTGTTTATGATTCCATTTCCAGACAAGTACGTTTTCATCTTAGACCGCATCATCACTTAATATCAGGTGAAGTATGTGGTAAGCTGGTGAAAAATGCAAAACGTCAAGTTGCTAAATATTATGTTTCTTTGAAGTGTTACTTCACACTTTATATTTTTTGTAAATTGTTAAACACAACACACACAAAGTGTGTAACACTTCATAGAAACATAATATTTGATTTACGCAGTGCAACATCTCTCGTCGGATTTGAAAACTGTAATGATTTCTTCCGAATGATTAACTTACGTAATAAGTAGTCATAGATGGCGCCACCAATGCATAATTGGGTTAACAAATGCAATCCACTAATTTCGTCGTATCGATGTATCGAACCGTGGCTTAATTGGCAGAGCACCTGGACGTGTAATCCGGGGGGTGCGGGTTCGAGTCCCGTCGGTACGATGAAATTTTGGATTGTGTTTAACAATTTATCTCTAGTAGGATTTGAAAACTGTAATGGTTTCTTCCGAATGATTAACTTACGTAATAAGTAGTCATAGATGGCGCCCCAATGCATAATTGGGTTAACAAATGCAATCCACTAATTTCGTCGTATCGATGTATCGAACCGTGGCTTAATTGGCAGAGCACCTGAACATATTATTCAGGAGGTTGCGGGTTCAAGTCTCGTCAAGTTGCTAATTCAAACAAAACCTTTAACAGTTACTAAAAATAAAATAACTATCTATACAGTGTTACCACATATAAGGGCACGCCATGTGATGTGACGTCATCAATCTTCCCATCAGTTCCGTGTCAGTGGGCATGTCAACAATGGAAGCAAGTCGCACCTTCGTGACACATCGTACCATGGTGGTACCTTCCTTGTGACTACCTACAGGCAATTAGCTACGTTAGGCGATAAGCGATCTTACTACGTACTACAAAGTGTTATTTGATTTTAGAAAAATAATATTTTCTGTTGTTGGTGGCAATAAATACATATTGTTGTATTGTATTGTACTCGTACCTCAATAGGCCGATTCTATACGGTTATATCTATTGTCTGTAATGCACACGCGTATAAGAAATACACTGGGCTGGTAAAAAAAGCAATAACTTTGAAAAATGTATTAAACAATTATCTATATATATAAAAGAAAGTCGTGTTAGTTACTACACTTATAACTCAAGAACGGCTGGACCAATTTTTATGACTTTTGTATTTTTGGAATTATCTTTGTCAGAAATAGGATAATAAGTATTAAAAACAATGAATAATTGACCTACAAAAATTATATAAGATAAAATATTTTGCCAAAATGTTCCTGAGTTTAAAAACTGACCAATCATTTGATGTTCAATTGTTTATTCCGCCGTATTTTCTTTTTTGTATAATTATGGCTCCACACGATTAGTGTATTTAGCCAGTGTCAAGTATAAAAATTCTTCCCATGTGTGGATAGCATTACAATACTCGGATTATCGCGTATTTTTTTTTTTGTATAATTATGGCTCCACGCGATTAGTGTATTTAGCCAGTATCAAGTAGTAACCCCAGTAAAACTTCTTCAAGTTTTGTGAATTCAAGTCATGTCAAGATTTTAAAAATGTAAATATTGTCAGTAATGATAATTGTTTGACATATTTATTGATTGTCCAATATGCGTGCGATCAGAAATGTTTGCTTACAAGCAACATAAAAAAGTGTATATATTTCTAAAAACCATTTTTACCTTCTTTTATTCTATATCTGTATTGCCATAATACCTTAATATCTCTTTTGTATTCATTTATTACGTTCTTAAAAGCCTAAATTAAGTGATTAACTTAAAAGGTAAAACGACATCGTTTTCGTAGGAATGTCGGGATTAAAATTATTCCAGGCTCTAGGCTATATATACATACGAAATTTCAACTCAATCAGTGGAGTAGTTTTAGCGTGAAGAACTAACAAACATACTTACACACTAACAAACTTTCGCCTTTTTAGGGTTCCGTAGCCGAATGGCAAAAAACGGAACCCTTATAGATTCGTCATGTCTGTCTGTCGGTCCGTCCGTATGTCACAGCCATTTTATTCCGAAACTGTTAGGACTACAGAATTGAAACTTGGTAGGTAGATGTATTCTGTAAACCGCTTTCTGATTTTTATACAAAAGTAAAAAAAATAAAAGTTTAAGGGGCATCCCATACATGGAACGGAAACAAAAAATTTTTTTCTTTAAACCTATACGTGTGGGGTGTCTATGGATAGGTCTTCAAAAATGACATTGAGGTTCCTAAAATATTTTTTTCTCAAAGTCATTCATTTGAAAGATAGGTGCGTCTAAATTGGTAAAATGTGTGTCCCCCCCCCCCCCCCCCCTCTAACTTTTAATGTATGGGAGTGAAAAATCTAAAAAAATATATATGCTGTAGATCTCAATAAAAACTAACAACGAAAATTGGTTTGAACGAGATACAGCCAGCAGTTTTTGAGATATAGCGACCGCAAAGATAACTTTGTTTTTCATACAAACACTATGAAAAACAAAGTTAATTTTGTAGTTGCAAAAAATCATAGTTATAGAATACTTAACTGTGTTACGGCACCCTACGAGTGCGAGTCCGACTTGCACTTGGCCAGTTTTTAATATTAGTAGGATTATGTGAAAAGATTTGTATCCTTACAACCAAGTCTAGTCAGTGGGTACGCTTCCTCCGGTTAAACGCGTATAACAATACCTATACTTTCTACTCTATTCAAATCAAATTACACACCCCTTTACTCAAAGATTGTGCTTCAAGTAACAAAGTGACGTTACCACTCCATTACAAGAGGCTAAGTGCGAGTTTAATTACATAGATGGGTGAGTCGATAGGCCCCGAGGTACCAGGCTATAATGTAATGCAAGAGGTTCAAATATAATTTTCCGAAGCAATGGGTATCTCGTCAGCTGTGAAGTTGTAAGATCATGCGCCAAAAGCTGTCATTGAAACCGTTGTGCTTGCCTGTGAATCCTGTGAGAAGGTTTGCTGCGGAAATGGGTGATATAATGAAGCTTGGTGTGAAATTATTTCATAATCTGTGTACGTGGTATTATTAGCGATAGGTTTTGGTTGTAGGGAGAGTGTAGAGAGTAGAATCTAGAAACGTTTAATTCCTTATATTACTTACATATGTATTTCTCCAAATGGTTCTAATCATTAAGAATGACCGGAGTTAATCGATAGAGCTATCCCAATATGTTTGCTGCTGAGAAATCCTATATTTATTTTTAATCATGGCTCAACGCGAGAACTCGATTCGATCTTGTTTCGTAAATCAAGACAGGGACAAAAAAATTGAAGAGGTGTCTCCGAAAGTCTCCAGAATTAGGAGGAGTCTCTGAGAGGAAATTAGAGGATCTTCATCTAAGAAAATGTCAACAAAGAAAACTATTCATTTACTAGCAGTGCCTCGCGATTTAATAATTTTTGCGTTAAGTCGAAACAAACAAAAATGAAAATCTTTTCTTTTTATAATATTAGTTTAGATAAAAGCATCTAGATAGCGCTATATAGAATAGGTTGAATAGCTTTCCTTCTAAATATTGCTAGAATGTATAAGCATAACGCAAACGATATTTTCCGCGATGTTGGAATCTTAGGCACTTGCTTCGTCATCAAATATCTTAAAATGTGAACTGTATAATCAGAAACTATGCAACGCAAACGGTAAATAATCGTATAGACTGTTCATAATATTGTTTCTAAGAAACAAGAACGTAACTCAAAGAGGGACAGTAAATAATGCAATGTTTGCATGACCGAGCATACTAAGCAGAGCCGCGGGTGCTCCTACAACCAGGAGAATAAGAAAGTGGCTCTGAACTGAACACATTCGCATATATTAACGGTGTTTCATCTAGAGACAGACTAGAGAAACAATATCTCACTAAAGTACTACTACATATCTGTAAAGACGAACATTTCTGTATTTTAAATCATGTTTCTTGTATTTCATTGATATGAGTATCTCCAGACATAATAATAATAATAAGTTATCTTTTAAGAGCCAGTTTCACCGGTTCCTGATAGCGCTAATATGCAGGACAGCTTTTGTATGGCGTCATGTGTCAGATAACTTTCAATTTTTTTGAATATCTTATATGCTAGCGTTTGACCACTATCTCACCTGTTGTTAAGTGATGATGCGGTCAAAGATGGTAAGCACGCTAGGCCTAGAATGAGAACCGGCTCTCATTGATAGCTGTCGGAACACATTAGATGTTTGGCGACAGATTTTCTAACTTGAGGGTGGTAGCTGGCTAGGCCGACACTATATAGTGTCCTACCACCATGCGGGGGTTGTTGGTTACTTTGCGATGTTTTTCCACTGTGAAAAGCGCACATAAATTTTCGATAGAAAAATCCATTGGTGCACGCGGGGTTTGAACTCGGTACCTCTGGCATCAAAGCCGACCGTTCTCCCGATTACGCCACCGGGTTCTCATCTAACGCATTATCAGGAACCGGTGAAAATGGCCCTAAGTGTACAAATTGGTGTTGTTAAATAGCAATAGATTAATGTACAGATTATAATTTCGGTGCAGTATGAATAGTACCTTAGCTGACTTCTGTACCCACCACTAGGTCTCCTAGGAGCTTGTATCAACTATTATCTTTTCTGTGCCTGTATTGCGGGCTACAGGGACCTTCTCTGGTTCATAACCATTTGACAAATGTAAACCATAATGAGTAAGTAGACAGTAAGCTACTTTGAATTCTTATTCACAACCAAACATTTCACACACCCATACAAAAACACACATTTATACTTACTAGTACTTACAGTAATATCCACTAATTACAATTACTTTAAGGTTTTTCAGTCATTTTTTGACATCATTTAAATAAGTTAAATAAGTATAATGGGAGAAGACACTGGCTACTAAAACACAGTTATTCTAGTTCGGGAGCCTATGGATTCAAAAAATTTACTGTGTTTAAAATGTGCACTGAAATGTCAATAAAATTATTTGTATAGTAAGTATTTGTATTCAGTTCTTTCACTGTATAATGTACTGAATAGAATAAGTAAGTTCAAATATCGTTAATTTACAAATACATATGTTGTTATTCTCTTTGTACATAAATTAGTTGTGCCCTTTACTAAAAACTTAAGACAATCTGATGAGTATCTTCAGAGATATGGGGATAATCACCTCAAACTTGGTACTGAAAATGAATAGCGCGGTATTCTTATTCAATTTAATTGTAAACGATTATTTCGTTTTGTAAACGAACTAAAATTTTTATACAGATTAATTTAGTTACTGTAGCTAACTAATTTGTTACACACGGTAATACGAATACAATGAGAGGCTTGTAGCCTTCAAGAAAATCCAACAATAATTCAACAATGACATGGTTGACAAAGTTCACATGCTAGTTTTTCTTTACTCACGTGAATATTTAGCCGTCGCGAATTCCTATTAAATTAACTCCGTATCTTAAATTGCCCCAACGGTTATCGGTCCTACGGCAGATATGACCAGCCCACTACCACTTCAGTTTGCTAATCCGTTGAGCTATGTCGATCACTTTAGTTCTCTGGCAAATTATTTCGTTCCGGATTTGATCCCACAGAGAAACACCGAGCATAGCTCTTTCTGTAGCTCGTTACCGTTGGGGCAGACTGGTTCTAGAGTGGAGACCGCGAATCGGCAAACGTAGCGTAAGACGCACTGTGACTAGGTGGAGCAACGACATACGCACAGCGGTGGGCAGTGTCTAGAAAGAAAGAGCCGAAGATCGGGCTCAGTGGCGTGTCTTGGGGGAGGCCTACGTCCAGCAGTGGACTGACACGGGCTGATAATGATGATGATGATCTTAAATTGAACAATTCAATTTGTATTTGTTTCTATCTAATAGTTAAAATAACAGTTATAACATTGAGGTATAATCTAGATTATACGTGATATGGGTATGTAAGTACCTAAAAAAAATTTAAAAAAAAAACTGGCCAAGTGCGAGTCAAACTCGCACACGTAGGGTTCCGATTGAACAAAATTTGCCGGAAAAATTAAGTACATAGTTTTGACATCGATATCTATAAATACCGTTTCAATACTAAAACTACACTGCTACTAACTAAAGTCCCCGTCACGAGAAGCTATAAATTATGTAAACAAGTGTTCAGGAGTTCACAACATTTGGACCAACAAAAAAAATGAATTTCGTACTCGTACGCATTGGAAACTCGAATGACGCGTTTATTTCAAAATGGCGTCCCGATAGTTTACAATCCCTGCGTCCGGTACCAAGAAACACAAACGATAGCGCTTTGCGTCGTTAAAATATGATCCGACTAAATTAAATAGGTTGTTACTTTCATATAACCCGTCTATATTTCATGTCGATTGAATATGGTCAATTTATTATTATCTCGCAGTATAAAATGTTTACTTAGTAAAAGATGTTTGTTTACATAATTTATAGCTTCTCGTGACGGGGACTTTAGCTTATTTACTACAACGCCATCTAACTAACTTCTAACACCAACTAAGTGAACGTTAACACAAAGGTGTTAAGGTAGGTAATAATAAGGTAAAGGTAAACAATCGGCCGGAGATGGCGCTATAGTAAAAAACATGTTTTTTGTATGGGGCCCCTTTAATTTTTAAGTTTGTTCTGTTTTTAGTATTTGTTTTTATAGCGGCAACAGAACACATCATCTGTGAAAATTTCAACCGTCTAACTATCACTGTTCATGAAATACAGCCTGGTGACAGACGGACAGACAGACAGACGGACAGTCAGACGTCTGTCTGTCCGTCCGTCTGTCACCACTGTCTTTCTAGACAGACAGACAGACGGACAGCGGAGTCTCAGTAATAGGGTTCCGTACCCTTTGAGTTCGGAACCCTAAAAAAACAAAATTGTATTCTTGGCATGAACATTACACAACATGAACACGCTTGTTTAGGTGCCTTAGTGTAAACCTAATTTAGAGATTTTTTTGTCTGATAGACTAGCTTTTGACCACTCTCTCACCTGGTGGTAAGTGATGATGTGGTAGAAGATGGTAAACACTCTAAGCCTAGAAAGGTCTGAATATCAAACTGTCGGAACACCGTAAGGTTATGACGGCAGATTTTTTCCTTGATAGTGATTATCTACGTTTTGGTAGCAAGTCAGGCGGAACATCAATTGAACCACCTGTGGAAAATATTCGTTAGTATAATTTGTGGCTATAATTTCCAAAATAGATACTAGCGACCCGTCCCGGCTTCGCACGGGTAGAGCATATAAACCCACAATTTTTGCATCAGCTTGTTGCGTCGAATATGAATGAACATCTTCAACAATCATCGTAATATTTCAATACACATAAACCTTCCTTATTAATCACTCTATATATTTTTGTGAATTGTTAAACACAATCCAAAATTTCATCGTACCAACGGGACTTGAACCCGCAACCTCCGGAATAACATGTTCCGGTGCTTTGCCAATTAAGCCATGGTGCGAAGTAACGTTACGACGAAAATTAGTGGATTGCATTTGTTAACCCAATTATGCATTGGTGGCGCCATCTAAGACTACTTATTACGTAAGTTAATCATTCGGAAGAAATCATTACAGTTTTCAAATCCGACGAGAGATGTTGCACTGCGTAAATCAAATATTATGTTTCTTTGAAGTGTTACACACTTAATATTTTTGTAAATTGTTAAACACAATCCAAAATTTTGGATTGTGTTTAACAATTTACAAAAATATTAAGTGTGTAACACTTCAAAGAAACATAATATTCACTCTATATATTGGTGAAAACCGCATGGAAATCCGTTCAGTAGTTTTTGAGTTTATCGCGAACAGACAGATAAGCAGACAGACAGACGCGGTGGGGACTTTGTTTTATAATATTAGTGATAGTAACACTTGTACTATACATTATTCTGTGGTAAAACAGTGGTCAAACACTAGCCTATAATATATATATATATATATATATATATATATATAAGGTTCTCTAAGATCAATTCTATTTTTAACCGACTTCAAAAAAAGGAGGAGGTTTCTCAATTCGACCGTATATATATATATATATTTTATGTTTGTTCGCGGATAACTTCGTCGTTTACGAACTGATTTTGATTATTCTTTTTTTGTTCGAAAGGAGATATCCCAAGTGTAGTACCATGGTAATTTTATCGAGGTCTAATAAGTATCTCCAGAGATATTGAGATAAACATCTCAAAATTGGTACTGAAAATGAATAGCGCGGCATTGAAGTCGGTTCTTTTTTAGTTTTTAAACGATATTATACAAAAAAAATCGGAAAGTAAATAATTCCAAGTATCAGTGAAATATAAGGTAATTTCAGTAATTAATTACCTCATTATAAACCACAAACAGCACGTACTGTTATCATTTAAATCTGTGTGGAACGCGTGTTAGAAAGCAAACGATGCATATCTTATCTTATCACTTCTTATTATCTAGTATTTACCCACTCTTATTTGAACATGATTTTAGACATTTACATTAATTTAACTACGGAAAAGTCAAAGGAGGTCAATGGATATACTTACTACTAATGAACCTACCTAATATTTGGATGAACTAAAAAAGGGTATTTGTGAAAAAACAAGAGAAGAAAAGTCGGAAATCGCAAAAAACTTCTTTCAAAACACAAACGTACAAAATGTATATTTTGTACAAGATTAAAAAATTTAAAAAATCGCAAAATATGTTTTGATACCCTAACATTTTTTTTCGAAAATAAAATTCGCCTAAGTTACTCTTTGTAAATTGTTAAACACAATCCAAAATTTCGTCGCACCGACGGGACATGAACCCGCAACCTCCGGAATAACATGTTCCGGTGCTTTGAAATTTTGGATTGTGTTTAACAATTTACAAAAATATAAAGTGTGTAACACTTCAAATAAACATAATAACATAATATAAGTTACTCTTTATAAAATCAGCTATCTGCTAGTGAAATTCCCGGTAAAATCGGTCCAGCCGTTTCAGAAATTAGCTGGAACAAACAGACAGACAAACATTTTAAAAATTGATTTTTATGTAAGTACCGTATATACTTTCATATACATTTAGTAAAAAAGCTATTAATTTGGAATTACATACAAACACTTCAATTTTATTTATCTGTATATATATATAGATGAACATTGGTCTCTGGGACAGTCTAGGATAAGTGATAACCCTAAAATATTTCTGCCTAAGACAGGTTTTAAGGTACGTTACGAACTACGAACCTGTTATGTAAAAGTATGAATTCTTAACTTTTCTCACCTGTGGCACTGCGGCCTTGAAAATAAAGTCATACAAGTTCTGATTTTGTTCAACGCCTACTATTTTATTTACACAATCGTCAACATTCACGCTTTCTCGTTTTTAGGGTTCCGTACCCGTAAAGGGTAAAACGGGACCCTATTATTAAGACTCCGCTGTCCGTCTGTCTGTCTGTCTGTCTGTCTGTCTGTCTGTCTATCTGTCCGTCTGTCACCAGGCTGTATCTCATGAACGTGATAGTTAGACAGTTGAAATTTTTACAGATGATGTATTTCTGTTGCCGCTATAACAACAAATACTAAAAACAGAATAAAGTTAAAAATAACTGAGGGTCGGCATTTCACGCCATCTATGAACGCTTAGTCAGGTAAACGTCCCAAAGATGGCGTTATATTGAAATGTCGATCCCTAACACCTTTGTTAGACGTTAGATGGCGTTATAAGAAATAAAATGTTTATTAATTATTATTTTTTGCTGGCGAAAAATGATAGTGGTATTTTTTGCTCGATCTTATAAAATACTGTAGTGTGGTACGGAAGCCTACGAGTGCGAGTCCGACTTGCAATTGGCCAGTTTATTTATTGCATGGCATTTGTTGATTCCCATTCCTAGACGGAAATTAAATGTTATGCGTGAGGCTTTGAAACACTCATAAATCTATAGAAATCGAAACGAATCGAAAGTAATATGTATTGCAAGTAGTTCCGTATGTCATTGGTAAAATATTAATAAATTATATAATTATAAAATATACAAAATTATATATAAAGCCATTTTCTCAAAACTAACCCAACAATATTAAGTTAATTTGGCATGCAAGTAATTCTGCTGTAATAAACAAAAAAAAATCCACAAAAATTAAATTGGTTGGTAAATCAGAATATCTTTTTGTATTTTTAGGGTTCCGTAGCCGAATGGCAAAAAACGGAACCCTTATGGAGTCGCCATGTCTGTCTGTCTGTCTGTCTGTTCGTCCGTATGTCACAGCCATTTTATTCCGAAACTATTAAGACTACAGAATTGAAACTTGGTAGGTAATGTATTCTATAAACCGCTTTCCAATTTTTATGCAAAAATTAAAAATATTAAAGTTTAAGGGCGCATCCCATACATGGAACTGGAATTTAAAAAAAAAATATTCTTCAAACCTATACGTGTGGGGGGTATCTATGGATAGGCCTTTAAAAATGACATCGAAGTTCCTAAAATCATTTTTTCTCAAAGTCAATCATTTGAAAGATAGGCGCGTCTAAAGTGGTAAAACGTGTGTCCCCCCCCCCTCTAACTCCTAAAGTAAGGGAGTGAAAAATCTAGAAAAAATATATTCTGTAGATCTTAATAAAAACTAACAACGAAAATTGGTTTGAACGAGATACAGTCAACTTTGTTTTTCATACAAACACTATGGAAAAACAAAGTTATTTTTGTATTTGCGAAAATCATAGTTATAGAATACTCTACTGTGTTACGGAACCCTATGAGTGCAAGTGAGGCACTTGGCCAGTTTATTTGTACAAGGAAGTGTGTACCTGAGTTTTATAAAAAGCGTCTCCATGATTGTCTTGAAAGGTCAAAAATATTCCGCAGTAAGTAATTAATTATGATTTAGTATTCTTAGTTTTTAAGTTACTCGTATTTCAACGTCATAAAACGCTACGATGTATCTAGCTAAGACAAAACAATGCCAAAGTTTTCTATAATAGTCGCCCGCAACAACAAATAATTATGCTTATGATGAATCGCTTAATCTTTGTACCAGTTCAGGGTACACGGAACTGCGTATGTAAGTAAACTATAAAATTATTAAAGAACTGATAGGTACTATGTGAAAGAAGTCAGCATATTCCAACTTAACCTTATTTCTACATACATGTAAACAAATAATTTACAAAAAGCGGCACAAAGAGGGTAGTCGCCTACTCACATAATCCTCACAAACACAAGCACATCACTATCACAACACAAACGCACAATCACAGAAGAGATCAGCGATTACCGAACAGATGATGCAACTATGAAAGTAAAAGTGCCCGACGTGGTCCGAATACACAACCGAATTTAAAAGTTCGCGCGTTGCGTGCGCGCGATTACCTGGCGCGTCGGTAACTGTGGTGCCTACAGCAGGCAGTGTTACAGCCAGCGTTGTAAACAGCGCGCGCGCCGGTCAAGGACCGTGGCGCAACCTGTCCGACCGGATGTGTAGGGTTGCCAACACACAGGGAAATTAAAAGACACGCTTCACCGCACTATTGTGGAGATGCCGGTAATTAGTATTTGTGCTATCAAGCTTGAAATGGTTAATGAAGCCGCGAATATTCTATTGCTTTTATCTTTTTATGGTAGGTATTTTTATGCTAATTGATGCAAATTGGTTTATAAAGCCTTCATAAGTAAAGAATAAATACTAAAATAAATGTAGAAGACTGTGGACTATCTTGGTTAAGGCTTGGAAAAAAGGTAGTGAGGTCACCCTACCGGAAAGACCCGCATAGCACAATGGACGAGTTTTGCGGATGAAAGATTCTGTCAGGTGTCTGTCGACGATAAAGGCGTGTTGCTTGAAGCTTTGTAAAAATTAAAGTTATGTTATCGTTATAAACACAAAACTAGTGGATGTTTTTTATGGGCTAAAACTTATCAACTAAATACTTGAGATAACTCTTTAGATTCACCCTCAGTCCCTCACTCTCAGAAGCACGTCGTTGTGATCTAAAACGCTCTTGTACAACAGAAATAATATCATAGACAAGCGGCAAAAGCCCAATGGCTAAGAAGTCGGCCTGGCAATCGAGAGGTCGTGAGTTCGAACCCCACATATTGCACTATTGACGTGAACCCACTCCGAATACAAGCATATTTTAGCTTTGTTAGAGGGGTTCATAAGAATACTAGTAATGTGCTAGCCACATTGCTAGCAAGCTTTTAAAAATAAACTGGCCAAGTGCAAGTCGGACTCGCACTCGTAGGGTTCCGTACCACACTACAGTATTTTATAAGATCGAGCAAAAAATACCACTATCAATTTTCGCCAGCAAAAAATAATAATTAATAAACATTTTATTTCTTATAACGCCATCTAACGTCTAACAAAGGTGTTAGGGATTAACATTTCAATATAATGCCATCTATGGGACGTTTACCTAACTAAGCGATTATAGATGGCGTGAAATGCCGAAAAAAACACGTTTCTTGTATGGGGACCCTCTATTCTTTTTAACTTTATTCTGTTTTTAGTATTTGTTGTTATAGCGGCAACAGAAATACATCATCTGTGAACATTTCAACTGTCTAACTATCACGGTTCCTGAGATATAGCCTGGTGACAGACAGACAGACAGACAGACAGACAGACAGACAGACAGACACATAGACAGACAGACGGACAGCGGAAACTTAGTAATAGGGTCCCGTTTTACCCTTTGGGTACGGAACCCTAAAAAAGATGATATATTATTAAAATTATCTAAAGTACTGTAGAAACTAGGACCTCATCAGCCTGTTTCATTCAACTGTTCTCATCAGCCTGTTTCATTCAACTGTCCTCATCAGCCTGTTTCATTCAACTGTCCTCATCAGCCTGTTTCATTCAACTGTCCTCATCAGCCTGTTTCATTCAACTGTCCTCTTCAGCCTGTTTCATTCAACTGTCCTCATCAGCCTGTTTCATTCAACTGTCCTCATCAGCCTGTTTCATTCAACTGTCCTCATCACCCTGTTTCATTCAACTGTCCTCATCAGCCTGTTTCATTCAACTGTCCTCATCAGCCTGTTTCATTCAACTGTCCTCATCACCCTGTTTCATTCAACTGTCCTCATCAGCCTGTTTCATTCAACTGTCCTCATCAGCCTGTTTCATTCAACTGTCCTCATCACCCTGTTTCATTCAACTGTCCTCATCAGCCTGTTTCATTCAACTGTCCTCATCACCCTGTTTCATTCAACTGTCCTCTTCAGCCTGTTTCATTCAACTGTCCTCATCAGCCTGTTTCATTCAACTGTCCTCATCAGCCTGTTTCATTCAACTGTCCTCATCAGCCTGTTTCATTCAACTGTCCTCTTCAGCCTGTTTCATTCAACTGTCCTCATCAGCCTGTTTCATTCAACTGTCCTCATCAGCCTGTTTCATTCAACTGTCCTCATCAGCCTGTTTCATTCAACTGTCCTCATCAGCCTGTTTCATTCAACTGTCCTCATCAGCCTGTTTCATTCAACTGTC
Organism: Cabera pusaria; assembly: GCA_954871355.1. NCBI lineage: Eukaryota > Metazoa > Arthropoda > Insecta > Lepidoptera > Geometridae > Cabera > Cabera pusaria. The sequence goes on along the minus strand of OX940886.1, from coordinate 1,400,377 downwards.
CTCATCAGCCTGTTTCATTCAACTGTCCTCATCAGCCTGTTTCATTCAACTGTCCTCATCAGCCTGTTTCATTCAACTGTCCTCTTCAGCCTGTTTCATTCAACTGTCCTCATCAGCCTGTTTCATTCAACTGTCCTCATCAGCCTGTTTCATTCAACTGTCCTCATCAGCCTGTTTCATTCAACTGTCCTCATCAGCCTGTTTCATTCAACTGTCCTCTTCAGCCTGTTTCATTCAACTGTTCTCATCAGCCTGTTTCATTCAACTGTCCTCATCAGCCTGTTTCTTTGCCATCAACTTTACGTAATCATCTCTACACCTAGCTGGAGGAAGTCCTACGTCCTTTCCTTCGCCGTGGTCTCCACTCCCGAACTTCACAACGGGTGTTGGTTCTGCGACAAATGATTCCACCAAATTGTCACCTCAGCTTGCTAGTTCTTTGAGATACTTTTTGAGACAGGATAAAAAGCCTTAAGTCAGATGACCTAATTTCAAATACTATTCTGTAAATATAGGATATAATATAGGTTAGGAAACAGATAGATATATAATATCTAATATATAAAATTCTCGTGTTGCGGTGTTTGTTACCTCTGAAACGGTTGGACCGATTTGTATGAAATTTTGTGTGCATGTCGGGTAGGTCTGAGAATCGGCCAACATCTATTTTTCATACCCCTAAGTGATAAGGGTGGCCCAAACGCGGGCAAAGCCGCGGGGCGCAACTAGTAAGCAAGAAGTGGGGGGCTATTACTACTCGCGGGGGGCTATTACTGCTCGCGTCCGTAGGATTTAGCCCTCGATGTCCTACAGGTGTCCCCTGGGTGGCGCCAAAAGAGCAGTACATTTCAGGTGGTAGGCTTAGGCCGCGGCGTGTTACCACCCACCAGACAAAGCCATGCCGCCAAGCGGTCGCTTTACGGTATGAATGTTTGGTGAAGCCATTATGGGGAACGGGTCGGAAACAGTTGCGTTGATTACTATAGCTGGTCGCGATACATTGAAGGTCAATTTACCTGGCAGCCAATCTTGGAGAGCAGCGGGATCCGAGGCACGGTTCTCCGCTGGCCGACCGCAGATAGTTGGGGGCCCAAGTAGTGAGCCAGCCACTCATGAAAGGCTGCCCCGCCATCTCGCGAAAAATCCCGGAGGTTCGCCATCGTGCCGGTTGGCGACCGGACGAGAGGCCCCGATGGACACCTCTGGGGGGGCTCGGGCGTCCCCGCGCTCTCCAGGATTGGTTCCCAATAGGTGAAAAGACCTAATATGTATCACGGGTTGGTAATTAGCGCCTCGTTTCTACTTCCGTTTCCCTTACCTAACTTCACTCCCCACAAAATGAAAGGCAGAAACAGAATAGAGGTTAAACAGCGGAAGCACGTCCTCTCCCTTCAAGTGCACCTCTCAAACATTCGAGGCTTGCACTCCAATATCCTCTCGGTCCACCACCATCTTGAGACCGTAAAACCGCATATTCTGTTCCTCACGGAGACGCAGATCAAATGTCCAGCCGACGCGGCGTACCTTGCCTACCCAGGCTATGTTCTAGAACATAATTTTAGGCCGAGGGCGGGAGTTTGTATGTATGCCCGCGATGACATTTGCTATCGGCGTCTCCGCAACCTTGAAGACCCTCACCTTTCCGTCATGTGGATTTTGGTGGACACTGGCATGGAGAAAATTCTTTATGCTAGTGTCTACCGTTCGCACAGCGGAGATGAAGAGACAAACAGGCTCACAAACCACCTCAGTGAGGCGGCTGATGTAGCCCAACAGAGGTATCCTTCTGCTCAATTAGTGCTTCTGGGGGATTTCAACGCCCATCATCAAGACTGGCTGTACCCATACCAGAGCACAGACCTCGCTGGTCGAGAGATGCGAAAGCTTGCTTTAACGCTAGACCTCACTCAGTTGGTCCAGGGAGCAACAAGGATACCGGACGTTGATGGCCATACAGCCAATTGCTTGGACCTTCTGCTGACAACAGAACCAGACCGCTACTCGGTGTCGGTTTCATCACCCTTAGGTAGCTCCGACCACTGTCTGGTGAAGTCTGTCTCCGTCTACTCCCCGCCCGATCCCAGCCAAAAAGGCACCCGGCGGGTGTGGCGATACAGGTCAGCAGATTGGGATGAGATGCGTTGTTTTTTCGCGTCTTATCCATGGCGGCAGGTATGTTTTTCTTCGAGCGATCCCTCAGCTTGCGCGGATGCTGTGACAGAAGTGTTACGTCAGGGTATGGAATATTTCATACCATTCTCTGACGTTCCGATGTCAAGCAAAGCTCGTCCATGGTTTAATGCCAAATGTAGAGATGCAGAAGCATCAAAACATGAAGCTTACTTAGCCTGGGCTGATGCTCGAACCCGCAAGACTAGAGATGTACGCGAAAAGAAGAAAGCCTTTAACTTAACCGCCAAGTCTTGCAAAAAGGCTCTCAAGAAGGCTCGCTTCGATCACATACGCCGAACAGGGAACAAACTTGCTTCTTACCCCTCTGGTAGCAAAGCGTTCTGGTCCCTGGCGAAGTCGATCGAAGAGAACTCCTGCTGTCCCTCACTGCCTCCACTGCTGAAACCCGACGGGTCACTAGCGCACACTGCTGAAGAGAAAGCAAATTTATTTGCTACTCTGTTTGCGGAGTCTTCACGTTTAGATGCTGGCAATGCTGTACCTTCTAGTCTGCCGACTTGCGGGACGTTAATGTCGGAAATCCGCATTCGTCAGACTGAAGTACACAAAGCGTTGCGTAATCTAGACGTGAACAAAGCTAGTGGTCCAGACGGTATACCAGCTGTAGTCTTGAGGACGTGTGCACCTGAGTTGGCTCCTATTTTGACACGCCTCTTTCGCTTGTCTATGACGACTGGTAAAGTGCCTAAGTCCTGGAAGCAAGCAAACGTGCAACCTGTGCCCAAAAAGGGTAGTCGCGCAGACCCTGCCAATTACAGGCCTATATCAGTCACTTCCATACTCTGTAAGACTATGGAACGTATACTGAACCACAGGCTCCTGGCATACCTAGAAGTGAACGATCTCCTCAGTGACTGACAATACGGGTTTCGCCGAAACCGGTCTACTGGGGATCTTCTAGCCTAGCGTATGCCACTCACATCTGGAGCGAGGCCATCGAGAACCACGGCGAGGCGCTGGCCGTCTTTCTTGACATCTCGAAGGCTTTCAACAGGGTCTGGCATGATAGCCTTATTAGCAAGCTTCCTTCATACGGCCTTCCCACTGGTTTATGTATTTGGATAGCAGATTTCTTGAGGGATCGGTCGATTCGAGTGGTCATCGATGGCTGTTCTTCCGACCAATTGGCCATAAATGCCGGAGTCCCTCAAGGATCAGTACTCTCTGCAACACGTTTTCTGCTGCATATTAATGACCTGCTTAAACCCGGTATCTTTGGGTACGCAGATGACAGCACTGTTGTAGAGAGCTATGCATCCAACGCACGAACCAGTGCATTACAAATCCAGTCTCATAGAGAAGCGATGGTCTAGCGCTTGAACTATTCTTTGAAGGCAGTCTCCGATTGGGACGATGCCAATCTGGTCAAGTTCAATGCTGCTAAAACCCAGGCGTGTCTCTTCTCCGCTAAACGGAGCCCATTTCTACTGGCTCCTACTTTCCGGGATGTGTCCGTTCCGATAAGTAACAATCTCGAGCTTCTTGGCATCTCTTTGACACCAACTCTCAATTTCGGCTCTTATATTGAGTGTAGAGCCCAGCTAGCCTCAAAAAAGCTTGGCATTTTGGCTAAGGTGAGACGGTACTTTACACCGGGACAGTTGCTTAATCTTTACCAAGCACAAGTCCGGTCGTGTATGGAGTACTGTTCTCACCTTTGGGATGGCTCTGCCAAATACCAGCTGGAGCCACTGGAAGCTATTGAGAGGAGAGCAAAGAAACTCATAAGCGACGACCTACTAGTAAGCAAGAGACTCCAGAGTCTCGCGCATCGCCGCAAAGTCGCTTGCTTATCGGTTTTCTATCGAATACATTTCGGAGAGTGTGCAATGGAACTGCATAATTTGATTCCACCATCCCCATTTTATAATCGGACATCCAGAGACACTAAAAGGCGCCACCGATTTATGGTGGATATACCATCTACCCGAACGAAGCGATTTGCTTCTTCGTTCATCATACGAACCGCCAAAGAATGGAATACTCTGCCGGAGTCTGTTTCCAGTTAAGTACAATATGGGGGTCTTCAAATCGCGAGTGAATAGGTATCTTCTGGGTAAGCACGCTCCATCATCGATCGCATCATCACTTAACATCAGGTGAGATAGTGATCAAGTGCTACCCAGTTCGGAATAAGAATAAAAAAAAAGAGCAAAGAGTTGTCTTTTTCATATATATCTTTGTTAGATACCTATATAAGTAGAATAATGTATAAATTATACCTAGAGCTAAGTTAGAAACCTGGCAAAAAAGTAGGTAGTTAAATATTTAATGTTTCACGTGTCTTGAGATAAGAGTTGTTGCGTACGTACCTATAAGCTGTTCAAACAAACCCACAAAATAAATTTTAACTCATGTCCATAAAATTACCTACCTTGCATTGCATAGGCCTGAAAGACCAGTGTATGGGTCTCGTACAAATGAGAGAGATTGATGATTTGCTTTACACTGTATTTCCGTGTTGATTGCTATAAGTCCGCGACGGAACTGCCGTGCGAATGAATACTAACTTGAAATGGTACAAATGAAATGCTTACATCTAAGTAATCTGAGCGGCGGCCGACACAGCCAGAGTCGGAATTCGGAAAATAAAACGAACAATTTTCCTTTAAACTGGAGATTTGCGGCTCCAATTTTTTTATTGTCACACTTAAAAAAAACTTACTAGCAATGTGAGGTGCACATTACTAGTTGTCTAGTTAACCCCTCCAACTAAGCTTAATATGCTTGTGTCTGGAGTGGTTTCAAGTCAATAGTGCAATGGGTGGGAATCGAACTCATGACCTCTTGATTGCCAGGCCGATACCTTATCCATTGGGCTATTTGCCGCTTCTTACTTACATTATACACTCATGACCGTCATTAGATATATATATATATATACATATATTATATACACAATTAAATATAATTAACTAAAACATTGCAATATCAGTACAAACTTAAAATAAATAATGTATACCTACACATTGAACACAATAAAATGCACTATACCTACGTGTGAAGCTGAAACCTATGTAAGAAAAAATTCGGTTCTAATATCCACTCCAAGCAATGTTTGAGTAACCCCGTAGTATATTATCGCTGAGAAAGCATCGCTAATGTGCCCTATAAAGAGAGAAAAGCTCTCATCTGGTGGCACGGCTGTCTTTCACACGGCGTCTTGAACGAAATGAGACAGGGTCGTCATAAGTGAAAGGGCTGGAAAACTACAATGTATTTTTTTATTCTAATGATATTTTTTTTGACATTTAATACCAACTTTACTGTAAAGATAATTCAATAAAGGCTGTAGAATGTATAGTAAGATAGGCGGTACAACAAAGGCATGTTGATTTATAAATACTAGTTCGCATTATGCATTATTAATCTCAGACAAAATTTGACATTGATATATTAATCAATATAGACGCATCCAAGATCAGTGAATTAACTGATAGTCATCTAAAATATCAATACATTTCATAAAGATTAATCAATCCTTTGAAATACGCTATACTTGTGGCGATTATCTCTTATTTATCTCGTCGAAACCAGGTTCGTTCGTAAGTAGTAGGCAGTTAGGCAAACAGAAAAGTGAGGTGTACTTTTTTTTTTTTTAGTTTTATTATGGCTCCACACGATTAGTGTATTTAGCCAGTGTCAAGTATTGAATTTCTTTAAGTTTTTATGAATTTAAGTCGTAGAGATGGGTTAAAGTCACATTTCAGGTCAGTTTTCAAGTAAAAGTCTAGTCGAAGTCATACCTTCAGTAAAGATATGGTGTTTACTGAAGATTTTCAGTGGAATTTTGGTGAGAACGCAAATAGCATGTTTTTCAACATTGTGCTGTTTCCCTAAACTCGCACTCATTCACCGGCACTTAATGGTTTATAATCCACATTTATTACACATTAACTCGCGGAAGAACACAAGTTTTAGGAAAAAATACAATGAGACCACACACACTTTTCCACGTTCCCGCCAAAAAAAAACCGAGGTGTACTTATAAGTTACAATGCCGTGAAACCATAGCCTAATATTTGTCTAGGTCCCGTGTTTTAATATTTATAACTATGTGTTCAAATCGCGAAAGTTTAAAGTCTACAATATTTATCTGTCCACAATTTCAAAGATATTGATTTTATTGAACTTGCGATTTTAGTTTGCTAATTTATATGATACTACTGAACTAAATGCTGAACACATGCCCTGAATGTGGCATTTAAAAAAAATGCCACATTCATATCCATTAAGGAAATCACTATGTAGCGTGGCCCTCGCCTTAGTTTACATCTGGTTACAAATATGGCGTGGATGTGGGCCGCTCTCCGCACGCCTTTGTTCGTAGCTGGCTAATATCCAGCTTGCAGCACATTTTCAGGAACTCCAGGTGTATAGCCGTAGACAGGTTCATCTGTATTATTCTAAGTTTGGTTTCAATCATAGATAATAAACTGGCCAAGTGCAAGTCGGACTCGCACTAGTAGGGTTCCGTACCACACTACAGTATTTTATAAGATCGAGCAAAAAATACCACTATCATTTTTCGCCAGCAAAAATAATAATTAATAAACATTTTATTTCTTATAACGCCATCTAACGTCTAACAAAGGTGTTAGGGATCGACATTTCAATATAACGCCATCTATGGGACGTTTACCTAACTAAGCGTTCATAGATGGCGTGAAATGCCGAAAAAAAACACGTTTCTTGTATGGGGACCCTCTATCATTTTTAAATTTATTCTTTTTTTAGTATTCGTTGTTATAGCGGCAAAAGAAATACATCATCTGTGAAAATTTCAACTCTCTAACTATCACGGTTCATGAGATACAGCCTGGGGACAGACGGACAGACAGACAGACAGACAGACGGACAGCGGAGTCTTAGTAATAGGGTCCCGTTTTACCCTTTGGGTACGGAACCCTAAAAACCAGCTTAAATTTGCCATAACTTTGAAGGGCCAGTGGCGCAGTGAGAAAAGGGTCGGCTATGGCCTTTGACGCCAGAGGTAGCGGGTTTATATTCATTCAACCTACCTATAAAAATCAATTACTAATTTCTGATCAAGGTTCTTTAATAACATCGAAACATACCTGTCTTCAGTTTATGTGGCCTAGAACGTTCCTGTATAACTTTTCCACTGGGATATTGCCCAAAATCGGAAGCAGCTATAACTTCACAACTTCATAACTAAACTGATCGACAGTGTTGTGAAAATAACAACTTGCCGGAGGAAAAGATCCATTTCCTACACCGTTGTGTCGTAAATGTTGTTATTTAAAAAGAAGCAGCACGTGTAGGCCCTTACTTATCTTTTTAATCCACTTCACAAAAAAGCAGGAGATTTTTAATTCGTCGGAATCTTTTTTTTTAATGTATGTTCACCGATTGATTACTCGAAGATGCCTGAACCGATTTAATTTTTTTTTTTTGTTTCAAAGGGTACTCTTTCCAGGTGGTCCCATTTAAATTTTAACGAAATCGGCCGAGCCGTTTTTAATATATCAACATTTGTATTACGACGGATTTATTATCTCGACGACTTACTCGTACCTGTGCTCGTACTACTAACTACTGGCACAGATTATGTAATAGTTACTATGTCTACTGGCTACTTTGACTAGCGCGACGTTTGAAGTCGGTTCTTTTAGTTTTTTAAACGGTCTTAAATTATTAAAGTCATACTTCTTTTGGCGCGTTTGGTAAAATTATGAGAGTAATGATGATAAAGTATGATAAAGTATGAGTGTTCTTACGATGCTCGCGAACACCGACAGCCAAAAAGCGACATGATAAAGTTATCTGTTTTTGTTCTGCTGGTGAAGAACTCGTGGGGCCGCTCGTGGGGGGACCTGGGCTACGTCAAGATGGCGCGCAACAAGGACATCAAATTATGTTTGTTACGATGCGCAAAGACACCGAAAGCCAAATGAAAGGTACCACTCACGGTTTTTTTTTTACATAGAAGTACTTGACCGCTATCTCACGTGATGTTAAGTGAAGGTGCGGTGTAAGATGGAAACGTGCTTGTCTGGACATAAATTACGGCACTGTGACGAGACTGCGAATGTGGAAAGAAGTAGTCTCTTCCTACCCCAACGGGAAAAAGGCGTAATTGTATGTATCTATGTGACGAGGCGCTGCAGAACTTTAGTGTTATCCACAGGGCACAACTATCCCATCCCGGCATCTATATTCTCTCTTATAATGTATCAATAATTAGCTACTTTATTACTTTTAAAAACATATTATAACAACACAAATATTATAATAGGGAATATGCATGTGGTATAAATTTACTTGAAATAATTTATTTTCGAATCATTATTGTTCTGGTGTTGTATGTTAAACATTTTTTTATAAATAAAATACTCTTACATGTGTTAAAATATTATATGAAAAATGCAAAAAAAGCGTGGGAAATTTAAATTTGCTAAACACATCACCACTTGTCAATTAGAAAGTGACGTCACAGTGCAGCACACGGTCTCCACAGATTAAATCTTTTTCATAGGAATAGTATGCACTGTAGTACGAATACGTAGTATTTCTATTAAAAATATTTAGATTAGTTTTAGATACCTCATATTTTTTCAATGCTAAAACTATATTTTGTAGCTTAATACAATACAATAACACTTTCAGTATTATTTAATTTTTTTACTGTGTTAAATGGATGTATTCAGTGAAATAAACATATTAAAAAAATCATGCATATTCCCTATTGCGAAAGTCAGTATATTTGTTTGAGGTTCCAACTCTTTACGCTCAAACGGCTCGACCGATTTGTCTGTAATTTTGCATAGGCGTTGCCAGTGTAATGGACTAGGATACGATACTTTTTAACGCGGGTAAAGCCGTGGGGCTCAGCTAGTTAATAATAATAATATGAAGAATGATATGTGAAAGTGAGATACATGAGAATAGGGATTTTTACTGTGGGGGTCAGAAGTAGCCAAGTTCTTGTTTTAAAACAGTTTGAAAAATAAATAATAAAGTCTCATTCGACCCCCTTTGCATCAATCAAGACCTATTTTACAACTGACCAAAAAGTTTACTCAAACAGACATCTCGCGTCACTGCCGTCACCATGACAACTGTCATTATTGACAAAATTTCTGAAATCTGAACTTTACATGAAAAATAATTTATAAAAATGGTTGCCTACAAAAATCAAACATAAAACCATGAAGCTGCTGAAGTTCCACCTCCGGTATCACCCCCCGGGGATCGTCCTCGAATACATTCAGAAAGGGGTCGTCAAGAACAAAGAAATAGACCTTCTTGATCTCAATTCCAAGTAAGTGAAAACCGATATCTAAAACTTTGATTATTGACAAGTAAATAATCAAAGATCTATAATATCGTTTAAAAACTAAAAAAGAACCGACTTCAATGCCGCGCTATTCATTTTCAGTACCAATTTTTAGGTGTTTATCTTCATATCGCTGGAGATACCTATCAGACCTCGATAAATTTACCAAGGTACTACACTTGGGATATCTCCTTTCCAACAACGAAAGAATAATCAAAATCGGTTCATAAACGACGAAGTTATCCGCGAACAAACATAAAATATATATATATCTATATAATTATATACGGTCGAATTGAGAAACCTCCTCCTTTTTTTGAAGTCGGTTAAAAAGTAGCTATGATATCTTGAGTCAACAGAATAATGAATAGTCTTAGTGGAAACCGCTGACCGACATATGTAGTGTAGGACGCCCTCAGGCTAGTTGGCAAAGAGAATATAATCACTACGTTACTAGTTGGAGTGATGATCTACGCTGGGTAGCTGGCTATACAATGTTTTCATTTTATCCTAACTATATAGGTAAACGCTTCATCACTATCTCACCTGATGTTAAGTGATGATGCGATCAACAATGTGCCACGCTTACCAAGAAGATTAAGACCTGTTAACTCTCGATTTGAAAACCCCCAAGTTGTAGTAGTTACGGGTAACATAGACACCGCCAACGAATTCCACTCCTTGTCTGTGTACGTATATGATGAGTGATGAAGCAAAAAGTTTTATTAGAGTTTTATATATTCGCTTATTATATCAATTTGAGGTCTGTGTAGGGCCTATTAGGAATAGAGGGGTGATAAACGAACATTTAGTGATTAACTGTCCGTTAAGTATTTTATTTCTGCTTTAGTTCTAGAAATAGCAATAGGTTTGAAGAACCTTAATAAACTTATAGTTTAAAAAACGGGAATTTAACGTGACTTACGCGATGTCGATATAGCGACCGTTTTGCAAATCTATAAGTTTAAAATGAACGTAAGTTTTTATAATAAAACCTTAATAAATTTATAAATGTTTCTGGTTATTTTTTAAAAGCAACATAAGCTTAACAGTACCTAACAGTAGCGGTCTTCCCTGCATTATTATTGACCATAACAGTGATTTATACAATTTTTAGACCAGCTGAAGAATTGTCTGCAACTACAATTATTGCGTTCATTAATTAATCTTATAAGGCATCTCTTTGGAAACGTAATAACGATGCGTTCGACGATGTAGCAACACGCTGATAATTGAATTTCTACCAACCATGCATATCGATGGCTTATATTTTGTTAACCGACTTCAAAAAAAGGAGGAGGTTTCTCAATTCGACCGTATTTTTTTTTTTTTTTTTTTTTTTTATGTTTGTTCGCGGATAACTTCGTCGTTTATGAACCGATTTCGATTATTCTTTTTTTGTTCGAAAGGAGATATCCCAAGTGTGGTACCATGGTAATTTTATCGAGGTATGATAAGTATCTCCAGAGATATTGAGATAAACATCTCAAAATTGGTACTGAAAATGAATAGCGCGGCATTGAAGTCGGTTGTTTTTTAGTTTTTAAACGATATTATTAAATGGTAGTACGACGGTAGAAGAAGGATTTTGGATCGTGTAATTCGAAGGCACACTCTCTAAACTGCATCTGATTATAATTAAAATAGTTCAAAAACTAAGTTGCAACAAGGAATTTTGAGACATTAATCATCATATTTATGGAGATACTTATCAAATCTTGATGCAATAGGGAATATGCATGAAGCTCAGATTTATTGGAAATATTTTTTTACGATTCTTTGTTGTCCTGGAGTTATGTGTAAAACCTATTTTTTTATTTAATTCCATTTTATTTGCTTAAAATAATAAATTAAAAATGCAATTTAAGCGAGGGAAATTTAAGTTTGTAAAACAGATCACCATTGGTCGAATCGAAAGTTAACGTCATTATGCACTACTCCACGTGATAGAAACATTGAGAGCGGGAACATAAAAATAAATGTATGGTGTGGTCTTATTGTATTTATTTCCAAATATTGTGTTTGCCGCGTATTATTGTGCAAAAATGTATATTACTACCCATTTAATATAGATAAAAATGAGTACGAGATTAGATAAACTGTATAATTTAATAAAAACATGCCATTGGCTAAATACAATAATCGCGCGGAGTCTTAGTTAAAGAAAAAAAAGCTAGTTTGCTTCAAGCGGCGTGTGTCTGACGTAAGTGCGTGACGTCACAATGCATTACCAAAGAGCCCGGGAAATAATGGCGTTTAAACTGCTCAAATTTATTTGTATATTTAAATGTTTATTTAAAAAATAATTAGACTAATTCTAGCAGTATTTTATTTTTTTATGTTTTACTAGTAGCCCGCCCGGCTTCGCATGGGTAGAAAATATATGCCTACAAAATTTGCATCAGTTTGTTGCATCGAATATAAAATTTTAACATACTTAACAATCATCGTTATATTTCAACCAATTTACACAAAACCTTAACGAATTATGCACCTTATGTTAAACCTTCCTCATAAACACTCTGGCTATTGGTAAAAACCGCATGATAATCCGTTCTGTAGCTATTGAGATTATCGCGAACAGACAGACAGACGCAGTGATGGACTTTGTTTTATAATACTAACGTAGTGATATTGGACGGCCCTTTGGCATAAAGGATAGGTACCCTGATTCTGACCCGACGGTCGTTGGTTCTAATCCTAGCTATATACCTACCAATGAAAGTTTATGTGCATTCATGAATCATGGGTTTTCGTACAGAGGTAGTGGGATCATTAAATCTACCAATAATTAAAAAAGTTTAACTAAAATAACCGACTTCATTGCCCCGCGAGTCAACTTCAGTAGCAAGTTTTAGACGTTTATCGTCATATCTCTGGAGATGCTTATCACGTATCGATGAAATTACAATGGGACTACCTCGAAAACGTACCCTACCGATTACAAAAATAATCATTCGAATCGGTACACAATTGACAGAGTAATCACCTAACATACACACACAAAAAAAACATAGAGACGAATTGAGAACCTCCTTATTTTTGTAAGTCGGTTAAAAAATAGCTTACCATCAAGGAGAACATCTACCTCCGTAACCTTAACGTAACGAAAAAAGTAGGGGTTTACACGTTTAACGTGTGTATCTGTGTGTCTGTCTGTAGCATCTTAGCACCCAACCGGATGAACTGATTTTGATTTTATTATTGATAGTTTTTTTTTGTTTGATAGTTGTCTTCATCGAGAGTGTTCTTTGATTTATGAAAATTCGTTCAATCGTTATAAAACTATGAGCTTTTTTCTAGTTAATTGCGCTATGAAATCAACTTTCATAGGTCTGATCAATTCGAATCTTCTTCTTCAACGATATTGTAAGAACATGGAAGCATTGACCTCATGCTGGCACATCTCCTGGACTCTACAGAATACTCAAATCCTCACCAACTTACAGCTCAGATTCTAAATGACGTGTAGAGTCATTGGAACGCTTTTAATGAAAAGATTATTTATAGATCAGTCGGGTGGTTTAATATATTATATTATTATATTATTATATAGGTATATAGATCATTATTATTTTATACAATAGATCATATTATTATACTATATTGACTTCAAATTGATTGTGATCGGTGGGGATCTACAGAATAGCTAAGCTTATAATAATATTTTCGTAGTAACTATGAACTAATCTGTGGTTACACTGCAAATATTTTATTAATTTTGCGACGCGTGTATGTGAAACTCGTTATATCTTCTAGAGTTTTCATTTGAATTATATACTGTAAAGGACAATTTTAATCTATAATATGTGGCCAAGCTAATTAACGTAATTATTTGGATAAGGATTAATTACTATATACTTGAAAATAGCCTTAGAAGTTATGTAACATTTTTTAACAAAAAATTAAAGATGAGTCAACCTTAAGAGATAGACATATGCTGTCCCGGACTTTTTTGTAGGTCTTATTAAGTTGTACAACTCTTCCATAAAAAATATTCTTCTATCTATTTTCAATTGAGCAGAGTTCGTAAGAAACGTGTTTTTTCGACCGTTTTTTTGTCGACTTAGCTTGCAAATTAGGTCTTCACGAATGTACCTTTGATTTAAACGAGATAATATATAGCTTATTTTCATTCCGAAAGTCTATTCTATATATAAGTGAAAGAATTTTTTAAATCGGTCCAGTAGTTTTTGAGCCAAATCATTACAAACATACAAAAATACAAATGTTCTCTCTTTATAATATTAGTATAGATGGATGTAATGAGTGAAATAAAAATATTAAAAAAAAACATGCATATTCCCTATTACAATGAGACAACCTTTGAAATGTACCCCACCGATTAAACAATAATCATTCGAATCGGTTCACAATTGACGGAGTAATGGCGTAACTAACATATTATAGGTATCTTCTGGGTAAGCACGCTCCATCATCGATCGCATCCCCTTCTTCTATTTTAAAATCGGTTGAAAACAGCAAATTGAGAAGCTCCTCCTTTTTGGAATTTGGTTGAAAATACTATAGTTTCCCCTCAGCTCCAACCTGAAAGAAATAGCCAACCGGTTGTACCAGAAGGAGGCTCTGATCACTGAAGACGTCCGGGAGCAGCTAGACCAATGTCTGGACATCCTGAAGAAGCGCATCGAGCACGAAGGTCCGGCTGGGAAGAGGTTCTACATCTACAAGACCCTGCAGACCCATGTCTTGCCGCTCACCAATGTTGCTTTTGATAAGACTGGCGGCAGGTACATTAACAGATTATAATCATAGAGTTGTAGTTCGGTAGGACGCCCCCTAGCTAGGTGGAGCGATGATATACGCAAGCTGGCTGGCAGCGGTTGGAAACAGAGCTGAAGATAGAGCTCAGTGGCGTGCTGTAGGAGAGGCCTACTGGCCTATGACGAACAGTGGACGAATACTGGTTATTTATGATGATGATGAAGAAGGCTTAGAGCCTCGCAGATCACGGAATTTCTATCGGTCGATAGTTAGGCGGTTTCGTAATTAGTATGTAGACCGATTAGATACCGTCCGATATGTTATGTAGGTAATAATATTACGCGTAAACCCATTGAATGTTTTCCGGCAGCTATCCTTAAGAGCAAGTTCCCATTCTAAACCTCGCGTACTACCATCCTCGACCGCATCATCATTTACCAACATGTGAGATAGTGGCCATAAGATATAAAAAAATATGAACACAACTTTTCTAATGAAGTAGCAATATACTAATTACAATATAATGGCTTTCATTAACAGTACTTCAGAGTTGTATGGTATCGGTGCTTTGTATGACAATCACGTTCGCTGACAAACTAGGTCAAACGCATATTCTTTTGCTATTTATAAATACTTTACTACATTGTTGTTGGACAATTTGAATCAATATTTAATTTTTAACCCCAGACACAAAAAGAGGTGTGTTTTAAGTTTTACATGTGTTTCTGTGTATGTGTGTGTCTGTTTGTGGCATCGTAGCTCCAAAACGAATGAACCGATTTTTACTTAGTTTTTTTTTTGTCTGATAGGTAACGTTATTGAGAGTATTCTTAGCCTTGATTCAAGAAAAGCTGTTAAAAGCCGTTTGAAGATGATGAGCTTTTTTATATCATATAAGCTAGTGGTTGACCACTATCTCACCTGTTGGTAAGTGATGATGCGGTCGAGGATAATAGCACGCAAGGTCTAGAATGGGAATTTGCTCTCAAGGGTAGCTGCCTGAACACATAAGATGTTTTGGCGACAGATTTTCTAACTTAAGGGTGGTAGCTGGTAGTTGGCCAGGCGGACACTAGATAGTGTCCTACCACCACTCGGGGGTTAGGGGTTTCTTAACGATGTTTTTTTTCTTCACCGGACGACCACTGTGAAAAGCGTACATACATTTTTTTATAGGAAAATCCATTGGTGCCGGGCAGGGATTGAACTCAGTAAATAACTCTTGGTGCAAGGCAGGGATTGAACTCAGTAAGCGCCAAAGCCGACCATTCTCCTACCATTCCCTTTTCTAGTTGAAGGCTATGAGAGGAACATTCATAGATCCAGGAGCTAATTTCACCAAATTTCATCAACCCATAACGCAATTGCAGTAATCATCCAAAACCAACACCCATAATTCGAGTTTTGGAAATGATGTTATATATACCTATCTTCCAGGTGTTTAACAGGCAGCTACGACCGCACCTGCAAGCTGTGGGATGTGAACACCGGCAAGGAGCTGAAGAGCTTCGTTGGCCATCACAACGTCGTCTACTCCGTCGGTTTCAACTTCCCTGCTTGGTAACATCACCGTTAATTACCGTAACATATGTATGTGTAGAAGCAACTAGCAGTGCCCGTGGTTTTACCCGCTTAGACACCGTTTCCGTCCGGAATATCGGGATAAAGGGTACTCCATGTGTTATTCCAAATTCAGCTTAATTGGTTAAGTAGTTTTAGCGTGAAGAAATACCAAACATACCCACAAACTTTTGCCTTTATAATATTTTAGATTGATAGTATCGTGAATTTGAATCATGATTATAAACTACCGACTACTATACTCACTGGTTGTTGTCTTCTGTCTGCCTCGGGATGGAGTTGTCGTCACGATCTTGCTGCGTAAACTCCCGAGGAAGTGTACGGACATGCATGAAACCTAGGTCGATACGGTCGACAACAAACAGTGAGAATAATTAGTCGGTAGTTTTTAATCATTTATAATGTTAGTAGGATAGTAGGATAGCAGTGGCCCAGAGGTTCGCCTGCTATAAAAAGTATTCTATGTGTCCAGGTTATAAAACCGCCTGCCTGCGAAGAGCCTCAGACTATGACGTTGTATAAAAGGAAACTGTAACAGTGGCTTGTTATTCAGACTCTTATTAGATTTTATTCCTATTCTGGAATAGTTCTAGTAAGTTAGCTTTCCTATTCTTGTCCGACTACGGGAGGGTTATGTATGTATGTATGTTCATTTGTTCCATCATAACTTCTAAGCTCCGTATCATAATTTGACAAAATTTGTTATGTAATGAATCTCCTATATTTGTCAACAGCAACCGCGTAATAACAGGGTCGTTCGACAAGTCAGCCAAGATCTGGGAGCCCACGACGGGAGAGTGTCTGGCCACGCTGTGGGGCCACACTGGGGAGGTGGTGGCTGCCCAGTTCAGCAACAAGACTGACCACGCTGCCACTGGGTCTATGGACTGTACTGCCAAGCTGTTTGATGTGCAAACTGGTTAGTGGAGTAACTGTCCCCCTAGACAAAATCCAATTTCTGTTACCTTTCACGCTAACGCAAGTTCAAAATTTGTCTGTTTTTTTTGGGTTCCGTAATCCTGACTAGGAACCCTTATAGTTTCGTCTTGTCCGTCTGTCTGTCTGTCTGTCTGTCTGTCTGTCTGTCTGTCTGTCTGTCCGAAGTTTTGCTAAGATACTGTTAATACTAGAAAGTTGTAATTTTGTGGAGGTATGTATAATTACGCCGACAAAGTGGTGAAATAAAATTTTGAAAATTTTTTTTTTTTTCGTCGTCTACCCCATCGTGTGAGGTAACGTTAAATAGTTCTTTCAAAATGAATTAAGGGTTGCTTATACCATTATTCAATTGAATGCTTCATTTACGAAATATTAAACATAGAAGTGCAAATTTTCGTTCCAGTAGGCCGTCCCCCCCCCCCTCCTCTAAAAGCTAAACTGCTGGCTTGAAAAATCTGGTGATAATAGTGCATTTCATAACTTTAAAGGAAAACTATAGCGGGTTAAGATAACATTATTACTGCTAAACTAAGCAGTAATAGTCGTTGAACTTGGGTGTTGGATAATTTTGTACCAGATACAAAATCCTTTAAAGTGACAAAGACGAAGTACCTAGTTGCTTGTTTATAACGGGTAAAGACTTGCATTGAATAACGGGCTACTACGGAACCCTACACTGCGCGTGGCCCGACACGCACTTGGCCGTTTATTTATTTATATATCATTTAGGCTAGCGTTTTACCATGGCACTATCTTACCTGTTGATAAGTGTTGATGCCCATACATTTTGAAGTTGCGTTAGCGTGAATGAAAACAATGGATATTGTCTAAAAGGCCTGTAGTCTACATTATGATGGAGTTTCAGTTATGACTTTTCTAAAGCAGTGCTCTCTTTAACTGTTATTTTTAACCGTCTGCTGAAAAGGTTATTAGTTCGACCGTATTTTTTTGTTTGTTACTTCAGAATTCCGTAATTTATTTACGGATTTGGAAAATTCTTATATTCTTTTAAAAAGTTATACCCTGGTATAACTTTTAGTTTTGTCCTATTGTAAATTTATTGAGACCTGAAGAGTGTGACCTTACTCATCAGTTTCACATTATTTACCCAGTGAAAAGGTGTATGCATCTGTCTGATATAACAGTAACAAGTAATGTAATCTCCACTAATCTCTATAAGACCTTGAAGTCAGTATGTGCAAATCATTAGCAGCTACAGATAAATATTAACATCTGTTTAAATTTCATCCCACTGTTTACCTTATCTATCAAACATGAAACAAATCTACATAGATGCCATAAGAAACTTAGGAATATTATTCTTTTTTATGTTTTCTTTTTTTTATATAATACACTCAGTACAGTCTAAACTTTCAACCTCTATGTGCGGTAGATATCAATTTTGCGTAAAATTTTCTATGAAAATTGATTCACAAATATGTTTTTTTTATACGTTATAGGCTGGCGTTTGACCACTATCTCACCTGTTGTTAAGTGACGATGCGGTCGAAGATGGTAAGCACGCTAGGCCTAGAACGGGAACTGGCTCTCAAGGATTTTCTAACTTGAGGGTGGTAGCTGGCCAGGCGGATATTAGATAGTGTCCTACCACCATGCGGGGGTTGTTGGTTTCTTAACGATATTTCCTTCACCAGAGGGCCACTGTTAAAAGCGCACATACATTTTTCAATAAAAAAATCCAACGCTGCACGAGGGGATCAACTCGATACCTCTGGCATCAAAGCTGACCATTTTCCCACTAAACACCTGGGCCCTCCTCCATCCAATCCAACATGGTATACGCTTTGACAGTGGAAATGGAAGCAAGCTATGACCCTCCAATAGTCTCAAACTAAGACTCCCAAGGAAGTTATAAGACCAATGTTTGTAGTCTTAAAAAGTCCCCTATTTTTTTAACATCTGATGTGCTAGCATTTGACCATTATCTCGCCTGGTGGTAAACGATAGTCTGATAGAAGATGGTAAACACGCTAGGCCTAGATATTTGTTCTATTATTTGTTCTGTGGACTAGAATAGTCTAATGGCTGTGTGCTGCTGGAACACCCTAAGTTAATTTAACAGTGTATTCCAGGAGACGAGGTCCACACATACGTGGGTCACACGGGCGAGGTGATAGCGCTACAGTTTGACCCCAACGAGGGTCAGCGACTCATCACCGGCTCCTTCGACGGCACTATATCCATGTGGGACACGCGCTCCAAGGAGTGAGTGTAATTTTCCTGTCTAGTTCTTAGTGTTATTGTCGCTCCTGACCCTCGCAACTTATAATGGACGCACGATTCAGCTGGATGATCATCTCGCGCAGCTGGAGGAGGAGCTGAAACACAGATGGCACATAATGGGGTTATGTGAAGTCCGAAGATAGGGAGAGGACACCATAACCTTAGAATGGGGTCATCTTATGTATTACAGAGAAGGAGATCAGCCATCCCAAGGCAGCTTCGGGTATCTTGTCAACAAGGTTCTCAGTGACAACTTTATATGACCAGGGTAGTCTCAAGGTTATCCAGGTTTACGCACTGACCTCGACACACTTGGAAGACGATAAAGAACATAAAATAAATAGGCAATTGATCCAGTCCCCCTTCAGTATCCCTTTTTCTAGCTCCCTTTGTGTAGAGGCAAGACGAGGCTCCTGAGACATGCTTCTGCAGTAATCACGAACCCAATCCTAGTTATATGCTATATGTAATTGCTATATATAAATCAAATGTCTACTAAATATAACCTAGCAACTATTTTAAATGGTTATGCTCTATTTATTTTACCAGGCGGTTAATAATTAAACATTCACAACATTAACAACATGATACAAACAGCAAATAATTAAACATTCAAATTAATGTGCTTTTGTAGTTTTACCAGGTGTTAGTTTAGTTAAATTGAAGAATCCGCCGAAGATCTTAAAACATCTAACGGATTTTTTGATCATAGCTAAGAGCCCTCTAGTAGATCAGGTCACCTTTGAAACAAAAAAATAAGCTGGTTTATCCGTTTGGTACTAACTGTGGTACTAACAATGATGCCACAGACACTTATATAGACACATGTAATATTTAACATCCTCTTTTTTATGCTTTTTATGGACATGATGTTAAATAACGATGTGGTCCAAGATGTAGCACGTTCACTTTTTGCGTCGGGGGCTGTGGAATCTAATTAGAAATGAATATGATTGATGGAAAATGGAAAAATAAACATGGATTATTCCAGTCGCGTGGCAGTGCTGCGAGGCCATGATGGTGAGATCTCCAACGTGCAGCTGAGCTGGGACAGCTCGCTGGTGGGCTCCTCCTCGCTGGACGGCAGCGCCAAACTGTGGGACACCAGGAATACCGCCTGTCTAGCTACCGTCGCATCGCATACTGACGAGGTTAGGTGAACAGTGAACACCACGCCCTAAACTATCTCGCTACTGTCGCCTCACATACTGATGAGGTAAGGTGAACAGTGAACACCACGCCCTAAACTATCTCGCTACTGTCGCCTCACATACTGATGAGGTAAGGTGAACTGTGAACACCACGCCCTAAACTATCTCGCTACTGTCGCCTCACATACTGATGAGGTGAGGTGAACAGTGAACACCACGCCCTAAACTATCTCGCTACTGTCGCCTCATTAATTCACTCGCCGAACATCCAAATACTTGGTTCTACCTACTTAAGATTCTAAGCTTGCCAAGTCATTATTGAAGACCTGTACTAGTCTATTGCTGGACACAGGATCCTCAAACAACACGCCACTGAGCACCATCCTCGTCTACAACACAGCTAGCCAAGTTTTATTTTTTTAACCGACTTACAAAAATGAGGATTAGGAAAGGAGATATCCCAAGGGTGGTACCATAGTAATTTCATCGAGATCTGATAAGTATCTCCAGAGATAATAAACACCTCAAAATTGGTACTGAAAATTAATAGCGTGGCATTTGAAGTCAGTTCTTTTAGTTTTTTAAACGATCTTATATTCATATCGTATAGGCAGCGACATAGCGCGTATAGGCTAGCGTTTGACAATTATCTCGCTTGGTGGTAATCGATAATGTGGTCGAAGATGGTTAACACGCTAGGCCTAGAAGTCTTTGACTCTCAAGGGCTGTGTGCTGCCTGAACACCGTAAGGTTATGACGGCAGATTTTCTCCTTGATGGTGGTAAACATAAACTACTTCTTTCCAGCAAGTTCAATATAATGTTCTAATTTGCTTCTACCACGTGTGGACGAACACCCGTGCTACGATTTGAACCGGCGACGTCTTGCTTACAATTGAAGCTATCTATCTTTTACGCCACCGGGGCTCTTGCACTTTTTTTATTATATATTATATAGGCTAGCGTTTGACCACTATCTCACGTGTTGTTGTACTATTCATTATTCTGTGGTGTTGGTGAGTGATGATGCGGTAAAGGAAGCGTAGCACGCTAGGCCTAGAATGGGAACTGGCTCTCAAAGATAGCTGCGGGAACACATTAGATGTTTTTACACATCCTCAATTTGAGGGATTAAAAATGATCATGATTCATATCGTAGGTGCTGGATATATGTTTCGACTGGGCGGGACAGCGCATGGCGACGTCATCGAGCGACTGCTCGGCGCGTGTGTACGATGTACGAGCTGACTTCAAGGAGCTCGCCGTCATGAAGGGACATCGGGAGGAGGTCTCGAAGGTGAATGTTGACGTTATAGTTCAGGTTTAGTAGAATAGGTTCTTAGTAGGATATATAAAGATCAATCAAAACGGCAGTAGCCTTATGTCTAAGGCGTCCGCCTAGTGATCGAAATGTGCAGCTGCAGCCGGAACACCGTAAAGGTTATGGCGGCAGATTTTCTCCTTGATGGTGGTAAGCTACTTTTTGATAGCAATCCATGCAGAAAATCGATATAATATGGAATTTCTACCTGTGGAATTCAATTTGGAATCCACTCCAGAGTCCAGACACAAGCATATTTAGCTTAGTTGGAGGGGTTAACAAGGCTACTAGTACTTTCTGTGTATAATGTGCGGACCACACTGTTTTTTGCACTGCTTTACTGCACACTGCTTTATAAAAATTGTTTAGATGTTTACTAAGTGATAAGTTTGTATCAGGTGTGCTTCAGCCCAGCTGGCGGGTCCCTGCTCACTGCGTCGGCTGACAGAAGTGCTCGCGTGTGGAACGCACAGACTGGAAACTGCATTCAGGTTACTGCTTAAATACTTCATCAGCTTATGCTAGTCTCCTGCTGGACATAGGCCTCTCCAACTGCATGCCACTGAGCATATATATTTATTATTCATAAATACTTTCTGTGTCAAAAAATCTCCTTTAACCATATTATTCTACTTCAGTTATTATTAAATTTTGATTTTGGTTCACTCGGAAATCTTTGAATAGACTCAAATCAATTTGAATTGCCTCAAGTACGTTTTATGTTCTTTAGAGCATGTAAAATGATGTCGATGTGTTATGACCAGTTTGGCGAACCTAATTGGGAATATGCATGTTTTTTTTAATATTTTTATTTCACTCATTACATCATATTACATTACATAATAAAAAATAAAATACTGCTGGAATTAGTCTAATTATTTTTTAAATAAACATTTAAATATACAAGTAAATTTGAGCAGTTTAAACGCCATCATTTCCCGGGCTCTTTGGTAATGCATTGTGACGTCACGCACTTACGTCAGACACGCCGCTTGAAGCAAACTAGCTTTTTTAGGGTTCCGAACCCAAAGGGTACCAACGGAACCCTATTACTGAGACTCCGCTGTCCGTCTGTCTGTCTTTCTGTCTGTCTGTCTGTCTGTCTGTCTGTCTGTCCGTCTGTCACCAGGCTGTATCTCATGAACCGTGATAGTAAGACGGTTGAAATTTTCACATATGATATATTTCTGTTGCCGCTATAACAACAAATACTAAGAACAGAATAAAGTTAAAAATTAAAGGGTATAAAACAAAAAACGTGTTTATTACGATACGATACGATACGAAATTAATTCACCTCGACGCAGCTAGATGGCAGCACAGGAAAAATTAGCACGCGCAAGCGTTTCATTTGTTGAATTTGTGGGCCTCGGTCGATTTGTTTATTTAGTTAAGATTTATTTGCACATATGCAGTCTACAGTATTAAATAATATATTTTCAATTTTGTTTTCAAGCTTCAATTAGCTAGAATCAGTAGCAAGTTACTCGTACCAACACTCGGCCTTCCAGATATTTAATTATATTAATTACCTTTGTGTTAATACTTACTTAGTTAGTGATAGCAGTTCGTGGCGTTCGGACTTCGGAAATTCGGAACCCTCCGTATGCGGGACAAAAGTCTGACTCGCACTTGGCCAGTTTTTTTTCTTTAACTAAGACTCCGCGCGATTATTGTATTTAGCCAATGGCATGTTTTTATTAAATTATACAGTTTCTCTAATCTCGTACCCATTTTTATCTATATATATATATATATATATATATATATATATCCACAATAATACGCGGCAAACACAATATTTGGAAATAAATACAATAAGACCACACCATACATTTATTTTTATGTTTCCGCTCTCAATGTTTCTATCACGTGGAGTTGTGCATAATGACGTCAACTTTCGATTCGACCAATGGTGATCTGTTTTACAAACTTAAATTTCCCTCGCTTAAATTGCTTTTTTAATTTATTATTTTAAGGAAATAAAATGGAATGAAATAAAAAAAAGGTTTTACACATAACTCCATGACAACAAAGAATCGAAAAAAAAATTTTTCCAATAAATCTGAGCTTCATGCATATTCCCTATTAAAAAAAACAGGTCATCACAGGTTGTACTATTATTTATTCTGTGGCATAGGTCACGTCGAGAGGAAAACGAAAAGAAGGTAAGTTCATCGTGCGTCGTAGTAGGAAACGAGTTTTTGAGAATTACCTAGCTCTGTAGCTCATGTGAACTCAAGTATGAAAAGACCGCGTTAGCGACATGAACTTCGTTTTAATGTGGCCTGCATTTTGCACGGGCAATTACAATATCATCATCATTAACAGCCAGTATTAGCCCACTGTTGGACATAGGCCTCTCCTATGGCACGATACTAAGCTCGATCTTCACTTCTCTGTTTCCAACCGCTGCCAGCCAGCTTGCGTATTCATCGCTCCACCTAGCCGGAGGGCGTCCTACGCTTTGTATACCGAGCCGTGGTCTTCACTCTAGAACACGTTGTTACTTAAATTACAACAACCATAAGAAAATATTGTTTCTCAGGTCCTGTCAGGTCACCAGGGCGAGATCTTCTCTTGCGCGTTCTCATACGCTGGAGACGCCATCATCACCGCCTCCAAAGACAACACCTGTCGCATCTGGAGGTGACTGGACTGGTGGATGTAGACCATCCAGATACCATGATGACCAGGCAAGGAAGGCGTTTGAAACTTCAGATAAAATGTTAGGGATTCGTTAAAAAAGAAGGGTGCAAGCTCAGAAGACAGAATAAACCAGAAGGCATCAACTCGCCTAAAATAGAAGCCACTGAAACTACTCTAAAATAGTTGGATGCTGTTTCTGATTTTTCTGTATTCTGAGGGTGCAAAATGATTTTGAGATTTAAAGCTACGAAATATGGTTATTAACATCTTTATCTAAAATATTAATGTAATATTGGCAGGTTATTGCATACATCACTGTTTCGATAGTGTTGTAAGGTTAAAAATATCCAATTGCGTTAAAAATTTTCTTTGGTACCTACCTATGAAACTCGATTTTGACGTCTAATATAACAGTCGTAGAAAGTATTAGATATCTACTGATACATTTGTGGTATATCATTTATGTAGCACATGAAGTCGTTGTATTTAGAACTTGAGATTATCATTTTTAAAAGAAGGGTTGCGAATGCGATGCTGAGATCAATGAAATGAAGCTAATTATGACGTGGTTGTTGTGTTTTGTATGTTTCTACATATAGTTCGTTTAACGAATATCTACATGGCCTACTGATCATTCTCGAACATCATATCGTTTCAAAAACTGTAAAAAGTAATGACTTTTCATATAACTACCATTATATACCATACGCGATTCATTGCAAGTTTATGGTGTTAGGACATTGATTTATTAATTTAATTAAAACGGTTTGATATCAATTACCTACGTACCTAAATCTTAATAATTTGATAAACTACTAAAGGACTAAACCTTTAGTTGCTTTTTCGAACAAGAAAAACCCAAATTGGTATTGGTAACTTATAAAAATATATTTGCATATTCATACGAGTTAACCTTATTTTGTGGAGTCAGTCATAAACTATAAATTATGACAACATATTTGCGTTCTCTATAGTCTATACCACCAGTAATTTGCTATTCCGACATTGTTTTTGATAATGATATTTCTACTATGCATGATCACATGTGCACATTTGCACACATTTTAGCAATAATTACGATAAAAACACAAAGTACCTATTCATAATTTTAAAATAATAAACGTTATCAACATATAAACATCTGGCGTTTTGTGTTTTGTTTATTTAGGTCGTGTTATATATATATAACATGAACATGATATGGTTACATCATAATTTGTTAAAACAGAAGTTTATAGTATTCTGCACCACTAAATAAGTCAGTAGTAATGATCAACAGGAAAATAAAGGTGCTGACAAACCCCCTGATTCTCAATAATACGAAAGCAAATTCGGATTCGGAAACTGCCTCTCCTTTGACTCAGATTTTTGCAATTCACAATGCTCTAATCCATAACGTTTGATATTGGAAAGGTTTCCGCGAAATAATAGCTCACGGAATAATAAATATTCGAAATTCCGAATTTGAATGTATCCGATTGAAATGAGAATCAGCCCTCTGATGGTAAGCGATAACAGATGTGGCAAGACTTTGAATTAAATGGTTTAAGATCGTTTAAGTACAAAACAAAATAAACCGACATGAAATGCCGCGCTAGCACAGAATAAATAATAGCAGCACTGACACAGGTAGCGCTAGTCATTTTCAGTACCTACCAAGTTTAGAGGTGTTTATATATATTTTCATATCTCTAGAGATACGTATCAGGGCCCCTAGACAAAATTCAATTCCATTCACACAAAATCACACAAAATGTATGGAATGATATTTATGTTTCCGCAACAAAAATGTCATTCCCATACATTTTGAACTTGCGTTAGCGTGAAGGCAAACAGGAAATAGGATTTTGTCTAGGGGACCTGATCTCGATGAAATTACACCACCTTGGCAATGTACCATGCCATGAAATTAGACCACATTGGCAATGTACCCTGCCAATAAGAAAAATAATCATTAGAATCGGTTCACAATTGACGAAGTAATCGTGTAACATACAAATTTTTAAAAATAATTTTTGAGAGCCTTGTGTTGAAGAGGCAGATTCAATCCCCGCCGTGCACCAATGGATTGGATTTTTTTATCGGATAATTTATGCGCGCTTTTCACATTGGCCCTCTGATGAAGGAAAATCATCGTTAAGAAACCCCAACCCTCGTGTGGCGGTAGGACACTATCTAGTGTCCGCCTGGCCAGCTACTACCCTCAAGTTAGAAAATCTGTCGCCAAACATCTAATGTTTCGGCATATCCGTGTTCTGTGGTTCCGGCAGTTATCCTTGAGAGCCAGTTCTCATTCTAGGCCTTCTTCCACCGCATCATCACTTTCCAACAGGAGATAGAGGTTAAACACAGCCTATATGATATAAAAAAAAACTTAAATAAATAAAATAAAATAATAAATCATATCACACATCCGAAATATCTCGCTTAAATTATTTAAGTTTCTTGACTCCTTATCCACCGGCGACAGATCTTGAGCGTTTAAATAGCCGAACTATTTATAATATTATAATATTAACGATAGATTATGTTAAATAAGAACAAGGAAAGTAAATAGAATATTACTAATATTATCTACTTTCCTAGTTCTTTTGGCTCCTGTTGTATGAATCCTCCAAGATTATGTTTGAGGTGAATGATTGATATTAGCAAAGTGTAGATGTACCAAAGTGAAGCCTGAAAGAATGTGCACAAAGCGAAGTGCTCCCGTTACGAACATCCTGTCGCACAGACCACTTTTGATAAACAGATGGACATACGAGCTCACAAGTGTGTACTCCTATGTCCATATCACGTCGTTAAGTTTGTTGAACTGTAGATCAGAGTTCAGTTTGTTATCTCTAATCTCTTTAAAACGTTGAGTCGGGTATAATTATACCAAATGTAGCAATCAAGAATAATTTGGAGGACTACGGATTTTTGTTGCTTTTCTGTTTAATTATCTTTCAAAGCCTTTAAAGAGAAAATAAGCTCTGGGTAATGGTGAGTACGTCATCCTGGGTCTCAGACAACACGGTCGGAACACTTTATTTAACAAGCTGCCTGCACCAATCGGCGACATTTCGAATATTCATGTGTTAAAAAATAAATTAAACAATGTTTTAATCAGCAAGGCATATTATACGGTGCAAGATTTTTTAATTGATAAATCTATAATGTATTGTCAACTATTATTATGGTGATATTTTTATATTTGCACGCCAAATGGCAGAATGTAGCCGTAAACCTTAACATTTTACTAACACTATATACATATGTTTGCAAATAAATACATATGAGTAAAGGCTCCCCCACACAGGCAGATTTGAATTTCGTACTACGAAATTCAATCGAATCACGTTCGTAATACGGTTGAATTTCGTAATATGAAATTCAAAACTCACCGCGGATTCCGCTGTCAGATAGCTTACAGAATAGCCGAGCAGGACGCAAACGACCGTACACACACCTACGATAATAACGTTAGTACTTGTGGGACGTTTGGTTTTATCGACAGTTTGAGAGTGGTTAAATGACTGTATGAGTGTCCTAAAAACTTTTCTATAATTACTTTTTTTGCATACCTGAGAGAGAGATGGTATAATAGTGCCGTCGCGGCGCGGCGCTCTCTCGTAAGAAATATCGGACGATAAAAGCGCAGCTGTGTGCAAGGAATGTAAAAGGAATCGGGACGCATTATCGCAATACCGCATGCGATATTATCGACCTATAATAACGCGCCTGTGTGGGGGAGCCTTAATGTAGGTAATACAAAATTAATGTATGTACTTACATGTGATTGTAAAAAATATCATCCTCCTGACTACATCTACGTAAATGGTGGACGACGTTACATGTACAGACTATACTGTCTTACCTACATGCTCAATAATACAAATAAAAACATTAATAAAACTGGCCAAGTGCGAGTCAGCATCGCGTCTCTTATCGCACACTTAGGGATGGTTCCGTACAATACGTAACATAACAGAGTTTCAACCTCATATATTTTATTAATTGATATTACCAAGAATATTTGGTTTGGTCGCGATCTAGAAAGACGGGGCTCGTTTACTAGCGCCATCTATGTCATTTTGCCGAAACTAATTAGATAGATGGCGTTTAAAAACACGTTCTTTGTATGGGGACTTTATTTTGTTTTTAGTATTTGTTGTTCTAGCGGCAACAGAAATACACCATCTGTGAAAATTTCAACTGTCTAACTGTCACGGTTAATGAGCTATAGCCTGGTGACAGACGGACAGACAGACAGACAGACAGACAGACAGACAGACAGACAGACAGACAGACAGACAGACGGACAGCGGAGTCTTAGTAATAGGGTCCCGTTTTACCCTTTAGGTACGGAACCCTAAAAAGCAACTATAGTCGAGTAAGTACATTTGGCACTCCATAATAATTCTACTTCTGTAAGTAACGGTACTTCACATAAAGCTGCACTGGCGACTGGCGAGGCGAGCCGCGGCGGCCGCGGTTGACTGTTCACAGCCACAGCCCACTGACTAACCAGACTAACTGCCCATTATCACGTGGACGCTCAACTGTAGCGGACGTATTCCTTCTATTATTTTTCTTTTCCTTAAAGCTAAACAGCCAGTATCTATCCTTAAACCTTCAGTCACCAGTGTTATTATCACAAAGTACCACGATGTGGTTGACCGGAATTCTACTAGCGTTTTTAACAGTTGTAACCACAGCGACTCGTGCTAAATATAATTATGCTACGAAGTGGTTCACGGTGCCTTTGGACCATTTCGGCTACCAGAGGAATGAGACCTTCAAGATGAAGTATTTGGTGAACGATGACTATTGGGACAAAGACCGTGGAGCTCCTATCTTCTTTTATACGGGGAATGAGGTATGTTTTATATTTATTGTGATATATGCAGGGTAGGATGACTCAAATGGTCTGAATGGTCAAGTAAACAATATTTTTAAGGAAATAAAGACTCACAAGAAGTGAATTTAATTAATTGATCTATGCTTAAACCTATAATACTTATACTAAGCATACTAAGTGCTTATTATTAACGTGGAAGCAAATCAGTTTCTACAAATAAGTGAAGAAGTGAAAAAATTTATTCATGACACTTAGGTATTATAAAAAGGTACAAAATAAAAGTACAAAAACTTAAGATTTATGCGTATAAATCTTTGACAAAAGTGTCACTAATCGGCCCCACCTCAGCAGAACTGTTGGTCTAATGACCAACGCTGGTCTTCCGGTGATGCCGGTCGGCGACGTCACGTTACAGGCTAACAGGTAACAGTAATATATACAATAGATAAGTAGTTTTTCTTTTTTATTTATGGATGTATCTGAAACTAGCTGCCTTCCGCGGCTTCGCCCGCGTTTAAAAGTATCCTATAGCCTTATCCATGATACTGGCTATCTGTGTGCAAAATTTCAGCCAAATCGGTCCAATAAGTCCAAGGCGGCAATAGCCCAATGGATAGGGAATCGGACTGGCGATCGAGAGGTCATGAGTTCGATCCCCAGACCACCCATTGCACTATTGACGTGAACCCACTCCAGACACAAGCATATTTAGCTTAGTTGGAGGGGTTAACAAGAATACTAGTAATGTGCAACCCACATTGCGATCTCTTAAAAAAACACATCTTTAAAAAAAATAGTTTGACCGTGAAGGAGTCCCAAACAAACAAATAATATACGAACTGACTTTCGTATTTATGATATTGGATGTAGTTTGACTACTATGTCGCGATGATATGGTTAAAGGATGGTGAACAAACTAAGTTAGTTATGTTAGTGGATAGGTTTGGTATGTTTCTTTAGTATTTATTACATCCTCGACAGATAATTCGTTGGACATTTTGTACAAAGATAGCCGATGTAATTTTCCAATGTAGTGTTGTAACATTTTTAGCTAAACTGGTGGAAAATGTTAGAGATCCTAGTTTTTTAAAACCAGCCAGATACGTGTAGGTCTTCGCGCAATGTAGGTTTTCGTAGTTGCACATATTATGCTAATAATAATTTAAGATCGTTAACGAAAAATAACCGACTACAAATGTCGCGCTAGATTTTTCAATACTAAGTTTGAGGTGTGTTGTGCTCTCCATATTTCTGGAGATAGATATCACGTCTCGATGAAATTACAATGAAGCCCCCTTAGAAATATACCCTACCAAATAAAATCATTCGAATTGGTTTACAATTGACGGAGTAATCGCTTAACATACATACATACAAAAAGACGCATTAAGAACCTCCTCCTTTTTGGAAGTCGGTTGATAAGTTGGTCAACTATAACTCGCTAACTTGTAATTCCTACTTATTTCATTTTTCTTTACGTATCTCCTCTTAGATACTAAACTCGTTATCTAGTTCACATTCCGAAAAACAATTTATATTGCAGAGGGGACACTTATTCTAAATTTGCACATATGGCGAAACTATGCGAGTTACTTGTTTACTACAGAACACTAAAAATCATTTGCAAAGTTATTATACCCAGCCTAAATTAGTCCACAAAACTATCTAGAGGTCCAGTCCCAGTCTACTTCTAGTCACTGATGTCTAGTGCGAGACGCCGTGATTAGTTTATCAATTGGAGTTCAAGGGCACAAGGCATGATCTTGACCTTGGTTACACTGATACGTAGATAGACTTAGCTAATCTGTATTTAGTCCTCAACATTAATATTATAAATGCGAAAGTCAGTTTGTATATTTGTTTGTTTGTTTGGGACTTCTTCATGGTCAAGTGGCTAACGATTTAGACGAAATGTTACACAGGGATAGATAGTATTATAGGTTAGGCTATAAGTAGGATAATTTTTAACGCGAGCGAAGGCCGCGGGGCTCAGATAGTAAATAATATACTAGTAACTTTCCAGTTACCTACTGTTTACTTGCCTTGAGCGATTCTCCGTGTTTTATTTGCTTTAGGTATTACTTATTCTCTATAGGTATTTGCTTTGATTTGAAGCACGATCCGATAGCGTATTTATAAGCACAGATTAAAGCGCTTTTAGACTACGCTATCGCTCACCATACATTTATTTAGAACACGTTTACACTTAGCTATACTATAGGTACGAGTATATGAGCCGGTTTGCTTGTAATTAGCTTGTCATGATGTACTATATAGCGGAATAGTATAGCGTAGTCTGTAATTCGCTTTATCTACGTGTCGATATTTGTAACTTTCCTGTACTAAATTATTGTGTGTTCGAAAAAAACAAGCTGTTGGTTCACCATCGTCATCATTATCAGCCAATTTCCGTCCACTGCTGGACATAGGCTTCTCCTATTAGCTGTTGGTCAATACTACATAATTATAAGATCTTTTTGTAAACACAGTTTTGAACAATAAATAATATTCTAATTCATAATTTATTTTTCCATTTGCAACTAAATTCCAATGCTAATAGGTATGTATCTAATCTGGGGTCGACAACAGCAATCGTCACCGATAATATATAAATGCGAATGTCAGTTCGTATATTTGTTGTTTTGTGACTCTTCACGGTCATACGGCCCGACAGATTTGGCTGCAATATTGCACAAATATAGCCAGTATAATACTAGAATACGATTCTATATCTACGGCGGGTGAAACCGCGGGGCTCAGCGTAAGTCTTAACCGAATCATATATATGATGATAATCTTTCTTTATTCATCTTTATGGTCATCTTTCTTCATCCATCCTCTCTAGAGGAAGAAAGATTGACGAAACAGATTTATGAGACGAGTGTGAATGGGCCAGTTGGTAGAGGCCGACCTAGGCGAACGTATCACCAGATCGGAGACGTTTTAAAAAAAGGCCAAGTCAAAAGTACCTATAACCGGCGAGCATGTATGAAGGCGCTCATGAAAGTGGAAGAAGCTAAGGAGGTATGTCAGGATCGTAGTATGTGGAAAGAAGTAGTCTCTGCCTACCCCAACGGGGAAAAGGCGTGATTGTATGTATGTATATAAACGGCGGTTTGCTGCTCTTTTGCTGACTCTTTGGAGTGTTTCAGACTTTTCGGTTGTATCCATGAAATGAACTAGAGTCTTCGATAGTTAATGTGCACCACTACAAGTCGTGCCTGACGATCTTAAAACATGCCCACCTAATCTAATGACATTATATGTACTAACAGAATGGCTTGCCCTTTCCAGGGTCAAATCGAGGTATTTGCTAACAATACTGGATTCATGTGGGATATCGCCAAGGAATACAGAGCTATGCTGGTATTTGCGGAACACAGGTAATTATAAACCAATACAGGCATTGACAGGACAAGACAGAAATAAACCAGACTGCGGATGATTTGTCCGTAAATAATTATTTTTTTCTTTTTCACGTATGATCACAATAATTTTTAGACAAAATAAATACATTTTTAATCACATTTTCAAGCCCTTTAATGTGATAACTACCCCACTCGATAGGAATTAAAGAAAAAAATGTTTGAGCCGAATGATGGAGTCAATATTTTTATGTTCTTGTAAATTGTTACACACAATCAAATCTTTAATCGTACCGACGGGACTCGAGCCTGCACCCCCCGGATAACATGTCCAGGTGCTATGACCAATTAAGCCACAGTCCGATACCATCGATATGACGACATTAGTCGGTTGCATTTTTCACCCAATTATGCATTTTACGTACGTACTTGGTGACTATCGCGCTGGCATGACGATCCCAACGACCTGCCACTTATCAAAATCGGTCCACGCGTTTGGTCTCTAAGTGCCACAACGGAACAAACATATATAAATACATAGACTGATAACACATTACCTCTCCGTTGCGTCGCGCAGTCGGGTAAAAATGGGTTGGTATAGCCACTATTCATTATTCTGTGGTATAGCTGTGATATTTGAACTGCAGTTTCTGTTATAATCAGACGTCTTCGCTTACCATAAAAAGAGCGATTATCTTATATAGGTACCTTATCTCATAAAAAATCCACCCACTAAAATGCCCTCTTATAGGGGCTAGCCATCTTTGTCCATAACAAAATCCAATTTAATTATGTATTCACGCTAAACGCAAATTTAAAATGTATGAAAATGGCCTTTCCTTTTTCGCAACAGATCGCAACAAATGTGGCCGCAACAATGCTATTCCTATGCATTTTGAAGTTGCATTTGGCGTGAACGCTAACAGAAATAATATCGTTTAAAAACTATAAAAGAACCGACTTCAATGCCGCACTATTCATTTTCTCTTCACTTCTCAATATCTCTGGAGATACTTATCAGACCTCGATAAAATTAACATGGTACCACACTTGGGATATCTCCTTTCCAACAAAAAAACAATGATCAAAATCGGTTCATAAATGACGAAGTTATCCGCGAACAAACATAAATATATATATATATATATATATATATATACGGTCGAATTGAGAAACCTCCTCCTTTCTAACCGACCGAAAAAGGAGGAGGTTTCTCAATTCGACCGTATTTTTTTTTTTTTTTTTTTTTTTTTTTTTTATGTTTGTTCGCGGATATCTTCGTCTTTTATGAACCGATTTCGATTATTATTTTTTTGTTCGAAAGGAGATATCCCAAGTGTGGTACCATGGTAATTTTATCGAGGCATGATAAGTATCTCCAGAGATATTGAGATAAACATCTCAAAATTGGTACTGAAAATGAATAGCGCGCATTGAAGTCGGTTGTTTTTTAGTTTTTAAACGATATTATTTTGAAGTCGGTTAAAAAGACTGTCTATGTCAGCAAGTATCTGCATAGATTTAAACCCTGTGTTTTATATAAACGTTAAGATTCGATGAACTCTTGTCTTGCAGGTATTACGGCAAGTCAATGCCTTTCGGTGACAAATCTCTGGACAATGAGCATATTGGATACTTGACGTCATCACAAGCTCTGGCGGACTATGCCGACCTTATCAACTACCTTCAGGGCAACCGTGTCAATCCTAAGTATCCGGTCATTGCTTTTGGAGGTAAGGAATAGGCACTTTAGGCAAATAGCTCACACTATCATAAATAAAACTGGCCAAGTGCGAGTCAGCATCACGTCTCTTATCGCACACTTAGGGAGGGTTCCGTACAATACGAAACATAACAGAGTTTCAACCTCATATATTTGATTAATTGATATTACCAAGAATATGTGGTTTGGTCGCGATCTAGAAAGACGGGGCTCGTTTACAAGCGCCATCTATGTCATTTTTTCGAAACTAATTAGATAGATGGCGTTTAAAAACACGTTTTTTGTATGGGGACCCCCTTTAATTTTTAACTTTATTTTGTTTTTAGTATTTGTTGTTCTAGCGGCAACAGAAATACACCATCTGTGAAAGTTTCAACTGTCTAACTATCACGGTTAATGAGCTATAGCCTGGTGACAGACGGACAGACAGACAGACAGACAGACAGACGGACAGCGGAGTCTTAGTAATAGGGTCCCGTTTTACCCTTTGGGTACGGAACCCTAAAAAGGCAGACAGATTCGTGCTGAGTACCCGAGTGACCGCAAGTTCAGTAATACTAAATTCTTGAGTAATAAGTTTCCACGCTCAGTCCGGCATAGTCAATACGGCATGATTACTACGTAAGCAACGCTGCGAAGTAATACTGCACGGAAGCGTCCGACCCGCCGTCCGCCGCCGCTTGCTAGCAAACTGAGCGCGGAAACTTATTACTCAAACATTTAGTATTTCTGAACTTGCGTTCACTCGGGTAGTCGGCACGAATCTGTCTGACTTTTTAGGGTTCCATAGTCTGACAAGGAACCCTTATAGTTTCGTCATGTCCGTCTGTCTGTCTGTCCGAGGTTTTGCTAAAAGACCGTTAATACTAGAAAGCTGTAATTTAGTGGGGGTATGTAAATAAATGACACCGACAAAGTGCTGAAATAAAATTTTGAAAAATATATTTTTTTAGGGTAGCTCCCCTATATGAGAAGTGGAGATGATTTTTTTTTTCATCGTCTACCCCATTGTCTGGGGCATCGTTGAATAGGTCTTTCAAAATCACTTAGGGGTTGCTAATATCATTTTTCGATTGAATGCTCCATTTACGAAATATTAAACTTTAAAGTGCAAATTTTTGTTCCAGTAGGGCGTCCCCCCCCCCCCCCCCTCTAAAAGCTAAACTGCTGGCTCGAAAAATCTGGAAAAATTCGTGATAATAGAGCATTTCATGAACTTTAAAGGAGAATTATAGCGGTTAAGATAACTTTATTAGTTTAGCAGTAATAGTGGTTGAACTTGGGTGTAGGATAATTTTGTACCAAATACAAAATCCTTAGAATAAATCTTTTAAAGTGACAAAGACGGAGTACCTAGTGGCTTGTTTATAACGGGTAAAGACTTGCATTGAATAACAGGCTACTACGGAACCCTACACTGCGCGTGGCCCGACACGCACTTGGCCTGTTATTTTATGATAGTCTGAGGCAAATAGATACAAACCCAAGATTTGGATTTGTCGACATCTAAGGTGATCTAAGACGAGTTATTATATAAACCTTAACCTATAATATGAAGGATGAAGCTACGCTAACGCTTAGTAAATAAGTACCTAATTCTTGCGTGGTGGTAGAACACTGTCTTACCATCAGGTGAGATAGTGGTCAAACGCTAGCCCGTAAAAATATAATAAAGTCCATTTAGCAGAACATTCTAAAAAAACTCCCTCTTTTTAACCGACTTCAAAAAAAGGAGGAGGTTTCTCAATTCGACCGTATATTTTTTTATTTATTTTTTATTTTTTTATGTTTGTTCGCGGATAATTTCGTCGTTTATGAACCGATTTTGATTATTCTTTTTTTGTTCGAAAGGAGATATCCCAAGTGTGGTACCATGGTAATTTTATCGAGGTCTGATAAGTATCTCCAGAGATATTGAGATAAACATCTCAAAATTGGTACTGAAAATGAATAGCGCGGCATTGAAGTCGGTTCTTTTTTAGTTTTTAAACGATATTATTGTGTGAACGTATGTACCTTTTTTTTCATATCTATAGGCTAGCGTTTGACCACTATCTCACCTGTTGGTAAGTGATGATGCGGTCGAAGATGGTAAGCACGCTAGGCCTTGAATGGGAACTCTGGCTCTCAAGGATAGCTGCCGGAACACACTAGATGCTTGGCGACAGATTTCCTAACTTAAGGGTAGTAGCTGGCCAGGCGGATACTAGATAGTGTCCTACCACCATGCGGGTTGTTGGTTTCTTAACGATGTTTTTCCTTCACCGAAAGTGCCACTGTGAAAAGCGCATATACATTTTTCGATAGAAACTCGGTACTTTTGGCATCAAAGCCGACCGCTCTCCCGATTACAGAACAGAGATAGAATGATAATGATAATTCAAAATATGATTAAAATTTGTGCTTAGTTACATCTAATAACATTTAAATAAATCATATAAATAATTATTATTCTACATAAAAGGCATAATTTATCGCTTTGAATAAAAAAGAACAAAAGTAATGATCCATTCAGCTTTCATACAAGAATCGTTGACGTCAGACTACTAAAATAAATTAGTTACTGTACGACCCTTCCTTAAGACGACGAATGGAGAGGTGTTTAACAATATAGGTACTGAAACAAACATCAACTTTTGTTGGGTGTGAGCAAAGACCGAAGTACGTAGTATTATTATCTTTTCTATGACCGAAGTCTATTAGAGTGCAACATAAAAGAGTAGAAATCACTCAATCACAGGCATCACCAATAAAACTGGCCAAGTGCGAGTCAGACTTTTGTCCCGCACACGGAGGGTTCCGAACGCCATCTAACGAATATCTAACGAACTTCAAACACCTACTAAGTAAACGTTAACACAAAGGTAGAATAGTATTATATAGTAGTAATAGTAATAGTAGTAATAGTAATTGTAGTAATTTATATTATTAAATATCTGGTTGACCGAGCTTTGCTCGGTATTTTTTGCCACTTAAACAGACAAATATGACTCTTCCCGTCATCTATTGACGAATAATAATACTTTTTTTTTATTGAGAGCAACTAACTGCTTTGCTGACACAGTACTTCTACTCGCCAATAGATGCCGGGAAGAGTCATATTTTAAGTTGATTATCAATAAAGTTGATTATTGAAAACACGAATAAAACAACATTTTCTGAAAATGACTCCTAGCTAGATCGATTTATCGCCCCCGAAATCGCCTGTAGGTATACTAAATTTTATTTAATCGTTGGAGCCGCTTCCGATATTCAGATTAAGGTAAAGACGATAGCGCCATCTTTGATGCTAGATAGGTGGCGCTGCGCTATCGTAAAAAACTTTTTTAAAACTTTTCTTTAATTTTTATCTTTGTTCTGTTCTTAGTATTTGTTGTTATAGCGGCAACAGAAATACATCATCTGTGAAAATTTCAACCGTCTAACTATCACGGTTCATGAGATACAGCCTGGTGACAGACAGACAGACAGACAGACGGACAGCGGAGTCTCAATAATAGGGTTCCGTTGGTACCCTTTGGGTTCGGAACCCTAAAAATTAGTATTTATTGTGCGACTACTGAATTTTGATACTTGTTTTCACTCATTGAATAATGCAAGTAAGAAATAAGCATATAAATAAATAAAGAAGAATTTGAATAGAAATAATATATATATATATATAAAAATTATGTAGATACTATAAAATTTATATAGGTACTGATAGGTTTCCATTTAAATAAAAATTCATGTCATATTTGCAAAAATAATACAATCATCAAAAACGTTTGTTTCTAACTAACTGTGTTGCTACATACAAGATACAAAAGCAATAGTGGCGCCCTCATTTATTGTCAACTCTTTTATGTCGCACTGTACCTGGTGTAACATACGCGGGGGCATTATTCGATGTTGGGCCCCGTTGGCGTAATGAATAAATGGCTTGGCTTCTAAGCGAGAGGTCACCGGTTAAATCCTAGCACAGGTGTTCGTGCGTAGGTGGTAGGTGCGTCATTATATCGACGTCTCGCCTGACTTGCTACTAAACAGTAGTTTACCATCAAGGAAAAATCTGCCGCCCCAACTTACCGGCATTCCGGCAGCACACAGCCCTTGAGAGTCATTTAATTCTAGGCCTAGCGTGTTTACCATCTTAGGCCACATCTTAGACATCATCGCTTACCACCAGGTGAGATAGTGGTCAAACGCTAGCTTGAAATTAT
The DNA here is from genome assembly GCA_954871355.1 of Cabera pusaria. Lineage (NCBI taxonomy): Eukaryota > Metazoa > Arthropoda > Insecta > Lepidoptera > Geometridae > Cabera > Cabera pusaria. The sequence continues at coordinate 1,362,145 of OX940886.1, read as the reverse complement.
AGATATACTAGCTGTGCCCCGCGACTTCGCCCGCGTTAAAAAGTATCCTGTAGCCTACCTAATCCATTGTACCGGCTATCCCTGTGCAAAATTTCAGCTAAATCGGTCCATTTGATCGTGAAGAAGTCCCAAACAAACAAATAAACAAATTGACTTTCGAATTTATAATATTGGCGTTTACTTTCACAACCTATGTACATTAATATAATTGATAAAACTAGGTTACCTAAAACTATAATTATATACATTTGCGGAAAATCGTTGTCAATATATTGATATTTCCTTCTATTCAGACATAATGACTGTATCTATGTACCTTACAAATAGGTACCTATGTATATAAGCTATGATTACATTGTAAATATAGCTCATTTACCTCTGTTTTTACCATGCTATGAGGATAAATTCCCCCAAATTGTTCACAAATGATCTAGAGGATATGTTCAAAACGCTGAACTGGAAAGGACGGGGCATAAATGTCAATGGCAATTACCTCTCACACTTGAGATTTGCGGACGACATCGTCATCATGGCTGAAACCGTGCAGGACCTGCAATACATGCTGACCACCCTCGCTGATTCTTCTGCACGCATCGGTCTCCGGATGAACTTGGATAAGACCAAGATCATGTTCAACGAACATGTTATTCCGGAACCGATTGCCTTAAATGAAGTCCCTCTCGAAGTTGTTGACGAATATGTCTACCTTGGGCAAATCTTGCAATTGGGCAGAAACAACTTCGAGAAGGAAGCTCGCAGAAGGATACAGCTTGGATGGGCAGCATTCGGAAAACTTCGTCAAGTCTTTACATCGCCTAAACCACAAATCCTGAAGACGAAAGTCTTTAACGAGTGCGTCCTGCCTGTCATTACTTACGGAGCCGACACGTGGACACTGACAGTGCGACTTGTTCATCAATTCAAAGTCGCTCAGCGAGCTATGGAGAGGGCTATGCTCGGAGTTTCTCTGAAGGATCGAATTCGAAACGAAGTCATCCGTCAGAGAACCAAAGTAATCGACATAGCTCAGAGGATTAGCAAGCTGAAATGGCAGTGGGCCGGTCACATGTGTCGCAGAACCGATAACCGTTGGGGTAAACGAGTTCTAGAGTGGAGACCACGGCTCGGCAAACGTAGTGTGGGACGCCCTCCAACTAGATGGAGCGATGATATACGCAAGTTGGCTGGCAACGAATAGCTGAACATCGAGCTCAGTGGCGTGGGAGAGGCCTATGTCCAGCAGTGGACGGAAATTGGCTGATAATGATAATGATGATGAGGACAAATAGATATACTTAATACGTTAATTTCAATATAATGAGGTCACCGCTATTTTTCAGATCGATTGTATATCTATGTATATCTATCGCAATGAGTCTGGAAAATAGATGCAATCTGATATACCTTTTTACACGTGTTTTCCGACTGTTACTTCATGGCATAACGCAATCACTTATCAAATTATATTTATAATGATGTATTACTATAATAGATATAGACTTATTTAAATAAAACATTAAATTAAAAAATCAAAAAACCCGACTGCGCAAAAAGTGAAGTGTTAAAAAACGAACTGAAAAGAAAAAAACAAGTAAGTCTAGTAGTTTAGACTTCTGTTTAGGGATATCAAAAAACTATACCATTTAAATTCTTTCTCGGTCGATACACTCATATAATAAATTATACTTTGTTATATGGAATGTAGAGACTTTAACAGTCGGGACACATTAATGGCTTAACGAATGGAGATTAATGTGTCCCGACTGTTAAAGTCTCTGTATTCCACATATTTTACATTTTAAGACCTTTATAAACAGTTTTCACAATAAATTAATTCCTATTCTATTCTAATAGAACTTAGGTATGAGTACTACGATGAGGTACACTTTAGATAGATATAGGATAATAGTAATAATAAATTCACAATATGAATGTATACCTACTAGTTAGCAAAAAACTAATCGGAAAATTTATTTTAGAAACTAGAAGCTGTTCTATCCAAATATCTGTAAATAAATCCCAAGAAGTAGTCTCTTATCCTGTATTATGTTGTCCAACATACTCGTACATTTTGGGAGATATTTTTTTTTTAATAAAATCTTTGTTATTATATCATCTATGACGAAAATATATTTAAAAAATCAGCAAAATCGGTCGAGTTTCTCTAGTGATTCACGCTTATCAACAAATTGCATTTAATTCTTATTTACATATTATTACCATAGACCTAGGATTCACCTAGTTCTGTGATTTTACATAAAAAATCGATGAGAAAAATGACGCCCTCAGAATTTTCCACATTGTATAAGATAAATACACAGGTATACTCAGAAAAATGTTTTAGTCAATAATCTAACTATACCTTACATTATTGACTGAAACGTTTTTCTGAGTCAAGTACCTTAGAATCTAAAGAATATGACTTTAGATTCTAAGGTACTTATATGACTTCTACTATTATTTATTCTGTGATATCAAACATAACCTGAAAATTCGTTCAACCATTGCAAAAAAGACTTCGTAAAATACTCTAACATCGCTATTACATCCATGCAGGTTCTTACGGCGGCATGTTGTCAGCGTACTTCCGTATGAAGTACCCTCACGTGGTAGCAGGCGCGATCGCTGCATCAGCTCCCATCCACATGTTCCCCGGCATGATGGACTGCGACATGTTCAACAAGATCGTCTCTTACAGCTTCAAGCAGGCCAACGATCACTGCAGCACCAATATACGGAATTCTTGGCAAATTATCAGGTCAGGATTGCATTGGTAGTACTCAGTACTCGTATTTCTGAGCCCTATCTTCGGCTCCTTTTCCAATCACTTCCTTGGCCATGCTAGGATTTGAACCTGAAAAAGCTAGAAAGTAAACACATCTAACGGTGCGTTCGGAAAGCTATCCTTGAGAGCCATTTCCCATTTGAGGACTTTGACTACATCATCTTTTAAAAATAGTGGTAAAAACTAGCATTTGACCATTTTACGGCATTACATGCAATAAAAAAAATAAAACGGATACGTTATTGACATTACTATATTATAAGGCCTATGACAAGAGATTTGTTAAACCTTTGTTCGATGTCAAGTGGTAGGACACAATAAGGAAGCTCGACGAACTCTTGCCGACGTTTTCTTGTCCGATTTGGTCAAGGAATTATTTACTACTAAGTTTAAATTCAACACATCGTCATTCCAGAAACTTCTCAACAACCGCCAACTCTACCACCTGGTTCAAGAACAACTGGCACCTCTGCGACGGGCCCAAGAACACCTCCGATACTGACACTCTGGTTGAGTTCCTCTCCTCCATGTACACTACCCTGGCGATGGTGAACTACCCCTTCGAGTGCGACTTTCTCGTCCCCCTGCCTGCCAACCCAGTTAGAGTCGTCTGCCAGCATCTTAACGACACTATGGATGGAATGAAACTGATGGAGGTAAAATGTCAATGTTATGTCTACAATCAATTTATGAGACGAGTGTGAATGGACCAACAAGTAGAAACCGACCTAGGCGAACTTATCACAACCAGATCGGAGACGTTTTAAGGAAAGGCCAAATCAAAATACCTATAACCGTTGAGCATGTATGAAGGCGCTTATGAAAGTGGAAGAAGCGAAAGACGTGTGTCAGGATCGTAGCATGTGGAAAGAAGTAGTCTCTGCCTACCACAACGGGGAAAAGGCGTGTTTGTATGTATGTATGTCTACAGACCTAGGATTCAACGTAGTTAATCTTAGGTCTGTGGTTATGTCACTAGCCCTGCCCAACAGCTTCGACCGTCATATTCTACCGTATTGTTGGGTATATTTGTTCTAATTTCAGCCAAATCAGCCGAACCGTTTATATTACTGTGAGATTAGGGATCAACCTGCGAACCAGCGATAATAAGCTGGAAAAACGTATGCATCTTGTGTATGTGTGTGTCTGTCTGTGGTATCGTAGCGCCCAAACGGATGGACCGATTTTGATTTAGTTTTTTTTTAAATAGGTGTCTTAATCCGTTCAGCTGTTTAAAGACAGAGCATTTTTCTAGATGATGACGCTATGAAATAAAATTTAATAGTTCTGACACGGTAATTAATAATTCGATATTCGGTATATTCTGACTTAATATTGTAAGATATTAGTAGGTTTGACCTGATGCTGGGACATCTCTTTCCTGGAATCTGCAGAACTCAACTCCTCTCCAACTGACAGTAGAGATGTCGAGTGTTGGCTTATCAGATGAACAGATTATGAATAGATCGGTCGGGGGTGGCTTATCAGATGAACAGATTATGAATAGATCGGTCGGGGGTGGCTTATCAGATGAACAGATTATGAATAGATCGGTCGGGAGTGGCTTATCAGATGAACAGATTATGAAAAGATCGGTCGGGGGTGGCTTATCAGATGAACAGATTATGAATAGATCGGTCGGGGGGTGGCTTAACATTTTGAATTTAAGTATTATATGAGTACGTAAATACCGTCGCACAAAAGATAATTTTGTTTATTTTTCAGGGCATCGGGAAAGTGATCGATGTGTTCATAGATTACAACCGTAAGAAGAAGTGCGTGGACTTCCGGGAAGGTGACGATTACGGCAACTTGGATGCTTCAGGATGGGACTACCAGGTAGATCAACTAGAACACATTTAATCGCCTTCTTAATAGGGTATTTTACTTACGTAGTTTAATTATTATATAACCTGTGATTTTACTCCGACTCCCATATACATAAAAATCCCATCAAACACTCGATACACTTCGATAGGAAGAATAAGCTTTGTTGTCGCCTTCGCTGACAAAAAAATAATTAAATCTATGTTTCCAAGTTCTGTAGATAGGTAATCTGACATTTTTGCAAGAATAGATTGCCTGCCTATTCGTATTACAAACAATTTGGAAATCAATCCATTTATAACATAACTTATTTTTTGAGTCTGGCGATGATTGTTTGTCTAACCAACATTTTATTTGAATGATTATATATTTTGGTTCGATATTTCGACAAAACTGTATTAAACTCACCTATTGTACTTGCAGGCGTGTACAGAGATGGTGATGCCGATGTGTTCGAACGGCAAGACCGACATGTTCGAGTATCAGCCGTGGAACTTCACGCAATTCGCCCAGGCCTGCCACAAGAAGTACAACGTGTACCCGCGGGAAAACGACGCCCGAATCAACTACGGCGGGAATCTATTGAAGGCAGCTTCCAATATCGTCTTCAGTAATGGACTGCTGGATCCTTGGACTGCAGGTGAGAATTCTTTGTGAGGTGTTTATCTAACAAACAAATACTGACAGATTTTTGAAGTTATACTTCTTTTGGCGCGATAGAGAAAAATGATGAGAGTGAATTTTTACGATGCGCGCGCACACCGACACCTAAATTTAACAACGTGAGTCGTGAAGTTAGTACTAGGTGGTACGATGCGCGCGCAGACCGCCACCTAAATTCTACACCGTGAAGTTAGTTCTAGGTAGCATGACTATGTTCAAGTTGTATATGTCATTTCGTAAGAACGTCGTTTTTAGGGTTCCGAGCCCAAAGGGTACCAACGGAACCCTATTACTGAGACTCCGCTGTCCGTCTGTCTGTCTGTCTGTCTGTCTGTCTGTCTGTCTGTCTGTCTGTCTGTCTGTCTGTCTGTCTGTCCGTCTGTCACCAGGCTGCATCTCATGAACCGTGATAGTTAGACGATTGAAATTTTCACAGATGATGTATTTCTGTTGCCGCTATAACAACAAATACTAAAAACAGATCAAAGTTAAGAATTAAAGGGGGTCCCCATACAAAAAAACGTGTTTTTACTATAGCGCCATCTATGTACGATTATTTACCAGTGTTTCTCAATCTTTTTCATGACGCGACGCGACCCCCTTAGTGTGAAAAAAAATCGACCTACTTGCACTGTTTATAATTTGTATTTTGTTATATTTCTAGCTTCTACCCGCGGTTTCGTTCGTGTGGCCTACAGGAAATAAATTACATATTTTCGTTTTAACCAAAAATTATAAGCACTCTCAGTCGAAATACCTACTTTACTCACTCTTTAATTAATATTTTCTTTAAAAGTATTTTTTCCTTTACTGAGACTTCGCGACTCCCTTATAGAGGCTTTGCGACCCCCCAGGGGTTCGCGAGTGGCGCGACCCACACGTTGAAAAACACTGGTTTTTTGTGTTAACTAGAGATGCGCTGAATATTCGTTTGGTATTCGGTATTCAGCGTATTCGGCATCTTTTCCATTATTTGTATTCTGCCAAATTATTCGGTTTTGTTGCCAAATATATTCGAGCATTTCTATTTTCTTGGCTCATGTAGCCAAGGTGTAGAACTAAAAGACAAAACTTCTTATATAAGACTTAACATAAGTCTTATATAAGAAGTTTTGTCTTTTGTTGTTATTATAAGTCAAAGAAAACATATTTACTTCTTAACCTATAGTTAGTAGGTATAGTCAACATTTTTTTTAAGCCTTAAATCAACATTTAATTTAAATCTCGCAACAATATTTATTTTATAAACTTAAAATCAACATTTTTATAAACCTCAATTAAATCCATCCATGTTCCTAATCTAACCAGCAGCGGCACGTAGCGCACATGCTAGGACTTGTTTACGCAGCAAAACAATGTAATGGTAAACCGAATAATTCAGCCGAATATCTGTTTCGGTAAAGGTTAAACCGAATAATATTCGGTATTCGTTAATTCGGTGAAACCACTATACGGCGCATCTCTAGTGTTAACGTTAACTTCGTTGGCGTTAGAAGTTCGTTAGACATTCGTTAGATGGCGTTGTAGTAAATAAGCATGTTTAGTATTGACACGGTATTTATATTATCGATGTACTTTGTACTTTATTTTTCCGCCAAATTTTGTTTAATCGGAACCCTACTTGTGCGGGTCCGACTCGCACTTGGCCAGTTTTTTAGATCCTGGATAGTCAAGTGTTTTTTTTTAACTCTCAAATTAGATATTACTTAAAATGCAAAGAAAAATTTATGAAAAATAACTCGGTGTACTAAATAGAGCCAAAAAGTACTTCACCCCGAGCCAGCGTCTGTTGCTATATAAGGCGCAGGTTCGGCCACATATGGAGTACTGTTCTCGTCTATGGAGTGGTGCACCGAAATATCAATTGCAACCACTTGACTCCCTCCAGAGAAGAGCCGTTAGACTTGTTGACGACCCAACTGATAAATTTGAACCTTTGAGTCTTCGTCGCGAAGTTGGTTCTCTTAGCCTATTCTATAGGTACTATCACGGGGAATGTCGTCGCGTTGCGTCGCGTCTCGGTGACAACTGACCCTAAGACTTCCATATCCTCAGGTGGCATCTTAAACAGCGTGAGCAATTCAGTGCAGGCTATAGCCATAGCTTATGCAGCTCACCACCTCGACCTGATGGCCAGCAACCCTGCCGACCCTGAGTCTGTCACCATGGCAAGAAACATCCACAAGCAAAACATTAACTTGTGGATCAACCAGTTCGCAGAGAAAAAACGTAGAAACTAAATATTTGTCTAGATTGTAAGGAAATTGTACCAAAATGTAAATAGCTTTGAATAAATAAATCTTGTTTTATATTTCAATGTTTTTGTTGTGTAAAATAAGAAATACTAATCGACATCAGTCAAGTTTTTTATCAACGTTTACTTATAGCAATCCGTCCTCCGTACATCAAGCTGGAACTCGGCTAGTCGATTACTGTCTTTGTGTGGTGAGTGGTTTGAGCCACGCCCAGAGTACCTACCACCAGTAACTAGTACCTATTTAAACCAGCCAGAAATCACGTGATCGAGGTAATTTTAGGTCTTTGCTGTCGAACTGGCTGTCGTCAACATTATGCCAGAACTAGGCAAATCGATCGGCGACATGTCTTTCTACAGTCAATGATGTAAGCCGCGACCAAAGCCTATAGGCTTTGGTCGCCACCAGTTATAGTAAAATCAGTAATAAGAGACCTGTGGTCCTCTCTTTAGAACATCCCAGATATACCGTACCTAGTAGGTAGGTACCTCTGTGAAAAATAAAGAGGTAAGTAATATTATTATTTCTCTACGACAATGAGTAATTAATGGACTATTTTTTTTTTAATGACGACAACAGGACAAGCACGACGCTCGCTTGATGGTACGCGATGACGTCTACCTATTACAGATACAGCTGCATGTCACTGTACTGCGCCTGTTATCTTGAGACATAAAGATGTTGTCTCACATGCCCTGTAATGTCACTGGACACCTTGCCATTTCAACCGAAAAACATTCCTATTTCACGGCTGAAAATTAATTGGCATAGTGGTGGTACCGCCTCAGGCGAACTAGCAAAGTCCTACCACTACAACTGCTCTGTCTCTCTCTACTCTGGAGAACATGGAGAATAGACTAGTAGTGAAGAACCTAGTGACTAGTGAACCGTGCTATGTGAAGATAAAATCCATAGATCCCATAGGTACCTATTGGCTTGAAGCGAGGCTACACTTGGTCGGAATCAGCAGACACTATTTATCTACGAATTAAATTTATTCGTAGAGTTCAGTCATATGCGGTGCGGTCGTACAAAGAAATCAAATATTGGGACACATAAGATAGAAGATATATACTTATACTATAGCGAGCAAAGCTTAAAATTAATAATATCGTTTAAAAACTAAAAAACAACCGACTTCAATGCCGCGCTATTCATTTTCAGTACCAATTTTGAGATGTTTATCTCAATATCTCTGGAGATACTTATCATACCTCGATAAAATTACCATGGTACCACACTTGGGATATCTCCTTTCGAACAAAAAAAGAATAATCGAAATCGGTTCATAAACGACGAAGTTAGCCGCGAACAAACATAAAAAAAAAAAAAAAAATATATATATACGGTCGAATTGAGAAACCTCCTCCTTTTTTTGAAGTCGGTTAAAAAGTATTTTAGTTTGTTCGCTGATTAGCTAAAATGGCAAGATATAGCGAATTCTTATATTAGTGGTTTATATAATTTTTGACAGCTAAAGAAAATAGGACTGTTAGTGTTTTTTATCTCAAATTATCATAAAAAAGGCAGACAGAGTCGTGCCCAACACCCAAGTGGACGCAAGTTCAGTAATACTAAATGCTTGAGTAATACGCTTCTGCGCTCAGTTTGCTCCCAAGCGGCAGCAGGGTCGGACGCTTCCGTGCAGTATTATTTCGCAGCGTACCTTACGTAGTAATCATGCCGTATCGACTATGCCGGACTGAGCGCGGAAACTTATTATCAAAAATTTAGTATTACTGAACTTGCGGTCACTCGGGTGTTTGGCACAACTCTGTCTGCCTTTTTTATGATAGTCTGAGTTTTTTATATACGCGTTTCGTTTATTTTAACTTTACAAAGCGTGATGAAAGAAATAAATAAACTGTCTATACTTATTTGCATTATGGGATCTTGATACAGCTACATAGCTGTGTTTTTTTCCGCAAACATGCTAGCACAGATGTTAGTATGGTAGTTTTGAACGAGGCGGGACTGCGGGAGTCATTATATGTACCCGTGCCCGTGATGTACCTAATAAATAATAAATTAACTACAACATTTAACAGAAATACAATATAGAACTGGCAACTTCATTTTGCCTAAACTGTCAAGTTGTCAAACACGTCCAAATATCATTGTCAATAATTCTTAAAAAACGTAAACATCGTTTGTTTGTAGTAGAATACCTAAAATAGAAAACCATACAAAACTAAAAATCGCGTTTTATAGTTTCATAAGTGTTAATAATACAATGGTAACTACTTGCAAGTACTGCAATGAGCCGGAAGACAAACAAACCCGGCCGGGACTAATCTGCGAAAGCTGCATCTGTTTTGTGCACTTAACCTGCTTGCGGCGTCCCGGAACGCCCGGGGACTTCGCCTGCGATGTCTTCTTCGAGTTTACTTGTGAGGACTGCGCTACAGATAATAAGGAATCATTCGTGCGATATAAATTTCCTTGGTAAGTGAATATAGCTGTACCTACAAGTGAGTCGAAACATTAATGTAGAATGATAAGAGTATTGTCAGCTTTTATTCAAAATTAGCACAAATTCTTCTTGTTATTATTGAAATATTTAATCCACTGATATGCATAAAATGATGTCAGGACTATAAATCTTCATCACTGTTTTGAACATTTCTGAAATCAACATGTAACTCAATAACTTGCCAGCATGAGGAACATGTGTTAAGCGCTACTCCTGCAAAAAAACACGTCTATAATGTGTCAGACTAATTGGATATCCTAACAAGTTACTGCAAAGCTGTTCTAAACAAATATATGTTCATACAATAATTTTTATAAAGAACATAATAAGCGGCAATAGCCCAAAGGCTAAGGTGTCCGCCTGGCGACTGAGCGGTCGTGAGGTTGATCCCACCCATTGGACTATTGACGTGAACCTGCTCCAGGCATGAGCATATTTAGCTTATTTATGCAGTGCAAACATCTCTCGTCGGATTTGAAAACTGTAATTCTTTCTGATTCTGATTTCTTCCGAATGATTAACTTTCGAAATAAGTAGTCATAGATGGCGCCACCAATGCATAATTGGGTAAAAAAATGCAATCCACTAATATCGTTATATGGATGGATCGAACCAAGACTTAATTGTCAGAGCACCTGGACGTGTAATCCGGGGAGTGCGGGTTCAAGTCCCATCGGTACGATGAAATTTTGGATTGAGCTTAACAATTAACAAAAGTATAAGTGTGAAACACTTTAAGAAACATAATATATTAAGCTTAGTTGGAGGGGTTAACAAGACTACTAGTAATTTGCAACGCACCATGCTAGTAAACTTTAAAATGAATATTTAAAAAATGTTGGATGTTCCAGGGTGAATGTGATCTACCTGACCTTGAACCACCTATGTACTCAGTCATACGGTATCAGCCACCATGGGTACTTTCATTACAAGACACACATCTGCTCCTTCATCGACAGATATTGGCAGGCACTGTTTGGAGCTTCTAAGTAAGTACACATTATCTTAATAATTGTTCAGTATGTTTGTAAGGCTTAAGATTATATGAATAAAATTCCAACTTGGCCATGTGTTGTTATACTGGCAACAATTTATAAGACACCATTGTACTTTGCCACAATCCCTAGTTTCCTTCAGTTGCTTCACAAGTTAAATGTATGCTATGCAGCGCACATTTTCAATTTGTTTTTTAGAGTTCTGTACCTTAAAAGGAAAAAAAGGTACCCTTATAGGATCACTTTGTTGTCCGTCTGTCACAACCCTTTTTCTCAGGAATGTGTAGAAATATCAAATTGAAACTATATCGAATACTCTGGTCTATGACTTGTATAGCCTGATGACTTAGCTATAAAGCCGTATATATGTAAATAATAAAGAATGGGGAAACATGTAGCATAGACACAACTAGCAGGCTAGGAATCCATATATTTTGGACTAATAACATTCACTAGGTCAAATAATTTATTTAAAAAATAAAACAACTACAAGTAACATTAAAATCTTATTGCACTGTTAAAAAATATTTAGACAACACAACAATATTATTATTCATTTCCATTATATCCTGCTCCTTTTTTCAGCCTCTCTCAATTAGTTTTATAATTTTGCATGTACCTAACAGGGTCCATAATAATCTCATGTACCTAGTTTTATGAACCATTTGTACAACATTTTATGGAAGCAATAAAGTAGTGAGATTGACTTGGTAAAAAGTTGTTTAATATATGTTATTGTATATTTCAGCAAACAGAAGAAGAACTGGGTGGGAACGATAGCGGGTGTGCTGTCGGTGTACAACAAGCTGCTGTTCAAGTCGGGCTCCGTGGCTCTCGGGGAGGCGGGCTGGTGGCGACTACTGCATCACTTCTCACCCGCTGTCGCTGCTCATATTAGTAATATAGGGATTATTTTTAACTGATATCTCCCTAATAGACTTATCGCGCTAAAACATAATTTTATTTACCTCGACGTTTCAATCAAGTTACTCTGGCCGTGGTCACGAGAAGACTGAAGTTGTGGGGTATCAGCATTGTTATGATTGAGAGTAGTTTGAAACTACCCTCATTTAATTTTTATTGGAGTATGCGACACACAATACAATGTGTCGCAATGGCAACTCCGATCAAGATAAAATGTCCAATATAAGTCCTGTATTACAATATAATTATGTGTGTAAATTGCAAAAGTTTAAAAATTACTGATATCTCCCTATATAAACACCCAGACTAATATTATAAAAAGTATTATTTAAAAAAACCTTTTTAAACACAAGCTTTTACATAACCTAGGACCAGATTAAGTCAAGACAAATCCAACGAGCCCAAACGCAACGGGTATAACGTGTGTTTAGGAGTTCTGTAACGAGGTATTTCGACTCGTTACATATTTTTCGTTTGGAAGCACATTTCAGCTTCTAAGACTGACAAAATTACCTTTTGGTTTTAAATAATTTAGAACATTTTCGTATTTAGCCATTTTTAGTCGATTTTAAATAATCGAGTTATTACTTGGTCTGTGGATCATTCCATATCCTATAGACAATCTTTCAAAAAAAAATGACTTTGACATCTGTCAATTCTCGATCGGAGACGTCACTTTTTCTTGTCCCTGGGGCCTACGAAGAGCTAAACTTTTTGTATTTTTTCTTAATCAGATTTTACAAGATTAATCCATCTTGTTAATTAAATTTGCGATGATACTCGGCGTGCTTATGGCGTAGTGCCATATGATAACGTCGTGATTTTGCGGTGAGTCAATTTTTGATAACCTAAAATGTTTCGCGTCATCCTTCATGGCGACAAATATATTTACAATCGGATTTTTGGTTACAGCCTTTGGCGCTGTTTGTTTGGACGACTGTCGTCTACTGTTTGTGCGACGATGGGTGTCGTCAACTGTTTGTTCGACGCTGGAAGACGTCGTTAGTTTGAGGTGTTTGTGCGACGCACACCGTTTGGATGTCGTCGTAGTTTTGAGCTGTTGGTGCGACGATGAATGACGTCTGTTTAGAGTGGAGTGCTCAGACGCCCCCGGACGCTGCAGCTAAGCCAATTTCATTATAACTCTTTTTATTACCCTTAAAACTTTAATTTCATATTAGCAAGATGCAAGAAAGACAATAACCAAATTTCAGTAGTAAAATGTAAAATAAATTAACCTAAAAAGTAACGAAAACCGAATGGTATTTATAGTCAAATGTTTAGACATAGTATTCCGGCTTTAACTAAATAATGTGTATCTCATTCTGGAGGTAAGGGACGTTTTGAAGTATTAAAATTTGTCATACAATCCCAAACCGTGTTATCATTTGCCTGTCCCCCGGTCCGAGATTAAAAGTCTCAATGACACCGCTGATTTATCCTGGTAAGTTTTAGATCTTGGTAGAACAAGGGCGCTCGATATTCATAAATACTGTCTACCTAACATTAATTTTTAGCTTTTTATACTCTATAACCTTCATGTTACAACCAGTAACGTATATATTTTTATAACACAAATTTTTTTATTACAATTAGCGCGAGAACAGGGACCGGAGTTACCTCCACATACATAATCTTTCTTGCATCTTATTTTTGTTTTTCTTGTCACAATTTAGTGCAATTTTTTGTTATTTTTAGCATTTTTACTTTGTTTTGTGTACTTTGAAAACACAATTGTAACTTTGTTTACAACTTTTTTTGTATTTTAACAAAACTAATTAACATACAATGTTCTTTATATGTCTTATATACTGGATAGACTAATCTAAGTGTGTACTTATTATATAATAACATTTGAGATATGCGTTGTTTACATTTTGTAAGGAACTGACCTTGACCACATTGAAAGTGCTAAGTTTTGTTTGAATTGATATAACTTTGTCTTATATAAAGTTATAACGTTTGTTTACTGTTGAGAAGCATTAAACTACATTCATATTAGAAAATACTAGCTTATTAACATAATTATTAACTAGTTTATTGATTTTACTTTTCACAAATAGATATAACCTTAGCCGTTGTTAATAATCTTGAAAATTAAGATAAATTGTGAATCTTTTTTGCATCTTACATACTTCACAATTTGAATGTTTCTTTGTACATTCAAATTTCTTAACATACTTTTGAACATTATTAAATATTAACATAAACTTTAAAACATAATAACTTAAACCGGTTTTAACAAAAAATCTTATAAACTTTGATGAGTTTTAACTATTCTTTGAATTTTTAGTTGGTTGTTTGTCTTTGTTTCTTTAATATTTTTGATTATTCATCATGACTGACAAACAGGTTCAATTTCCACCCTTGTTGGAAGAGAATTTACCTGGTACTTCTAGGGATGTTATTTCTAATCCGGCGTTGGATAATTTAGTTATGCAGAATGCAACAGAGGTAGAGGTTGTTGACCCTTTCTTACCTAACTTGGGTCATAGTAGCTTGCATAATTTTACACCTTTACCTTCGTTTAACTCGATGAATGTTCAACTCAATGAACAATTGAAAAAGCATTTGCCTTCAACAAATAAACTTCCTGATTTGAAGCGTAGTAAGATATCTTTTGATGGGAAAACTTGTGTTAGAGACTTTATCACTTCGGTTGAGGAATATTTTTTGTATAAAAACTTTGATGAAAACTTTTTAGTCGGTTCTTTTTCTGATCTGCTCACTGGAACAGCAACGAAATGGTTCCGTAGTATTCGAATTAGGGTTTCTTCGTGGACAACACTTAAAACTGAATTGTTGAACAGATTCGACAAACCTGAATTTGATTATCATTTGGAGTATGAAATGAGAACTCGCAAACAACGGAGTAATGAGTCACTTCCTGATTTCATTACTGAGATTTTAGATATGTCTAGCAGATTAGCTAATCCAATTTTTGAGAATGTTTTGATAACTATAATTAAACACAACATGTTACCTATTTACACACCGTTTTTATTTGGAAAATCAATAGACACTATTGAACAGTTTATCCGAATTAGTAAGGAATTAGAGATTTTAGTTAACCGAAAACCTGTAAAGGAAATTAAACAAAACTTTCATGCGGTTGAAACCAAACTTTCTTGTTTGAAGTGTAAGTCGACTGACCACACTTATAAAGAGTGTACAGAGATTCTTGGACCTGTGTGCTTTAAATGTCATAAACGAGGCGTTTTGACAAAGAACTGTGATACTTGTCATTCTGACAATATTAAAAATAATAATAATTCAAAAAACTTGTAAGGCATCGGGCCCAAGTTTTTAAAAAAAACTTCAGGTGCTCCGATATCTAATTATAAACCTGATGATGATACGTGTAAGAGAGAATTTTCAGAATGGCTTGACTATTTAAAAACATTTTTTTCTGTTCATAAAGCAGCTCCTATACTTTTTACTAAACAAAATGATACTAGACCATTTTTAAAATTTACCATTTATAATGAAACTTTTTCTGGATTGCTAGACAGTGGTTCAAATAGCTGTGTTTTAGGTAATAACCAACACTTGCATTTTTCTAAACTAGGATTTCAAATTAAACCTATTGATGCCTCCGCTTGTACTGCTGACGGTTCATCAAGAAAAGTTATCGGTTCTATGCGATTACCGGTTAACGTTGACAATGTTTGTAAACTTGTAGAATTTTTGATAATACCCTCTTTTGATCCACCTATTATATTGGGATTTGATTTTTGGTTGAAATTTAACTTAGCTAAAGACTTGTGGAAAAATATTGAATATGTTCACAATAATAAAATTCAAGTGAACGCTGTTACTTCTACAGTTCATTTAACTCCTTCTGAGAAACAACAATTAGATGAAACCATTGCTTTGTTTGAAGATATTTCTTATGAGAAAAAAGGTTTAGGCCTTACCACCCTTGTGGAACATAAAATTAACGTTACTGGCGACCCTTTTAAAAGTAGATATTGGCCGTTGAGTCCTGCTAAACAAAAAGAACTTTATGATGAAGTGGAAGTTTTATTAAAGGAAGGAATTATAGAACCTTCAAAATCTCCTTGGTGTTCCCCTGTATTAGCCGTCGATAAAAAAGATGGTGGAACCAGATTATGTTTAGATTCGAGACGATTAAATTCAATAACTGTTAAAGATTCTTATCCTTTGCCGTACCCTTCTAGGATATTAGACAGCCTTCGTGGGGCTAAATTCATATCTACCATAGATCTTTCTAAAGCATTTCTGCAAATTAAACTTGAAGAGTCCTCTCGTGAAAAGACTGCTTTTGTAGTTCCTGGAAAAAACTTGTACCATTTTGTTCGGATGCCTTTTGGAATCACCAACGCACCGGCAGAGTTACAACGCTTGGTTGATAAACTCTTTGGACCTGAATTTGACAATGTCCTGTTTAAATATTTAGATGATTTGATTTTAGTAAATGATAATTTTCAAAATCATATAGAGTACCTTAAAAAAGTCCATGAAATACTTAAAAACTCAGGCTTAACAGTAAATCTTAAAAAATGTGAATTTTGCAAAGAAAGACTCCGTTATCTTGGTTATATTGTAGACAGTCAAGGCCTACATACTGATCCGTCTAAATTAGAAATTATAGAAAACTTTCCACGACCAGAGTCCGTAAAACAACTTAGAAGCTTTTTAGGATTATGTTCATATTATCGACGTTTCATTTGTAAATTCGCTGATATTGCCTCCCCTTTAACTAAATTAACTTCCGGAAGTAAAAAGATAAAACATACTTTTGTTTGGAATGAAGAAGCTGAAGAAGCCTTCATTAATTTAAAAAATGCCTTAATAACTACCCCTGTTTTACAGTGTCCTGATTTTGAAAAACCTTTCTTTTTACATTGCGATGCTAGTTCTGTAGGAATTGGTAGTGTTCTGAGTCAAGAAGACGAAAATAATGAACAACATCCAATTGCTTATTATTCAAGATCTTTAAATAAATGTGAAAGAAATTATAGTACCACTGAACGTGAACTTTTGGCAGTTTTAGATTCAATTGAACATTTTAGACCTTATGTCGAAGGAATGAAATTCACAGTCGTGACAGATCATGCTAGTCTTAAGTGGCTTTTAAAACTTAATAACCCTAGTGGACGCTTAGCTCGATGGGCTGCACGTATTTCTCAATTTACTTTTGATATTGTTCATAAAAAAGGATCTTTACATCAAGTTCCTGACGCTTTATCTAGAATCAATATAACTTCAATATTAGTTTCCGCTATAAATATTGTCTCACCAGATGAAGATATAGAAGACCTTTGGTATAGAAAAGTCTTTATAAATTGTCAAAAATACCCTTCTAGAATGAAAAACCTTCGAGTAGAAGATAATACTTTATATCGTTACTGTAAAAATAAATTTGACCCTAATAGTCGTTTAAATTGGAAAATTGTTATACCTAAAGAACATGTTTTAGATACTATTCGTTCTAATCATGATGATATTAATTCTGGACACTTTGGAATACATAAAACTCTTAATAAAATAAAACAACATTATTATTGGAAAGGAATGTTCGGAGACGTTCAAAGATATATTTCTTCTTGCGACATTTGTAAAGCTTATAAACATTCAATTTCTGCTCCTGCTGGTAAGATGGTTAACCCTAAGAAAGTTGATCAACCTATGGTAATGTTATCCGTTGATATTATTGGGATTTTACCTAAATCTTATTCTGGACATAGATTCATTCTTTCAATTGTAGATGTTTTTACTAAATATTGTTGGATATTTCCTATGATAAATGCTACTTCTAAAGTAATTTGTAAAATCTTTGAAAAAGAAATATTTCTTAAATTTGGTGTACCTAAAATGTTAGTGGCCGACAACGGACCCCAATTTATATCTAAACATTTTGTAGATTTCTTAAAAAATTTCAACATAACTAAAATATTTTATAATGCACTATACACTCCACAGAATAATCCAGTAGAAAGATATAATAAGACAATAGAAACATGTATTTCTTGTTTTGTTAAAAATGATCATCGAACTTGGTCAAGGTTTTTGCCTCATGTCCAATTAGCTTTAAATAGTAGTGTAAATCTTGCTACAGAGTACACTCCTAACTTTTTGATGTTCGGTAGAGAACTTATTTTTGATGCATCTTTGCACCGTTTTAGTAATTCTTTTGATAACTTAGATCAACTTGAGCTTGGTACTAGAGATACTTATGCTCACTCTTTAAATTCACTTAGTGAAGTTTTTGTTAAAGTTCAAGCTTATCTTTTGAAAGCTTATAAGCGTAATGCTCTTTATTATAATAGGGGAAGAAAAGTCATTTCTTTTGATGTCGGTGATGTAGTTTGGCGTAGAAGTTTTGTACAGTCAAATGCACCTGCATATTTTTCGGCTAAATTAGCACCTAAGTTTATTAAATGTGAAATTGTAGAGAGAATTTCTCCTAACGTTTATGTACTAAAGGAATTTAATAAAACAAGTACTGGACGTTATCATGTTAAAGATATAATTAAATATTAAAATTTTCATTTTTGGATTTAACTTTTATTTAACTCTGTTTTGATATTTTTTTGGGAAGCGCGTTGAATGTGGAAGAATGAGGTTTGATGTATGGAAGAGGACGCGCAGGATGAAAGATGATTATCTGAAAGGAAACCAACACTTTATTGAAATACAACTTTAAATATACTAAACCTAACTTAGGTCTATTTTTGATACCTTCATCTTATTTTTGGAACTTTTATCCTACTTTTGAACTTTTACCCAACTTTAAAAACTACATCTAACGATTATATTTTCTTTTAGAAATTTTCTTGGCATCAAAAGATCTTATGTATATTTTTGTATATTTTATTATTTTGGTTACTTTGAAAAGCTTTTCACTTTTCAAGTACTCAACTTTCTTTTAGATACTTTGAGAAGTTTTCCACTTTTCTAGTATAAATATTGTTTTAGATTGCTATGAAAAGCTTTCCACTTTTCAAATAGCCTGCACATAGTGTAAATACATTTTTAATATAAATGTGTTTCAGTCTTTGTGAAGCATGTTATATATTATTTAGATTATTTAGTTTGTGTTTGTTGTAGACCTAAGACCTGGATTTGACACTTAGCGCTCTATATAATTTTTACCCGGATTTGCCTCTCGTATTTGACTCTTTTGAGCTTTTGTCTCAGTTAACCTTTTTGGGTAAGTTTTTTACTCTTCATTTTTTTCCTCGCTTTGACATTTTTGGTTCAAGCGTTGGAAACTTTAGATATTGTGAACGGAAAGTCGGTGGTGTTGAGCCGGTCACAATACAACTTTGTTGTTTTCCCAACAAACTTTTGTTAACTTGTTATTGTGCACGGAATGTCGGTGGTGTTGAGCCGGTCACAATATACAATTTTTGGTCTTTTTGACAAACCCTTTTATTAATTTGTTAGTGTTCGGAAAGTCGGTAGAGTTGAGCCGGTCACTACTTATTATTTTTGGTTCTCTATTTTTATGAGAATAATTTGAACTTTTGTTGTTCAACTTTTTCATTGAAAACTTGTTCACTGAATCGTTTGCAGTGAATAATTATCTAAAGTCGGCAGCTAATGCTTAACCGTACTACAATATGGATAACCTTTGTTATTACCTTTTAATTTAGTTAGAATCGTTCTGAGATTATAAAAGATAGAGGCGATGGTGCTTATCTACACTTTTGTTAAATATTTCAGAAATATTTATTTGGTTTGTAATACAGATAGGTAGATGGAGGCTATGGTGCTTATCCACTCTTGAGTATAATTAATTTGTGATGGATTTCAGGATTGAGTCATATTGATGGATTAGTTTTGGTAAACCTTTACATTGTTTTTCACTTGGTTAGAAAGTTTTTATAACTTGTTTTTCTAGAGCAACTTAGTCAGTGGCTAGAAGCTTAACTGATTTAACGTTATGCTTTATTAGTGTCTTCTTTTAGTTTGAATAAATTTCATATTTTGGTGGTGGAATATTTTCTGTTTATTAATTTTTTTGAATAAGTTTTTATTAGGAATTTTTTGGGAGTTCTTCTCAAAAATAAAAGAAGTTTCATTCTTTTATTTTTTTTTGGGAAGGTATGTACTGTAACGAGGTATTTCGACTCGTTACATATTTTTCGTTTGGAAGCACATTTCAGCTTCTAAGACTGACAAAATTACCTTTTGGTTTTAAATAATTTAGAACATTTTCGTATTTAGCCATTTTTAGTCGATTTTAAATAATCGAGTTATTACTTGGTCTGTGGATCATTCCATATCCTATAGACAATCTTTCAAAAAAAAATGACTTTGACATCTGTCAATTCTCGATCGGAGACGTCACTTTTTCTTGTCCCTGGGGCCTACGAAGAGCTAAACTTTTTGTATTTTTTCTTAATCAGATTTTACAAGATTAATCCATCTTGTTAATTAAATTTGCGATGATACTCGGCGTGCTTATGGCGTAGTGCCATATGATAACGTCGTGATTTTGCGGTGAGTCAATTTTTGATAACCTAAAATGTTTCGCGTCATCCTTCATGGCGACAAATATATTTACAATCGGATTTTTGGTTACAGCCTTTGGCGCTGTTTGTTTGGACGACTGTCGTCTACTGTTTGTGCGACGATGGGTGTCGTCAACTGTTTGTTCGACGCTGGAAGACGTCGTTAGTTTGAGGTGTTTGTGCGACGCACACCGTTTGGATGTCGTCGTAGTTTTGAGCTGTTGGTGCGACGATGAATGACGTCTGTTTAGAGTGGAGTGCTCAGACGCCCCCGGACGCTGCAGCTAAGCCAATTTCATTATAACTCTTTTTATTACCCTTAAAACTTTAATTTCATATTAGCAAGATGCAAGAAAGACAATAACCAAATTTCAGTAGTAAAATGTAAAATAAATTAACCTAAAAAGTAACGAAAACCGAATGGTATTTATAGTCAAATGTTTAGACATAGTATTCCGGCTTTAACTAAATAATGTGTATCTCATTCTGGAGGTAAGGGACGTTTTGAAGTATTAAAATTTGTCATACAATCCCAAACCGTGTTATCATTTGCCTGTCCCCCGGTCCGAGATTAAAAGTCTCAATGACACCGCTGATTTATCCTGGTAAGTTTTAGATCTTGGTAGAACAAGGGCGCTCGATATTCATAAATACTGTCTACCTAACATTAATTTTTAGCTTTTTATACTCTATAACCTTCATGTTACAACCAGTAACGTATATATTTTTATAACACAAATTTTTTTATTACAGTTCGTTTGGCCACCTTCCAGCTCCATCATCAGATCAGCACCGTGTCATCATAATATTGCATTGTCACGCGATTTACACATGTATGCAAAATTTCAGCTCAATCAGTAATCGGGAAGTGGATCAAATTGAATTTGAAAAATTTGATGACAAACATCGGGACAGGTGAAATTAAATAAAAGCTTGTAAAAACGTTTATAACTGTCTGTTTGTTTGTTACCTAATCACGCCTAAACGAATGATCCAATCTTATTCAAATAATGGCTCTCAAGGATAGCTGCCAGAACACATTAGATGTTTGACGACAGATTTTCTAACTTGAGGGTGGTAGCTGGCCAGGCGGACACTAGATAGTATCCTACCACCATGCGGGGGATGGAGGTTTCTTTCCTTCATCGGAGGGCCACTGTAAAAAGCGCACATGCATTTTCTATCAAAAAATGTAAATCCATTGGTGCACGGTGGAGATTGAACTCGGTACCTCTGGCGTCAAAGCCGACCATTCTCCCACTACACCATCTCATATTTGATCTATTCATTTTTATTGCCCCATAGAGTTTCTTGGTGTTTCTTCTCTGATGGGAGTATTTCCGAAACACCGGTAGATTCAACAGCCATTCAGTTTTCCCCTTTTGTCCGCAGATTTTCTTTCTAGGCTTGCCATTTTTATTTTTATTTAAACAATATTATGCAGCTGACAGACGGACTATCAGTTCCATTTGGATCATGATATGTACTGTGATCGGTATGCGTTTCTCTATGTTGTGTTTCACTATTTCACTTTTTTATTTTTTTTATATAAAAATTGTCTGAAGTACTGAAACACACAGTTACATGTATGGTTGGTTTTAACCTACTTTAATTTTTTTTTTTATATTCTGACGTAAACGATTGGATGACAGCTGAATGGTTCATTACTTTTTTTTTCTAATTCAAAGCGTTAAATTCTGCTTTTGCTATGTTTACTTGATAATTGGTTATGATTTATTTTATGATTTATGATTTTGACGTGTATATGTGCGTATATTTATACTGCCTACATACTGAATAAATGCTTTGATTCTTTGATTCTTTGATTCTTTGATTGTTATAAATTAAGTAGATGAAAGTTATTGTATCATTACTTTGTTTTCAGTTCAAGAAATGGCGCGCGACAAACCCAAAAATCGCCCCAGAAACCAACTAGCATTAGACAGAAATCACTTCTTAGCAAAGATTGCTGAAATGGGTAAGTTCATATAAAGCAGGCCCACTAATGAAACCTAAAATTAGTAATTTTTAGGGTTCGGTACCTCAAAAGGTAAAAAAGGAACCCTTATAAGATCACTTTCTTGTCCGTCTGTCTGTCTGTCTGTCTGTCCGTGTCTGTGTCACCAATGATTTTCTTAGGAACGGGTGGACCTAGCAAGTCGAAATTTATACCTGATACTGAAATCTTTAGCCCCTATTGGGTGTATAAAAACCAAGGTCTTGAGTCAACACAATAAAAAGATATGGGCAAATTTAGATTTTCGCGAAAACTTGTTAGTACCAAAATGTACCTTAATTTTCAAATTTTTTTATTTTTCGGATTTTTTCTTTACTTGTGCTGTAAGACCTTGCTTTTGACCAAAATTGATAATTCTAGGTCAACCGAAATTACCCTATAGGTTTTGGGTCGAAAACCTATAGGGTACTTCCCGTTGACCTAGAATCATGAAATTTGGCAAGAAGCAAGGTCTTATAGCACAAATTAAGGAAAAAATACAAAAATAAGAAAAGTTGAAAATTATAGGGTGCCCCCATACATACATAGTTTACGCTAATTAAGGTAGACCTCTGAGTTATATGAGCGCTGATACAATTTAGAGGTCTAGCTTAATTGGTACATACCAACGTTGGTACGGAAGCCTCGGTGGGCGAGTTCAACTCGACTTGGCCGGTTTTTATTTTATACCAACATAATTAATATCTTAATAGCTTAGAAACTAAAACAACCAACTTCCTTGCCCCGCGAGACAGTTTGTGACGTTTATCGTCATATCTCTGGAGATACTTATCAGATCTCGATCGAAATTACAATGGGACCACCTCGGATCAATTTTTAAAATTTTTGTCTGTTTGTTCTGGCACTTCCGGCCAATCTCTGAAACGGCTGGACTGACTTTAACCGTACTTTCACTGGCAAATAGCTGATGCTATAAGGAGTAACTTAGGCTACTTTTATTTTAGAAATAAAATATAGTTCCGCGAAAACAAAATTGAAACCAACAGATAAATAAAATTGAAGTGTTAAATTAAACGCGGGCAAAGCCGCGGGCGCAGCTAGTAATGCTACAAATATCTTCGTACCCAGGTTACAAGGAGTACATAAGTCAGGAGACAGAGGAAGCCCCGCTGGAGGCGGACCCGGTGCCCTGCAAGAAGAAACGGATAGACTCCGAGGATAGCGTTGTCTCTGCCACCTCTTACTATGAACATTTCAACTCTGATACTGGCAGGTATACTTAGTATTTCTAATACTCAAATTGTTTATTGCAATAATATGTTTGTCCCCCTGCTAGGTGAAGGGCCCGAAGTCTCCTGTCAAAATCCAATTATTTCATATAATTTATTTACAATTCTGTTAACACAATAACAGCTGACGCGTAATCGCTCAAACACACGGCACACTAATGGCCGTATTCGTGTGGTTTTTTAACGCATAGCGGTGAATGCGACACAAGTATAATGTCAATAATATTTTGGTTTCAATGTCACGTAGACGAAATATTAAATAGACAAGACATTACCGTATGTATGAAATAGCTATAGAGATATAACCCGACTAAAATGATGAACACTTGATACATATGCCAGCTCTAAGATAAAATGAACAACGTAATTTGGTCGGGTTATACATGACAGCGGGTGAAAGCCAATAGGCGCACTAGAGCTGGCGCCAAAGCTGAAGCCAAAAAATAAAATCGCATATGCAGAGTAGGATAAAAAAATGCCCGTCTTGCTCTCTCATACTAGATTGTATAGTTTTATCCTTTTCATATTATTATTGTTATTATAATGCCAGGTCTATTTTAATATACTCCATCTACGCAATGACACTGTATTCCATTGACATATGCAATATGGACATGAAATACCATATACAAAAAATAGGTGCATACCTAAAAGTCGTACTGTAACCTAAAATGGCTACCATTGCTAGGATTGAGTCAATCAAGGTCATCAATGGACCAATGGACAATCAATGGCAGCCATTTTATGTCATCAATGGACCAATGGACAATCAATGGCCATTTTATGTTACATTATGATGATTGGGGTATGCACCTTTTTAGGGTTCCGTACCTTAAAAGGAAAAAG
Organism: Cabera pusaria; assembly: GCA_954871355.1. Taxonomy (NCBI): domain Eukaryota; kingdom Metazoa; phylum Arthropoda; class Insecta; order Lepidoptera; family Geometridae; genus Cabera; species Cabera pusaria. The sequence continues at coordinate 1,337,648 of OX940886.1, read as the reverse complement.
GAACGCTTATAGGATCACTTTGTTGTCCGTCTGTAAAGACCCTTAATCTTCGCAATGCGTAGGGGTATCAAATTGAAACTTATACTAAATACTTGGGTCTACGGTATCTTTCGGTTGTATAATAATAAAACCTGAACGTCAACGCGATCAAAAGATATGACCGTTTATGTCGCATATTTTCCGATTTCTATATGCCAGCTATAAGATAAAATGAACAACGTAATTCGATCGGGTCATACATAGGGCTTGATATTCGAATATTCTAAAGGAATCAAAACCTATATGGTAATTCCCGTTGACCTCATCATCATCAGCGTGTATCAGTCCACTGCTGGACGTAGGCCTCTCCCAAGCTGCGCCACTGAGCCCGATCTTCGGCTCTTCTTTTCCAGTCACTGCCCACCACTTTGCGTATGTCGTCGCTGGTCACAGGACGTCCTCCGCTACGTTTGCCGATTCGCGGTCTCCACTCTATGACAAGTCTACCCCATCGGTTATCAGTCTTATTTTTTTTTGTTTTTTGTGACTCAGGAAAATCCTTTATTGATACCAAATCGCCCGGGGGAGCGAGATGATTATGCGGGACTCGCTGCCTAAAAGGCAGGATACCGCACTAAAAACCTGGGGTGAGCCGTCATCCACTGTGGTGGAGCAAGATGGGGTTGCGTTAGCATTCACCAACTTGCCTCGGTGGCAGACCCAAATGGGCCTCTGCCGCTGCGGAGGGCTGACCTAGCTCACCAAAGTCAACCCTCAACCGTCATGTGGGGAGTGCAAGCCGTTGGAGAGTCCCCCGACTCTCCAACAGTTACCCCACAATGACAGAGGAGTGTGGCTCGTCTTCTCGTCAAACTTACCACACCCTCCGTCCCTCTGATGACAGGTGTGCGAAGAGCAAATACCCCTACTCACACACCGTCCGCTGTTCGACTCGCATGCCATTGCCAGTGGCATACGAGACTCCACTCACGACCGTCACCGGCCCCACCTCTCAGCCCGAGTGAATCGGACCCACAGCCTTAGAGGAGTGTGGCTCGTCTTCTCCTCAAACTCACCACACCCTCCGTCCCTCACATGACAGGTGTGCGAAGGGCAACTACCCCTACTCGCACACCGTCCACCGTCCGGCTCGCATGACAAAAGCATGCGAGCAACCCTCTTGCAGCCGTTACCGGCCCGCCACTAAGTCCGAGCATTATGCCACGGGCGGACCCACCACCGGGCGGCTCCCACCACCGAGCCCACCCTGCCTCGTCACACTGTGCCCTCTGCTAAATATCAGAAGGACACGCGGAGGAGCCCCTCACGTCGGAACTTCGCTATCGGTCGACAACTTAACCCACTAAACTAGAAAAAGTTGTCGGCCGATACCCAGGGTACACCACGAGGAGGTGTTCCGACCCGCACCCCATCGGTTATCAGTCCTGCGGCAGATATGACCAGCCCACTACCATTTCAGTTTGCTAATCCGTTGAGCTATGTCGATAACTTTAGTTCTCTGGCGAATTACTTCGTTCCGGATTCGATCCCGCAGAGAAATACCGAGCATAGCTCTCTCCATAGCTCGCTGAGCGACTTTAAACTGGTGGACCAGTCGGACTGTGAGTGTCCACGTCTCGACTCCGTATGTCATCACAGGTAGGACGCACTGGTTAAAGACTTTTGTCTTTAGACACTGTGGTATAGGCGACGAGAAGACTCGACGGAGTTTTCCGAATGCTAGCCCAGATGAATTCTTCTCTGGATTTCCTTCTCGAAGTTGTGTTTGCCTAGTTGCAGCGTCTGCTCTAGGTAATTATACTGCGTTACAACTTCGAATGGGATTCCAACTACGGCAATCGATTTCGTAACAACGTGCTCGTTGTACATGAATTTTTTTTGGATGAAGTTTTATCCAATTTCATCCACAGACCGATGCGACGAGAAGAATCAGCTAGGCCATTCAGCATTTTTGTAGGTCCTGAGAGATGTACTTGCCGTTGATGTTAATGCCACAATATTTCCAGTCCAGCATCTTCAACATATCCTCCAAGGCGTTAGTGAAAGTTTCAGGGATACGGGGATATATATAAGTGGTGGTACCATCCCAGGAGTCCTACTACTGATTTGAGGTTGACCAGATTATGTGTTCCAGGAGCGAGCCAGTGGAGTCATCCAGGTATTCGGACTCACTGCACCTGGTCCCGGCTGAGATATCGTTCGTGGACATGAGCGACCATCTCGCCTTCCAGCTGCTCTCTAACGACAGGATGCTGCCGTTACAGGTACCACCGGCCGAACAAACGCATGCTGCTAATCGGTTCGTTGTCTTACTGAGGATGGGTTAGAATAGTTGTCTTCTGTAGGTTCGGTTCGCGAAGTTCAGTTTTCCAAAGCCTTGTCCCATTGCCATTGTTACTTTCAGACAAGCTCGATAAAAATCAAATAGGCTAGCGTTTGACCACTATCTCACCTGTTGGTAAGAGATAATGCGGTCGAGGATGGTAAGCACGCTAGACCTAGAATGGGAAATGGATGTTGATGGTTGCATAATATAGTAGCGCCTTATACAATCTACCATGTTTCAAGGTGTGCCGCCATCTTACGATATCTAAAATGAGTTACAATATTTTATTGTTCTTATGTTTTTAATGATTTGATGTGAGTAGATGTCATTCAAGATGCAAATATAATATTTTATCAGACAAGCTTTATTACTTTTATTTTCAACTAGTAGCGCCTTGCGGTTTGAACCTCGTTTTCCCGTTACTGTCAAAATACGGGGATAAAATATAGCCTATGTTACTCGCTGATAATGTAGCTTTCCGTTAGTGAAAGAATTTTTTAAATAGGTCCAGTAGTTTTTGAGATGGTAACGAACAAACAAACAAAAAATCAAATCTTTCCTCTTTATACTATTAGTTTAGATGATTGATAGTAAATAACAAAGTTAGACATTTTACCGTCTCCTTGCAGAGTGACACATCAAGCGTCCACTCTCTACGACAGTCCATCCTCTACTACGACTCAGACTCTCGCAGCGGCTCGGACCACGACAAGAAACAAACAGACAAACCACACAAAACTGAAGATCAACCCTTCATCAAACGAGAAAACCTCTTCTCCACTGAACTCAACTCTATAGACCTACCCTGGGAGGAGAAACCTCCAGAAAAAGACACTCCAAAAGAAGATCTGGTGGAAATGACGCAGTATGAAGAGATGCAGCTCTTGAAGCAAGTGGAGGCCATGATACCTAAAGTGAAGGAGCCTAATAAGAAGGCGTATTTATATCGGCTGAAAGCTAAGCTCGCCTTGAGGAGGCTGAAACGACATAAGCATTTGCCTATATTTGATTTGGATAAGTAAGTGTTGACCTTTACACCGTTTGTCCACCGACGACGTCAGATCATTAGATTTCATTTAAATAACAATGGAAACACCTCAGAAATGTACCCTACCGATTAAAAAAATAATCATATATTATGTTTCTTTGAAGTGTTTCACACTTTATATTTTTGTAAATTGTTAAACACAATCCAAAATTTCATCGTACCGACGGGACTTGAACCCGCAACCTCCGGAATAACATGTTCCGGTGCTTTGCCAATTAAGCCACGGTGCGAAGTATCGTTACGACGAAATTAGTGGATTGCATTTGTTAACCCAATTATGCATTGGTGGCGCCATCTATGACTACTTATTACGTAAGTTAATCATTCGGAAGAAATCATTAGTTTTCTAATCCGACGAGAGATGTTGCACTGCGTAAATCAAATATTATGTTTCTTTGAAGTGTTTCACACTTTATATTTTTGTAAATTGTTAAACACAATCCAAAATTTCATCGTACCGACGGGACTGAATGCCCCAAGCTCCAAGATATAATATAAATTGTATGATAACATAATTATTTGTTGTAAATTTAAAAAAATATTTAATATGAATTAAAGCCCCATAGAGTTTCTTGGTGTTTCTTCTCTGATGGGAGTACTTCCGAAACACCAGTAGATTCAACAGTCAATCAGTTTTCATCTTTTGTTTGCAGATCTAGGGTTGCCTGTAGAGACGGTATTATGCAGCTGATAGACGGACAATCGGTTCCATTCGGAATATGATTTGTACTGCAATTAGTCTGCGTTGTATTTATTTATTATGTTTCATTATTTCACAATTTTTTGGATAAAAATTGTCTGAAGTACTGAAACATGCACTGGATTGCAGGTGCACGTAATAGTACGGTTGGCAACCCTACATTAATCAGGGGAATTAAACATGTGTTTTAAGTGTGACGTTCGACGTCTAGATGAAAGCTGAATGGCTCAATACCTTTGTTTTTTTTTGTAAATTCAAAGCAATAAGTTATGTTTCTGTTATATCTATAATATTTTTTATTGAATATGATCTGTTTAATGTTATATGACGTGTGTAAGTGCACATTTTTAATTTGCCCATATCTAATACTATAAGAATCTTTGTCCTGACATACTGACTGACTCACTGACTCACTGACAGACAACGCACAGCCTAAACCGCTGGTCGTAGAGACTTGAAATTTGGAGGGTATATTTGTCTTAGTACGTAAGGGTGTACTAAGAAAGGATTTAAAATTCACCCCTTAAGGGGATGAAATGGGGGTTCAAAGTTTGTATGGAGAAACAAGATTAGATCGTCTTTTCTATCCGAAACTTCACATAAGTGCTTCAGTAAAAAAATAAGTAAAGACGTGTTTCAGGTTTTTTTGGAATTCCACCCCTAAGAGGGTGAAATGGGGTAATAAAGTGTAAAATCAATATTGTTTCGGATTGCGCTGAAATTTGGCATGCAAATAGTTATTACGACGTTAGTTCCCACTGAGAAAGGATTTTCCAAAATTAACCCTCGAAGGGGATGAAACGGGGGTTCAAAGTTTGTATGGAGAATCAAGATTAGATAGTATTTTCTATCCGAAACTCCACACAAGTGCTTCAGTAAAAAAATAAGTAAAGATGTGTTTCAGGTTTTTTTGGAATTCCACCCCTAAGAGGGTGAAATGGGGTAATAAAGTGTAAAATCAATATTGTTTCGGATTGCGCTGAAATTTGGCATGCAAATAGTTATTACGACGTTAGTTCCCACTGAGAAAGGATTTTCCAAAATTAACCCTCGGAGGGGATGAAACGGGGGTTCAAAGTTTGTATGGAGAAACAAGATAAGATAGTATTTTCTATCTGAAACTCCACACAAGTGCTTCAGTAAAAAAATAAGTAAAGACGTGTTTCAGGTTTTTTTGGAATTCCACCCCTAAGAGGGTGAAATTGGGTAATAAAGTGTGAAAATCAATATTGTTTCGGATTGCGCTGAAATTTGGCATGCAGATAGTTATTACGACGTTAGTTCCCTCTGAGAAAGGATTTTCCAAAATTAACCCTCGAAGGGGATGAAACGGGGGTTCAAAGTTTGTATGGAGAAACAAGATTAGATAGTATTTTCTATCCGAAACTCCACACAAGTGCTTCAGTAAAAAAATAAGTAAAGACGTGTTTCAGGTTTTTTTGGAATTCCACCCCTAAGAGGGTGAAATGGGGTAATAAAGTGTAAAATCAATATTGTTTCGGATTGCGCTGAAATTTGGCATGCAAATAGTTATTAGTTAGTTCCCACTGAGAAAGGATTTTCCAAAATTAACCCTCGAAGGGGATGAAACGGGGGTTCAAAGTTTGTATGGAGAAACAAGATTAGATAGTATTTTCTATCTGAAACTCCACACAAGTGCTTCAGTAAAAAAATAAGTAAAGACGTGTTTCAGGTTTTTTTGGAATTCCACCCCTAAGAGGGTGAAATGGGGTAATAAAGTGTAAAATCAATATTGTTTCGGATTGCGCTGAAATTTGGCATGCAAATAGTTATTACGACGTTAGTTCCCACTGAGAAAGGATTTTCCAAAATTAACCCTCGAAGGGGATGAAACGGGGGTTCAAAGTTTGTATGGAGAAACAAGATTAGATAGTCTTTTCTATCTGAAACTCCACACAAGTGCTTCAGTAAAAAAATAAGTAAACACGTGTTTCAGGTTTTTTTTTAATTCCACCCCTAAGAGAAATTGGGTAATAAAGTGTGAAAATCAATATTGTTTCGGATTGCGCTGAAATTTGGCATGCAGATAGTTATTACGACGTTAGTTCCCTCTGAGAAAGGATTTTCCAAAATTAACCCTCGAAGGGGATGAAACGGGGGTTCAAAGTTTGTATGGAGAAACAAGATTAGATAGTCTTCTCTATCTGAAACTTCACACAAGTGCTTCAGTAAAAAATTAGGTAAACACGTGTTTCAGGTTTTTTTGAAATTCCACACCTGAGAGGGTGAAATGGGGTAATAAAGTGTGAAAATCTATATTATTTCGGATTTCGCTGAAATTTGGCACGCAGATAGTTATTAAGACGTTAGTTCCCTCTGAGAAAGGATTTTCCAAATTAACCCTCGCAGGGGATGAAACGGGGGTTCAAAGTTTATATGGAGAAACAAGATTAGATAGTCTTTTCTATCCGAAACTTCACACAAGTGCTTCAGTAAAAAAAGAAGTAAACACGTGTTTCAGGTTTTTTTGAAATTCTACTCTAAGAGGGTGAAATGGGGTAATAAAGTGTAAAAATCAATATTGTTTCGGATTGCGCTGAAATTTGGCATGCAGATAGTTATTACGACGTTAGATCCCTCTTTGAAAGGATTTCCCAAAATTAACCCTCGAAGGGGATGAAACGGGGGTTCAAAGTTTGTATGGAGAAACAAGATTAGATAGTATTTTCTATCCGAAACTTCACACAAGTGCTTCAGTACAAAAATAAGTAAACACGTGTGTCAGGTTTTTTTGTAATTCCACCCCTAAGAGGGTGAAATGGGGTAATAAAGTGTAAAAATCAATATTGTTTCGGATTGCGCTGAAATTTGGCATGCAGATAGTTATTAATTACGACGTTAGTTCCCTCTGAGAAAGGTTTTCCAAAATTCATCCCTGAAGAGGATGAAACGAGGGTTCAAAGTTTGTATGGAGAAACAAGAATTGATTGTCTCTTATATTCGAAACTTTACACAAGTAGTTTAGTAAATAAATGAGTAAATACGTGTTTCAGGCTTTTTGAAATTCTATTCCTAAAAGGGTGAAGTGGAGTAACAATGTCTGAAATCGATATTGTTTCAGATTGCGCTGATATTTTGCATCCAGATAGAAATTTTGACGTAGGTATCCGCTGAGAAAGGATTTTTCAAAATTCACTCTTCAAGGGATGAAGCGGCGGTTCAAATTTTGGATAGTCATTTTATTCGACATTTCACACAAGTACTTCTGTAAATAAATAAGTAAATACGAGTTTCAGACTTTTTCAAAATGCCACCCTAAAAGAGTGAACTGGGGTAAAAAAGTCTGAAAATCAATATAGTTTCGGATTGCGCTTTATTGGGTTTTTCGGGTTTTAAAAATATGAATCCTGATTTGTCTTAGTCACGCGATACCATGAAAACAGGTGAACCAATTTGGCTAATTTTTATTTGATGTCTTTAATGATAGAATCGTTTTTACAAAAGAAAAGTTTTAAGTAAATAAAAGGAGTTTTTAACGCGGGCGTAGCCGCGGGGGACTTCTAGTACTGAATAAATGCTTTGACTTTGACTTTGACTTGAACCCGCAACCTCCGGAATAACATGTTCCGGTGCTTTGCCAATTAAGCCACGGTGCTTGGTGCTTGGTGTTATTCCGGAGGTTGCGGGTTCAAGTCCCGTCGGTACGATGAAATTTTGGATTGTGTTTAACAATTTACAAAAAAATAATCATTCGAATCGGTTCACAATTGACAGAGTAATGGCGTGAAATATTTACAATTTTTTTTTTAAAGCATACAGACTAATTGAGAACCTCTTTCTTTTTTAGGGGTCGGTTGAAATGTAAGCTAATTAATGTGACCATTTATGACAGGACTGTAAAACTGTTGGGCGGCTATGTGACGGAGGATCCGGCAGTAGCGGTCAACGCTGAACGGGTTCTGGACAGGTTCCAGAGATCGGTGAGATTATATTTGTAATATATTAATGTTTTTTACTTAGCTTTTGACCACTATCTCACCAGTCGGTAACTGATGATGCGGTCGAGGATGGTAGCAAGCTAAGCATAGAATGGGAACTGACTCTCAAGGATAGCTGCCGGAACACATTAGATGTTTGGTCATAGAAAAGCTCAAACTACCATAAAAACCACCTAACACCCGAGTGAACGCAAGTTCAGTAATACTAAATGCTTGAGTAATACGCTTTGCGCTCAGTTTGCTACCAAGCGGCGGCAGGGTCGGACGCTTCCGTGCAGTATTACTTCGCAGCGTTGCTTACGTAGCAATCATGCCGTATTGACTATGCCGGACTGAGCGCGGAAACTTATTACTCAAGCATTTAGTATTACTGAACTTGCGTTCACTCGGGTGTTAGGCACGGCTCCGTCTGCCTTTTTTATGGTAGTCTGAGTAGAAAAGATAATAATACTACGTATAGAACGGACTGATGACTCTGTTCCCCCCACCAATCCGGGCTACCTCACCTCGGCACCGATTCTGGAGCTGTCGAGGAGCTAGTGTGAGCAAGGACGCCATACGCGCACGACTACAGAACAATACTACCTCACAAGGAGAAGAACATCAACTTCATACATGTATGAATATAAAACAACAGAAATATTAATAATAAGTATTATGGAATATATCTGTGGGACTAGGTACACACAGGAGGTTCTAATTTACGTAGTTTTTATATAATATATATATATACTACCTAAACTTATATTTGTATTCCTAACTATATATTCGTATTTAAGAATTCATTTTCATAAATGAAACAACGATATACTCGTGCGTAAATAAACCTTCGTTTTTACATATTGAATAAAAACTTTCTTAATAATTTATTTATCTTTGTCATAGACCTATAATCTTCTCTATGATCTTTGTCACTTTTTCAAATCAAGTAACTTAAGTATATTCAAATAACGTAATCAAATATTTAGAAGATTTTAGTTTGCAAAAACTTTCGCAACTGTTTCACTCGCACGCGTATGTCTTATGAGACAGCGAGTGTCTTAGTTATGGCGTATCGCGTAGAGTAAATGAGAATAATTTTATTATCTATATACTTTTAAAACCATGGCGAAGTACTGGCTAGCATGTCTAAACCGACTTCAAAATGAAGTAGGTTCTTATGGTGACATCCTTAGACTTCCCGCACACAATCGTGCCTGTAGAAAAACGACATGTGTGTAGTGTCTGTGTAATAGGTCGTTAAAACGCGAGTTTGTATGGAGATTTACTCGAGTGTCCGGGGTGTGGTTTGGTGACAGATTTTCTAACTTGAGGGTGGTAGCTGGCCAGGCGGACACTAGATAGTGTCCTACCACCATGCGGGGATTGTTGGTTTCTTAACGATGTTTTAACCTTGTGTGTTTCTTAACGATGTTTTAACATTGTTGTAACCTTCACCCCACTGTGAAATGCGCACATACATTTTCCGATAGAAAAATCCATTAGTGCCCGGCGGGGATTGAAGTCGGTACGGTCCTCTGGCGTTAAAGCCGACCATTTTCCCGCTACATCATGTCGTAGCACTTTAGTTCTCTGATGAATTACTTCGTTCCGGATTCAATCCCGCAGAGAATACCGAGCATAGCTCTCTCCATAGCTCGCTGAGCGACTTTAAACTGGTGGGACCAGTCACCAGTCGAATTGTGACTGTCCACGTCTCGGCTCCGTATGTCATCACAGGTAGGACTCACTGGTAGACTTTCGTCTTTAGACACTGATTATATTGGACATACAAATGAATCTCGCTAATAATCGACTTCGACCACGTCATCGCTTTTTTATTATTATGTTAATGAAAGTGACAATAAATATTTTTTATTCTTATTGTAATAACTCAATATTTCTGATAAAGATAATATTTGAAAATAATGTCCGCGGCAGTACCTGATAGACAACCTGTGCGGCACCATATGTAGCACGCGGTCCGGCACCACGCTGGTCTCCGCGGCGGCGCCCGCTCCCTTCCGCTCCACGTACTCGGGCGCGGTGCTGAAGCCGTACATCCGGCGCGACGCTCACTGCGCGCCGCCCTGGCTGGCGCTCACTGACCACTTGCTGAGGAGGACGCACCGGTCAGTACCTTGTGTCTCACTCTAACTTTCCGCTCCACGTACTCGGGCGCGGTGCTGAAGCCGTACATCCGCCGCGACGCTCACTGCGCGCCGCCCTGGCTGGCGCTCACTGACCACTTGCTGAGGAGGACGCACCGGTCAGTACCTTGTGTCTCACTCTAACGTTCCGCTCCACGTACTCGGGCGCGGTGCTGAAGCCGTACATCCGCCGCGACGCTCACTGCGCGCCGCCCTGGCTGGCGCTCACTGACCACTTGCTGAGGAGGACGCACCGGTCAGTACCTTGTGTCTCACTCTAACGTTCCGCTCCACGTACTCGGGCGCGGTGCTGAAGCCGTACATCCGCCGCGACGCTCACTGCGCGCCGCCCTGGCTGGCGCTCACTGACCACTTGCTGAGGAGGACGCACCGGTCAGTACCTTGTGTCTCACTCTAACGTTCCGCTCCACGTACTCGGGCGCGGTGCTGAAGCCGTACATCCGGCGCTCACTGCGCGCCGCCCTGGCTGGCGCTCACTGACCACTTGCTGAGGAGGACGCACCGGTCAGTACCTTGTGTCTCACTCTAACGTTCCGCTCCACGTACTCGGGCGCGGTGCTGAAGCCGTACATCCGCCGCGACGCTCACTGCGCGCCGCCCTGGCTGGCGCTCACTGACCACTTGCTGAGGAGGACGCACCGGTCAGTACCTTGTGTCTCACTCTAACGTTCCGCTCCACGTACTCGGGCGCGGTGCTGAAGCCGTACATCCGCCGCGACGCTCACTGCGCGCCGCCCTGGCTGGCGCTCACTGACCACTTGCTGAGGAGGACGCACCGGTCAGTACCTTGTGTCTCACTCTAACGTTCCGCTCCACGTACTCGGGCGCGGTGCTGAAGCCGTACATCCGGCGCGACGCTCACTGCGCGCCGCCCTGGCTGGCGCTCACTGACCACTTGCTGAAGAGAACGCACCGGTCAGTACCTTGTGTCTCACTCTAACGTTCCGCTCCACGTACTCGGGCGCGGTGCTGAAGCCGTACATCCGGCGCTCACTGCGCGCCGCCCTGGCTGGCGCTCACTGACCACTTGCTGAGGAGGACGCACCGGTCAGTACCTTGTGTCTCACTCTAACGTTCCGCTCCACGTACTCGGGCGCGGTGCTGAAGCCGTACATCCGGCGCGACGCTCACTGCGCGCCGCCCTGGCTGGCGCTCACTGACCACTTGCTGAGGAGGACGCACCGGTCAGTACCTTGTGTCTCACTCTAACGTTCCGCTCCACGTACTCGGGCGCGGTGCTGAAGCCGTACATCCGGCGCTCACTGCGCGCCGCCCTGGCTGGCGCTCACTGACCACTTGCTGAGGAGGACGCATCGGTCAGTACCTTGTGTCTCACTCTAACGTTCCGCTCCACGTACTCGGGCGCGGTGCTGAAGCCGTACATCCGGCGCGACGCTCACTGCGCGCCGCCCTGGCTGGCGCTCACTGACCACTTGCTGAGGAGGACGCACTGGTCAGTACCTTGTGTCTCACTCTAACGTTCCGCTCCACGTACTCGGGCGCGGTGCTGAAGCCGTACATCCGGCGCGACGCTCACTGCGCGCCGCCCTGGCTGGCGCTCACTGACCACTTGCTGAGGAGGACGCACCGGTCAGTACCTTGTGTCTCACTCTAACGTTCCGCTCCACGTACTTGGGCGCGGTGCTGAAGCCGTACATCCGGCGCGACGCTCACTGCGCGCCGCCCTGGCTGGCGCTCACTGACCACTTGCTGAGGAGGACGCACCGGTCAGTACCTTGTGTCTCACTCTAACGTTCCGCTCCACGTACTCGGGCGCGGTGCTGAAGCCGTACATCCGGCGCGACGCTCACTGCGCGCCGCCCTGGCTGGCGCTCACTGACCACTTGCTGAGGAGGACGCACCGGTCAGTACCTTGTGTCTCACTCTAACTTTCCGCTCCACGTACTCGGGCGCGGTGCTGAAGCCGTACATCCGGCGCGACGCTCACTGCGCGCCGCCCTGGCTGGCGCTCACTGACCACTTGCTGAGGAGGACGCACCGGTCAGTACCTTGTGTCTCACTCTAACTTTCCGCTCCACGTACTCGGGCGCGGTGCTGAAGCCGTACATCCGGCGCGACGCTCACTGCGCGCCGCCCTGGCTGGCGCTCACTGACCACTTGCTGAGGAGGACGCACCGGTCAGTACCTTGTGTCTCACTCTAACTTTCCGCTCCACGTACTCGGGCGCGGTGCTGAATCCGTACATCCGGCGCGACGCTCACTGCGCGCCGCCCTGGCTGGCGCTCACTGACCACTTGCTGAGGAGGACGCACCGGTCAGTACCTTGTGTCTCACTCTAACTTTCCGCTCCACGTACTCGGGCGCGGTGCTGAAGCCGTACATCCGCCGCGACGCTCACTGCGCGCCGCCCTGGCTGGCGCTCACTGACCACTTGCTGAGGAGGACGCACCGGTCAGTACCTTGTGTCTCACTCTAACTTTCCGCTCCACGTACTCGGGCGCGGTGCTGAAGCCGTACATCCGCCGCGACGCTCACTGCGCGCCGCCCTGGCTGGCGCTCACTGACCACTTGCTGAGTAGGACGCACCGGTCAGTACCTTGTGTCTTACTCTAACTTTCCGCTCCACGTACTCGGGCGCGGTGCTGAAGCCGTACATCCGCCGCGACGCTCACTGCGCGCCGCCCTGGCTGGCGCTCACTGACCACTTGCTGAGGAGGACGCACCGGTCAGTACCTTGTGTCTCACTCTAACTTTCCGCTCCACGTACTCGGGCGCGGTGCTGAAGCCGTACATCCGCCGCGACGCTCACTGCGCGCCGCCCTGGCTGGCGCTCACTGACCACTTGCTGAGGAGGACGCACCGGTCAGTACCTTGTGTCTCACTCTAACTTTCCGCTCCACGTACTCGGGCGCGGTGCTGAAGTCGTACATCCGCCGCGACGCTCACTGCGCGCCGCCCTGGCTGGCGCTCACTGACCACTTGCTGAGGAGGACGCACCGGTCAGTACCTTGTGTCTCACTCTAACTTTCCGCTCCACGTACTCGGGCGCGGTGCTGAAGCCGTACATCCGCCGCGACGCTCACTGCGCGCCGCCCTGGCTGGCGCTCACTGACCACTTGCTGAGTAGGACGCACCGGTCAGTACCTTGTGTCTTACTCTAACTTTCCGCTCCACGTACTCGGGCGCGGTGCTGAAGCCGTACATCCGCCGCGACGCTCACTGCGCGCCGCCCTGGCTGGCGCTCACTGACCACTTGCTGAGGAGGACGCACCGGTCAGTACCTTGTTGTCTCACTCTAACTTTCCGCTCCACGTACTCGGGCGCGGTGCTGAAGCCGTACATCCGCCGCGACGCTCACTGCGCGCCGCCCTGGCTGGCGCTCACTGACCACTTGCTGAGGAGGACGCACCGGTCAGTACCTTGTGTCTCACTCTAACTTTCCGCTCCACGTACTCGGGCGCGGTGCTGAAGCCGTACATCCGCCGCGACGCTCACTGCGCGCCGCCCTGGCTGGCGCTCACTGACCACTTGCTGAGGAGGACGCACCGGTCAGTACCTTGTGTCTCACTCTAACTTTCCGCTCCACGTACTCGGGCGCGGTGCTGAAGCCGTACATCCGCCGCGACGCTCACTGCGCGCCGCCCTGGCTGGCGCTCACTGACCACTTGGCTTACTAGCAATGTTGGTTGCACATTACTAGTAGTCTTGTTAACTCCACCATCTAAGCTAAATATGCTTGTGTCTGGAGTGTTCTCACGTCAATAGTGCGTGCAATGGATTGAGAACGAATGAACTCACGACCTCTCTGTCAATCGCCAGGCCGACACCTTAGCCATTGGGCTATTGCCGCTTTCGATTTACTTATTGATACATAAAATCACGCCTTTTTCCCGTTGAGGTAGGCAGAGTACTTCTTTCCACACTCTACAATCCTGACATACGTCTTTCGCTCCTATCACTTTTTTGATATTTTAGTTGATGCAATATTGTATGTATATTGGATGGGTGTATTCGTGTGAACAGCCACATCCCCGGGTACCGTCCGCCCCCGCGCGCGTCCATAGACTACAGCTACCTGCGGCCGCACCACGTGGCGGCGGTCAACAACCTCTGTGCTCAGTTCTTCTGGCCCGGGATAGACCGTGAGTACCAACTACCACCACCCACTGAACAATTTATTCATTAAGGAACAGTAAACAGCTACCTTACGCAATCTATACTAATATTATAAAGAGAGAACACTTGTATTTTTGTATGTTTGTAATGATTTGGCTCAAAAACTACTGAACCGATTTAAAAAATTCTTTCACTAATATATAGAATGGACTTTCGAAATGAAAATAGGCTATATATTATCCCGTTTAAATCAAAGGTACATTCGTGGAGACCTAATTTGCAACCTAAGTCGGCAAAAAACGTTTCGAAAAAACACGTTTCTTACGAACGCTGCTTAATTGAAAATAGATAGAAGAATATTTTCTATGCAAGAGTTGTACAACTTAATAAGACCTACAAAAAAGTCCGCGACAGCATATGTCTATCTCTTAAGGTTGACTCACAGTAACCATTTTAATCTTAACATTTTTGTTAAAAAATATTACATAACTTCCAAGGCTATTTTCAAGTATATAGTATTAATCCTTATCCAAATAATTACGTTAATTAGCTTGGTCACATATTATAGATTAAAATTGTCCTTTACAGTATATAATTCAAATGAAAACTCTAGAAGATATCACGAATTTAACATACACGCATCGCAAAATTAACAAAATATTTGTTAATTTTAGTTAAGTTAATTAAGTTTAAGTTAATTGTAGTTACTACGAAAGTATTATTATAAGGTTAGCTTTTCTGTAGATCCCCACCGATCACAATCAATTTGAAGTCAATATAGCATAATAATATGATCTATTGTATAAAATAATAATGATCTCTATATATAATACTAGCAGCCCGCCCCGGCTTCGCACGGGTAGAACATAATTATATGCCTACAAAATTTGCATCAGTTTGTTGCATCGAATATAAAATATTAACATATTTAGCAAACATCGTCATATGTCAACCAATTTACACAAAACCTTAACTAATTATGCACCTAAGACCTAAACCTTCCTCATAAACACTCTGGCTATTGGTTAAAACCGCATGATAATCCTTTCAGAAGCTATTGAGATTATTGCGAACAGACAGACAGAACTGGCAGTGATGGACATTGTTTTATAACACTTATGTAGTGATATTGGACGGCCCTTTGGCGTAAAGGATAGTTACCCTGATTCTGACCCGAGGGTCGTTGGTTCTAATCCTAGCTATATACCTACCAATGAAAGTTTTATGTGCTTGAATCTACCAATAATTAAGATAGTTTAAAAACTAAAACAACTGACTTCAATGCCCCGCGAGTCAATTTCAGTAGCAAGTTTGAGACGTTTATCGTCATATCTCTGAAGGTACTTATCACATCTAATGAAATTACAATGGGACCACCTCGGAAACGTACCCTGCCGATTACAAAAATCATTCGAATCGGTTCACAATTGACGGAGTAATCGCGTAACATACACACACAAAAAAAGAAAGAAAAAAATATATATACGGTCGAATTGAGAAACCTCCTCCTTTTTTTGAAGTCGGTTAAAAAAGAAACATACAGACGAATTGAGAACCTCCTTATTTTTGTAAGTCGGTTGAAAAGTAGGTTACCACCAGGAGAACAACTGCCGCGGTAACCTTACGGTACGGCGTTCCCCGACGCAAAAAGTAGGGGTATTATACGTTTAACGTGTGTATCTGTGTGTCTGTCTGTAGCATCTGAGCACCCAACCGGATGAACCGATTTTGATTACATTATTGATAGTTTTTTTTTTGATAGATGTCTTCATCGAGAATGTTCTTAGCTTTGATTCATGAAAATTCGTTCAATCGTTATAAAACTATGAGCTTTAATCAACTTTCATAGGTCTGATCAATTCGAAAATCTTCTTCAACGATATTGTAAGAACATGGTAGCATTGACCCGATGCTGGGACATCTCCTGGACTCTACAGAATACTCAAATCCTCACCAACTTACAGCTCAGATTTTAAATGTCGTGTTTAGAGTCATTGGAATGCTTTTAATGAAAAGATTATACATAGATCAGTCGGGGTGGTTTAAAATGGGCGGGCTGCTAGTATTAAATAAAAACAATTGAGTAAACACAAGTATCAATAACGCAGCCCACAACACTATTCCCATATTGTTAAATACATTTTAACACTATAATCGCCAGATGAGCGACTGACTTATAGAAAAAAATAGTAGATTGTGTACCAAGGGTGCAATGTAGTACGTTACTGCGAGGCCACTTTTTTGAATCCAAAGCGAAGCGAAGGATTCTAAAGGAGCATCCTGAGGGTAGCGAGGGATTTAAAGTACGTCGGCCGAGAGAAAATAATATTGCAGCCGAGTTTTACACTCTGCTTTTCATCACCTCTATGAGAAAAGGGAATAGATAAAAGGCTCTATAAAATATCAATTCAAGAGCATAATATTGTAAAAGACGCTGACTAACATAAACAAACTTATCAAACCAAAAAACTGTGCGTTCAGCCGTTTCCGATATATAGCAATCGCCCAAACGTTTGCCCAGCAAAAAACGAAATATCTCTGGAATCTTAAGAGGCACAAATTTGGCTTTCACGGCACATTTATACTCGTATTTAAGCTATCTTTTTGCATATTTGAACGTTCGTGCAGCAGAATCCGTTTTTCTTAAATAACTACGAAGCCGTTGGAGGCACAAACTTAAAATGTCGGGCACATTCACACGATATAAGGCACTAATTATCTGCATCATTCCATTCTTGAAAATGCGGCACTTTGCTGGGCGAACGCACACAAAAAAAATACAGACGAATTGAGAACCTCCTTTTTGGAAGTCGGTTGAAAATAGGGTACAATAGTGATAAAAAAATATTGATAACCTAATTTTTTTGTATAAAATGAACTTATCAAATACCAATTTTAATTATGGAAGCAATAAAGTATTGAGTATTAATCGCTGTAAGTTCAAAAACACAGGAACTTTCATAACACGTTTCACCCCATTTCAAATTCTTTGGGTGGAATTACTAAAAATACGTTCTTAGTAATAAACGTAACGTACTAACTACTAAGTACTAACCCTAACGTACTAACTACTAAGACAAATGTACCCTCCAAATTTTAAGTCTCTACGACCAGCGGTTTAGGCTGTGCGTTGTATCTAAAAAGGGGTGATCTATAGGCGAGTAAAACCGCCGGTACGCCAATGAACTCGCGAGCCAAAGGTCTGAACCGCCAATGGAGCACTTAAAAGTCTGCGGACTTTAAATCCGGCGAATTTGCTGGCTCTTTGTGCATGCTTGAAACTCTAAGTCCGCGGTGAGAAAAACTTCGCCAACGATGAGAGTAGACTGTTTTACTCGCCAATGTATCACCAAGGAAAGCCAACTATTTAAACCGTTGGCTAGCCGGCCAATGGATTACTGTTATTGATATTGAATAAAAAGTATATTGTACCCATGGAGGTAGGAAATACATATAAACAAAGAGGCGCCGCGGTACATTTGCCTGTAGGGGGAAAGAACTTCAAAAAGTGGTGTATACCTAAACGTCATAATGGAACATAAAATGGCTGCCATTATGTCCATTGATGACCTTGAATGACACAATCCTAGTAATGGACCAATGGACAGTCAATGTCAGCCATTTTAAGTTCCATTATGACGTTTAGGTTTTTATTAGCTTCACCTGTATGTTTGTAACCAACTTCTTTGGGCGCGATTTTGACCCACTTTAAACGGCCAGATTTCGTTCAAACTTTGTAGATTTATCGAGGACCGATGACAATACACTAATTTGATAAAAATTATTCAATTTTTCAACTAAAAAGTAGAAAATAAATAATAGTTAAAAAAACTACAAAACACGCTTTTTATAGAAAACCGAACTAAAAAATAGAAAATAAATTTTAATAAATTTAAAATTAAGAATAGTGTTAAAATTTAAATAAATATAAATTAATAATAGTATGAATAAAAAAATATATATTTTATTTTAAAAAAACCGTGGGGTGCTTTTAAGATATTATCAAAATGATAATCATTCTACTCATATCTGTAATCAATATAATATTTATAACTATTGACACCATGCACCTCACGCTTTTTTTTTATTAATATTTTTTTTATTATTCACACTATTATTAATTTATATTTATTGAAATTTTTAACACTATTCTTAATTTAAATTTATTTTCTATTTTTTAGTTCGGTTTTCTATAAAAAGCGTGTTTTTTTGTTTTTTTAAACTAATATTTATTTTGTAGGTATTTCGTGTCTTTATACATACGTCAATGATTGTACCCGTATCAGTGACGGAAGCCCTGCAGTACCCGGAGTTCAGCTGCGTGGCGCAGTACCGACGGCTGGTGGTAGGGTGCGCCTTCCTCGTGCCCGACGTGACGCACAACGAGGCCTACATCTCCTTCGTGCTCACCCGCCCCGAGTGGCGCCGCGCGGGGATCGCTAGCTTCATGCTCTACCACTTGTTGCAGGTGATGTGTACCTACGTGGTGACACTGAGTAGTGCTGCCATTGTGTCCAAGTGAGATAAAGCCTCAAATGCGCGACGCTTACCTACTGCCCACTGCATCTTTTTTAGGCTGGTTATATATTAATGTCCCACCAAACCTCATTGGTAGTTGTTGGCACAAAATTTGTTTACTCCGAACATGGCAACGCTGCTCGGTGGTCTTACCACTTCAACATTTTTTTTATATCGGCTAGCGTTTGATCACTAATACACCTCTTGGTGACAACCCAATTGGTGACCGTTTTAGTGGGGGTGTTGGGAACTAACCAACTTTAATGTCATCATCACTTACCAACAGGTGAGATTGTGGTCAAACGCTAGCCTATCAGTAAAAAAAAATTTAACTGTAGCTTAGTTGGTTACAGCGCTTGGGCATGTTTGATGCTGCACAAAACAGCGAATTAGAACCATCAACATGTGTGCCCTCAATTTCTACGACACTTCGTTTTGCACAGACTTTATATGCCCAGTTATGTCGCCTAGGTCACCTAGTTAATTTATTCAAATAATGTTTTTTTAATTTGTTGTAGACCTGCACAGGCAAAGATGTGACCCTCCACGTGTCTCCAACTAACCCGGCCATATTCCTGTATCAGAAGTTTGGCTTCAAGGTAAGGATTCAAATAAAACGGATCTTGTATAAATTAACCTATTTATAGAGGCTTACTTATAAACCCTTCAAACAATAAGTAATCGTAGATTTTCCTTGTTTTGTTGACATCTATTTTTACAATCCTTCTCGCATCCAGCAGTCGGAGGAAACCCATTTTACTGTTTTGCATTATAAGTTGCTCCTTTATGTCCAGGTAGTTGTCAGGTATAAGTCTCAAGTTGGCACATAAGACCCTCTCCGAGTCTGACAGCTTGTTGTACCCAGGCAAGTCTACGATGTCCAGAGGCATGCATGTACGCTTGAACTTCAACATAGAGTTATTGGTCTTCCCGTACAGCTGAGGGTGCTTGATCGGAGACTGACTGTCAAATTTCTTCAACATAATAGATGTCGCATACTTTTGCTCCTTGATTGTGACATCATTTTCTTTTTTCAATTGTCTGTAGAGTTTAGCGGCATACAAAGTCTTGATTCCATTCTTTCGATATTCACTTAGCCTTAGTATTCTCAGCATGAGCTCGGCCTCCAAGTTCATGGACTCCATGAATGCATCGAACTGTATGCCCGTCATAAACTGCATGAATGTCAGTAACCGTTCTGCTTTATGTCTAGTGAGTGTCATGTCGTACCTCTGCAACCAGGACGTTAGTTTATTGGGCATGATGAGGCCGTGATGTTGTATTATTTTATATCTTCGTTTACGTTCCTTCAGTCTCGTGTTCAAAGCGCTGACTAGAGACACCTTTAAAGCATCCATACATTCATCGTCATCATTATCGTCATCTGAATACCCATCCTCGAAATTGAACAAACTCTCAGCGTTCTGATCGTAACTAAGTTCAAATTCAGACCTGTAAGCATTATACCCACCGAGATGTTGGTCCAAGGTGTTATTCCGGGGAGGGTTGTTGCTACGAGTGTTACTGTACAAGTATGGTGTAACAATTTTTGGAAATATAGACTGTTCTGTTTCAGGCAATGTTTTCAACTCTTTGTACTGCACATTCTCTATGTAGTATTTCTTATAATGTTCCTGACACTCCAGTTTGGTTCGTGTGTGCACCATTTTAGCGATCTCTTCCCAGTTGCCGTAGCCATAAGTGGAGAGTGCAGCGAGCAACTTGCATTCCTCCTTGGCGGACCAATTGCAGTTGTCGAACACAGGGAAGTCGTTGCGCCTCACCGCGTACTTGTGGTCGTTGCGGTGCGCGCCGACCTCACGCCCCGCCGCGAAGCACCCGGTGCACAGATTAGCGTCGCACTCGCAGCACTCGATGAAAGGCTCGTGAGTTACCTCGGAGCAAGCATCGCACTTTGTTTGTAGGATATCGTTACAATTTGACATGTTCTCGTTTGTTCGCAGGTCGAGGAACTCGTACAAGACTTCTATGAGAAGTACTACGACATCGAGTACAAGGGATGCCGGCACGCTCTGTTTCTGAGATTGACTCGATAAATAAAGTCAGAAATGCACTTTGTTTCGTAATTTCCTTTCCTATCCCTGTTGTTTTCTAAGTGAGAGCGATATTGCGGTCAAAACAAAAATAGATAAATAAATTTATAATTTCTGTATTATTTAACTCGCAGCTCTCCAATCCAATCCATCAGCTGTAGTGATGTTGCGTTGCGATAGCGATAGTCTATCGATAGTAATGATAGTATCGTCATATTATCATGTCATATTATAGTCATATAATATTATTTCTATGGTATCGTGATACTATTGTGACCTTGAAAACCAGTCGTACTATCGATAGCCCTATCGAACCTTGACGATAGTATCGATTGTTAAAAATAAGTTGAGATTTACTACGATAACATGGCCCGCCCCTCCAAATTACTGTTTTAATGTGTGTAGTCACATCCTTACGAAAGAGTTTGTATTTAGTTGTAATTATTCGTCTTCGGAAAACTCCGTCGAGTCTTCTCGTCGCCGATACCACAGTGTCTAAAGACAAAAGTCTTTAACCAGTGCGTCCTACCTGTGATGACATACGGAGCCGAGACGTGGACACTCACAGTCCGACTGGTCCACCAGTTTAAAGTCGCTCAGCGAGCTATGGAGAGAGCTATGCTCGGTATTTCTCTGCGGGATCGAATCCGGAACGAAGTAATTCGCCAGAGAACTAAAGTTATCGACATAGCTCAACGGATTAGCAAGCTGAAGTGGCAGTGGGCTGGTCATATCTGCCGCAGGACTGATAACCGTTGGGGCAGACTTGTCCTAGAGTGGAGACCGCGAATCGGCAAACGTAGCGTAGGACGTCCTGTGACCAGGTGGAGCGACGACATACGCAAAGCGGTGGGCAGTGACTGGAAGAGAAGAGCCGAAGATCGGGCTCAGTGGCGCATCTTGGGAGAGGCCTATGTCCAGCAGTGGATTGATACAGGCTGATGATGATGATGATGATTCGTCTTCAGTAGCAGGCCGACAGTACCAGTACGCACACATGCATGGTGGTGCGTTGTAAATACTTTCAAACGTTTTGAATTTTGAAGGGGCGGGTCATTTTATCGTAGTAAATCTCTAATACTATTGCTCAAGATCAATAGTATCACTACAAAAACTATCGATAGAATTAATTTCTATAGTGTCGATACTATAGATAGTGTTGCTTGATAACAATACGTCACGCGCCACCGTGTAATATTCGGGTGTAATATACTTTCGTAAACATTAAACATGTCGTATGTTTCTGTCCCTGTGTTACCGACCAGCTGTCGTTTTATTCCCAGTCAATAGTATCGAAATCACGTCGATAGGTACTAAACCAATACTATCGAAAGGCGTCGATAGGTCATAAATAGTATCGACTATTTTTTCGCGATAGTATCGCCTAATTTTCTCTATCGATAGTATTGCAGCATTTCGATAGCACTATCGACTGTTTTTCAAGGTCAACTATCGATAGCGAAACTATCGACTATTCAACAACACTGATCAGCTGAGCTCGCAGGAAGATTTCATTTCATTTCAATTCATGGTTTGTAGTGATGTGATGTTGCGATAGCGATAGTCTACCGATGGTTCGATAGTATCGTGTCGTGATACTATCGTGACCTTGAAAATCAGTCATACTATCGATAGTCTTATCATCGTATCGAAACTTTCGTCCTTGACGATAGTATCGTATCGATTGATAAAAATAAGTAATACTATTGCTCAAGATCGATAGTGTCAGTACAAACACTCGATACTAATTATCGGTAAAATTAGTTTTGATAATATTGAAAGTACTGAAAATACGTCGAAAGTTACTATATCGATAAGATTAGATATATCATAATAGCTTTTTTGATCCGATAGTATCGTAACTCGATAGTATTCATCTTCAGCCGGTGTCAGGCCGCTGCTTGACGTAGGCCTCTCCCAAGATGCGCCACTGATCCAGATCTTCGGCTCTTCTTTTCCAGTCAATACCCACCGCTTCGCGTACGTCGTCGCTCCACCTGCTCACAGGATTGAGGATGCCTTACGCTACGTTTACCGATTCGTGGTCTTCACTCTAGGACAAGTCTACCCCAACAGTTATCAGTCCTGCTGAGCGGCAGATATGACCAGCCCATTGCCATATATATATTTATCGTATTGACTAAGTTCGATATCGTCTAATTTTCTCTATTAATAGTATTGGGCATTTCAATAGGGCTATCGACAATTTTTTAACCGACTTTCAAAAAAGGATGTTACTCAATTCGACCGTATATCTATATATATAAAAGAAAGTCGTGTTAGTTACTACACTTATAACTCAAGAACGGCAGAAGCAATTATTATGATTTGTGTAAATTTAGAATCATCCCAGTCAGGAATAGGATAATAAGTATTAAAAACAAGTATTTTGCCAACATGTTCCTGGATTTCAAAACTGCTATTCATTTTGATGTTCAATTGTTTATGGCGTCGATACGGTAAACCGCAAATTAATAAGGTTCATCGCTCCACACGATTAGTGTATTTAGCCAGTGTTAAGTATAAAAATTCTTCAAGTTTTTGTGAATTCAAGTCATTTAGATTTTAAAAATGTTATAAATTTTAAATACTGTCAGTAATAACAATTGTATGACATATTTATTGATTGTCAAATATGCGTGCGTTCAGAAATCTATGCTTACAAGCAATCAAGACAATATTAATCAAGGCCTTATCAATTTTATTTGTCAGAATTTAGGTAAATAAATAGAGATATGCAAGAATTTGATAGCCAATTTATGAGTGCCGTATACATTCTTATCTATAAGGCAAAAAAATATTAGACAGTTATCCATGAAGTAAATATACTTATTCAGAATTAAAATTAAATACTGGTGATTATATTTTTACAATTACAATTAAATTCAATCGAACTAATGTCAAGTTAATAACTTATCTATAACAATAATAACATTGTTTAATTCCATCATGACTGCTGACACGCGGTTAAAGTACTTAATTATTGTATTTTTATTATATTTCTGTATTGCCATAATACATTACTAAACGCAATATCTCTTTTGTATTTATTTGTATTACGTTCATAAAAGCCTAAATTAAGTTCATCTAAAAGGTAGCACGACATTTATTGTCTGTTAGGTGTTAAGAAGTTCGCCGGGCCAGCTAGTATATATATATTTATTTATTATGTTTGTTCGCGGATAACTTCGTCGTTTATGAACCGCTTTTAATTATTCTTTTTTTGTTGGAAAGGAGATATCCCTACTGTGGTACCATAGTAATTTCATCGAGATTTGATTGGTATCTCCAGAGATATGGAGATAAACACCTCAAACTTGGTACTGAAAATTAATAGCGTGGCAGTTGAAGTCGGCTATTTTAGTTTTTTAAACGATCTTATTCAAGGTCAACTATAATAGCGAAACTATCGACTATTGCAACAACACTGTTTTATTGATTTATTACGTTCATAAAAGCCTAAATTAAGTTCATCTAAAAGGTAACACGACATTTATTGTCTGTTAAGTGTTACGAAGTTCGCCGGGCCAGCTAGTATATATATATTTATTTATATTATTTATAGTCGATAGCGAAACTATCGACTATTGCAACAACACTGTTTTATTGATTTCATTTAACCACAGATGACACGGACTGCGATGTTTTTTTAGTTTAATTGTGGCTCCACACGATTACTATATTTAGCCAATGTCAAGTATAAAAATTCTTCAAGTTTTCCGAAATTCAAGTCACAAAGTCATTTTTTTTTTTTTTCTTTTCCCAGTCATAGGATTTTGGCGCCGCACATATGATGCATTTGCCAGAGTCTTGTTTTAATCTTGCTTGATAACTTGTGCATTGTTATGGTTATGTATTTTGTGCACAAAAGTGGGGAAACGTTTAACGCGAAAAATATAAAAATGTAGGTAACGGAATTTGGAAAAGTTGTTCTATTACTGGATAGTAAAATGGATCTTACATAAAAATAAAAGAAAAATTGAGATATATTACAATATACAAAATGTTTAGTGGAATTCTGATGCGAACGCAAATAACGTAGTAATTATATTCTCTTTGAACGCAAATAGCATGTTTTTCAACATTGTGTTTTTTTCAGTCCACTTGTACTACGTATTACCGGCACTTAATGGATACTAAACCACAATTTTTCTACTCGCGGAAAAAATCAATTTCAGGAAAAATTATGAGATGAGCGCGCACACACTATTTCACGTTCCCGCCATAATGCAAAGAGAATATAACCACTACGTTAAGAAGAGTCGGGACTCCCATAGAGCAAACTGACCAAATAGCGAAATGTCAAAACGAGAAGTAACGACGTCAAAGTAAGAAATAGTGAGTGAGACGAATATAGACTTCCATCGGACGCGCCCCCCTTTTCATTAGTTTTCATAGATCTTTTTTTTTGTACTGCAGTTTCGGTAGACTGCCATAATGAACTACATATGAAATTGATTCTTGTCAGAAGTCGCCCGAGTGTAGTACATTCCATTGAGCCAGAAAAAACAGGTCAATGAGTACATTCACACCAGTGCTGCCAGCGGGCTCTTGTCATATTTCACCTGAGTGAATAGAATAGAACATGTTTACACTGAGTACAAAATTTGATATATTTTAACCGACTTCACAAAAAAGGAGGAGTTTCTCAAATCGTCGGAACCGTTTTTTTAATGTAGGTATATGTTCACCGATTACTCGAAGATGCCTGAATCGATTTGGAAAATTATTTTTTTGTTTCACACGGTACCCTTTTCAGGTGGTCCCATTTAAATTTTAACGAAATCGGCTCAGCTCATATTTTTATATATCAACATTTGTATTACGATGCAATTACTTATCTCGACGACATACTACTAACTACTGGCACAGAGTATATAATAGTTACTACGTCTACGGGCAACTTTGACTAGCGCGACGTTTGAGATCGGTTCTTTTCGTTTTTTAAACAATCTTAAATTATTTATAAATATGGTGCTTTGTCGCTGAGTGAATACATTTAAAGGCGTTGTCCTAAATACAACGCGAGTCGGAGCAATTAGCAAGCTTGGAGAAATAACAATAAGTTGACCTTGACGCCATTTTATTACATCTTGACCACCAGTCTGGTGATCATCACGTGTGTGATTAAAAGTATTGATTGAAAGTTAATGTCGTGTATTTTAGTTTCTGTTATTCGTTTCCGAAAAGATATTTAGTCAAATATTCCATGGCTTGTTTTACTTACGGCTGTAAAAGCCGTAATAGTGGAAAATCCGATGAAGAAAGGAATTTGTCATTGCACAGGTTAGTATTTGGAGCGTTTTTAGGGTTCCGTACCCAAAGGGTAAAACGGGACCCTATTACTAAGACTCCGCTGTCCGTCTGTCTGTCTGTCTGTCCGTCTGTCACCAGGCTGTATCTCATGAACCGTGATAGTTAGACAGTTGACATTTTCACGGATGATGTATTTCTGTTGCCACTATCTAGACACGCGGCATCGTGTCAAGCCAAGTTCAAGTAAAAGAACTGGCTAGCCAGCGCCGATTGTAATATTACACGAACCACTTGATGCCACTTTTGACCCTTCTATAACTCACAACCTCATTAACGTAAACACATAAAACTACGTGTGTTTAATTATATTCATAAGGACATGTAGAACCCCAAATTTCATAAAGCTAGCTCAAACGGTTATAAAGATATGAAGGTCAAAAAGTTGTACATTTTAGCTCTGACTGACTGACACACAGAACCTAAATCTAACTCATCTACTTGATCTTATAAAATACTGTAGTGTGGTACGGAACCCTACGAGTGCGAGTCCGAATTGCACTTGGCCAGTTTATTTTTTAAATATCTTGTAGGCTAGCGTTTGACCACTATCTCATCTGTTGGTAAGTGATAAGGCGGTCGAAGATGGTAAGCACGCTAGACCTAGATCGGGAACTTGGGATTTTTAGCTTAAGAGTTATAAACTGCTGAAACTACAATTAATGTTGAGAAACGTCTAATTCTATGCTATCCGTGATTAAATAAATAACAGCTGTATATGTAGCAATACTGTCGGCGATAGTGACGATGAAGACCTGTCTAGCTTCGGACCAGCTCATTCTCCCGCTATCATCGAGCCGCGCCGCTCGCCGAGCCCCCCTCCCCCGACCCGGCGGCCCGCAGTGGTCGTCGCGATCTCGCTCTCGATGGCTGTGGAAGTGTCCGCCAATCACAGCTAGACTTATATGTCATACATCACACGAATAAAAAAGAGGGTGCGTAGAAAGCTACGCGTTAGAAATGAAACTTCTAAGTTAATTCAATTTATTTCTTAACATCACTAAGATTTACAAATATACTCTCAAGCACACCCAGATCAGTTACTCGGTTGTGTGAACACAATTAACGAAGATTTAAGACGCATAGCTACGTGGAGCAAAGCCTTTGGACTTCAAGTGAATCCTACCAAAACCCAAGTCATAATCGTAGGCAGTTCCCGCATGTTATGCAAGCTCGACCGCAGCACACTCCCTGTAGTTATTTTTAATGACATAACGGTTCCATACCGCACACAAGTAAAGAATCTTGGACTTATAATTGATGAAGCGCTGTCATGGGGTCCACAGTTAGAAGCTGTTAGGCGTAAGATTTTTGCTTCTGCAGGCGCATTAAAACGTCTCCAAAGTTTTCTCCCAACTGCTACCAAAGTTGCGTTAGCACAATCACTATTGCTTCCTATTCTTGATTATGCTGACGCCTGCTATCTAGATTTAACAGAGGACCAGCTAAATAAGCTTGAGCGGCTTCAGAACTTCTGCCTTAGGTTCATATTTGGTTTGCGCAAATATGACCATGTCTCATATTTTCGACACAAGCTCAAGTGGCTTCCTATACGTTCCCGCCGGAATACTCACATCCTCTCTCTTCTTTATAGCATTCTTTTTAATCCCGCTACTCCCCACTACCTCAAAGACAACTTTAAGTATCTACACTCACAGCACTCACTTACGTTGAGGTCAACTGAAAATCTTTCCATACAAATTCCTACGCATTCGACTACCTTCTTCGACAAATCTTTCACCGTACAGGCTGCACGCCTGTGGAACAGTATCCCAGTCCAAATAAGGCATCTCCATCTCCCCTTACGTTTAAGGAAAGATTAACAAAATTTTATATATCTCTTCAGAACTAGGTACTGAATCTGTTATGGTTTTTATATATTTTGGTCGTGTAACTGATAATTAGATCATTGTGTATTTTGAATTATGTGTATGTAATTATGTAAATAGGATAATAATTATGTTTTATGCTTATATAAGTATTATTAGTATGTATGTGTTCTAAGAAGATATAATATATATATATATATATATATATATATATATATATATATATATATATATATATATATATATATATATATAAAGTTATTTAAGATAAAAAATCGATACACCACCGTCCATTACAGTATCGCAATATCTTTCTCTGTTTGGTTGTCTGGAAGAAATCGCTTTAAGCGATAAGACCGCCCTTAACATTACATAGCTTAAGTATTTTTATTTGTTTATGTTCAATGTTTATTTTATAAGTGCTGTGCAAATAAAGTGTTATCTATCTATCTATCTATCTAATATTTTTTTTGGTACAACTCCATCTGTTGAACTTTAGCGAATACTTCTTCGTAGTTATGCCGTTTTAGGGCGTTTTTAACTACAAAATATGACATGACGCTTACGTCATTTCGGACCGTGATGCTAAGTCATTTCCGTACAATTTTACCCCAATGCGCCTATAAAAGTTTCACTCCAAAAACTTGAGGCGTTGTAATATAAAGCTATTTCAGCTAGTCTAAAGCCGGCGCCAGACACAAACAAATGTTTGACAAAGACTTTGTCACATACTTTGTCACATATTTGAGCACTTATTTGCGGTACCTGCCACACATACTTTGCAAACAACACTTTTTGCAGTTTCGAACTTTGAACGCTTTGATGTGCGCTCGAAAAACCGACACCAAATGGCAAAGTGCCAAACTTTGTTCAAACTTTGAGCAAACTTTGAACAAATACTCAAATACCCGTGCTTCACATGTGCTCAAATGTGTGTTCAAATAAGTGCCCAAATGTTTGAGCTATGTCTGGCGCCGGCTTAATATAAATTAGGCAAAGCCTCAGACGGAATAAGAAGTCGTGTGTGTGTTACTGTGTATGTACACGGTGAGGCGTAATTAACCGGCCTCAGTGCGTTATTCGGCGGGCCTCGGTCTAGACTTCTTATTCCGTCTGAGGGCAAAGCATGTTCACCATATCTTCGACTACATCCTCGCTTACCAGGCGAGAATGTGGTCAAGCCCATCAGGCTTAAAGAAAGTTTCTTCATCCCAAACATACGATGCTACCAATATTAACCTTTTCAGTCGTGTAACCTGACGAAGTCAAAAGTCATCTAAAAGATTAGAAAAGATAGAAAGCTGAAACCTGCTGGCAACACTAATTCTGTTTGGAAACACACAGTCTGAGAGAGAAATGAGAACAAACATTTTTGAACGGAACACAGAGAACATACTAGACGATAATCGACGCGACTCGTGAAGATGACGTGAGCCCATTATATCTGGAATATTGAACAGAGAAAATTATCGTTATCTCTTTCTGCCAAAGGGACATGCAGGCACAAACTGGATCTTTTACCTCGTTCAGTTTACTAGTGAAGGCCCTAGAATGTTCTAGACTTTTCAATGTATATATTTTGGCGCGACGGGCGCGTAGCGTTTCATTCATTCGTGAAGTTGCTGACAGTGAAGTGTTATTTTGTGGTGTGTGTGTTTTAATATTAATTTTAATTCGCAAATTTTTACATATTGGATAACAAACCGAGGCTTTTTCAACAAGTAAGTATTCCAACAATAATATAATTAACTTGGTATCGTCGGTCCCTTTCATTTTAACTTAGAATTCGGGGAGAATCTTAATCCGTTCGGCCCACAGCCCATCGCCAAAAATGGTGTCAGTCGCGCGGAGGCTAATGGAAATCGTTACTTTGTTACAGGATAATTCTACGAGATGGGGAAAGACTATTACAAAATCTTGGGCCTGGCGAAAGGCGCGTCAGACGATGAGATAAAGAAAGCTTACCGTAAGCTGGCACTGAAGTACCACCCGGACAAGAACAAGGCCGCGGGCGCCGAGGAGAGATTCAAGGAGGTCGCGGAGGCGTACGAGGTGCTCTCGGATAAGAAGAAGAGGGAGATCTACGACACGCACGGCGAGGAGGGCCTGAAGGGCGGCATGGGCGGCCAGAACGGGCCCGGGGTGGGCGGCCAGTCGTTCTCGTACACGTTCCACGGAGACCCGCGCGCCACGTTCGCGCAGTTCTTCGGGTCGGCGTCGCCGTTCCAGGCGTTCTTCGACCTGAACGGAGCCGGTGGCAACAACATGTTCTTCGAGCGCGATATGGACGTGGACATGGATCCGTTCGCCAACATGGGCATGGGCACACGCGCGCCCGGCGGGCCCGGCGGCGCCTTCCGCAGCCACAGCTTCAACTTCCACGGCTCGCCCTCACGCAAGGAGAAGACGCAGGACCCGCCCATAGAGCACGACCTATATGTCTCCCTGGAGGACATCGCGCGCGGCTGCGTCAAGAAGATGAAGATCTCGCGCCGCGTCGTGCAGCCCGACGGCACCGCCAAGAAGGAAGACAAAGTGCTCACAATCCATGTGAAGCCCGGCTGGAAGGCCGGCACCAAGATCACCTTCCAGAAGGAGGGTGACCAGGGTCGCAACAAGATTCCTGCAGATATTGTGTTCATCATCCGAGACAAGTCTCACCCGCAGTTCAAGCGCGAGGGCAGTGACGTACGCTACACCGCCAAGATATCTCTCAAACAGGTAAGCTCCACTACATAGGTAACATACCCTCCACGAAACTGCCCAGCCTATGAATCAAAATATTTTGCCTAGAGTGAGATAGCAATACCTATGTAAAGTAAACAATAAACATATGTTCTGCCCCTTATTGTGTGTGTGTATGTGTAGCTTCTAGAACCATCTAAAAAATATAAAACGATTGTTCACCATGTCTTCATAAGTGGGTTTTTTCTAGAAAATAATGAATTAGTAAGTCTGCTCTCAGAAGGATGAATCAGTATAGACCTGTTATCCTCATGTCAATGAAACAATTACAGGTTATTGGCATTATTAACATCTTGTCTATATATTGAGCATTAATGTTGTTATGATACAGTAGTTAATAGCCTGTCCCGATGTACCGAGTCCTTGAGATAGCGTATCTAACAGATGTTCTCCTTTGTTGCAGGCTCTATGTGGCACCATGATCGAGGTCCCCACCATGGCAGGAGAGAAGATAACTGTGAACCTGCAAGGAGAAGTAGTGAAGCCTCACACGGTGAAGAGGTTCCCCGGCTATGGCCTTCCCTTCCCCAAGGAACCAACGCGGAAAGGGGACTTACTGGTGGCTTTTGACATAAAGTTTCCTGACCGTTTGACATCGGGAGTGAAGGAAATACTGATGGACACTCTGCCCAACTGATGGGCCGACTGAAGATTTCATTAGGACAGTTTTAGTGTATAACTGAGTCTGTTCAGGCCGCTCTGACTCGGCTCCGCAGCTGCACACTAGTGACGTTTAGTTACCCGGAAGACTGGATCCTCTGACTGCGGCTCCGAGGAAGGGAGCTAGGACTAAGCTATTTATATGCTCAAACCTAGTGACAGACTAGAAGGGACTTTCCTACTGGCGATTGTAGGATCGTATTTACTCATTATGTTGCTGCCTTGTACTGGATGTGTTGCAATGTGGGCCCCATACGTTGTAGTACGGAGGTCGCTGATTGTGTGCGTGTTTCTGTTAATTTGACTAAGTTGTAAATATTTTACTGTGTATATATGATCTTTACAGTGATTGTAAGTTTTAAGTTTCTCGGGAACTTTGAATTGACAATTGCATTGACTGGAATTTTGGAATGTGGTCTCTCTGTCAATGGGGCTGCATTTTCAGAGTGATTGACTTATGTTAGTTTAATGTAGATGATTTTATTGAAAGTGGCAATAACTTAATACTTATAATTGCTGATAAAAAAATGACTAATAAACAAACATTACAGATAACTTTTTTTGTTTTCTTTACCAAGGCCAGGGTATTCCTAGTAGGCAGGCAGGTAGTGTCACTCACGTGCTTTGTAACTGGAACAAAGTATTTATTATATATATATTTATTAGATTTAAAACGCTGAGATTATCAACGTTACTTGCCGAATTTAAATCTATTTTAGGAAAACTCCTGCTAAGAAAGTGTGCCAAGTAAAAGTTATCAGAAACTGGCTTTTGTTCCATGCTCCTACCTGACCAGAAAATTATTCCTAATTTTGCACTTACTTTTTAACCGACTTCAAAAAAGGGTTTCTCAATTCGACAATATATTTTTTATTTTTTTGTTTGTTTGCAGAACATGATTTCTAAACCGATTTTTATGATTATTTTTTCGTTGGAAAGGAATTATTCCAAGGGTACCATAGTAATTTCATTGAGATCTGATAAGTAGAGATAAAGACCTCAAACTTGGTACTGAAAATTAATAGTGGCATTTGAAGTCGGTTATTTTAGTTTTTTTAAACAATCTTATTAATAATGTTTATTCTGGAAACACATGGTGTGATGTATCATCTAAACCACTTCTTACGACACAAAATAAATAATAAGTGTCAGGAAACTTATTTTAAAATGTGTTCCAGTTATGGGTCATTTCATAAGTGACAATATCTTAAATATGAAAGCTTGTGGTATGTTTGTTTGTTACTCCATCGCGAAGATCCTTTGTGTATAAATAGCCGATAGGGTGGCATTTTGAATGGTAGCTAATATGAAGAGGGGTCCTATTGGGCCATTACCCATATAAGACACGTGTTTTTTCGAAATTTGATTCAATCATATTAATTATTGTACTGTTGTACAGAACCCGACGTGTACGAGTCTGACTCACACTTGGCCAGTTTAGGCGTCACAGCATAGACACTGGAGGCGTGGGACAGATCCGGATATTCCTAGAATGTATCGCCAAGGAGTGGTACCAACCATAAATCACAGTAGTGTATAAAAACAGAATAAATGTACGGTCGATGCTATGACAACAGCTGTGAAACTCGGAGATGGTCGCTCGAGACCTTGGTACTCGTGGGATCTGCGGCCACTGACATCGCGACCTACAAATGGGTATTCCGAGCTGCCTACACAACCATTTCAGACAAGATTAGCTCGTAACATATCACGGCTATATGATATAGAGTAAGCATTGGCAAAATATCCAATTGGACATTCAGTTCAAGTAAACATCGCGTTACATTCCATTTGAATTTATTTTATTGTTAAAAACAAGTGTCATCATTTAATGTCTACGCTTGTTTACAGTAATTAGGTATGTTCTTTCATACTTATTAAAATACAAGCAATTAACTATCGCTAATAGCTACTCGCCAGTTGTATATCTACCTACTATATATTACATACAAAATACAAACAAATTAACGTAGATAGTAAGTATGATAACTACTGTAGTGATGGGGAGTACCTACGAATGATAATTAGTGTGAATATTACAATTATTCGGTTGTAGAAAAAACTATTCGCAACATTTTTTATTTTACTTATCGACATATTCGAATGATTATCAATGACAAATCTTTAATTCCAATTTTATTTAAGTAATAACATTTTCAAATGAAAAAAAATCGAATAAAAACTAACTATTATGGTAAGAATAAGCACGCTTATTCCGTAGGCTTAGACAACCCTACTCGTGATCTAGCCAACAATCGAGTAAGAGATTTCACCAATCGTTTTGCCGAGTTCCGGCATAATGTTCGTTCAAATTAATAACTAAATAATTAGACTTTGTTTCACGGCCATCTTCCGCTTCGTCTTCTGTCAGGTACTAAACAGAAATATCATTCGAATGATTACTTCGTTCTAAAACCATTCGAATAGTAAATAATCATTTGAACGATAAAAACACGCGAATGTCGAATTATTTTTCGAGTAGTGTTTACTGGAATATTCGAATAATTCGATTGTTGTTTTTGGCACAATCGCCCATAACTCTGTTTGTATATAGGTATCCAAACAAAACGCGCCCGCGATCGCGCTCCGCTCCTCGCGTGGAATCGCGGTAGCTATGGCCGCTACATGTGCGAGTAGAGGCCGAACTTTGACGTCACGAACAAAAATACGCCATCGCCCCCGCCCGCACTGGAGAAATGCAAGATTATCACGACTACGAGGCTTACATACTATTTGAATTTTCACAATAATTACTTACTGTTATTTACAGAATAATTATAAAATATGCAGTGAGTTGTAATTATTACGCTAGTAATAATAGTTCAATGAAAATATGTGACGAGCGAATAATATCAAATATTTGAAGAGTACCTAGGTGGGTTACTACCTAAACTATATAGAACCTAACGTCGCAACATGGGCCGCTAGGTCGCTACGATTATTTAGGCCATACTCGTACAAGAACAGTTCAATCGAAATGGGCATAACTGCCCAACAGATGGTGGCCAGGCGTGTGTGCGAATCGTGTGTAGATGGTTCAGTTTAGCAAATAGGACTAAAGTACCTACCTACCTATCAATAGATCATGACTAAACGATTTATTTAGCCTTTGTAATGAGGTCACGAACCTAATTAGTTAAATAGCCCGGGCGGGGCTGGTTCGCGTGATCCACTTTCTATTGAACCATATTGCGGTCACCCTGAACTCAAATCCACGGTAGCTGTTCTAAGTCCTATAGGTACACACAAATTACGATTACAGCTGTCGAATAGAATCATTGTTCCGCGAGTTTTGTTTGAGACCTACCTACGTAGACTTGTACTATTCATTATTCTGTGGTAGTACCTATCTATCGACAGCACCCAGAAGCGTACATAACGTCATCATCCGTGACAGGCATCGACTTAATATCCTGAATTGTTTCTGTTTGTTTTGTCTTGAGGTTATCTACATAAAATTGACTCAGTCTATCTATACTTTCCCACTTAAAAGGCTAACTGTAATGAAATGAAATAAGTGTATTTCATATTTTTTAGTTAAGTAGGTACCGTTATTGTTCTATAATAGCAATAAATAATAATGGCTACATTTTATTATTTTTTATTATTTCTTTTACAAAGAATGGCAGTGTAGGATTTCTGCAGGTCCACCTAGGACTTAGACCTTTCAACCAAAGGTATAAGACCTAGGATGGTCACGCTTTGGTTGTTATTTATCTGTGAAATAGAAAAGTTTTCCGGTAGGTACTTACAGAAGAAATTACTGGGGTTCATAATTAAAATATCTAACTGAAATATTTAACTGTAATATTTAACCGAAACATTCAACTGAAATATTCAACTAAAACATTCAACATAAATATCTAACTGAAATATTAAAGTGAAACGAGTTGGGAGCGACGGAGTCGGCAGTCGCAGCGTCGTCGAGTGAAGGCAGATGCGTAGTATCCATAGTAGTCTGTGGAAGGCAGCGACGCAGCAAGTCGGCGCCTGCACCAGAGACAACGACCTGCGATGCTCTGCCACCCACTGCACCCGTACACACCACGAGCTCCACTCCCAGCCACTGAAATATTTAACAGAAATATTTAACCGAAATATTTAACCGAAATATTTAACTGAAACATTTAACTAAAATACTTTAACCGAATATTTAACTGAAATGTTTAACCGAAATGTTTAACTGAAATGAGTAGAGTCGTCTCGTGACCACGATCAATGCAACTTGGTCGAAACGTCGAGTAGATAAGATTTATGTTTTAGGCGCGATAAGTCCCGTATTTAAATATTTATAACTGGATATTTCGGTTTAATATTTCGGTTAAATATTCGGTTGGATATTTCAGTTAAAACATTTCAGTTAAACATTTCGGTTAAACATTTCAGTTAAATATTCGGTTAAAGTATTTTAGTTAAATGTTTCAGTTAAATATTTCGGTTAAATATTTCGGTTAAATATTTCTGTTAAATATTTCAGTGGCTGGGAGTGGAGCTCGTGGTGTGTACGGGTGCAGTGGGTGGCAGAGCATCGCAGGTCGTTGTCTCTGGTGCAGGCGCCGACTTGCTGCGTCGCTGCCTTCACTCGACGACGCTGCGACTGCCGACTCCGTCGCTCCCAACTCGTTTCACTTTAATATTTCAGTTAGATATTTATGTTGAATGTTTTAGTTGAATATTTCAGTTGAATGTTTCGGTTAAATATTACAGTTAAATATTTCAGTTAGATATTTTATTTATAACTATGTGTTCAAATCGCGAAAGTTTAAAGTTTACAGGTTCATAATTATTCATATTGATATTCATCAATCAATTGATATTTATCAAGTCAGTCTTAGAAATATGAATATTTTAAGACTTTGACATCTTAGCGCAAAGGATAGCTTGTTGCACACAAATAGTGATCTGTGAAAAAAGGTTTTTTGTAATGTTAGGTCGTAGTGCGGTGACGCGAATAATTCTATCAGATCTTTGCGTGCCACGGTTTCTGTTATACTGTATCAACAGACGAGCGCTTGCTTGCGCTGGTAACCTTTTATTATAAATAAACTGGCCAAGTGCAAGTCGGACTCGCACTCGTAGGGTTCCGTAACACAGTAGAGTATTCTATAACTACGATTTTTCGCAACTACAAAAATAACTTTGTATTTCATAGTGTTTGTATGAAAAACAAAGTTATACTTGCGGTCGCTATATCTCAACAACTGCTGACTGTATCTCGTTCAAACCAATTTTCGTTGAAAGTTTTTGTTGAGATCTACAGAATATATTTTTACTAGATTTTTCACTCCCTTACTTTAGAAGTTAGAGAGGGGAGGGGGGGACACATTTTACCACTTTAGACGCGTCTATCTTTTAAATGATTGATTTTGAGAAAAAATGATTTTAGGAACCTTAATGTCATTTTTAAAGACCTATCTATAGACACCCCACACGTATAGGTTTTAAGAAAAAATTTTTTTTTTGTTCCAGTTCCATGTATGGGATGCCCCCCCTTAACCTTTTATATTTGTATAAAAATCGAAAAGCGGTTTACAGAATACATCTACCTACCAAGTTTCAATTCTATAGTCCTAATAGTTTCGGAATAAAATGGCTGTGACATACGGACGGACAGACAGACAGACAGACATGGCGAATCTATAAGGGTTCCGTTTTTGCCATTCGGCTACGGAACCCTAAAAAGAAACTGTAGAGGAAATCTTATATTCGGTCCATAACATGACCTATGGCCATTTCGTTCAAAGAACTTTCTTTGTCATTATAAAACAAAAGAGAAGGGAATCCCTACGAACCTTGGATAGGACTGCGGATGTCCGGAAACTCCGCGGAAATGGGGAGTTGCCACTTGGCAGCCTGTAAACTCTACCTACTCGTGTAACACTTTTTTTTTATAGGCTAGCGTTTGACCACTAATTTGTTGGTAAGTGATGATGTGGTCGAAGATGGTAAGCACACTAGGCTACTTGTACTATTCATTATTCTGTGGCTAGGCCTAGAATGGGAACTGGCTCTCAATGATAGCTGCCGGAACACATTAGATGTTTGACGATAGATTTTCTAACTTGAGGGTGGGAGCTGGCCAGGCGGACACTAGATAGTGTCCTACCACCATGCGGGGGTTGTTGGTTTCTTATCGATGTTCTTCCTTCACCGGAGGGCCACTGTGAAAAGCACACATAATTTTTTCGATAGAAAAATCCATTGGTGTACGGCGGGGATTGAACTCGGTACCTCTGGCGTCAAAGCCGACCGTTCTCCCGCTTACGCCACCGGACCCACAACCGGGCTTATAGATTCGTCATGTCTGTCTGTCTGTCCGTCCGTATTTCAGAGCCACTTTATTCTGAAACTATTGGGATTGGGAGTTGAAACTTGGTGGGTAGATGTATTCTGTGAACCGCTGTACGATTTTAAAAAAAAATTAAAGCATCAGGGAGGCTCTCCATGCGTAGAACTGAAACTAAATAAAAAGATTTTCATCAAACCGAGGTATAGTAGGTGCGGAGTGTCTATAGATAACTCTTTAAAATTGACATTGACATTTTTTCTAAGTCAATCGTTTAAAAGATAGGCACGTATATAGTGGTAAAATGTGTCCCCACTAACTTCTAGAATATGAAAGTGAAAAATCTATATAAAATATACTTATGCTGTAGATCTCAATACCCACGTTCAACCAAAATTGGTTTAAATATGAATATGAACGAGATAAAGCCAGCAGTATTTGAGTTATAGCACATTTTCAAGACCGCATTATTACCCGACTGCGAAAGAAGGAGGGTTATGTTTTTAGAGTGTATGTATGTATGTATGCTTCTTTGGCACGCCCTAGAGCCTATACAGCTTGTCGTATTTTTATGCGAGTGGTGTCAATAGATTCGTCTTAGTCGTGAGAGTGACACTGGACACTGGATACTTACATCAAAATTTAAAAAAAAAACAAAATTAAGCATTTTGACGCCAAAAAGTAATCTCAAAATAACGAGATGAACATTGCGGTTCGACTATTCGGAAAGAAAAACAAGGAAAAACAAAACATTGCGGTTATCACCGTTAATTCGTTATAACTATAACTTATATGTTTTGTTGGAGTTTGGAATAGTTTATTCACATAATTTTTATCACGCAGTCGGGTGTTTTGTTCCTAAAATAATTCTCATGTTTTTCGTTTGGGAAAGTATGCTTCCCGTTTCGTCCCATTGTAGTTTTATCGAGATTTGATGACCATCCCCAGAGATATGGAGATAAATACCTCATACTTGGTACTGACTGACTAGCGCGGCATTTGAAGTCGGTATTTAGGGTTCTATATCCAAAGGGCACCAACGGAACCCTGTTACTGAGATTTCGCTGTTCGTCCGTCCGTCCGCCCGTCCGTCTGCCAGCGGTCTGTATCTCCTGACAGAGGAGTCACAAAAATGCAATTTTATTTAGGTACAGATTATATTTTAGTAGATACACAAATAGACCATGCAGAGTGTAAATATAATTCTGTGATCTTCAAATCCCTGGGTTAGTTAAAAATGCAACCCAAGGCTAAACTAATACAGCGATAGTTGAGTAAAGTGAAAAAGTGTGTTGGTGTGATGGATTTGATTCTTTTTAAAGTACACCAACTAAGTACTTATCTTTACGTGGTGCTAGGAGCATATTATATCAACGTTCCGCCTGACTTGCTACCAAAAAGTAGCTTACCACCATCAAGGCGAAAATCTAGGCCTACCGTGTTCACCATCTTCGACCACATCATCTCGCCTTGTGGTAACCACAACCACTGCGGATGTGGTCGAAGATTGTGGTAATTTGGTCAAATGTGAGCCTATAATAAGATTTATTCAAAAATCTTAGTTGATATGTAAGTTTACCTACCTGCCTAAGTCTTTCTGTACAAAGGGCTTCATGTAAATTACCTAGCTATAGACGTATGTAGTAATTGTGTTTACGGCATTTATTGCATAAGTAACTACATAACTACTATCATAGTTACGCGCACAACGCTACGCCTAGAACAGTCTCGATGTTGTGAACACGTGTTTAGTTTCCTTTCAATACTTATTAAAATCAGACTTCGGTATTTTAAGTTTCTAACTTAAGCTTTTAATGCAGGCGCTGTTGGGTCTACCTTGCGATAGGCATCACTGCAACACGATCGCAGTGGTATTGTGGATCGAAATCTCATACAAATTGAGACGATGAGGTTACCCGACTACTTTCAGGTGACTTCGAGATACGAGACTGCGGCCTAGCCCAGAGGCCGAGAGTCCGAGACGTTTTGTATACACTTCAAACTGGTATTTATTACAATATACCTGGGTTGCCATATGGTTATAATAAATTACCTCACCCACATTAGCGTTATATTATTTTTTCTAACAACCTGCACCTAATCAAAATATATCACTAGTGGATACCAAGTGTATTATGTGGTTTCCGCTGCGGCAGAATAATAAATAGTGCGGCATGAATATGGCACATTAACTCTAAAGAAGCGTTTTAATAATACCTTGTAAGTTCCCGGACACTCAACAGATGGCATTCAAAATTAACACAATGGTCTGACACTGTCGAACTGGATAAATCTGACAAACCTCATGTTTTATTTTTATTTCTTTTCGATTGCTGTCTATACCAGATAGCAGATCTTTGACAACTTTTATAAAAGTGGTGTAACTTTTGTATGCGTTAGGTGTCGGATATTTATCTGAAACTTTATTGGGAACCTGTGAAAAAGGGCCTAAGTAATTTTACTATCACACATTTTGATGAATGAGGTAAGTATTATGAATGACAGCAATCAATCACTATCATGGTGAACATTCTAGACTTCCATAGCAAGAGGTAAACAATCGCAGCATGGCCACACTTGATAATCAACCAACACGTGTTGCCTCTAGTCACGTGTGAGAGAAACGTGATGTGTGACCACGCCACGTAAATACGCTTTCTCGTCTCTACCGGTATTACCCGACCAAGTTCAATTGTTCCGTATCAATGTTGTGCCTGTACGTTTTAATGCTACCATTCATAAATGAAGGTTTATGTATGGTCCAAAAATTTAAAAATTATAATATCTATTCCGTAACCTTCATTTTATCTTATCTATATATTTTCATAAATAAATTCTACTGATATGAAGAAAACTTGTTTTAGTACACAAATGCCTTGTGCATATGAATATAGATACTTTTGCACTTTGGTAATGAATTATGTAAAGTTATCCCTCTACGAGGTAAAGGCTGAAATGTTGCACAGACGGATAGCCAATAGAGTAGGATATGACACTTTATAGGTACTTTGTTAAATGCTTTGGGCAAAGCCGCGGG
The DNA here is from genome assembly GCA_954871355.1 of Cabera pusaria. Classification (NCBI taxonomy): domain Eukaryota; kingdom Metazoa; phylum Arthropoda; class Insecta; order Lepidoptera; family Geometridae; genus Cabera; species Cabera pusaria. The sequence goes on along the minus strand of OX940886.1, from coordinate 1,296,946 downwards.
GCACAATTAGATTGCAGGTAAATTAATTTCTTTCTCTTCTTATACGGGATTTTTTTCACGAGAATTCTCGAGATCCGTGAAATTAATTAGGACAAGAAATTTGAAACCTTAGTTTTAATTGATAAAATACATATATAGGTAGAGGTACAGGGCACCTACTTCACTTAAACATTGTGTCAATACGTTTAATTACTTTTTTTTATATTACTTTAGATATATTTATATACTAAAGTTGATTTCTCTTCATAATGTTTTTCTCACGCATTGCCAAATGCAACGCTACGCCAAGTCAAAGAAGAGAAATGCAAAGTTTGAAAATAAACTTTACGGCCTTCGTTTAGGATTAGAACTCAAGTGGTGCTTAGTTGAATGCAAACTTGTATACTATTGTTTACATTTCCATGAAGCTGGTGTCGTGTTCACGTGTGGCAGATAATGAATGACAGAATATTCCAGATACCTCGGCTAGTGACTTAGGTATAATTCATTAAAAGATAGTGCACCATTACCGCATTATTATGTAAAACGAACAATATAATCGTCAAAGTTGATTATGTAACTACCTACATAATTTTTATGTTTATTTTTTTTCCTGAGTTAAAATAATGTGAAATATAAAATATGTATAAATAAAATAAATAAATGTGATCTTGAAGCTATTTACCTATCACAGACTACTTTCGATAGAGTAGTCTGAGCTGTTTTTAGGGTTCCGTACCCAAAGGGTAAAACGGTACCCTATTACTAAGACTCCGCTGTCCGTCTGTCTGTCTGTCTGTCTGTCCGTCTGTCACCAGGCTGTATCTCATGAACCGTGATAGTTAGACGGTTGAAATTTTCACAGATGATGTATTTCTATTGCCGCTATAACAACAAATACTAAGAACAGAACAAAGTAAAAAATTAAAAGGATTTAAAACAAAAAACGTGTTTTTTACGATACGATACGATACGAAATTAATTCACCTCGACGCAGCTAGATGGCAGCACAGGAAAAATTAGCACGCGCAAGCGTTTCATTTGTTAAATTTGTGGACCGCGGTCGATTTGTTTAATTAGTTAAAGTTAATTTACTCATGTGTAATGTACAGTATTGAATAAATCTTCAATTATAGTACTTAAAGAGCTTCAATTAGCTAGGATCAGTAGAAAGAAAGTTAATCGTAAGAACACTCTGTCTTCCACCAGATATTTAGTTATATTATTTACCTATAGTTTGTGTTAATATTTACTAAGTTGGTGTTAGAAGTTCGTGGCGTTCGGACTTCGGAAATTCGGAACCCTCCGTGTGCAGGACAAAAGTCTGACTCGCACTTGGTTAGTTTTTTTAGATACATCTATACTAATATTATAAAGAGAGAACATTTGTATGTTTGTAATGATTTGGCTCAAAAACTACTGGACCGATTAAAAAAAATCTTTCACTAATATATAGAATGGACTTTCGAAATAAAAGTAGGCTATATATTATCCCGTTTAAATCAAAGGTACATTCGTGGAGACCTAATTTGCAACCTAAGTCGACAAAAAAACGGTCGAAAAAACACGTTTCTTACGAACGCTGCTCAATTGAAAACAGATGGAAGAATATTTTCTATGGAAGAGTTGTACAACTTAATAAGACCTACAAAAAAGTCCGCGACAGCATATGTCTATCACTTAAGGTTGACTCACAGTAACCATTTTTATCTTTATTTTTTTGTTAAAAAATATTACATAACTTCCAGGGCTATTTTCAAGTATATAGTATTAATCCTTATCCAAATAATTACGTTAATTAGCACATATTATAGATTAAAATTGTCCTTTACAGTATTTGGTTCTAATGAAAACTCTAGAAGATATCACGGATTTCATATATACGCATCGCAAAATTAATAAAATATTTGCAGTCAAACCACAGAATAGGTCATAGTTACTTCGAAAATATTATTATAAGCTTAGCTTTTCTGTAGATCCCCACCGATCGCAATTTGAAGTCAATATAGTATAATAATATGTTCTATTGTATAAAACATTAATGATCTATATATATAATATAATATTTTAAACCACCCCAACTGATCTATGTATAATCTTTTCATTAAAAGCATTCCAATATTTTCAATGACTCTAAACACGACATTTAAAATCTGAGCTGTAAGTTGGTGAGGATTTGAGTATTCTGTAGAGTCCAGGAGACGTCCCAGCATCAGGTCAATGCTTCCATGTTCTTACAATATCGTTGAAGTAGAAGATTTTCGAATTGATCAGCCCTATGAAAGTTGATTAAAGCTCATAGTTTTATAACGATTGAACGAATTTTCTTGAATCAAAGCTACGAACACTCTCGATGAAGACATAAAAAAAAAACTATCAATAATAAAATCAAAATCGGTTCATCCGGTTTGGTGCTAAGATGCTACAGACAGACACACAGATAGACACGTTAAACGTATAATACCCCTACTTTAAATCAAAATCGGTTCATCCGGTTGGGTGCTAAGATGCTACAGACAGACACACAGATACACACGTTAAACGTATAATACCCCTACTTTTTGCGTCGGGGAACGCCGTAAGGTTATGGCGGCAGATATTCTCCTTGGTGGTAAGCTACTTTTCAACCGACTTCCAAAAAGAAGGAAGTTCTCAATTCGTCTGTATGTTTCTTTTTTTCTTTCTTTTTTTTGTGTGTGTATGTTACACGATTACTCCGTCAATTGTGAACCGATTCGAATTATTATATCGGTAGGGTACGTTTCCGAGGTGGTCCCATTGTAATTTCATTGAGATGTGATAAGTATCTTCAGAGATATGATGATAAACGTCTCAAACTTGCTACTGAAATTGACTCGCGGGGCATTGAAGTCAGTTGTTTTAGTTTTTAAACGAAACCTTAATTATTGGTAGATTTAATGATCCCACAAAAACCCATGATTCATGAATGCACATAAAACTTTCATTGGTAGGTATATATAGCTAGGATTAGAACCAACGACCCTCGGGTCAGAATCAGGGTAACTATCCTTTACGCCAAAGGGCCGTCCAATATCACTACGTAAGTATTATAAAACAAAGTTCATCACTGCGTCTGTCTGTCTGTTCGCAATAACCTTAATAGCTTCTGGACGGATTATCATGCGGTTTTCACCAATAGCCAGAGTGTTTATGAGGAAGGTTTAGGTGCATAATTCGTTAAGGTTTTGTGTAAATTGGTTGACATATGACGATGATTGTTAAATATGTTAATATTTTATATTCGATGCAACAAACTGATGCAAATTTTGTAGGCATATATGTTCTACCCGTGCGAAGCCGGGGCGGGCTGCTAGTATTGTATATAGGTAAGAGCTTGACAGCTATCTCACCATAAGTGACGATGCGGTCGACAATGTAGCACGCTTATCTACCTAGAAGATATCTGATACGTGACCTCGCGATTTGAAAATATTATTGTTTATTTTATATTCATTTTAGTCTCAATATTAGTTGTTGACTTTTAAATAATAATAGCTCGGTTGTTTTATTCTCTGTATTTGCAATATATTGTAATTATAATTAGAAAAGCTTAAACATGCTAGAGTTCGTAGATATTTAACAGGAATAAATTTTAATTTTTTAATAGCTTGACATTGAGCCAGTAGTCTATTGGCCATGGCTTTCGATGCGATGCGGTACGGTGCACTACGGTGGTAGTACAGTACCTACTAAATAACTGTTACACAATCTGTTGCTATACAAAACAAACTTTCGTCACGTGGGAGGCGTGACATAATACCTACTCGGAACATAATTTAGCATTCCACATAAATCTAGATGAGATATCTAGACTGGTGCCAAACAACTCGTCAAACACTAGACATACGACAAACTTAGGTTTGCTATTTCCTAAATGTATTTAGACTGTTTACTGCAGTTTATTTTAGATCTAGGTAAAATCTGGACTGGGCCGGGTCCCGTGGGAATAATAGGATACGAAGTTGCCTGTGTCACTTGGAAACCATTTTGATTCCTTTCAGTTTAATGATTTATTAATCTGTTTTGTAGTGCCATGTTTGCTTCTAGAATATGATCGTTTTTCTTTATACCTAGTAGATAATAACTGTGTGAGAACAAGGTGGTCTAATATTAAACATAGTAACAACAGCTGTTCCCATATACAAACGAACGTTCTTCCAATTTCAAGATGTCAGTAAATATACTTTGTATACTCATTTTCTATTTCAAATGTTGCCGGGACCTTGACACAGAATGAATAATAGGACAGCTTGATTCTGTTATTGCGCGTGATCCTTGGGTACTGGCAAAAAATAGATAACAGTTGATCGTGTAAAGGGCTACCTAGACAAGGACATGTCGCTAATCGATCTTCAGTTATGAAATTAGGTAGAGATGGAAGCGCTTAGTTCTTAGTAACACGGATTAGTTCGCTTTGCTGAGTTCCAGTATGATGTTCAGTAAGTAGGTACAGCCAGTATGGAAGACGGGTTGCGAATTAGGAATGTTGGATTAGTTGCGCTCTATGGATTAGTCTCAAGTCAGTTGTCCAGACACTAATCTCAGTAATCTTTTATTTCTGTATCAGACAAGTGCGATTCCATATTAGAACGCATTTTCAATTAATATCAGGGTGCTTGTCTATCAGAGAAAAAAGTAGATATATTGTACTAGTAGGTGTACCTGGTAGGGCTTGATAGCGATCGTTTCATGCAGTCTTGTGAGTAGGTACCTACTTCTAGATAAGCATATTTCCATCTATTATGTACCTACCGTATGATCGTACATAGATAAGTCAGATAGAAGCTAGAAGTTAGATAAATGTCTTGAGCAAATAAGCAACGCAAATAGTAACTTTATAATGTTGCGTAAAAACCTTACCAAGATTTAAGCACGCATTAATACAAATATGAACACACAATAAGCCATTTGTCCTTGCCAATATAGTGCACTCATGCCTTCCTAGGTCTCTAAGCCCACATTACGTCACGTGAGATCCAAAACGAGACACCCCAAGGTCCCCAGGATGCTAACAGATCCTGACATCAGCAAACCTCTGAAAACAAAAATACAGTAAAACTCATAAGCCTTAGTGTCTACGGTTTAGGAGTATTATTAGTTCAATACAATGGTAATAAGTTTGGCAGGACATGCGTCCTAAGCATTTCTTTGATGCGGTAAGTTTATATCTTTTGGTAATGTTAATAAGGTTGACATTTCGCAGCAATTTCAGATATCTTGTCGGTAGTGGTATCCTGGTGACCGCAGATATCTCAACAATTTGCATCTCAAATATAACCTATATGTCTTATTCCAGTAGTTTTAAAGTCCATTTTCCAGTATCTCCTCGTATTTCGATACATTTTTTCCGTGTAGCTGTCGCAAGGCCATCGGCCTCCTACATCAGCGCGACATCGCTAATACTGGGTGACTCATGTGCATCATAACATAACAGCATATGGACAGTAATGGACCCAGTTTATAAATTGGCCTGAACTCTATTTGGGTTAGACAACCTGATTTGGAGAGAAACATATTATTTTTGCACAACTACTTAGTATTTAAATAAGTGCTTTTAGTATTTGATCTACATAGATTTTTTACAAGTGAATGTTGTTGTACACATGATAAATAAATAAATAAATGAGTATTTGATGAGTCAAAGTCTAATTAAATGTCAATTCGGATGTCACCCAAAAACATTAATTAATGTTGAAACCACCTATATATAAACCATCACTATAATTCTTAATTTAAAATTAACAAAAATAGCATTTAAATAAACATACCCTAACATATTGAAAATAAGAATTTTTTTCCGCTGAAAACAGCTATGTTAAGTTTATATTAATAAGGTGTTACAAAATCAAAATGCCAGGTAGGTACCCACTTTATAATGTTATTGTAAAAACCATTTTATTCAGCATTCACACAATAAAACAAATACGTAAACATAACACAAAACCACGGTAATATAATATTACCGTGACAAAACCTAAATAAACTTTAATATTAATAATAACTATTCAAACGAAGTTATTCATTACATCAACAGTAAAACTAATAACTAAGTATTATATTTATAACATTCAAATAAAAAAAAAACCATGCAAAAACAGCTGTTTTATGAAAAATAAATAAAAAATATCACAATACAATTATTATATGAAATGTACAACAAATGAACGCATTGGTTACTATATAATTAACTTATGTTTAAAAATATGGCAATTTTTTTCTTTATCTATATTGAGTACTTAGTTAGTGAGGAAATTCTATTCATTTTAACGTTATATAGTACATTAACTAAAATATATAATTATTATATGCAGATGCTAAAGTACAATACAACACACAAACTTTTATTGTATACCAACATACAGGAAAAAAAACAATAGATACAGTAAATTACTATTACAAAGTTAGTACAACGGGCGGTCTTATCACTAACAGCGATCTCTTCCAGACTTTTAAATAAAAAATCCAAAATGGACAATCGAGCTCCTCATAAGTTTACAACATGGAGTAATAAGTTTACAACAAGACTTCCTCTTATTTGTGTTCTTATAAGTTCAATTTAGGACAAGATGCTCTGATATACTGATAAGGTTAAATATATTTGTATATGTATAGCATATTGATAGGTATTACACAGTTTCTTTTCACCTAACATTAAACTAGCTATCTCTATGTTATGTATATTCACTGATATTGCTTAATTTCAAGATAATTCAGACAATACCAACCCTATTACTAAATTAATTTAGTAATAGGAAAAGAACATTTCTAGGACATTAGGTTGAGAACCATTAGAAAAGTGTTGCAGAATCGCAACCCCAGCACATTGCGAGAATTTGTAAAAATACTTATTGTTTTATATACATAAAGGTAGATTTAATATATATATATATATATATTTATTATATATATATATATATACATATATATGATATATATATATATATATATATATATATATATCAATGGTTATAAAAAGCATGACCTTGTATAAACATACTCTGTGTTATAGCCTACCCTAAAGATTTTATAAATTATTTAACTTTGTTAAATAAAGGCATATAATATACACCAAATCGCTTACTTTAAACTATAAATTAAATCAAATAAGAGGCCTTTACGACAGCAGCTTATATCTAACTGCAATTTGAGGCTTATAAATATATATTACCGTTATATGTATTGTAAAACTGTGGTAACTAATAGGTGCAAAGAAAGATGAAGTTTTCAATTTTAATTCTTCGCAATAATTAGTTATTAATATTAATACATCATAATATGTTCTAGTGTCTATACAAAAACGATTACACGTTGTTTAGTTGGTAGAGCACCTACCTTTGTCAAAAATCACAAAAGCCTTTTATGAAGCAAGGCGCTATCAGAATTACAAGCAATATATTCACGTCTTTTTACCCTTCCCGGGCTTAGCTGGCTTGGCAGGCTTGATGGGCTTGGGCGGGGAAGCGGCGGGGTCAGTCCAGGGTGTGAAGTCTGGCTGGGGTAACTCCTTGCAGTCGATCAGGGGATTGGTGGCGCTGACTGCCTCCATGACGCGGGGCTGGGCCTGGTCCAGGAGTGCTTCGTTGGCGCAGATCACTCCTGCTAACGTTGTCTTGCGGATCTCTGCTAGTTGGGCTGCAAATGAAATAAAATGCTGTTATGGTCGTTTTATGTTGTACTCAGTAGGTGTGTGTGTAGTAGGTGTAGGTATTTGCTTGGCTATGTTACTAGCAGCTTTATCCGTACCTATTCCCTATCAATAAAAAGTAGCAAAAGTTTGTTTTATTTATTGTTCACTAGATGCGCCTCGCGGCTTTGCCCGCGTTTAATCCTAGCTATAAACATTCCTCTTGAATCACTATCTATTGATGAAAACTGCATTAAAATCCGTTGCATAGTTTAAAAGATTTAAGCGTACAGACAGCGGGAGCGATTTTGTTTTATACTATGTATAAAGAAGAAGATTAAAAGAACAATACCTACTTTATTTGATAAAATCGTCATAGTTAAAGCTTTTGTGTACATGCTCGTTTTATATTTGCAGGCGCTTATTTCTTATTTAGCAGCGCATATAGTTCAGAGGTATTAAAGATAAACTTCTTCTTCTTCTTCTCTTCTTTCTTTCTTATCTTATATATAAAAATCAATTGCTGTTCGTTAGTCTCGCTAAAACTCGAGAACGGCTGGGCCGATTTAGCTGATTTTGGTTTTGAAATGTTTGTCGTAGTCCAGGGAAGGTTTAAACGATGAGAAAATATGGAAAAATTGCGAGGAAAATAATAAAAATAACAATTTTATTTTCCCATATAAACTGTTCTATACTTTCCTGTCAAACATTTAAAATTCGTCCCTTCGGTACGGTAGGGTAGACTCTGTTCCACTCTCGAATTGAAATTTGAAGCACGTAAATATTGAATCGACAACATAATTTATCTACATTACTCGGATTATCGCGTAGGTATTTAAATTTTAATATTTTGAATTTTGATGGTTGTCCCCACAGAGTACGGAATTACTCTACTACGTTACTATTTATTATTATATATTAGAGTTGGCACTTCTCTACACTGTTGATACCCGAATTATGAAAGCACTGTGTAGCCAATCTAACCACAGAAAGTATTATTTACGTACGGTTGTCATTATGACGCTTCCATACATGGGTATTCGCTATTTGTGTATAAAAACCGATAAAAAAAAATTAATAATAATAAAGGGGGTCCCCATACAATAAACGTGTTTTTGAGGCTTTTTATGCTCGATCTTACAAACCTTAATAGATAGGACTTGAATTTTACTCATGGTGTGTATTGCAATGGCTGCTATAACATCAAATAATAATAACTAAATTAAATAAAAAATTAAAGGGGGTCTATACAATCACATACAAGAAACGTATTTTTCCGGCAAATATTGTTCAATCGGAACCCGCACACGCAGGGTTCCGATCTGCAGGGTCTGACTCGCACTTGGACAGTTTATTTATATTCGCGGTACGAAGTTCGCCGGGTCAGCTAGTAATATTTTATCAATTTTTGAATTATTTAAATATTTTATAGTGTTACATCGCGTCGTCGAGTCGCGATGTTTCGCCAAGCTTCTCGAACAAAAATACCGTGGGAAAGAATAGACTAATTAGGGGCTATAAACACCCGACCCGACCGTCATAAAAGTTAACCTTCCGGGAATTCAGACCCTAGTCAATGTACCTAGTTTTGTAGTTAAGATTGAACCTTATTCATAAGTAGTTAGAGATCAAATTAGCATGTATGGTAAAGTTGTTTACGTCAGATGCTCAAAGGAAAGCCACCCCTTTTGTTTGTGATTGTTATTGCTTTGTTTTGAACGTCTTTTGTCTATTGTTTCGATAGTCAATACTGGAAAGTTCTGTAGAAATATTCTCGTCCTATATAAGACGTTGAAACCGCGGCTTGAGGCAGTCTTTCTCTGGAAGCGACAGTGTAACTATCTAAGCGCGGATAGCGACCAAGTGATCGTTAAGTGTTATCAGTGAACTAGTGTTGTGAACTGTGAACAGTGAAATCAGTGATTGTGATTACCAACGACCTCAGTGTGTGTTAACGGACTTTTAATAATTGTGCAAGACGATTTGGACAACTACTGTGGAACATTGTGCTAACCTAGTGATCAGTGGAAATAAACGTTCATCTCATCGGATTGGCATTTTAATACCACCCCGCACGTAACAATTGGTGTCAGAAGCGGAATGCCAATCACTCCGAGGGAAGATACGCGTACTCCACGCACCAGGCGCCAGGCGGAGATGGATGCAACCCGGCAGAAGGAGCTCGAAGCATCGGGAGCAGGAACATCCACATTGGAAGAGCCAGCAGCAACACCGATGGCACCCACCATGGCAGCGCCACCTACAGCACCGCCGGTGAGTCTAACTACGGATGGAGGCCTGGAGGCCATGCTAGCCGCTCTCCTAGCTGGACAAGAAGCTGCACGCCAGGAACAAAAGGCTGCACTACAAGCTGTACGTGAGGAACAACAGGCCGCACTACAGGCAGTACAGGCAGCACAACAAGAAGCTCGCCAGGATCAACAGGCTGCACTACAGGCTGTACAGGCGGCACAAGAAGAAGCTAGCCGTAAACAGGAAGAAGCTAGCCATAAACTGGAAGAGACAATTGGACGTCAATTGCAGAGCGGGCTTGCCGGCATGGGAGAAAAAATAAAAAAGGTGGAAGCCAGCGTCAAAGAAGTGGAAGGACGACTCGACGTACACGAACAGACCGTGAATGACCTGGCTAATAAGGTCCAGAAACTGGAGTTACGAGGAGTTGGACAGAGCAGCCAGGTGTCCGCTACGACTTCGCCGTTCAAACTGGATCTGCCACACTTCGACGGAACGTCTTCTTGGGCAGCATACAAGTTTCAATTCACGACGCTATCTAAAAGCTGCGGCTGGACAGACGAGCAAGCAAATACAGCGCTTACATTAGCGCTGAAAGGAGACGCTCAGCTTATTCTGGAACGCATACCTGAAGACGAAAGGACGCTGAAGACCTTGCTGGAAGCCCTGGAAACGCGCTATGGGGACAAACATATGGAGCATGCGTACAGGGCACAACTACGAGAGCGCACCCAGAAACCCACAGAGACATTGCAACAGTGGGCAGACGAAATCGAGAGGTTGGTCCGACGAGCCTACGTGTCGACGCCATCAACCATTGAAGTGACATCTCTACAGAGCTTTGTGGATGGAATCAGGGATGATGAGGTACGCGCTGCGGTACGATTGGGGCATCATCAGACACTCAAGAACGCCCTCGCTCATGCCTTGGAAGTGGAAGCAGTGCGACGAGACACCAAACCATACAGAGTTCGGGAGCTAGTGACTGAAACCAGGAAGCCCCGTTATGGACCGACATGTTATGGGTGTGGAGAAAAAGGGCATATTCGGATTGATTGCCCGAAAACGAAGAAACGGGTCAGAAATTGCGAGACCCAAGTGGATGAGGAGGCGTTAAACTAAACGTCGCCAGGGCCGCGGGGCGGGCGCTGGCTGGTCAAGAGAGAGCCCCCACCATCACTGTGACACAAGTGTGCAACGGGAACAGCTTAATCGTCGAGGGCACCCTGAACAACAAGACCTGCAAGTTCACAGTGGACACAGGAGCATCGCGCACAATTGTGAAGCCTGAATTCCTGCAACGATTTATATCACGGAAACATCGATCTGCAGCATGCTCACTACGGACAGCAACCGGCCAGTCAGTTCCTGTCCTTGGCGATACAGATGTGGAGATAGTCATCGGTGAGCACTCATACATTCATCCTGTGCTTATTGCCAACATAACTGATGATTGCATTCTGGGATTGGACTTTTTGGAGAAGCAGCATTGCATATTGGATGTGGCCCGTGGTGTTCTCCGGTTTCCCGAGCAAGAAGTGTTCTTCGAAGGAACGGCACCGTGTAAGCTTTACTGTCTCAAGGACGTCGTGTTGGCTCCAAAATCGCAAAATATTGTTCGAGTGAAATTTCCAAATACAGTCAAGAGTGGACTATGTGTAGTTGCCGAAGATGAGGGCACACATCCGACCTGGATTACTGCAAGAACATTGCTCATGACAAACAGAACGGCCAGTGTGCGAATTCTCAACCTTGGCAATGCAGAAGTTCATCTGAAGAAAAACAGCATAATTGGAAAATGTCAAGAAGTGAAGTACCTGCGACGAACGGATATTACTTCTACGGAACCAAGCTCGGAAGACCAAATATCACAGCTGCTGGAATCATCCAAAGACAACTTAACGTTCGCTCAGCTGTCACAAGCAAAACGTCTGTTGACGCGGTTTAAAGACGTCTTCGCCGCTGGAAACAACTGTGGACGTACCGGACTTGTTAAACACAAAATTGACACTGGCGACGCAAGACCTATACGACAGAGGCCACGAAGGATTCCATGGGCGAAAGAAGCTGAAGTTGCAGACATGATACGAGACATGGCCAAAGAAAAAGTCATCGAACCATCTACAAGTCCTTGGTCATCGCCAGTGGTTCTGGTGAAAAAGAAAGATGGCTCCACCAGATTCTGCGTAGATTACAGAATGCTTAATGAAGTCACAAAGAAGCTACCCCTTGCCTCGAATAGACGTGACTGGGATATTACTACACATACCTCTGTTCTTGTTGTCATACCGTTCCGCAACCCATGACAGCACTGGTATGACTCCTGCAAATGTGAATTTTGGATACGAACTAAGACTTCCTATCGACGCCATCACTGGTTCCCCGCCAGATGCTCCGAAGCCTGTAACCGACTATGTCAGTGATCTTCGTAGTCAGCTGGACGAAGTGCACAGGATAGTTCGAGAGAATAGTTTAAAAACCGGTGAAAAAATGAAGACCCGGTACGATCGTAGAGCGAATACGATGGGTTTCGAAGAAGGAACTCTCGTCTGGTTGCACAACCCACTACGAAGGAAAGGAAAAAGTCCGAAGCTGCAGGCTCATTGGGAAGGACCATACCAGATTATCACGAAGATAAACGACGTTACCTACCGCATTAAACGAGGCCAGAGAGGAAAGCCGAGGGTAGTACACATCGATCGACTTACACGATACCATGGAACAAATGATGATCGGGACGATCATAACTAAGAAGGGGATAATGTTACATCGCGTCGTCGAGTCGCGATGTTTCGCCAAGCTTCTCGAACAAAAATACCGTGGGAAAGAATAGACTAATTAGGGGCTATAAACACCCGACCCGACCGTCATAAAAGTTAACCTTCCGGGAATTCAGACCCTAGTCAATGTACCTAGTTTTGTAGTTAAGATTGAACCTTATTCATAAGTAGTTAGAGATCAAATTAGCATGTATGGTAAAGTTGTTTACGTCAGATGCTCAAAGGAAAGCCGCCCCTTTTGTTTGTGATTGTTATTGCTTTGTTTTGAACGTCTTTTGTCTATTGTTTAGAGTCAATACTGGAAAGTTCTGTAGAAATATTCTCGTCCTATATAAGACGTTGAAACCGCGGCTTGAGGCAGTCTTTCTCTGGAAGCGACAGTGTAACTATCTAAGCGCGGATAGCGACCAAGTGATCGTTAAGTGTTATCAGTGAACTAGTGTTGTGAACTGTGAACAGTGAAATCAGTGATTGTGATTACCAACGACCTCAGTGTGTGTTAACGGACTTTTGATAATTGTGCAAGACGATTTGGACAACTACTGTGGAACATTGTGCTAACCTAGTGATCAGTGGAAATAAACGTTCATCTCATCGGATTGGCATTTTAATACCACCCCGCACGTAACAATAGGCTGCGGTTGACCACTATCTCGCTTGGTGGTAAGCAATGATGTGGTCGAAGATGGTGAATACACTAGGCCTAGAATACTCTGACTCTCATGGGCCGCCGACTGCCGGAACGCCGTAAGGTTATGGCGGCAAATTTGGCTCCTTGATGGTAGTAAGCTCCTTTTTGGTAGCAAGTCAGGCGGAATATAATATGCTCCTATAACTAGCTATAGATTGAAGGTTGATCTAAAATAACACATCTATAGCTATATTATTTATCATAAAGACCCTTTACCTTCAGTAAATCCGATGGTTTGATCCGAGGTCTCGTACCAGAACCTGTCTCCGACCTTGAGCCTGAGGAACTGGTCTGCGATGAGACAGGTGAGCGTGGGCCCCAGCAGCCGACCCTTCGGATCCTCGGCCAGCGCGCCCGTGTACACGTCGATGTCATCCACACTCCTGGAGATATCGTGTTGATAAATGATGAGATGATGAGTGATGAGATGCAGAAGTTGGACACAAATGCCGCGCTAGTCATTATCAACCGACTTTTAAAAGGAGGAGGTGCGTACGTCACTTCCGTGGCATTCGGACGTGACGCTATGTTACTTCCGTTAAATTTAAGCCCAGTGCGCCTATAGTATATTACGATACGTATGATAGATAGATAGATAGATAAAACTTTACTGTTACATCACAAATAAAACTTATATATTTATTCACAATAGCTTACATAAAAGTGTTACAATGGGCGGTCTTATCGCTAATAGCGATCTCTCCCAGACAACCTTAGTATGGAAAGAATCTAAAACTGTCAACAACAGGGTGCACCTAATTAAAGTAAAGAAAATCTAATAATTTACTAAACAAAAACACAAAGTTTAACAAATATAACATAACTATAAACTAACTTACTACCAATAAACATTAAAATATATATTATATATAATTATAAACAAAAACTTAAGTAGCAAGTAGAAGTGTAGTTGTACGCCGTGCAATAACAGACAACTGAAGTCACGAGTATCGTATATTATTTTATAGCTGTCAGTGTGACATAAACCCACACTTTACGGTTGCTACGCTTTTCCGTCAAATAGAAGATTATTGCACGGCGTGAAGTTGGCACCCGAGCGCTGTGAGGGTGCTAAACGTCGTGCAATAATCGACTATTTAAGTCACGGAAAAGCGTGCGTAAAGTTCGGGTTTAGGTCACACTGTGTTATAAAATAAATTTCCCTTCAATGATCCTGCACTTACTTGTAAATAGTGCAGATCCTTTTCAAAGAAGAAGCGTCGAAGATAGCCGCGAGATCTGTGAAGTTCTTGGGTCTGGACATGCCGCAGTGTTCCCTCCACTCAGGGTAAGCCGGCAGGCCGTGGTCGCGGCCACGCTGGATGTTGAGGGAGACCAGGTCGAGCCCGCACGGGCCAGCCGGCGTCGTCGGGTCTGACGCGTTGGCAGGTATGGGGTTCTCGAACATGTGGTTACTTAGCTGTAAGTAACATCAGGCTTAGATTAGCTTAGCGCGTTGTAGCAGCAATGGCTAAGGCGTCGGCCTGGCGATTGAGAGGTCGTGCGTTCGATCCTCACCTATTGCACTATCTACGTGAACCCACTCCAGACACTAGAATATTTAGCTTAGTTGGATCCGAGGGGTTAGCAAGACTAATAGTCATATGCGACCCACAATGGTAGTAAGTTAAAAAAAAAATTGGCTGGATTACATCTTAATAACCTTGTTCATAGGAGAGGCCTATGTCCAGCAGTGGACTAATACGGGCTGATATTGATGAACTTATATGTATTTAATTTGGTGTGTATAGTAAAGTCATAATCAGTTGATGAAATTGGATTTGTTGGTCGTTGGGTTAAATTTAATAAAACAAATGAATAAATGAAGTAATACCCATCCACATTTAGTCGTCATACTAGCCACGCGGCCAGGGCCACGGCATGTTCTAGCAATAGCAAGAGCTAAAATATCCTATACGTATGTATATATGTATGTTATTAATCTCACGAATTTGTTCCTAAACAGCTAAGTTTTGTATTCTTGATCTTATATCTGTGTAAATTGAAATAAAATGAAAATTGGAATTGAAAATGAAAAATTCTCACCGCGGTAGTGAACATTGTGAACATTCTCACCTCGGTAGTTAACATTGTAAACATTATCACCTCGATAGTGAACATTGTAAACATTATCACCTCGGTAGTAAACATTGTAAACATTATCACCTCGGTAGTTAACATTGTAAACATTATCACCTCGGTAGTAAACATTGTGAAGATCTCACCTCGGTAGTTAACATTGTAAACATTATCACCTCGATAGTGAACATTGTAAACATTTTCACCTCGGTAGTAAACATTGTGAAGATCTCACCTCGGTAGTTAACATTGTAAACATTATCACCTCGGTAGTAAACATTGTGAAGATCTCACCTCGGTAGTTAACATTGTAAACATTATCACCTCGATAGTGAACATTGTAAACATTATCACCTCGGTAGTAAACATTGTAAACATTATCACCTCGGTAGTTAACATTGTAAACATTATCACCTCGGTAGTAAACATTGTGAAGATCTCACCTCGGTAGTTAACATTGTAAACATTATCACCTCGATAGTGAACATTGTAAACATTATCACCTCGGTAGTAAACATTGTGAACATTCTCACCTCGGTAGTTAACATTGTAAACATTATCACCTCGGTAGTAAACATTGTGAAGATCTCACCTCGGTAGTTAACATTGTAAACATTATCACCTCGATAGTGAACATTGTAAACATTATCACCTCGGTAGTAAACATTGTAAACATTATCACCTCGGTAGTTAACATTGTAAACATTATCA
Source organism: Cabera pusaria (assembly GCA_954871355.1). Taxonomy (NCBI): domain Eukaryota; kingdom Metazoa; phylum Arthropoda; class Insecta; order Lepidoptera; family Geometridae; genus Cabera; species Cabera pusaria. The sequence goes on along the minus strand of OX940886.1, from coordinate 1,280,808 downwards.
CCTCGGTAGTGAACATTGTGAACATTCTCACCTCGGTAGTTAACATTGTAAACATTATCACCTCGGTAGTAATCATTGTGAACATTCTCACCTCGATAGTGAACATTGTAAACATTATCACCTCGGTAGTGAACATTGTGAAGATCTCACCTCGGTAGTTAACATTGTAAACATTATCACCTCGGTAGTGAACATTGTGAACATTCTCACCTCGGTAGTTAACATTGTAAACATTATCACCTCGGTAGTAAACATTGTGAACATTCTCACCTCGGTAGTGAACATTGTAAACATTATCACCTCGGTAGTAAACATTGTGAACATTCTCACCTCGATAGTGAACATTGTAAACATTATCACCTCGGTAGTAAACATTGTGAACATTCTCACCTCGGTAGTGAACATTGTAAACATTATCACCTCGGTAGTGAACATTGTGAACATTCTCACCTCGGTAGTTAACATTGTAAACATTATCACCTCGGTAGTAAACATTGTGAAGATCTCACCTCGGTAGTTAACATTGTAAACATTATCACCTCGATAGTGAACATTGTAAACATTATCACCTCGGTAGTAAACATTGTAAACATTATCACCTCGGTAGTTAACATTGTAAACATTATCACCTCGGTAGTGAACATTGTGAACATTCTCACCTCGGTAGTTAACATTGTAAACATTATCACCTCGGTAGTAATCATTGTGAACATTCTCACCTCGATAGTGAACATTGTAAACATTATCACCTCGGTAGTGAACATTGTGAAGATCTCACCTCGGTAGTTAACATTGTAAACATTATCACCTCGGTAGTGAACATTGTGAACATTATCACCTCGGTAGTGAACATTGTGAACATTATCACCTCGGTAGTGAACATTGTAAACATTATCACCTCGGTAGTTAACATTGTAAACATTATCACCTCGGTAGTGAACATTGTGAACATTCTCACCTCGGTAGTTAACATTGTAAACATTATCACCTCGGTAGTAAACATTGTGAACATTCTCACCTCGATAGTGAACATTGTAAACATTATCACCTCGGTAGTAAACATTGTGAAGATCTCACCTCGGTAGTTAACATTGTAAACATTATCACCTCGGTAGTGAACATTGTGAACATTCTCACCTCGGTAGTTAACATTGTAAACATTATCACCTCGGTAGTAAACATTGTGAACATTCTCACCTCGGTAGTGAACATTGTAAACATTATCACCTCGGTAGTAAACATTGTGAACATTCTCACCTCGATAGTGAACATTGTAAACATTATCACCTCGGTAGTAAACATTGTGAACATTCTCACCTCGGTAGTGAACATTGTAAACATTATCACCTCGGTAGTGAACATTGTGAACATTCTCACCTCGGTAGTTAACATTGTAAACATTATCACCTCGGTAGTAAACATTGTGAACATTCTCACTTCGGTAGTGAACATTGTAAACATTATCACCTCGGTAGTAAACATTGTGAACATTCTCACCTCGATAGTGAACATTGTAAACATTATCACCTCGGTAGTAAACATTGTGAAGATCTCACCTCGGTAGTTAACATTGTAAACATTCTCCACCTCGGTAGTGAACATTGTAAACATTATCACCTCGGTAGTAAACATTGTGAAGATCTCACCTCGGTAGTTAACATTGTAAACATTATCACCTCGGTAGTGAACATTGTAAACATTATCACCTCGGTAGTAAACATTGTGAAGATCTCACCTCGGTAGTTAACATTGTAAACATTATCACCTCGGTAGTGAACATTGTGAACATTCTCACCTCGATAGTGAACATTGTAAACATTATCACCTCGGTAGTGAACATTGTGAACATTCTCACCTCGATAGTGAACATTGTAAACATTATCACCTCGGTAGTGAACATTGTGAACATTCTCACCTCGATAGTGAACATTGTAAACATTATCACCTCGGTAGTGAACATTGTGAACATTCTCACCTCGGTAGTGAACATTGTGAACATTATCACCTCGGTAGTGAACATTGTGAACATTATCACCTCGGTAGTTAACATTGTGAACATTATCACCTCGGTAGTGAACATTGTGAACATTCTCACCTCGGTAGTGAACATTGTGAACATTATCACCTCGGTAGTGAACATTGTGAACATTATCACCTCGGTAGTGAACATTGTGAACATTATCACCTCGGTAGTGAACATTGTAAACATTATCACCTCGGTAGTGAACATTGTGAACATTATCACCTCGGTAGTGAACATTGTGAACATTATCACCTCGGTAGTTAACATTGTAAACATTATCACCTCGGTAGTTAACATTGTAAACATTATCACCTCGGTAGTGAACATTGTGAACATTCTCACCTCGGTAGTTAACATTGTAAACATTATCACCTCGGTAGTAATCATTGTGAACATTCTCACCTCGATAGTGAACATTGTAAACATTATCACCTCGGTAGTAAACATTGTGAAGATCTCACCTCGGTAGTTAACATTGTAAACATTCTCCACCTCGGTAGTGAACATTGTAAACATTATCACCTCGGTAGTAAACATTGTGAAGATCTCACCTCGGTAGTTAACATTGTAAACATTCTCCACCTCGGTAGTGAACATTGTAAACATTATCACCTCGGTAGTAAACATTGTGAAGATCTCACCTCGGTAGTTAACATTGTAAACATTATCACCTCGGTAGTGAACATTGTAAACATTATCACCTCGGTAGTGAACATTGTGAACATTATCACCTCGGTAGTTAACATTGTAAACATTATCACCTCGGTAGTGAACATTGTGAACATTCTCACCTCGATAGTGAACATTGTAAACATTATCACCTCGGTAGTGAACATTGTGAACATTCTCACCTCGATAGTGAACATTGTAAACATTATCACCTCGGTAGTGAACATTGTAAACATTATCACCTCGGTAGTGAACATTGTGAACATTATCACCTCGGTAGTTAACATTGTAAACATTATCACCTCGGTAGTGAACATTGTGAACATTCTCACCTCGATAGTGAACATTGTAAACATTATCACCTCGGTAGTGAACATTGTGAACATTCTCACCTCGATAGTGAACATTGTAAACATTATCACCTCGGTAGTGAACATTGTGAACATTCTCACCTCGATAGTGAACATTGTAAACATTATCACCTCGGTAGTAAACATTGTGAAGATCTCACCTCGGTAGTGAACATTGTGAACATTATCACCTCGGTAGTTAACATTGTAAACATTATCACCTCGGTAGTGAACATTGTGAACATTCTCACCTCGATAGTGAACATTGTAAACATTATCACCTCGGTAGTGAACATTGTGAACATTCTCACCTCGATAGTGAACATTGTAAACATTATCACCTCGGTAGTGAACATTGTGAACATTCTCACCTCGATAGTGAACATTGTAAACATTATCACCTCGGTAGTAAACATTGTGAAGATCTCACCTCGGTAGTTAACATTGTAAACATTCTCCACCTCGGTAGTGAACATTGTAAACATTATCACCTCGGTAGTAAACATTGTGAAGATCTCACCTCGGTAGTTAACATTGTAAACATTATCACCTCGGTAGTGAACATTGTAAACATTATCACCTCGGTAGTAAACATTGTGAAGATCTCACCTCGGTAGTTAACATTGTAAACATTATCACCTCGGTAGTGAACATTGTGAACATTCTCACCTCGATAGTGAACATTGTAAACATTATCACCTCGGTAGTGAACATTGTGAACATTCTCACCTCGATAGTGAACATTGTAAACATTATCACCTCGGTAGTGAACATTGTGAACATTCTCACCTCGATAGTGAACATTGTAAACATTATCACCTCGGTAGTGAACATTGTGAACATTCTCACCTCGGTAGTGAACATTGTGAACATTATCACCTCGGTAGTGAACATTGTGAACATTATCACCTCGGTAGTTAACATTGTGAACATTATCACCTCGGTAGTGAACATTGTGAACATTCTCACCTCGGTAGTGAACATTGTGAACATTATCACCTCGGTAGTGAACATTGTGAACATTATCACCTCGGTAGTGAACATTGTGAACATTATCACCTCGGTAGTGAACATTGTAAACATTATCACCTCGGTAGTGAACATTGTGAACATTATCACCTCGGTAGTGAACATTGTGAACATTATCACCTCGGTAGTTAACATTGTAAACATTATCACCTCGGTAGTTAACATTGTAAACATTATCACCTCGGTAGTGAACATTGTGAACATTCTCACCTCGGTAGTTAACATTGTAAACATTATCACCTCGGTAGTAATCATTGTGAACATTCTCACCTCGATAGTGAACATTGTAAACATTATCACCTCGGTAGTAAACATTGTGAAGATCTCACCTCGGTAGTTAACATTGTAAACATTCTCCACCTCGGTAGTGAACATTGTAAACATTATCACCTCGGTAGTAAACATTGTGAAGATCTCACCTCGGTAGTTAACATTGTAAACATTCTCCACCTCGGTAGTGAACATTGTAAACATTATCACCTCGGTAGTAAACATTGTGAAGATCTCACCTCGGTAGTGAACATTGTAAACATTATCACCTCGGTAGTGAACATTGTGAACATTCTCACCTCGGTAGTTAACATTGTAAACATTATCACCTCGGTAGTAAACATTGTGAAGATCTCACCTCGGTAGTTAACATTGTAAACATTATCACCTCGGTAGTGAACATTGTAAACATTATCACCTCGGTAGTAATCATTGTGAACATTCTCACCTCGATAGTGAACATTGTAAACATTATCACCTCGGTAGTGAACATTGTGAAGATCTCACCTCGGTAGTTAACATTGTAAACATTATCACCTCGGTAGTGAACATTGTGAACATTCTCACCTCGGTAGTTAACATTGTAAACATTATCACCTCGGTAGTAAACATTGTGAACATTCTCACCTCGGTAGTGAACATTGTAAACATTATCACCTCGGTAGTAAACATTGTGAACATTCTCACCTCGATAGTGAACATTGTAAACATTATCACCTCGGTAGTAAACATTGTGAACATTCTCACCTCGGTAGTGAACATTGTAAACATTATCACCTCGGTAGTGAACATTGTGAACATTCTCACCTCGGTAGTTAACATTGTAAACATTATCACCTCGGTAGTAAACATTGTGAAGATCTCACCTCGGTAGTTAACATTGTAAACATTATCACCTCGATAGTGAACATTGTAAACATTATCACCTCGGTAGTAAACATTGTAAACATTATCACCTCGGTAGTTAACATTGTAAACATTATCACCTCGGTAGTGAACATTGTGAACATTCTCACCTCGGTAGTTAACATTGTAAACATTATCACCTCGGTAGTAATCATTGTGAACATTCTCACCTCGATAGTGAACATTGTAAACATTATCACCTCGGTAGTGAACATTGTGAAGATCTCACCTCGGTAGTTAACATTGTAAACATTATCACCTCGGTAGTGAACATTGTGAACATTATCACCTCGGTAGTGAACATTGTGAACATTATCACCTCGGTAGTGAACATTGTAAACATTATCACCTCGGTAGTTAACATTGTAAACATTATCACCTCGGTAGTGAACATTGTGAACATTCTCACCTCGGTAGTTAACATTGTAAACATTATCACCTCGGTAGTAAACATTGTGAACATTCTCACCTCGATAGTGAACATTGTAAACATTATCACCTCGGTAGTAAACATTGTGAAGATCTCACCTCGGTAGTTAACATTGTAAACATTATCACCTCGGTAGTGAACATTGTGAACATTCTCACCTCGGTAGTTAACATTGTAAACATTATCACCTCGGTAGTAAACATTGTGAACATTCTCACCTCGGTAGTGAACATTGTAAACATTATCACCTCGGTAGTAAACATTGTGAACATTCTCACCTCGATAGTGAACATTGTAAACATTATCACCTCGGTAGTAAACATTGTGAACATTCTCACCTCGGTAGTGAACATTGTAAACATTATCACCTCGGTAGTGAACATTGTGAACATTCTCACCTCGGTAGTTAACATTGTAAACATTATCACCTCGGTAGTAAACATTGTGAACATTCTCACTTCGGTAGTGAACATTGTAAACATTATCACCTCGGTAGTAAACATTGTGAACATTCTCACCTCGATAGTGAACATTGTAAACATTATCACCTCGGTAGTAAACATTGTGAAGATCTCACCTCGGTAGTTAACATTGTAAACATTCTCCACCTCGGTAGTGAACATTGTAAACATTATCACCTCGGTAGTAAACATTGTGAAGATCTCACCTCGGTAGTTAACATTGTAAACATTATCACCTCGGTAGTGAACATTGTAAACATTATCACCTCGGTAGTAAACATTGTGAAGATCTCACCTCGGTAGTTAACATTGTAAACATTATCACCTCGGTAGTGAACATTGTGAACATTCTCACCTCGATAGTGAACATTGTAAACATTATCACCTCGGTAGTGAACATTGTGAACATTCTCACCTCGATAGTGAACATTGTAAACATTATCACCTCGGTAGTGAACATTGTGAACATTCTCACCTCGATAGTGAACATTGTAAACATTATCACCTCGGTAGTGAACATTGTGAACATTCTCACCTCGGTAGTGAACATTGTGAACATTATCACCTCGGTAGTGAACATTGTGAACATTATCACCTCGGTAGTTAACATTGTGAACATTATCACCTCGGTAGTGAACATTGTGAACATTCTCACCTCGGTAGTGAACATTGTGAACATTATCACCTCGGTAGTGAACATTGTGAACATTATCACCTCGGTAGTGAACATTGTGAACATTATCACCTCGGTAGTGAACATTGTAAACATTATCACCTCGGTAGTGAACATTGTGAACATTATCACCTCGGTAGTGAACATTGTGAACATTATCACCTCGGTAGTTAACATTGTAAACATTATCAACTCGGTAGTTAACATTGTAAACATTATCACCTCGGTAGTGAACATTGTGAACATTCTCACCTCGGTAGTTAACATTGTAAACATTATCACCTCGGTAGTAATCATTGTGAACATTCTCACCTCGATAGTGAACATTGTAAACATTATCACCTCGGTAGTAAACATTGTGAAGATCTCACCTCGGTAGTTAACATTGTAAACATTCTCCACCTCGGTAGTGAACATTGTAAACATTATCACCTCGGTAGTAAACATTGTGAAGATCTCACCTCGGTAGTTAACATTGTAAACATTCTCCACCTCGGTAGTGAACATTGTAAACATTATCACCTCGGTAGTAAACATTGTGAAGATCTCACCTCGGTAGTTAACATTGTAAACATTATCACCTCGGTAGTGAACATTGTAAACATTATCACCTCGGTAGTGAACATTGTGAACATTATCACCTCGGTAGTTAACATTGTAAACATTATCACCTCGGTAGTGAACATTGTGAACATTCTCACCTCGATAGTGAACATTGTAAACATTATCACCTCGGTAGTGAACATTGTGAACATTCTCACCTCGATAGTGAACATTGTAAACATTATCACCTCGGTAGTGAACATTGTAAACATTATCACCTCGGTAGTGAACATTGTGAACATTATCACCTCGGTAGTTAACATTGTAAACATTATCACCTCGGTAGTGAACATTGTGAACATTCTCACCTCGATAGTGAACATTGTAAACATTATCACCTCGGTAGTGAACATTGTGAACATTCTCACCTCGATAGTGAACATTGTAAACATTATCACCTCGGTAGTGAACATTGTGAACATTCTCACCTCGATAGTGAACATTGTAAACATTATCACCTCGGTAGTAAACATTGTGAAGATCTCACCTCGGTAGTGAACATTGTGAACATTATCACCTCGGTAGTTAACATTGTAAACATTATCACCTCGGTAGTGAACATTGTGAACATTCTCACCTCGATAGTGAACATTGTAAACATTATCACCTCGGTAGTGAACATTGTGAACATTCTCACCTCGATAGTGAACATTGTAAACATTATCACCTCGGTAGTTAACATTGTAAACATTATCACCTCGGTAGTGAACATTGTGAACATTCTCACCTCGGTAGTTAACATTGTAAACATTATCACCTCGGTAGTAATCATTGTGAACATTCTCACCTCGATAGTGAACATTGTAAACATTATCACCTCGGTAGTGAACATTGTGAAGATCTCACCTCGGTAGTTAACATTGTAAACATTATCACCTCGGTAGTGAACATTGTGAACATTCTCACCTCGGTAGTTAACATTGTAAACATTATCACCTCGGTAGTAAACATTGTGAACATTCTCACCTCGGTAGTGAACATTGTAAACATTATCACCTCGGTAGTAAACATTGTGAACATTCTCACCTCGATAGTGAACATTGTAAACATTATCACCTCGGTAGTAAACATTGTGAACATTCTCACCTCGGTAGTGAACATTGTAAACATTATCACCTCGGTAGTGAACATTGTGAACATTCTCACCTCGGTAGTTAACATTGTAAACATTATCACCTCGGTAGTAAACATTGTGAAGATCTCACCTCGGTAGTTAACATTGTAAACATTATCACCTCGATAGTGAACATTGTAAACATTATCACCTCGGTAGTAAACATTGTAAACATTATCACCTCGGTAGTTAACATTGTAAACATTATCACCTCGGTAGTGAACATTGTGAACATTCTCACCTCGGTAGTTAACATTGTAAACATTATCACCTCGGTAGTAATCATTGTGAACATTCTCACCTCGATAGTGAACATTGTAAACATTATCACCTCGGTAGTGAACATTGTGAAGATCTCACCTCGGTAGTTAACATTGTAAACATTATCACCTCGGTAGTGAACATTGTGAACATTATCACCTCGGTAGTGAACATTGTGAACATTATCACCTCGGTAGTGAACATTGTAAACATTATCACCTCGGTAGTTAACATTGTAAACATTATCACCTCGGTAGTGAACATTGTGAACATTCTCACCTCGGTAGTTAACATTGTAAACATTATCACCTCGGTAGTAAACATTGTGAACATTCTCACCTCGATAGTGAACATTGTAAACATTATCACCTCGGTAGTAAACATTGTGAAGATCTCACCTCGGTAGTTAACATTGTAAACATTATCACCTCGGTAGTGAACATTGTGAACATTCTCACCTCGGTAGTTAACATTGTAAACATTATCACCTCGGTAGTAAACATTGTGAACATTCTCACCTCGGTAGTGAACATTGTAAACATTATCACCTCGGTAGTAAACATTGTGAACATTCTCACCTCGATAGTGAACATTGTAAACATTATCACCTCGGTAGTAAACATTGTGAACATTCTCACCTCGGTAGTGAACATTGTAAACATTATCACCTCGGTAGTGAACATTGTGAACATTCTCACCTCGGTAGTTAACATTGTAAACATTATCACCTCGGTAGTAAACATTGTGAACATTCTCACTTCGGTAGTGAACATTGTAAACATTATCACCTCGGTAGTAAACATTGTGAACATTCTCACCTCGATAGTGAACATTGTAAACATTATCACCTCGGTAGTAAACATTGTGAAGATCTCACCTCGGTAGTTAACATTGTAAACATTCTCCACCTCGGTAGTGAACATTGTAAACATTATCACCTCGGTAGTAAACATTGTGAAGATCTCACCTCGGTAGTTAACATTGTAAACATTATCACCTCGGTAGTGAACATTGTAAACATTATCACCTCGGTAGTAAACATTGTGAAGATCTCACCTCGGTAGTTAACATTGTAAACATTATCACCTCGGTAGTGAACATTGTGAACATTCTCACCTCGATAGTGAACATTGTAAACATTATCACCTCGGTAGTGAACATTGTGAACATTCTCACCTCGATAGTGAACATTGTAAACATTATCACCTCGGTAGTGAACATTGTGAACATTCTCACCTCGATAGTGAACATTGTAAACATTATCACCTCGGTAGTGAACATTGTGAACATTCTCACCTCGGTAGTGAACATTGTGAACATTATCACCTCGGTAGTGAACATTGTGAACATTATCACCTCGGTAGTTAACATTGTGAACATTATCACCTCGGTAGTGAACATTGTGAACATTCTCACCTCGGTAGTGAACATTGTGAACATTATCACCTCGGTAGTGAACATTGTGAACATTATCACCTCGGTAGTGAACATTGTGAACATTATCACCTCGGTAGTGAACATTGTAAACATTATCACCTCGGTAGTGAACATTGTGAACATTATCACCTCGGTAGTGAACATTGTGAACATTATCACCTCGGTAGTTAACATTGTAAACATTATCACCTCGGTAGTTAACATTGTAAACATTATCACCTCGGTAGTGAACATTGTGAACATTCTCACCTCGGTAGTTAACATTGTAAACATTATCACCTCGGTAGTAATCATTGTGAACATTCTCACCTCGATAGTGAACATTGTAAACATTATCACCTCGGTAGTAAACATTGTGAAGATCTCACCTCGGTAGTTAACATTGTAAACATTCTCCACCTCGGTAGTGAACATTGTAAACATTATCACCTCGGTAGTAAACATTGTGAAGATCTCACCTCGGTAGTTAACATTGTAAACATTCTCCACCTCGGTAGTGAACATTGTAAACATTATCACCTCGGTAGTAAACATTGTGAAGATCTCACCTCGGTAGTTAACATTGTAAACATTATCACCTCGGTAGTGAACATTGTAAACATTATCACCTCGGTAGTGAACATTGTGAACATTATCACCTCGGTAGTTAACATTGTAAACATTATCACCTCGGTAGTGAACATTGTGAACATTCTCACCTCGATAGTGAACATTGTAAACATTATCACCTCGGTAGTGAACATTGTGAACATTCTCACCTCGATAGTGAACATTGTAAACATTATCACCTCGGTAGTGAACATTGTAAACATTATCACCTCGGTAGTGAACATTGTGAACATTATCACCTCGGTAGTTAACATTGTAAACATTATCACCTCGGTAGTGAACATTGTGAACATTCTCACCTCGATAGTGAACATTGTAAACATTATCACCTCGGTAGTGAACATTGTGAACATTCTCACCTCGATAGTGAACATTGTAAACATTATCACCTCGGTAGTGAACATTGTGAACATTCTCACCTCGATAGTGAACATTGTAAACATTATCACCTCGGTAGTAAACATTGTGAAGATCTCACCTCGGTAGTGAACATTGTGAACATTATCACCTCGGTAGTTAACATTGTAAACATTATCACCTCGGTAGTGAACATTGTGAACATTCTCACCTCGATAGTGAACATTGTAAACATTATCACCTCGGTAGTGAACATTGTGAACATTCTCACCTCGATAGTGAACATTGTAAACATTATCACCTCGGTAGTGAACATTGTGAACATTCTCACCTCGATAGTGAACATTGTAAACATTATCACCTCGGTAGTAAACATTGTGAAGATCTCACCTCGGTAGTTAACATTGTAAACATTCTCCACCTCGGTAGTGAACATTGTAAACATTATCACCTCGGTAGTAAACATTGTGAAGATCTCACCTCGGTAGTTAACATTGTAAACATTATCACCTCGGTAGTGAACATTGTAAACATTATCACCTCGGTAGTAAACATTGTGAAGATCTCACCTCGGTAGTTAACATTGTAAACATTATCACCTCGGTAGTGAACATTGTGAACATTCTCACCTCGATAGTGAACATTGTAAACATTATCACCTCGGTAGTGAACATTGTGAACATTCTCACCTCGATAGTGAACATTGTAAACATTATCACCTCGGTAGTGAACATTGTGAACATTCTCACCTCGATAGTGAACATTGTAAACATTATCACCTCGGTAGTGAACATTGTGAACATTCTCACCTCGGTAGTGAACATTGTGAACATTATCACCTCGGTAGTGAACATTGTGAACATTATCACCTCGGTAGTTAACATTGTGAACATTATCACCTCGGTAGTGAACATTGTGAACATTCTCACCTCGGTAGTGAACATTGTGAACATTATCACCTCGGTAGTGAACATTGTGAACATTATCACCTCGGTAGTGAACATTGTGAACATTATCACCTCGGTAGTGAACATTGTAAACATTATCACCTCGGTAGTGAACATTGTGAACATTATCACCTCGGTAGTGAACATTGTGAACATTATCACCTCGGTAGTTAACATTGTAAACATTATCACCTCGGTAGTTAACATTGTAAACATTATCACCTCGGTAGTGAACATTGTGAACATTCTCACCTCGGTAGTTAACATTGTAAACATTATCACCTCGGTAGTAATCATTGTGAACATTCTCACCTCGATAGTGAACATTGTAAACATTATCACCTCGGTAGTAAACATTGTGAAGATCTCACCTCGGTAGTTAACATTGTAAACATTCTCCACCTCGGTAGTGAACATTGTAAACATTATCACCTCGGTAGTAAACATTGTGAAGATCTCACCTCGGTAGTTAACATTGTAAACATTCTCCACCTCGGTAGTGAACATTGTAAACATTATCACCTCGGTAGTAAACATTGTGAAGATCTCACCTCGGTAGTGAACATTGTAAACATTATCACCTCGGTAGTGAACATTGTGAACATTCTCACCTCGGTAGTTAACATTGTAAACATTATCACCTCGGTAGTAAACATTGTGAAGATCTCACCTCGGTAGTTAACATTGTAAACATTATCACCTCGGTAGTGAACATTGTAAACATTATCACCTCGGTAGTAATCATTGTGAACATTCTCACCTCGATAGTGAACATTGTAAACATTATCACCTCGGTAGTGAACATTGTGAAGATCTCACCTCGGTAGTTAACATTGTAAACATTATCACCTCGGTAGTGAACATTGTGAACATTCTCACCTCGGTAGTTAACATTGTAAACATTATCACCTCGGTAGTAAACATTGTGAACATTCTCACCTCGGTAGTGAACATTGTAAACATTATCACCTCGGTAGTAAACATTGTGAACATTCTCACCTCGATAGTGAACATTGTAAACATTATCACCTCGGTAGTAAACATTGTGAACATTCTCACCTCGGTAGTGAACATTGTAAACATTATCACCTCGGTAGTGAACATTGTGAACATTCTCACCTCGGTAGTTAACATTGTAAACATTATCACCTCGGTAGTAAACATTGTGAAGATCTCACCTCGGTAGTTAACATTGTAAACATTATCACCTCGATAGTGAACATTGTAAACATTATCACCTCGGTAGTAAACATTGTAAACATTATCACCTCGGTAGTTAACATTGTAAACATTATCACCTCGGTAGTGAACATTGTGAACATTCTCACCTCGGTAGTTAACATTGTAAACATTATCACCTCGGTAGTAATCATTGTGAACATTCTCACCTCGATAGTGAACATTGTAAACATTATCACCTCGGTAGTGAACATTGTGAAGATCTCACCTCGGTAGTTAACATTGTAAACATTATCACCTCGGTAGTGAACATTGTGAACATTATCACCTCGGTAGTGAACATTGTGAACATTATCACCTCGGTAGTGAACATTGTAAACATTATCACCTCGGTAGTTAACATTGTAAACATTATCACCTCGGTAGTGAACATTGTGAACATTCTCACCTCGGTAGTTAACATTGTAAACATTATCACCTCGGTAGTAAACATTGTGAACATTCTCACCTCGATAGTGAACATTGTAAACATTATCACCTCGGTAGTAAACATTGTGAAGATCTCACCTCGGTAGTTAACATTGTAAACATTATCACCTCGGTAGTGAACATTGTGAACATTCTCACCTCGGTAGTTAACATTGTAAACATTATCACCTCGGTAGTAAACATTGTGAACATTCTCACCTCGGTAGTGAACATTGTAAACATTATCACCTCGGTAGTAAACATTGTGAACATTCTCACCTCGATAGTGAACATTGTAAACATTATCACCTCGGTAGTAAACATTGTGAACATTCTCACCTCGGTAGTGAACATTGTAAACATTATCACCTCGGTAGTGAACATTGTGAACATTCTCACCTCGGTAGTTAACATTGTAAACATTATCACCTCGGTAGTAAACATTGTGAACATTCTCACTTCGGTAGTGAACATTGTAAACATTATCACCTCGGTAGTAAACATTGTGAACATTCTCACCTCGATAGTGAACATTGTAAACATTATCACCTCGGTAGTAAACATTGTGAAGATCTCACCTCGGTAGTTAACATTGTAAACATTCTCCACCTCGGTAGTGAACATTGTAAACATTATCACCTCGGTAGTAAACATTGTGAAGATCTCACCTCGGTAGTTAACATTGTAAACATTATCACCTCGGTAGTGAACATTGTAAACATTATCACCTCGGTAGTAAACATTGTGAAGATCTCACCTCGGTAGTTAACATTGTAAACATTATCACCTCGGTAGTGAACATTGTGAACATTCTCACCTCGATAGTGAACATTGTAAACATTATCACCTCGGTAGTGAACATTGTGAACATTCTCACCTCGATAGTGAACATTGTAAACATTATCACCTCGGTAGTGAACATTGTGAACATTCTCACCTCGATAGTGAACATTGTAAACATTATCACCTCGGTAGTGAACATTGTGAACATTCTCACCTCGGTAGTGAACATTGTGAACATTATCACCTCGGTAGTGAACATTGTGAACATTATCACCTCGGTAGTTAACATTGTGAACATTATCACCTCGGTAGTGAACATTGTGAACATTATCACCTCGGTAGTGAACATTGTGAACATTATCACCTCGGTAGTGAACATTGTGAACATTATCACCTCGGTAGTGAACATTGTAAACATTATCACCTCGGTAGTGAACATTGTGAACATTATCACCTCGGTAGTGAACATTGTGAACATTATCACCTCGGTAGTTAACATTGTAAACATTATCACCTCGGTAGTTAACATTGTAAACATTATCACCTCGGTAGTGAACATTGTGAACATTCTCACCTCGGTAGTTAACATTGTAAACATTATCACCTCGGTAGTAATCATTGTGAACATTCTCACCTCGATAGTGAACATTGTAAACATTATCACCTCGGTAGTAAACATTGTGAAGATCTCACCTCGGTAGTTAACATTGTAAACATTCTCCACCTCGGTAGTGAACATTGTAAACATTATCACCTCGGTAGTAAACATTGTGAAGATCTCACCTCGGTAGTTAACATTGTAAACATTCTCCACCTCGGTAGTGAACATTGTAAACATTATCACCTCGGTAGTAAACATTGTGAAGATCTCACCTCGGTAGTTAACATTGTAAACATTATCACCTCGGTAGTGAACATTGTAAACATTATCACCTCGGTAGTGAACATTGTGAACATTATCACCTCGGTAGTTAACATTGTAAACATTATCACCTCGGTAGTGAACATTGTGAACATTCTCACCTCGATAGTGAACATTGTAAACATTATCACCTCGGTAGTGAACATTGTGAACATTCTCACCTCGATAGTGAACATTGTAAACATTATCACCTCGGTAGTGAACATTGTAAACATTATCACCTCGGTAGTGAACATTGTGAACATTATCACCTCGGTAGTTAACATTGTAAACATTATCACCTCGGTAGTGAACATTGTGAACATTCTCACCTCGATAGTGAACATTGTAAACATTATCACCTCGGTAGTGAACATTGTGAACATTCTCACCTCGATAGTGAACATTGTAAACATTATCACCTCGGTAGTGAACATTGTGAACATTCTCACCTCGATAGTGAACATTGTAAACATTATCACCTCGGTAGTAAACATTGTGAAGATCTCACCTCGGTAGTGAACATTGTGAACATTATCACCTCGGTAGTTAACATTGTAAACATTATCACCTCGGTAGTGAACATTGTGAACATTCTCACCTCGATAGTGAACATTGTAAACATTATCACCTCGGTAGTGAACATTGTGAACATTCTCACCTCGATAGTGAACATTGTAAACATTATCACCTCGGTAGTGAACATTGTGAACATTCTCACCTCGATAGTGAACATTGTAAACATTATCACCTCGGTAGTAAACATTGTGAAGATCTCACCTCGGTAGTTAACATTGTAAACATTCTCCACCTCGGTAGTGAACATTGTAAACATTATCACCTCGGTAGTAAACATTGTGAAGATCTCACCTCGGTAGTTAACATTGTAAACATTATCACCTCGGTAGTGAACATTGTAAACATTATCACCTCGGTAGTAAACATTGTGAAGATCTCACCTCGGTAGTTAACATTGTAAACATTATCACCTCGGTAGTGAACATTGTGAACATTCTCACCTCGATAGTGAACATTGTAAACATTATCACCTCGGTAGTGAACATTGTGAACATTCTCACCTCGATAGTGAACATTGTAAACATTATCACCTCGGTAGTGAACATTGTGAACATTCTCACCTCGATAGTGAACATTGTAAACATTATCACCTCGGTAGTGAACATTGTGAACATTCTCACCTCGGTAGTGAACATTGTGAACATTATCACCTCGGTAGTGAACATTGTGAACATTATCACCTCGGTAGTTAACATTGTGAACATTATCACCTCGGTAGTGAACATTGTGAACATTCTCACCTCGGTAGTGAACATTGTGAACATTATCACCTCGGTAGTGAACATTGTGAACATTATCACCTCGGTAGTGAACATTGTGAACATTATCACCTCGGTAGTGAACATTGTAAACATTATCACCTCGGTAGTGAACATTGTGAACATTATCACCTCGGTAGTGAACATTGTGAACATTATCACCTCGGTAGTTAACATTGTAAACATTATCACCTCGGTAGTTAACATTGTAAACATTATCACCTCGGTAGTGAACATTGTGAACATTCTCACCTCGGTAGTTAACATTGTAAACATTATCACCTCGGTAGTAATCATTGTGAACATTCTCACCTCGATAGTGAACATTGTAAACATTATCACCTCGGTAGTAAACATTGTGAAGATCTCACCTCGGTAGTTAACATTGTAAACATTCTCCACCTCGGTAGTGAACATTGTAAACATTATCACCTCGGTAGTAAACATTGTGAAGATCTCACCTCGGTAGTTAACATTGTAAACATTCTCCACCTCGGTAGTGAACATTGTAAACATTATCACCTCGGTAGTAAACATTGTGAAGATCTCACCTCGGTAGTTAACATTGTAAACATTATCACCTCGGTAGTGAACATTGTAAACATTATCACCTCGGTAGTGAACATTGTGAACATTATCACCTCGGTAGTTAACATTGTAAACATTATCACCTCGGTAGTGAACATTGTGAACATTCTCACCTCGATAGTGAACATTGTAAACATTATCACCTCGGTAGTGAACATTGTGAACATTCTCACCTCGATAGTGAACATTGTAAACATTATCACCTCGGTAGTGAACATTGTAAACATTATCACCTCGGTAGTGAACATTGTGAACATTATCACCTCGGTAGTTAACATTGTAAACATTATCACCTCGGTAGTGAACATTGTGAACATTCTCACCTCGATAGTGAACATTGTAAACATTATCACCTCGGTAGTGAACATTGTGAACATTCTCACCTCGATAGTGAACATTGTAAACATTATCACCTCGGTAGTGAACATTGTGAACATTCTCACCTCGATAGTGAACATTGTAAACATTATCACCTCGGTAGTAAACATTGTGAAGATCTCACCTCGGTAGTGAACATTGTGAACATTATCACCTCGGTAGTTAACATTGTAAACATTATCACCTCGGTAGTGAACATTGTGAACATTCTCACCTCGATAGTGAACATTGTAAACATTATCACCTCGGTAGTGAACATTGTGAACATTCTCACCTCGATAGTGAACATTGTAAACATTATCACCTCGGTAGTGAACATTGTGAACATTCTCACCTCGATAGTGAACATTGTGAACATTCTCACCTCGGTAGTGAACATTGTGAACATTATCACCTCGGTAGTGAACATTGTGAACATTATCACCTCGGTAGTTAACATTGTGAACATTATCACCTCGGTAGTGAACATTGTGAACATTCTCACCTCGGTAGTGAACATTGTGAACATTATCACCTCGGTAGTGAACATTGTGAACATTATCACCTCGGTAGTGAACATTGTGAACATTATCACCTCGGTAGTGAACATTGTAAACATTATCACCTCGGTAGTGAACATTGTGAACATTATCACCTCGGTAGTGAACATTGTGAACATTATCACCTCGGTAGTTAACATTGTAAACATTATCACCTCGGTAGTTAACATTGTAAACATTATCACCTCGGTAGTGAACATTGTGAAGATCTCACCTCGGTAGTTAACATTGTAAACATTATCACCTCGGTAGTGAACATTGTGAACATTATCACCTCGGTAGTGAACATTGTGAACATTATCACCTCGGTAGTGAACATTGTAAACATTATCACCTCGGTAGTTAACATTGTAAACATTATCACCTCGGTAGTGAACATTGTGAACATTCTCACCTCGGTAGTTAACATTGTAAACATTATCACCTCGGTAGTAAACATTGTGAACATTCTCACCTCGATAGTGAACATTGTAAACATTATCACCTCGGTAGTAAACATTGTGAAGATCTCACCTCGGTAGTTAACATTGTAAACATTATCACCTCGGTAGTGAACATTGTGAACATTCTCACCTCGGTAGTTAACATTGTAAACATTATCACCTCGGTAGTAAACATTGTGAACATTCTCACCTCGGTAGTGAACATTGTAAACATTATCACCTCGGTAGTAAACATTGTGAACATTCTCACCTCGATAGTGAACATTGTAAACATTATCACCTCGGTAGTAAACATTGTGAACATTCTCACCTCGGTAGTGAACATTGTAAACATTATCACCTCGGTAGTGAACATTGTGAACATTCTCACCTCGGTAGTTAACATTGTAAACATTATCACCTCGGTAGTAAACATTGTGAACATTCTCACTTCGGTAGTGAACATTGTAAACATTATCACCTCGGTAGTAAACATTGTGAACATTCTCACCTCGATAGTGAACATTGTAAACATTATCACCTCGGTAGTGAACATTGTGAACATTCTCACCTCGGTAGTTAACATTGTAAACATTATCACCTCGGTAGTAAACATTGTGAACATTCTCACCTCGATAGTGAACATTGTAAACATTATCACCTCGGTAGTGAACATTGTGAACATTCTCACTTCGATAGTGAACATTGTGAAGATTCTCACCTCGGTAGTGACGTGCAAGTCAGCGCTGTGCACCACGGTCTGCATGGCGGAGCGGATGGACTCCTTGGCGCCCTTCGCTGTGTACAGATCGTACGGGTTGAACAGCATCTGATGAAGCTGCACGTAGTTCACTGTGCCGTTGTTCACGTCCGCGCTGTGCATCAGACCCTGGGGACGCGAGGATACAGAGGAGTTGATCAAAGTTGGCACCAACTTAAAGTAGAATACAAATAAATACTATTTATTTTTATATGAAACCTAGAAAGCATCAGAAAAAAAACTATATAAGCACGAAGTCCACATGGTTATTCACATCACTCAAAAGCAAATGCTCATTGAAATTGTTATTAGAACAAATAAGCTAAAGCGCATTGCAAGAGGCCTGTGCTATGCTCAGCAGTGAACTGATGTGGTATGTATGATACTGAAATTCTGATTGGCCAACTGCAAAATATTTGATTCTTGAATTTGCTTTTCAGTACTCAAAAATTAAACTTGTTATTTATTTAGCAAATTCGAAGTAACAAATTCAAGATTCCAATTAAAAAATACACAGTTTTCGAATTCAAAGTTTCCAAATGATTTTGACAACAATATCTGTGAATGTGATTAACTACGCAGAAGTTCTGCTAGGCTATTCTGTAAACTATCTCGACAGCGGCATCCGCGGTGAGATTGGAATTTCGTACTACGAAAACGTCCGCTGTTGAGATAGCTTGCAGAATAGCCCTACAGATACTGATTCGTAGTCTGTAACCTTAGTACGTGTTTTCATACCAAACTCGATATCGAACAAATTTTATTTGAAAAACCGTACAGCGCCTCTAGTGGTTTTCACACTTCACTATATTTAGACCAATCAGGGATCCAGAATAAGTCAAAAACTATGTGAGATCAGTCAAAAGCGTTTACGATGAAAACTCGTACTTATTATCTTTTCTATGCTCGTACTAAGGGTACTGATATACACATACCGGCAGTAACGTGTGAGCGAATCTGAAGACAGCAGCTGAGAAGTGGTTGGCAATGGAGGGGTCCACCGTGGGGTCGTACACGTCTGAGTGACCGGTGTCTTGTAGCGTCAGGTTCAGTGCCCACATCACGTCAGTACCTGGAACAAACGCAAATATTGTATTGAGAGTGGATTTTTTTATATCATATAGCCTAGCGTGTGACCACTATCTCACCTGTTGGCAAGTGATGATGCGGTCGAGTGTGGTAGCACGCTAGGCCTAGAATGGGAACTGGCTTTCAAGCATAGCTGCCTGGATTGTGGAATCACTATCAGAAACCAGTGTTACACCAGCTGACTTGGCTTACCACCACTTTATATTTTATAAAGTGCTTCCAAAAATGGGTATGAAGCGCCTCACTCAATATTGATTTTCTTATGAACTCACTACTGAAGAGATATTATAATCGTGAGTGAAATTGACCTAAATCTTGCTTTCTGTAAGCGTCATTAGCTGAAATGATGGTTAAAACGAACGCAATATAAAGTAAGTTAGTGCGTACCTGGGCTGTACCTTTGATCGGATTGAGACAAGAGACAAACAAGAACAATCAAGTGATAATCGCGATCTTACCGCGTGAACTCACTCTTGTAGAAGAGCGACAGACTCGCTCAAAACCTAGGTTGACAAAACTCTACTAAAAGTGCGTGCATTACAGCTGGTATAGGTAAATCAATAAAGGTAATAAAAAAACAATCAATATCCTTAACAATTCTCAAAACCTTCGAATCCTACCAGAAATCCTACCACTAGGTAGGTACTACATTCAAAGTCGTAAGAGTGTCCATTATGTGTAGTAAGTATTATTATCTGTTCTGTGATGATGCTTAAATTGTGTTACTCAATCTGAGTAGATTGCAGTGTCTTACCAAGTATAGCAGGCAGGAACTCGGCATACGTGATGTGCTGCATCTGCGCACCGAGGATCTTCCGAGACTCCTGGTAGATAGTCTCGTTGTTCCACAGCGGGTTGAGCTTCTTCAGCGAGACAGCCAGCCGGTTGTGCTGACGAGCCCAGATCAGGTGCATCGTGGTCAAGTGCAGGTTCTCATTGGCGCGATCATCACCTGTCAAATGTTCCATGAACATGTATTCCTGAGGAGTCTACAGCCTACAGTGAAGACAGTTATGTCCACAATGTCCACAGCACACACAGTGGTGCTTAAATCAATACAACCAACCAGGTTTTACGCGCTTGAAGTACTGGAGGTCAAAATTATGGAGACAGTATAAAAGAACAGGTCTGTAGTTGAAAAAACAGTAGTTAGTGACTTTCTTGCTTTCGCCTCTGTTAAGTAGACTAGTTCTTACATAAGTTTTGCTTTCATATCGTCCGTGTTACATCTACTGTTAGGTTCATTAGATGATAATAAGTAGAGTTCTATATCTCAATAAATGAATGATGTAGTGGTGTAGTGGGAGAATGGTTGGCTTTGACGCCAGAGACACCGAGTACAATCCTCGCGGTGCACCAATGGATTTTTTTATCGAAACATTTATGTGCGCTTTTCACAGAGGCCCTCCAGTGTTGTTTTTATTCTATGCTCCGGTGAAGGAAAAATAATGTTAAGAACCAACAACCCCCGCATGGTGGTAGGACACTGTCTAGTGTCCGCCTGGCCAGCTACCACCTTCAAATTAGAAAATCTGTCGCCAAACATCTAATGTGTTTCGGCAGCTATCCTTGAGAGCTAGTTCCCATACTAAGGCTAGCGTGCTACTATCCTCGACCGCATCATCACTTACCAACAGGTGAGATAGTGGTCAAACGCTGGCCTGTATGATATGAAAAAAAAAAATGGAATGCAATATACATCTATCTGCTCCTAAAACCCCGACTATCAATTGAAAGAAAACCCTCCTCACCTGACTCAAAACAGTATCTTCCTTTGGCATTCATTTCAACAGTATTACAACCATCGTTAGGATCAGTGGAGGGCGGCAGCAGGGTCCTCGCGCCTATCTTCAGCATCCGCAACTTGCCGCCGGTGTCCATCAGCCGGCTGGTCTTCTCCTCGTTGAACCCGTACACGGTGGAGCCGTCAATGAACGCCGTCGCTTGGTTCAGCTGCTCGCGAGGACCTGAAACGTGAGGATAGAGGTCTTTGTGAACCTTTTTTATTCTTTGCTGGAAAAACTTTTTAGTGCAGTATAGCGCGAATATTTGAAACGAGTCCAATGGTACGCATAGTGCCAAGGTTCAACAGGTTCCCCTACTAGGTATTTTTGGTACTTAATATCATGATTTTCTATACCAGGGTTGGCCAATTTGTTTAGAGCCAAGATCATGTTTACTGACTGTCTAGTCAGTAAACATGATCTTGAAGATGATCTCAGATCGCAAAGAGTCTTCTTTGCGATTTTGGCGGCGTCGGTGTAGTGTTTTGCTGCGCCTCGCGACATCGGGCTGCACCGCGCGGCTTCTCGCTGCGCCGCGCTGCGCCGCGCTGCGCCGCACGAAACCACAGAATAATGAATAATAGTACAACGAAACCTACGTCATCACGTGACGTCACGACGCGCCGCGTCGCGTTTGCGGAGGACTTTTATCTTTTTTGTGGTTACGATGTGAACTGACACTTCGTAAACTCAGCTTGCATTCGTATTTCATGGTAGATATATCTATCGTGAAATACGAATGCAAGCTGAGTAAATATATGCTTAGGTACATGACCATGGGTAAACATAAAACCCTTAAGTCGGTTTCCCGTGCCTGTTTTGCCCTATTTCGCCGATTCCCTTCTATTGGTGTTCAATAGACCGGGGTTTCGTAAAGAAGTTGTCCAGACGTCTAATTGATATCACCCGTGGCCAAAGAGCTGAAGTGCTTACCTACGTATATCCCGTATTAGCCTAGCTATTCAACGAGGTAACGTCGCTAGCTTTTTGGGAACATTACCGACCTTGCGGTTCTGTATTTTATTTATAGTTTAGGTAACATATATATTATCTGATTAGGTGATTATATTTAAGTTGTACATACATATGTACTGTTAGGATTATAACGTTCACACATTATAATTTAATACCATAAATATCGTTGAAAACTAACACATAAAGTGACTTTTGTAAACTTTAAACTTTCGCGATTTGGACACATAGATAAAAGACTTATCGCGCTTAAAACATTAATTTTTATTAAACTCGACGTTTTAACCAAGTTACATTGATCGTGGTCACGAGACGACTATGCAACTTGGTCGAAATGTCGAGTTAAATAAAAATTAATGTTTTAAGCGCGATAAGTCCCGTATTTTAATTTTTATAACCATAAAGTGCATTTTCTGGAACAGATTTACCGATACGTACCGAAATGGCAGGTGAGCGCGGGAGCCGAGCGCACGAACTCCATGCACGTGAGGTTGTAGTCTTCGTAGAAGGGATCCTCCACATCCAGCTGGACTGGGAAGCACTCCGGATGAGGAGGCTGTGAGGGGTCGCAGCACGACAGGGAGGTACTGTTGTAACCTGCGAAGGTGCAAAGGGTTTCCTTAATTTTGAATATCATATTGCATCCACGTCCGAAGGCTTTTATTAAGGATACGAAACATATACAAGATAGATAACAACACAAGCACGACACTCGTCGCCTGATGGTAAACGATGACGTCTACCTATGACAGATATCCGGACTTTTGCATGTCACTGCACTGCACCTGTTACCTCGCGACATTAGATGTTAAAGTCTCTGTTAAAGACACTTTCAATCGAAATACATTTCTATTTCACGGCTGAACTAATAGGCAAAAAAATAAAATGGTGGTACCGCCCCAGGCGGATTAACAGAAGTCCTACCACTACCAAAACCATGGTAGTACTAAAGTACCCATTGCTAGTGTCAACAGCCGCCTGCAGTAAAAATATAAATCGATTTTAGGCAATATCCAGTATGACAATGAGAGTGTAGCTTTATGAAGACAATCAGCGTCTCACGTGATTTGAAGACCACTTTCACTCACAGACTAACGCGATTGTCTGAAATCATAATTATCAACTGATTTCCTATCATAGGGGTCGCCTATTGAAGAACTCGTAGTATATATTTTTAGTAGGTAATTTATCTACCTCAAATAATAGCATAATATATCCAAAGACCTTCAATTAAGCTATTGTATCCTCATTCATCTATGAGTATACTATAATGACCCTTGCTGAGAGCAGTGGCGGTGATGTCGTGGTCCAAGAACTGTCCCCACACGGCCAGCATTACCGTGAACAGGGAGTCGTGCGCGTAGCTCGCTCGATGCTCCTTCACGCTGACGTTACGCGGTTAGCTGACGTCTGAAGCTATACTATATGACACTAACCCTTGCTGAGAATAGTAGCAGTGATGTCATGGTCCACGAACTGTCCCCAAACGGCCAGTATCACTCTGAACACAGAGTCGTGCGCGTAGCTCGCTCGGTGTACCGTCACGCTGACGTCACGCGGTTAGCTGACGTCTGAAGCTAAACTATATGACACTGACCCTTGCTGAGAGCAGTAGCGGTAATGTCGTGGTCTACGAACTGTCCCCAAACGGCCAGCATCACCGTGAACACGGAGTCGTGCGCGTAGCTCGCTCGGTGTACCGTCACGCTGACGTCACGTGCGCTCGGGAGTGGGGAGCCATCTTTACTGGTGCGGGGGGAGCTGATACCTGAGGTTGTACAATAGAATATATTTCAGACTGTGCTATAGGTTTATATATACTACACGAATGGCGGCTTCGTAGCGTATAAAGTATCCTAATTAATGCTATATTCTATCATACCGAGTATAGCTGCGCAAGATTTTTCAGTAGTCTCTGCTTAGCCCAGCATGCTTGTATGTATGTATGCTTGATGCGTGACTGACCATAAGTTTTTATATATAATGTATATATTTATTATGCTAGCGTTTGACCACTATCTCGCCTGGTGGTAAGCAATGATGTGGTCGAAGATAATGAACACACTAGGCCTAGAATAATCAGCCTCTTAAGAGCTGTGTGCTGCTGCTGGAACACCGTAAGGTTATGGCCGCAGATTTTTTCCTTGGTGGTGGTAAGCTACTTTTTGGTAGCATGTCAGGTGGAACATCGATGTAATATGCTCTTAACTTCTGTGGACTATGTATGTATCTCTTGATATGTAACTAGCATGCAGCTACTTACCCTTTCGAATAATTCACATGAATTTGCCACACAAGATGTAGATTAAGTATACCTAACCACAGAATAAATAATAGACCTAACATAAAACCTACCACTCCACATCATTAAAAATAATTACATTTTTATTTGAATGGTTGATTGACGGAACACTAAAACGAAATATATGCATAATTTGGTCATGTTTACGTCCATCGCGGTACAAAAACTGCCGCACAGCCTACGGCTACGCGTAGTAGCGTGTAGCTAGGGTATGTTGGCCCTAGAAAATAAACTTTTCTTATTTTATTTTTGCCGGGTGCACCCCGCAGCTTTTTCCACGTTTGAACTTTAATAAACTTTTCTTATTTTATTTTTGCCGGGTGCGCCCCGCTTCTTTTTCCACGTTTAAACTTTAATAAACTTTTGTTATTTTATTTTTGCCGGGTGCGCCCCGCAGCATTTTAAACTATAACTCTATATGCGTTAAAAAGAGAACGTCACGGATTTAGAATAAGGGAGATGTAAACATATAACAATCTATATGAAGGAAAGGGAGTGTAGCTTCACAGAGTTATTAGGGATATAGAGATATAGAAGATATATATATATATTTTGTTCAAAATGATACGTATCTATCTTTTCTCTTTAAGGATATGGTTTGCACATGGCTAGTTGCGGTGGAAGCTCGCCTTAAAACGGTTTTGTTATTAGGCACTTAAGTAGGCATTACGCGCATTTACAAACATTTCCATAACATTATATAGGCCGTCTTGTCTGCGATAATACGGAAACAAATCTAAAGGTTGTCTAGACTATCCTACCTAATCTCTAAATTATTAAAATCATTATAATATATAAAAGGCTAAAACTGACTGACTGAATATAGGTACATAATAATGAAATATAGATACTTTTTTCTTTTTTATATAATATAGGCTAGCGTTTGATCACTACTACCGTACTTCAATTTTCAATAATTTACTATAAACATATATTAGTATATTCATCCCAAAGGTACGGACACACCGCGGCGTCCTGCGTGCGCGATCTAGGCGGCGATCAGATAGCGTAGTAGTAATTGTATCGACTGGTTCACACCCAACGCGAACAGAAAACAATTCAAATGTACTGAGATCGCGCCCGCAGATCGCAGGACGCCGCGGTATGTCCGTACCTTAAGTGATGAAATCGGCAGGATAGACTATTGCTTGAATGTGTTTTGTTCACTTAATGCATTTACTTAAAACTTGGTGCCTACTTCTATAATACAAATAATGACATGTTATGGAAAAGCGCACCCAAAGTGGCGAAATATGTGGTGATAATGTGTATGAAACTTTTAATTCTTACAATAAGTCTAAATAGGTGAGATAGTGGTCAAACGCTTGCTTATCCACTATAAAATACGGAACCCTAAAAATAAAACATAATTTAAGGTGAAATAGGAGGTAAAATGTATTCCTCAAATGAATTTACTAGAATCTATGGTCTCTATAATTTAAGATAGTTTAAAAAAACCGACTTCAAATGACGCGCTAGTCATTTTAAGTTTGTGGTGTTTACTTCCATATCTCTGGAGATACTTCTCAGATCTTGATGAAATTAAAATGAGACCACCTAGAAAATATACCCTACCAATTAAATAAACAATCATTCAAATCGGTTTACAATTGACGGAGTAATCGCGTAACAAACATATACAAAAATAAACACCAAAAAGTTCGCACGCAAAGCCGCGGGCAGATAGCTGGTCTAAAAACCCTGAGTAAAAAATCTAAAATATGATAATTAGTCGATGCGGTTACTACTCAACTAGTCAACCTCGAAACTAAAATATTGGAAGCAGAATATTTTTATTCGTAAAAAAGAACTAGTTTTAAATTTTCGACAATAGGCATTTTAAGTGATTAGATTTGATTTAATTAAGTAATAGTTATTTCTGTTATACACATGTCCCACACAATGCGGGAAGTCTAGCTCAAAAAGGTTACTATTAGCATTATTAAAATTTTTTGTTTTGATATTTGAGTGCTATTTTTGTAAAAACGAAGGTCACATTTTCAACTACCTGGTTTTTGTTTTTCAAGATTCAAAATGTTCGTTATACATTATAGATAAGTTATTTATGACGTCAGTTACATTTTGGTATATAATTTATGATCGTACAAGACGAAAAAACCGACTTCACACGCCGCGATAGTCAAAGTAATAATCATGTCATCAAAGTATACAAATTTGCTTAAATATTGTTTATCTCCATATCTCCGGAGATAATTGTCATATCTCGATAAAATTTGAATGGGACCAAACGGGAGGTATCATCTCTCAAGCAAAAACATATTTTTCTAAATTAAACTTTTGTTATTTGTTTAGAAGTGAGAAAAAAATACGAAAATCAAGAAAGAGCCTCCAAGTAAAGCTAATCATCAATCAGGAATTTGCAGCTAAGAATATCCTGAGATAGAGTGGTACGTACCATCACCATAAGCAGCCGGCAGCACTCTTCTGAAGGGTGTATTGGAGACCCCCCACCGTAGTGGATTGTCCAGGTTGTTACAGGTACCATCCTGGCTCCGGTACTTGGCAGGCAGGCAGGGCGGAGGGTCAGCAATGCAGTATAAAGGCTCCAGGAAGGCGCCGTTGATGGCTGGACCTATGCCGATGCCACCGTCACGGTTTGTTATGTCCGTGCTGAAATGGACCAGTAAAATTTAAGCTTATAAGTAAAACTTTAACTTAACTTTATTTTTTTTAGGATTCAGTGCCTTAAAAGGAAAAAAGGAACCTTTATAGGATCACTTTGTTGTCCGTCTGTCTGTCTGTCCGTCTGTCTGTCTGTCCGTCTGTCAAGATCCTGTATAACCTAAAACATATATATTTACTTAGCATATATACTTACGATATATTATATAAATGAAGGTATACCTAAATGTACGGACACACCGCAGCGTCCTGCGTGCGCGATCTAGGCGGCGATCAGATAGCGCAGCAGTATTTGTAACGACTGGTTCACACCAAACGCGATCAGAAAACAATTGAAAATTACTGAGATCGCGCCCGCAGATCGCAGGACGCCGCGGTGTGTCCGTACCTTAAACTATGTTGGTATAATTTGTAAATAAGCCTTACAATATTATTGTATGTTCGAAAAGAACAAACTGTTGAAACTATTTTACTTTAAGATCTTTTGTAAACACTGTTTTGAACAATAAATACTATTCTATTCTATCCCCAGAATGCGTAGAGGTATCAAGTTGAAACTTATGCTAAATACGTGGATCTACTGTATCTTTCAGCTGTGAAAAAATAAAACTTGTAAGTCAACGTGATCAAAAGATATGACCGTTTAAGTATTTCAAAACGGAGTCAAAACCTATAGGGTACTTCCCATTGCCCTAGAATGCCCTAGCATCATGAAATTTGGCATGAACCAAGGTCTTGAAGCACTTATATAGTAATAAATCTGAAAACTGTAAATATGTACTTCAATAACAAAAAAAGTGAATTTACTATTACAAACTTGTTATTTGTTGTTGGTGCAATACATTTTCTATGGATCGAACTACAAAGTAAAGTTTGTCCTTTAACCTAGTCTGCGAAGTTGGTACGGAAGCCTCGGTGTGCGATTTAAACTCGACTTGGCCGGTTTTATTTTTATTTTTCAGCCTGTTTTGTCCCACTTCAGGGCAAAAGCCTCCCTCCCTCTTTCCACACAACACGATCTATTGCTTGTTGGGTCCAGGTGCAAGAATAGTATAATAAATATGTTTTTTTAATGATGATTCAATATTAGAATAGTCAGAGCATTACACATCGAAAAGAATTGATGAGGGATTACTGGCTCTTAATTAGAAAAAGTCTTGTTACCTAAATCCACTAAAACAAAATTTAGTGAAATAAAGCAATTCAATAAGAAGCCGTGCTTATATCTGGGTAACAAAATCTGATTTTCAAACACGTATGTATGAAAAATTATCATAAGATTTATCATAGCTCATAGATTTTCCAAGACACACAAATTATACACTAGGATCGTAAAGAACCTTACAAACAAAAGTCAATCAACAGCTATTAGCTAATATGGCCATTCCCCTCCTAATCCCTAATCCTAATTAACCAGCCAATCGGAAGACACTGACGCGAGCGATAGCAATTGAGTAAACTACCTATAAATATACTAACAATATATCGATTACTTATCATAGCTATACCTATCATAGATATACCTAGAAGAAGCTTGGTTTTAGTGGTCGGTGGTGCGAGATGAAGCCAAACTACAGCGGATCGGGTGTCGTGGTTTACAGCGAGTGTCGGGTTACCGGTCACAGACCTAATTGTCTCTGGGAGCGTATTGTCTTGTGTATAGATAGATAGACTCGCGGTTAGCTCTAGATGTGGTATAGTGTTGTTTCGGAGGAGTTTACATAGATACGAGGGTAATCATAAAGATTTGGAAGTTGGAAAGTTTACTCTGCGTGCATTAAGGTACGGACACACCGCGGCGTCCTGCAATCTGCGGGCGCGATCTCATGACTTTTCAGTTGTTTTCTGATCGCGTTTGGTGTGAACAATTCTGTACAAATCATCATCATCAGCCTGTATCAGTCCACTGCTGGACGTAGGCCTCTCCCAAGATGCGCCACTGAGCCCGATCTTCGGCTCTTTTCTTCCAGTCACTGCCCACCGCTTTGCGCATGTCGTCGCTCCACCTGGTCCCAGGACGTCCTACGCTACGTTTGCCGATTCGCGGTCTCCACTCAAGGACAATTTAAATCTACTCCAACGGTTATCAGTCCTGCGGCAGATATGACCAGCACACTGCCACTTCAGCTTGCTAATCCGTTGAGCTATGTCGATAACTTTAGTTCTCTGATGAATTACTTCGTTCGGATTCGATCCCGCGGAGAAATACCGAGCATAGCTCTCTCCATAGCTCGCTGAGCGACTTTAAACTGGTGGACCAGTCGGACTGTGAGTGTCCACGTCTCGGCTCCGTATGTCATCACAGGTAGGACGCACTGGTTAAAGACTTTTGTCTTTAGACACTGTGTTATAGGCGACGAGAAAACTCGACGGAATTTTCCGAATGCTGCCCAGCCTAGATGAATTCTTCTATGGATTTCCTTCTCGAAGTTATGTTTGCCTAGTTGGAGCGTCTGCCCTAGGTAAACATACTTAGTGATAACTTCGAGTGGGATTCCATCTACGGCAATCGGTTCCGGAACGACGTGCTCCGGATGAATTTGGATAAAACCAAAGTCATGTACATGACTTTGGTTTTATCCAAATTCATCCGGAGACCGATGCGATGAGAAGAATCAGCTAGGCCATTCAATATCCTTTGTAGGTCCTGCAGCGTCTCTGTACAAATACTACTGCGCTATCTGATCGCCGCCTAGATCGCGCACGCAGGACGCTGCGGTGTGTCCGTACCTTAAATCATTCTGATCAAACTATAAATTCAGAATTAATTAAACTAAGCACACAAATTCTTACAGCTGGTCCATTTCGCAATGATGTCACGAAGAGACGAAAATGCGCACGTCCACCGACGCGCATGCTACGCGCGTGTCGCATCCTACACTCACAGCATAAAGGCAGTAACTTGTCATTTCGTACATAATTGCGTCAAAATGAATGCTGTAGAAATGAGAAGTTTGAGAAGTATAATTTGAGTGACTCTGATTGATAAGTTTGAGAACAGTGTGATAAGGGAATATTGTGTTGTGGTAGAAGATTAAGTTTTTTTTTTTTTTTTTTTTTTATATATTATATTATATTATAGAGCATATTACTTGTTAGTAATACGTCCCTATTGTAACTACAATCTAGCCTTTTCGGCTAATAAGCAATTTTACTTTAGCCTAAACTGTATACATAAACTACACTAAGAATGTGTGTCCATTGACACTTTTCTTATTGTCTCTAATAAAGATGTATACACATTGTTCAAGTGTTCATACGTATAGCACTATTAGCACTTTATCACTAAACTTTATTTTTATACACTAGTTCGAACGGTTTTGTCCGCTTAAGTCTTCTTACTATGTTTGCATGGTCAAGGAGCTGGATTGCCTCGACATTCACATGATGGTGAAGTCTTTTTTCGTGAGCTTTTGCATACTTTTGGACAATTTTGACGACGGTCTCAATTTTCAGGTCCCGATGTAGATCGTCATTTCTGATGTACCAAGGGACCATTGCGATTTCTCTCAATACTTTATTTTGGAACCGCTGTATAATTGATATATTGCTGTTTTTGGTACAGCCCCATAACTGTATACCATAGGTCCATACTGGCATTAGGACTTGTTTGTATAATAATAATTTGTTTTGTATTGATAACTTAGACTGTTTGCCAAGTAGCCAATACATTCTTTTGTACCGTAGCTCTAATTCTTCCCTTTTCTTCTTGACGTGTGCTTTCCAGCGCAGCTTGACGTCAAGGGTCATGCCAAGGTATTTGGCCGTATTATGGTAGGGGATTTGGGTTCCGTTGATAATGACTGGGCAATAATGACGTTTTTTTTTAGTAAAATCTATATGTATTGATTTAGATTCGTTCAGTTTGATTTTCCAGTGTCTTGTCCAATCGTAGATTTGATCAACAGCTTTCTGGACTTTTTCTGATGCTTCTGCATGGGTACTTCCTACAGCCATTATCGCAGTATCATCAGCAAACGTCGCTATGGTGTTATTTTCTAGCTCTGGAATATCGCAAGTGTAGAGAAGGTACAGGACCGGACCGAGAACACTTCCTTGCGGTACTCCAGCTTTTATTTCCTTGACGTCAGAGTATGAATCTTCATGCCTTATTCTGAATACTCTATTAGAGATGTAGGATTCAAGAATATCTGCAAAGAATCTTGGTAGACTCTTTCGTAGCTTATATATAAGGCCCTCGTGCCAAACTTTATCGAAAGCTTGTGCCACATCTAAGAATATAGTTGAGCAGACCTTTTTGTATTCCAGTGTCTTTTCAATAATATTTGTGATTCTGTGTACTTGGTCAATTGTGGAATGTTTTTCTCGGAAACCAAATTGGTGTTCTGGAATAAGTTTAGCTTCTTCTGATATCGGCTTCAATCTTTTTAAGAGTAACTTTTCAAAAAGCTTCGACATTACGGGGAGTAGAGATATTGGTCTGTATGACGTAGTTTCATTGGGTGGTTTTCCTGGTTTTACTATCATTATAACTTCAGCTACTTTCCATAAATTAGGCACATATTTCAATCTAAGGGAAGCATTGATTAAGGTGGTTAATTTAACTACCGCTTTTTTTGGAAGGTTGTGTAGTATTTGTCCTGATATAAGGTCATAACCAGGAGCTTTACGAGGACTTATAGTATATTTTATTTCTAATAATTTCTTTAGGTGTCGCTAGTTTAAAGCTAGTTTCTTCTTCTTGGAGACTTTCATCATCCTGTAGAAGTGCGCTATGTTCTCCTTCATTTGGTTGACAAATAGATTCAAGGTGGGTAGCAAATCTTGCTGCTTTTTGCTCGTTACTAACTGCCCATCTGCTATTTATATCCTTTAGAGGTGGAACTTGTGCAACTGGCCGGCTTAGATTCTTTGTAGCTTTCCATAGCGAATAATCCGTGGTACGCTCACTAGTTAAATTTTGTAAATAGTTATTTGTGTAGTCATCATTGTGTTCTTGAATCATCATTGTTGTTCTTTTCGTAAGATTATTAAGTTTTCTCTTATCTTCTGGACATCTTGAGTGGTGCCAGATTTTCCTTTGCTTCCGTTTTTCCGTTATAAGGTTCAATATAGATGTTGGATATGTGTTACCTTTAGATTTCTTACTAATGTCTGGTGTATTTTGCCACGCTGTTTGTTGTATGTCATGAATAAATTGTTCTAGTACAGCATCAAGTTGTTCTGTGGTCTTAAGGGGCACCTTAAGATTTAATCGACGGTCTAAAATGATTTTAAAGCTTTCCCAATCAGTGTATTTGTTGATTATAGTTGGTGCTGTTTCTTTGGTGACAACGCTCTCACTAATTTCTAAGTATATAGGAGAGTGATCTGAGTTCATATCGTAGCTTTGATACGTTCTGGTGTAAGCTGATGAGATGTTCTTTATAATAAAGAAATCTATAAGATCTGGAATTTTATTAGGGTCTGTTGGCCAGTATGTAGGTAAGCCAGATGATTCTACTTGACATTTTGTATCCTTTACAGCGCATAGCAGTTCTTTGCCTTTAGTAGTGGTAAGTCTAGAACCCCAATAAGTATTTTTAGCGTTAAAATCTCCTCCTAGTACAAACCTGTTTCCCAGGCTCTTCAGGAATCTGCTATAGACATCTCTTTTTATATTATGCCGAGGGGGGCAGTATATTGATGATATTGTTATTATATACGTTCTAGTTTTAAGACATATCGCTACCGATTGTATTTCTCTCAATTCGTATTTGCTCTTTTCATAGTGATTGAGGTTTTCTTTAACAATAACAGCACTACCCCCTCTTGCAGTATTATCTGGGTGCAGGGCGTGGTATATTTTGTAGCCTTTAAATGTAATGTGAGATTGCTTTGTGAAGTGTGTTTCAGATATTAAACACACGTCAATATTTTCTATGTCTAGGATTACTTGAAGTTCTCTCTGGTGTTTCTGTAACCCAATTGAATTCCATGTCATGATTTTAAGTGGCTTATTCATTTTCTTATTTTCGAAGTAGCTGTTTTAGTGCTACATTCTATTTTCTTCAATCTTTCGTCAAATGATAACATAAGCTTTAATATGTCATCTAATTTTTTGTCCGGATTATTATTTGTGTGGGTCTCCCGCGGGGTGTTTGATTGGGCTCCTGCTGCAACTTGAGCGTAGGAAATGTTTGCACTAAATTTCGTGTTTTTAACCGAAAGAGGTTTGTTATTACTAAGTTCACGAGGCTTTTCAGTGCGTACCTCAATATGGCGTGCTGTCGAACTATTTTTAATTTTTTTGTTCCGAAGGATTTGTATCTCCTTGGCTACAATACATCCTCTGTAGTTGGCTGGATGTGGAGATCCACAGTGAACACATTTTGGTTTTTCGTCCTTTGGTTTTTTGCAATTCAGCGTGAGATGTTTCCCTGTGCATTTTACACATCTAGGTTCTTTGAAGCAGTATCTCTGCGTATGTCCATAGGCTTGACATCTCTTGCATTGAGGTACAAGTTGAGTGGTCTTAATTGACTGGATTTCAACTTTACATCCCATTATTGTCTTTAGATTGAAAATATGTTTAATGTCTTCTTCTTTGGAGAAAGTAAGCATAAACATGTTGAGTGGTTGTTTACTCTTCCAACTCAATTTATAGATTTTAGAAGATATAGTGACAAAGATAGAGAAAGGGATACTTAAATGGTTTGGATAACCAGAGAGGATAGATGAAGACAGATTGACGAAACAGATTTTTTTTCAGCCAGCCGGTAGAGGCCGACTTAGGCGAAAGTATCACTACCAGATCGGAGACGTTTTAAAGGAAGGCCAAGTCAAAAGTACCTTTAACTGGTGAGTATGTATGAAGACGCTTATGAAAGTGGAAGAAGCAAAAAAGGTATGTCAGGATTGTAGCATGTGGAAAGAAGTAGTCTCTACCTACCCCAAAATGAAATAAAAAATAAACTGGCCTAGTGCAAGTCGGACTCGCACTCGTAGGGTTCCGTACCACACAACAGTATTTTATAAGATCGAGCAAAAAATACCACTATCATTTTTCGCCAGCAAAAAATAATATTTAATAAACATTTTATTTCTTATAACGCCATCTAACGTCTAACAAAGGTGTTAGGGATCGACATTTCAATATAACGCCATCTATGGGACGTTTACCTAACGAAGCGTTCATAGATGGCGTGAAATGCCGAAAAAAACACGTTTCTTGTATGGGGCTCTCTATTATTATTAACTTTATTCTGTTTTTAGTATTTGTGGTTATAGCGGCAACAGAAAAACATCATCTGTGAAAATTTCAACTGTCTAACTATCACGGTTCATGAGATACTGCCTGGTGACAGACGGACAGACAGACAGACAGACAGACGGACAGCGAAGTCTTAGTAATAGGGTCCCGTTTTACCCTTTGGGTACGGAACCCTAATTAACAACTACCTACTTCTAGAACCAGTTATTACATGAAAATTAAATGTTTATTAAATATTATTTTTTGCTGGCGAAAAATAATAGTGGTATTTTTTGCTCGATCTTATAAAATACTGTAGTGTGGTACGGAACCCTACGAGTGCGAGTCCAACTTGCACTTGGCCAGTTTATTTAAATATCATTGGGTCAGTTGGTATCCCTTCTAATATTATAAAGACATAAGTTTGTGTGTGTTTGTCTTCTTCACGCCCAAATTACTCAACCGATTGACTGAAATTTGGTATTTAGAAAGCCTAGTCTAGACACTGGAATAATACGTAGGGTTTTCTTTCATCTCGACATTCCCATGGAAAAGATTTCTACGCGGGTAAAACCGTGGGACACACCTAGTTATTAATAAATGTTAGGTAATTTATAATTGATATGATCAAAAATGAACATCTACTTCTAGAACCAGTTTATAAAAAATATTGCTCAATAATAATTGTTATTCAAAAAACAGGCCTATGCGTAGGTTGGCTCATTGAATTTGATTTTGAATGTTTTTTTATGAATATGTATATTTAATATAGCTGGAAATTTACTCGTAACAAAGAAGGTTGAACTTAAGTACCTATAATCTTATTTCACGTTAGACTCGTTACCCGAATAAAAGTATGGGTTTTGAGTTTATTAATTTTATGGTATTGATTATATATAGACTAGCTGTGCCCCGCAACTTCGCCAGCGTTAAAAAGTATCATATGGTATAGCCTACTCCATAATACTGGCTACCCATGTGCAAAATTTCAGCTAAATCGGTCTAGTTTGACTGTGATGAAGTCCTAAACAAACAAACATACAAACTTTCCCATTTATAATATTGGTTTTGATGTCTAATAATTCAGTTAATCTGAACTCAGGTATTTGTCTGAAGAGTAGTGAGCTTCTGAAGATAAAATACTCAGAGAAAACGGCTCAATTTCTTGACAAAAATACGCATCATGCGGAGTGGCCCCCGGGATGGGCATTGCCTCAGAGTAACAATTACTAACTATAGTAATTGTTACTCTGATGGCATTGCTATATGCGTCTCACTAAAAGTGCGGTCATTTTGTGTATGTCGATACCGGGTATACCTTGACTTCTAACCCGAAGGTGGCTGGTTCTAATCCTAGCTATATCTATATCAATTAATTTTTGGATGTGCATTAATAAATCATGGGTATACTGGTTATAAAAGCATTAAATCGATGTTCTTCCCGACTTGCTACCAAAAAGTAACTTATTACCATCAAGGAGAAAACCTGCCGCCATAACCTAACTTAAATATATAAATACAAATGTTCACTCATTTAAATATTAGTAAAGATAAAGGGATAATGTAATGTTCTATGTAATATATTACAACAGTACATCGGTACTGACATTCCAAACTCCGCAATGGATGACCAATTGAAGATATCTCCGGAAGACGGCCGTCGAGCCGAGTGTACCTAATTGGAACTGTCTCGAATCTATCGACATTAAGGTCTAGGGACAGATGCTAGACTAGGTACAACACTTTACGTCTTGACCTAGGTCATGGAGGGGCTCTCATATTGGATATGGTATTTGGTTTAAACTATATTATATTGCATACTAGCGACCTGCCCCGGCGTCGAACGGGTAGAGCATATGCCTGTATTTTTGCATCAGTTTGTTGCTTCGAGTATGGATTACCGTCTTCAGAAAACCTTGATAAATTATATACCTCAACCTTCCTCATAAATTATTCTATCTACTGGCCTTGCTATTGGTGAAAACCGCATGAAAATCCGTTTAGTAGTTTTGAGTTTATCGCGAACAGAACAAACGGATGCGGCGGGGGACTTTGTTTTATAATATGTAGTGATTAATACGAGTATATACGTGAAGAAAAACTACATAATGTATACATTTTGAAGCCCGCGCGGAGGAATACGAGATTTGGCATAAAAGGATTCAATAAAACCGGCCAAGTGCGTGTCGGGCCACGCGCAGTGAAGGGTTCCGTAGTAGCCCGTTATTCAATGCAAGTCTTTACCCGTTATAAACAAGCAACTAGGTACTTTGTCTTTGTCACTTTAAATGATTTATTCTAAGGATTTTGTATTTGGTGCAAAATTATCCAACACCCAAGTTCAACGACTATTACTGCTAAATTAATAAAGTTATCTTAACCGCTATTTGCACTTTAAAGTTTCATATTTCATAAATGGAGCATTCAATCGAAAAATGGTATTAGCAACTCTTAAGTCGAGTTAAAAGACCATTCAACGAGACCCCACACGATGGGGTAGACGACGAAAAAAAATTCATCCCCACTTCTCATGTAGGGGAGCTACCCTAAAAATAAATATTAAAAAAATATATATTTCATCACTTTGTCGGCGTAATTTATATCATACCCCTACAAAATTACAGCTTTCTCGTATTAACAGTCTCATAGCAAAACCTCGGACAGACAGACAGACAGACGGACATGACGAAACTATAAGGGTTCCTTGTCAGGACTACGGAACCCTAAAAAGTATGCAAGCAATCCGATTATATGTTACATTAATCTTACTATTTTACTCATATTATAAATGTGAATGCGTGTATGTTTGTTCCTCGATCACTCAAAAAGGGCTGAACGGGTTTTGATGAAATGTTTCAGCCAACGATATGTAGGGTATACATAATAAAGGTGTTTTATCGCGGGCAAAGGCTACTGCTACAGGATATATAACCACATAATACCTATCAGTAGGTACCACGATATAACATTCATTCCTACAAATCATGATTTGTCAGCTGTCTTTAAGTTGATGGAGTTGATTTTTTTTTTTTACCTAAGAAGCATAGATAGGTCAGGCCGGCTTTGAATCTATAGGTACATATAATGTATAAGTTTTCGATTACCCGCCGCGCAGCCGCGCTTATTAATACTCTTCGGTAAAAATGTAATTTATTTTAGTATTATTATTTATTTTTATTAAGGTACTAATGTAGTTTACGAAACAGCTTTTTGCCTAATATGGTACCATCGAGCTGACTGTAGGGACTGTAACTCTGTAATGGTAAGTGGTAGACAGTCGAATTTGGGCTAGTATTGTTACCATTACTTCTTTTCATTGTGGGGGCAAGTGCTGTTCCTGTGGACGCTTGTGCCTGGGGACACAATCGATTTCTACGAAACTAGCAACCATAAAATTTTAATTTCAACGCTACCGTAAAGTTTTGTCTATGGTTGACAGTTTTTGCGGTGTTGCCATGTTTGTTTTCTGTTTGGTTGTTAGTATGTGGCTAGCTGTGGCTATAAACATTTTAAGTACCAAAAAGTAAATTTTTTGCTTCATTTATATGATTGGTTTGGTCGTATTTACAGTATAATCTCAGTTGTTTATTGCTGAGTTAGTGCTTTTTCCCCTGTCAGTAAGTCTGTTTTAAACTAAGTTGTAAATTACCTGACATCGAGTTTGGGGCCAGGATTTTTTTTACAGAAAGGTCTTCAGAAGATTGCACGAAGGTTTCGTGTGATAAGACCTTAACTTGCGGAAACTTATACATTCCGAGATATAAATATTTTAAATCGGAAAATTCACCTTACAGTGCCACAAGTATAACTTGGCGGTGGTGGTTTTTGGAACTAATTCTTTTAATTGAAACTGTGAGTTTGACGTTTGAGAGATTACCGCGACATTATTGTTGATAAATCTGCTACATTAAAATAGTTCAATAATGCCAAAAGTAATTAAAAGAGGTTTAAGAGAAACTGTTATCAAAGTACAAAGTAAAAGCACAGTGGCGCACAGGCACGCCAAGTTATACTTGCCGGACTGTACATTTTTGCATTTTACAGTTTATATCACAACCACAGATTACTTATATGTGTTTAGCTAATCACAGTGAAGTTTTAATTTGCGAAAACGAACAGTTTTCGAGATATTAATGTTTAAAATCGGAAAATTCGCACATTTTTATGTTTTGACAGTTTATATCACTACCACAGATTACTTATATGTGTATAGCTAATAACAACAACGCAAATTTAACGTTTCGTTATATCTGCTACAAAGTTAAGAAATTTAAAAGTTCTATTTAACAAGGATCATAACAAAGGAAATTTTACGGACTGGCTTATCGAGTATTCTTGGAGATGAAAAATTAGAACATTTCATAAAGACCCATTCGAGGAGTAATTGAAAGTATTTTGTTTTTACTAACCGGCATTCACTCGCGTTTATTTTTCGGATTATTGAAAGATGTACAATATATTTATAAAATTGAAGAATAAATCATGTCTTCATTTATATATTTGTTTATATTTATGTTACTACCTTGCAAATGCGTAAAATGGAACGTAAATACTAGGTAGCCTTAAGGGCCTTATTCACGATCCATTCCGGCTGTACGTCAGCTCAAGGCCGCGGCGCTGGATGTAGCATACTGACTGTCGTGCGCGCATCTAGCGAGCAGAGTAAATAGAACGAAAAATGTTTTACATGATAGATGTATATTATACGTATATGTTAAATCTGCTGTACAGCAAGTCTATACACCATGAAGCCGCACGATGCTGGACTGCTCTGACGTACGTCCGCGTTATTCACTGTCCATCTGCACGACGCTCGCGGTGGTGGGGGTGCTCGCTGGATGGTCAAAATCGGTCGTGCAAGTTCAGCAAACAATTAATAATAATTATCGACGTACGTCAAGTCTATTCACGGTACTTTTACATCGTGCGCCGACGAGCGTAGCAAGGAGGGGAGCCGCGGCAGCGGCCGCGCGTCACTAGAACTGACGCTATGGCGTTTAAACGGGGGTTTCCGCAACTTTTCCTTCAAGGGGGGAGTTCTACCCCTGTGTACCTACCTGTGAGTGGACTACTGTCCACAGGTTCAAAAGTGTCATAACGTTTAATTACAAAATCCTGAACCTGGTCCTTCCAACGCGCTTTCAAATAAAAACACTAAGAAATCCTTTTTTTTCTTTTTTATTTTCTTATTATTAAATAAATACACGTGATATCTCATTATACGCTCCCTCCCCCTCTCCTTGTGATATTTCGTGATTTTTCCACCCTTTCGAGTCTTACGTGGTTAATAGACGATCCCTAAAGTGAACCGTCCCTAGGTATAACACCGTCCCCAGGTATAAACTTACTGTCCACAGGTACAATTGCCTGTTGTACCTGTGGACAAATATGGTGTTTTAAAAAAAAGTTTATTATTTTCGTAAGTATAAGTGATATTAACACTCGAATTTTAGTTTAAGAAAGGTTGATTATCCCTTAATAAACGTGATATGTTTAAAATAAAAAAAAAAGAGCTGGAGCCGCGGCGGAAGCTGCCGAAGACACCTAGCGGCGTAAATATGCATCTTTATCTGGTAGCTACATATTTATGACGCTCGGTGTTGAAACTTTTGGTCCATGGGGTCCGAGCACCAAAACTTTTCTCAAGAAAATTGCTCTTCGCCTTGTCGATGCCACCGGTGACAAAATGGCTGGCTCATTCCTAGCACAAAGAATCTCTTTAGCGATTCAACGCGAGAATGCAGCCAGCGTTCTTGGCACTTTACCACACGGACATCCCTTAATTTTTGGCTAGTTGAGTTTGATTTTAATTTTTAAACATTTTATTTTGGAAAGAAATACATTAAAAATAAAAATAAGTCATTCAGATTTAAAAAATGTTTTATTCCAAATTCTGGAAAGTGTCCATCCACATGTTGCGCACTTGCCCATACATGATAACGTCTTTACAAATGTTCTTTATGTTTAAAACGTGTTTAATTTTTGATTTCTTATTTCTAGTGTTTGACCACTATTTCTAGCCTGGTGGTAATTATTGATATGGTTAAATACTCTATCTCTCAAATGCCGTGTCACAGATTATATAATAGTTAGAGCCGTGTGGCGGAACACCGCATAGGTTATGGCGGCAGATTTTCGCCGAAGAAGTAGGTAAGCTAATTTTTGGTCGCAAATCAGGCGGAACATCGATATATTATGCTTCTACCACCCACCAACAATTTATTTGAGATGATATTCTTACTAGTGTTTTTTGGCTTTGAATTTAATATCCAAATTCATTTAAATTTATAATTTTGGATCCAGGAAATTCAAAATCCAATATTGGCTTATTCAGAAATATTGTTAGTGCAGTTTTATTTGCATAAATACCAAAAAGCCACTTATATACCGGTTATATCTATTACCTATGTTCCAATCCTAATTTGGTGTCACAGCCTATTGCATATTCGAAATCAAATTGACATTTAAGTGTAAATTAATAAGTGATGGTCTATTTAATAAAAAAATTATATCTTGCAAACACTGCAAGCTAAACATTTAAGATCGTTTACAACACCGACTTCACATGCCGAGATAGTCAAAATAGCCAGTAGTATCTTGTCGTCAAGGTATACAAATGCATATGTCATCAAGGTATGTAATGTGTTTGAGATGTTTACCTCCATATCTCCGGAGATAATTGTCATACCCCGATAAAAACCAATCGGGAGGCATAATCTCTCAAACGAAAAGATTTTTTGAAATCGGTAAAGATTTAGAAAGAAAGAAAGAAGAAAGAAAATACATATATTCAGCTAAACTAACTACACAGTCAAAAACAATATAAAACAAAAATAGATAGCGTTACATAAACAAAAAAAGAAAAATTAAAATAGAAACTAAAAAATAGATTTTTAACACAAGGTAGTTGTTGCTGAAAACGGACGAACGAAAATTGACGGAGTTCTGAGGTAACAAACATTTAAAAAAATGTAGTCGTATTGAGAACCTCCTCCTTTTTTGTGAAGTCGGTTAAAAAATCTAAACAATCTTGTTTAGGGTTCCGTACCCAAAGGGTAAAACGGGACTCTATTATTAAGACTCCGCTGTCCGTCTGTCTGTCTGTCTGTCTGTTTGTCTGTCACCAGGCTGTATCTCACGAATCGTGATAATTAGACAGTTGAAATTTTTACAGATGATGTATTTCTGTTGCCGCCATAACAACAAATACTAAAAACAGAATAAGTTAAAAATAATAGGGGGTCCCCCCCATACAAGAAACGTGTTTTTTTCGGCATTTCAATATAATTGCCATCTATGAACGCTTAGGTAAACGTCCATAGGTGGCTTTATATTGAAATGCCGATACCTAACACCTTTTTAAGGTTCCTTAGCCGAATGGCAAAAAACGGAACCCTTATAAATTTGTCATGTCTGTCTGTCTGTCTGTCCGTCCGTATGTCACAGCCATTTTATTCCGAAACTATTAAGACTACAGAATTGAAACTTGGTAGGTAGATGTATTCTGTAAACCGCTTTCCGATTTTTATACAAAAATAAAAAATATAAAAGTTTAAGAGGGGACGTCCCATACATGGAACTGAAACAAAAAAAAATTTTCTTCAAACCTATACGTGTAATTTTGTAGTTGCGAAAAATCATAGTTATGGAAAACTTAACTGTGTTACGGAACCCTACGAGTGCGAGTTCGACTTGCACTTGGCCAGTTTATTTAGACGTTAGATGGCGTTATAAGAAAAAAAATGTTTATTAATTATTATTTTTTGCTGGTGAAAATTGATAGTGATATTTTTTGCTCGATCTTATAAAATACTCTAGTGTGGTACGGAAACCTACGAGTGCGAGTCCGACTTGCAATTGGCCAGTTTATTAGTGATTCATCCACTTTCTCTGAGAATAAAATAAATCATATATTTGAATCTGTTTAGAACTACGCAAAAAACAACGGGTTGTAACTCCGGGTAGTGCCGGCAGAAGTGAAAACTTGAACATTAACGCTGTGCATTTGGTGTACTCTCCCTCCATCTTGTGAATTTTCGATCGGGCACATGTCCTGACGCAAGTTTAAAATTTTTTACCCATCCCCAAAAAGTTTGTACTCTCCCTCTCTCCGTCTTATAAATTTTCGATCAGGTCACGTGTCCTGACGCGAGTTTAACATTTTTTCCCCATCCCAATAAGTTCAAAACAAAGCTAAAGAAGTTTTCACTTCAAAAAAATTGACATGTAGAAATCTATGTCTGATAGTTACTTGTCGCAGTTCAAACTTAACATCGTTAAAATTAGCTCCTCATCTCGATTTGTTTGTTTACTTATTTGTTTGTTATGATTTAACTCAAATACTACTGAACCGATTTAATATATAAGTAGTTTAGAATGTTTAGATAAACACAAACTGCATCGCAACGAGCTACTGCGTAGCACTTAGGGTCAGTTCACACTGCGACGCGACGCGACGAGACGCGACGCGACGATACATTTGGAGTCGCGCGGCGCAGCAAAACGCGATACGCCACCAAATTTCAATTCAATACAATTTGTGTCTTATTGTGTAGTTAATAAAGTTCAATTGTTTATCACGCGGTTCAA
Source organism: Cabera pusaria (assembly GCA_954871355.1). Classification (NCBI taxonomy): domain Eukaryota; kingdom Metazoa; phylum Arthropoda; class Insecta; order Lepidoptera; family Geometridae; genus Cabera; species Cabera pusaria. The sequence continues at coordinate 1,236,743 of OX940886.1, read as the reverse complement.
TTGTATCTTCCCGCTGCGCCGCGCGGTGCAGCTCGACGCCGCGCGGCGCAGCCTGAAGCCGCCGAACTAACTCAATGAAATGTGTATCTTTTTGTATAGTAAATAAAGTTCTTTTTTGTAATACTCTATTAATAAGTGCGCACCGCGTCGCGTCGCATCGCGTCGAGGTGTGAGTTACATGTATTTTAAACGCTTTTTAATTTACCTATCTAATTCTAGCTAGAATTTGGCTTATGTCGAGAATTTGTAGAATCCAGCTACATATTGTATTGAGCTATTGCAATTATAAGATAAGTAGCTACCTACAGATTTAGTTCGATCAAGATCAAGACACGTTTGCGCATCGACGATGCTAGGTAGCGGAGTGCAGCTATTCAATATAGCTGCATAACCTAGGTACGTGGTAGGTCAGAACTGCAGGCAGCTAATGATAATGGTTTCAATTCAGACCTATTCACATTCTTCTTCACTGTTTTATTGTCAAAAACTCTCATTCACACATTGGTTTTATTAAACACAGGTTTATCGTGTGTATAAGGCATCACATCTCTCAAACAGTTGAACAGATTTTAAATGGTTTTTTTGTTTGTTTGAAAGAGTAATTGATCGAGAGCATAGAAAAGATAATTCGAGAGTGTTCTCAGCATAGACGTCGGAATACACTATGCTATTAGAAATAATTAAATAAACGAATGATTTATATTATTTTAAATTTTTGTCACTATTTTGTTTTACAATTTAAACTAATGATATAAAGACGAAAGATTTAATTTTTTGTTTGTTTGTTTGTACCTAACAATTTAACTTAAGAACTACTGGACCGATTTCAAAAATTGTTTCAATAATGGAAAGCTACATTATCGGCGAGTTTTTAAAGCTTACTATCATAAGCTAAATATGCTTGTGTATGGAGTGGGTTCACTCCATACACAAGCAATCGTTGTCAACAGTGCAATGGGTGGGGATCGAACTCACGATCTCTCAATCGCCAGTCCGACACCTTATCCATTGGGCTATTGCCGCCTTCGATCAAGAATCTACTTGATCGAAGATTGCCGCTTAAATTATCACGGGTACGGGAACTACGCGTGTGAAACCGCGAGGCGCTGCTAGTATATTAATAAAACTTACCCATTGAGCAGTTCTCTGGTAGCCTGTTCTACTCCATACGCAGCATCAGCCAGGGGTTTGACAGCATCAGAGGTGGCTGCAGCTCGCTGCGCCCTGCTGGCGGGCGTGCCTCTCTCTAGGGGCTTCCGGAGAGCCTCGATCTTGGCCAGCTCCTTCACGGCGGCTCTGCCCTTCATCACTGCTACTGATATTTCTTGTGGTGACACCGGACCGCCGCCCCATGTTGCTTGAGGCTTCTCTGTGAGTGGATGCGAATTTAAACCTTGAACTAGACACTGGTTGTCCTAATTGTATGTTATATTATGTTTCTTTGAAGTGTCACACACTTTATATTTTTGTAAATTGTTGAACACAATTCAAAATTTCATCATACCGACGGGACTCCTACCCGCACCCCCCGGATTACACGTCCAGGTGCTCTGCCAATTAAGCCACGGTTCGATCTATCGATACGACGAAATTAGTGGATTGCATTTGTTAACCCAATTATGCATTGGTACGGGTTCGAGTCCCGTCTGTACGATTAAATTTTGGATTGTGTTTAACAATTTAATTGTATGTTATTAGTAACTCAGGGTTGAGATGCTATGCTTAGGCAATAGATCCAGATCTTAATCCAGACTAATATTATAAAAAAGTTTGTAAATCTGTCACTCTGTCTGTTTGTTAACTAATCGCACCTAAACGGACGATCCGATCTTACTGAAATTTAACACGAGATACCTTATAGCATGAGGATGAACATAGGCTATTTTTTTCGAAAATAAATTTATGGAATTTACAAATAACATACTTTCTTTCATAGGAACCTTCTCCTGACAGTGACAAACACAACAACAAAGTATACATCGGTCCAGCCATTCACGTGATGCCGTGACCAAGGAAAATAGGGATTCATTTTTATATATATGTAGGATTTTTCATTTCGATAGATAGCAACACTAATTTGTAGACGAAGATATATTATCTGTGTAATCTTTGGAACGTTTTTATGCTTTACATCCAAAGCCTGTTTTATTTGTACGTGGAACATCAAAAGTGTAAGCGAGTAAGAAAATCTAGTTGCTCTCTCTCTAATTTTTTCACGACGAAGAAAGAACGTGTGTGTTCGGAATTGTATCGTTAAATATTAAGAATTACTGAAATAAAGTGAAAAAGCTTCTGCAAAACAGCCTTTTACTGGACAGCAAGCTCTACCCCACCCACCCCACAACTCTCGCCCGGGATTATTCCGAGAAAAAAGTTTGGGTGTGACGACGACAAAAACGTGGTAAAGAAGGCAGCTGTAAGACGTGGCTGGCCGGCTCTTTTACCACAATAAGACGAAGAAAAACAACGATGGCGGAAGCGGCAGACGGCAAAAATACGCACAACGACGCAAAATGTTTTACGACGATGGATGCAGTTCCAACATACACCGGAGACGACTTAACCTATACGTCCGCAAAATGGACGCAAGATCTAGAAGATAATGCGGAGATCTTTGGATGGTCAGCGCAACAGAAGCTGATAATCGCTCGTAGATCGCTTAAAGGAACAGCTGAATTATGGTTGAAGACTGAAAGAACTTTTAAAACATACGATGAATTAAAGGCGGCACTGCTGCGTGAATTTCCTGAGGTCATCGATAGTAAGCGTATGCACGAGATAATGAGCAGCCGAAAAAAGCGTGCTGGAGAAACTTACTACCAATATTTATTAACTATGAAAGAACTTGGTAAACGAGCAAAATTCCCCGATTATGTTGCGGTGCAGTACATTATAGATGGCATCATGGATACTGAGATAAACAAAATTATGTTCTATGGGGTGACGACGTATACACTCCTCAAAGAGAAACTATCTCTTTATGAAACATTCAAAGAAAAGAGTAAAAAACAAGAATTAAAGAGTCAGCGGACAATTATGAAACCGACCAAAGTCAAAGAAGCAGATGGAAAAACAACACAACGCTGCTTCAAGTGTGGCGAGTTAGGGCATCTTTCTAGTACATGTTCTCATAAGATTAAATGTTTCAGATGTAACGGCTATGGTCATATAGGCAAAGATTGTACTAATGTTATCCAGAGAGATATTCCACCGTCTACGAGTCAGAAGTCAACCATGGGCCAGCGTTCGATGCTCATACAACAAGAGTCCTCGGAAAGAACGGTAAACACTGAGAAATCAATATGTGATATTGCTTCAGGTGAGCGTTCAGACTATTTAAATGTCAGTCAATGCGGTCAGTGTTCACATAGTCAAAATATAAATGTTCTTAATGTCGGAAAGTGTTCAAATTTAAATCAGAGCGTTAAGAGTATTCAGATTAAAAACATAACTGTAGATAACTGTTTAATAGATACAGGTAGCGAGTTAAATTTGTTAACGTTGGATTTATTTAGTAAATTAAATGTAACTAAGTATGATGCTGAAGAGATGTTAATGACGGGACTGGGTTCATGTAAAGTTTATTCGATTGGTAAATTCAATATTCAAATGAAGATAGATGGCCACAGCTATGATGTTATGTTTTACATTGTTCCAACTAATGTTATTCCGTATACGGTGATATTAGGTCAACCTTTTTTGATGAATACAATTACAGTAATTGATAAAGGTGAAATTGAAGTAAGGCCACAGTTTTATGATAGTTCATACCTGATGTGTGTGCTTTCTTCAGAAGAAGATATAGCTATTTCCAGCGAAAAACCTATCGTTCAGGATATAATAAAAAATTATAGGCCGATACAAACTAAAGAAGCCCCTATAAAGATGAAGATAATTTTAAAAGACGATATACCTGTCACACAGCGACCAAGACGACTCGCTCTGACTGAAGAAGAAGTTGTGAAGCATCAGATTGATGAGTGGTTAGAAAAAGGCATTATACGCCCCAGTTATTCAGAATATGCAAGTCCACTTGTATTAGTAAAGAAGAAAGATGGAACCAACCGAGTTTGTGTTGATTTCAGAAAAATTAACCAGAAGATGGTTAAGGATGAATATCCTTTACCGATTATTGATGATCAGATAGATAAGTTGAGCAAGGCTCGAGTATTTAGTACGATAGATCTCAAAAATGGATTTTTTCATTTGCCGATTGAAGAAGACTCGATAAAATACACAGCGTTTGTGACCAACAACCCTGAAGGTCAATATGAGTTCCTAAGAGCACCATTTGGACTCTCAATATGTCCAAAATATTTTACACGGTTTATAAACATTATATTCTCAGATTTTATAAGAAAAGGAATTATTTTAATTTTCATCGATGATATAATTATATTAGCAGAAGACGAAGATCAAGCAGTTCAGAGACTCCAAGATGTCTTGAAAGTTGCAGCTGAATATGGTCTTGAAATCAACTGGAAGAAGACACAAATACTACAGCAATCAGTCGAATACCTAGGACACATTGTTTCAAATGGAACGGTTAAACCATCATCAGAGAAGACTAACGCAGTTATGAGATTTCCAGAGCCAAAGAGTTTAAAAGAAGTACATAGTTTCATCGGATTGACATCCTATTTCAGAAAATTTATTCAAGATTATGCTACGATTGCTAAGCCACTGAGTGATTTACTAAAACGAGGAGAATTCTATTTTGATCAAGAACAAAGATGTGCATTTGAAAAATTAAAAGGTAAATTATGTTGTGAACCTGTTCTTAAAATTTTTGATGTGCAGCTAGAGACAGAACTTCACACGGACGCATCTAAGCATGAATATGCAGGCATTTTAATTCAAAAAGATCCGGTAGATTGTAGTATGCATCCAGTTCATTACATGAGCAGAAAGACGACAGAGTCTCAGCAAAAATATAGTAGCTATGAACTAGAAGCAATGGCTGTTATAGAAGCGGTGAAGAAAATCAAAGATATAATAGAACGAGATTATTATATAAACCAGTTGGATAGTAAAACTGAAAAAGTTATATCAACATGTGTACCATGTTTACTGGCAAGCCGAAAAGCAGGAAAGAAAGAAGGACTTTTAAACCCTATAGAAAAAGGAGATTTACCATTATATACTTTGCATTGTGATCATTTAGGACCATTAGATGCAACCAAGAAGTTATATAATTATATACTAACGGTGATTGACGGATATACAAAATTTGTTTGGATTTATCCAGTAAAAACGGTGACAGCTAAAGAAACCGTAGACAAAATTAAACAACATCAAAAAGATTATGGCAACCCAAGACGAATAATAACTGATCGAGGTACAGCTTTTACAGGAAATGAATTTCAGCAGTATTGTTTAGAAGAAGAAATTGAACACCTTACCATAACAACAGGAATCCCACGTGGTAACGGTCAGGTAGAAAGGATGAACCAAATTATTATATCTGTACTGGCTAAAATGTGTATAGAAGAACCAGGACATTGGTACAAGTATGTCAGCAAACTTCAGAGAGTTATCAACAGTACATACCAGCGATCTATCAAAACATCACCATTTGAACTGTTAATGGGAACCAAGTTAAGACTAAATGAAGACATCAAAATTTTAGAATACTTAGAAGAAGAAAATATCAAAGAATTTACAGAGAGAAGAGAAGAATTAAGAAAGCAAGCAAAAGCTCAAATATTAAAGATTCAAGAGGAAAATAGAAAAACCTATAATAAAAACCGGAAAGACGGAGAAAAGTACAAAATAGGCGATATAGTAGCCATACAAAGGACGCAATTTGGAAATACTTTAAAATTAAAACCAAAATTCTACGGACCATACAAAATCACAAAGGAGCTAGGAAAAGATAGATATGAGGTCGAAAAGCTAGACCGAGGTAAGGAAGGACCGACAAAGACCACATCCGGAGTAGACTACATGAAGCGGTGGCCTTAGTTCAAACTTACCTGTATAAAGTCATCTACTTTACATTAAAATTTATTTTAAAATACTTGAAAGCATATTGGGCATGGCACTCTATCTCATTATTGTTATAACTTAAATTCATGAAGAAACAACAAAATTGTTATTGAATTCTGTATAATTATACTACATATTGAAACAATGTATGTATTCAAGTAGAAAGAGTTGTGATTGTAACAACACATAAGGGCAAAGAAGCTCATAACAAATAGTATGTACTTATTTGTTCTATGTAAATGAAGAATTATGTTTCACAGATGTAATTTGTATGTAAACCTAAAATAATGTATGTTTTCTAATCTATTTAAATAAGATGCATGTTAAGATAAGATTGTATATTTACTACTTATAGTTAAAACCTAAACCTTACTACCTAGTTGCATAATTTTAAAATAACCTATGTATGTTTTAATGAGAAGTTAGTTAAAAGAATAGAAGTTATGTTTAAGTCGTTTGTTAATTAATAATTGTTAAGGATATGGTTATGGGTAAGAAATAATAAGAGATTAGTTTCAAATAGCGTATTGTGTAAAAAAGGGTTTCAAGTTAAAATAAGCTGTAAGAAAGTAGATTATTAATTTATAATAAGTACATTGGCACCAGTTATTAAGTTATTTAAGATGTAAGTTTTAATGCAGAATAGTTTATGTTAAGAATCAATATTGTGTCGAAGTTAAGCATCAGTTAATAGTTTTGTGTATTTTTTGAAGATCCGTATGAGTTTTGTTTATAGATAAGAGATAAGAGTTTTGTTTAAATTGTAAAGCGAAGAGAAATTTGTAATATTGTAACGTAGAGTCATATGAGAGAGCTAAATTTGTTTTTGTTTAACTTAACGTAGAAGCAGTCTGAGGCCAGACTATATTGCAGGAAGGCCGAGTTGTAGGATTTTTCATTTCGATAGATAGCAACACTAATTTGTAGACGAAGATATATTATCTGTGTAATCTTTGGAACGTTTTTATGCTTTACATCCAAAGCCTGTTTTATTTGTACGTGGAACATCAAAAGTGTAAGCGAGTAAGAAAATCTAGTTGCTCTCTCTCTAATTTTTTCACGACGAAGAAAGAACGTGTGTGTTCGGAATTGTATCGTTAAATATTAAGAATTACTGAAATAAAGTGAAAAAGCTTCTGCAAAACAGCCTTTTACTGGACAGCAAGCTCTACCCCACCCACCCCACATATATATATATTTTTTTATACGTTATAGGCTAGCGTTTGACCACTATCTCACCTGTTGGTAAGTGATGATGCGATCGAAGATGGTAAGCACGCTAGGCCTAGAATGGGAACTGGCTCTCAAGGATAGCTGCCGGAACACATAAGATGTTTGGTGACAGATTTTCTAACTTGAGGGTGGTAGCTGGCCAGGCGGACACCAGATAGTGTCCTACCACCATGCGGAGGTTGTTGGTTTCTTAACGATGTATTCCTTCCCCGGAGGGCCACTGTGAAGAGCGCACATAAGTTTTTCGATAGAAAAATCCATTGGTGCACGGCGGTTTGAACTCGGTACCTCTGGCATCAAAGGCAAGCGTTCTCCCGATTGCGCCACCGGGCCCTCAAATAGGATAGATCCTAATGAAGAGAGCTTGGTCCCTACGAAAGGCAGAGCGATGTAATATTTCTCACCACTACTGCTGAGACTGTCGTACCTAATTTAAAAAAGAATCCTCACCCTTTAACGGCCAGTTATTATAAAGAAAAGGCTTGAAGTCAGGCGATATGGCCATCAGCTTCCGTGCTAGCTGGCTGGCCGGGGGGACGTCGACTGGTGGCAGTGGTGAGGTGGTGACGTCATCTGCAGGGGTTGGGTCCCACAAGGTACCGGCCAGGTTGTACGATACCGTCACCATTAAGGATATCGCGAGGATCGCTCTGGAATAAACACCTTTATTAACCGATTTCACAAAAAAGGAGGAGGTTCTTAATTCGACGGTATTTTTTTTATGAGATCTGATTATAATCATCTCCGGAGATATAGAGATACACATTATAAACAAATGTGTATGCCTTGATGACATGATACTGGCTACTGGCTACTTTGACTATCGCGGCATGTGAAGTCGGTTTTTCGTTTTAATTTTAGGGTTCCGTACCCAAGGGTGAAACGGGACCCTATTACTAAGACTCCGCTGTCCGTCTGTCTGTCTGTCTGTCTGTCTGTCTGTCTGTCTGTCCGTCTGTCACCAGGCTGTAGCTCATTAACCGTGATAGTTAGACAGTTGAAATTTTCACCTATGGTGTATTTCTGTTGCCGCTAGAACAACAAATACTATAAACAAAATAAAGTTAAACATTAAAGGGGACCCATACAAAAAACGTGTTTTTAAACGCCATCTATCTAATTAGTTTCGGCAAAATGACATAGATGGCGCTAGTAAACGAGCGCCCCGTCTTTCTAGATCGCGACCAAACCAAACATTCTTGGTAAATATATGAGGTTGAAACTCTGTTATGTTTCGTATTGTACAGAACCCTCCCTAAGTGTGTGACTTATCGCACACTTACGTCTCTTAAGACGCGATGCTGACTCGCACTTGGCCAGTTTTATTAATTTTAATAATGTACTTGACTCATTGTTTCACCAAGGTATAATACTTGTATTTTTAACCGACTTCAAAAAAAGGAGGAGGTTTCTCAATTCGACCGTATATATATAAATATATATATTACAATTTACCGCTCTGTCACTAATAGGCTGTTAGACAGAGACAGAGATTGTTTGCAACATGTTTTTTGTGCAGTGAAAATGTACGGTTAGACTGTAACATAGGGATATAGTCCTGGGGTGGAAGTCTCTACATTGATATCGATGCGTCCTGTCATCGCTCATCGCAAACGTCTTATAGAAGGAGATGCAGCTAGACAGTTGTTATCTGCATCTCTTTTCGTATCGACGATTATCGATCGAAATTCATCGCTATTCATGTAGAGACTACCGGCCCTGGACAGTAAGCCCTATTGCTGTTGTAGTTAGGACAACTTTCACCGGTTGTGGATACAGAAGAGATGAGATTTCGTCCGGATAAAAAAGATGCAGATAGTTAGAAGACATACTAGCATAACCGGCAGACGTTATCGTGCCCGGTCGCAGCGCCACCTATCGGATCCAATTGTGAATCTAAGCTATCTAAGCTAGGGACCAACTAAAACACACCTACAAAAAATCATCAAAAACGGTCCTGCCGTTCAGTGAAACGGGCACATACAGAAGAATTGTACATTAAGTAATATTAATAACTTATTTATTAATTATTTATATTATTATATTAATTATCTAAGATAACGCCATAAATGCAATAAATTATATTTCTTATATTCCTAGCTGATATCTGTGTGTCTCGATAAGTACAATCCGGGGGTCTTCAAATTGGTATCTTCTAGGTTAGCGTGATCTATGCTCTACCATATCTTCACTAAATATTAAGTGATATTATCTCACCTAATATTAGGTAAATGACGATATGGTCAATCGCTTGCCAATCTATAAAAAATAAAAGGGCCAATTTAACTGGTTCCTGATAAAGTCCCTATTATACTACACTAGCTGTGCCCCGCGGCTGTGCCCCGCGGCTGTGCCCCGCGGCTTTGCCCACGTTTAATCCTGGTTTAATAAACCGTTCCCTTGAATTCACTCTATCTATTGATGAAAACCGCATTAAAACCCGTTGCGTAGTTTAAAAGATCTAAGCGTACAGACAGCGCTAGAGGCCTTGTTTAATTAACCGACTTCAAAAAAGGGAGGAGGTTTTTCAATTCGACCGTACATATTTTACTATGTAAAGATTTAGGAGTATTAAAAGACTCTGAAATTCGACATTTCGTAGACCTCGTAGTTAACTAGCGCCCGTAGAGGTAAATTAACTCGCGATAGCCCACATTCATTAGTCTAGAATTAATTACACGTAACCACTACAATGATGTGTTCGAGAAACATCCGAGTTCGAGTAAGTAATATTTTATTTCCTATCGGATAAAATATCCATTCAAAATATTATTTACGTATTTATATATACGGCACTATTTGAATTGCTTTCTCAATGCCGTCATCGTTATAAAGTATAGGTTCGGTCTATACCATTCATGTGTACCCATTTATTTAAAACTTCTACCACAGTTTTACAAACTACGTCACTTGAAGAATTATCTTATTAAAATTTCGTAAGTAGGTTGTATCATTGGCAGTAATTTAAAACAATTTTAGACAAGGTATATCACGTTACAGTAGGTTTGTTAGTAGGCACTCGATAAAAAACCGGCCTACTGCGAGTTCGACTCGCGCACCTAGGCTTCCGTACTTTGTCAAACTAAGTTAAAGGACAAACTTAACTTTGCTGTTTGATCCATAGAAAATGTACTGCACTAACCGCAAATAATACGTTTGTAATTTGAAATAACTTAACTTCTTTTTTGTTATTTAACAATATATTTACGGTTTTCAGATTTATTCCTATATAAAAGCGCTTGCAAGACCTTGCTTCTTACCACATTTAATGATTCTAGGTCAACGGGTAGTACCCTGTAGGTTTTGATTCCCATTCATTTCATTTTCCTTGAAATGCCAAAATATGCGACATAAACGGTTATTGTTTTGATCGCGTTGACTTAAAAATTCAATTTTTTCACAGCTAAAAGAGATCGTAAAGCCGAGTATTTGATATAAGCCTCAACTTGATATCTTTACGCGTTCCTGAGAAAAAATGGTCTTGACAGACGGACGGACAGACAACAAAGTGATCCTATAAGGATTTCTTTTTTCTTTTTGAGGTACGGAACCCAAAAAAACAATTTTTTTGTATATTTGGCCTACTTACCTTGAGCTATCATTTTTAGAGTTTTTGTTTTTAATAAGGTTTGTGAGACTCGTGTAAGGCAACACGCGATCTCTCGGCTCGTGTCATTGATTCTGATTTTATTTTACTAGTTGTTTAGGCGTTAGTTCAAAGCTCTTTGACTTTAGAACATCCTCGCCATTAGGGTCTCCTACCTATCTATAATTTATTTTTAGACCTCTGAAGGCTACAAGGCAAAATTAAATCTAAATGCACTTTAAATAAAGGGGTATCCATTAAGTTTAGAACGTGAGCTCAGTATTATGGATGCATTATCATAATTTTGTTCCAAATTATGTTGTTAAGTCTCCCGAAGTGTCACTACAGATAAATATTTCACAATTCAATTTAATTCAATTATATTCATTTATTCATCTTTTGACAATACAATTGCGCTTAGATTCACGATTATTATTTTTTAGTATAATGTGCCTAACATTGTAGTACTTAAAGACCGTTTACAATACGAAATAATTTATGATCGTACAAAACAAAAATCCGACTTCACACGCCGCGATAGTCAAATTAGCCAGTTAGCCAGTAGTATCATGTCGTCAAGGTCAAGAAGCAAGAATTTTTCAAATCGGTTAAGATTTGACGGAGTTTTGCGTTAACAAATATTAAAATGTATGACATTAGTATTATAATAATAAAGTAGGTAAATATGTAATATTCTTGATAATTAATATTCTTCCTAAATATTACTAATGTAATTTATATTTGTGTCTAATTTGCATGCCGCGATGCGGCAAAATGTTAATGGAACTTTTATTATTTATTAACAGATATTTAACAGCTTTTGTACCAACATTTTGTAGCAAATAAATGTATTATTTGTTTATTAAAAAAACCGTCGATTGAGAACCTGCTTCTTTTTTGTAAAGTCGGTTAAAACACTTCAAATGCCGCTCTAGTCTTTTTCGGTATGTTTTCGCTACCAAGTTGGAGGTTGCAATCCAATAATTTCGTCTTATTGTATCGCACCGTTGGCTCTGGAGAATTTATCAAATATTTTGATAAAATTACAAATGGAAAGCATAGGTACGTACATATATGTATGTATGTATAAGTAAGACTTGTACCAACCGCAAAAATAAGTGTGTGTAATAGTAAATTCCTTTTTTTTGTCGTAAAACTACATATTTATTGTTTTTGGATTTTTTCCTATATTATAAGTGCTTCAATAGCTTGCTTTTTTATAGTAAAAGGTAGCACGACGCTGGCCTGATGGTAAGCGATGACGTCTACCTATAACATATACATCGGCATGCAAAATTCTGAACTGCCAGAATTTTGCATTTCACTGCACTGCGCCTTTTGCTTTGAAACATAAAGATGTTGAGTCTCACATGCCCTGTAATTTCACTGGACACCATGCCATTTCAACGGAAAAACATTCCTATTTCAAGGCTGGAAATTAATTGGCAAAGTGGTGGTACCGCCCCAGGCGGATTAGCATAATTCCTACCACTACTCTTGCCAAATTTCATGATTCTAGGTCAACGGGAAGTACCCTATAGGTTTTGATACCATTGTGAAATCGCAAAATATGCGAAAATATGCGACATAAACGGTCATATCTTTTGATCGCGCTGACGTTCAGCTTTGATTGTTTCACAGTCGAAAGATACTGTAGACCCCTGAAGTATTCAATGTAAGTTTTTTTTATGATAGCTCTATGCGTTCCAGAGATAAAGAGTCTTAACAGACGGACAGACAGCTGGACAATAAAGTAATTTCGTTTTTCCTTTTAATTTACAGAACCCTACAAAACAGGCAAATTGAGAACCTCCTCCTATTTTGTGAAGGTTTTGCTTTAAAATAATATTTTCTTTAATTTATTTTTCGGAGTCCTATATCCTATAAGAATAATAAATATTCTAGTTATGTTAGTCTTACGACGCAAGAGAGAATTTAGGAGTTAGAGAGAGAAAAAGAGACGAGACAGTCATGCCGCTAGATGGCCCTATACGACGGTATCAACATCATCTTGATGAAGTGCATCTTCGTTGCTGGCCAGGCGGACACTAGATAGTGTCCTACCACCATGCATACTGTTGGTTTCTTAACGATGTTTTTCCTTCACCGGAGGGCCACTGTGAAAAGCGCACATACATTTTCGTTAGAAAAATCCATTGGTGCACGGCGGGGATTGAACTCTGGCATCAAAGCCGACCATTCTCCCACTTACACCACCGGTCCCTCGAAAGCCCTGCTGGCTACATAGGGATGTACTCACAAAAGCGCTATGCAGATGACGCATTGGAAGCCGTGGAGTCGTTTCTGGTAGCTCCTGGAGAGGCTGGACTCGAACACGTAGGTGGGCGTCACCAGCGGAGTCCTCTCGTTGCTTGACGTGGTAGCGCGCTGCATCTTCACCTGGACATAATACGTTATATGTACTTTAAAAATAACTCTATCTATTAGGCTAGCGTTTCACCACCATCGCGCCTGGTGGTAAGACCGGATGATGTGGTTGAAGACTGAACACGCTAGGCCTAGGAATACTCTGGCTCCCAAGGGATATGCCTAAATTAAAAAGTAGACTCCTGGCTCTTAATGTAACTAAGCCTTATCTATTCAACTATTTAGTACGAATCAAATGAGCTTAAGTGTTTTTTAGTAGCTACTGAAGAGTTTCACTATCCACGTTCTGACTCCATCGTAAGATCCGCTACAAGAATCAAATCATAGTATTGTCATGCGGTCTATAACATTATGTAGACATACAAAGTTTAATTTCAATACGACAATTAATTAAATACATCGGTTATATTATAATTGACTCTAATATATGATAACATTGTTTGTTAAGTATTTCGCTACAATCGTCGCTCAAATCACTACATATTATATAATCCAAGTCCCCCGCCGCGTCTGTCTGTCTGTTCGCGATAAACTCTAAAACTACTAAACGGATTTTAATGTGGTTTTCACGAATAGATAGAGTGATTCATGAATAAAGTTGAAGTATATAATTTGTCAAGGTTTTGTGCCAATTGGTACAAATATGATAATAATTGTTGGGAGTAGACTCAGAGTAATTTATACTCGAGGCAAAAAATTGATGCAATTTTTACTTTGACTGCGGCACTTTTACGCATAGTTTTTAAATTTTTAAATTATTTTTTGTTATTTTTTTTCGTAGCTGTGGCATCAAATCAAAACTATAATCCAACAGAAAAAGGGCACACGCACCCCTTGTGAAAAAATTAATTAAAAAAATATGTATTATATATTTTTTTTAATTTTACTTACGATACCAAAAATCAAAAAACGCACGGTGTGTGTTTTCAGCAGCGAACGTGTTTTGGTAAGCGGGACAAGCACTACGCTCGCCTGATGGTAAGCGATGACGTCTACCTATAACAGATACAGTGGCATGCAAAATTCTGGACAGACATAAAGAGAGACATAAAGATGTTGTCTCACATGCCCTGTAATTTCACTGGACACCTTGCCATTTCAACTGAAAAGCATACCTATTTCACGGCTGGAAATTAATTGGCAAAGTGGTGGTACTGCCCCTTGTGTACTAATAGAAGTCCTACCACTACAAACGATACACTAATTAGTAAGGATTAGAGTTTTTTGTATACCTAACGTTGAACCTATCTCACCTAATTAGTAAGTGACGATGTGGTCGAGGATGGTAGCACGCTAGGCCTAGAATGAGAACTGGCTCTCAAGGATAGCTGCCGGAACACATTAGATGTTTGAATTAGTTTTACATTAAAATTGTTGTTTAAATTATACTATTATAAGTCTAATTTAAACAATATTGCCAGTCCGACCGACCTAGCTAGCACAAATTTATTTTTTACGAATTTCGAGTGTGGCTTTGAGGCTTTTATTTATTTTATGTATTTCCTATTGTAATTTTAAATTTATCTTTCTGATAGAATTTGTTGATTAGTAGGTATGTGTGGGTCGTAAATAAGTGCATTAATATGATATTTGTGTGTTATTCAAGCATTGATATATTAGCTAACTATTATAATAACTACATAGATAAAACTATTTTACAAGCTTTTATTTAACTTGCAATGTATGCATGTAAGTATGTATGTCACAATGTATGTTCGGGTAGAATCTTGGAAGCTAAATTAGACCCACTTCCCGATGTCCGATTGGACTCAAATTTGGTGTACTTATGTATCTTCGGTGACAATACAATGATATAGTACCATGGAGCTGGTCTGATGATGGAGACGGAAGGTGGCCATGGCATCTCTGTGATAAAACAACATAACCCCACCGAGTTTGGGCTCGATTGATTTGTCTTGAAGAGAACTTTACGCCTAGATGATATCCAGGGTCTGATGATGAAGCTGGAAGGTGGCCACGGCATCTCTGTGATAAATCAACGTAACTCTACCGAGTTTGGGCTCGATTGATTCGTCTTGAAGAGAACTTTACACCTAGGTGATATATAGCGACTGGTGATGAAGCTGGAAGGTGGCCACGGCATCTCTGTGATAAAATAACGTAACCCCAGTGAATTTGGGCTCAAATGATTCGTCTTGTGTAGCACTTTACACTTAAATGATAGCCAGGATCTGATGATGAAGCTGTAAGATGGCCGTGGTATTTTTGTTATAAAGCAACATAGCCCCACTAAGTCGATTGATTTTCCTTGAAGAGCACTTTACCTATAATCACATCAAATATCCGTGGTATATTTTAAAACATCATGCCTTCTCTTAAATACTTAGGTAGTAGGTAGGTAGTCGGTATCTATACCTACCTACTAAAAAGTTAAAAATAAATTATAGTAAAAAATATTTTTAAAAACAAGCTTTTAACTGGGACGATTAATGATTAAAATGTTTTAAATAAATTCTAGTAAGTATTTGGCGTGTAGGTTATATATATTTTTAAATATTTATAAAAGCTATATTACGCTATATTTTTAAAAGCTTGAGGCACTGAAGTATACTAATTACCTAGTCTGAAACACGGGTAGTGCTTCGAGCTTTGAATATAGGTAAGTACCTACACGCCAAATACTTACTAGAATTTATTTAAAACATTTTAGTTAATTGTCCCAGATAAAAGCTTGATTTAATTTTTTTTTTCTATAATTTATTGGAGATATTCATGCTCAGTTAGTGAACTTAGCTTTGTATTTTTGTTATTATCTAGAAACATCTGCCATAGCAGCATGTGCTTTTTTAACCGACTTCACAAAAAAGGAGGAGGTTCTCAATTCATCTGTATGATTTCTTTTTGTGTGTATGTTTCGCGATTACTCCGTCAATCCTGAGCCGATTCGAATGATTCTTTTTGTAATCATTAGCGTACGTTTCAGAGGTGGTCCCATTGTAATTTTATCGAGATCTGGTAAGTATCTCCAGAGATATGACGATAAACGTCTCAAACTTGCTACTGAAATTGACTCGCGGGGCATCGAAGTCGGTTGTTTTAGTTTTTAAACTATCTTAATTATTATTAGTATTTATTTTCAAATCAAATGTTCTCAAGGTCCTCCTAGAGTCTCAGGGATTACACAATCTCCATGTGGTGCTAAAGGTGGTCACAGAAAAGCAGTAACTTCGGCCATGGTACTAATTGACTACCAAAAATCGACTTTAATGCCAGAGGTGCCGAGTTCAAACCGCCGTGCACCAATGGATTTTTCTATCGAAAAAATTATGTGCGCTTTTCACAGTGGCCCTCCGGTGAAGGAAAAACATCGTTAAGAAACCAACAACCCCCGCATGGTGGTAGGACACTATCTAGTGTCCGCCTGGCCAGCTACCACCCTCAAGTTAGAAAATCTGTCGCCAATAACATCTAATGTGTTCTGGCAGCTATCCTTGAGAGCCAGTTCCCATTCTAGGCCTAGCGTGCTTACCACTTCGACCGCATCATCACTTACCAATAGGTGAGATAGTGGTCAAACGCTAGCCTATAAGATATTAAAATAAACTAGCCAAGTGCAAGTCGGACTCGCACTGGTAGGGTTCCGTACCACACTACAGTATTTTATAAGATCGAGCAAAAAATACCACTTTCATTTTTCGCCAGCACAAAATAATAATTCAGAAACATTTTATTTCTTATAACGCCATCTAACGTCTAACAAAGGTGTTACGATTAACATTCCAATATAACGCCATCTATAGGACGTTTACCTAACTAAGCGTTTATAGATGGCGTTGTATTTAAATTTCCGAAAAAAATACGTTTCTTGTACGGGGACCATCTATTATTTTTAACTTTATTCTGTGTTTAGTATTTGTTGTTATAGCGGCAACAGAAATACATCATCTGTGAAAATTTCATCTTAGTAATAGGGTCCCGTTTTACCCTTTGGGTACGGAACCCTAAATATATCGTGTCCGATATCGTGTGGTCGTACAGTTCGCTAAGTTCCGCACATATATTTGTTAAAGGCAGTATGTATAACACCGAACTTTTTCAAATGAAAAAAATATATATATTCAGGTGCTCCTTATACTTATATATTGTTTATATTATTAAATTTAACACGAGACTTATTTTATTTGCAAACTATGTTCATAGGCACGTAGCAGCATTATAAATAAACAAATATTTCATAGGCTAGGAGCTAACTGGCAAGTACACTGCAAATACTTTTGTTGTCAGAGGACTTTAAAAACTATGTTACCTACTTTTCAAGGCATTCATTATTAATATCTGCGTCAAAAGTGACCATATTAGAAAGTACATCCCTTAAATAATTTTGTTTTGGCGTTCGAAAAAATTTTGAATTTTTATTCAAATAATTTCATCATCATCATCATTGTCAGCCCGTATTAGTCCACTGCTGGACATAGGCCTCTCCCATGGCACGCCACTGAGCTCGATCTTCAGCTGTCCTTTTCCAACCGCTACCAGCTATCCTGCGAATATCGTCACTCCACCTAGCTGGAGGGCCTCCTACACTGCGTTTGCCGAGTCGTGGTCTCCACTCTAGAACTCTCCTCTACGTTTACTCCAACGGTTATCGGTTCTGCGGCATATATGTCCCGCCCACTGACACTTAAGCTTGCTAATCCTCTGAGCTATGTCGGTTCCCATAGTTCTCTGTCGGATGACTTCATTTCGAATTCTATCCTTCAGAGAAACTCCGAGCATAGCTCTCTCCATAGCTCGCTGCGCGACTTTCAATTGGTGGGCCAGTCTAGCCGTGAACGTCCACGTCTCGGCTCCGTATGTCATAACAGGAAGAACGCACTCATTGCAGACCTTCGTCTTCAAGCTTTGCGGTATAGGAGACAAAAAGACCCGACGTAGTTTCCCAAATGCTGCCCAGCACAGCTGTATTCTCCTCCGAGATTCTTTCTCGAAGTTATGTCTGTCTAATTGTATAGTTTGCCCAAGGTAGACATACTCGCAAACAGGCCGCACTCGCATACCGCCGGAGGTTGCGGGTTCAAGTCCAGTCGGTACGATGAAATTTTGGATTGTGTTTAACAATTTACAAAAATATAAAGTGTGAAACACTTCAAAGAAACATAATATTTGATTTACGCAGTGCAACATCTCTCGTCGGATTTGAAAACTGTAATGTATTCTTCCGAATGATTAACTTACGTAATAAGTAGTCATAGATGGCGCCACCAATGCATAATTGGGTTAACAAAATGCAATCCACTAATTTCGTCGTAACGATACTTCGCACCGTGGCTTAATTGGCAAAGCACCGGAACATGTTATTCCGGAGGTTGCGGGTTCAAGTCCCGTCGGTACGATGAAATTTTGGATTGTGTTTAACAATTTACAAAAATATAAAGTGTGAAACACTTCAAAGAAACATAATATACTCGCAAACAGCTTCGAGAAAGACTCCATTTAGAGAAATTGGCTCCGGTTTAGTATGTTCATTGAACATGACTTTCGTTTTGCTCATGTTCATTTGGAGTCCAGTTCGTTCGGAGGAATCTGCTAGTATATAGGCTTTGCAGCATCTGTTGCAAGTCTTGAGTGGTTTCAGCCATGATTACGATATCGTCCGCAAATAATCAATTTTATTAAAATAATTTAAGATCGTTTAAAAACTAAAAGAACCGACTTAAAACGTCGCGCTAGTCAAAGTAGCCAATAGACGCAGTAACTATTACATAATCTGTCCCAGTAGTTAGTAGTACGAGTAAGTCGTCGAGATAAGTAAATGCGTCGTAATACAAATGTTGATATTCTAAAAATGGCTTGGCCGCTTTCGTTAAAATTTAAATGGGACCACGGACCACCTGGGAAGGGTACCCTTTGAAACAAAAAAAGAATTTTCTAAATCGGTTCAGTCATCTTCGAGTAATCAATGAACATACATAAAAAAAAAAGATTCCGATGAATTGAGACCCTCCTCCTTTTTTGTGAAGTCAGTTAAAAAATTACCTACTTAAATTGGTAGCTAATCGGCGATAAAGTTGCGTAATAGTTACGCACTACACTTCATTAATGCACTGCGTTCATTAGTTTATTTTTGAAGCTGTCAGTTAAGTATTTTTTAAATCTAATTAAAAGATTTGCGTCATTGTATCA
This sequence comes from Cabera pusaria, assembly GCA_954871355.1. Classification (NCBI taxonomy): domain Eukaryota; kingdom Metazoa; phylum Arthropoda; class Insecta; order Lepidoptera; family Geometridae; genus Cabera; species Cabera pusaria. Next base: position 1,217,404 of record OX940886.1, on the reverse strand, counting down.
ATAATTACAGTTGATTACATTTTTTACAAAACATTAGGAGTTGTTTTAATCTACTCCAAAATTGCAACAAAAATGCAAGTAGTTACCAATAAATCACATAACATTTTTATGTATGTGTATGTAGACCGCTTTCCTGGATATGCACAAGATTTCAGAGATTAAGATCTAGATCCCTAATATCCCGAAAAATTACATTTTTAATACAGTTGTTCAAAAAGTGGCGTATTGCAGGGACGTATAGCGTTCGGGATGTGGGCTATTACATACTCGTGCTTTTTTTTTACCTTTCCCGAACTCGTGCGTTCTCTTTCCTATCTGTCAAAATTATGTCTATTAAAAAGAAAAACCAACCATGAAGTTTTTACTAAAAAAATTCATAAAAGTTTTTATGATTCATGCAAATACGTATATTTCTAAAAAGAAGCTACTAATTTGTTTCAATATCAGATTTAATGATTTGATTGAATGAGTTAGGTTAGGTTTCATTTCATTTCATCTCATTAAATTTCATTTTCATTTCATATCAATAAAAAAATTCTACTGAAGACTTGGCTGTATGGGCATAGTTCCCTTTGCCTACCAGAATGGGTGAAGAAGAAAAAAACTCTGCTTATATTCTACGGTTGGCGCAATTTTTCAGAAATTTTCTTTGCGAGTTTAGTTGTTTGTTGCACAAAATGAGTAATTTTGACCCTAGTTTTTTTGAATTAACACCACCGGAACTCAGTATAATTGCACAAAATGCTTCGGAGAACATTTTACCGGAAAAGTCAAAAAGTCGCTACATATCTACATACGACGAATTTATTGCGTGGAGAGAAGAGAAAAAAGCAAATAGTTTTTCAGAAAATGTTATGTTGGCATACTTCTCCGAACTCTCAGCAAAATTAAAACCTTCTACGTTATGGTCGAGGTTTTCGATGATAAAAAGTATGCTGAAAATAAGGAACAACGTGGATATAAGTGAATACCCAAAATTAAATGCTTTCTTAAAACGACAATCAGACGGTTTTACAAGTAAAAAGTCGAAAATATTAACATCGAATGATGTGGAAAGGTTTTTGAACGAAGCTCCCGATGATCTTAGCCACAAAGGTAATTTATTAATAAGTACTTTTATAGTATATTTTACTTTAGTATTCAGTTTACGAAATCGCAAAATACAGTCAATACATTATTTAAAAAAATATTATACCAATCCGTTTTTTTGTAGGTTGCTCTGATTTTTGGCGATATTGGAGCTTGCCGCAGAGAGGAGTTAGCCAATATTACTTTAAAAGATATTGAAGCCCATGGAGAAATGCTACTAATCAAGATTCCGAACACAAAAAATAAGATACCGATAAGCTTTGTTGTTGAAGGAGATTTTCTTAGAATAGTGCAAAAATATATGAATCAGCGGTCCCAAAAAGGAAAAATTTACCGTTTTTATCAAAATTACCAAAAAGGGAAGTGTACAGCTCAAGCAATCGGAATAAATAAATTTGGTAATATGCCAAAAGAAATAGCTACGTTTCTTGGTCTGCGGGATGCTGAGTATTATACTGGGCACAGCTTCAGGAGGACCTCTGCTACATTATTGGCAGATTCAGGAGCCAATTTGAGGTCCTTAAAGCGACTAGGAGGTTGGAAATCAGACAAAGTTGCAGAAAGCTATATTGGTGATTCATTAAACAACAAACTAGAAACTGGGAAAAAAATCACACAATCCATTAATTTAAGGTCCAGTCCGTCTCCTTCACATGTTGCAGAGAACATTCGTCCATCTACCTTCGTTGATAATGATAATTCATCAGATCCAACTCCATCAACCAGCAAACGCCATTGTATGACAAATATACATGAACAATCATACGAAATTAATAATAGTTTGTTTCAAACAGTAAATATGCAACCTAAAACTTCCCCAGTTAGTATAAAAAACTGTACCAATTTCAATGTATAAGTGAATTATAACTTTTATAAGAAATAAATGTTATGTTAGTTGAGTTTATTGTGTTTTTATTATTTTATTAAATTACTTTATTTTTTCGCTACTGTATTAAAAATAGTCGTTCAGTACACGTGCGGAACCGTCATTGCAACTTGTTCCGACTGTCAACCCTCGCCTTCGGCTGCGCCTCGGCTCGGGTAGACATTTGTCGGAACTCTTTGCAATGACAGCCTTTCCGCACTTGTAATGAAATATACTATTTTACATGGGCGCAGTGCACTAACATGTAAAATTACAAGGGTGCAGTGCACTAACATGTAAATTCTGGCAACCTCGAGCGTTTGAGAACCTGATCTTATGTCTCAGGGCCATACATTTTAGGTGATAAGTACCTAAAGAGGTTTGCAAGCCACGATATTGTTACAGGCACCATTAGGTGACCATTTTGTCTTGCCACGATATTGTTACAGGCATCATTAGGTGACCATCTTGTCTTGCCTCGATATTGTTACAGGCACCATTAGGTGACCATCTTGTCTTGCCACGATATTGTTACAGGCACCATTAGGTGACCATCTTGTCTTGCCACGATATTGTTCCAGGCACCATTAGGTGACCATCTTGTCTTGCCACGATATTGTTACAGGCACCATTAGGTGACCATCTTGTCTTGCTACTTGCGTTTAGCCTATAGTCATATTACATATTAGAATAAAATTGTTGCGTAAAAGATATACCTACATAGTCAAAAAAGTTTGTTCTTGGTATTATAAAATATTTGAACATTTTGAAATGACGCAGTAACGAGCCTCTTTTACACAATTTCAACCGTGACGTGACTGTAACTTATTTTCCCGTGACAGTAGGCACAAAGATGGGAAAATATTAAATGAGCCGGTCATGTGCGATCGTTTCTTATATGCTTAGGATTTCTTTTATTCAAGTTATTCTGTACTCATGTTTCATAAGTGCGTGACATTCAAATTACTTTATATCTATTCTAATTTTAGAGGAAAATTTTACAAGCAAATAATTATGATATGCACTTTGTGATACGCACTTGTGCGCTTGAAAGTCAAATAAAAATTAAATTAAGTTAAAAATATTTATTGAGCGGCGCAGTCGAAGAATGGTTGGCTTTGACGACAGAGGTAGCGGGTTTAATCTCCGCCGTGCAACAATGGATTTTTCTATTGCAAAATTTATGTGCGCTTTTCACAGTGGCACTCCAGTAAAGGAAAACCTCGTCAAAAAAACCCTCAGCCTCCGCATGGTGGTAGGACACATTCTAATACTATGCCTTCCGCCTGGCCAGCTTAATAGCGGTATAATTACCGACCTCAAGTTGGAAAATGTATCGCCAAACATATAATGTTTTCCGGCAGCTGTCGAAACGATAAGCCAATAATGGTTTAGGCCTAGCGAAAACGAAAAATATTTCAGTATTTCCGCTGCAAGGCGAAATACTTCAACTAATCTTGGATTTTGCTGTTTATGTATTTACATAACGTAAAAGAGCGTTTCGATTTTTTCAATTCTCATTTCCGTATTTCTATTGTATTTCGTGTTTTCAAGACCGTCGAAGCCCAACGATTCAAAAAAGGGAGACAGAGAGAGATTTTTAAGACATTTCCTTGTTTTTCAGGCACTATAGAAACATTTCAACGCACGTTTTCAGGACCAACTATGTCAAGAGAGATATAATGAGGCCAACAATAATAATCGGCAATGCAATTAAATATAAATTTCAATTAATTATATAACATTGCTAAAAACACAAACAAAATAAATTATAATTTAAAAAAATAACTTACCAAAACAAAATCAGATACTGAGCGCTTCAATTAAATTACCAAACACATCAACGAAAATCTTCGCGCATTAGAATAAAATTATTTAAAAAAATTAAATGTTATATCCAAGATGCACTGATCGAGGACACAGCCGCCGCACATGCGGTTGCCGTCTACAACTAACGTGCACGGCCTATTACAGAAAATTGTAGACAAACACATCAAACCAACCGCTACGAACAGGCCAATATAAGCCTTGTACGATCCACTGACATACCTGCATCGGTCACCGACATACTACGAAGGGCCGGTACTTACTGAAGGGGAACCTGCTATTTGCATAGAGCTTTGTTAGTGTATTCTGTCATACAATAGTGCATTTACCTAATGACACAGAATAAATAATAGCACAAGTACTAAAGTGCAATCTCGTTATCGTTCAGGCATTTTGGATAAACGAAGACGTTACTGATTTTGACAATAAAATTCGAAGCAGCAATAGTCTAATAGGGCGATCGAGAGGTTGTGAGTTCGATCCCCATCCATTACGCTATTGATGTGAACTCACTTCAGACATAATCATATTTAGCTTAATTTGAGGAGTTAACAAGTGTACAATCTATATAGTTTAAATAAAAATTGAGATGGTTTTATGTCATATCAAAACCTTGGCCTTTTTAACCGACTTCAAAAAAGGAGGAGATTTCTCAATTCGACCATATATGTTTTTTTAAATTTCTTTTTATGTTTGTTCGCGGATTACTTCATTGTTTATTAACCGATTTTGATTATTCTTTTTTTGTTGGAAAGAAGATATCCCAAGTGTGGTACCATGGTAATTTTATCGAGGTCTGATCTGTATCTCAAGAGATATGGAGATAAACACCTCAAATTTGTTACTCAAAATTAATAGCGCAGCATTGAAGTCGGTTCTTTTTAGTTTTTAAACGATCTTATTCTATGCAATTTTGGTAATTATTGAAGATATCTACGCCTTGTTGCAGTTTAATGTAGCGTTATCCATGGATACTGCACTGATATAGATGCACGGATTTCAATATTTCAATTTCCAAAAACTCGTAGACCCTGTTGACCTCCTAGAACCAAGGGTAGGCGGGTAATCGCTAAAACTTATACCCCATTTTGTTCAAAAGCCTATTATGGCCTATTGGAAACTTCAAGCACCTGAAATTCGATTCAAATTGGACTTTCTTCGTTAATTTTGTTGCGCAAATTATGTTTTGGACTTGTATAGCATTACTATATAATACCTAAAGCATATCCGGCTATTGCGTAGTTATAATATAAGGGCTCGTTAGGTTTACTGTTCTCACAAAACTACTAGTTATATTATTTAAAATTGTTTAAAACATTAAAAGAACCGACTTCAGATACCGCACTAGTTATTTTCAGTACTTACCAAGTATGAGGTGTTTATCTCTATATCTCAAGAGATACTTACTTGACAGATCTTGATGAAATTTAAACGGAACCACCTTGGAAGTATCCCCGTTCAAACAACAGAATGTTCAAAATAGTTTTAGGTGGCTTTCAGTGATCGGTGAACATACATAAAAAAAATACTAAGGAACACAGAACCTCCTACTTTTTTGAAGTCGGTTAAAAACTTGACAACAAATAGAAGCTAACTACTATTAAATAAATGACATTAATTTAAAAAAGAAATAATTAAAAAAATAAATGATTAAATACTCTATAGTTACCTACTCAATCATTTGTAGTCGTGTGTTTTGACATAGATTTGGTTATTTCCGATGCATTTCTTCAGGGAGTTTACGCAGCAATATTATACTCGCAAAAGCAGTTTTCGTTGCGAGTATGATAGTCGGTACTTTTATAATCATAACATGATTAAAACTCACTATAACTATAAATCTAAAATAAAATTTTCTAGGTTGTGTGATAAGTGATAACTTTATAAGCAAATGAGTTTGTTTTCGGGTTATGGATTACCGCATACAATTATTCTATGCTTTGATTCATGGTACAGGCGGACATGGTTTAGGTCTAAAATATTATTTGTATTAATTGATTGATTGATTCTACCATTGTTACTTGGCCGACCGGCCATATTCTACCATTGTTACTTGGCCGACCGGCCATATTCTACCATTGTTACTTGGCCGACCGGCCATATTCTACCATTGTTACTTGGCCGACCGGCCATATTCCGCCGAAGCGCAGCATGCCTCTCTTTGAACTTTCACCATCATGATGCGTGTGTGACATCAAATTGTGTCATACAATACTCTGAATTTTCATAATTGAAAGTCGCTGTGTTGTACCTGTTACATTGAGAGCTTAAATTAGAGACAGACAGACATTTGATCCATTATCGAACAGTAGGACGTCCTGTGACCAGGTAGAGCGACGACATACGCAAAGCGGTGGATGATGATGATGGCACGACACGATAAGGTCTAATATGGAGTAGTCAGTAACCATTTGATAAATATTTTTCTGTACATTGTACCTAAGTTGTTGCTCACCATCATGAGACCCCTCTCATCTTATCTAGAGACCCATCTTATCTTAATTCACCTAAGATATAAGTCAATGGACTCCATGGTCATTGCCACAGGTCTTTGCACTTTTATAACTTAGCAACTATTTATAAAACAAAACTTTCGAACTGGTTCAACTATAATAAAACAAAAGACACATACCTACAATCTTACGTGACAGAAAAATCGAAAACTCATATAAAAATATTTTAAACCACTACTGATTTAGTACTTATGTTTAATCTGTTAATTGAGACTAGTCCATCATCGACCGCATCATCACTTAACAACAGGTGAGATAGTGGTCAAGTTCTACCCAGTTCGCTGTAAAATAAAAGTCCAATAAGCCCTAACTCGTCATCTCAGATGTAAGTTGGTGAGGATTATTTTTTTAAAATTCAGTTATAGCCTAGCGTTTGACCACTATCTCACCTGTTGGAAAGTGATGATGGTAAGCACCCTAGGCCTAGAATGGAAACTGGCTCTCAAGGATAGCTGCCGGAACATATTAGATGTCTGGCAACAGATGTTCTAACTTGAGGGTGGTAGCTGGCCAGGCGGACACTAGATAGTGTCCTACCACCATGCGGGGGCTGTTGTTTTCTTAACGATTTTTTCACCGGAGGGCCACTGTGAAAAGCGCACATACGTTTTTCGATAGAAAAATCCATTGGTACACGACAGGGATTGAACTCGGTACCTCTGGCATCAAAGCCGACCGTTCTCCCGATTACGCCACCGGGCCCTCAAAATGTCTGGGCTCCTAGACAAAATCCAATTTCCTGTTTCCATTCACGCTAACACAAGTTCAAAATGTATGGAATTACATTTATGTTTCCGCAACAAAGATGTCATTCCCATACATTTTGAACTTACGTTAGCGTGAATGGAAACAGGAAATTGGATTTTGTCTAGCGGGGATTGAACTCGGTACCTCTGGCATCAAAGCCGACCGTTCTCCCAATTACGCCACCGGGCCTCGGAGTTGAGTATTATGCAGATTCTAGGAGATGTCCGAGCATCAGGTCAATGCTTCCCCGTTCTTACAATAAAGTTGAGGTAAGAAGATACCGAATTTCAAATTGATCAGACTTATAAAATTTGCTCGAAGTTGTCACGCAGTATGTTTACCTAGGGCAAACGCTCCAACTAGGCAAACACAACTTCGAGAAGGAAATCCAGGGAAGAATTCAGCTTGGCTGGGCAGCATTTGGGAAACTCCGTCGAGTCTTCTCGTCGCCTATACCACAGTGCCTAAAGACAAAAGTCTTTAATCAGTGCGTCCTACCTGTCATGACGTACGGAGTCGAGACGTGGACACTCACGGTTCGACTAGTCCACCAGTTTAAAGTCGCTCAGCGAGCTATGGAGAGAGCTATGCTCGGTGTTTATCTGCGGGATCGAATCCGGAACGAAGTAATTCGCCAGAGAACTAAAGTGATCGACATAGCTCATCGGATTAGCAAGCTGAAGTGGCAGTGGGCTGGTCATATCTGCCGTAGGACCGATAACCGTTGGGGCAGACTGGTTTTAGAGTGGAAACCGCGAATCGGCAAACGTAGAGAGAGGACGCCCTGTGACTAGGTGGAGCGACGACATTCGCAAAGCGGTGGGCAGTGACTGGAAGCAAAGAGCCGAATACCGGGCTCAGTGGCGTGTCTTGGGGAGGCTGATAATGATAAAATTTGATCTCATAGCGTCATTATATAGCGTTATTATAATAGAAATTTGCTGACTAAATTGGCTGACAAAGTGTATAAAAAAGTCCAGCAGAACAAAACGGATGTTGTATTTAAAATTGAGTAAAACTAAAAAGCACCAAAATAAAAGTATATTTAAAAAATATAACATAATTTACAAAAAATGTATATTGAAGGCTCAAAGACTATATAATATGAAACGTATTAAAAATGATAAAAATAAATGTAAAGCGACCTGGAATGCAATCTCTTATTCTATGACAAATAATTTAGCTAAAAATGACATTAAGAAATTATATTTTAATAATATGACTTATGATAACCCCAATGACATTTGCAATATATTTAATATTTTTTTTTATAAATGTTTCTAGTATTCAAATGACTAATAAAAATAGACATGACAATAAACAATGACAAACAATTGTAGACAATTAAATTCTATTTTCGTTCACCCAACAGACCCTCATGAAGTTACTAAAATAATAATGTCATTAAGTAATAGCAAGACAAGTGGATACGACGAAATCACGACGCAAGTTATAAAAAAATCAGCACAATGGATATGTGGTCCACTTTCACATATTATAAATCTTTCGTTTTTGGAAGGAATATTCCCTAATCCACTAAAAATATCTATCGTCAAACCTCTGTTTAAAGCAGGAGATGCAACAGATCCAAATAATTACAGACCAATAAATATAATTCCAATAATATCCAAAATATTTGAAAAGATAATGTTGAACCGACTTGATAATTTTCTGACAAAGCATAATATTCTGACGAATGAACAGTATGGATTTAGGAAAGGGAGCTCAACAGCTCTTGCTTGCTTTGAGTTACTGAAAACTGTTACAGAAACGATTAATACCGGCAGCACAGTTTTGTCATTATTTCTTGATTTAAAGAAAGCATTTGACTTAGTAGACCATGCTATACTTTTGGAAAAACTAAATTACTAAGGCATAAGAGGCAAGGCTTTAGAGTGGTTGGCTAGCTATTTGGCTGATAGGGAACAATTTACGGAAATCACCAAACTAGCTAATACCTTTAATAGAACTTATAAACAAAACAAAACAGAGATTTAGATCAGACTTAATTAAAAATACTAAAGGTGTTCCACAGGGAAGCATTTTAGGTCCCCTGCTCTTTTTATTATATATTAATGATTTGCCCCATCATACACAAGAGTATACTATTTGCAGATGATACTACACTTATAATTAAATGTAATAATAATGACTCACCTCAAAAATATGTAGACGAAGCTTTAGCGGATATTATTAATTGGACTACACGTAATAATTTGAGTATCAATATTAACAAGACTAAATTAATTCAATTTCATTCTTATAATACCAATCCAATACCAATTGACATACAATATTTAAATAAGAATGTAGAAACGGTTACTTGTTTTAAATTCTTAGGTTTACATTTAGACGAACATTTGAACTGGAAAGAGCATATCAACGTGGTTTGCTCCAAAGTTGGTCGTTTTGTCTTTGCCTTAAAAAGACTGAGGTAAACTGTGTCAACAGAGGCAGCTTTGGTGGCATATCATGGGTATGTCTCGTCAGTCGTGAGTTACGGGTTAATTATGTGGGGCAATTCTGTTGAATCTGATAGGGCTTTCAAAATTCAAAAACAATGTATAAGAGTCATAGATAAAGCATGGTTTTTGGATAGCTGTAAACCATTATTCCAAAAGTACAGAGTCCTTCCTCTGCCATGTATGTATATAAAAGAATTATGTGTTTTTGTTCTCAGTAATGCCGAGTATTATCAAAAACAAAGTGATGTATCAACACGACAAAAAAGAGCACAATATAAAAATCTGTTATTTCAACCATCCTGTAATAAAGGTATATATAAACGGAATGTATACAATATGTCCATTTTAGTGTATAATCATTTGCCAGAAGAGTTAAAAATACTAGGTGGTGACGTTTTCAAGCGTAAAGTTAGCTAATGGCTTTTGGAAAATTGTTTTTACAGCGTGAAAGAATATTTATTTTATAAAAAAATTATGTATATGTAATTTAAGTAAAAATATTTAATGTTATCTAAACTTAATTGTAGATATGACTAACCAATATTTGTACGCTTGCTTGCAGGCTGGACACAGGTACATTTATATTTCATAAGACCTGAAATTGTAATAATTTGATGTGTTCTGACAAATAAACAATTGATTTTGATTTGATTTTGATTTTAGAAAAACGCTCATAGTCTTAAAACGGCTAAACGGATTTTTATGAATCAAAGCTTAGAACACTCTCGATTTGTTTGTTTGATAGGTGTCTCACCTATCAAACAAACAAATATTAATCAAAATCGATTCATCCGTTTAGGCGCTACGATGCCACAGACAGACACAGATACACGCGTCAAATTTATAACACCCCTTATTACGTCGGGGGTTAAATCTTCAATTCATTTCATTCATCAACATCTTCAATTTTATTTTTAATGATATTTGCATCGGCACAATCAACAACAGTCGAGTGGCCTGTAGGTTCGCCGAGTTCCGGCATGATGTTCGGTCGCGGTGACATTATAATATTACCGTGGTTCCGTGCCAGCCAGATCGCCTAACTGAGACAGTGGCGTTATGTGGCGCGGACTCAGAGTAAGTATATTACTACGTTGTACTATTCAGTATTCTGTGATATTACTAAAGATTTACCATATAAATATATAAAAACTCCAAAGTAAAATATCTATTATCTACTATATAAAATGATTTTTTAGTATTATTTTCTTCACAAGTGTGTTAAAAAACGTCGTATAATACCTTATAATACACGTGTGTATTGATGATTACCTAACGGCTCGGGTCTTAGGCTAAGGACTCACGAAGCGGTTTTCACCCGTGCCCGCCGCGGTGGCGGAATGGAGTTTTATTTTCAAAACACGAGACCGGAGTTTTGTGCGGTTGCGATTATCGCTCGCAAACTTGGCGGTTGATAATCGCAAGACGGGCGGTTGCTGCCCCCGCTGTCCACGCGCGGTCGCCCGCCAACCGACCGCAGAACGCGCGGGTGCAACCCGCCGCGGCTGCGGGACTGCGGCCCGCGCCCGCCGGTACAAGATGACCGCCGGTGCAGCGGGAGTAGCGGGACCCGCAAACAATCGCACACGCCGCGGGCGTAAAACGCGTCGTGAAATTTGCTTTAATTTTTTACATAAATATCTGTATTCTACAAAGGCTGCGGGCCCGCAACCGCGGCGGGCACGGGTGAACACCGCTTCGTGAGTCCTTAGCCATGGCGCCTCAGCAGTAATCACCAACATTACACACTTGTACCATAATGTACTATTATTACACCTACATTTATGTAAAACAAACTACATTTTATAATATCCAGACTAATATTATAATTTGAGATTGAATAAAATTTGACGGCGAAATAAGTTTTTTGTATGGGGACCCTTTATTACAAGCTTTTATTTAACTTGCAATGTATGTACGTATGTATGTATGTATGTCACTATGCATGTTCGGGTGGAAGCTTGGAAGCTAAATAAGACCCACTTCCTGATGTCCGATTGGACTCAAATTTGGTGTACTTATGTATCTTCGGTGACAATACAATGATATGGTACCATGGAGCTGGTCTGATGATGGAGACGGAAGGTGGCCATGGCATCTCTGTGATAAAACAACATAACCCCACCAAATTTGGGCTCGATTGATTCGTCTTGAAGAGAACTTTTCATCTATATATATCCAGCGTCTGATGATGAAGCTGGAAGGTGGCCACGGCATCTCTGTGATAAATCAACGTAACTCTACCGAGTTTGGTCTCGATTGATTCGTCTTGAAGAGAACTTTACACCTAGATGATATTTAGCGACTGGTGATGAAGCTGGAAGGTGGCCACGGCATCTCTGTGATAAATCAACGTAACTCTACCGAGTTTGGTCTCGATTGATTCGTCTTGAAGAGAACTTTACACCTAGATGATATTTAGCGACATGTGATGAAGCTGGAAGGTGGCCACGGCATCTCTGTGATAAAATAACGTAACCCCAGTGAATTTGGGCACAAATGATTCGCCTTGAGGAGCACTTTACACTTAAATGATATCCCGGATCTTATGATGAAGCTGTAAGGTGGCCATGGCATTTCTGTTATAAAGCAACATAGCTCCACCGAGTCGATTGATTTTCCTTGAATAGCACTTTACCCATAATCACATCAAATATCCGTGGAATATTTGAAAACATCATGCCTTCTCTTAAATACTTAGGTAGTAGGTAGGTATTCGGTATTTATACCTACCTACTAAAAAATTTAAAATAAATTATAAGTAAAAAATATTTTTAAAAACAAGCTTTTATCTGGGACAATTAACTAAAATTGTAAAAATAAATTCTAGTAAGTATTTGGCGTGTAGGTACTTACTTATATTTTTAAAAGCTTGAGGCACCGAAGTATAGTATATTACCTAGCCTGAAAAACTTGTAGTGCTTCAAGCTTTTAAGAATATAGGTAAGTACCTACACGCCAAATACTTACTAGAATTTATTTTTAACATTTTAGTTCATTGTCCCAGATAAAAACTTGTTTATTTTTTACTTATAATATTTAATACTTTTTTTTTTAAATACTTTTTTAGTTTAATTTAAGATTGAGCATTAAAAGTCTGGAAAACCACGTTTTTTGTATAGGGACCCCCTTTTATTACAACCTTTTATTTAACTTGCAATGTATGTATGTATGTCTGTATGTTCGGGTGGAATCTTGGATGCTAAATTAGACCCACTTCGTGATGTCCGATTTGACTCAAATTTAGTAAACTTATGTATCTTTAGTGACAATACAATAATATGGTACAATGGAGTTGGTTTGATGGTGAAGACGGAAGGTGGCTACGGCATCTCTGGACTTTACACCTAGAGATATCCGGGGTATGAAGATGAAGCTAGAAGGTGGCCACGGCATCTCTGTGATAAAACAACATAACTCCACCGAGTTTAAACTCGATTGATTCGCCTTGAGTAGCACTTTACATTTACAACGATATTCAGGATCTGATAATAAAGCTGAAAGGTGGCCATGGCATTTCTGTTATAAAACAACATAACCTCACCGAGTTTGGGCGCGATTGATTTGCCTTGGAGAGAACTTTACCCATTATCACATAATAATATTCGTAGTATATTTTAAAAAATCACGCCTACTCTACAATACTCAGGTTACTTTACCTAGCAAAAAGTTAAAAATAAATTAAGAGTAAAAAATATTTTTAAAAGAAGCTTTTATCTGGGACAGGAACTAAAATGTTAAATATTTTTTACTTTTAATTTATTTTTAACTTTATTCTGTTTTGAGTATATGTTGTTATAGCATAGTATAAAACAATACAGTTACAGAATAGATAATAGTCCTATGATACAGTACAATACGATACAACTTTGCACCCGGAGCGCTAAGGGGCGGGTTATTTGAATAAAGTTTTTTTTTTAATTTGACATTATGTACATAATTATTTTATTTAATAAAATACAGTGAATATCAGTATTAAATCTATTAATACATACAAAACAATAAAATACAATATATGTATTTATTGATCACAAAAAAAAACAGAACTGAAAAGAATACTACAATAATACTATGTAATACACTCGGCGATCTTATCGCTAAGAGCGATATCTTCCAGGCAACCTTAGGATGGGCAGGAGTAAAATCCCCCATAGTAATACATACTTAGTGAAAATGTCAAGTATCTACCTAATACGGTGGAGATGCAGCCCTGTAAAATGCAGACAGACGTACGGACGGACGGAACGACGGACAGCGACCCTATCCCTAAAAACTGACGTGGCCTACGAAGTTGGTTCTCTTCAATGTTTTTAATTTACGTCATTTTTAGGGTTCCGTACCCAAAGGGTAAAACGGGACCCTATTACTAAGACTCCGCTGTCCGTCTGTCTGTCTGTCTGTCTGTCCGTCTGTCACCAGGCTATAGCTCATTAACCGTGATAGTTAGACAGTTGAAATTTTCACGGATGGTGTATTTCTGTTGCCGCTAGAACAACAAATACTAAAAACGAAATAAAGTTAAAAATTAAAGGGGGTCCCAATACAAAAAACCTGTTTTGAAACGCCATCTATCTAATTAGTTTCGGCAAAATGACATAGATGGCGCTAGTAAACGTCTTTCTAGATCGCGACCAAACCAAATGTTCTTGGTCATATCAATTAATCAAATATATGACGTTGAAACTCTGTTATGTTTCGTATTGTACGGAACCCTCCCTAAGTGTGCGATAAGAGACGCGATGCTGACTCGCACTTGGCCAGTTTTATTATTATATTTGTATCATATTATTTATTCTGTGATTGTATGTAAAAATACATAAACTATCACCACAAAATACACCACAAAAAATGTAACTTGAGTTCTGGTTTAATCGGGTGATTGACTACTTATTTATTATTCAAGGCCAATAAAAAATATTGTGAGAGAATCAAGTAGGCCTACCTAAAAAATAATAAAATGTTCGAGCCTACGTCCTGCCCAGCTAGTTTGACAAGATAATTATTACACCTTTTAGTACCTACTTCTACTCGTATCAAGCTGACGCGAATTTAAATAAGCCTGCTAAGTGCGAATCGGACTCACACGCGAAGGGTTCCGTACCACCGTATAATTTTGTTAGACGATAAAGTAATGAATAAGGGTAAACACGTTTCTTGTATCCTAATTTTTTTCTAGTTTTAAAAAGTTTACTAGTAATGTGGGTTGCACATTACTAGTATTCTTGTTAACCCCTCCAACTTAGCTAAATATGCTTGTGTCTGTAGTGGATTCACGTTAATAGTGCAATGGGTGAGGATCGAACTCACGACCTCACGATCGCCAGTCCGACACCTTATCCATTGGGTTATTGCCGCTTATTCATTATGTTATTTTGTTTTTATTATTTGTTGGGTCATAAATGTCATAATACACACTTTGTAAAAATTTCAAGTGTCTATCTATTACTGTCCATAAGATCGAAAAAAAAACCACTGAAAAAACAAGTTTGTTGTATGGGCAGCCCCCTAAATTTTGAAATGTATTTAATTATTAATATTTGTTGTTATAGCGGCATAGGTATACATACTTTACCTATCACGGTTTAGACTTTAGATATACTCTGCCAGATGGACAGACGGACGGACAGCGAAGTCTCATTAATAGGTTAATATTTTATAGGTATTTTTAGAGTTCCAATCCCAAAGGGTAAAAACGGAACCCTAAAAATACCTATTCAAATATAATCAAAAACGTGAAATTAGTCAACACATTTAGGTACCTATATTATATAGGTAATTATTAATGCCTAGTGACAAGGCGAGAACGGAGACAAACGCTACTCCAAACATTCCCAACCCACCTTCCCTTCCATATTGGCTGGCACCGTACATCATGCGAATTGAACTCTGCAAGCCGATTGGCGATATGACTTTGTCCGCTAGATGGTTCGAGCCATGGATGAAGGTTAGTACTACTTAGTGTTCACCCATTTAGCACTACCCTAGGAATCACGTGTAGGATTCAGTTCTAAGCCTACGGATGCAGGGAGATAACAATGAATGACAATGTGTATGTTTATGATATATACATACTGTACAAATACGAACTTTTAACTACTATCTACGCATTATGTATAAAATAATGGTATATTGAGCTATGTTGGCAGTGATTATATGATTATACTGTTGTCAATTAGTAGGTAGGTAACTAGATATAAAAACAACAATTAGCGTCATTCAATTTTAATTTTGTTATTCAAAAGAGCTGGAATTATATTACTTACGTTATATGTTAAAATAATAATTTCTTAATATTAATTCGGTCTCAACGAGTGTGAGTACCAAGACAAACCTTTATGTGGTTTAATGGTACAATAACAACTGAACATTGTACCTTACTTTTATATTGACTAAAATAAAAAAAAATAAAAAAGAATAAAAAAATGTAGGTACATGTCGTGAAGTCAAGTCAAGCGTCCAGGACAAGTCATACCTCCAGTAAAGATATGGCAGACTTTACTTTACCTAGTATCTACTGAAAGATTTTATGGAGATTGAGGAGTCAATTCAATTACAAAATTCTTTATTTCATTCATAAATAGCAATGTACATTTCTTGTGTGAGTTAATCCTAGAAGCGACAAAATAATATATCAAAATAAAAAGCTTTACAATCTAGACACTTTTTACATAATATTCCTATAATTATTAACATTAAATGCTGTATTTTAAACAAATTTCATCAAATAATTATTATGCATGTTTTAGGTAGGTATAATAGTACATTTGTTAAAATACAGTGAAAGCATATGAAACATGTATATAAAACATATGTTATATGAACATGTTTTATTTGCGTTCACTGTTAAATTATATATTAATAAATAGTAAATTAATGCTGACAACTATTCTTAAAAATAAAATTAAATGCGGTTACTTCGTAATAAAGTGGCAAATCTGCAGGTAGAAAGAAAAACAACATTACAACACAGTGAGTTACCAAAATGCTTATGCCTTGATCACACGTACCGAATAAACGGGCGAGACAGTAAAATGTTTCTCGGCCGAGACAGTGTAGTAAGCGAGTAGCTGTTCACACACGTTTTGAAATATGCACAGTCAGTGACGCTAAAATCATGTGGCCGAGTGGTGAGCGGCGAGACAGTGCACGTTCAAACCTGCCAAGTGAGTGAGCAAGACAGTGCGGGGAAGCGGGAGGGTGGTAACTCGGTCAACTCGGTCTAGTAAATAGAAATGCAGCCGAGCTATTCTCTCGCCACTTCGTTCAGCCGAGCACTGGGCTCATCACTCGGCCCTATGTTTATACGTACCGAGTACTTGAGCGAGAGCACTGTCTCGCCCGTTTGCTCGGTACGTGTGATCAAGGCATTACAGCTTACCTGCCTCGCACGCCAAATTCTGGCCAAAACCACTCTTCATACACAGTGTAATAAGGGCGGAAATAGTGCAGGCGCCGGCGAGCGAGGCACGCGATTGTGCGCGGGCGACTGTACCTATTCACAGTCTATCTAGGTTGAGGAGTACCTAAACCAAAAGGCGTGAACAGAAAATTAGATATTTTTTCAATTTCCATAGATCGCAGCTTGGGCGTTTACTTTATTTTGAACGCACCCATCAAACTTTATCGTGGCAATAAACGTCAAGTCAAATTCAAGATTCTTGACATTGTCAATACACATTATTGTTCTGCTGTCAGTATCTGTAAGGATGAAAGTGAAAATTATCGATGTTTATCGTTTCGACATTTTAAAAATAATATCGATAACTATTCAGAGAAATATATCGATTAATCGTCGTTTTTCGCATGACGTACATACACTTAATGTACCCCGCGGCATCTCTGCCTTAAAAAGTATCCTATGGCATAATCCATAATACTGGCAATCCCCGTGCCTGAGCGAATTTCAGCTAAATCTATCCAGCCGTTTTACCGTGAAGAAGTCTCAAACAAACAAACTAACTTCCGCATTTATAATATTGGTGTTGATAATATTGATTTGATATTCTTAAAAAACAGCAACATAACAGAAGATATGAATTATGATTATTATGAAAGTATCTTCTGGGTAAGCGCGCTCCATCTTCGACCGCATCATTACTTAACATCAGGTAAGATAGTGGTCAAGAGCTACCGTTCGGTGTGAAAAAAAATATTGTGGCGGGATTTTTATAAGTAAACGGAGGGCAAAGAGCATACAAGGAGTATTTGCCCCCCTAGACAAAATACAATGTATGTTTATATTCACGTTAAAGTAATTTCAAACTGTATAGGAATGACACCTTTGTTGCGGAAACATAAATGTCATTCCATACATTTTAAACTTGCGTTAGCGTTAATGGAAACAGGAAATTGGATTTTGTTAACATTAGATACGAAGCCAGAACTGCATTGAAAAAATATTGAAACTTTTACGAATTTAATACAATAATAAAAGTATTGAATGTCGATATATTATCGCGATTAAATATTATATCAACAATATATACATCGATATTTTTATGGAAATATATCGATATTTCGATATTTTTTGCCCATGCATATCTGTCAGTGGTGCTGGTGTCAGGTGTGTCTGTCTAATGTCTGTGGTCTGTCTGTGGTCCCAGCTGGGCAATTTTTGTGTGGTGTTGGTGTTGGAGAAATAGTAAAGTTTAATTGTTTTCCACTTAAATAACTGAAAATGGCCTCTGTCGAGGAACTGCAGAAGAAAGTGCAAGAGCTGGAAGCTAAGCTAGCAGCTGCCCAGGGCGATGGGGCGCCTGTTAGGCAGAAAATCCAAGTTATGTCGTCCGAAGTAGTAGACTCCAATCCTTACAGGTATTTTATATTTTTCGCCTCTTTTTGAAAGTAATTTGTATTGCCTATCCTTGTTTTCTCCCGGAGGACCTTCTCTATAATCATCACACCGAGTATTTGACGTCCATATGTGTAAAAATCGTACAAAATTGATCACAATATGTTTCGGGTCAGAATGGATCTGGTCACAACTAAAGCAGTGTTATTGTGCTCCAAGCTTCAATATGTAACGTCAGCAGAGATACTTAATAAATGTATTAATATTAAATTTATGAACAGATATATAATTTACTCATATCATATACCTACCACTTCGGAGCTTTAAGTTACCTATATGTAAATATTTTGTAATTTCAGTCGTCTTATGGCTTTGAAGCGTATGGGCATAGTGGACAACTACGAGAAGATCAGAGAGCTGTCAGTGGCTGTAGTGGGGGTCGGAGGGGTTGGTAGTGTTACTGCTGAGATGCTCACCAGGTGCGGGATCGGAAAGGTAACCAACTAGTTGTAGCACCTGTATAAGTATCATATAATGTAGATGAGTATTGATGGTTATGGATTTTTAAGTCTTTAGTGAATAGGTTCTTTTTCAAGATGTGTGCGTAATAGTATGTTTGGCAACCCAACATCAGGGAAATTAAACATTTGTTTTAAGTGTGAAGTTCGACGTCTAGATGAAATCTGAATGGCTCAATACCTTTGTTTTTTTTTGTAAATTCAAAGCAATGAGTTATTTTTCTGTTATATCTATTATAATTATTATTGAATATGATCTACTTAATGTTTTTGACATGTGTAAGTGCAAATTTTTAATATGCCCATATACTGAATAAATGCTTTGACTTTTGACTTTTGCAATATATGTGTTTAATATCCACCAATCATATGCCCATGCCCATATAACATAGTACTAGTAGAAACGGGTTCAAATAAGCTATGTTTTTTATAAGGAAGGATGATGCATGCTACATAGCTTATGTATAACACATTAGCATACATCCTCTACACAGCTTAGCATTGGTAGAAACGGTCACATAGTTTCTAAGCTTTGCTTTCACATCCTCACTGCATAACTGCATAGCATATCTCAGTTGGAAAAACACCCTTAGGCATGCATGCTACATCATTGATTGCATTGTCACTTAACATTCCGCAAAAGTAGCTATATGCTAGAATATTGTTTGTTAAATAAAATATAGGTTACTAAACTCTGAACTAGTACAAAAGCTGTAGTATCACACGTGCTCTAAGTGGTCATAAAGGGTAGGTACAGAAAAGTAAAAAAATAACTTGTTTTGTTAAACTAAAGTGAATTTTTTATGCAGTACATATTTTAGCAACAATTGGTCTCAGTCTTATAAATGATACTAAACGTCTTCTGTTTCAGTTGATCCTATTCGACTATGACAAGGTGGAGTTAGCAAACATGAACCGCTTGTTCTTCCAACCTCACCAAGCTGGACTCAGCAAGGTGGCTGCCGCTGCTGCCACATTACAGAATATCAACCCGGATGTCTCCATAGATGCTCACAACTATAACATTACTACCGTTGATAATTTTCAGAAGTTCTGCGATACTATTAGGTTTGTATGATCATATTCAAAGCTTAAAGTATTTATTCTGTAACTGTATTTTGAATGGATGAAGAAAGATTGATGAAATAGATTTATGAGATGAGATAGGCGAGCCAGTAGAGGCCGACATAGGCGAACGTATCACGACCAGATCGGAGATGTATTAAAGACAGGCCTAGTCAATAGTACCTCTAACCGGCGAGCATGTATGAAGGCGCTCATGAAAGTGAAAGAAGCGTAAGAGGTATGTCAGGATCGTAGCATGTGGAAGGAAGTAGTCTCTGCCTGCCCCAACGGAAAAAAGGTTTGATTCTATGTATGTATTTTGACATTACTCTGTATGAGTTGTCAGATTTGTGTATACATACTTACTAGCATGCTAGTGTAGCCACCTTCCCAGCTCACTGATGCTGCTGCTAACCTACCATATTATCATATACACAATATAAAATATATCATTATGTTATGTATCTGGAAACGCCTGTTGGAACTCTTGGTGCATGTGAAAGACCTATGAAGGAAAATATGCGTCTCACCCCTACCGGTCGCGCAATAGCAGTTGGTTAAGTCGTAACGTTATTATGTGTTAAATAGCACAAAGGTTAATTAAAAAAAGAAATGAATGGACATGTGTACCCTTGCCATCCTTACCTACGGTACGCAGACACGATCCTTGGTATAAAAAATTTCAAAGGTCTGCACTCGGTGCTTGCCAGCGAGACATGAAACACAGTTGACTAGGAGTCAAATTATCAGACCACATCAGAAATAGTTGAACTATGTTCCAAAATAAAAATCACTGATGTGCGTGAAAATGCTGGGAACCTATAGTGCAACTGGGCACTATAGGCTGAAGTCATCACAGATTTTGGGCTCCACACTCACAAAATTTTAAATAACATTGTGCAAGAGGTGTTGGTTATATGATCTTGACTCCTATTGTAATAAAAAAACGTGATGAACATTACGTTGATAGATTTTTTAATTTTATTAACTTTGGCGTTCAGGACAGGCAGTCTAACCGGGGGCCCAGTAGACCTAGTACTGAGCTGTGTGGATAACTTCGAGGCGCGCATGGCCATCAATACGGCGTGTAACGAGCTCAATCAGCGCTGGTTCGAGTCCGGAGTCAGTGAGAACGCTGTGTCTGGACATATACAGTTCATTATACCTGGAGAGACTGCATGTTTTGCTGTGAGTTATATTTTCTACATTCCATAAAGATGGTTCACTACCGGCCCAAAAGAGACCGACCTTGAACGGAGTTTGTCCTTTTCTTTTGTAGGGACCACATATATAAATACTGTAATAAAAAAATTATGTTAATAAAAATATATATGTTACTGGTTGTAACATGAAGGTTATAGAGTATAAAAAGCTAAAAATTAATGTTAGGTAGACAGTATTTATGAATATCGAGCGCCCTTGTTCTACCAAGATCTAAAACTTACCAGGATAAATCAGCGGTGTCATTGAGACTTTTAATCTCGGACCGGGGGACTGGCAAATGATAACACGGTTTTGGGATTGTATGACAAATTTTAATACTTCAAAACGTCCCTTACCTCCAGAATGAGATACACATTATTTAGTTAAAGCCGGAATACTATGTCTAAACATTTGACTATAAATACCATTCGGTTTTCGTTACTTTTTAGGTTAATTTATTTTACATTTTACTACTGAAATTTGGTTATTGTCTTTCTTTAATCGTTGTCTCTAATGTCTTTCTTGCATCTTGCGAATATGAAATTAAAGTTTTAAGGGTAATAAAAAGAGTTATAATGAAATTAGCTTATCTGCAGCGTCCGGGGGCGTCTGAGCACACCGTTCAAAATAGACGACGACATCTAGCGTCGCTCAAACAGCTCAAAACTACGACGACATCCAAACGTGGTGCGTCGAACAAACATCTCAAAATAACGACGTCTTCCGGCGTCGTACAAATAGTTGACGACACCCATAGTCGCACAAACAGTAGACGGCAGTCGCCCAAACAGTTCAAACAGCGCCATAGGCGCAAAATCACGTCGCTATTGCATACTAGG
This sequence comes from Cabera pusaria, assembly GCA_954871355.1. NCBI lineage: Eukaryota > Metazoa > Arthropoda > Insecta > Lepidoptera > Geometridae > Cabera > Cabera pusaria. The sequence continues at coordinate 1,195,482 of OX940886.1, read as the reverse complement.
ACACTATATGTACGCCAATTAGCGTCGCATTCGTTATTTAAAAGAAGGATTCATCTGGTTGAATCAGATTTAAATAATTTACCAAAAATGAGCCCTTTGTATGCCAAGGGGTAAGAAAAAGTGACGTCTCCGATCGAGAATTGACAGATGTCAAAGTCATTTTTTTTTTGAAAGATTGTCTATAGGATATTGAATGATCCACAGACCAAGTAATAACTCGATTATTTAAAATCGACTAAAAATGGCTAAATACGAAAATGTTCTAAATTATTTAAAACCAAAAGGTAATTTTGTCAGTCTTAGAAGCTGAAATGTGCTTCCAAACGAAAAATATGTAACGAGTCGAAATACCTCGTTACAGTACATACCTTCCCAAAAAAAAATAAAAGAATGAAACGTCTTTTATTTTTGAGAAGAACTCCCAAAAAATTCCTAATAAAAACTTATTCAAAAAAATTAATAAACAGAAAATATTCCGCCACCAAAATATGAAATTTATTCAAACTAAAAGAAGACACTAATAAAGCATAACGTTAAATCAGTTAAGCTTCTAGCCACTGACTAAGTTGCTCTAGAAAAACAAGTTATAAAAACTTTCTAACCAAGTGAAAAACAATGTAAAGGTTTACCAAAACTAATCCATCAATATGACTCAATCCTAAAATCCATCACAAATTAATTATACTCAAGAGTGGATAAGCACCATAGCCTCCATCTACCTATCTGTATTACAAACCAAATAAATATTTCTGAAATATTTAACAAAAGTGTAGATAAGCACCATCGCCTCTATCTTTTATAATCTCAGAACGATTCTAACTAAATTAAAAGGTAATAACAAAGGTTATCCATATTGTAGTACGGTTAAGCATTAGCTGCCGACTTTAGATAATTATTCACTGCAAACGATTCAGTGAACAAGTTTTCAATGAAAAAGTTGAACAACAAAAGTTCAAATTATTCTCATAAAAATAGAGAACCAAAAATAATAAGTAGTGACCGGCTCTACTCTACCGACTTTCCGAACACTAACAAATTAATAAAAGGGTTTGTCAAAAAGACCAAAAATTGTATATTGTGACCGGCTCAACACCACCGACATTCCGTGCACAAAAACAAGTTAACAAAAGTTTGTTGGGAAAACAACAAAGTTGTATTGTGACCGGCCCAACACCACCGACTTTCCGTTCACAATATCTAAAGTTTCCAACGCTTGAACCAAAAATGTCAAAGCGAGGAAAAATGAAGAGTAAAAACTTACCCAAAAAGGTTAACTGAGACAGAAGCTCAAAAGAGTCAAATCCGAGAGGCAAATCCGGGTAAAAATTATATAGAGCTCTAAGTGTCAAATCCGAGGCTTAGGTCTACAACAAACACAAACTAAATAATCTAAATAATATATAACATGCTTCACAAAGACTGAAACACATTTATATTAAAAATGTATTTACACTATGTGCAGGCTATTTGAAAAGTGGAAAGCTTTTCATAGCAATCTAAAACAATATTTATACTAGAAAAGTGGAAAACTTCACAAAGTATCTAAAAGAGTTGAATACTTGAAAAGTGAAAAGCTTTTCAAAGTAACCAAAATAATAAAATATACAAAAATATACATAAGATCTTTTGATGCCAAGAAAATTTCTAAAAGAAAATATAATCGTTAGATGTAGTTTTTTTAAATTGGGTAAAAGTTTATAAGTAGGATAAAAGTTCCAAAAATAAGATGAAGGTATCAAAAATAGAATATAAGTTCCAAAAATAGACCTAAGTTAGGTTTAGTATATTTAAAGTTGTATTTCAATAAAGTGTTGGTTTCCTTTCAGATAATCATCTTTCATCTTGAACGTCTTCTTTCATACATCAAATCTCATTCTTCCACAAGCAACGTTCCTCCCAAGCAGAATATCAAAACAAATCTAAATAAAGAGTTAAATCCAAAAATGAAAATTTTAATATTTAATTATATCTTTAACATGATAACGTCCAGTACTTGTTTTATTAAATTCCTTTAGTACATAAACATTAGGAGAAATTCTCTCTACAATTTCACATTTAATAAACTTAGGTGCTAATTTAGCCGAAAAATATGCAGGTGCATTTGACTGTACAAAACTTCTACGCCAAACTACATCACCGACATCAAAAGAAATGACTTTTCTTCCCCTATTATAATAAAGAGCATTACGCTTATAAGCTTTCAAAAGATAAGCTTGAACTTTAACAAAAACTTCACTAAGTGAATTTAAAGAGTAAGCATAAGTATCTCTAGTACCAAGCTCAAGTTGATCTAAGTTATCTAAAGAGTTACTAAAACGGTGCAAAAATGCATCAAAAATAAGTTCTCTACCGAACATCAAAAAGTTAGGAGTGTACTCTGTAGCAAGATTTACACTACTATTTAAAGCTAATTGGACATGAGGCAAAAACCTAGACCAAGTTCGATGATCATTTTTAACAAAACAAGAAATACATGTCTCTATGGTCTTATTATATCTTTCTACTGGATTATTCTGTGGAGTGTATAGTGCATTATAAAATATTTTAGTAATGTTGAAATTTTTTAAGAAATCTACAAAATATTTAGATATAAATTGGGGTCCGTTGTCGGCCACTAAAATTTTAGGTACACCAAATTTAAGAAATATTTCTTTTTCAAAGATTTTACAAATTACTTTAGAAGTAGCATTTATCATAGGAAATATCCAACAATATTTAGTAAAAACATCTACAATTGAAAGAATGAATCTATGTCCAGAATAAGATTTAGGTAAAATCCCAATAATATCAACGGATAACATTACCATAGGTTGATCAACTTTCTTAGGGTTAACCATCTTACCAGCAGGAGCAGAAGTTGAATGTTTATAAGCTTTACAAATGTCGCAAGAAGAAATATATCTTTGAACGTCTCCGAACATTCCTTTCCAATAATAATGTTGTTTTATTTTATTAAGAGTTTTATGTATTCCAAAGTGTCCAGAATTAATATCATCATGATTAGAACGAATAGTATCTAAAACATGTTCTTTAGGTATTACAATTTTCCAATTTAAACGACTATTAGGGTCAAATTTGTTTTTACAGTAACGATACAAAGTATTATCTTCTACTCGAAGGTTTTTCATTCTAGAAGGGTATTTTTGACAATTTATAAAGACTTTTCTATACCAAGGGTCTTCTATATCTTCATCTGGTGAGACAATATTTATAGCGGAAACTAATATTGAAGTTATATTGATTCTAGATAAAGCGTCAGGAACTTGATGTAAAGATCCTTTTTTAAGAACAATATCAAAAGTAAATTGAGAAATACGTGCAGCCCATCGAGCTAAGCATCCACTAGGGTTATTAAGTTTTAAAAGCCACTTAAGACTAGCATGATCTGTCACAACTGTGAATTTCATTCCTTCGACATAAGGTCTAAAATGTTCAATTGAATCTAAAACTGCCAAAAGTTCACGTTCAGTGGTACTATAATTTCTTTCACATTTATTTAAAGATCTTGAATAATAAGCAATTGGATGTTGTTCATTATTTTCGTCTTCTTGACTCAGAACACTACCAATTCCTACAGAACTAGCATCGCAATGTAAAAAGAAAGGTTTTTCAAAATCAGGACACTGTAAAACAGGTGTAGTTATTAAGGCATTTTTTAAATTAATGAAGGCTTCTTCAGCTTCTTCATTCCAAACAAAAGTATGTTTTATCTTTTTACTTCCAGAAGTTAATTTAGTTAAGGGGGAGGCAATATCAGCGAATTTACAAATGAAACGTCGATAATATGAACATAATCCTAAAAAGCTTCTAAGTTGTTTTACGGACTCTGGTCGTGGAAAGTTTTCTATAACTTCTAATTTAGACGGATCAGTATGTAGGCCTTGACTGTCTACAATATAACCAAGATAACGGAGTCTTTCTTTGCAAAATTCACATTTTTTAAGATTTACTGTTAAGCCTGAGTTTTTAAGTATTTCATGGACTTTTTTAAGGTACTCTATATGATTTTGAAAATTATCATTTACTAAAATCAAATCATCTAAATATTTAAACAGGACATTGTCAAATTCAGGTCCAAAGAGTTTATCAACCAAGCGTTGTAACTCTGCCGGTGCGTTGGTGATTCCAAAAGGCATCCGAACAAAATGGTACAAGTTTTTCCATCAAAGATATCTTACTACGCTTCAAATCAGGAAGTTTATTTGTTGAAGGCAAATGCTTTTTCAATTGTTCATTGAGTTGAACATTCATCGAGTTAAACGAAGGTAAAGGTGTAAAATTATGCAAGCTACTATGACCAAGGTTAGGTAAGAAAGGGTCAACCTCTGTTGCATTCTGCATAACTAAATTATCCAACACCGGATTAGAAATAACATCCCTAGAAGTACCAGGTAAATTCTCTTCTAACAAGGGTGGAAATTGAACCTGTTTGTCAGTCATGATGAATAATCAAAAATATTAAAGAAACAAAGACAAACAACCAACTAAAAATTCAAAGAATAGTTAAAACTCATCAAAATAAACTGGTTAATAATTATGTTAATAAGCTAGTATTTTCTAATATGAATGTAGTTTAATGCTTCTCAACAGTAAACAAACGTTATAACTTTATATAAGACAAAGTTATATCAATTCAAACAAAAACTTAGCACTTTCAATGTGGTCCAGGTCAGTTCCTTACAAAATGTAAACAACGCATATCTCAAATGTTATTATATAGTAAGTACACACTTAGATTAGTCTATCCAGTATATAAGACATATAAAGAACATTGTATGTTAATTAGTTTTGTTAAAATACAAAAAAAAGTTGTAAATAAAGTTACAATTGTGTTTTCAAAGTACAAAAACTGTAAAAATGCTAAAAATAACAAAAAATTGCACTAAATTGTGACAAGAAAAACAAAAATAAGATGCAAGAAAGATTATATATGTGGAGGTAAATCCGGTCCCTGTTCTCGCGCTAATTGTAATAAATATAATTTTGTTTATAAAAAATAAACCGTTACTGGTTGTAACATGAAGGTTATAGAGTATAAAAAGCTAAAAATTAATGTTAGGTAGACAGTATTTATGAATATCGAGCGCCCTTGTTCTACCAAGATCTAAAACTTACCAGGATAAATCAGCGGTGTCATTGAGACTTTTAATCTCGGACCGGGGGACTGGCAAATGATAACACGGTTTTGGGATTGTATGACAAATTTTAATACTTCAAAACGTCCCTTACCTCCAGAATGAGATACACATTATTTAGTTAAAGCCGGAATACTATGTCTAAACATTTGACTATAAATACCATTCGGTTTTCGTTACTTTTTAGGTTAATTTATTTTACATTTTACTACTGAAATTTGGTTATTGTCTTTCTTTAATCGTTGTCTCTAATGTCTTTCTTGCATCTTGCGAATATGAAATTAAAGTTTTAAGGGTAATAAAAAGAGTTATAATGAAATTAGCTTATCTGCAGCGTCCGGGGGCGTCTGAGCACACCGTTCAAAATAGACGACGACATCTAGCGTCGCTCAAACAGCTCAAAACTACGACGACATCCAAACGTGGTGCGTCGAACAAACATCTCAAAATAACGACGTCTTCCGGCGTCGTACAAATAGTTGACGACACCCATAGTCGCACAAACAGTAGACGGCAGTCGCCCAAACAGTTCAAACAGCGCCATAGGCGCAAAATCACGTCGCTATTGCATACTAGGACACTATATGTACGCCAATTAGCGTCGCATTCGTTATTTAAAAGAAGGATTCATCTGGTTGAATCAGATTTAAATAATTTACCAAAAATGAGCCCTTTGTATGCCAAGGGGTAAGAAAAAGTGACGTCTCCGATCGAGAATTGACAGATGTCAAAGTCATTTTTTTTTTGAAAGATTGTCTATAGGATATTGAATGATCCACAGACCAAGTAATAACTCGATTATTTAAAATCGACTAAAAATGGCTAAATACGAAAATGTTCTAAATTATTTAAAACCAAAAGGTAATTTTGTCAGTCTTAGAAGCTGAAATGTGCTTCCAAACGAAAAATATGTAACGAGTCGAAATACCTCGTTACAATACTATACATATAAAATAGTAGTGGCAGGTTCTTAGACAAGGACAAACTCCCATTTAGGTTCATTTCCTTGGGACCGTTTTGTTGTAAATAAAATTTTTAATAATAATTTTTTTTATTTGAGAGAGTATGCTTTCTATTGGGTCCCATTATAATTAAATTGAGATCTGATTAGTATCTCCAGAGATATGGAGATGAAACACCTCAAACTTAGTACTGAAAATGACTAGCGCGGCGTTTGAAGACTGATTTGTTCGATTTGTGAACGATACTATAGCCCGACAATCTCGTGCGCGACCGTCCCGCGGGGTGACAGACGGCGGCAGGGACGAGGTAGCCGTCATTCTAGCACACGGCTACACACGCTTCCCTTCCCCGCTACACCACCCGCCACCCGCCACCCGCTGACATCTTGGGCACCTCGTCTCCGCCACCGTCTGACACCCCGCGGGACGGTCGCGCACGAGATTGTCGGGCTATAAACTATTATGTTTGCTACAGCAGTGAAATTCAAACCCCTTGTATTTTGCAGTGCGCGCCACCGCTTGTGGTAGCTTCCAAGATAGACGAACGTACTCTGAAGAGAGAGGGAGTGTGTGCAGCCAGCCTGCCCACCACCATGGGCATCGTCGCAGGGTTCTTAGGTATCTACTACTCTTAATTTTATTTATTTATGTAACTGCGAATGCAGGTCAAAATAATTTTAATAAACAACGTAGAACGTGCAGCCGTATACCACCTCATAGCATGCAATATATAGGTACATGAAATTATTTAAAAAAATCTTTATACTTACAATTAAAAAAATAATGAATAGTCAATATTTTAAGTCCTAATGCGTGGGGAATCTCAAAATGTATATACATATATTATAATGTCAAAATCTTAACTCTTTACATAATGTTCATTATTTGTCCAGTGAAATTACAGGGCATGTGAGACTCGACATCTTTATGTCTTAAGGTAACAGGCGCAGTGCAGTGACATGCAAAATGCTGGCAGTCCAGAATGTTGCATGCCGCTATATCTGAAATAGGTTGACAACATTGCTTACAATCACAAAGGCAAGCGTCATGCTTGTCCTACCTATTACTCATACTTAATTAAATACTAACAGTGGCACTGGGAGACACTCATAGTGCCTAAATCATTGGGTGCAACCAAGTGAATGTGTTAACATTCACTTAGTCACCAACTTAGGAGTTCGTTATACATTCGTTAGATGGCGTTGTAGCTAATAAGCATGTTTGGTATTGACCCGGTAATATAATATAATATTATACTTATATATTATTATACTGCGGTTCGGAACCCTCCGTGTGCGAGACAAAAGTCTGACTCGCACTTGGCCAGTTTTTTTAAAATAAATGTATCTTTAAGGGGTCCAGTAGGCTAGGCGCTGAATTTTGAAGCTGAATAGCCCAATGGCTAAGGTCAACAGAGAGGTCGTGAGTTCGATCCCCACGGGTTGCACTATTGACGTGAGCCCACTCCAGACACAAGCATATTTAGCTTAGTTGGATTGGAGGGGTTAACTTAACAAGACTTTAAACAAGTAATATCTTTAAAAACCTTTTTAAATACAAGCTTTTACATAGCCTAGGACCAGAGAAAGTCAAGACAAATCCAACGAGCCCAAACATGACGAGTATAACATGTGTAGTTTAGCAGTTCCTTTGGCCACCATCCAGCTCCATCATCAGATCAGCACCATGTCATCATAATATTGCATTGTAACGCGATTTACACATGTATGCAAAATATCAGCTCAATCGAACTCCTGGAAGTCGCTCTAAAATCAATTGCAAGATTTGTGACGGACAAATACATTCGTCGTGAAGTAGAGATAAAGCTTGTATAAATAAACTGGCCAAGTGCAAGTTGGACTCGCACTCTTAGGGTTCCGTAACACAGTTAAATATTCCATAACTATGATTTTTCGCAACTGCAAAATTAACTTTGTTTTTCATAGTGCTTGTATGAAAAACAAAGTTATCATTGCGGTCGTCATATCTCTAAAACTGCTGACTGTATGTCGTTCAAACCAATTTTCGTTGTTAGTTTTTATTGAGATCTACAGCATGTATTTTTTTAGATTTTTCACTCCCATACTTTAAAAGTTAGAGGGGGGGGGGGGGGGGGGGGAAACACATTTTACCACTTTAGACGCGCCTATCTTAAAAATGATTTTAGAAACCTTAATGTCATTTTTGAAGACCTATCCATAGACACCCCACCCACACGTATAGGTTTGAAGAAAAACATTTTTTTTTGTTCCAGTTCCATGTATGGGATTCCATTTAACTTTTATATTTTTTATTTTTGTATAAAAATCGAATAGCGATTCACAGAATACATCTACCTACCAAGTTTCAATTCTGTAGTCCTAATAGTTTCGGAATAAAATGGCTGTGACATACGGACGGACAGACAGACAGACATGGCGAATTTATAAGGGTTCCGTTTTTTGCCATTCGGCTACGGAACCCTAAAAAGGAAACATGGCTTATTTCATTATTATATTCTAAGACGATTTCTTATTCTTTGAGGTTGGTGTATTTTCAGCGCATGTATGTTTTATAAATCACCTTGTATTTTTGTTTCAGTTCAAAACACATTAAAATATCTATTAGGATTCGGCAACGTGACTCACTACTTAGGGTACAGCGCACTCACAGATTTCTTCCCTACGATGGCTCTCAAGGTAAATATACAAGCTGCAGCATTTTACTTTATATATGCTGAGCTGCCCTTAGGGGTTGTCCATTGATCACGTGATGTTTTTTTAGCAATGCCCCCCTCCCCTCTCCCCGGTGATATATGGTGAAGTTTTAAAATATCCCCCCCTCCCTTCCCAAAATCACGTGAATTTTTTTGGTACAGAATATATTGACATTTTCAGAATATAATCTTGGTTTATAAATCGTGCGTTCAACGAAAAATAGTGTGAGTGTGAATGGGGCAGCCGGTAGAGGCCGACCTAGGCGAACGTATCACGACCAGATCGGAGACGTTTTAAAGAAAGGCCAAGTCAAAAGTACCTATAACCGGCGAGCATGTATGAAGGCGCTCATGAAAGTGGAAGAAGCGAAAGAGGTATGTCAGGATCGTAGCATGTGGCAAGAAGTAGTCTCCGCCTACTCCAACGGGAAAAAGGCGTGATTGTATGTATGTAACGAAAAATAAATACACGTGATATCTCATTATTCCCCTCCCTCCTTGCTATATTTAGTGTTTTTTTTGCCAACTGACTTATTATTTCTATCAGATTATGTCTGTCATTTAATTTATTTTAGGATTAAGGAATAATTAGGAAAAGGATATTATTCAATTTTATATTGTGACTAATTTTCTGCTTTAGCTTTATATGTACAATATTTAATGAATTCTTGCCTATTATTTTTATCTTGCATTATGTGCTGAGCATTGTTTACTGAGACACTAGTACCTAACTGTTGTTTTAAATCGAATCTGAGGGCACCAAAGACTGGAAATTCAAAAACTAAATCCATATTTGTGATGTTGTATGTGTGCAGCCGAACAGTCAGTGCGACGACAGTTACTGCCGCGCGCGACAGACGGAGGTCCAAGCGCGGCCGCGAGAGGTGGAGGTCGCCACAGAGGTCACGGAGGACGCAGAGCCTCTACATGCTGATAACGAGTGGGGTATGTGTCTCTTACTATTAGTTTGTTACTATTATTATTCAGCTCCAGTTTCACCCGTTTCTGATAGTTATCTTATATATAAAAGTTGTAGTTTTTGTTGTAGTTTACCCTTTGGGTACGGAGCCCTAAAATTGGCGCTGAAAAAGCCTACATTATATGGCTAAATATTATGTTTCTTTGAAGTGTTTCACACTTTATATTTTTACAAAAATTAATTTTACAAAAATAAACGTTTAACAATTTACAAAAATTATATGGCTATGTAGACTTTTCAGCGCCATTTTTAGGGTGCCGTACCCAAAGGGTAAATGGGACCCTATTACTAAGACTCCGCTTTCCGTCCGTCCGTCTGTCTGTCTGTCCATCTGTCACCAGGCTGTATTTATCATGAACCGTGATAGTTAGACGGTTGAAATTTTCACAGATGATGTATTTCTGTTGCCGCTATAACAACAAATACTAAAAACAGAATGAAGATAAAAGTTTAAGGGGGTCCCCATACAAGAAAGGTGTTTTTTTCGGCGTTTCACTATAACGCCATCTATGATCGTTTGTGTTAACGACGTTAGACGTTCTTAAAATATTCGTTAGATGGCGTTATAGTAAATAAGCACGCGGCTCACAACTCTGTTTAAATCAATGTTTAGTATTGTACTGTGGTACGATACTAAACATTGTGTAGAAGTGGTGGTGGTACGGGACCGTACGTGAGCGTGACTGCGAGTCTGACACGCACTTGGCCAGTTCATTTTGTTCCATTTACTCATATTTGTGCATATACATTTGTATGATATTCGTACCACTTTAATGGGTAATTTTAGTATAGAGATTATTTATAACCAGTTTCAAGTTTTTGTCACTTTTGATAATCACCATTTTCCAAAGATATGTCCTATTCCTCTTATATGTAAAACACAATTTCGAGCGATTTAGAAAAACAATTTCCACTTGACTGCTGTCATCTTTGTTTGTTTAAATAAACTGGCCAAGTGCGAGTCGGACTTGCACACGTAGGGTTTCGATTGAACAAAATTTGCCGGAAAATTTAAGTACATTAAGTTTTAACATCGATGTATAAATAAATTAAAAATAATAAATTATAAGTTTTAACATCGATGTATAAATAAATACCGTGTCAATACTAAACATGCTTATTTTTTTCAGTATTCAGTATTGTTTATTGCAACACAATGTACAATAGTTGTATCTTAGACTAAAACTAATCTACTATTTACTACAACGCTATCTAACGAGTATCTAAAGAACTTCTAACACCAACTAAGTGAACTTTAACACAAAGGTTAGGCTAGGTAATAATAAGCTAATCCAGTGTTTTTCAACTTGTGGATCGTGACCCCCTATGGGGTGGCAAAGCCTCTGTAAGGGGGTCGCGAAGCCTCAGAAAAAAACAAAGTTTGAAAATATACTTTTAAAGAAAATATTAATTAAAGAGCATTTGTAGGTGTTGTGATTGAGAATGCTTATAATATTGGTTTCAGAAGAAAAATATGTAATTTGTTTCCTGTAGGCCACACAAACGAAGCCGCGGGCAGAAGCTAGCAATATAACAAAATATAGATTATAAACAGTGCAATTAAAGGGTCGCGAAATTTTTTTCGTACTAAGGGGGTCGCGTCATGAAAAAGGTTGAAAAACACTGAGGTAAGCAATCGTTCATAGATGGCGCTATAATAAAAACACGTTTTTTGTACGGGGACCCCCTTTAATTTTTAATTTTGTTCTGTTTTTAGTATTTGTTGTTATAGCGGCAACAGAAATACATCATCTTCGAAAATTTCAACCGTCTCACTATCACGGTTCATGAGATACAGCCTGGTGACAGACAGACAAACAGACAGACGGACAGCGGAGTATTAGGGTTCCGTTGGTACCCTTTGGGTTCAGAACCCTAAAAAGAAGTCATAGTACTTATACATATTAAAATACGGGACTCATCCCGCTTAAAACATTAATTTTTATTTAACTTTTTAATATTTACAACTATGAGTTCAAATCGCGAAAGTTTAAAGTTTACGAAAGTCATAGTACTTTCACATAGACAAACGACGCTTTAACTTGAAATAGGTATTTGTTGAAGTGTCATTAGAGATAATCATCATCATCATAATCAGCCGGTATCAGTCCACTGCTGGACGTAGGCCTCTCCCAAGTCACGCCACTGAGCCCGATCTTCGGCTCTTATTAGAGATAATAACAGACGATAAACTTTGTCCAGGTATCAGTTTAGTGGACGAAAACGCACCGGAACAAGAGGATACTTCTAATCTCAAGCTGGTTGAAGGTGTACAGGTAATATTATTTAAGTTACATTTTTATTACATTGCCACATTTTTCCATCCATCTATCGCATTACAGCCGGTGCTTTAGCTTGATTGGTGGATATATAAATATATATACATATATATATATATTTTTTATACGTTATAGGCTAGCGTTTGACCACTATCTCACCTGTTGGTAAGTGATGATGCGGTCGAAGATGGTAAGCACGCTAGGCCTAGAATGGGAACTGGCTCTCAAGGATAGCTGCCGGAACACATTAGATGTTTTGGTGACAGATTTTCTAACTTGAGGGTGGTAGCTGGCCAGGCGGACACTAGATAGTGTCCTACCACCATGCGGGGGTTTTGTTGGTTTCTTAACGATGTTTTTCCTTCACCGGAGGGCCACTGTGAGAAGCGCACATAAATTTTACGATAGAAAAATCCATTGGTGCACGGCGGTTTGAACTCGGTACCACGGCATCAAGGCCGATCGTTCTCCCGATTACGCCTCCGGGCCCTCAAAAAAAAAATTATGTTAGACATTTAGGTCTAGCTGTGATTGGCAGATGCTTCCGCAGCCATATTTGTATACATGCATGCATTATTACTATTTTACCCACAATAAGAGTAAGATAAGTTTTGGGCCATAGCTTAGAGAAATACAATGTATCATAGGCATTTTTTTTTTTATGAGATAAGCAAGCGTTCGACGACTATCTCACCTGATGTCATGTGATGATGTGATCTACCATATAGCGCGCTTGCCTGAAAGATCCTGTTCACTCGAGACTTTAATAACCCTAATTCAAATATCATTGTCGCCACGTGGAGACTGGCAAAGTAGAAGTGTCTCTCCCTCTCAATTGTGTCCCTCTTCCTAACGAGGTGTCGTAGAAAGGACGCGTGCTAAATACACCTTACACTGCATGGTAACATTCTGGAACGAAGGAAAAGTGCTTCGCATAACAGCCAACATCTGAACTTTAGATGAATACCCGATCTCTATGGATGACACAGTGATTGTAGGTAGTCACAGCCACGGCTAAAATGTTCCACCAATGTGTCCTTACCGTCCTGTCTTTATCCAGGTATCACGTAGAAGATGTGCGGTCGTACAGCTTTACGGACGTGGATGACATTTAACACGCAGAATGACCCTTTAACACGCAGAATGACCCTTTTACACGCAGAGTGACCCTTTAACGCGCAGAATGACCCTTTAACACATAGAATGACCCTTTAACACGCAGAGTGACCCTTTAACGCGCAGAATGACCCTTTAACACGCTGAATGACATTCCAGGTGGCATACAGCATGCCGGTAGACAACAGTACCCCTGAGTCTAGCACGGGCGGCGCCGTTGCAGCATCAGAACTGTCTCTCGAAGACTTAATGCAGCAAATGAAGTCTATGTAAGCTACAGGTAGCTGAGGTAAAACATTCCCTTATAAACGTTGAATATAGTAATGCATATGACTACTCTGTCTCTTTCTCACTTACGGAAATTACGTGGGTGGAAAAGAGACAGCAATGTTATATGCATATATCAGCTTTCTTTTATAAAGGGTTATTTATAACTGTTATAAGTGAAGCATTTCTTGGTTGTAATGTACGAGCCCATGCCATAGTGATGAAAATCGTTTGATCTGTTTGAAAGGCTAAAATGATTTACAAGTTGATATATAAATGTAGCGCGAGTTTGTACAACATTCAACTTTTGTATTTATTCGCACTAGCACGTAACGGTATGTAGGTCAGCCGTGCAGTGAATTTTGTAATGCATTTAATGGAAAAGTGTTTCAAATGTTGTTAATTTGTGTCCATATCGTGAATGTACTTATTTGAAATTGTAAGTATGCAGCGGGCGATGATGTCAAAATTATTTGTTGCCTAAAATTAAATTACTTAAAAAATGCATAAAATTCTCAAATTCATCCATTTATTAATCTCGAAGTTGTCTCAACTAGTAACGCACAACAAAAATTGATCACAATATTAAAATACCCATACAGCATTCTGATGGCTTATTTCTGAATGATTAATGTAACTATTGATCTAACTTGACATGTGCAGCATTAACTAAATATTTTAACAGTTCAGTTAAATCGCAGAAAATCAAAGTTGTTTCACTGGTTGTTGGATAAAACTGCACACTTGTGCTTTAATGAAAACCTCATGACAAACGGCAAAGTAATTTTTTACATGTAAGCATTCCAGCTTTGAATGTATTTATATGAAATTTTTATACAAATAAAAAGATGAGTTAGTGCTAATTTTTTTTGATATATTTAAAATGTTTATATTTATATTGTTGTTAGTGCTAATGCTAAGAATATCAAGTTTATATCATTGTATAATATAAAGTTTATTGAAATTAAATGTCTCGAAGTAGATCTTGTTTCATCTTGTCGATGCGAGATTTCAGTTTCGCTAAGATTTTCTGGTTCGGTGGCGGGAGGGAGTTCATCTGGTGAATCGATATTATTGTATTTGAAAAAATTATGCATTAGGTCTGTACTACTTACACTATAACTTCAAACCGCAAAACATATTGCAAAAAAAATCAAAAGGGGGAAGCGGGGGGGGGGGGGGGGGAGGGGTTGCTGTTGTTTTACTTATCGACGGATTTCATTCAAATTGGAGATGTGCACTAAGGACGACTTCATATTACACTGTGTGAATTTTTTTTCAAAAAGTGGGAGTGGAGGGGGGAAAAGGGGGGAAGTTTGCTGTAGCGTTATTTATCGACGGATTACAATCAAATTTGAGAGGCACACTAAATACTGCATTCTACATAAGATGTTGCGAAAAAAAATCCATTACTCAAAGACGCCTGGACCGATTATGAAAATTATTTTCTTTGAACGGAAGTAAACCCCTTTTCAAGGTGGTCCCATATAAATTTTATCGAGATCTGACGAGTATCTCCAGAGATATGGAGATAAACACCTCAACTTTGGCACTGTAAACAACAAGCGCGGCATGTGAAGCGAAGTCGGTTTTTTTAGCTTTATACGAACGGAGCGATTTGCTTCCACGTTCGTCATACGTACCGCCAGGGATTGGAACTCGTTGCCTGAGTCTGTTTCCGAAAGGTACCATCTGGGGGTCTTCAAGTCGCGAGTGAATAGGTGTCTTCTAGCCAAGCGTGCTACATCATCAAACATCGTCACTTAACATCAGGTGAGATAGTGGTCAAACGTTTGAATAAAACGAATGATAATTTATGATCGTACAAAACGAAAAATCACATGCCGTGATAGCCAAAATAGCCAGTTGCCAAAATCATGTCTTCAAAGTATACAAATTTATTTATATTGTTTATCTCTATATCTCCGGAGATGATTATCTGATCTCGATAAAATGTCAATGGGATCAAACGGTAGGCATATTCTCTCAAAAAAAGAAATTTACAAATCGGTTAAAATTTGACGGAGTTCTGAGGTAAAAAACATAAAAAAAAATGTAATACAGTAGAATTGAGAACGTCCTTCTTTTTGTGAAGTCGGTTAAAAAAATGTGTAATGTATATGGTGTTACCCGGGTATCAGACACTAGAGCGGCCCGTGCCCCCACGTGCGGCGCACAGCCGTGTGTCACTGCCACCTCGCGCGCCAGAGACCTGCCCGCCGCGCCATCTGTTACCCGGTACAGGAACACTGGACTCTCGTCCTGCATTATGTACTCGAAACTCTGTACACATCACATGTACTACTTTAGAACGTGTAAAAATATCGACTGGTATTACAATCGGCACAGACAAATGTACTTACTAAGGCCCACCACGTATATATGGAATTCCGTAGCTATCCTTGAGAACCAGCTCCCATTCTATGCTTAGCGTGCTACCATCCTCGACCGCATCATTACATACCAACAGGCGAGATAGTGGTCAAATGCTAGCCAATATGATCTTAAAAATCATTTTGACAATATAACTACAGACATTGACATTCGGATATTTTGTGTACCTATATTGAATTTAATTTGACATCGATTCTAAGAGTTTTATAATGTCACACATGTTTTCTCAGAAGGCCTATCTATTAGAATGTACCAATAACATAAATATTGTACTTATATTGAATGCCCGATGTGGGTAGACTGACATTACCAACAATTGCAATGTGACCTAGCGTCATTATTATATATTCAGTGTAGGCTCGATGGCTCAGTGAAGCTACAAATTAAATAAGATATATGCACCCACCGTCAAGTTCTCTTCATAGTAGCGATTTTCAAGTACTTCACACCTTTTTATCACACTCCACCAATGTAGTCTAAAACCACTTCACTCGCGACTTTTCTTTATTGTAATAGTTTTACTGGATTGAATGATCCGCGGCGCCGGCGCTTCTTTTGTGAATTTCGCGGTAACCAATCGCGGTCAGAGGTGAGCGATGATTACATGACGAACGTCTTCGAAGAATGGCGGGCGCGGCCGGGCAGCGGCGCGCGGGCGGGTGTTTTTGCTGCGTTCCGTTTCTCGTAGGACGATAGGTGCAGCGAAATATTTGACGAGTATTATAAAGTTTTGGGTTGCGGTCCCTACATTCAACATCGATAAAAGATTTCTGATTCTGATTCTGACAGAATAATCGCTTACATCACTCCTACAAAAGACACAAAAAAAAGCAATATACCATACTCACCAAAAACTTCAAAGTGGGCGAGTCGACAATAAACTCCTTGATATTAAGATAGTGTGTAGAGAGCACTACATGCGGACACTGGTCTCCTTGGAACAGTAGAGTGTTGATACAGGCCGCGAGCAGCGCCAGCCCGTCTGTGCGCGCCGTGCCCTTGCCGAACTCGTCTATTAGAACCAGAGAGTGCGCGGTGCACTCGCGGACACATACTGACATCTGGGAAAAGTTATGTATAACCTTTTTGGTAGGTACCCTTTTTTATCAAAACTAATTGCAAGTATCCTACTATCACAATAGGTCGGTACATGAAGGTTATAATGTATCTACTGTGCTATTCATTTAGGTACTACTTATCAAATATTATATCCATCATCGATCGCATCATCACTTAACATCAAGTGAGATAGTGATCAAGTGCTACCCAGTTCGGTATATATAAATAAATAAAAATAAATAAATGTGAAAGTTTGTAGGTATGTTAGGATGTTCATCTATACTAATATTATAAAGAGAGAACATTTGTATTTTTGTAATGATTTGGCTCAAAAACTACTGAACCGATTTAAAAAAATCTTTCATTAATACATAGAATGGACTTTCGGAATGAAAATAGGCTATATATTATCCCGTTCAAATCAAAGGTACATTCGTGGTGACCTAATCCTAGGTCGGCAAAAAAACGGTCGAAAAAACACGTTTCCTACGAACGCTGCTTAATTGAAAATAGATAGAAAAATATTTTCTATAAATATTTTCTATGCAAGAGTTGTACAACTTAATAAGACCTACAAAAAAGTCCCCGACAGCATATGTCTATCTCTTAAGGTTGACTCACAGTAACCATTTTAATCTTAAATTTTTTGTTAAAAAATATTACATAACTTCCAAGGCTATTTTAAAGTATATAGTATTAATCCTTATCCAAATAATTACGTTAATTAGCTTGGCCACATATTATACATTAAAAATGTCCTTTACAGTATATAATTCAAATGAAAACTCTAGAAGATATCACGAATTTCACATACACGCATCGCAAAATTAAGAAAATATTTGCAGTGAAACCACAGATTAGGGCATAGTTACTACGAAAATATTATAATAAGCTTAGCTATGCTGTAGATCCCCACCGATCACAATCAATTTGAAGTCAATATAGTATAATAATATGATCTATTGTATAAAATAATATTCATCTATATATATAATAATATAATATTTTAAACCACCCCGACTGATCTATGTATAATCTTTTCATTAAAAGTATTCCAATGACTCTAAACACGACATTTAAAATATGAGCTGTAAGTTGGTGAGGATTTGAGTATTCTGTAGAGTCCAGGAGATGTCCCAGCATCAGGTCAATGCTTGCATGTGCTTACAATATCGTTGAAGAAGAAGATTTTCGAATTGATCAGACCTATGAAAGTTGATTTCATAGCGTAATTAACTAGAAAAAAGCTCATAGTTTTATAACGATTGAACGAATTTTCTTGAATCAAAGCTAAGAAAACTCTCGATGAAGACATCTATAAAACAAAAAAAAAAAACGATCAATAATAAAAACAAAATCGATTCATCCGGTTAGGTGCTAAGATGCTACAGACAGACACACAGATACACACGTTAAACGTATATTACCCCTACATTTTGCGTCGGGGAACGCCGTAAGGTTACGGCGGCAGATGTTCTCCTTGGTGGTAAGCTACTTTTTGGTAGATTTAATGATCCCACTACCACTGTACAAAAACTCATGATTCATGAATGCACATAAAACTTTCATTGGTAGGTATATAGCTAGGATTAGAACCAACGACCGTCGGGTCAGAATCAGGGTAACTATCCTTTACGCCAAAGGGCCGTCCAATATCACTACGTAAGTATTATAAAACAAAGTCCATCACTGCGTCTGTCTGTCTGATTGCAATAATCTCAATAGCTACTGAACAGATTATCATGCGGTTTTCACCAATAGCTTTGTGTAAATTGGATGTAATATGACGATGATCGTTAAATACGTTCATATTTTATATTCGATGCAACAAACTGATGCAAATTTTGTAGGCATATATGTTCTACCCGTGCGAAGCCGGGGCGGGCTGCTAGTTGAAAATGAACGGATAACCTTTCACACATACAAAACCTGGACTGACACCTTGGTTACTTTTTACTAATAGTTACTTTGATGCGGACGAAGCTTTGGGACAGAACGTGTACACTTTTAAGACAACTCCCTGCACTAGAGAACGAAGTGTCAATTCGTTACTATGGTTCGACTCGGATAACATACTTCTTATGGCTCTGTGGGGAAACATTTAGAGCATGAAAAGCTACTGTGTAATCCCCTCACCTGTCTTAGATCAATGACGAAGGCAGACATGTGGTTGGCGATACACTCCGCCGCTTGTATGCGTGAGTGTAAGTGTGATTATAACTTGTAATGCCCTCACCTGTCTGAGATCAATGACGAAGGCAGACATGTGGTTGGCGATACACTCCGCCGCTTGTATGCGTGAGTGTAAGTGTGATTATAATTTGTAATGCCCTCACCTGTCTGAGATCAATGCCGAAGGCAGACATGTGGTTGGCGATACACTCCGCCGCCTGTATGCGTGAGTGTAAGTGTGATTATAACTTGTAATGCCCTCACCTGTCTGAGATCAATGAGGAAGGCAGACATGTGGTTAGCGACACACTCCGCCGCCTGTATGCGTGAGTGTAAGTGTGAGATTACGCCGATGGTGGCACTGGAGGCGGGCACGAAGCTGCCGATGTGAGCCAGGTATACTATCAATCCTGGAATATCAGTTATGCTGGTCAAGGCAGAGTGTAACTAGTTATATACCTACATCATCATGTCATCATGTCGGCCTGTTCGTGATCCATCTCTTCCCCTCTTCTCCATTCCTGACGATCTTGAGCCCGACTTATCCAGTCCCGTCCTGCGTGTCTTCTGATATCGTCCACCCAGCGCTGTGGTGGACGTCCTCGACCTCTAGTATCTTCCCTGGGTCTCCACTCAAGGACACGTCTCACCCAACGACTCGCATCCACTCGTGCGATGTGTCCTGCCCATACCCACTTTTCTTCTTCGCTTCTAGTTGCCATAACATCTTTAACTTTAGTTATGCTTCGGATCCATTCGTTGCGCTTGCGGTCGCGCTGAGTGATACCGAGCATTGCTCTCTCTATTCCTCTCTGCGCCACTCTGAACTTCTCGGCAGACTTCTTTGTTAAGGCCATGGTTTGTGTGCCGTAGGTGAGTACTGGCAGGACACACTGCTCGAAGACTTGGACTTTAAGGTGTATTGGTAAGTTGCCACGTAATGTCTCTTTGTTGGCTAACTAACGAGTACCAAATCGTCTGCGAACCTGAGATTTGATAATCTTTCTCCATCAATTATCAACCCTTTTCCGACCCAGTTTATCTGTTGAAATATGTATTCCAATGCCAGCGTAAACAGTTTGGGGGAGATAGTGTCACCCTGTCTAACACCTCTTTCCAATCTGAATACCTACTGATACCTACATACATACATACATACATACCTACTTAAAATTACGCCTTTTTCCCGTTGGGGTAGGCAGAGACAACTCTGTCCACATTCTACGATCCTGACATACCTCTTTCGCTTCTTCCACTTTCATGGGTGCTTTCATACATGCTCGCCGGTTGTAGGTACTTTTCGTACGTAAACCGATTTTGATGAATCTTTTTAGGGTTCCGAACCCAAAGGGTACCAACGGAACCCTATTACTGAGACTCTGCTATCTGTCTGTCTGTCTGTCCGTCTGTTACCAGGCTGTATCTCATAAACCGTGATAGTTAGACGGTTGAAGTTTTCACAGATGATGTATTTCTGTTGCCGCTATAAAAACAAATACTAAGAATAGAATTTAAAAAAGTTAAAAATTAAAGGGTTAATTAAAGGGTAAAATTAAGCACGTTTTTTGTTTTAAACAAAAAACGTGTTTTTTACGATAGCGCCGCGCCATCTATGAATCTTCATAGATGGCGCTATCGTGTTTACCTTAATCTCGGAATCTGAATCTTAATCTCGGAAACGGCTCCAACGATTAAATAAAATTTAGTATACAGGGGATTTCGCGGGCGATAAATCGATCAGCTAGGATTCATTTTCAAAAAATGTTGTTTTATTCGTGTTTTCAATAATCAACTTTATCGATAATCAGACTCTTCCCGACATCTATTGGCGAGTAGAAGTAGCTTTAGTGTTATTTTACTTAGTTGGTATTAGAAGTTCGTTAGATATTCGTTAGATGGCGTTCGGAACCCTCCGTTTTCGGGACAAAACTCTGACTCGCACTTGGCTAGTTTTATTTATTTATAGGAAAGGAGATTCCCAAGGGTGGTACTATAGCAATTTCATCGTGATCTGATAAATATCTCCAGATATATGGAGATAAACACTTCAAACTTGGTACTGAAAGTTAATAGCGCGGCATTTATGTGTCGGTTCTTTTAGTTTTTTAAGCGATCCTATATAGAAATGGCACTACATGGACTACTACTATAGCATGGAGTGATATAATCTCATCGGAGGCGGTAAACTGCTTCTGAAGTGTAGTAGGTAGAGAGAAGAAAGATTAAGCCTACAGCTCTTCCAGGAAATTAAGTCGCATATTTCCCTGGTTAGTTTGCAGGCCTATTATTGACTGCTCAGCACTATATTGCTGAGCAGTCATGCAGAATGTTTAGGATTTGGCTAGTTCTTACCAATCATCTTCATGTAAACAGACTTTCCGCTAGAGTTGGGTCCGGTGAGTATCTTGACACATCCGGCCTCTACACTGCTCTCCGCGTCGTTGGGCACGACGTTGTCGCTGGTCGCCACGTGTAGAGGATGCCGACCTTCCTTGATGCTGATGATCTTGTCTCCAGTTAGCGTCGGACGGACGTAGTTGTACTCGCGGCATACTTTCGATATTGCTATCAGGCTATTGGACATTTTTGAGAAAAGCTAAAGATGTATTTAGGAATTGGTGCGGAATGAATGGAGGCAGAATTATCAGTCCACAGCTGGGCATAGGCCTATCCCAAGACATGAACTTTTTTATTTTAATAAAGCTTACTAGCAATGGTGGGTAGCATATTACTAGTAGTCTTGTTAACCCCTCCAACTAAGCTGAATATGCTTGTGTCTGGAGTGGGCTCACGTCAATAGTGCAATGGGTGGGGATCGAACTCACGAGCTCTCGATCGCCAAGCCGACCCCTTATCTATTGGGCTTTGCAACTGTACCCGACTTCGGGTCTTCTCTTCCAGTAACTGCCCAACGCTTTGTGTATATCGTCACTCCACCTGGTCACAGGACGTCCTACGCTACGTTTGCCGATTCGCGGTCTCCACTCTAGGACAAGTCTACCCCAACAGTTGTCAGTCCTGCGACAGTCATGACCAGCCCACTTCACTTCACACTTCAGTTAGCTAGGTAATAAGGTACAAAATTGGATGAGAAGAATGTCTTCGAGATACTGTCGAAGGAATAAATGTAATTTTAGATATTTGTAAAAATATTTTTCATCCCATCTATTCGAAAAGTGATGGTTTGTTCCTTGATATGTGCGCGCAAACTAGGTCATTTCTGCCCTAGGGCGGGAAAGTATTTTTTTATTTTTTGGCTTATGACTGTTATTTTATAGTGCCATGTCTAAGGAGGTTCAATAATAATATTGTACGGGAAATGTTATTTTCCTATCAACTAGATAGTGCACCACGCTTGATGAATAAAAAGAGCCCGTGAAGCTAAACATTTATTATAAAACAATATAGGTCTGTATATAGGTATATAATATAATATATATAATACAGAAAAAAAAGTTTAGAACGCGTGGCACAATACACTGATAGTGTGGTAGCCAGGATGAAAAAAAAGAAGAAGCGCGCACTGTCGTTTATAGTCTAGTGAATTTAAAAAAAGAATCTCGTATGAAGAAGAATGCAATAAGCGCGCGAATCAATACGAAGTCCTCCTCGCATTAATTTTTTGTTGCAGTGCTAAATAAAATATTAATTCATAAAGAAAATGAGTTCTGATAACGAAAGTATTAATTTAACGCCCGAAAGAATACAAAACGACGCAACAATGTTATAAACAATCTGTTATCAACAAAGTCCTGCGAAAAAATATTTAAAAGCCTATACAAAATGTATCGAGTGGAAAAGTGCAAAAAAAGCGAAATCATTTTCAGAAACTGTATTTCTAGCTAATTATCAAGAACTGGCCAAATTCAGGCAACCTTCTTGGAGTATTTACTCGATGCTGATATCGACAGTCAATACTAATAATAATATTCAAATCAGGACCTATATACAAATTGGTAGCATATCTTCAGAAGGACATAAACCAAAGAAATCAAAAGTGCTTGTGTATGTGCTGTGTGTATATGTGTCATATGTGTTTTGTTAAGTTGTGTTAGTCTCTTTTTTAGTTAATATAGTGTTGACCTTAATTTGAGCCTTTTATTTCCTTTTCTCATAGAGGGGGATGAAAAGCAGAGTGTAAAACTCGGCTGCAATATAATTTTATCTCGGCCGACGTACTTTAAATCCCTCGCTACGCTCAGTATTCAAAATAACGGCCTCGTAGAAATGTACTATATTGCACCCTAGTTATACAATCTACTATTAGAAGATAATCGGGAATACGTGAAGTAATGAAGTATACCAGTCCAATATTATGTTTGTTTAAGTGTTACACACTTTATATTTTTGTATTTTGTCACACACAATCCAAATGTCATCGCACCGACGGGATTCGAACCTGCACCTCCTAGGAAACATGGCCAGGCGCTGTTACCAACTAAGCCACAGTAATATCCTATGAATACGACGAAATTAACGAATTGCATTTTCAACCAATTATGCATTGGTGGCGCCCTCTATGACAACTATTTAGAAGTTAATCATTCGGTGAAATCATTACATAATTAAACACAATCATTACATCATTATATGTCGCACTGCTTAAATCAAATATTATGTTTATTAAAGTTTAACACACAAGTGTAAGTAGGTACACACTTTATATTTTTTGTACATTGTTAATTTCGTCGTATTGATCTGTGGCTTAGAGTCTGTGCAAAAAGAGAAACGACGTGGCGTTACGATGAACTAAAATTCAAAGGTAAGGAAGGAAGGTACATACCTACCTAGTAGCACAGCACACGATAATAATAAGAATAGGCGCCTACCAAGTATCAAACATTTTTAGTCCCCTTAGTACGAGTTTTCATACCAAATTCAATATCGTATGTTACGGCTACATACTAATCCTGGTATCATTAATCCTGTCCAATGACACGTTCCTCCTCCTAATTCAAACTTGCCGCGCGCCCTCTCGCCGCGCGCGCTTCAATATGGCCGATGTCGTTCGTGTGCATACACGCGCGTGTGTTTTTGTGTATAAAATGTGTATAATAAAATAGAGGAAGACACGAAAATCCTGGTGGCAGGAGACTTAGACTCCGGCGGATATTTCTGCCTGCGGTGCTGGTGAGTCCTATCTATATTCCCGTTTCTAATCCTAGTGGTGGCCGGGGCGATTCCCTCATTACACAGTCAAATATCCGTAGCGTGTCGTCTCTAAGCAGTAGCATCAGGCTTTCTTCGCGAGTATCCAACATACATGGTGCCTCCTGTGAGGACTAAGTCCTCATCTTTGTTGATCACAAGTCTAAATCACGAGTGTTTACTTGTAATAATAATAATCGCCATATTCCCTAGTTCAAACAATCAATGCTATTTTGTTATTTAGCTACACTAAAAACATCAAATAGTCAATATTGTTTACTTTGTATTGTAACAAAACTCATAGAATCTCGTAATTTTGTTGATATCTCATCGTATTGTCGTTCGCTGTTCGAACATACCTACCTACCGGCAGCGGCCGATCGAGGCGCGGTTCACCCGGGCGAACGTTCCATCGAGTTACTTTATAATCTACCTACTATCTATTTTAATAAACTTACCGACAGACCTACTCCAGTATAAAATATAATCTAATCTGTTTCAATCCTATTGTTGTCAGACATTCTACTTCACCTATTGCGAGGAAAGCCTGATGTTGCAACTTAGTTGTCAAACAGTAGATTTAATTAATGTGTGCTCGAGTCTAGGCTAGGTAAAGATTTAATAGGTCTTAATTGTTAGGTACGTCTGATTCACTAAGAGTGTAAAGTGTTAGTTCAAACTTAAAACCATTGAATTTACTGTAATATTTACATACTACATTAATACGTAACCTGTATTTCGTATATCTTGCAGATAAATTGTAGGTAGGTAGCTACCTACCTATCCGCTACAAATATTTCTCGTATTAACTATTCTATAATTTTACTAACGCCTAGTAAATTATAATAGCTTACGCAGCTTTGTTTGTATTAAGTACCTAGTTAATTTGTTTCGTCTTTGTACTGATCTTATTATCGAAATATATTGTATTATAAAAAGATTCAATAATGACAGACAAGATGGAAGCCGAATTACAATCTCTCATTAAAAGACGTGAATATGAATTCTCGTGTATGCAAATATTGTTCGATTTGTCTAAAGTGGCTACAACCGATAAATCTAAATTATCGTCGTTTCGTAGTAGATATAAATCTGTCGAAAAAACAAAAGAAAATTTTGTCGAGGTCAACGACCGTATAAACAAGTTGGAAATAACTTTGCGACCGAAATCAATGATTGATAATGCAACGTTATTAGCGTTTGACGAGTTGTATTATGCCGTGGTCGAGTTCGCGGATTCAATGTTATCAGTGACAAGTAGCAGTTCTAATGCTAGTGTTCCAGTGCAGGAGACTCCGAGTCCTCGCGTTCAATTACCTAAACTGGAAATTCCGAAGTTTGACGGAAACATTGAAAACTGGCAAAGTTTTAAAGACAGTTATGTGTCTTTAATCCACTTCAACGCTACGCTATCCGATGCGGAAAAGTTCCATTATCTGAACTCATGCTTGTCTGGTTTCGCCTCAACTATAGCGAAAGGTTTACCTGTCACGGCCGCGAATTATAGTATAGTTTACCAGGCTTTGCTCGATAGGTACGATAATAAGCGAGTTCTGGCTACCGCGTATATTGATAAGCTAGTCAACGCTAGTAAAATAAATAAGCCGTCACTCGATAATTTAACGAGCTTATTAAATATATTATACGAAAATGTAAACGCATTGCGGTCGCTGTCGATTCACAACCTTACTGATTTTTTATTGTTTTACATCGCTTCGCGTGCACTGGACTGCGAGACTCGTCAACGGTTCGAGTTGCAGAATGCGAGCGAGATACCTACGTTTGACGATTTAATAAAATACCTGCAAAATTATATTAAAATATTAGAAGTGAGTCAAACCGCGTCTGTTTCTCCTTCTACTCCGGTAAATAGACAAATTCGCAATAATAAGAATACTAACAATAAATTCACGCAACAAGCAAAAACAACTTTAGTCGCGTCTTCGTCGCAAAACGAGCGTAAACTAGTTTGCCCGTGTTGCCAATCCTCACACTCGATCTATCGATGTGCAAAATTCCAATCATTGGATGTTCAGCCGCGTCGGCAGTTAGTGATGGAATTAAAACTTTGTTTTAATTGTTTGCGAGCGGGTCACGAGGCGAACAGTTGCAACAGTAACAATAGTTGTTTACTTTGTGCATCTAAACACAACACGTTGTTACATATAGACAAGCAGTCTACATCTCGTTCTAATGATAAAGCGGAAAATAAGATTACTAATTCAAGCACGGCGCTCACAAGCGCTGCAACCGCGCCATGCGTGGGAGACTCAAACGTTCCGAGTACTAAAATACTGGGGTCCGCGGTAGTACGCGTACGTCATGCGAATGGTTCGCTGCAGTGTGCGCGCGCCCTTATTGACAGCTGTTCGATGGATTCCTTTATAACAGTTTCGTGTGCTCGTCGACTTGGGTTACATATCCAGAAATGTAAAATGAATGTTACCGGTTTAGGTCAAAGTTCGGTACTCGATATAAAGGGTGTTACTTTTTGCTCGATTATGCCGCGTCAAAGTGATACTCCCACATTCGAGTTGTCCTTTGTGGTGTTACCTAAAATCACCACATCGATGCCTTCCTCTCCGTTACCCGCGGTGGTACACGATCCATTTTCTCATCTCGATTTAGCGGATGACAATTTTCATCGATCTAGTTCTGTGGATCTTTTGTTAGGAGTCGAGTGTTTCGATCAAATATATACCGGCGCTCGTTACTCGCCAGGTCCGGGCTTACCTTGCGCGCTTGATAGTGTGTTCGGGTGGGTTATTAGCGGTCAGCTCTTACACCACTCCTTGTCGCGGGCGGTATCCCAACCGATGACGTCACTTCTTACAGCCACGTGTGCTCTCGATGATATTGTAAAACGGTTCTGGGAGATTGAAGAACCGCCACGTACTGCCATTTCGATTCCCGAAGATGATGTTTGCGAACAGAAATACAGAGAAGGTACTTACCGAACTCCTGAAGGTCGTTACGTTGTTCCTCTCATGTTGAAGGATGATGCTCCTTCTCTTGGTGATTCTCGTCGTTGCAGTTTAAATCGCTTTCTAAATTTAGAAAGACGTCTCGAGCGTGATTCTGATTTAAAATCTGAATACGCGGACTTCATGCGTCAGTACGAAGACCTTGGTCACATGCAACCAGCAGTCGCTTCGTCTACTGAGGCAAGGTATCTTATACCTCATCACGGTGTAGTCAGACCCGAAAGTTCTACTACACGTCTGCGCGTCGTCTTTGACGCCAGTAGCAAGACTTCCGTCAATAAGTCTTTAAATGACATAGTTCATGTCGGACCCAAACTTCAAATCGACATAATCGATTTAGTCACAAGGTTTCGACTGCATACTATTGTCTTCACTGCGGACATTTGTAAAATGTACCGGCAAATTCTCGTTCGACCTGAAGACAGGCCCTACCAACACATTATGTGGCGTGACCAACCTAACGCACCACTCGTCGAATATGAGTTGGCCACTGTCACATACGGCGTCAGTAGCTCTCCTTACTTGGCTATCCGCACTCTGCGTCAGTTAGCCGACGATCACGGGTCGGAGTATTCTTCTCGTGCCGCCGAGGTTCTTCGAGAAGATACATTTATGGATGACGTTACTACTGGCTGCGCTTCTTTAGAAGAAGCCATGCAATTAAAAAAGGATTTGACTTCTTTGTTGGCTCAAGGTCAATTCGAACTTCGGAAATGGAGTTCAAACAATTCCGAATTGTTAGCTGATATTCCTCCTGAGCATTGTCAAACTCCTAAGACCTTCGACGAAGGTGGTCAGGAATTTATCAAGATTTTAGGTATCCAGTGGGATCCTTCGAGTGACAACTTCTCGTATTCCTTTTCGGATACATTTAATATAAAATTTACCAAAAGGTCAATACTCTCGATCACTGCGAGAATCTTCGATGCTCTTGGCTGGATTTCCCCGTTGATTTTCTCAGCTAAGTTACTATTGCAGGACATGTGGAAACTGAATTTAGATTGGGACGAACCCATTCCTCATGACTTAGCCAAGCGATGGCATGTTATAGCTGCAAATTTGCATGACATTCAACGAATCAAATTGCCACGTAGCGTGCTTCCAACAAATCCCATTCAAATTCATTTAGTCGGATTTTGTGACGGCTCCTCTAAGGGCTACGGTTGTTGTGTATATTTGTGTGCGGTGACGCCAAGCGCCACCGTCTCTCGCCTGTTGATAGGAAAGTCCAAGGTAGCACCCTTGAAACCTACGACAGTAAATAGGCTCGAGTTGTGTGCCGCAGTGTTGCTATCTCGGGTTTTGAGTCATATGTGTGATTTACTCAACGTCAAATTACGTATTGACTCAATCCGAGCATACTCAGACAGCACCACCACATTGGCCTGGTTGAAAACGCCGCCACATTTACTAAAAATGTTTGTTGCAAACCGGGTGGTTCAAATAACCGATGTGGTCGACATCCACTGTTGGAGTTATGTTTCCACCAAGGATAACCCGGCGGACTGCTGTAGTCGCGGTATTAGCTGTTCTGAACTCGTCGAGCATCCACTCTGGTGGTCAGGTCCTCCATGGCTTTCAAAACCGCCATCGGAATGGCCATCAAAATTACCTTCTCCGGACACTGACTTACCGGAAATGAAACCTTCCGTGGTTCAAACTCTTCTCACGGTGGTTCCGGAAGATGACTTAATAAGTCAACTACTAAATAGATATTCCTCGTTACCTAAAGTCACAAGAGTGCTCGCGTGGGTAATGCGCTTTTCCTCAAATATAAAGCGAAAGAAAGAGAATCGAACGCTTTCTTCTCTTTCAACCATCGAACTTGACTCTTCTTTGATGTTGCTTGTAAAGTACACTCAAACTAATTTCTTGCAAGACGAGCTCGAAAAGGTCGCTCATAATCAGGTTTGCTCTAAACCTATTCAAAAACTGTCTCCATTCTTAGACAGTGCAGGACTGCTGCGAGTGGGGGGACGTATCGATAACGCCAACTTGCCTGCTTGTGCGTTACATCCTCTTCTGTTGCCTAAGGCTTGTGCTTTATCACGCTTGATCGTGGAACATTTTCATATCAAGTATCTGCATTGTGGACCCAGAACTTTGCAGTCGTTGGTCCAACGGAAATTCTGGATAATAGGTTGTCGTCTACTCATTCGCACAGTATGCTCCAAATGCGTACAATGCTTCAAGGTCAAGCCGGTACCTTGTCAACCTGAGATGGGCAAACTTCCAGCCGCCAGGTTACAACCTAGTCGTTGTTTTGAAACTACCGGAATAGACTTTTGCGGTGCTTTTCTTTTGAAAGAGAGTCGTCGACGTAAGGCACCCACATTCAAGGCGTACGTGTGCTTATTTGTGTGTCTTAGCACGAAGGCCGTGCACCTAGAAGCAGTTACCGAGCTGAGCTCAGAAGCCTTCTTGGCTGCTCTAGATAGAATGGTCTCACGTCGTGGTATTTGTAAAACGATTATCAGCGATTGTGGAACTAATTTTGTTGGCGCAAATAGGCTTATGAAAAATATCCTAGCTGAATTGCAGGATCACTATCCTGATATAGCGGACGAATTTGCCACTCGCGGCATCAAGTGGGAATTTAATCCACCGAGTGCGCCTCACTTCGGAGGAATTTTTGAAAGTGGCATCAAATCTACCAAGTACCACCTCAAGCGAGTTGTAGGTACTCAAATTCTGACGTATGAAGAAATGAGCACGGTTTTAACGAAAATCGAAGCCATTCTCAATTCGCGCCCACTTTGCGCTATATCACCGGACCCTAATGAAACAGATGTATTAACACCTGGACATTTTCTTTCCAATGGTCCACTCGTGTCGATACCCGAGTCATCAATGATCGATGTTAAAACACCGCGTTCTCGTTGGCAGTTACTTCAAAAGATAACACAATCGTTTTGGCGTATCTGGCAGCGTGATTACTTACATACTCTTCAACAAAAGAACAAATGGTTCAAAGGTGTCCCTAATATCAGGGTCAATGATTTGGTTATTATTATTGAACCCACGTTACCTACGTTGTGTTGGAGGCTAGCGAAAATAGAACAATTGCACCCTGGTCGCGATAACGTAGTCCGCGTTGTGACGCTTCGCTCTGCGAATGGCAATGTTTTTCGACGACCTGTTGTCAAGATTTGCCCTTTGCCTATTGATGCCTAAGCTATTATAGTTTAAACGTATCTTTAGGTAATTTAGAATTAAGTAATTTAATGTAATAAGGCTACAGTTTAGTTCTGTTTTGTAATAGTCTTGAGCACATATTTTTTAGGTTTATACTGTGAAATCTTAGTAGATTTCAAGTGGGGGGAATATGTTACGGCTACATACTAATCCTGGTATCATTAATCCTGTCCAATGACACGTTCCTCCTCCTAATTCAAACTTGCCGCGCGCCCTCTCGCCGCGCGCGCTTCAATATGGCCGATGTCGTTCGTGTGCATACACGCGCGTGTGTTTTTGTGTATAAAATGTGTATAATAAAATAGAGGAAGACACGAAAATCCTGGTGGCAGGAGACTTAGACTCCGGCGGATATTTCTGCCTGCGGTGCTGGTGAGTCCTATCTATATTCCCGTTTCTAATCCTAGTGGTGGCCGGGGCGATTCCCTCATTACACAGTCAAATATCCGTAGCGTGTCGTCTCTAAGCAGTAGCATCAGGCTTTCTTCGCGAGTATCCAACATCGTATATCGATCACATTTTGTATGAAAAACAGTACAGCTCATCTTGTGGTTACTACACTTCACTAAATTTAGACCAAGCAGGGAGCCAGAATAAGTCATAAACTATGTGGGATCTGTCAATGATCTGTTTACAACGAAAACTCGTACTAAGGGTACTGGCAATGACAGAGCAGTGTTGTCAACGCAACAAAACAGTAAATTAGAATACGCGACCTCAATTTCTACGACGGTTCTCTTTTTGCACACTCTAGTTGGTTACAGCACCTGGGCGTGTTTCTCAGGTGGGTGTGGTTCTAATCCGTCTCGGGTTCTCTGCGGGTTCTAAATCTAATCGTCGGTACGATGAAATTTTGGATTGTGTGTAACAATATACCAGTCCAGGTCAGCACACTTCTGTATGAGGTCGGACAAGGTGCGCAGGTTGTCCAGTATGACGTGCGTCAGGCGCATCATGATGCGCGTCTCGTGGGACACTATCTCGGGGTACGTGTCGCCTATCATCACGTCCAGCTCTGGAAACACAATATTACACATCCAGACTAATATTATAAAAACGTTTGTAACTCTGTCACTTTGTTACCTAACCACGGCTAAACGGACGATCCGATCTTACTGAAATTTAAAAATAAAACTGGCCAAGTGCGAGTCAGCATCGCGTCTCTTATCGCACACTTAGGGAGGGTTCCGTACAATACGAAACATAACAGAGTTTCAACCTCATATATTTGATTAATTGATATTACCAAGAATATTTGGTTTGGTCGCGATCTAGAAAGACGGGGCTCGTTTACTAGCGCCATCTATGTCATTTTGCCGAAACTAATTAGATAGATGGCGTTTAAAAACACGTTTTTTGTATGGGGACCCCCTTTAATTTTTAACGTTATTTTGCTTTCAGTATTTGTTGTTGTAGCGGCAACAGAAATACACCATCTGTGAAAATTTCAACTGTCTAACTATCACGGTTAATGAGCTATAGCCTGGTGACAGACGGACAGACAGACAGACAGACGGACAGCAGAGTCTTAGTTATAGGGTCCCGTTTTACCCTTTGGGTACGGAACCCTAAAAACGAGATACTTTATTGCATGAGGATCAACATAGGCCACTTTTTTTGAAAATAAAATTACTAACACATAACTTAAATAACTGAATGTGACACACTAATGTTGATTGACAGAGTTTTACAGTGATACAATTCTTGGGGTACGTGAACGAAGTCGCTATCAGCTAGTAGTCTATAATAATTTAAACTTCAAAAATTTATACATTGATCATACAACTTGTATGGTGTAGGTAAGTATAAAGATTAAGTAAATGTCAAGAAATAATGTAATCAATAAAGATGAGACGACTTACCCTCACAGCCTTTACTTTTGTAGTGAATGTAGTCGTTGTTTTGGAACTGAAACACGAGAAACAGTCTTTGAGCTCCATGCTTACAGAATATTAGATACCTACTTGTACTACCCTCTCTCAAAGGATTTCAAAACAAATAAAACCTTTATTACATCTACGCAACGTCCTACTGCTTACATCACTTGAACCTTGAAGCAAGAGCTTATCATAAACTTGCTATCCATCTGAGACTCCTTAATATTACTTCATAAATAACACGCACGTCACTTTCTGACACGTCCTTTTGTAACCCATTTTTTAACCCATTATTCCCATTATTGATCCCTTTTGTAACCCATTATTCCCATTATTCCAACTTTATTCCGAGCAGTTCTCTACTAATTCTAATTTCTAATCTAATTTCTTTCAGTCTCGCTTACGAGACGCTTTTCAGCAGCTTTTTGCTTACAACGAGAAACAGATTCTACAATGTTAGGTAATCTCTATCACTTTTCCCACCCTGTACAGACACTCTTAATTATGATCCCCAATCACTTTCCGCAGGCTCCAAATGTATCAGACATTATCTTACCATGAACTTCATTCCGGGAAGTTCCTTGTCCTCGGCAGTGAGGTGATCTGCCCACAACTTCACCCCCAGCAAGTACCCGAGGTGCGGCATGTACACCATGCTGCACTCCTCTATGAACTCTGGCAGGCGGGACAGTTCTACTGTCGCCGTCTCTGACATGAGCGTGTGGAGGGATGCCATCGTTTGCTTCTCTACAGGAAACATAAACGTTTGTAATAGTATATATCCTTGGGTTTGTATATGTCATGTGTCTATTTATCTACTGCAGAAATTTACCTGCGTTCCCATAAATGTTATGCTTTAAACTGTGCAGTGGAAAGCACCAGAAGATATTACACCAGCGCTGATCAAAAGTCAAGTCAAAAGTCGAAGCATTTATACAGATATGGGCAGATTCAAATTTTGTACTTACACACGTCAAATAACATTAAATACATCATATCAATAATTGTTATTCTAAATACACAAAATCATTAGTTAAAAAAAACAAGTAATGAGCTATTCAGCTTTGCTCCAAACGTAATGATAATGAATGATGAAAGAAGATCTCCAGATCTACTTGAAAAAGGATTGTATCGCATAGGGCCGTCAGGTTTTAATCATTAATGAGAAGGGGTTCACTTCTTACTTATATCCAACTCTGGATCTACTCCAGCCTTCACTGTGAATTTCCCTTCGGACTTGGACAGGTCGAAGTCTATTATTCTGTTCATGTACAATGCCATCTGTTAAACGAACAAGTACGTCATATTTTAAGATCCGTGTGCTTCACAACAAAAGATAATGTGTCAATGGAATGTTGATTTCACCTCATACAGTTTGTTATTATCAGAGGAAGCGAGCTCCTTCAGAAATTCACTCGGCTTCGCGTTCTCACACATTTCACAGATCAAAACAGCGTTGTATATCGTCTGAAATGAAGAATTTTTTTTGTTTCTTAATCTGCTTGCATTCTAATTCATAAACGTGATATGCCAGCTTACATTGTATAGAGATTTCCATTGATATGCCTTTGCTGACAAAGCTTTGATCTTCGCTAAAATGCCCTGAAAAAGAGTGCACGTATCATCAACGACACGTTTTGATTCTATCAGATTATCTGCTTGAAGCCAAAGCGCAACATGCATTTATGTAAGTATTGGCAAGTATTTTCAAACGACTTTCAAAAAGGATATGGTTCTTAATTCGTCTTTATGTTTTTTACGCGATTTTTCAGCCAATTGTGAACCGATTCGAAAGTTTGGTCGAATTACACGGTGTCCAATTATACAAATCACTAAGGATCTGATGAGTATCTCCAAAGATACCTAAGATTTTTCTCTTTGATTCTTTCACCTCGAACTTGCTAATGAAACTGACTCGCGCGGCATGTGAAAACGGTTTTTAATATCTTGACTATTATTGACTTTTTTCCTATGAATTGATTGATATATAATCTTCATTTGAAACTGAACTTTACAACTTGGCAAGAGACATACAAGAGACTTACATTGACATTCTTAATGAATCGCAATGAGGAGCAGATGTTCTTCATGATGGAGTCGTTTTGCGGCTTCACGAAGAAAGCCACCACATCCTGTCGTCGTTTCAGTGTAGCCAGGTCTCGGATCGGGTGTTGAAGGAATACCCTACATGGTACTAGTTTTTGTATGAAATTTCATTTTTTCGGTACATTTCTCATTTTATTAGGACTTAAAAATGTCGAGTTTTGGTACGGAGTTCTAATTCCGCATTAATTAACACATTTTTTTATACAGCAAATATTACTATACTGAAAAATGTGTCTAATATTTTTGACACAAGGTTTTATAAGTAGGTACTATATAAAACAGTCCAAGCAGCACGATCCTCAGCTATTCCAGTCAATCCAGCTCTTGCCTTAAGAATAGCTTTAAATCGTGAGTTTAGCAAAATATAGCGCAAAGTTATTTTTAGGACAGTACCCCAGCCTTTGACATATACTCTGCCATACTATAACTGCCATCCCCATTCTGGATAACACGATAACTGGTAACGCAAAACCTTGTTCTATAATGGCTGACTATAATGTTCCTTCAATATGGCTAGCCGGGATAGAAAATGAATTTCAATACGTATTCCTAACTACCAAAGTAGCCTGGCTAGCTATCAAGTTCCTTATGTTTTCTGGCAGCTGTCCTTGAGAGCCAGTTCCCTTTCTAAGCCTAGCGTGCTACCATCCTCGACCGCATCATCATTTATTAACAGCTGAGATGGTAGGTAGTCATTCTGTATGTATAAAACACAAAAAAATTGTCTATCTACGTCCGTTTTAGACTTTGAAAACAATCAACCGATGTTTTATTAGAAAGGCAATAAATTCGAAGATGGTGTTACACCACTAAAACAATGCATTAGGTACATTCGGTTACATTAATTCTTTTTTTAGCGTAGTAGCACACGCCGGGTATCCACTAGTATAATATTTAAAAAAAACTATAGAAGAATTTTTTTCACGCCGAACTGGGTAGCACTTGACCACTATCTCACCCGATGTTAAGTGGTGATGCAATCGATAATGGAGCGCTTTCCCAGAAGACACATATTCACTCGCGATTTGAAGACCCCCATATTATACTTAGAAGCCTCGTTAGTAGAACTCACCGCATCCTCGACTGTCCGACCTTGGAGCTACACTTGGTGAACAGCTGGCAAAGACTGAGTCCCTCCTTGTTAGATCCGTGCACGCCCTTCTTGAACGCGCTGGGGTGCGACACCGTGCTGAAGATCTGCAGCCCGCGGTACGTGGCCTCGTCTATTGTTACTATGTCTGCGCTAGGGGAGTATAGAACCTTCTAGCAGCTGGTTTTACGTTGGATGAGTAATAAGAAGGTCGTTTGACTTCTAGCGGACGTCTTTTGAAGTTAAAATCCTTTAGGCGCACTGTGGTAAAATTTGACGGAAATTACGTAGCGTCACGGTCCGGAGACAGCGGAAGTGACATAAGCGTCATGTTATATTTTATATTTATAAACGCCCTCCATTGTAGAACGGCGTAACTAAGAAGACGCATTCGCTTAAGTTCAACAGATGGAGTTGTACAAAAAAATAATTAGTGATGTTCAGAAATATTTTGAATGTACTTAGAAGTTTGACTTCTAATGCGTAGCTTTCTACGCACCCTATTTTTATTGGTAGCAGACAGGTATGTGAGACGATGCGATCTTAGGAAGATCTTGCTTGCAAAACTCAGTAGTGAAACCATTAGCTAGATATTAGACTAATAACAATTTTACATAGCGCATCTATTGCGCCTAGTCATCCGAATTCGGTACATCAAATAATATATATAAATATATGTATTCAGAAAACTAAAAATTGTCTTTCGCTAAACATTTACTAAATACTTATTTAGATAGGCTTATAATAGCTAACCACCACTGCTTTTTCTTCAACATTACCCAATAATTATAAAAGGAAAGATGAGGAGGATACGAAAGAAGGAAGAAAACATGACCTGACACGAGTGCAATGGGCGCCTTAACATGTCTATTTAAGTATAAAAATGTATCAGACTATCACTATGGCATTAACAACTTACAGCGATATGATCCTCAGGCACATAAACTGCGGCTTGCTCTGAATGTTTATGCTTAGCGAGGACCAGTTTATATCGAGGTATCTCAAGAGAGCTCCCAGTGCGTGCACGCTCTGTATCTGGCTGAAATCTACCACCGTGCGCAGGAACAATGTGCGCTCCTCGTCGGAACATGGAGACGGTTCCGATGGTAACGAGAGGGTGAGCACGCGCCGTTTGCACGCCTCATAGCCTGGAGGAGATGTGTTTTAGTTTAATTTTATCGTCATCTATCTAATCATTGTATAGAAAAAAGGTGAAAAGAGCTTCTGTTGTAGGGACCTATTGTTACTTATATATTAAGTTATGTAGGTATATATGAATATCAATTTAACAACAAAATTGTTTTAAGGGACTTATCGCGCTAGTATGTATGCTGGTGGCATTTTAGACTACGCTATAATACAATAGCTTAGATAGTATATTAGCATATCTATACTAATATTATAAAGAGAGAACATTTGTATTTTTGTATTTTTGTAATGATTTGGCTCAAAAACTACTGAACCGATTTAAAAAATTCTTTCATTAATGTATAGAATGGTTTTTCGAAATGAAAATAGGCTATATATTATCCCGTTTAAATCAAAGGTACATCCGTGGAGACTTAATTTGCAACCTAAGTCGACAAAAAAACGGTCGCAAAAACACGTTTCTTTCGAACGCTGCTCAATTGAAAATAGATAGAAGAATATTTTTAATGCAAGAGTTGTACAACTTAATAAGACCTACAAAAAAGTCCAGGACAGCATATGTCTATCTCTTAAGGTTGACATAACTTTTTATAACTCTGTTACATAACTTCCAAGGCTATTTTCAAGTATATAGTATTAATCCTTATCCAAATAATTACGTTAATTAGCTTGGCCACATATTATAGATTAAAAGTGTCCTTTACAGTATATAATTCAAATGAAAACTCTAGAAGATATCACAGATTTCACATACACGCATCGCAAAATTAATAAAATATTTGCAGTGAAACCAAAGATTAGGTCATAGTTACTACGAAAATATTAATATAGGCTTAGCTATTCTGTAGATCCCCACCAATCACAATAAATTTGAAGTCAATATAGTATAATAATATGATCTATTGTGTAAAATAATAATGATCTATATGTATAATAATATAATATTTAAACCACCCCGACTGATCTATGTATAATCTTTTCATTAAAAGCATTCCAATGACTCTAAACACGACATTTAAAATATGAGCTATAAGTTGGTGAGGATTTGAGTATTCTGTAGAGTCAATGCTTCCATATTCTTACAATATCGTTGAAGAAGAAGATTTTAGAATTGATCAGACCTATGAAAGTTGATTTCATAGCGCAATTAACTACAAAAAAGCTCATAGTTTTATAACAATAGAACAAATTTTCATGAATCAAAGCTAAGAACACTCGATGAAGACATCTATCAAACAAAAAAAGCTGTTAATAATAAAATCAAAATTGGTTCATTCGGCTGGGTGTTAAGATGCTAACCACACAAGTCGGTTGAAAAGTAGCTTAACACCAAGGAGAACATCTGCCGCCGTAACCTTACGGCGTTCCCCGACGCAAAAAGTAGGGGTATTATACGTTTAACGTGTGTTGTTCTCCTTGGTGTTAAGCTACTTTTCAACCGACTTCCAAAAAGAAGGAGGTTCTCAATTCGTTTTTTTTCTTTTTTTTGTGTGGATGTTACGCGATTACTCCGTCAATTGTGAACCGATTCGAATGATTATTTTTGTAATCGGTAGGGTACGTTTCCGAGGTGGTCCCATTGTAATTTCATCGAGATTTGATAAGGTAGGTATGTTTTTTTTTTCTTTTTTTGTGTGTGGATGTTACGCGATTACTCCGTCAATTGTGAACCGATTCAAATAATTATTTTTGTAATCGGTAGGGTACGTTTCCGAAGTGGTCCCATTGTAATTTCATCGAGATTTGATAAGTATCTCCAGAGATATGACGATAAATGTCTCAAACTTGCTACTGAAATTGACTCGCGGGGCATTGAAGTCGGTTGTTTTAGTTTTTAAACTATCCTAATTATGGGTAGATTTAATGATCCCACTACCTCTGTACAAAAACTCATGAATGCATATAAAACTTTCATTGGTGGGTATATAGCTAGGATTAGAACCAACGACCGTCGGGTCAGAATCAGGGTAACTATCCTTCACGCCAAAGGGCCGTCCAATATCACTACGTAAGTATCATAAAACAAATTCCATCACTGCATCTGTCAGTCTGTCTGTTCGCAATAATCTCAATAGCTACTGAACGGATTATCATGCGGTTTTCACCAATAGCCAGAGAGTTTATGAGGAAGGTTTAAGTGCATAATTCGTTAAGGTTTTGTGTAAATTGGTTGAGATATGACGATGATTGTTAAATATGTTATAATTTTATATTCGATGCAACAAACTGATGCAAAATTTTGTAGGCATATATGTTCTACCCGTGCAAAGCCGGGCGGGCTACTAGTAGTTTATATCACAAAAATATCGCTTACCATACGTTTATTTACAACACGTTCACACGTAGCTATATCTAGTACCTACTTATATTTGAATTTAAGCTGGTTTGCTTGTAATGTGTTTGTCATGCTGTACTATAATATGTAATATAAAAACTGTACCGTTAAACATGTGTTTTAAGTGTGACGTTCGACGTCTAGATGAAAGCTGAATGGCTCAATACCTTTGTTTTTTTTTGTAAATTCAAAGCAATAAGTTATGTTTCTGTTATATCTATAATATTTTTTATTGAATATGATCTGTTTAATGTAATTTGACGTGTGCAAGTGCAAATTTTTAATTTGCCCATATACTGAATAAATGCTTTGACTTTTGACTTTTGACTTTTATATAGCGGCTAGTATAGCGTAGTCTGAAATGCGCTTAAAATTTATTTTATACTTAGCTCGACGTTTTGATGAAGTGAAAATAGAAAAAGTGTATAGTTAGCGAAATATCAGAATACTTTGATATTTCACTAACTAAACATAATGCTAAAAGCGGCAACAGCCCAATGGCTAAGGCGTCGGCCTGGCGATCGAGAAGTCGTGAGTTCGATCCCCACATTCCCCACCCATTGAACTGTTGACGTGAACCCACTTCTGAAACAAGCTTATCTATTTAGCTTAGTTGGTTTTAAGTTAACAAGACTATTATCTAGTAATGTGCAACACACATTGCTAGTAAAAATAAACTGGTCAAGTGCAAGTCGGACTCGCACTCACAGGGACACAGTTAAGTATTCTATAACTATGATTTTTCGCAACTAAAAAATTTACTTTGTTTTTCATAGTGTTTGTATGAAAAACAAAGTTATATTTGCGGTCGCTTTATCTCAAAAACTGCTGACTGTATCTCGTTCAAACCAATTTTTGTTGAAAGTTTTTATTGAGATCTACAGAATATATTTTTTCTAGATTTTTCACTCCCTTACTTTAAAAGTTAGAGGGAGGGTCGTTTTTAGGGTTCCGTACCCAAAGGGTAAAACGGGACCCTATTACTATGACTCCGCTGTCCGTCTGTCTGTCTGTCTGTCGGTCCGTCTGTCACCAGGCTGTATCTCATGAACCGTGATAGTTAGACAGTTGACATTTTCACAGATGATGTATTTCTGTTGCCGCTATAACAACAAATACTAAAAACAGAATAAAGTTTAAAAACTATAGGGGGTCCCCATACAAGAAACGTGTTATTTCGCATTTCTCGCCATTCTATGAACGCTTAGTTAGGTAAACGTCTCATAGATGGCGTTATATTGAAATGTCGATCCCTAACACCTTTGTTAGACGTTAGATGGCGTTATAAGAAATAAAATGTTAAAAATTATTATTTTTTTGCTGGCGAAAAATGATAGTGGTATTTTTTGCTCGATCTTATAAAATACTGTAGTGTGGTAAGGAACTCTACGAGTGCGAGTCCGACTTGTACTTGGCCAGTTTATTAAAGACCTATCCATAGACACCCCGTACACACGTATAGGTTAGTTTTTTTTTGTTTCAGTTCCATGTATGGGATTCCTAAAAAAAATGAAAAAATGTATTAAAGTTTAAGGGGAAACTTTTATATTTTTTATTTTTGTATAAAAATCGGAAAGCGGTTCACAGAAAACATCTACCTACCAAGTTTCAATTCTGTATTTTAGTTTCGGAATAAAATGGCTGTGACATACGGACGGACAGACAGACATGACGAATCCATAAGGGTTCCGTTTTTTGCCATTCGGCTACGGAACCTTAAAAATGACGTCTGATACCAGAGTAATGGTGACCATTTTTTATTGTGAAATGAAAAGGACTAAATGTTGTTTTATGTCATATAATATCCGTAGAACAGCTATATATGTATATAATATGAAATACTCACTATACTCTTTCGAGGACAAGAACACCAGCTTGCACCTGGCGTCATCAGTGGCACCATGGAACACCGTGGTCTTAACCTTCTGTACGAAGGTGCCCTGCGTCTTCCCATCCAGGAGGATGGAGACCGGGTCTACTTGGCGGAACAGGTTGCAGAACATCTGGAACTCGGGGGGACGGTCTACCAGCTCCTCTAGGATGTATAGCTTTATCGGGAAGGAAGAAGTGATGGTTGCAGTGAAAGGGCGCCTATTTGACGAATGTACTATAATATTTGTACGTACATAATACTTATATAAACATCGTGTATTGGTATAAGTATCTAGTAGGTATCATCGCATTGATAATTGACCGACATCGACGACGCCTCCGTATACAAAATGTATAGTTTTACCTAAATAAAAGACCATTCTGTACCTATGCTCTTTATTGTGTCACTGTGTAGGTATACACAGTGACACAATAAAGAGCTACTTATTCTATTCTAAATTACCCGTATGAAATAGCTGAAATAGCACCTAACCACCTACCACCGGACAAAGAAGCATCGCCAATCGGTTCGCCGTGTTTTGGCCTGATTTTGGGTGCCAGCCAGCCTGCTAGTATGGAAGACGGTTTCGGATAGTTACGGTCTAGAGATTGGAGTTTGGACTAAAGGCGGTTGTACAGCGCCTACTTTCGATTCCAGAAAGCTTGAATCTATCTTTAGACTGCATTTTCACTTCATATCATGCAAATGCTTGTCAAACAAAAAAGTATACCTAAATAAAGTAACCCAAATTTTCTTGCGCAGTGCAGTGACGTGTAAAATTATAGCCGTGCAGTTTTTGGGTGCCGCAACGCACTCATCGCCGCATGATAAGCTAGCTCATTAGCTTGCTTGCTGTGCTTATCCTGATTCTCTATACGATTAACAGAGCAACACCGATGAAATCTATTTCTATTATACCTAGGTAATATTTGAACGCATACAGTTTTACATAAATATAATAATAAGTAGCAGATAGAGTTGAACTGTTAATAGGTAAAGTAGTAAAGATAGTGGTACATTACCTCGGAGTTCTGCAGAGAGTAGTAAGCAGCCCCGAGCCGGCCCGAGCGGCAGTATACCACCAGCACTCGCTGAGGACGGACAATCACATCTCGTCACATTCTTATAGTCTATGGCAGCGACGTTCATATTGGTCGTTGTGGTCACTGGCTGGAGTCGTGACCGTCTAGTGTGCTCGGCTTTTGTCGTGTAACAATGTGTGACCCTTTCATGGACATGGCAGGGTACGGGTCCGGCACTTAGTTATTGTAATAAATCAGATTAATGGTGTCATTGTCACTCACCGGAAGGTCATTGTTGACTTCCCACGTCCGTAGGCTTAGACCTTAAACTACCCTAACACGTGATCCCTGGTTGGTGCATAATAGGTGACCATTGGTAGTATAGGCTTCGGCCATGGCTGAACAACCCACCAGACATGTCGCCAATCCATAAGCCGAGTTCCGGCATGATGGTGCCAGCCAGAATAGAAGATGGGTTGGGATAGTTGTGATCTATGGGTCAGTTGTATAACTAACTAAAGCCTCGTGTCACTGCCATCTTCCAATTTCAGACAAGCACTATTCCATCTTAGACCACAGCTTCACTTAACATCAGGTGAAGTGGTGAGATAGTAGTCAAAAGCTTGACTATCAGACTCATAAAAAATAATTCAAGAGCCTTATTTTTAATATCAATTCGGGAGCGAATATTAGTCACGCAAATTTTTTCGACTAGGTTCACTGACTTTTCAATATATAAAGTCAAGTAAAAGATAGTTAAACCACTGACTTCCATGCCGCGCGAGTCAGTTTCAGTTGCAACTTTGAGGTGTTTCTCGATATATCTCTGGAGATAATTATCAGATCTCAATGAAATTACAATGGATACCCTTGGCCCTTAGAATAACTTCTGTCCAACAAAAAATAATCATCAAAATCGGTTCATAAATGACGAAGCTATCCGCAAAAACACATAAAAAATATACATAGGATCGAATTGAAAAACCTCCTTTTTTTGAAGTCGGTTAAAAAAGGAGAGGCAGTTTCCGCAAATGATTCAATTTTCACGTTTTAGGTGTAAATATAATCAATTCGTCTGTATTGTGCGTTGTTATGATGAGCACAATGAAAGATTTTAATGAGATGTACGTATTTAAAATTAATGGTACCTCCTCCACGTCCGATTCTTCACTGGTTTCATGTTGGTCGTTTAGCACTGCGTTATCTGTTACTGCCGTGTTTCTAGAAAGTATTTAAGTTTAGGCGGCAATAGCCCAATGGATAGGGTGTCGGACTGGCGAGCGAGAGGTCGTGAGTTCGAGCCCCACCCCACCCATTGCACTATTGACGTGAACCTACTCCAGACACAAGCATATTTAGCTTAGTTGGAGGGGTTAACAAGAATACTGGTAATGTGCAACCCACATTGCGAGTAATATTTATTTAAAAAAAAAAGTTTTAGTAAGTACTTGTTTTCAGTTGTTATTTTCAATGTCACGACTTAATCTAACCTAAGTGGATTGTAATCATAAATTAATTCGAATGGAATCAGTCTATATATACCTAGTCCTCTACTGGATATGAGCTTCTCCAATTGCAAAAAATTTAAACCGCATCATCACTTACCAACACGTGAGATAAAGGTCAAAACGCGCCTACTTATATGATACTAGCAGCCCGCCCCGGCTTCGCACGGGTAGAACATATATGCCTACAAAATTTGCATCAGTTTGCTGCATCGAATATAAAAATATATACGGTCGAATTGAGAAACCTCCTCCTTTTTTTGAAGTCGGTTAAAAATATGAACATATTTAACAACCATCGACATATTTCATCCAATTTACACAAAACCTTAACGAATTATGCACCTAAACCTTCCTCATAAACACTCTGGCTATTGGTGAAAACCGCATGATAATCCGTTCAGTAGCTATTGAGATTATTGCGAACAGACAGACAGACGCAGTGATGAACTTTGTTTTATAATTCTTATGTATTGATATTGGACGGCCCTTTGGCGTAAAGGATAGTTACCCTGATTCTGACCCGACGGTCGTTGGTTTTAATCCTAGCTATATACCTACCAATGAAAGTTTTATGTGCATTCATGAATCATGAGTTTTCGTACAGTGGTAGTGGAATTATTAAATCTACCAAAAAGTAGCTTACCACCAAGGAGTACATCTGCCGCCGTAACCTTACGGCGTTCCCCGACGCAAAATGTAGGGGTAATATACGTTTAACGTGTGTATCTGTGTGTCTGTCTGTAGCATCTTAGCACCTAACCGGATGAACCGATTTTGTTTTTATTATTGATAGTTTTTTTTTGTTTGATAGATGTCTTCATCGAGAGTTTTCTTAGATTTGATTCATGAAAATTCGTTCAATCGTTATAAAATTATGAGCTTTTTTCTAGTTAATTGCGCTATGAAATCAACTTTCATAGGTTT
Organism: Cabera pusaria; assembly: GCA_954871355.1. Lineage (NCBI taxonomy): Eukaryota > Metazoa > Arthropoda > Insecta > Lepidoptera > Geometridae > Cabera > Cabera pusaria. The sequence goes on along the minus strand of OX940886.1, from coordinate 1,151,213 downwards.
GATCAATTCGAAAATATTATTCTTCAACGATATTGTAAGAACATGGAAGCATTGACCTGATGCTGGGACATCTCCTGGACTCTACAGAATACTCAAATCCTCACCAACTTACAGCTCATATTTTAAATGTCGTGTTTAGAGTCATTGGAATGCTTTTAATGAAAAGATTATACATAGATCAGTCGGGGTGGTTTAAAATATTATATTATTATATATATAGATAAATATTATTTTATACAATAGATCATATTATTATACTATATTGACTTCAAATTGATTGTGATCGGTGGGGATTTACAGCATAGCTAAGCTTATAATAATATTTTCGTAGTAACTATGACGTAATCTGTGGTTTCACTGCAAATATTTTATTAATTTTGTGCGATGCGTGTTTGTGAAATTCGTGATATCTTCTAGAGTTTTCATTTGAATTATATACTGTAAAGGACAATTTTAATCTATAATATGTGGCCAAGCTAATTAACGTAATTATTTGGATAAGGATTAATACTATATACTTGAAAATAGCCTTGGAAGTTATGTAATATTTTTTAACAAAAATGTTAAGATTAAAATGGTTACTGTGAGTCAACCTTAAGAGATAGACATATGCTGTCGCGGACTTTTTTGTAGGTCTTATTAAGTTGTACAACTCTTGCATAGAAAATATTCTTCTATCTATTTTCAATTAAGCAGCGTTCGTAAGAAACGTGTTTTTTCGACCGTTTATTTGCCGACTTAGGTTGCAAATTAGGTCTCCACGAATGTACCTTTGATTTAAACGGGATAATATATAGCCTATTTTCATTCCGAAAGTCCATTCTATGTATTAGTGAAAGGAATTTTTTATATCGGTTCAGTAGTTTTTGAGCTTACTCATTACAAACATACAAAAATACAAAAATACAAATGTTCTCTCTTTATAATATTAGTATAGATGAAAAAAAAACGTCTTCTGTTTCCTACCTACTCTCATACTCATCCAGCTCAACGGCCATCTTGTGAAGAACATAATCTGCCTAATAATGTGAAGTCGCCTGGCCTATGTTACGCTTTCTACACCACCTCTTAAGAATGTACTAGTCCTGTGTTTTGATTCTCTATCGGCTTACCTCGTTTCAGAGGGTTATTTTTACCTACTTGTTTGCTGTCTAATAAGTTTACTACATCATCATCATCAGTCTATCTCTGTCCTCTGCTGGACATAGGCCTCACGTATCAGTATATTCAGCTCTTCGTTTCCAATCGCTGCCAGCCCAGCTTGCGTATATCATCGCTCTATTAGCTGGAGGGCGCCCTACACTACGTTTACCGAGCCGTGGTCTCCACTCTGAAACACTTTACTAGCCTTCTATAAATGTTAAAGGATCCCTAGTACCAAAATACAGGTACTATCTACCTACATATGTTATTCCTAAATGTAGACCATTTAAAAATAGAAAAATATGATTTACTAACCTTCGACATTTAGCTATTACGAAATGGCTATCCTTTGTATTAGGGCCGTTGCTTGAACTGCTAGATGTTTCGGGTCGAAGGGCCGACGTTGAAGCCAAGGAAGACAAATTGTCATTCATATTTTTTATAATATTTATTAAATTAGTCTCTTCGAAAATTACCAAAATTTAATTTGATTGTATTGTTATTGTAGGTACAAACCCCACACACAAAAAAAGTAAAGAAATCTTTCCCGCCAAAATATCATTTTCTTCAACTAAGAAGAAAATGATATTTTGGCTTGCGAAGCTTCGCAAGGCGCATTATATACAGCCAAGATTTTACCTTGACCTACTAAAACAATATGTATTTTGTAATTTTGTTATAATATTCTTGAGTTGTAAATCCACAACGGATTACTTAGGTACCTATTTCTATTTATAATTTGTTGTATTTAATACATGGGAGGCGTTAATGATTGTAGGTTCAACAGATTAAATAACCAAGAGCATAAAATATGCATGATAACGTTTTATTTTTTGAAAGGCACTTTATGGTACAATGCATTTTTATATATACTAAACTTTAAAATCCAAGGACTAGAAATTTTACAAAACGAAATCCTTTACCGACAATCAGCTACTAGGCACCTTTTACTCCTGTCTCGTCTGGATCGCAAGAACGTATGAAAATAGCCAAGGAATAGAAGGAGATGCAGCATTTGTTCGGAGCGGTTCTGACGGGACTGGCCGTATAAAATAGCGAGCATCCGTCCTACATGGGCTGTTCAGAATGCATTAGACAACAAGTAGGTCACGTTCGTCTGGCGCATCATGTCGCATATTAACCCGGATGTGACGACACATGTGCCCCACTGCCTCGGCGCACGGAACCACGGTCGCGGCCATGCACGATAACATGAAAGTTCGTAGAGATGCGAAGTAAATCTTCACACAACGTAGGCAAGGCGCTGTGCACCAGATTTGCTGCAACAAAAATCACTTTATTGTGCTAGCTTATTATTTATGTAATATATTGTATCACTTACTAGGCAGTTAAATAAAGTTAAATAAGTAAGTTTCTTTAGTACTGGCTAAAAAGTTCCTTTTTCTTTTCATTATGGCTCTACACGACTAGAGTATATAGCCAGTGTCAAACTGTTAAAATTGTTCAAGTTTTTGTACATTCAACTCGTAAAGTCGAGTCAAAGTGACATTTCAGGTCAAGCAAGTCAAAGTCAAAGTTCTGTCCAAGTTATACCCTTCGTAAATATGTGGACCTTACCGAAGATGTTCAGTGGAAATTTGGTTTGAACGCAAAAGCATGTTTTTCAACATTGTGCTGTTTTCCTAGACTCCCTCACATGCACAGGGACGTAATGGTAAATAATCCATATGCATTACATATAAACTCGTAAAACAACACAAGTTTTACGAAAAAAAAACAATGAGAACTCCAAATTGCTCTTTCTCAGCACTAAATTTTAATTCAATAAATGGAGTTTTGAACGTGAAAAAGTGTACGGAAAAAGCACAATGTTGCACAATCGCTCTATGCGATAAGACCGCCGATTGTATTGCCTTACTATATTACTGTATACTAGATAAGTCGTACATTTTGTAAATATGTTGTCTGGTAATCAATAAAGAGTTTTTTTGTATTGTAATGTTGAAAAACATGCTTTTTGCGTTCTTACCAAAATTCCAATGAAAATCTTCAGTAAACTCGACATCTTTACTGAGGGTATGACTTGGACTATACTACGACTTCAACTTGACTTGAAATGTGACTTGGACCCATCTCTACGACTTGAATTCACAAAAACTTGAAGAATTTTGGCTAAATACACTTAAAAAGAAGCGCTCACCTCAAAAGCGAGACAAGCGAAGCCACAGCCGAGCAGCAGCGCACACGGCGGCGCGATGATGACGGCCAGGAGCGTGTAGCACCAGTTCCGGGCGTGCCGGAAGCACCCGTGGCTCAGTCGCCAGGCGCACTCGGGACTGCGCGCGCCTTCCGGCTCGCCGATTATGTCGTCCCATACCACCTGCAACACATTATAATTATCACCATCAATAAATACCAAAGCTAGCAAGTTTTTTTTTAATGACGATGTTCCGCTTGACTTGCTATCAAATAATTAGCTTACCATCATCAAGGAGAAAATCTTAACTATAAGTCTTACCGTGTTCCGGCAGCACACAGTTCTCGAGAGTCAGACCATTCAAGGCCTAGCGTGTTCACCATCTTCGGCCATATCATCGCTTACTTCCAGGCGAGATAGTGATCAAACGCTAGCTTACCAGATACATTAAAATTGGCCAAGTGCGAGTCAGACTTTTGTCCCGCACACGGAGTGTTCCGAACGCCATCTAACGAATATCTAACGAACTTCTAACACCAACTAAGTAATCGTTAACACAAAGGTGTTAGTAATTTATTTATTAAATATCTGGTTGACCGAGCTTTGCTCGGTATTTTTTTCCAACTTAAACAGAAAAATATGTCTCATCCGGACATCTATTGGCGAATAATAATACTATAATTGAGAGCAACTAACTGCTCTAACGACACAATAACACTAAAGCTACTTCTACTCGCCAATAGATGTCGGGAAGAGTCATATTTTAAGTTGATTATCGATAAAGTTGAATCCTAGCTAGATCGATTTATCGCCCCCGAAATCCCCTGTATACTAAAATTTATTTAATCGTTGGAGCCGTTTCCGAGATTAAGGTAAACACGATATCGCCATTCGCCATCTATGAACGATTCATAGATGGCGGATGATCGTCAAATACGTTTTTTAATTTAAATCCTTTAATTTGTAACTTTGTTCTGTTCTTAGTATTTGTTGTTATAGCGGCAACAGAAATACATCATCTGTGAAAATGTCAACCGTCTAACTATCACGGTTCATGAGATACCTGCCTGATACCTGTTCATGAGATGCCTGGTGACAGACGGACGGACAGACAGACAGACAGACAGACGGACAGTGGAGACTCAGTAATGGGGTTCTGTTGGTACCCTTTGGGTTCGGAACCCTAAAAAAGAAATATTGTTATTTTAGAAACTACACCTATCAATAAAAGTGAATGGCAAACCCCTACCTCAATTAGTTTGTATTGAATCCCATATCAGCTGTCTATTGAGGTATTGATTGCTAAAAATATATTTTTTCGAGCCAATTGCTTTATATTCAATAGACAACAATGTATGAAGTACCTACCTACCTCGTACCTACTACGATCTATGCATGTTATAAAAGCACACAGGTGCTCCAATTTATTTGAAATCGAAAATAGTAAAGTGTGTCAATGTCATATCCAACTTCCGCCTGAATGAAATTGTTAAATTGTTGCTGAATTGATTGACTTCTAATCAGATAATTTAAGATCGTTTAAAAACTAAAAGAACCGACTTCAATCGTCGCGCTATAGTCCGGCAATCTCGTGCGCGACCGTCCCGCGGGGTGTCAGACGGTGGCGGGGACGAGGTACCCAAGATGTCAGCGGGTTGCGGGTGGTGTAGCGGGGAAGGGAAGCGTGTGCAGCCGTGTCACAGATTATATAATAGTTACTACCGCTACCTCGTCCCCTCCACCGTCTGTCACTCCGCAGGAAGGTCGCGCACGAGATTGCCGGACTGTAGTCAAAGTAGACAGTAGTCAGTAGCATGTCATGAGGTATAAATACATCGTAATACAAATGTTAAACCGCTCGACCGATTTCGTTAAAATTGAAATGGGACCATCTGGGAAGCGTACCCATTGAAACAAAAAATAATTTTCCTAATCGGTTCAGGCATCTTCGAGTAATCGGTGAACATATATAAAAAAACCGACGAATTGAAAAACTCCTCCTTTTTTGTGAAGTCGGTTAAAAATGGTGAGGTCTTAAAAATAATTATTTCTAAACACTTCTATTAGAGAGCTTTGAAAGTTAAAGGGTGATTCTTTAGAGGTATATAGATACTGCAAGGACGGATTTCACTGCCTAGAAATGTCATTTCAAAATTATGTAGATACGAGTATCTACATGATTTTTTTAAATTATTTCACTGATAAGTATATTTAAAGTGCTACATTATGTACATTAATATATTTTTTACCATTGCCACTCAAAACAGAGCACTTTATTGCACTATAATATATACTATAAAAACTTGCTGAAAGTTCCTGTCAGCTGGCTAAATGGAGGTATACCATAGAAACCATATAATTAAATAAAAATACCGCCAATTTTATTTAATTTTTTTTTGTTTTCATTTTGCTCCACACGATTAGTGTATTCAGCCAGAATAATGTACAAAAAAATTCAAGTTTTTGGAAACTCATGTCATAAAGTTGAGTCAAAGTCACATTTCTGATCAAGTTGAAGTCACAGTCTTGTCCAAGTCATACCCTAAGTAAAGATGTGAACTCTACTGAAGATTTTCAGCAGGATTTTGGTGATTTTGGAACGCAATTAGCATTTTTTTCAACATTGTGCTGTTTCCCTACACTTGCACACATTCACCGGCACTAAATGGTTAATAATCTACATTCAGTACACATTAATAATAAAATATGACAAATATAAGTACTATACGACTAGGACTATATTTTCTCGCAGTAAATGGTAAAAAGAAGATTACACGACTCGTGAATAAAAAAAATAATCTCGGTCCTTGTATCCCTCGCTCCGCTCAGGATTCTAATCTAGAATCCTTCGCTGCTCTCGGGATCCATTTAGTTCCTCGAATTAAATTGCCTTTTTATTCACTTGTTGTATAATCTTCTATTTGAAACTACCTAACTATAAACAAACAAATATACCTAATAAAAAACCATAAAAACTAAAATTTAGATTACCAAACCACTACCAGTAGGTAAAGATCCCAAAATGCTGGCTGTATTCCCCTGTTGAATGGCGACGCTTAGTCTCTGAGCTAAATACCAGCAGTCCCGTGTCGTTTCAACCAGCCGTGTGGAAAGATCTTTGAAAATGCTGTGTGCACCCGGTCCCCACGGTCCTAGAGTCTCAACCCCAAAAGGCACAAAAAGGTAGGTATCAGCTGTCTAAACCACTGTATTTGTGCCTTTTGAGGTTCTCAGCTGCTTCTGCGGCCACACCAGCCGAGTATCTTAAAGTGCCCAGTATTAATTGTGGCAAACATTGGTGTTTATTAACATAGGTTTACGTCAAAGGTAAGATTTTAGTTTAAGTTTGAGTATGAATATTACGTAGTTTACGCCACGATACTAACCTCCGTGGTTTACGCAATGAAATATCTAATGTCATTGAGTATGATTGCATCTTTGAGTATACTCAAAGGATTGCATAGAAAGCCCACCAATTTTGCATTACTACGAGCATAGGGATGTAAGGGAGCATAATTCCACCTGATTGCTCTCAGCTAACCTCTCCTGCACGTGGTGCATCCTGCCGATCAGCGAACGAGGCTCTGGCGACCGACAAATGGCGGGATATCCATTCAGAAAGACGTAGCTAAATACCACAGGCCGGTGACGGGCAGCAGCGTCACCGGTGCGAGAAGCTACGTCCTGCGATCACCCAACCCGACTGCCCAGCGCGTGGTGATTATTTGGGCAAACCCTTCATGGCAGACACAACCACACAACGGCCCCCAGTTCCCGGTCGCCCCGCTATTCCTGACCAAGGCGGCGGTTACGGTAACGGCGGGGCAGGGGGTGCTAAGAATCCCCGGGCGACGGAAGGCCGCCAAAACCGACTGACCCTAGCTACATTTAACGGACGCACGCTACGGCTCGATACACACTTGGCACTTCTGGAGGAAGAGCTGAAAAACATAAGATGGCATATTCTGGGGTTATGTGAAGTCCGAAGAGAGGGGGAGGACACCGTTACCCTAGAATCAGGCCATCTTATGTATTTCAGAGAGGGAGAACAACCATCCCAAGGTGGCGTCGGGTTCTTGGTCCACAGGATCCTCTCTGATAACGTTTTAGAAATCTCCAGTGTGTCGACAAGGGTACCGTATCTTGTGATTAAACTCACCGAGAGGTATAACCTCAAGGTCATCCAAGTATACGCACCGACTTCGGCACACTCGGACGATGAAGTGGAGGAAATGTACGAGGACATTTCCAAAGCCTTGCACAGAACCCAAAAGGCCCACTTCAACGTTGTCATGGGGGATCTCAACGCAAAAGTGGGAGTACAAACAAGCGGCGAATCGGTAGTAGGACCACACGGATTGGGAAGCAGAAATCATAGGGGGCAAATGCTCGTCAACTTCCTAGAAAAAGAGGGGCTTTTTCTGATGAACTCTTTCTTCCAGAAATATCCCCAGCGGAAGTGGACGTGGCAAAGCCCCGACGCTATGACTAAAAACGAGATCGACTTCATTATGACGGACAAAAAGCGCATGTTTAGGGATGTCTCAGTGAGGTTTAAAACCGGCAGTGATCACCGACTAGTCCGAGGCTCTCTAGATATTGACTGCAAACTTGAACGTGTTCGTCTAATGAAGTCCACGCTCCGACCCAATATGCTACAATCCGTGGTCGGGTCTGAAACGTTCCAGCTGAAACTGGAAAACCGATTTGCTGCACTGGAAACCACAATTGACGTTGACCAGGATCTCGACCATGTGGTGGACATCCTCAGGGAGGAAGGGACAAAATTCTGTGAGACGCGAGGTGCTGGCAAGAAGTCCAAGCTTTCAGAGGAATCTCTGCAGCTAATACAAAAGCAACGTGATAACCCTGCAGTCACTTCGTCAGATCAACTGACCCTAAATAAAAAGATTTTTAAATTGGTACGACGTGACCTCCGGAGCTCCAACACACGCTCAATTAAAGAAGCGATCGAGCAAAACCGGGGGTCAAAAGTCTTTGTCCAACAGCTGGGCCGAAGCCATCTGACGAAGTTGACCACTTCTAGCGGGAGTGTCGTCGCTTCTAAGCCGGAGATTCTTAGGGAAGTAAAAGACTTCTACAGCCAATTATACACCTCACAAGCGTCCCTTCCCCAACCCGGCATCGAGGATCCTAGAGCCACTCTGACCCGCCACTACACCGAAGATTTGCCAGAAATCAGCCTAGATGAAATTGTGATGGCTCTCAGGCAGCTTAAAAACGGAAAATCCCCCGGAGAGGATGGAATTACAACGGAGCTCTTAAAAGCCGGTGGAACTCCTATGCTACTACAGCTTCAGCGTATTTTCAATTCCGTCCTCTTTTCGGGGAGAACTCCGAAGACATGGAGTAAGAGTGTGGTTGTTATGTTATTCAAAAAGGGAGACAAAACCCTTTTGAAGAACTATCGACCTATCTCGCTCTTAAGCCATGTCTATAAGTTGTTTTCTAGAGTCATCACAAATCGTCTCGCGCGTAGGCTCGACGAATTTCAACCCCCCGAGCAGGCTGGGTTTCGAGGAGGATACGGCACCATAGACCACATCCACACCGTGCGGCAGGTTATACAGAAGACTGAAGAGTATAACCAGCCCCTGTGCTTAGCGTTTGTGGACTATGAGAAAGCCTTTGACTCCATTGAAACCTGGTCTGTTCTGGAGTCTCTGCAACGGTGCCAAGTTGATTGGCGATACGTCCAAGTGTTGAGAGGTCTATATGACGCCGCGACTATGACCGTCCAAGTACAAAATCAGCAGACTGAACATATCCACTTACATCGAGGAGTGAGACAAGGAGACGTTATATCCCCCAAATTATTCACAAACGCTCTAGAGGATATGTTCAAAATGCTGAACTGGAAAGGACGGGGCATAAATGTCAATGGCAATTACCTCTCACACTTGAGATTTGCGGACGACATCGTCATCATGGCTGAAACCGTGCAGGACCTGCAATACATGCTGACCACCCTCGCTGATTCTTCTGCACGCATCGGTCTCCGGATGAACTTGGATAAGACCAAGATCATGTTCAACGAACATATTATTCCGGAACCGATTGCCTTAAATGAAGTCCCTCTCGAAGTTGTTGACGAATATGTCTACCTTGGGCAAATCTTGCAATTGGGCAGAAACAACTTCGAGAAGGAAGCTCGCAGAAGGATACAGCTTGGATGGGCAGCATTCGGAAAACTTCGTCGAGTCTTTACATCGCCCATACCACAAAGCCTGAAGACGAAAGTCTTTAACGAGTGCGTCCTACCTGTTATTACCTACGGAGCCGAAACGTGGACACTGACAGTGCGACTAGTTCACCAATTCAAAGTCGCTCAGCGAGCTATGGAGAGGGCTATGCTCGGAGTTTCTCTGAAGGATCGAAATCGAAACGAAGTCATCCGTCAGAGAACCAAAGTAATCGACATAGCTCAGAGGATTAGCAAGCTGAAATGGCAGTGGGCCGGTCACATCTGTCGCAGAACCGATAACCGTTGGGGTAAACGAGTTCTAGAGTGGAGACCACGGCTCGGCAAACGTAGTGTGGGACGCCCTCCAACTAGATGGAGCGATGATATACGCAAGCTGGCTGGCAGCGGTTGGAAACGAATAGCTGAAGATCGAGCTCAGTGGCATGCCATGGGAGAGGCCTATGTCCAGCAGTGGACGGAAATTGGCTGATAATGATGATGATGACGAGCATAGTAAAGAGGTAAGTTCAGAGGTTTCATGATTATTATAAGTGTTTGTATGAACAAAATAAATAATATAATATGTACGTAGGTTAATAGCTTTTTCGCTGTTTACTTTATTACTAAGCCTTATCGCTGCATCTACAAGCAGCAATTCATCGTTTCTAAAAAAGGCAATATTATCCCGCCTATAAAACTCGCCTGACATTTCACTGATAAGGGTAGGTAATACCGCCCCGGCTCGGGGTGAAAGCACTGGCTCTAATTAGAGAAAACTCCAACTCACCAGACGGTGGCTAGTGGCTACGGTAGGCAATTACTGCCATCGGACGTTGTACGAGGAATGAATAACTTCTAATAAACGGTACAAGTAAATAAAAGTTATAAATTTGCATTTCAAAAATGTCCGTTCATATGCCCAATTAAAAACGAACCTGCTGAATCGTTTGGTGAGTAAGAACTGCCTCAGTAGGCAGTTCTTACCTATAGGCACAAATTATATAATATTTACTACGTAACAGATACTTCACTCCCCTAAAAAAACACAATACCAACGTTTATTTCAGATAATACAAGCCAAAATATGTCTAAGGCGCTCGACCTAGCGTTGTTATTACTTCGTTCGGTGCGCGATGTACCGGCGCGCGCCTGATACAGTAAAGGGTTGACGCAATGAAATAAAAAAAATATTTACGAATTCTTCTATTTACCTCACAAAATAACATCAAAATTCCTAACTAAGAGTCGAATTTGAAATCGAGAAAGTGAATTTTACGCCGTTTTGTCATTTTAGTATCGTTAGCATAAAAAAATGAAACATATTATGCTTGTTTTTTGTCAAACCCGCAAAATGACTATGAAAAACTTAAATCGTTTCTAATATAGAATTGGAATGCGCAGTTACCTGTTATTTGAATAATAATATACTTTGCGCGCGCATGAGCAGTGACAACCGACTGGCAGATAGTACCGCCAGAGTTGACGAAAGCTTAGGTATAAATCGCAGTAGCTATAGGCGAGTGAGAGAGGCCTGCTATAGGCCCCTAGTATCTATTAGTTGTGTACCTTTAACTCGAATCAGCACGGTTTCACACTGATCCACGCTGTTCTAATGGATAATTCTCTAAGTTGGCTTGATGCCTAGCAGAGTTTTTTAAAAATGATATTAGGCACAGAATCAATAATAGTATTAGGTAACAGGACTAGCACGACGCTCGCCTGATGGTAAGCGATGACGTCTACCTAATACAGATACAGCAACATGAAAAATTCTGGCAGTCTAGAATTTTGCATTTGCATTATTAAACCTAAGTTTGAAAGACGGGTTGGGATAGTTGCAATCATAGTTGAGATCACTGAGATAATCAATCAAGCATATCTGTCAAGAATTTAAAAAACCTACATATGTCAGAGTGCAGGAAATATAGTTTCATGCGACTAGGGAATGCAATCCCGATCTCGAGCCATTTTCAACCGACTTCCAAAAAGGAGGTTCTCAATTCGTATGTATGTTTTTTTTTGTGTGTATGTTAAGCGATTACTCCGTCAATTATGAATGGATTCGAATGATTCTTTTATTAATCGGTAGGGTGCGTTTTCGAGGTGGTCCGATTGTAATTTCATCGAGATCTGATAAGTATCTCCAGAGATATAACGATAAACGTCTCAAACTTGCTACTGAAATTGACTCGCGCGGCATGGTAGTCGGTTGTTTTAGTTTTTAAACTATCTTAATTATACGAGATCAATTCCGAAGCGTAAATTGGACAAGATATTGCGATATTGAGTGGCAGCAGACAGCTACTTCTCGTCAGTTCTTCTTCTGAAATTGGCGAGATCACGCGAGTTCGAATTTTCTAGAGATTGCATTCCCTACTTGCGACGTTCTAATATGCTAGATATCACATCATAATCAGCCGGTATCCGTCCACTGCTGGACATAGGCCTCTCCCAAGTCATGCCACTGAGCCCGATCTTCTGCTCTTTGTTTCTAGTCACTGCCCACCGCTTTGCGAATGTCGTCGCTCCACTTGGTCACAGTACACGTACAGTATTTTGGTAAACTTTACATTTTTTATATCTACAGTCTAGCGTTTGACCACTATCTCGGTGTTAAGCAATGATGTGGTACCTGGTGGTAAGCGAAGATGGTGACCACGTTAGGCCTAGAATACTCTGACTCTCACGGGCTGAGTGCTGCCGGCACACCGTAAGGTTATGGCGGCAGATTTTCTCCTTGATGGTGGTAAGCTTTTTTTTTGGTATCAAATCAGCCAGAACATAGATATAATATGCTCCTACCACCTGTTAAAAAACACGTTACATACATATATTAAAACAACGTCAGTATTCAGCAAAAAGCGGTAACTTCTAGCCGAAACCGGTATTTTGTTTTTATAAAATCCCTGACCTGAAGTGGTCATGTGGTCACGCGACGGTCATGTCGTTGATTTCTTTCGCGAATGAGTAATTTATATGTGTTGTTATAATTGAAATTATGGCTACATTGTTGTGAATGCCGACTGGCACGATATAGGCCAGTGGACTTTTATAATATCAGTACATATATACTACTAGCTGTCCCGCGGCTTCGCTCGCGTTATAAAATATTCTATAGCCTAACCTATAACACTGGCTATCCCTGTGTGAAATGTCAGCTAAATCGGTACAGCCGCTTGACCGTGAAGAAGGCCCAAACAAACAAATATACAAACTGACTTGCGCTTTTATAATGTTGGTGTTGATAAATGCTGAAGATTTGCATGGTGGTAGGATACTGTCTAGTGTCCGCCTGCCAGCTACCACCCTCAAGTTAGAAAATCTGTCGCCAAACATCTTAATGTGTTCCGGCAGCTATCCGAGCCGGTTCCCATTCTAGGCCTAGCTAGCGTGCTACCATCCTAGATCACATCATCACCAACCAAGGTGAGATGGTGGTCAAACGCTAGCCTATACGATGCCAATACCAATGCCAATATCCATCATTATTAATGCTTTATAATATACTCGAGGAAGTAATTTTAGTGGTAAGACTTCTATTGGTCCGTCTAGGGTGGTACCACTACTTTGTCTATATTTCAACCGCGAAATAGAGTTTTTATAAGCTTAAAGTAGGTATTTAGCTAGATGTTACAAGATCACCGTGCGAATGCACGTAATTACAATAATTCTGACAAACCAAAGTTTTGCATGCTACATTTTGTTAAAGGCAGACGTAATTCGCTTTCCATCAGGCGCCTAGATTATCGTTATATTTTCATAACAATAATTTCGTTTAAAAACTAAAAAAGAACCGACTTCAATGCCGCGCTATTCATTTTCAGTACCAACTTTGAGATGTTTATCTCAATATCTCTGGAGATACTTATCAGACCTCTATAAAATTACTATGGTACTACACTTGGGATTTTTCCACTCGAACAAAAAAATAATAATCAAAATCGGTTCATAAACGACGAAGTTATCCGCGAACAAACATAAAAAAAAATAAAAAAAATATACGGTAGAATTGAGAAACCTCCTCCTTTTTTTGAAGTCGCTTAAAAAAATTTGAAATTTAAACATTAATTGAATGCTATGTTCTGTGCAAACTCCTCGATGCTTAATGGTTATTATGCATAGTGATTTCAGGCGTATGGAGTTAAATATTCAGGAGTTTCACGTTTGACGGTGGCTAAAGGTATGATCAATGAAGTCGATTGCTTCGACCGGACTTTGACTCATAGCTTAAGAGCCACAGTTAGCGTCCACAATTTTAAAGTGAAAACTTTTTTAGCGCCGTTGTGAACTTTTTGGGATGGGTAAACAATGTTAAACTCGCGTCAGGACGTCGCGTCAGGCGTCAGGACACGTGACCTGATCGAAAATTCGTAAGGCGAAGGGAGAGTAGACCAAATGCACAACGTTACCTAATGTTCCAGTTTTCACTTCTGCCGGCACTCCCGGAGTGCAACCCTTTGTTTTTTTTTATAAATTCCTTTATTTCATGTTGTAACCCATATTATAACAGTTTTGCAACACAAATTCTGATGTAATTAATACAATTCAAAGTATATGAAAAGATAAAAATAAATGTTAAAAAGTCATGTGACTTTATGATTGAACTTCGATAGAAAATATACCGGGAAAATAAGGCATTTACTATCGTTTTAAAAACTTACATAATGACTGACTTTACATAATTAGCACGAGAGAGTTAGTTCTTGAGAGTTATTTATAGTTCTAATGTGTTTTACTCCATGTCACTAGAGGAGTCCACAGCATTTCAATATAATTTATTTTATAATTTTGTAATCTATCAGGTGTCAGAATTTAGAGGTAACATAGATAAATAATTAAAATAGTTAATTAAACTAAAAAAACCTAATTCCATGCAACGCGAGTCAGTTTCAGTAGCAAGTTTGAGACGTTTATCGTCATATCTCTGGAGATACTTATCAAATCTCGATGATATTACAATGGGACCACTTCGAAAATGTACCCTACCGATTACAAAAATAATCATTGGAATCGGTTTACAATTGACGGAGTAATGGCGTAACATACATACAAAAACAAAATTTAAAAAAAAAACAACATACAGACGAATTGAGAATCTTCTCCTTTTTGGAAGACAGTTGAAAAAAAAATTATAAATACCTAGTCAGAAATACATTGTATTTTGTCATGCTAGAAATATTTTATTAAATACCATAGGAGTGTTATTAATCCTTAGGTGTGTTATTAAAATGTTTACTAGCTACATTATTTTTTCGTATCCAAATTAAAACAGTTTGACTTTTCCGGTTCCCCTTGTTTTCACCCTTTGGGGCGAATGTTGTCGGAATGTGAATGTTTCCGGTGAAGTGTTTCTATTCTTAACCTAGTATTTACATAATTAAATCTTCAGGTTTTTAAGTCATGAAAAAGTACGAGACATTTTCCACTAGAAAACTGCTAATACATTCGATTACCCAAGGCGCGTAGTGCCACAGAATAATGAATAGTACTAGGTAGTGCATTGAGATAAGTAACGCCTTACAACTTTGCAACTTAAAGTACGTTCAAGGTAGGTTCTGTTCATACTTTGTATGAACAGAAATATTAGATGAGTGTATTAGATGAGACTATATTATGCCAGATAATACAACACCAATATTATAGTCATCATCCTTTATATTATTTTCCATATACATCCTTTAGTCAGTTTGGTTTGTGTATGACCTCTTCAAGACCAAACTGAGCACTCAATTCAGTGCTACCCAGTTCGGTATAAAAAATAAACTGGCCGAGTGCAAGTCGGACTCGCACTCGTAGGGTTCCGTAACACAGTTAAATGTTCCATAACTATGATTTTTCGCAACTAAAAAATTAACTTTGTTTTTCATAGTGTTTGTATGAAAAACAAAGTTATCTTTGCGGTCGCTATATCTCTAAAACTGCTGACTGTACCTCGTTCAAACCAATTTTCGTTGTTAGTTTTTATTGAGATCTACAGCATATAATTTTTTTAGATTTTTCACTCCCATACTTTAAAAGTTAAAAGGGGGGTGTTGTTACAAACATTTTACCACTTTAGACGCGCCTATCTTTCAAATGATTCACTTTGAGAAAAAATGATTTTAAGAACCTCAATGTCATTTTTGAAGACCTATCCATAGACACCCACCCCACACGTATAGGAATTTTTATAGGAATTATATTTGAAGATTTTTTTTTGTTTCAGTTCCATGTATTTTTCCCTTAAACTTTTTTATATTTTTTATTTTTGTATAAAAATCGGAAAGCGTTTCACAGAATACATCTACCTACAAAGTTTCAATTTTCAAATAAACGTACATTATTCTGCAATACCTACCTAGCATGTAAACTATGTACTTAGAGGGGACTACTTTTACCAAGCTCGGATAAGAGCTACTCTATAGTAAATAATTATTGGAAACGTCAAAAATATGGTAATTTTTTTAACAAATGGCGATTTACTATAGACTAATCTTAACCGAGTTTGGTAAAATCGGCACTTAGTCAGTTATATCAATGAATGTATTCTGATTCAAACTTCTGACCTGTATATGCTGGTTCAAATTATTCGGATCTCTGTCCTCCAACGTTTCTCGCACAGTCTCCGGCTTCGCACTCATCTGTACTAGTGGTGGAGTGATCCTCGCCCGCAGAGGTTCCGACCTGACCGTCACCGGTAGATCAGGAGATCCAGGCGCCTGTTGGAGACGAGCCAGCTCAGGCAGGTCCGGGAGGCGAGCCTTGTGAGCGCAGGCGACGCACTGCCGAGAGGACGTCCGGGATAGTGGGACGGCGCCTCCGCCTGACCCGAGCGGAATCTCCTCAAATGCCACGATCGAGGAGTGTACACGCACCTTTACAATTTCCGTAGATTATTTTTTAAAGCATTGATGATCTAGACAAGAATGGATGATCTACTCTCTACACTAAGATTTAACGGACTCTCGTAAAGAATCTAATGCCTTGTGTTTATTAACAAAAGTTTTGAATTATATATATGTGTAGTAGGTTCTTTGTACTTGTTTAAATTTGTAAACTTTGACGTACTATTCGCGTTACTAAAGAGTTTATTCTCATAAATGTATTTAGTAGCTTGGTTCACTATTTTATATATTTTGAACTACATAGTCGATCGTATCAGTAAGCCGGGTTGACCGCGTAGCTTAAAGCTCGCTTCAGTAAGTACTGAAAACTTTCCCTCTCGACTGAACACACCACCGACCTCCCTACTGCGCATGTCTACCTCTTTGGTATTTACCTACACAAAATGTTTTTGCAATGGTATTGTGTTTTCAATTATTTTTTTATATTTAAACAAACTTCTGCTAAATCTAATAAGCTAGCGTTTGACCACTATCACACCTGTTGATAAGTGATGATGCGGTCGAAGATGGTAAGCACGCTAGGACAAGAATGGGAATTGGCTCTCAAGGATAGCTGCCGGAACACATTAGATGTTTTGGCGACAAATTTTCTGGCTGGCAAGGCGGACACTAGATATTGTCCTACCTGGCTGGCAAGGCGGACACTAGATATTGTCCTACCTGGCTGGCAAGGCGGACACTAGATATTGTCCTACCTGGCTGGCAAGGCGGACACTAGATATTGTCCTACCTGGCTGGCAAGGCGGACACTAGATATTGTCCTACCTGGCTGGCAAGGCGAACACTAGATATTGTCCTACCTGGCTGGCAAGGCGAACACTAGATATTGTCCTACCTGGCTGGCAAGGCGAACACTAGATATTGTCCTACCTGGCTGGCAAGGCGGACACTAGATATTGTCCTACCTGGCTGGCAAGGCGGACACTAGATATTGTCCTACCTGGCTGGCAAGGCGGACACTAGATATTGTCCTACCTGGCTGGCAAGGCGGACACTAGATATTGTCCTACCTGGCTGGCAAGGCGAACACTAGATATTGTCCTACCTGGCTGGCAAGGCGAACACTAGATATTGTCCTACCTGGCTGGCAAGGCGAACACTAGATATTGTCCTACCTGGCTGGCAAGGCGGACACTAGATATTGTCCTACCTGGCTGGCAAGGCGAACACTAGATATTGTCCTACCTGGCTGGCAAGGCGAACACTAGATATTGTCCTACCTGGCTGGCAAGGCGAACACTAGATATTGTCCTACCTGGCTGGCAAGGCGGACACTAGATATTGTCCTACCTGGCTGGCAAGGCGGACACTAGATATTGTCCTACCTGGCTGGCAAGGCGGACACTAGATATTGTCCTACCTGGCTGGCAAGGCGGACACTAGATATTGTCCTACCTGGCTGGCAAGGCGGACACTAGATATTGTCCTACCTGGCTGGCAAGGCGGACACTAGATATTGTCCTACCTGGCTGGCAAGGCGAACACTAGATATTGTCCTACCTGGCTGGCAAGGCGAACACTAGATATTGTCCTACCTGGCTGGCAAGGCGAACACTAGATATTGTCCTACCTGGCTGGCAAGGCGGACACTAGATATTGTCCTACCTGGCTGGCAAGGCGAACACTAGATATTGTCCTACCTGGCTGGCAAGGCGAACACTAGATATTGTCCTACCTGGCTGGCAAGGCGAACACTAGATATTGTCCTACCTGGCTGGCAAGGCGGACACTAGATATTGTCCTACCTGGCTGGCAAGGCGGACACTAGATATTGTCCTACCTGGCTGGCAAGGCGGACACTAGATATTGTCCTACCTGGCTGGCAAGGCGGACACTAGATATTGTCCTACCTGGCTGGCAAGGCGGACACTAGATATTGTCCTACCTGGCTGGCAAGGCGGACACTAGATATTGTCCTACCTGGCTGGCAAGGCGAACACTAGATATTGTCCTACCTGGCTGGCAAGGCGAACACTAGATATTGTCCTACCTGGCTGGCAAGGCGAACACTAGATATTGTCCTACCTGGCTGGCAAGGCGAACACTAGATATTGTCCTACCTGGCTGGCAAGGCGGACACTAGATATTGTCCTACCTGGCTGG
Source organism: Cabera pusaria (assembly GCA_954871355.1). Taxonomy (NCBI): domain Eukaryota; kingdom Metazoa; phylum Arthropoda; class Insecta; order Lepidoptera; family Geometridae; genus Cabera; species Cabera pusaria. Next base: position 1,132,720 of record OX940886.1, on the reverse strand, counting down.
CAAGGCGAACACTAGATATTGTCCTACCTGGCTGGCAAGGCGAACACTAGATATTGTCCTACCTGGCTGGCAAGGCGAACACTAGATATTGTCCTACCTGGCTGGCAAGGCGGACACTAGATATTGTCCTACCTGGCTGGCAAGGCGGACACTAGATATTGTCCTACCTGGCTGGCAAGGCGGACACTAGATATTGCCCTACCTGGCTGGCAAGGCGGACACTAGATATTGTCCTACCTGGCTGGCAAGGCGGACACTAGATATTGTCCTACCACCATGCACAAAGATAGTTTTTTGATTCAACTTAAATAAATTAAATGAATATACTTCTACTATCACTAAGTAGGAACGTAAGAAAAACTTAATGTTCTGCATGAAACTTTTTGTACCATTCCATTCCTTCACCATCCTCGAGCACATCAAATCGTACCACCAGGCGAGATAGTGGTCAATAATTTTCTATAATTTTTTTTAAGTGTGCTTTGACCTCTTTTACAATGGCGCGGTGGTATAGCGTGGTGATATGCTACTGTTTTAATGGCTAGCGTGATGCTTAACTACTTGCCCTGATTATATGTTTTATTATATTTTATTATATATATTTATGTTATATTCAAGCTTGTTAGTTCGGACACTTAATGCGCTATTTAAGGTATGGCCACAACGTGGCGTCCTACGTGCGCAATAGTATTTGTACCGACTGGTTCACACCAAACGCGATCTACGGCGATCAGAAAACGATTGACATCAGATCGCGAACGCGCACACGGATTCAGGACGCCGCGGTGTGGTCGTACCTTTACTAAGTTTATACCTTTGTTGATTTTATTATATTACTGCTAATAAGACTCAAATACTATCTAGTTACTAGATTGTACTAGAGTGTAGTGTACTAGATTGTACTAGACTGTAGTGTACTAGATTGTACTAGAGTGTAGTGTACTAGATTGTACTAGACTGTAGTGTACTAGATTGTACTACACTGTAGTGTACTAGATTGCACTAGACTGTAGTGTACTAGATTGTACTAGACTGTAGTGTACTAGATTGTACTAGACTGTAGTGTACTAGATTGCACTAGACTGTAGTGTACTAGATTGTACTAGACTGTAGTGTACTAGATTGTACTAGAGTGTAGTGTACTAGATTGTACTAGACTGTAGTGTACTAGATTGTACTAGACTGTAGTGTACTAGATTGTACTAGAGTGTAGTGTACTAGATTGTACTAGACTGTAGTGTACTAGATTGCACTAGACTGTAGTGTACTAGATTGTACTAGAGTGTAGTGTACTAGATTGTACTAGAGTGTAGTGTACTAGATTGTACTAGACTGTAGTCTACTAGATTGCACTAGACTGTAGTGTACTAGATTGTACTAGACTGTAGTGTACTAGATTGTACTAGAGTGTAGTGTACTTGATGTACTAGACTGTAGTGTACTAGATTGTACTAGAGTGTAGTGTACTAGATTGTACTAGACTGTAGTGTACTAGATTGCACTAGACTGTAGTGTACTAGATTGTACTAGAGTGTAGTGTACTAGATTGTACTAGAGTGTAGTGTACTAGATTGCACTAGACTGTAGTGTACTAGATTGTACTAGACTGTAGTGTACTAGATTGTACTAGACTGTAGTGTACTAGATTGCACTAGACTGTAGTGTACTAGATTGAACTAGACTGTAGTGTACTAGACTGTAGTGTACTAGATTGTACTAGACTGTAGTGTACTAGATTGTACTAGACTGTAGTGTACTAGATTGTACTAAACTGTAGTGTACTAGATTGTACTAGACTGTAGTGTACTAGATTGTACTAGACTGTAGTGTACTAGATTGTACTAGACTGTAGTGTACTAGATTGTACTAGACTGTAGTGTACTAGTGCCGTTGTATACTAGATTCTAGTACATACTTTTCAGCTGGTGTAAAGTGGCGAGTGATCACAAGTGCATTACCGTACAAAGATCATTTTTTTGTTCGTTTGTATGCCACAGTATCTGATATAGGTATACGTCATGGCTTACCATCATTTATCTCTTTCTTTGCTGTTATCTTATATCGTAAAAGGAAAACTTAGAATTTTTGATCGTGTTTTTCTAGACAGATTTTGTGCTAGTTCAAAGGGCTAGTTGGGGTAAAATAATACTTCATGTCAAAAATACACAGGTTTATTATAAAAAATAAACAACTACTAACATAACTCTATGTACATGCACCTTATGTATTTTAAGAGCTTTAATATACACATTTATATATGTAAAGTTATATTCATACATTGAATATATAACATATGCGTATGTAATAATGATACATTATTATATTTTATGTTTACTTAATTATTTAAAAAATAATATAATAAAATAAAATATATATAAAATATATTTTTTGCCGGTAATTCTAATATTAATGTCCTATTTACAATTGAGCGTATTTAATAAAGAATCATAAAAATATTTTACTGATTAAATATTTAAATTTGATTTGATACTACTATGTACAAAATATAACGTATATTATTGCACCACTTCATACTTTACATTAGTAAGTAAATTAATATACTTAACAAAGAAATTGAAAATCAAAGAACTTATAATTCTAACTTATATTAGAAATGTATTTAGGTAGTATATAAGTACCTATTTCAGTTAAAAACAATCTGATACGTTTTTATTTTTGGAAATACTTAACATATTGAAACTCAAGTCACTGATAGTGTTGGTGTTTTACAACCGTAAAGTACTCATATGTAATAACAGAAACAAAGCAAAAGGAAATGATATTTAATTTTAATGGGGACCATTAGGTGAGGCTTGCCGCATGCCGGGCTGGTCACTGGTAACCCGGTCAAACCGCGCCTATACCATTTTACTCTAATCTACCCACCGCCGCTCCTGTTTTTATGTTACTTTGTTTGAGGTAAATTAAATAAGGTGCACTGATTTTTATTTAAATCTGATGATAATTTATCTTCGACCGCATCATCGCTTAACAACAGGTGAGATAGTAGTCAAACGCTAGCCTATATAATAATAAGACAAAAAACGTAAAATTTTTGAAAAGATTTCAACCATCGACATTTTTTTTTGATGTTTTAATGGGTATCTAAGTAATAGGTAAATATATCTTGTAAGTATATCCAGGCTACGATTCTTCATATAAAAGCTTTTGTAGCTACTCCTTGCAGAAAATAAAACAAAATGATGTCAATGTGCAAATAAGTATCTACCAAAGTATATATACTTGGCTTAATTGGCAAAGCACCGGAACATGTTATTCCGGAGGTTGCGGGTTCAAGTCCCGTCGGTACGATGAAATTTTGGATTGTGTTTAACAATTTATATATACGAGTACTTGGCCTACTCTCACCCCGTGTTTATGATAGGCTATACTTCCGACGGATGTACGGACTAGCGTGTACCAATTTACGAGCCGGGTGGGGTCGCGGATGAATAGGGCGATATGATTGATTACTTTTTTTAAATTAAATTAAATTAAAATTTGTTTATTTCACTTTAAAGTACTTTACAATTTAGTGCGGCCCTAGCTACTAAACTAGGTGTTTAAACACCCGTATTTCAGCAATTAGTTCCTTCCGAGTAATTGATCATTTTATTGCAAAGGTCATTACTGGTCATTACTGCAAAGGTCAGCCAGTGACCTGACGCCGGCAAATGCGACAATCTACCAGTATTTATGTTGACAGCTTTCTAAGAAATGCCATGTTTGTTCACCATTTTCATTATTTGATCTGACATTGATACTGCTACTGCTACATTGATTTACGGTAATATAATGGAGCCAATTTTAAGAGGTATTCCTGGTACCTATCGTGGATTTTGTAATTCAACAATGTAGGTATGTTAGGTTGGTACAATAGTTTATCACTTCGAATGTGCGCTCTCAAAATTGTACTAAAAGACACGTTGCCTGCTGAAAACGCACACCTTGTGTTTTTAGTAACGTTACGCGAGTGCTGGCGCACATGGTGTGAGAGCGAAATTTACGTTACGGCAATGCAGCGCCACACAGACGGTGTGTGTGGCGCGTCGCAACTACAGTGCGGCTCACACACCACCTGTGTATTTTTCAGCAGTAATTAAATTATTAAAACACGCCTGGCGTGTAATCCACACAGCTGTACCTGCAATTTTCTAACAACTGGTGTGTGCGCCCGCACTGCTGTTGATTTTTAGTGACGATCCGACGCCAGTGCTACGAAACACAGACGTCGTGTGTAGATTCGCATAGCTGGAAAGTTGCAAAAATGGCGCCGCATGCAAAGTGGATACACATAAACTAGGATCTAAAAAAGGAGGTAATTATAACATTGCAATGAACAGCTCTGAATATGTTATTAAGTATTAAAATAATTATAAAATATACTTAACAATATCTAGCTTTCTAGTGTAAATGAATAAATAAATACTCGATATATTTAACTTTACAAAGAACCAACCAAATCATAAGAAACAGGCTCTAATAAAATCATCTTAGCACCAACAAATATATTCTAAAGTTAAGACTATATTAAAGCTTCAGTATTTTGCTTATGGAAGACGATAGATTTTATCGTTACAGTATAAAGTACCTTACTCTTAAGTACATACATACCTACATTCAACAATTCTTTCAAATAGATACTGTCTACTTTACATAGCATTGTTGTAACTTTATTATATGTAGATGCAACTGCTAAAAACACAGTACTACAATTTTCATCATACGAACCCCCAGGGAATGAAATGCCCTATTTTTATGACGTCGATGGCCCTACCTGAGTCTGTGCTTCCGGTTAAGTAGAATATAGGGGTCTTCAAAACACGAGTTAATAGGTCTTCTAGGTAAGGGCGCTCATAGATCGCATCATCACTTAACATCAGGTGAGATAGTCAGTTCGGTGTAAAAAAAACCCTTGACTAAAATGGACAACCGGTTTTATCTAATTTAAAAGATTTGATTGAAAATGCTGATTGATAAGTTAAATGTCATGCCATAGTCCAATAGCAAACTCGGCGAATGTTTCAGATTATACAGTCTCAGTAACTACCCACGATTTGCTTAAGTAGGTATCATATTATCAAATCAAGTATATTAGAGTGTAGTTAACAGTTTTTGATAACTGTTGTGTGCGTTCTTATATCACGTTATGTCGAAGTCGCGTGCTTGCGCTGACCGCTCCGTATATCGATGAATTTATAAATTTTCAACCATCACGTAGTTCTGTTTGACCTATTTGTATGGATGAAATATACATACATTATCGTTGTTTAACATGAAATGTAGTATTCAGTATAGTACTCTGAGTATTTATACTGAATGGTACTTATGTGACGTCATTAGTATATTGTGTACTTTGGAATAAATATTTACCATCGCGTGATTTTTGAGATTGTGATTGATATTCGATGATATATCAATGTAATGTAGCAGGTAAATATAATGATTTATTACAAAGTCTACAATGTATGTTTAAGATGTAGAGCCATTGAAGTATTCATGCAGTTCAGTAATGAAATGGCGACCGAATGTTTGATCTCGTTACAATGTAGACATTTTTCAAAATTGTTTTAAAATTCATTTTTACCAATTGTTGGGATTTTTTTTGTATCTTTAAAATAACTTGATATCATCATATTTAGCCGTTGAATTGAATTGATTAAATTATTTCATATTGTTGCAAGAACAGATTTTTAGCACCATTTTCTAGTAAAGTAGAAGTTAGAATCAAATTGCCTTTACTTATCTATTCCCGGCATAATCCACACTTAATAAAAGGATCCACATATATTCACTTTAAATCCTTCATCTTTCTTCATATTATACATTAAAGTTATCCATTAACCCTTAAAACGTTGTTGTTATATCGCAGCTAGCGCGGCTCGAGAGGGCCCCGCAGGCCGCAGAGTGGGAACTATGGCGGGCTCATCTGGTTCCTCTATCGTCGACTCCTTGCTCATTGTGCTGTAGTTACCGTTATAAAAGAAAATAATTAGTATTTGCATAAAAAAAAACAAAGTGTTGAGAAAATTATTAGAAAAATATTTGAACATATGAAGGTAATATAAAGTAATCAAATCTAATTAAACCGTTATAGTTATTTAAAACACTGGGCCTTAGAAAGGAAAAAGGTGATCCATAGGAATTTAAGTCATAGGAATATAAAACAATTACACATGCAAAATACACTTTCAATAGTTATGCTAGATGCAGGTATAAAAAGTTAGACGTCTGTTTACAATTAAGCAGTTCAAACAGGTAACATTCGAAATAATCTGAGAATTAAACTAACTACAGTATAAAAGCATGCTTGGAATATAGAATTATTCATTTTATTACCACATCAACTGTGCGACAGTTAATGTCATGCTTTTCCCAGATTTAAAATAAATTATTTATCATGCCACAAAGTTAAATGAAAGGGGTACAAAAAGCCGTCTGCAAGCACTCACCTGTATGCGCGCGCGCAAGGCAGTTAAGGGTTAATAGCTCTACCGGGTCACCACCTTCGGGAACATAACGAATGGATGGTTAACTAGGCACTATAGTATAAAGTTAATTTATAGTTTAATTTATTAATTTACCTACAGTTAAAGTTACTCTTATAACAAGCAAATTAGAAAATCAATCATGCAGATAATATTTTACAATATTGTAAATAACATGTTTGTCAAACTTCAAGTTAAATAGCTTCATTTGAATACAAATAACTAAATTTGAAACGTATTTGAAGCATTTCCCTTTTTATTATAACTAAATTTGCCCATTAATTAGATTGTCCCATTAGAGAAAAGTAAAAAAATAAGGTTTAAGTTTAAATCTATAAAAACACACTATTGCAAAGACTACAACAACAAGCATAAATAACACTACTACGCAGTTCACTGGACCGACATTTCTGAAAAAGTATGGCTGTCGGTTTATTTTTCTCATCGTCATCGAAACTCTTTATATTATTTTCGGATCACAGCACTCTTTTAACAATTTCGGCATTATTGGAACATTACCCAGTCAATAAATAATCATGGTCAAAAATCATAAGGAATTAAGAGAGTTTCACTAAATTGGTTTTCATATTATCTCAAAAACCGTATTCAGTATGAAAAATAGGCAATCATACTAGTAGTCACTCCTTTTGTATACGGCGTTCCGCAGATACTGGGTCCCACGTTATTAATATTACATATATGGCGTATAAATGCCGACACAATAACGTACTTTGCCCGCGTTTAATCCTGGTCATAAAACTTCCTGTTGAATCACTTTATCTATGAATGAAAACTGCATTAAAATCCGTTGCGTAGTTTAAAAGATCTAAGCGTACAGACAGCCAGAGCGACTTTGTTTTATACTATGTAAAGGTTACCCTCTACTTCTACAACTAAATCATCCCTCTATAAGAAGATCAAGCCAGTTAGAGAGTCCTCCCTCACCTGATCTTGATAGGTTGTCGCAGCGACATCTCTGAGCCCGAGGTGGAAGGTGAGCGCGTGGCGGACAGCAGGCGGGGGGGACGCGGGGTGCGTGGAGAGCGGGGGGAGCGGCCCCGCGCAAACTCCAGCCGGTAGTTGTCGGAGCGGGGGCTGCCGCTAAACGCTTCTGTTTCTACACCTGGAACGTACACACAACACGTACACATATTGTAATACGGGGACTTAACGCGCTGACATATTAATTTTATTTACCTCTTCGTTAAGTACAGTGAACACCGCAAATTGTTTTTTTTTTTCAAGACGTTCTGGGGGAAGCTCTGTTACGGGCTAGTCGTTCAATGTTTTTTGCATGAAAAATTTACAGAACATAGTCAAAACTATGCTCAATAATGTATAGAAGGTTTGAATAAAATTGCTCTATCGATATTTGAGATAAAAAATCACAAAAAAGTGTTTTTTTTTACGCTGAAACCCATACCCCCCCCTTAAGTACATGATTTACATGCTTTAAATATTTACATGCTGGTATTTTCATTATTAATGTCTAGTGTTAGTCAACAGCTGGACATATACTTCTCCCAAAACGCGACACTTAGCACACCAACTCCACACAATCTTCGAAAAATTAATATACGCTTTTCAGTGGCGCTCCCTCAAGTTAGAAAAAAAAACTCAAACATGGGACAGCCGCGAAATTGTCATAAATTATTTAAGTCAATGAATGGATGGATACTAAATGGCCAATACTTTCGTTATAAAAAATTTACGTTAAAATATTTTCGTAACTATCTGCATAAAACATGCTTTATTCGATTGTTACCTAACTTTGACTCGTATGAGTGCAAATATTAAATGCTGTCATTGCTGTCTATACTACAGAATAACTGAATGTTTTAAAGATAAAAGAATAAGGACAAATTGTTAAGCAGAACATATGAGGCCTTTTTTGGCAGAATTTAACCTCAGGCGTCCAGAATCAGAAATACGAAAAAAGGCTTATCACCTAAATGAGCCAAGCTACTAAGACACTTTTTCAGTCAAACTCCAACCCAACTATCAGTAAAAAGCGTTTTACTCATTACACCCAGTGCCCCATACCCATAAGTTACCTTTACACCCCTATTAAGTGAAAGTAACATAAAGCGGGGGCCCATTAGGTAAGTAGGTCAAAAGACCGGGACGAGCCCTGCCCCGCCGCACCTTCACTGTGTCACTGGGTGACAGTAACACCTACCGTAATGCACTTCCGCCCATCTACTACCTATTGTCATACAAATGTGCCTACATATCTATAGCTCTCTTTAAAACTATGTAATAATCACGGTCCTAGTGATATTGTTTACGAGTGTTGGTCACGATTAATATTTACAGGTCGCGCATTATTGTGTGTTTATGAGGTGTTTACTAACTCTGTATGTGAAGCAAATATTTTCGTGTTCTTATTGATGGAAAATCCTCTTAGATATTTTTGTATGAAAATTATGGCAATTGGATTCCAAAGAACGTCATTGATTTATTGATTGTACCTTCGCATATTTCTGTCGAGACGAGCACATAGTATTCGGATACAGGTTGTATTGTAACTATTATGTGCATAGCAATGAGAAACTAAAGATTTTTAAAAAATATTTTATAGGCTAGCGTTTGAACACTATCTCGTTTGGTTGTAAGCGAGATGGTGAACACGCTAGGCCTAGAATACTCTGACTCCCAAGGGCCGTATGCTGCTGCTACACAAACATATGAACAAATCAAGCTACGAGGCTTCGTAGCAGTTTTGTCTTTTTTCCCTGGGTACGCCAGCAGCGCGTAGCATACAAATTTGTGCCAAAACTAAATGCAAATGCGTCTACAAAATATTCCGAAACCGCCGAGAATAATATCTAATTAAAACATATAAAATAAATATTACGTAAGGTCCCGCCAAACGGATGTGATCTGCAGGCGCGGGCGCGATCAGATAGAGCAGAAGTATAATATTTGTACCGGCTCGTTCAAACCAAACGCGATCTACGGCGATCTGACAGTGATTGAAATGTAGATCGCGCCCGCTCCCGCGCCAGCAAATCGCAGCAGTGTGGTCGTACCTGTAGACGTTTCCTAGACCTAATCACCGCAGTATTATGCACGTCAGTTACAGTCTCTCGGGTCCAATTAATCTGGGTCACAGTAATGGTCCCTATACAGCAGATATGGAGAAAGCCTAGAATCAACGCCTCAGGGACCGCACGTAACTGTGTTTAGTACGCATTCGTGACAATAATTATTGTCAACAGTGAATCATATAGTGCAAATGAGCAGACGGACAATTTCAACACCTTTGTACTGCCAGCTATTGTTACAGAAGAATGTGTGAGGACAATGGTCTGAATGCCCTAATGTGTACTTAGTTGGTGTTTGGAACGGCTTCTTGCATCTGCATGTATATACGGGTCGAAGGCATCTAATTTACATTAATTTCAACCGACTTCTAAAAAGGAAGAGGTTCTCAATTCGTTTGTATGCTTTTTTTTTATGTTTGTTCGATTATTTTTTTAGTTCGAATGATTATTTTATTAGTTGGTACAACAAACGTCAAAAATCTATCAAAACCCATATAAAAACATCGGTTAATAGTTATAGTTACGGTTAAAGTAAGATGGTGCAACTCAGCCTAAGTTTTTAAGTGTTAGTGAATGTGTGTTTAGTAAAAGATAGATAAAATAAACAAAAGCATGGCCCTCGTGTCTATAGTAATGAATAGGAGGGGGTTTTATTCAGTAGGAGTCTGACATAACTGCAGAGCCAGAGCGCTACGGTATCCATTGAGGATTTTCCCCTCCTATGGAAAAAAGAAAACACGCAGTGGAAGGACTCAATTGTGCACAGATTCAAATGATAATTTTGTTGTTAGTAGGGAATTACAATGATATGAATGAAATGACGGAGATCGGAGATATATCTCCGAAGTGATCAAATTGTAATTTCATCGAGATCTGATGATAACATCCAGAGATATGGAGATAAATACCTTAAACTTGGTACTGATACTCACCAGTGTATAGAGGTCGCGTGGTCATGGGCATCCTGGCGCAGGCGGGGGGGTGCGCATGCGCTGACCCCACCAGGCCAGCCGCCCAGTCACGGTACACACGCGGTCCACTGTCGCCGCGCCACTCTGACTCCATCGAACGGATCTGATGGAACGTTACATCTATAGCTATTATATTTTAATTTTGAGAGCCCAGTGGTGTAGTGGGAGAATGGTTTTGACGCCAGAGGTACCGAGTTCAATCCCCGCCGTGCAACAAAGGATTTTTCAATCGAAACATTTATGTGCGCTTTTCACAATGGCCTTTGAAGGAAAACATCGTTATGAAGATTGTCTGAAGTACTGAAACATGCACTTGGTAGCAGGTGCACGTAATAGTAACGGTTGGCAACCCTACATTCATCAGGGGAATTAAACATGTGTTTTAAGTGTGACGTTCGACGTCTAGATGAAAGCTGAATGGCTCAATACCTTTGCTTTTTTTTTGTAAATTCAAAGCATTAAGTTATGTTTCTGTTATATCTATAATATTTTTTATTGAATGTGCTCTATTTAATGTAATTTGACGTGTGTAAGTGCAAATTTTTAATTTGCCCATATACTGAATAAATGCTTTGACTTTGACTTTGACTAACCCCTAATGAGGGTTAAGTTAGAAAATCTGTCGCCAAACATCTGATGTGTTCCGGCAGCTATCCTTGAGAGCCAGTTCCCATTCTAGGCCTAGCGTGCTACCATCCTCGACCGCATCATCACTTACCAACAGGTGAGATATATTTTATTCCCATATTTTCACGGGAACGGGAACTACGCGGGTTGACCACTAGACCATGGCGGGTTCACTAGACCATGAGGTGCTGCTAGTAAATGATTTTTTTAAATATCACATAGGCTAGCGTTTGACCACTATCTTGTCTGGTGGTAAGCGATGATGTGGTCACGATGTGAACACGCTAGGCCTAGAATACTCTGACTCTCAAGGAATGTGTGCTGCCGGAACACCAAAAGGTTATGGTGGCAGATTCTTTACTTGATGGTGGTAAGCTACTTTTTGGTAACTGAACTATATCTCCTTTACGTTTGATAATAGATAAGAACTAACCGGTGTAGTAGCTTTACTCCTCCCGCTGACCTCGGAGGAAGCGTTGCTATGTCGCTGTCTCGTCGCCGCGGCGTCGCGCGCGCGTTCCGTCGCCGGAGAGTCGCGGCACGACCCGTCGGGCTCGTCGCGGTTCTGGAATACAAAAATACATTTTACATCTCTCATATTCGGTAAGTAGGTCCTTATTACCCCCAAATGGGGCTTGTAGGTAACCAATTAGCGCTCTAGGGTAATAATGTAGCTAGAAAAGCCCTAGGGCGGTAAGTAATAAAAAAAAAACTCTTCACTCTTTCAAAAAGTTCGCGTACATCTAACCATCATACTGGCAATAGACATCATGCATTCAGCCCAATGACAAAAGAGGTCGCTTCGCTATTCAGCCTTGTCTTCGTATGAGTATAATAGTCATCAATTTTAAATATCGAAAGGCGAAGATCAATTTCGTTCTTGAAAAAATAAATTAATAAAGATGAAAAAAAGCGGGAATAGAAAACTTTTACTTTAAATAGTGTTTGTTTTTGGGATTTTTTTATAATTACGTGCTAATTAGGAAAAAAACATGAGTTCTACAAGTGATGAAGAAATAAGCTGCACTCCCGATTCAATGAAAATGGAAGCTGAAGCAGCAAGTAACAATCATTTCACTATACATTTTAACTAATAAAATGTTTTATACTTGTAATGCCGGTTTTTTTCTACTTACCTCACAATCGAGATGTAAAGCAGAGTAGTTAGCTCGGGTGTAAGCATCAATTGCACCCTCGAACTATAGGCGCCCTCGCTGCGCTCGTGCGCCTAAATATCTCGGGCTGCAATTGATGCCTTACAGCCCTTGGCTACTAATCTACTATTAAATATTTAACATAAACAAATGAAAGTGATCGACATAGCTCAACGGATTAACAAACTGAAGTGGCAATGTGCTGCTGCAGGACTAATAACCGTTGGGGAGACTGGTCCTAGAATGGAGACCGCAAATCGGCAAACGTAACGTAGCACGTTCTTAGTGACGATATACGCAAAGCGGGGGACAGTGATTGGAAAAGAAGAGCTGAAATTCGGGCTCAGTGGCGTTTGGGAGAGGCCTACGTCCAGCAGTGGACTGACACCGGCTGAGTATGATAACAGAAATATGAATATTGCAAAGAGACAAGCACTTGATCACTGTTAGTACATACGAATTTTGGTCTATGGTAGAATCATGTTCATCTCGTCTAGAAGTAGAGGACAGCACGGTTACAAGGCGCAGAACAAGCCGACTTGATCCAAACTCTAAAAAACGAAAACGAATTTGGAAATCAACTGACAAAATTAGCAAACCGAATGGACTTTCAGATGAGTTGATAGCGTGTTAAGTGTAATTAAAAGAGCCTCGGCCAGCTATTTCCAAGCTAGTTAGAGCGAAAATTAACTACGATATGTCTGAAAGGGTAGGAAAGGGCAGTTAAAGATCTGACTCAGCGATGTTTTATTGGAGACGCCTATTAGAAATACAGCTGACCATTACTGGCTTATAATAATTACAATAATTAAGATAGTTTAAAAACTAAAACAACCGACTTCCATGCTCCGCAAGTCAATTTCAGTAGCAAGTTTGAGACGTTTATCGTCATATCTCTGGAGATACTTATCAGATCTCGATGAAATTACAATGCGACCACCTCGAAAACGTATCCTACCGATTACAAAAAGAATCATTCGAATCGGTTCATAATTGAAGGAGTAATCGCGTACAACAAACATACACACGCGTACACAAACATACAAAAAAAAACATACAGACGAAATGAGAACCTCCTTTGTTTTTGGAAGTTGGTTGAAAGTGGTGATGTTGATAATCACGATGATACCTTATTATGGTGAGTAGAGACAGGCATGCTGGCTGCTCCACTGCTCACCAGTCTCAGCTGCTGCCGGATGTTGGCCTTCTCTCTCGCACGCTTCCGCTGGAACTCTTCCTCTACCCTGCAAACATGCAATAGATGTATCAAAAACATTATTCTCAACAATTTACGTTGATTAGTATAGCTATGAAAAAAATACAAGTGATTCTATGACCGGTAGAGTTTTTTTTTTTATACCACGATAGTTCTCCTCGCTAATTAAGCTATTTGTCACAATATCTCATATCTCACAAAGGGGTAGGCTTGTCTTGGAGTAGAGATCGCGTATCGGCAAACGTAGCGTAGGACGTCTTGTGACCAGGTGGACGACCATATACGTAAAGCGGTGGTTAGTGAAAGGAAAAGGAGAGACCTATGTCCAGCCGTGGACTGACATCGGCTGATTATGATGATGAACTCACAAGTATAATAACAATTTCTCCGACACTACACACACACACAAAATAAACTGGCCAAGTGCAAGTCGGACTCGCACTAGTAGGGTTCCGTACCACACTACAGTATTTTATAAGATCAAGCAAAAAATACCACTATCATTTTTCGCCTGCAAAAATCTATGGGACGTTATCTAACTAAGCGTTCATAGATGGCGTTACATTGAAATGCCGGAAAAAACACGTTTCTTGTATGGTGACCCTCTATTATTTTTAACTTCATTCTGTTTTTAGTATTTGTTGTTATAGCGGCAACAGAAATAGTTGTTCTTTGAAGTGTTAAACACTTTATATTTTTGTAAATTGTTAAACACAATCCAAAATTGTGATGTATCGTTGCGACGAAACGATCGAACTGTGGCTTAATTAGCAAAAGCACCTCAACATGTTATTCAGGAGGTTGCGGGTTCAAGTCCCGTCGGTACGATGAAGTTTTGGATTGTGTTTAACAATTTACAAGTATATCTTGACCACAACATTTACGATTTTTATTTTGGAAAATATCGTGAAAATGTCAAATATTCATCGCAGTAATAGTAGTGGTGGTTGTAAGTGGTGGCAGTAGTGTAGGAGTTAGCCTCGCACCGATGACCCCGGCTGTCGTCAGTGTCCATAGGCGACGGTGATCGTTTAACAGCAGGCGAGCTGTCTTCTTGTTTGCCAATTGAAGAAAATAAGGTTACCTTCTCATGGCCTCCAGTTCTGTCCTCCGCTGCTGCTCCTTAAGGTCTGCCTCCTTGGACAGCTTCTCAGCGAGTTTTCGCCGTTCAAGCTGACGCACCGTTGACTGAAAGGTGAACCTCTTGCCTCGACCGACGTTTGATGTACGCTGCAACAAAGGAAATATATGGTTACAATAATGGTGGAAGGGTTATTCACAATCGAACGTTTCGTATCTAGATTTGTCGTACGCACAGCGAAGGTATGCTATCTGGGGGTCTTTAAATCGCAAGTAGACAGGTATCTTCTAGGCAAGCGTGCTACATCGTCGATCACATCTTCACTTAACATCAAGTGAAATAGTGGTCAAACTATAATCCACTATAAAAAAAGGGTGTTCATGGAATAAGTAGGATTATAGACATTCCTTAAGTATAATTTAGCACATTAATGGAATAAGAGCCAATTTCACCAGTTTCTGATAAGGTTACAAATAGTGATGTGACATATGACGAGATATTAATCTGAAAGATAAGTTTCTAATATAACAGGGACCATTGAAGCTGGCTTACAGTATTTTATTTGGTAATTGGGTATTTCTTCACAACGACAAAACTTGAAAAAATAGGTAGGTACATTTAAACATGCTCGCTGTCGTCATATAAATACTGTCGCCATAAAAATACTTTTAATAATGTATTTCCTTATCCGATAATATTCAAACCGATGTAAGAAAACCGTGATCATCATGCAAAATAGTAAATTAATATTTTGTAAGCGCTAGTCCGAATACGAAGCTCAGAAGGATGTGTACATTGTCCGTGTGCCCTTTAAGGGACAGCCTCATAAAGGTGGACTCATTACTCGAAAGGCAGGCGGTATCTCGGTGGTACATCAGATAGCCTGGCTGGAATACTGATAATGGACGGTCGCATAGGTCACTGCGGACACTTTTAAATTAAGGAAGATACAAACTTAAACGAAACTAGATTCCACCCGAACATATATAATTACATACATTCATATAAAAGCTTGTTAAATGGTAAGTGTCAGCAAGAAAGGTAAATAGTTAACCAAAAGGAATTGGGGAAGAGTTGCCATAGAGGTACTTATTACAAATCGTTTAAATAATGACAGAGACTAAAATGTTCAACTTAAAGAAATAATAATGGAAAATATTACGCTGACATTCCGTTACTTTAATGCGCACTCGAAATCTATTGTACACCATGCCGGTCGCGATTATGATGTTTCACACCTCAGCATGAACTATTATTTATTCTGTGCCTCAGCTACTTATTGTCTGAAAGTAAGAGCTTAAAGGCTTATCTTTTGTCGAAAACCACAACGTTTGAAATTAGCGTTTAGAACGCAGCGGAATATTCAGAGCGTGCGAACCGTGCTGAGATACGCCAGCAGTAGGTAGGTACCGTCCATGACACGTAGATTTTATTGCTCTACCCTCTATTCCAAAATAAACTCTATCAACATTGAATAAAGCAGCAATTAAGTCGCTACATTTATTTGGGCTGATAGTACTCTTTATGCTAAGTAGACTGCCGTAATTAATTGCGAAAACATTTAATAAAGTAGAGTCGGTTTTTGTTAAAAGTGAAATTAACACTGACATGCTAAAAGGTGTTTGCCTTGATGGCAATTAAAATCAACTCGAAAGATGGGACTTGTCTAAGCAGGCTTTGTATCGGGAACTTGATTTAGTAAATGAATTCGACTAAGATTCCTAAATGATTGTGCTAATTAATTTTATAAATGGATTAGGCTATAGAATACTTTTAAACGTGGGCAAAGCCGCGGAACACAACTAGTTAATGATAAATATATTAGATCTTGATTATAAATACCACAATCTCACCTGAGTGCCTAGTGCGAATTTCTTATATTTGTTTGCTACTAGATCACGTAAAAGTAAATAAAGACTGAAAACATAGATGGCGCTTTTTAATTTCTATACAAATCTGCGTTTATTGAAGAAAGAACTCTGAAGAAACTCGCACTCTCGGCACTCTGATGATAAGTGACGATGTGATTGAAGAATGTAATTAAACAACCGCTGACAGTTATCGTTTTATCGTGATTGATAATTGCGATATACTATTTATTTAACTTGCAATGTTTATATGTATGTTTGTGTTGAAATCTTGCAACCTGAATTTGAACTACATCCTTTTATAGAGCGAAGATAAAATGTAACAAGTTGGTTCAGTTTTGATGACAATGCAGTTTGTGATAAGCGTGATCTGATTACACACCCAGGGTTGGCTCCAGACGAGAGAACTCCTCATAGATCGACTTGATTGTTTGTGACGAATTTATAATTTATAAATAAGGGATTTTTTTAAGTGAAACTTCGTTAGGCTTTCTTTAGAAAAACTTTAGGCGTAAAATTTGACGGTAGTGACGTAGCGTCACGGTCCGAATGCAACGGAAGTGACGTAAGCGTCATGTTAAAATTTTATATTTTAAACGCCCTCTATTGTAGAACGGCGTAACTAGGAAGACGTATTCGCTAAAGTTCAATAGATGGAGTTGTAAAAAAAAATAATTAGTGATGTTGAGAAATAAATTGAAAGAACTGACCTCTTTTTTAGTTTTCTTAAATTAATTTATTTTAAAGTAATGTTCACAAAGATTTTTAATCGCAATATTGACGCCTCCATTCTAAATCAATAGTGTCGTCATCAAACATTTCGTCTCGAGATACTGTCAAAGTAAGGTTCTGCAACAGACATGACTTCGTGGCGCTAAGAAATAAAATAACATTTATTTATATTCAAGTAAATAACTTTGTCTATATATATAAGAAGCAGTAGTACCAGCATAGTAGAAGTATACCGAGGTTGTCCGAGATTCATATCTGGTGCTAGTGCATAACGCATCCGTTGTTTTTGCGCAACAAAAGTTAATTAAGTTTTTATTTTTTGCTATATTAATAGAATGGAAAACTAGCTTTTCTAATGTATTGTCTGTCTTAGTAGCTATTCTTAAATGTGTGAGTAATTTACTGGTATTTCCATAGATTTATTAGTGTAATCCGATGTCTGTGGGTATTTCTTAGGTATTTTTTTACTTCAACACTTTATAGTAGTCATTTATTCTGAGAAAAATATTTAAGTTTTTCCGTTCCGTTTTAATTACTCAAATATTCATAGTATGTCTACTTGTCTAGCTTGTAATGATTATTGTTGTCTTATTATTAGTTTGATCTAGATTGACACTAGCCTGATTCTGGCTTACATTCCGTTGATCAAATATTAGTTTTATACAGTTTGGTGTCACATTTGCTGCAGGTACACATTCGTTGTTTGTTTGTTATTTGATATTGATGGTTTTTTTTTATGTCCACGCATTATTGTTAAGACGTGAGTTAATAAAGGTAAGCCTTATTTTAATGTAATTGTCAAGGTACCTACGTATTGATATAATTTAAAGTCTCCACTGCTTTACTGCACTGCTTTACTTTATTATTAATATTTCTGTGATTAAAAGTCTTGTGTTATGTTTAAAGCGTACGATCACTGAAATAAGTTTTATGCGCAATATTTAAATATTCGAATTGGGGTTAAAACTCCAATCAACCAACCAATATGAGTAGGAGTGAGTAAAATCTCGAAAATCTAGAGATAAAACCTAAATAAAGATAAAATAACATAGACAGTATACGTACATAAGTCTTGTACTTTCAACAAACATTGATACCTTTTAATATATATTTATAATAACAATAACATACCGAAAATATTATTGTTACTCTCCCCATTGGAAATGGTCTGCGACGAAAAGTCCTTTGTTATTCGTGTTTTTGTGCGAAACAAAAGAATTTTAGTATGATGGTACATTTGTCACAGGGCTCAACCTTGGAAGGGCGTTTGTAAATATGTAAGGCGAGTCAAAGTACTCGTAAAATGCCAACAAGAGACAAAAAACTTAGTATTCTGAAATAGTATAATGTATATCAATCAAGGTTTGTGAGAATGTTGTTAAATGTAAATAAAATATATTTTTCTAGCTACCCGCCTCGGTTTTGCACGGGTAGAGCATGTATGCCTGCATTTTTGCATCAGTTTATTGTGTCGAGTATGAATTAACATCTTCAAAAATCATCGTCATATTTTAAACTAATTTACACAAAACCACTCTGTCTATTTGGTGAAAACCGCATGAAGATCGGTTCAGTAGTATTTGTCGCGAACAAACAGACAGCCAGACGCAGTGTAAAACAAAATCCCTCGCCGTCTGTCTGCTGCGTGCGAAGCCGGGGCAGGTCGTGTAGATCTATAAAAGAGTAATGTCCCATCATTGTTTTGTTATATATCAAAGGCAGCGTTTTAGATGAAAGCTCCTAGGTGGCTTGACTTTTCCGACACATTCAACAATTATCATCATATTTGAACCAATTTGCACAAAACATTGAGAAAATAATACCTATATTTAAGCCTTCCTCATCAATTACTATATCTTATGGTGAAAATCGCATGAAAATCCATTCTGTAGTTTTTGAGTTTATCGCGAACAGACATATAGACGCGAACGGGGGACTTAATTGTTTTATGATATGTAGTGATTAAAAAGAGATGCTAGCTACTCCTGGAAATATGCGTACGATGAACTGCAATAAAAATGTCTGGTTTTCAACATATCATAATATTCAATGTACATACTTTTGGCATACCAAACCAAAATAACAAAAAACCTCAATCTAATAAACTGGGATTCATTGCCAAAACGTGCGGTGGCGTTAACCGGCGGTCAGATAATATCTAACCGTCGGTTAAGTAGTTAACCGAGCTGAGTGGGCCACGTTCATCAGATTGGGCACGCGAAACCTCTCAGTCATGTCTCACGTCACGCTGCAGATGGCGTGTTCGTGGATTGTGGAACTACAATTACTTGCATGTTTAGAAAAAAAATCATGTACACGGGTAGGTCAACGACTATGGCCCAAAGCAAGGTAGAAGACATCACGACATGACAATGACGTCTAAGTAAAACACAAATAGATACCTATTATGTCTGTTCTTTAAAAATATACTTGTTGAACTTTTTCTTTAATTTCTGAGTGTCAAACGGTTGACCACTATCTCGCCTGGTGATAAGCGATGATGTGGTCCAAGATGGTGAATATGCTAGGCTTAGAATACTCTGAATCTCAAGGGCTGTGTGCTGCCGAAACACCGTAAGGTTATAGTGGCAGATTTTCTCCTTGATGGTGGCAAGTCAGGCGGAACATCGATATAATATGCTATAAACACCGATGGTTGTGAGTTGAAGTCCTAACGTATGAGCTCAACCATTCATTTCTTGGTTGATAGGTAGTGTGCCTACCAGCACATACTTTGGCTCTAAAGTAATTTGCCTCCAAAATGGCGTGTCCCATTATTTAACAATCCACTTAATGAACGTGCGGCTTTTCCGCCTTTCAAAGTCAGTGAACTAAATCGTCACCAGGTAACTGGCATTACTTTAAATAGGATATAACGTATTATCAATCATCATCAGCCATCTTCGACTAATTGTGGATATTTTATTTTCAGGGATTAAAAAAAATCTTGGCGGTATGACAAAATATTTTTACCGACATCAAAAAGTCGGAGGTTCCCAGCTCGGCTGAATTTTCAAAGGATCGGTAAATTATATTAAGCCTTAAGTTTTTATTATAGTTTTAGGACATATTTGTATATATATATATATATGATTTTCTAAAATTCACCCCTTGAGAGGGTGAAATGGGGTTTCAAAGTTTGTATGGAGAAACAAGATTAGATAGTATTTTCTATTCGAAACTTCTCACAAGTGCTTCAGTATAAAAATAAGTCAATACGTGTTTCAGGATTTTTTGAAATTTCACCCCTAAGAGGGTGAAATGGGGTACTAAAGCCTGAAAATCAATATTATTTCGGATTGTGCTGAAATTTGGCATGCATGGCATGTTATTACGACGTAAGTTCCCTCAGAGAAATTATATTCTAAAATTTTAAGGGGATTAAACGGGGGTTCAAAGTTTGTAGGGAGAAACAAGATGAGATAGTCTGTTCGAAACTTTACATAGGTACTTCTGTAAATAAATAAGTGAGTACGTGTTGCAGGATTTTTCAAAATGGGTTAGGTAACAAAGACTGAAAATTTGGGTTTTTTCGGTTTTATAAATATGAATCCAGATTTTCTTTAGTCACGCAATAACATGAAAACGGGTGAACCGACTTGGCTAATTCTTATTAGGTGTCTTTTCAACCCAAAAAGAAGGAGGTTATCAATTCGTTTTTTTTTTCTTTTTTTTTGTGTGTATGTTACGCGATTTCTCCGTCAATTGTGAACCGATTTGAATGATTCTTTTTTTAATCGGTAGGAAACGTTTGCGGAATGGTCCCATTTTAATTTCATTGAGATCGGATCAGTATCTCTAGAGATATGACGATAAACGTCTCAAACTTGCTACTGAAATTGCTCGCGGGGCATAGAAGTCGGTTGTTTTAGTTTTTCTCCTTCTTCTTCTTTCTTCTTCTTAATTATATAATAGAAAGGTTTTTACAAAAGAAAAGTTTTTAGTAAATAAAGGAGTTTTTAACGCGGGCGAAGCCGCGGGGCACTTCTAGTTATCAATATAATAATTATGTAATACGTCGCTATACACATTATATCTAGAATAAATAGAAAAAAGAAGATAATAAAAACTTAAAGCAGACAGACTTGTCTGTAAGAGACAAGGTTTTATATAGAAAAATCTGTCTTAAAACTAACTAAAACATAAACATCTCTAAGTCTGTCTTAAGACTGTCATGACTATGGTCTGCGCTCAGTCCTAAAAGATAAGTAGTTAACGCTGTAACCGTAATAACTATGGTCAAATTTAGCAATAATTTTTTTATTGCTATAGTGGCACTGTTTATTACCATAAAATAGTCCTACCTAAAGTTTTAATAATTATATTAAAAAAATATTGGAAATAAACTGCAATGTACACAAATCTAGTTAACGTAGACACAAAACGATAAAAAAATAACGGCCAGAAAGGAATCATAATATTTGCAAAAGAAAAAACACCAATAAAGACGTAAAAGATCAAGTGATATTCCTTGTTTGGATATGCCTATTTATATTTAGCTTAATTTACCTGATTCAGAGACGCTCTCTCACTTTACATAATATTAGCATAAATTGGTAAAATTGAGCAAACATAACTAAAACGACTCGTGTAATGCTAGATTGTATGATCTTAAAATATTAGACACGATATTACTTCCTGCTATATCATTACCATTGTGTATCATAACAATTTTGGAGGACAATTATTCTTATAATCTGTCATTGTCATACTAGATTACGTAGTTTTTACTTCAATTTGTGCCAAAAAATAATTTGCAATACACGATTTACCCAATATTCCCACTGTCAAGTGTAATCTACACTCATTAGGTTTAGCGTCAGTAAACCTTGAATTTTTGGTATCACAGGTAGTAGGAGTTATTATCGATGTTCCGCCTGACTTAAAAGCCTGCCCAAAGAGTAGCTGATCATCAAGGAGAAAATTTGCCGCCATAACCTTAAGGTATTCCGGCAACACAGAGTCCTTGAGAGTCAGAGTATCTATGCCTAGCGTGTTCACCGTCATCGACTACATTTACCGTCGTTAGTCGTCAAACAATATTCTATCTGTATTTTTGTAGTAGAATAAAAATTGTAAAGGAATGAATACCTAAACATCGGTATCAATAAAAGTAAAAAGGATTCAATGTTCCATTTGTTATACAAAACATATTATAGATAAGATAGTTTAATAATTAAGATAGTTTAAAAACTAAAACAACCGACTTCCATGCCCCGCGAGTCAATTTAGCAAGTTTGAGATGTTTGTCGTCATCATTTATCTAGATGAACTTACAATGGGTCACCTCGGATATGTACCCTACGGATTAAAAAAATCCTGTAGATACGTGACAATGTGAACAGAAATCATTCGCCTACACTCCAAAGAATAATAAACGGCGTAATCGCTTAACATACATACATAAAAAATAAAAAAAACAACACACAGACGAATTGAGAACCTCCTCCTTTTTGGAAGTCGGTTTAAAACAGATTCATCATCATTCACATTATCATCACAACGAAACAACGAATAGGGATACAAGTAAAACAATCTTTAGTTCAACTGTAATAAGTTAATGACAGTACAATACAATACGACGTGTAAATCGTGCTCAGAACTACGTCTCACTATGATTGATTCTATGGCATGAACATAAACATTGGTCAAGTGTGTATGCCGTATCCATAAAGGTAAGGTCGCACTGCACGTGCCTGAACACAATGTTCAGAATGGGAGCACGACCTCAAATATGTAAGCTAGGGAGCATGAAGCCGAGCCAACGCCATGCTGATGTGATTTAGCTTTATGTCAGCCGTAATAAAATGGTGAATTAGCTTCCAGTCTACTACTTTCAGTAGTGGTAGGACTTCTGCTTGCTGTTGTTTCTCTGCGGGATCGAATCCGCAACGAAGTAATTCGCCAGAGAATTTAAGCGTTCGATATAGCTCAGCGTATTAGCAAATTGAAGTGGGCTGGTCATATCTGCCGACGGACCGATAACCGTTGGGGCAGACTGGTCCTAGAGTGGAGATCGCGTATCGGAAAACGTAGCGTGGAACGTCCTGTGCCCAGGTGGAGCGTCGACATTCGCAAAGCGGTGGGCAGTGACTGGAAACAAAGAGCCGAAGATCGGGCTCAGTGGCGTGTCTTGGGGGAGGCCTACGTCCAGCAGTGGACTGATACCGGCTGACAATGATGATGATGATGAGACTCACCCTCTAATTGTCACAAGGGTAACAGGCGCAGTGCTGTAATGGGCAACATTCTGTCAATCCTGAGTTTTGTCCTGCCTGAGTGCTAGTTTCTGTGATTGGCAGATGTCATCGTTTACCATTAGGCCAGATTCTTGCTTGTTCTGTCACTTCACTACATATTATAAAACAAAGTTCCCCGCCGCGTCTGTCTGTACTTCGCACGATAAACTCAGAAATACTGAACGGATTTTCATGCGCTTTTCACCAATAAGCAGAGTGCTTCATGAGGAAGGTTTAAGTGTATAATTAAGCTTATTTATATTTATATTTATATTTATATTTATATTTATATTTATATTTATATTTATATTTATATTTATATTTATATTTATATTTATATTTATATTTATATTTATATTTATATTTATATTTATATTTATATTTATATTTATATTTATATTTATATTTATATTTATATTTATATTTATATTTATATTTATATTTATATTTATATTTATATTTATATTTATATTTATATTTATATTTATATTTATATTTATATTTATATTTATATTTATATTTATATTTATATTTATATTTATATTTATATTTATATTTATATTTATATTTATATTTATATTTATATTTATATTTATATTTATATTTATATTTATATTTATATTTATATTTATATTTATATTTATATTTATATTTATATTTATATTTATATTTATATTTATATTTATATTTATATTTATATTTATATTTATATTTATATTTATATTTATATTTATATTTATATTTATATTTATATTTATATTTATATTTATATTTATATTTATATTTATATTTATATTTATATTTATATTTATATTTATATTTATATTTATATTTATATTTATATTTATATTTATATTTATATTTATATTTATATTTATATTTATATTTATATTTATATTTATATTTATATTTATATTTATATTTATATTTATATTTATATTTATATTTATATTTATATTTATATTTATATTTATATTTATATTTATATTTATATTTATATTTATATTTATATTTATATTTATATTTATATTTATATTTATATTTATATTTATATTTATATTTATATTTATATTTATATTTATATTTATATTTATATTTATATTTATATTTATATTTATATTTATATTTATATTTATATTTATATTTATATTTATATTTATATTTATATTTATATTTATATTTATATTTATATTTATATTTATATTTATATTTATATTTATATTTATATTTATATTTATATTTATATTTATATTTATATTTATATTTATATTTATATTTATATTTATATTTATATTTATATTTATATTTATATTTATATTTATATTTATATTTATATTTATATTTATATTTATATTTATATTTATATTTATATTTATATTTATATTTATATATTAATTATCGTTAAGCTTTTGTACAAATTGTTTGAAATATGACGATGATATTTGAAGATGTAAATTCATTTACTCAACACAACAAACTGATGCAAAAAATTTAGGCATATAGGTATACTCTATCAGTGCGAAGCCGGGGCAGGTCGCAAGTAATATCATAAATAAAAGAAATTCGGACCAGCGCCATGCTAATGCTCAGTCCACGCTACATTAAAACGTTAATGTAGGTTCTGTGGCTCATTTCCATTAGAGCATAGATAAATTAAGACTACGAACGCTGTCAGTATCGGCCAGCGAGATACGAGTGGCTTGCTATATAAGAGTAGCAGCTCGCTAGTTTACAGATATAGGAGCAGGTAAACACGGCATATGAGGACTCGACAGCCATGTATTTAGGCCGCCATTGTCACCGCGATGGGACGACCGAGTTAGAACGATCGATTGTGCGGCTTTATGGTTAGCTGACTGATTGTTGTCGGTGGACAATGAACTGCATTACGGGTATACGAATCTTCATGAGCTTCATTTACATAGTCAAAATGTCGTGGAAAATTTGTTTGATAGGTTGCATGTAAAACGTATTATAAATACAGCGGTGCCTGCAAATCTGTCTTGTTTTCAAGGTTTGCTTTTAAGCGTCTTGATTTTTCTAGAATTTGATATTACTGTACCGTTTGTTTTATTATTTGATAAATTTTATAACATTTATAGATATAAGTACATGTTATGGGTTAGTATGTGTAGGCACATTGGATTATGAAACAGAACAAATAGAAGTGTGTAAATTCCACAAGCTGAGAGTGTGAGGCCCAGCATTAGGCAAGCTACGTACAAAGTACATATGGTATGTATTTATGTATGTATGTATACTATGTAAAGTGTACTCAGCTGTATGTGGCCGAGTTTGTTGTGACACACACTTGCGTGTGTTTGAGTTTTATTTTACACGGATTTTCATTTAAATATCTATGTTATTGTTGCAAAAATTTCTTAGTAATTATTTGTATATATATGGGTCAAAATAAAAATGTTAAATGTGAAATTAAGTTGTAACTACACACAGCAACTACTACTTAATTTTTATTTATTTTTTATGGTAAAAGGTAACAGGACAAGCACGACGTTCGCCTGATGGTAAGCGATGACGTCTACCAATTAAAGATATAGCGGCATGCAAAACTCTGAACTGCCAGAATTTTGCATGTCACTCACTGCACTGCGCCTGTTACCTTGAGACATAAAGATGTTGAGTCTCACATGCCCTGTAATCACTGGACACATTGCCATTTTAACCGAAAAACATTCCTATTTCAAGGCTGAAAATTAATTAACAAAGTGGTGGTACCGCCCAGGCGGACTATTAGAAGTCTTACCACTACAAGCAGAAGTCCTACCACTACAAACAGAAGTCCTACTACTACAAAACTTAATAAAATAAAATACTTTGCTTTAACTTTTACTCTACACTATACGATTTACCAAAACGTCGAGTAGCAAATATTTATTTGGTTGGTTATATTATATCGATGTTCCGCCTGACTTGTTACCAAAAAGTACCTAGCTTACTGCGATCAAGAAGAAAATCTGCCGCTATAACCTTACGGTGTTCCGGCAGCGCGCAGCCCTTGAGAGTCACGAGTATTCTAGGCCTAGCGTGTTTACATCTTCAACTACAATTTTATCATCGCTTACTCAAGAGAGATAGTGGTCAAACGCTAGCCTATATAAGTAAGATAGTTTAAAAACTAATACAACCGACTTCCATGCCCGCGAGTCAGTTTCAGTAGCAAGTTTGAGAAGTTTATCGTCATATCTCTGGAGAAACTTATCAGATCTCAATGAAATTAAAATGGGACTACCTAGGAAACGTACCCTACCGATAAAAAAAAATCATTCAAATCGGTTCACAATTGACGGAGTAATCGCGTAACATATACACAAAAAAAAAGAAAAAATAACATACAGTCGAATTGGGAACCTCCTTCTCTTTGAAAGTCGGTTGAAAGTAAGTTTGATTTTTTTTAAATATGGCTTAACGTAAGTTTTAAATATGGCTTAACGTCAGTTTTCAAAATCTTTCTTAACTATAGGAGACAGATAAAGGCACGGTGTGCAAATAACTACAGGACTTGCACAGGTGCGGCTACGCACCGCATGACAACTTCAACACGGAACTTGGCACCTCACTGTTTACCTCACATTAGCACCGATGTTAAACCAGCTGCCAGGAACACTTTAATAGATAGATACATAGATAAATACATGGATAGATAGAATTACGCTTTATTGTACTTAAAACTTAGAAGGGTTACAATAGTGATTACATATTATAGTACAATCGGCGGCCTTATCGCTAACTAGCGATATCTAAGGGTCATGAAAAAAAAGAGTTCGAATGTTTTTGTCGTTATTTGATGATTTGGCTTGGTAGGTAATTTATTAAGTAGCTTACGTAGTAGAAGGCCACTTCTTGTCAAACTTATAAGCAAGGTACGTTTTTTGGTACTCTTCACTAGCTGTCCTAACGGCTTGTTGGCGTATAAGATAGATTCCTTCTTGCCTTCGAACAGGGAGGTGGCCGGTTCAGCCGGTTCTTAGCGTGTTATAATAGATTTTGCTATGTGAATGCATGTTGTTGTTGCTTGTTCGTTCATCGGCGATAGGAGCATGATACTGATGTTCCGCCCGACTTGCTACCAACAAGTAGCCTACCATATAACCTTACGGTGTTTTGTCAGCACCCGGCCCTTGAGAATCAGTCCATTCTAGGCCAAGCTTGTTCACCATCTTAGACCACATCATCGCATACCACCATATGATATGAATACGTGCGATATTGGTAAAACGCTAGCCTATCAGATAAATAAAAAAAAACTGTCAGCAGTCTCATATTTTGGCATGTCTCTTATTAGTATTAATTAACCCTTTTAAATATTTGGGAAAACACAAGACAACAAAGACAAGTTTTTTTTCGGAACATCAACGACTTACCTTTTAAGTCGCATTGAAAAAAAGTAGTTTTCTGACTGATCCTCAGTAACAATTGGATATTTTGATGTTGTCAACATCCTGGTTAAGTAGAGGTATTTTTTACAAGCTCCTGTTCTGTGTATATGGTATTTATATACTTTAATATTGCTTACAAAACGAAAAAAACCCGACATCAAATACCGTGTTAGTCATTTTCAGTAATAGGTTTGAGGTGTTTATCTTCATGTCTCTGGAGATATGGGAACGGGACCACCATGGAAATGTACCAATTAAAAAAAAATCATTCGAATTGTTCACAATGACGGAGTAATCGCGTAACATACCTACTTAAAAAACATTAAGACGAATTGAGAACCTCCTCTTTTTTGGAAGTCATTTGAACATTAAGAATTATATTTAAAATAAGCCTGGCACTAGCTAATAACAGATTATATTATTACTATTTAATATAATAAATATAACATAACCTACATTGTCTTCATTAGTAAAAAAAATCAACTGTCTGAACTGCCTGAGACGTCGTTTATCATATTTATGACCCAGGAAATCAGAATGGTCCAAATCTCGTATATTTGTAAGTCAAGGCTAAAACTGCAAACTACACCTAAACATAGCAGTAAATATTCACACCTAATTTGACCTTTAATGGAATTCAAGTTTTTGTATAATATACAGAATCTTATCCTTCCAACTTGGTTAGCTAATTTAGGTGTTTGTATCATGAATTCTTAAAATAAAGAATAGACCAGAAGACGTCATCTCATTTAAAAGTGAAGCCACTAAAATAGTTTAGTTTCACGCGCTTATGTTAGTCTGTGAACGTCATTGCGTAGATAACGCGTTTTATAAATGTATAATCGTCACACATAGTATAAAACAAAGTTGCTTCCCGCTGTCTGTCCCTATGTATGCTTACATCTTTAAAACTTTGCAACGGATTTTGATACGATTCTTTTAATAGATAGAGTGGTTCAACAGGAAGGTTTGTATGCATATTATGCATATATTATATACATGCATAATATAGTAGAGAAACACTGATAATTTTAGAGGTTTCTAATATGATGTCGTAAAAAAAATTTTTTGCGCTTTCATTGCAAACGAGGCTGAACCCTACGAGATAGACCAAAATAATGTACTAAAGTAAACCTTAAAAAAGTCTACAAAAAAGTTCACGATGGTATACGCTCTTACGGATAAATTACAATAACATTTTTTTATCCTTTACTTTTTAAGAGACATAATGGCTTATTTACGAAGCGATTTTAAGTAATACAGCATTAGTTCTTATCCAATTAAGTACCTTAAATACATTGTGCATTTAATGTAGATCAATATGGCCCTTTACAGCATATAATTTAAATGTATATTTTAGAGGATATTACAGATTTAAAATGCAGGGACGTAGCGGTTGCGTTGCGGCGATATTACCAATTACAGCGTTGCACCCGTGCGAAGCCGGGGCGGGTCGCTAGTACTGTGTATTTTAAGCCATTTTGTGCCGTTTCTACCTGTAAAAATGCTAGCTAGCAACATAACACGAGAGGATATATTAGAAGGGAGGCGCGCGCGGATTTTGGGACACAAAGCGTCGCTTGAAATTACGATTGGGCGCGGTATCTGTTTTATGGTGGTAAAACAGGACCCTATTACTAAGACTCCGCTGTCCGTCTGTCTGTCTGTCTGTCTGTCTGTCTGTCTGTCCGTCTGTCACCAGGCTATAGCTCATTAACCGTGATAGTTAGACAATTGAAATTTTCACAGATGGTGTATTTCTGTTGCCGCTAGAACAACAAATACTAAAAACAAAATAAAGTTAAAAATTAAAGGGGGTTCCCATACAAAAAACGTGTTTTTAAACGCCATCTATATAATTATTTCGGCAAAATGACATAGATGGCGCTAGTAAACGAGCCCCATCTTTCTAGATCGCGACCAAACCAAATATTCTTGGTAATATCAATTAATCAAATATATGAGGTTGAAACTCTGTTATGTTTCGTATTGTACGGAACCCTCCCTAAGTGTGCGATAAGAGACGCGATGCTGACGCGCACTTGGCCAGTTTTATTTTTTTTCTGTATTGGTATGAATATTAAATTATTGAGAATCATTAAACTACAGTTATATTCTTTATAGGTCTTATATAATCATAGACTGAGATTACGGTGCTGTGTGACTTATATTAATTAAACTACATGAGTGTTCAATAAATTGTGTAATCCTATTTAATTCCGAAAATTATTCCATTTCGGTGCAAAACTAAGTACTTACACATTCACTCAGTCACTAGTATACCTAGTAGCAAATACAAAATCTCATCGAGACTTTGGCTAACGCCATTTATGTGTTGCCAACTATTGTTTGCAAAACTAGCATGATGACATATATAAAATGCCATCCATTAAACAATGACTAGCAGTTGTTAGTAAAATAATTTTGGTGCAATACATTCTGTCGTTAGAATAGTTTATTGTTGTACCCACTAATCAAAGTATAGGTACAACTTATTGGCTTACGTGAGTAGAACTAGTTCTATTAATATCACTGAAATAATATTATTATTTTATACTGCAATCTGAGCACCAATATTAACAATCTATGTGTGGCTTAATTATAATGAATTTTTAAAGTCAACTAGCTGCGCCCCGCGACTTTGCCCGCGTTTAATCCCAGTTATAAACCTTCCTCTTGAATCACTCTATCTATCGAAAACTGCATCAAAATCAGTTGCGTAGTTTTAAAGATCTAAGCGTACAGACGCGGGAAACAAACTTAGTTTTATACTATGTAAAGATGATACATTTTAAAAATCTGTAACCTAATAATAATGATATTACAATGTGT
The DNA here is from genome assembly GCA_954871355.1 of Cabera pusaria. Taxonomy (NCBI): domain Eukaryota; kingdom Metazoa; phylum Arthropoda; class Insecta; order Lepidoptera; family Geometridae; genus Cabera; species Cabera pusaria. Next base: position 1,102,068 of record OX940886.1, on the reverse strand, counting down.
AAAGTTTCAGTTAAATCGGTAGAGCAGCAGATGGTAAAGAGATACTTAATGAATATATAAGGTGACTTTCGCATTTATGCGAGTCGCACCGGAAAGCTCGTGCGGCACGCCGCGCCGCAGCTTTCCTAGCCACTCCCGGATGAAGACTCAAATTGAGTCGAAACCGGTCGGAGCATAATCCGAAAAATAAATGTGAGTGAAGGTCGTTCAGTACAAAAGTTAATATAAAATTGGTGTGGAATTATCTCTTTGCAACATTGTAGAGTGTAAGTAATTTAATGCAGTATTGTGTTGTGAATCCAGGAGGCTGTATTCTGTTATCTCTGTCACTTACTGCCTGCACCAGCCTGCTTGAACAACTCCGTTACAAAGCATTTATCTTGCATGGCTCATGTTAGAACTCATTCGCACGAGAGTTTAACAAACGCTGGTTAAAAAATGTTTAAAGAAGGAAATGACGCCGCGCGTCGTCGCTATTAAAACGCGAGGATTTTTATCGAGTGTGTTTGATTTCAAGCGTTGGACGGTACGTTTATTTAACTCATGTACAAATGAGGCCTTAGTCTCTATACTCGACAGGTGTAACATTGCATCTAACTGTCCACAAATTATACATTGGACACGGTGTTACTGCATCTTTAATTGTTATCTCAATGGTGTAACGGAAAATGTTGCGTTTATTAGAAGATAATATGGTAAAAGTGTGGAGACATGTGCAATGCATGTAGTTTGTAAACACCCAAATATAAACACCTTCGTAAAAAATTGTTTCTTAACAAAAATGTGTCTCTATAGCAATATCGTAAATGAACAGTTAGTGTCACTCATTAATCATGCTATCATAATGGTATATTTACCTGCTATACTACATCTATACTAATATTATAAAGAGAGAACATTTGTATTTTTGTATGTTTGTATTGATTTGGCTCAAAAACTTCTGAACTGATTTAAAAAATTCTTTCACTAATACAGAGAATGGATTTTCGGAATGAAAATAGGCTATATATTTAGGCTATAGGCTATATATCCCGTTTAAATCAAAGGTACATTCGTGGAGACATAATTTGTAACCTAAGTCGGCAAAAAAACGGTCGATAAAACACGTTTCTTACGAACGCTGCTTAATTGAAAATAGATAGAAGAATATTTTCTATGGAAGAGTTGTACAACTTAATAAGACCTACAAAAAAGTCCGCGACAGCATATGTCTATCTCTCAAGGTTGACCCACAGTAACCATTTAAATCTTAAAATGTTTGTTAAAAAATATTACATAATATCCAAGGCTATTAGATTTTCTTAACGACGAAACTTGCTCGAAAATCATGGCTATTCTATTCGTCTACCAGCCAGGATGAGCAAGGAATTGTGCTCGTCTGAAGCGATACATTTTGTCTCTAATATTGACACGCAATACCACATAATAAATAATAGTACTACGGCAATACTCTGTACACTGTACAGTGTAAGAAGAATTAAACCGAAAGACAGAAGTAGACCGATACATCATTCTTCTCCGATTAAATCTCACTCGCTCCGTAATATCACTGGATATCTGCCCTAAGATAACTTAAGTACCTGGCTATATAACATACACTTTATAATCCTGCAAGCGTGCGTTTAGTAGTAACGTGTGAATATATTGGACACGCGCATACCGCTACTAATGGGCTGTTTGTTTGTTTGTATTCAACACAACGTGTGTGTTTACTGAGACATGGGATTTATGAACTAGCTGCTGTCGCCTGGTTTCATCATTTTTGTTCAATGTCTCATGGATAAAGATGGCTCGAGGAAGATTGATACGTTTTGGTGAGACCAGTTCTCATTAAACGATGTAAAATTTATTACTATTATTTGCGACTTCCAAAATGGAGGAGGTTCTGCATTTGTCTGTATGTTTTTTTTGTATGTATGTGACGCGATTACTCCGTCAATTGTGAACCGATTCGAATGTTTCTTGTTTTAACCGGTAGGTTATAATTACGTGGAGGTCCCATTGTAATTTCATCGAGATCTGATAAGTGTTTTTATAGATATGATGATAAACATCTCAAACTTGCTACTGAAACTGACGAGCGGGGCATGGATGTCGGTTGTTTTAGTTTTTAAACTATCTTAATTATTGATATTCAAAGACTTTCCTATAACAAACTAACCGTTTTCGACATTAACACCAGCCTATCCAGCAGCATTATTAATGTCTCGTAAAAATGTCGAATAATTCATGTTTTTTTTCGGAAGGCTTACCAAAAGTAAATATAATTTATTAAAGAAACCACTTAAGTTTTATAAAGTTTTAGACAGACATTTTATGAATGTAAAAGAACTACACTGGAAATAGCGAAGGTAATTTGTAAGCTCTATGGATCGATAACGGTGATATTTTGAAATTAGTGGTATGTACGGAATGCATAGTGCATAAATATGTCGGTTTTAAGCAAGAAGATGAAGAGATCAAGTTTACGCGTTTATTTTTATGCGTTTTCTTAGATGATTTTCTAATGGATCATATAACTATTATGGTTTGAATACTAACATTTAAAACGTGACTTATACGACGTTGTTATATACAACTCTTTCAGTTCTCTCATATATCTGTACAAAAATCAAGGAAAAAGTATTTTTAATTACTAAGATACGACATCGTCCTTACCTATAAATAGAAATGGGCAGAAATGAATATTACGGCAACAGGTTTTCGTAAAATAATTTTAATACAAGTCTTGAAGCACAGGATAATTATACGGAACCAAATTAATATTCAGACAGTCGATGCCAATTATCGTATCACATCGCTCTGTCTCGTAATTCACAATATGATGTCAGTAGAGTTTTACAAGTTCAAATATTATTATAAGTAAATAATGTCAAACTACTAAATATTATGGATGTGTTATGTAATGTACAACGGCATGTAAACAAAAACCTATAACGTGTGCGGAATACGTTACGTCTTTTGCTGGGTATCAAGGTAATATTAGGCTTTGTTCGTAGTACGCTTAGTTAGCCGCTTATATCCGTAGCTGTAACAAAACTCAGCTTGCTAACGCTAAAGCAAACCTATAGATAACGGTCAATTCGTAGTTTTCTGCATGTTTCTTGCAGAATGCATAATATAGGATGTAATTTATCACATTTTTTTTAAAAATAATAATTTGAAAGCTATAATGGTTTTGCGACGTGTTTCGCTTTATCAGCTATACTGCGTCAACACAAACGTCTAGTAGAGTATAGAGCTATAAGATGTCTGCGATGACAGAAAGTGTACGTAGAGGCTACCAGTTCTGAAATAGTTTGCCATTATTTATGCGCTATATAGGCTTAAAGAATGAGTTAAATTTACAGGACATACAGTAAGCCTTTATGTTTAGATCTTTATGTCTCCGGATAACAGGCGCAGTGTAGTGCCATGCTAAACTCTTGCAATCCAGAACTTTGCATGCCGCTGTATCTGTAATGAACAGAAGTCATCGCTTACCATCAGGCGAGCGTCGTGCTTGTCCTGTTATCTTATATCATAAAAAAAGAATGTATAGTCTTTGAAAGAGGGGAATAGGGCAAACTATACGCCAAATCTGAACGTATCCTTAGTATGATGTTCTAGCTACCAAGTCAGGTAGGAATTATGAAATGTATGGAGATTGTATCACTCATAGAAGGTAATATAGTTTTGGAATTAGACTGTATGTATGTTAATGTTTACTATAAAAATAACTATTAGTAATGGTGTGGTGAATACTGATTGTAGAAGAATCGAAGGACACGATTGTCGGAGTACGTAATTGGTATTGTAATAAAAAAAAAATTGTAATAAAGTTGTAGTTACTGCTTGTAATGAAAATGTTACCCATTTATGATCATTTTAGAATACTTACATTAAATAGTAAATATATCACCGATCTTTCTATGAATGTTTTACTTAGGTACTACGACAATTCAAAATATGTACGAGTGTTTTACAATTACAATAAACTATTTATTGTCTTATATAAATACACTAAAAGTAACAAAATAAAACTGGCCAAGTGCAAGTCGGACTCGCCCTCGTAGGGTTCCGTAACACAGTAGAGTATTCTATAACTATGATTTTTCGCAACAATAACAAAAATAACTTTGTTTTTAATAGTGTTTGTATGGAAAACAAAGTTATACTTGCGGTCGCTATATCTCAACAACTGCTGACTGTATCTCGTTCAAACCAATTTTCGTTGAAAGTTTTTATTGAGATCTACAGAATATATTTTTTCTAGATTTTTCACTCCCTTACTTTAGAAGTTAGAGGGGGGGGGGGGGGACACACATTTTACCACTTTAGACGGGCCTACCTTTTAAATGATTGACTTTGAGAAAATAATACTTTAGAAACCTCAATGTCATTTTTAAAGACCTATTCATAGACCCCACCCCATACGTATAGGTTTGAAGAAAAAATTTTTTTTTTGTTCGAGTTCCATGTATGGGTTGCCCCCCCTTAAACTTTTATATATTTTTTTGTTTGTATAAAAATCGGAAAGCGGTTTACAGAATACATATACCTACGAAGTTTCAATTCTGTAGTCCTAATAGTTTCGAAATAAAATGGCTGCGACATACGGACGGACAGACAGACAGACAGACATGGCGAATCTATAAGGGTTCCGTTTTTTGCCATTCGGCTACGCGGTTGCGTAGCCGAATGGGTCTAGTAGCTGTAGCTGTAGCTGGTAGCTGAACATCTTTATTTTATACATTTTAGGGTTCTAAAATGTATAAAAAAAGATGTTCAGCTACTCATAAGAAACAATGTCAAAGAACTAAAACTACCTAAATTAACCGAAGTAGTAGATAATTCGCAATAGGCTGCTAACCAATAAAACCAGTAGTTTTGTGTAACTCGTCCTCTCTTGTATAATATTATCAAAATTTCTCCATTAAATACCGGCTTTTAGTATAACTCGTAATATCTATGAATAATGTATGTATGTGAGCCGCTGTGCAACGCCATGACATCAGGCCGCTATAACCTATAGTCATCAAGGTCGGACAAACCATCCAACGAAAACATTGTTTTTACTATATTATTAAACAATGATAATGATATGTTTTGAAGAGATTTTGTTTTTGATTTTAGTGTGATGCGCAATAGCATTGAATTGTAATTAGCGTGGTGGGGTATTTGGGAGAGTTATTTGATTTTATGTCGCAAAAAGTTTTGGAAATTATAATTCTCTGCATTTTCATCAGACTTCTAAAAAGGAGGAGGTTCTCAATTCATCTGTAAGTTTTTTTTGTATGTAATTTACGCGATTACTCCGTCAATTGTGAATCAAATCGAAAAAAAAAAAAAAATTGTAAATGATTATTTTATAATTCATACATTTCCAAGGTGATCCCATTGTAATTTCATCGAGATCTGTTAAAATTCTCCAAACCTATGGAGATAAATTCCTCAAACATAGTACTGAAAATGACTAGCGCGGCATTTGAAGTCGGTTTTTTTCGTTTTGTAAACGATTTTAAATTAGGTACCTATATCCTATCAAAAGTCCCGTCCCGACTTTTCCTAATACTTTTCCTAATAGCACTCCACCTATACATCCATCTTCAATTTTACGAGTGATTGAATTGATCCAACATGACTTCTGCGCGTAGTCTGTCGGTCAAGAAGTCAGTGCTTGTGAGATGATAAAACCAAGGATTTACCATATGTGGATCGTGCACAGCAGATATTTTTACAAATTCAATTTAATCCATATGCTCTAAACATAAGGTTGTAATTGCAATGTACATCATAACGGCCCAAACGAAAGGAACCTATATGGGAGTGTGCCCTGGCCTAAAAGAAAGGGACAAACAACTTTCATGGTCGGTCTCTTTCGGGCTGGTAGTGTCTAGTAGTGGTAGTGTCTTTATATGAAACTAGAAGTTCCCCGCGGCTTCGCCCGCGTTAAAGACTTATTTTATTTACGTTAAACTTTTATTTTGTAAAAACCTTTCTATCATAAAAGACATCAAAGAAGTAAAAGCCAAATCGGTTCAAACTTTGAACCCCCGTTTCATCCCCTTAAGGAGTGAATTTTGAAAAATCCTTTCTTAGCGGCTACCTACGTCAAAATAACTATCTGCATGCCAAATTTTAGCGCAATCCGAAACAATATTGATTTCAGACTTTGTTACACCACTTCTTCCTTTTATGGGTAGCATTTCGAAAAGTCTTTAACACGTATTTACTTATTTATTTACTAAAGTACTTGTGCGAATTTTCGAATAGAAAAGACTATCTTATCTTGTTTCTCCATACAAACATTGAACCCCCGTTTCATCCCCTTAAGGAGTGAATTTTGAAAAATCCTTTCTTAGCGGATTCCTACGTCAAAATAACTATCTGCATACCAAATTTCAGCGCAATCCAAAACAATATTGATTTCATACTTTGTTACCCCACTTCACCCTTTTAGGGGTGGTATTTCGAAAAAGCCTGAAACACGTATATTCTTATTTTTGACTGAAGCACTTGTGCGAAGTTTCGAATAGAAAAAACAATCTCATATTGTTTTTCCATACAAACTTTGAACCCCCATTTCATCCCTTAAAGGCGTGAATTTTGGAAAATCCTTTCTTAGTACACCTTTACGTACTAAGACAAATATACCCTCCAAATTTCAAGTCTCTACGACCAGCGGTTTAGGCTGTGCGTTGTCTGTCAGTCAGTCAGTCAGTCAGTATGTCAGGACAAAGATTCTTATAGTATTAGATTACTTTGGATAAAACGTATAATTTAAAGTTTGGTGACAGACCGTGGTCGGATCGATAAATATTATTAGCAGTGGACTTCCCACCTGCATTGTAACGGATGATCTAGTGCGCATAAACAGGAGATGCGCAGCAGATGACATCATGTTTAGATGCGAGGCCGTCCAGAGCTCTCTATTAGCTAGTTATAAGAGTTATATTATAATACACAGGATAATCATGTCTCAATCATATGTTAAGTCTTCTTCAATATTTAGGTATGTTTGTTTAGAGGTTTTTGTGTGTTTTTGTAAAAAAAATGTACGAAGATTAATTGCTTTCAAATGAATACTTACGTTAATGAAAGGTTACTTATTTAAATTAACTTGTCTTTTTTATAATCTGAAGTCATTCCTAATTTGATAGAGCATGGTTTTAATAACCCTAATTATGTCTTATCTCTTGTCCAACTATATTTTAAATTGTCAAGAGACGAAGAACATAATCCTAACATGTTTTCACTATTTAAAATGCATTACATTAACAGCCATCAATGAACAGCCACAAACGAGCAATTGTATTGTGTACTAAGAAAATAATCATTTAGGATCCTAAAAAACGAAATAACCGATTTCACATGCCGCGATAGTAAAAATATCCACTAGCCATAATCATGTCATCGAGGTATCAAATTTGTTTATATTGTTTATCTCCATATCTCCGGAGTCATCTTCAGATCTCAATAACATTTAAATGGGAGCAAACGGGAGGCAAATCTCTTAAACAAAAAAATAATTTTTCAATTCGGTTAGGATTTGACGGAGTTTTTTTTATTCAACTTTTATTTAGGGGCTTTTGGCGAAATATAGCTATGGCAGCCCCGTATTAGCTTACAAAGTAAATAATTATAACCTAACAGGCGAACACTCTCTGAGGTAACACATAAAAAATAAAAAAGTCGAATGTAGTAACTATTACATAATCTGTGCCAGTATTTAGTAGTAAAGGTTTTGAAAAAGATGGTAAACACACTAGGCCTAGAATACTCTGACTCCCGAGGGCTGTGTGCTGCCGGAACACCGTGGCGGATTTTCTCCTTGACGATGGTAAGCTACTTCTCGGTAGCGAGTCAGGCGGAACATCGATATAATATGCTCCTATAAGGTTCAAGGTTTTTTTCTACTAGTAAAGGTTTTTTTTCTGATCGCGATCAGAAAACAATTGAAATGTACTGAGATCGCGCACGCAGGACGCAGGACGCCGCGGTGTGTCAGTACCTTAAGTCGTCAAGATATGCACAAGCGTCGTAATACAAATGTGGGACCGGACCACCTGGGAAAGGTAGCCTTTGAAACAAAAAAATAATTTTCCAAATCGGTTCAGGCATCTTAGAGTAATCGGTGAACATACATAAAATAACCGGCCAAGTGCGTGTCGGGCCACGCGCTGTGTAGGGTTCCGTAGTAGCCCGTTATTCAATGCAAGTCTTTACCCGTTATAAACAAGCAACTTGGTACTTCGCCTTTGTAACTTTAAAGGATTTATTCTAAGGATTTTGTATTTGGTACAAAATTATCCAACACCCAAGTTCAACGACTATTACTGCTAAACTAATAAAGTTATCTTAACCGCTATAGTTTTCCTTTAAAGTTCATGAAATGCACTATTATCACGAATTTTTCCAGATATTTCAATCCAGCAGTTTAGCTTTTAGAAGGGGGGGGGGACGCCCTACTGGAACAAAAATTTGCACTTTAAAGTTCAATATTTCGTAAATGGAGCATTCAATCGAAAAATAGTATTAGCAACAACTAAGTCATTGTAAAAGACCTATACAATGATACCCCACACGATAGGGTAGACGATGAAAAAAAAAATCATCCCCACTTCTCATATAAAGGAAGCTACCCTAAAAAAAATATTTTTCAAAATTTTATTTCAGCACTTTGTCGGTGTCATTTATTTACATACCCCCACAAAATAACAGCTTTCTAGTATTAACGGTCTCTTAGCAAAACTTCGGACAGACAGACAGACGGACATGACGAAACTATAAGGGTTCCTTCTCAGGAATACGGAACCCTAAAAAAGGTTCCTACGAATTGAGAACCTCCTCCTTTCTTGTGAAGTCGGTTAAAAAGTACATCTGAAGTATAAAATAATAACTTTTGATGTAATGTAGTGTCATATGTAATTATCTGATTAGTTGACTGAAGGTCGCCCGCCCTGACCCTTCCTAGCCAATTAACGATTATGAATGACCGAGATCACCTATAAATTATATTATAATCACAAATAGCTGCATACGCGGTAAATTAAATTATAATTACAAAGTAGAATCCTTATTGACTTTGTAGCTATTTATTGACATAGTTATGAGTTGGTGTTTCATGTAAAGATTACTTCCGTAAAGTTAAATCCACGGGTGGTTATAGGAGCATATTATATTGATGTTCCGCCTGACTCGCTACCGAGAAGTAGCTTACCATCGTCAAGGAGAAAATCTGCCACGGTGTTCCGGCAGCACACAGCCCTCGGGAGTCAGAGTATTCTAGGCTTAGTGTGTTTACCATCTTTGACCACATCATCGCTTATCACCAGGCGAGATAGTGGTCAAACGCTAGCCTATATCATTTATTCCAAATGACTTAAGTTATAAGTCAATTTTACAATATAATATAATTTATATGTAAGATATAAAATATTTAAAAATAAACAAATATTTAAGATAGTTTAAAAACTAAGACAACAAGTTTGAGACGTTTATCGTCATATCCCTGGAGATACTTATCAGATCTCGATAAAATTACAATGGAACCACGTCGAAAACGTATCCTACCGCTTTACTAGAGCTTGATCAGACTCTACCCAAACGTGCCTTACATAGCTGAGCGTGACGGCTGAGTCTTTTCAACCGACTTACAAAAAGAAGGAGGTTCTCAATTCGTCTGTATGTTTTTTTTTGTGTATGTTACCGATTACTCCGTCAATTGTGAACCGATTCGAATGATTATTTTTGTAATCGGTAGGGTACGTTTCCAAGGGGGTTCCATTGTAATTTCATCGAGATCTGATAAGTATCTCCAGAGATATAACGATAAACATCTCAAACTTGCTACTGAAATTGACTCGCGGGGCATTGAAGTCTGAATCTTAATTATTCAATACCCACTATACAAATGTGCTATGCGTGCTTAAAGAAGTTTCCACTTTTTTCTATTTTTAACCGACTCCAAAAAAAGGAGGAGGTTTGTCAATTCGACCGTATATGTTTTTTTTTTTGTTCGCGGATATCTTCGTCGTTTATGAACCGATTTTGATTATTCTTTTTTTGTTGGAAAGGAGATTTCCCAAGTGTGGTACAATGCCCAAGTGTGGTACAATGGTAATTTTATCGAGGTCTGGTAAGTATCTCCAGAGATATGGAGATAAACACCTCAAAATTGGTACTGAAAATTAAAAGCGCGGCATTGAAGTCGGTTCTTTTTAGTTTTTTAAACGATCTTATTTATATTATATAGGCTAGTGTTTGACCACCATCTCATCTGTTGGTAAGTGAAGATGCGGTCGAGGATGGTTGCACGCTAAGCCTTGAATGGGAACTGGCTCTCAAGCACAGCTGCCAGAACACATTAGATGTTAGGCGACAGACTTTCCAACTTGAGGGTGGTAGCTGGCCAGACGGACACCAGACATTGTCCCACTAATTGGGGGTTTTGGACGGTGTTTTTCCTTGACCGAAGGGCCACTATTATTAACTGAAGTTAATGTAAAGTTACCTAATAACCCGGCCCTGTAACAAGTTGAGCGGCAGATCACATTTAAGGTACGGACACACCACAGCGCCCTGCGTGCGCGATCTAGGCGGCGATCAAATAGCACAGTAGTATTTGTACAGACTGGTTCACACCAAACGCGATCAGAAAACAATTGAAAAGTACTGAGATCGCGCCCGCAGATCGCAGGACGCCGCGGTGTGGCCGTACCTTTACAGCTACGAAGAGGTTAATAGGCTCAAGGTGTTAAAGAACAACATCACATTTACAGATCGTAAAACCCTTGATTAAAGACAAGTCCAAGCCATGCAATAGTCAGAGAATTTAATTAACCAGAGATACTTAGATGTTTAGAGGTGGAAGGAGCACATTATTATGTCAATCTTGTAGCTTACCAACATCAAGGAGAACATCTTACGGTGTTCGAGCAGCACACAGTCTTTGAGAGTCTAAGTATTCTAGGCCTAGCGTGTTTACCATATTCAACCCCGTATCGCTTAGCGTCTGTTTTATAGGCTAGCTTTTGACCACTAGCTCGCCTGGCGGTAAGCGATAAATGTGTAAGGTTATGGCGGCAGAAGCTACTTTTAGGCAGCAACTCAGGCGGAACATCGATATTTTGTTGCTAAATGCTATTAGCGTTATAAAAACAAAATATCGATGTGTAAAAGGAATTATGTGTACCACCTGTGTAAAAGAAGTTATATAATTTAAGATTGTTTAAAAATTAAAATAACCGATTTCAGATGCCAGGCTAGTACTTTTCAGTGACAAGTTTGTAGTGTTAATTACCATGGGTATCTCTGGAGAAACTCATAAGTTCTCTATGAGTTTACAATGACATCAGAAGAAAAAAAAAGAATTTTGAAAATCGGGCCACAATTGACAGGGAAACACTTGAACATACATTAAAAAAAAACATACAGACGAACTGAGAACTTCTCCTTTTTGAAGTCAGTTAAAAGCATGCAGGTTTCACTTTACCTTTCACAGAGTAGATTAGCATCGCATTAATTAGTTATACTAATGAGTTATTGATAATTGCGCGGAAACGCATGCGGCTTCCGCGCGCATCCGCGACGCCCGCCCCGACTGTGACGTTACTTACAAAATAATATGCTAACTCAACTTTATAACTATATACACTTGTGTAACTTGTAAATAATTTCAGAATTCAGAATTGGACTTTGGAGAGGAGAAGTAATTGATATAACTACAACTTCAACACCAAAATCGGTTCTAGTAGTGTAGCTATGCTGAATTAACCTAATTTGTGATAAAAGTTGTTTTTTTTTGTATGTTAGTATGTAACAGAATCTTTGAACATGATTTTAACCCCCTTCAAAACGTCGGATTAACTCGAAATTTGGCATACTTATTAAGGACCGATGACAATTCAATATTTTAAACATTTTGACCCGTTATCCTTACTTGGATTTTAAAAAAAATCGACTAATAAATGAAAAATAAATAATAGTTAAAAAAAAACTAAAAAATACGCTTTTATAGAAAATCCAACTAAAAAATAGAAAATAAATTTTAATAAATTTGAATTAAAAATAATGTAAGAAAGAATGATTTTATTGTAAAAAAAGCGTGGGGTGCTTTTTAGGATATTATCAAAATAACCCTTCTAGTCATATCTGTTCATAAAATATTTGGAACTATTGGTACCATGCACCCCACGCTTTTTTTACAATAAAATCATTTTTTCTTACACTATTTTTAATTCAAATTTATTAAAATGTATTTTCTATTTTTTTGTTGGGTTTTCTATAAAAGCGAATTTTTTTAGTTTTTTTAAACTATTATTTATTAACGAGTAATATTAGATCACCAGTGCTTACAAAAAATTTAGTATATGTCAGTAGGGTAGCAATATGAATATAATGACATCTTGCAAATCAAAATCGTTGCAGCCGGCAGCCACAGTCATTTGTAACCGACTTCACAAAAAAAGGAGGAGGTTCTCAATTCGTCTGTATGTTTTTTTTGTGTAAGTTACGCGATTACTCCGGCAATTTTGAACCGATGATTCTTTTTGTACTCGGTAGGGTACGTTTCCGAGGTGGTCCCATTGTAATTTCATCGATTATAGTTACAAGCGGTTACATACATCCGTCCGTAGATACATTAACTCGAAAATATTATTATTATATTAGGCAGATGGGTATAAATTATATGATAAATTAATTAATTATATACCATTATTAAAAAATTAAAAGATTATATGATATATTATTTTATGATACGGTTTTAATTTTTCAGTCTGTAATACAATAACTAAATAACTCAATAATATTCTAGGAGCTATACCTACGTATCGATGTTCATTCAGTTGTTATTTATTTTTGCTGTAAAAATAGAAGCATATTGAACAGTGATTATCATCTTGTGAGTATCATCAGTGACATTCATCAAATCGTTCAGGCTTCAAAATTTTGACCCAAACAAACACAGGTCAAACTAAATAAAAACCGTTTAAAAAATTCAACGTTTCGTCAAAACTGACTCTTTAATTAATTATTCTTCTTAACATTTATTTTTGTCTAAAATAAAAAACAATATATTAAAAATAAAGAACTAACCGTTGCAGCGTTGATAGTAAAATCTCGGTGGCTTCTTGTAACACAACAACCGTGCAGGTGATGATATGATCGCGATGTGTGGAGGACGATACGACGAATGATCGAGTAACTCGCACGACGCGACGTCAACACAGCGCGAGAAAACAGACAATACACGTGCGTGAGCGCACAACGACGCGACCGGCGTAATCCCTACCACCGGACGCCAGTGGAGGCGGAAAATGACAGCACACGGTTAGTTTTCACGGAGAAAATGATAGCAATGATTGAGAAAACTTGCGGAGGGTTTTCTGAGGGCCTAGTCGTCTTGTTAACATTTAAGTTATTTTTACGTGAAATTATGAATGATTCTTGGCTTTAATTGATTTCTATGTTTGATTGTGTATTCATTCTATGAAAAAATAAAACAATAATTTATGCAATGCACTATATTATATGTATGATTTTTTATTAAGAGCGTTAAATTATTTAGTTAACCAATATACAATAAAATTACTTACAATAATAACTTATTAAAATTTATTTATTTATTTATTTATTTATTTATTTATTTATTTATTTATTTATTTATTTATTTATTTATTTATTCATTTATTTATTTATTTATTCATAGCATACAAAACAGATCACAATTATATAAAATTAGTACAATATTTATGGTTAAGTATTGTTCTTAATTGTATTCCAAGACATGTATGCCTAGTTGCGCTGTATTATAAACGTAAATTAAGCTAGGAATATTATATTTATAGAATTTGAAAAAGATAAATAATGAAGACTGAGTTCTTATGAATACATTAAATATACATATACATATTTGAAACTAAGATAATACAAGAGATATTGTTTTTTGCCATTACTATTGTTATTATTATACAGTAAATTCTTTATTTGCCTCTGAAACTGAAATAAATTGAGGTGAAATATATCTATCTCTCTGTTAGAGACAAGTATTTCATTATATTGTCGACACATTCTAACTACTGGGTTATAAAACGAAGTGTTGTTATTAAATACTTGCAGAGTGAATATATTATAATTACAATTACGAGATCTAAATCTAGTGTTAAAGGTGATGAGAGAAAGTAGAAATGGTGAATCTATTGTAAAATGTATTATTTTATGAAGGATACTGAGATCGTAATAAACACGTCTGTTCTCGAGAGAAACAACCTGAAAATGATCCAATCGCTCCCTGTAGCTGTTCAATGTACGACCCATGCCGTGTCTGTAGCTTAAGATTCTTAGGAATCGCCTCTGGACACTCTCGATTCTGTAGCTATGAATTTTGTAAAAAGGAGACCAGATTGAGGCATTATACTACACTACTAAAATTACTTCGTTATTATTTGTTCTATTATATATGAAGGGATACTCTCCTCACGACAAATATACAACAATTAATTTTTTAATAATTTAAGATCGCGATATAGATACATTTTTAGCGATCGATCGTTTACACAGCGAAAATAATCTATGATCGTACAAAACGAAAAATCCGACTTCACATGCCGCGATAGTCAAACTAGTTATGATCATGTCATCAAGGTATACAAATTTGCGTATATTGTTTATCTCCATATCTCCGGAGATAATTGTCAGATCTCGATAAAATTTGAATGGGACCAAACGGGAGGAATAATATCTCAAACAAAAAAATATTTATTTAAATCGGTTAAGATTTGACGGAGTTATGTTATGATGTAACGAAAAATAAATTGAGAACCTCCTCCTTATTTAAGAAGTCGGTTAAAAAAACCACCTTCAAATGCCGCACTACTCATTCAAAATACATACCATTAATCCATATATCTGATTATGTATTAAAATCTATTCAAGCTGTGCAGCTTGTTAATGACAGTTATTTTCGAGAAGGTGATTTGGCACCTTCACAGACCTGCTACGGATTCCACGGTGGACCAGCCCCCGCTGAATACCAAGTGTCGGTGCTAACGACCTATGATGGATGGACCCGCCAGGAATGTCTGTATTTTTGTTAACATTTCCACCAAACTTGCTTTTGTATGGCCACTGGCCTTAAATGATTACCTGTTGCAGGAGAGGCCATTAATCGTTTACTTCTTATCTAATAGGCAAATCTTTGTGTTTATCTAAAAATGATTTCGGTATTTTTTAACCGACTTCCAAAAAGAAGGAAATTCTCAATTCGTCTGTATAATTTTTGTATGTATGTTACGCGATTACTCCGTCAATTGTGAACCGATTCAAATGATTCTTTTTTTAATCGGTAAGGTATATTTCCGAGGTGGTTTTATTGTAATTTCATCGAGATCTGACAAGTATCTTCAGAGATGATCGGACGATAGACGTCTCAAACTGTGACGTGCGACGTGCTAAAACAACCGACTTCCATGCCCCGCGAGTTAGTTTCAGTAGCAAGTTTGAGACGTTTATCGTCATACCTCTGGAGATACTTATCAGATCCCGATAAAATTACAATGAAGCCACCTCGAAAATGTACCCTATCGATTAAAAAAAGAATCATTCGAATCGGTTCACAATTGACGGAGTAATCGCGTAACATATATACAAAAACAAATTATACAGACGAATTGAGAACCTCCTCCTTTTTGGAAGTCGGTTAACAGTAAACAAGAAACTTATAACTTATCTTAATTATATATTTAGTTTATATTGAAACTGTAGAAACTTTAATCAATAATGTACAAAGAAATAATATGTACCAGCGCCTGCAGTGACTTAAAATGCGTTCGGATTTTCTATTGTGTAACAAAAAAAATATATATTCCGTGCTAGGGTTATTTGCAACATTTTTCAAGTCTTAAAATATATGCCAGTTATCAGCTGCTTAGTAGAAATTGTTTGTAGTTGTAGGACTTTTGCTAGTCTTTCTGGGGCAGTACCGCCAATTTGCTACTTATTCAGCCATGAAATAGGAATATTTTTCGGTTGGAATAGTAAAGTGTACAGTGAAATTACTGGGCATTGTCTTTACGTTTCAAGGTAACAAGCGCAGTGCGGTGACATGTAACATTCTGGCTATCCAGAATGTTGCATGCCGCTGCATCTGTAATAGGTCGACGTCGTCGCTTACTATCAGGCGATCGTCGTGCTTGTCCTGTTACCTTATATAATAAAAAAAAGAAATCGAATTCTAGCCTCATTTAGTAATTATTTAATTTTATTTAATTAAATTCTAATAACCTGTGATAGGATATCACAGAATTTTCCAATCTTTCCTTCAAGTAAACAAAAAACAAAATTTAAGTAAATTCCTAATAACATTCTAATTTCGATGATGACCTCAAACTGATTAAGAGGGAATTATGCAATATTAGATCGTACTTGGGGTCACGATCACTAGATCCGTAACACAATTCATCATGTGCAGGACATCGGTCCTTGTAGTCTGGACAAAGGTCTCTCCCGACCTGCATACTAATGATACGAGAATCATTTTGCGATACGCTTACAATTCCTCGTGAATGTAGATCGTAGATATGAAACAGCTTTTAAGTGTTAAGTGAGAAATTTGAGAGGTTTATTGATGTCATAAAGTTGAAGTGGTCACTTATAATGATCCGAGAATAATAACAGTAATGGGAAGTAACGTGAAGTAGGCTAAACATTCTAGATTAATGTCTTGACTGCTTTTTAAAAATATATTAGAGACTAGCGTTTGACCACTATCTCGCCTGGTGGTAAGTGATAATGTGGTTGAAGATGGTGAACACGCTAGTCCTAGAATGGCTCTCTCAAGGGCTATATGCTGCTGGAACACCGTAAGGTAACGGTGGCAGGCCAAGTCAGGCGTGACATCGATATAATATGCTTCTACCACCTAATGAAAATGAAAGCTTAAAGCGAGAAGTATGCAGTTGACTTTTCAATGAGAGATTTGAAAGTCTTAGTGTCTATTTAGTAAGTTATTTCTGCAATCTACGAAGCAATGGAAAATAAGCAATTCTAGAGCACTCAAATCATGCAACATCGGAATGGTCTCACACAAATATGCAATTCCTCGGCAACTATAAATAAGCTTACATCTAAGATAGTATTTAGACAGCATTATGCCACCTTAATTATCAAGTTTACGAGAATCTCAGCGAGCTGTGAGATCAGATGATATAATGAGAACGAGAGTGAAACTAGACAAAAGGCACATAACAATGCGGTAATACAATAACTGAGCGATGCTGGAATGTCCTGGTTACAAACATGCATGACCCACTGAAACATCAATTAACTCATACAAAAGAATTTTAATTAAAACGTAATTGAGTTTGATACAGTTCTGGTCATTAAAAGAAAGATAGTCAAGTTTTATTACTGGTAACATAGGTATTTAAATGTTGTTTGCGTAGTCAAGGGGATGACCGAAACAAAGCTAGTAATTCTATACACAGTTTTTTTATTTTGTAAAAATAAGATGTATTTCGTTCCATCTATTTGAAAACGGTTGTTGGTTCCTCAATAAGTGTCCGCAAAATAGGTATTTTCTCTACAAGCCATCTGAGCAGGCGGTAAAGCGATGATGCGGTCGAAGATGCTGAAGCTAAGCCTAGAATACTCTGACTCTAAAGGGCTATGTATTGCCGGAACACTGTAAGGTTATGGCGACAGATTTTGTCCTTGATGGTGGTAAGCTACTTTAACTTAAGTGCAAAGTTGCGAAGTTTTTGTCGAAAACTGTATTCATTGGTTTATTACGTTTGTTTACGTTAGTCAGTGTCTTTTACAATACTTAACTCTTGAATTGATATTTTAAAGAGCCTTTTATCTATTTAGTTTTTTTATAGAGGGGGATGTAAAAGCACCACATGGCCTTAAGATTATCTTCTCCCGGCCGACGTACTTTGAATCATTCGGTACGTTCGGGAATCCTTTGAATTGCTCGGGATTCTACTCTAGAACCCTTAGCTCTGCTCTGTATTCATCTGGATCTCAAAATAGCAGCCCCAAAGAAAAATAATATGTTGCGCCCTCGTCATACAATCTACTATTACACTTAATAAGTAAGTACTTTGTTATAGAGTATCTTCAAGATTGCACACGCGGAAGGCTAATAAAGAAGGCCAAAGTAGCTAAAACTGATACAAATCTTTTCTATTTACGCTCCCAGAGTTGTATGCAAACATACGCGGAAGCTGAGGGTACTATTAATAGGTATTTATTTGGGTTTGTTAAAGCGTGGGAACCGTTTGGAACTTTGGCGATGACACTGCTGCATGGGTTTTTGTTGTTAGAGAAGCGCTAATTTAATTACGGTAAAAATCGAAGGTTCAAAGAGGTTGTACCTACAGTGTGCACCTGGGATGCTCATTTTTGAGATTCAAATATTTATAACTAGCAGTGCCCCGCGATTTCACCCGTGTAGACATCGTTCCCGTGGGAATATTGAGATATAAAGTACCCTATGTGTTATTCCAGGGTCTAGGCTATCTACATACCAAATTTCAGCTCAATCTGTTGAGTAGTTTTAGTGTGAAGGAGTAACAAACATACACACAAACTTTCTCCTTTATAATATTATAGTATTATAGTAGGATTGCCAGTAACTTTAATTCATAAACAATACTACGTATGTGGTTCTTCAGCTCTAGGGACTAACCTCGCAAACTTGCTATATGATGCTATGTATATGATGCTTATGCATTACTGATTGTTTGTTTTTTATTTAGATTATATTTTCGCACTTTAGTACCATGTTACGCATTGTACCACCGTCAACTTCTTTTAACAATTCTGTCCATCCAAAGGTTGTCTGGCAGAGATCTCTTCAAGCGATAAGACCGCCCATTGTATTGCCTCTAGTAACTTAAGTAGCTTAATTTCGGTTTGTTTCATTTTAAGTTGGTGTACAATAAAGAATTTTTCTATTCTAATCTATTCTATTCTTGCTATATAATGAGAGAAGAGGCTAGAGGCAAGAGATGACACAACAGCAGAGTGGAAACAAAGAGGTTTATGTTATTTAGTTGATAAGGCTGGTAGTATTTATTACTATTCTTATGACTAATATGAAAATATGAAATAGAAAGAATGTTCTACGTACAAAAAAGAGGGTGCGTAGAAAGCTACGCGTTAGAAGATAAACTTCCAAGTTCATTGAATTTGTACAACTCCACAAGCATATTTAGCTTAGTTGGAGGTTAACAAGACTACTAGTCATGTGCAACCCACGTTGCGAGTAATCTTTACAAAAAAAAAAAAAGAACTCCATCTGTTGAACTTAGCGGGACGAATGCCATACGTCTTCGTAGTTACGCCGTTCTACAATAGAGGGGGTTTATAAATATAAAATATAACATGACATCTACGTCACTTCCGTTGTTTCGGAGCGTGACGCTACGTTACTTCCGTCAAAAATTTGACCCCAGTGCGCATAGAGAAGTATCATTCAAAAATAGAGATGAGAATTGGCATACAATAGAAAAGAACATAGGTACCAAAGACAATGACCTTGCTCTTCTCTGCATGACAGTATAATACCACATACCCAGGCATGAACATAAACGATTCTGACGATACAACTCAATCATAATTCGTTTACACATATAACTCGTTAAAACTTATTAAACAACACTGTACAACTACCTAATGAGACAATAAACTATCAATTAATCTGCGAAGTAACATATTACCCTCAAGTCACACCATAGATCATAGTTCTCTATTCATGACAAGGTCTTCTACAAATGGATAGATAGAAAAATGTGTTTATGGTATATAAAGGACAGTAATGGGCGTTTCTCAACGTTGCAGTGAACTGTACGAATGAGTGATAGGAGACGTGACGCGAACATTACCGATGTACTTATAGAAAGGTTTGTTTAAACTAATTGATTGTTGTTTGAATGTGTCGGCGGTGTTGCAATTGTGCTGACTCCTTAGTTTGATATTTGGCACATTCATTATTTTCGAAATACATCAATTATGTAGCTCTTGCTTTGCAACTTGCAACTGCAGTGACTTATGCTTATGTAATGCGTCATGCAAAACTAAAATACATTCTGCACTTCTTTACATATCAGTTATGATCTACATGCCTATCTTTACATGGATCTTAGATACTGCTTCCAATCCATACATTTCTAACATTATTTTGTATTTTTAGACGCCCTTTGCTTTAATAATTAATAAATATTTATTGTAACATCTCAGAACGATCGCCTATAAAAACCATCTAGGTAGTGTAGTATTAGTTTTTTTATATTTAGGAAAAAATCATCTCTTTCTTTTACAATTTTTGCTAGTTGGCTATCGATGTTTCATATTTCCTATTCGTTTATTCCGAGAACAAGATAAATTGTATTGTAAATTACACGTAAATAAATAATAATATCACACCGACACATAAATTCATTTAAAAAATATCATCAATTAACAATTAAATTATTACACGTCCAATTTAACCGAGATTAAATCAATATGTTTATATTTGACTAGCAGCCCGCCCCGGCTTCGCACGGGTAGAACATATATGCCTACAAAATTTGCATCAGTTTGTTGCATCGAATATAAAATATGAACATATTTAACAACCATCGTCATATTTCATCCAATTTACACAAAACCTTAACGAATTATGCACCTAAACCTTCCTCATAAACACGCTGGCTATTGGTGAAAACCGCAGGATAATCCGTTCAGTAGCTATTGAGATTATTGCGAACAGACAGACAGACGCAGTGATGAACTTTGTTTTATAATACTTACGTATTGATATTGGACGGCCCTTTGGCGTAAAGGATAGTTACCCTGATTCTGACCCGACGGTCGTTGGTTCTAATCCTAGCTATATACCTACCAATGAAACTTTTATGTGCATTCATGAATCATGAGTTTTCGTACAGTGGTAGTGGAATCATTAAATCTACCAAAAAGTAGCTTACCACCAAGGAGTACATCTGCCGCCGTAACCTTACGGCGTTCCCCGACGCAAAATGTAGGGGTAATATACGTTTAACGTGTGTATCTGTGTGTCTGTCTGTAGCATCTTAGCACCTAACCGGATGAACCGATTTTGTTTTTATTATTGATAGTTTTTTTTTGTTTGATAGATGTCTTCATCGAGAGTTTTCTTAGATTTGATTCATGAAAATTCGTTCAATCGTTATAAAATTATGAGCTTTTTTCTAGTTAATTGCGCTATGAAATCAACTTTCATAGGTCTGATCAATTCGAAAATATTCTTCTTCAACGATATTGTAAGAACATGGAAGCATTGACCTGATGCTGGGACATCTCCTGGACTCTACAGAATACTCAAATCCTCACCAACTTACAGCTCAGATTTTAAATGTCGTGTTTAGAGTCATTGGAAAAAGCTATTATACATAGATCAGTCGGGGTGGTTTAAAATATTATATTATATTATTATATATATAGTGAAATATTATTTTATACAATAGATCATATTATTATACTATATTGACTTCAAATTGATTGTGATCGGTGGGGATCTACAGCATAGCTAAGCTTATAATAATATTTTCCTAGTAACTATGACCTAATCTGTGGTTTCACTGCAAATATTTTATTAATTTTGTGCGATGCGTGTTTGTGAAATTCGTGATATCTTCTAGAGTTTTCATTTGAATTATATACTGTAAAGGACAATTTTAATCTATAATATGTGGCCAAGCTAATTAACGTAATTATTTGGATAAGGATTAATACTATATACTTGAAAATAGCCTTGGAAGTTATGTATAATTTTTTAACAAAAATTTTAAGATTAAAATGGTTACTGTGAGTCAACCTTAAGAGATAGACATATGCTGTCGCGGAATTTTTTGTAGGTCTTATTAAGTTGTACAACTCTTGCATAGAAAATATTCTTCTATCTATTTTCAATAAAGCAGCGTTCGTAAGAAACGTTTTTCGACCGTTTATTTGCCGACTTAGGTTGCAAATTAGGTCTCCACGAATGTACCTTTGATTTAAACTGGATAATATATAGCCTATTTTCATTCCGAAAGTCCGTTCTATGTATTAGTGAAAGAATTTTTTAAATCGGTTCAGTAGTTTTTGAGCTTACTCATTACAAACATACAAAAATACAAAAATACAAATGTTCTCTCTTTATAATATTAGTATAGATATCTGCAAGATAATAAATATTAAGGTACGGCCACACCGCAGCGTCCTGCGTGCGCGATCCAGGCGGCAATCAGATAAAATCGTAATATCGTAGTATTGGTGGTACACTGCTTACAGATTTAGCATACACTACCATTATATCGACTGCAGCTTCTGAGTGGCCATTCCCGGTGGTCTTCAAGTCGCGGACGTACTGGTATCTTCTTGGCAAGCGTGCCTATCTAACCTATAATATGTATCTGTAACTAACCTGGCTCGGTTCGACCCGTGCGGGCAACGCGCGGGCGACGTCCGGCGACGCGGAGCGGTCTCGCTCGCGCATCTCTGTCGCTTTGTTGGCGCGAGCCGCTCGGGCTGCCAGTTCCAAGCACCCGCTAGATTTACTCCTACAATAAATAAAATATGTTAGAAATAAATATCTGAGCGAAGTTCTTTGGAAGGTTGATAGTGTCTAATAGTAGATTTTTCGGTTCGATTAACTTTTTTTTTGTGTTTTTTTATGATATAAGGCAACAGAACAAGGACGACGCTCGCCTGATAGTAAGCGATGCCGTCTAACTATTACAGATACAGCGAAATATATCTAGATAGCTAGACTTTTTTATATCACTGCACTGCGCCTGTTACCTTGAGACATAAATATGTTAAGTCTCACATGCCCTGTAATTTTACTGGACACTTTGCACGCTTTTCTATTTCGCGACTGAATTAATTGGCATAGTGGTGGAAAGTTTGTACCGATGTCTACACAAATAGGCAATTTCATACCTTACAGGTCTCTCGATGGTGAGCAATGACAGTGGTTGGTCCGCAGCCGGCGGTAGATACATCACGTGACCACCCCACGACAAGTACGAGTTACCACCACGCCATGGTAGAGGATCCTCCTGAACAAACAGTAACAATATATTGCACATTAAAAACAGTAGGTACCTACGATACAAAATTCTTCATTGTTTATATCCCGATTATAGGTGGGTTATACCACGGTAATATAATATATTATTACCGTGGTTAAGGTACGCACACACCGCGGCGTCCTGCGTCCTGCGTGCGCGATCTCAGTACATTTCAATTGATTTCTGATCGCGAAAACAATTGAAATGTACTGAGGACGCAGGACGCAGGACGCAGGACGCCGCGGTGTGTGCGTTACCTTTATACTTTTGACTGGTATGTATGTATGTTAATTTGGTCCTTCATAACTTCTCATATCCTTATCATAGTTTGACAAATGAGGTATAAATTATTTACACAATATTATTATATTGATGTACCTATATAATTTTTATACACAATCCAAAATTTCATCGTACCGACGGGACTCGACCCCAATTTCATCATATCGATAGTATCACACTGTGGCTTAATCTAGTCAGAGCACCTGGACATGTTATCTGGTGGATGCGGGTTCGAGTCCCGTCGGTACCATGACATTTTGGATTGTGTATAATATTTTTTTATTTTCGTAAAAAAGTTTTTAACATATCCTCGGATCATCAATTTTAGCAAAGCACAGTATATATAGATAACATATTTATTTTATTTATGTATTTATTGGAATGTATAATCGACTATTTGTAATTTTCATATATTTTATGTCTATGTATGTGTATGTGTATGTGTATGTGTATGAGTATGTATATATATACCTATATTATATGTATATTTATATATATTGTATGTATGTATATATTATGTATTACAATTAGTATGTAACTATTGCTAACATAATATTTACTATTATTTCAGAACCTAGCTCAACATTCTGTCTGAATCACTCAAGAGTGATTCCGACTAGCACGCCCTAAAATTTTCCCCACCACTGCTGGATGACTGGTAGAAAATGCTTTTAGCATTAAGTCCTCCTTTTGTACTTATTTTGTGCAATAAAGAATTTACAAACAAACAATTTACAAAAATATTAAGTGTGTAACACTTCCAGAAACATAATATATGAGGTATGGTTGGAAAAATCTCATATCAGAATATAGTTTGTATTTCCCAATCATGGGATTTTGGCGCCGCAAGAATATTGTTACAGAAATGGAACGACTATCTTTTAACATTTCTAATTTACGAAAGGGTTTAGCATAAATACCTTATACAGTTATACTAATCTACAACAACCTGATTAATTCGGAGATTTTTAAAGAAAATTAAATATAAGTACCTTTTCAGAAGCAGGTGCTGACTCCTCTTTGATGACATCTTCATCACTGGCAGCCTTGGGTCTCGTAGCTTGGAACAGCAGCGGGTTGGAGAGGGAGTTGGGGGCAGACTTCGTGAGGAACCAGTTCTGTTCCGGCTCGGGGAGCATTGGTTCGTGTTCTATGTCGAACCTGCATCAATCAAATACATTAAAAAAATATTTAGTTAAAAGAATAAAATAGAATAAATATGATTTATTGTCACTTCACATGTTGAATTAACATAATAATTAAAAAAAATAAACATAATATATAAAAATAAACTAAAGGATCCATTTCAGCTTGCGCTGCGTGCGGAATTAATATCACACGCAGCGCTGATTTTCAAATTTACCCTTAACTCGGGCTAAGATCTTTGCTGAAATTATATAGACAAAATACGAGAGAATTTTCCATATGTATTTTTATTACAGACGAAAACTTGTACGATAATTACAAGATAAGATCAGTACAGTCAACTGTACTCTAACACTGATCTTATCTTGCTCAATTTGAAATACGAGTAACTCTACTTACAGGCTTGAAGATCTGGTAAATCAATAATCATTTATTTCTATCTCACAATAAGAAATTGGAACAGTTTAGACTTATGTTATTGTACATGTAAAAATATAGACACGTAAGTTTGGGCTATGTTTGAATGTAAGATTATAATATTTTGTGAGAGACTGGTCTGCTGTAGGTTTTGTAGAAAAACCTGTAATGCAGGTCACCAGGACCCTTCCCGCTTATTATTACTTAAATTCAAAATCAAAGTAGTCATTGATGGGTAAAACATGTGGAGGAATGATTGATTAGAAAATGTTCAATATATTATTCTACTACTAAGTCTATGCTTTATTAAATGTGATAAGTTCGGTGTTAAAGGATTGGTGAGTAGAATATGATTGCCTAACATAACCTAACTTTTTATTTTTGGCAATATGTTTGGTGAATTCAGTACCAGAACTAATTAAACAGAGGGTAGATGATAAAACTGATCAATCTAATATTGACTATGAGCTGCAACCCGCGGCCTTGCCCGCGTTTAATCCCAGTTACAAACCTTCCCCTTGTCATCTAACTATTTCTCAAAACCGCATTAAAATTCATTACGTAGTTTAAAAGATCTGAGCGTACAGAGGGTGGGAAGCGACATTGTTTTGTACTATGTAAGGATACTAAGACCTTACCTTCTAGATCCGAGCGCTGCTCCCAAAGCCCCGGAGACAGATTTCCTCAGCTTCTGAAGACTGTTGAATCCCTGCTGAAGCTGCTTACCCTGGAAGCAGTCATAGAAACACGACATCGCTTTAAACTAGGCGGAGTTGGTTGTTTTTGTCGACGCTGATGAGGAATAAAGGTGGTCGAAAGAGAAGAGCCTCAGATTGGTTGATAGTATGAACATTTCAAAGTTTTTGTGTCGTAAAACAGTTGCTTTCGGTGACAGAGTGCCGGTGAATATCAATAACAACTTTTGAAAAAAAATAAAAGTAGAGTATTATAATATTATGTCATAACTTGTTTTGTTTTTGCTTTTTTACATCAGATAGGCAAGCGTTTGACCACTATCTCATCTGATGTTAAGTGACGATGCAATAGACGATGTTGCTGGCTCACTTACAAAATAGGTACTTGTCCACTCGCGATTTGAACAGTGGTAACTTTCGGGAAACACAGACATCGGCAAGGAATTCTATTCGTTGACAGACCGTAGCATAGATGATAAAGCAATACATTTCGTGCGGGTAGATGGAACCATGAAGCGATCATGCACATTAGTAAGTCTAGTTGTCAGATAAAAGAAAAGGGATCGCGGCACTAATTCGTGCAATTGGATGGCACACTCTCCGAGATGTATTGCAAGAAAACCGATAAACAAGCGACTTTGCGGCGATGCTCTAGACTTGGAGCCTTTTGCCTACAAGTTTGTCGTCATTTATAAGTTTCTTAGCTTTTCTCTCAATTAAGTTGTTGAGTAGGTCATGCATATATGGTAAGAAGGCATTAAATTAGTGATATATTAAAGAATAAGCAATGAGAAAAGAGGAAAGGTTATAAAGTGAATGATAAGCAGGTTAGAATAAAGTTAGCAGTAGGTACCTTTACTCCTCTTCAGCTAAATTAATACCGGGAGGTTAGGTAAACACATTTTAGTAAGTTAGTAACAGTCACAATATTAATAATAATCCAGGTTAAATCGCGCATTGTCCTAATAAATTATCTTGGTAGAGAATCACGCAAGGATTACTTGTGTTGGAATTCAATTTATTTTCGAGCTTGTTCCCTTTAAGTTTAAGTTTTAGTACAATATTTAAAATTATTTCACTGATTATGATCTGAAACGAATACTCTCAAAGTTATATTCATGGTTAGTTATATAGTGTAAGAAACTTTTTATACAGAAGTTATTTAAAACATTTCATGATAACATAAACTTGAGTCAACGAAGAATAACATAGGACCAAGAAAAACACCTTGCGGAACTCCACTACCAAAGTCCTCTGTATCACTATTGTAACTAGGTTATCCATAAATCTATTAGAAAATCTGTCCCCTAACCTCCCTGAGCATCACCAGTGACTCACCCTGTCCTTTGCATCCCGGGGTAACGAGAGGCTGAAGGGCTGAGAGCCCGGGCTGTAGGTCGCCACGGCTGAGGCATGCGGCGGTGTGGCGGAGCCGGCGCCGTCCGAACTACTGTCGCCTAGATCTTGTTGAGGCGTCCATGTGGTTGGAGGGCCGTCTTGAACCTGTCAATTTTATTTGTTTGTATTATGAAGACAACAGCTCTAAGTTCATCAAATAGTATACATTTTACAAAATTGATTAAGTTTGACCTAATCAAATTTTACAAGTTTTAATCCACTTTCCGGTGTTAAATCGAGCTGAAATGTTTAATACCTACAGTTACGTAAATCGGATATTGTAATTTTATCGTGCCATCGAGTTGGTCTGATAATGTTGGAGGAAGGTGCTCATAGGAACTCCACACACAATAATGAACATCGTGTTTGGGCTATAAGCTTTCTTAAATTATTTATATATATCTTTAGTTTTATTCTGGTTATTAACCTTCCTCTTGAATCCTATTGCTGAAAACTGCAATCTGTTACGTAGTTTAACAGATCTAAGCGTAGATACAGACAGCGGGAGCGACTTAGTTTTATACTACGTAATAACGAAGATAATTTAAAAGAAATTTGTATGTCACTTGCAGATATGACTTCTATAGCACATACATCTTTTACAAATACAAAATAATATATGTATCTATAAAGTTTTTCAAGCTACACTTTTTTCTTCAAGATTGAATAACAGAAAATAATGTTCATTTTAAAGATATTATTAATATGTTACATGATGCCGTGGTGGGGAGTCCAGTCGATGATCACTGTGAGCATGATCACCGCTAATGCCGGAGTCGCCTGACTTGTCAGCTGACTCCTCTGACCGCGGCGAAGACTCGGGTGATATCTGGTGCTCGGCTGATAACTTTGTTTCTACTGCTAGGGGTTGCGTTTCTGAAAAGTTAGAAGATCTATTTATAGGCACAACTAGCTAGGTCTAGTAGCTTAATTAACTTTGAAAATATGCTTTATATTTTATTCCATGCGGCCCGCTAAGTTATTTTTTCGAAAACATATTAAAGCAAATAATTGTAATAAAAATGAAACCACGCTTAGCGGCGACGTTTTTATATATATAACGGTTCTTTTGATTAAAGTTGAAAGATTGATCGTGATGATTAGTTTAATACAAAACTCAGATGTTTGCAATTTTAACTTGGTGTTATTTATTTATCAGATCTTCAGTGTTATTACCTGCAGCAAGATGAGCGTCCAAGCTAGCCAGTTGTCTCCAAGCAGCCGCAGGTGAGAATCTCGGCATAACGGGCTGTTTCTTGGGTAGGGTGGGCCGCAGCCGCAGCGCGATACCCAGTGAGCCTTCCGAGCCCTCTCCCTCGGAACCTTCTGACGATAGTGCTGATTCTGATGACACTGGAATATGGACAAGATGGTAGATATAACAAGAATGAACTTAACAAGACATTTTTTTTAAATACATTATAGGCTAGCGTTTGACCACTATCTCACCTGTTGGTTAGGGATGATGCGGTCGAGAATGGTAGCACGCTAGTCCTAGAATGGGCACTGACTCACAAGGATAGCTTTTTTTTTGTCAAAGAAACTTCGCGTTTATACAATCCCTCAATAATTATGGAAAAATATTTGTAATATACTGGGTCACAGTGTGATGGGTGACCAATCGAATTATAAATATTAGGTTTTTCTTTAACTTTTCTGTCTGTTAACCTCATAGTTAGATCAGACCACAGCATTTCTTGCCATGCTATCTTTAAAGCGTCAGCCGCTATTATTGTTTGTCGGTATACAGAGCGCAGTCGCCCGGTGAAGCAAAAACTGGTTCTCATAATCTTCTCAAATTGAAACAATAACAAAAATATAATTGTCACTCGACTAATCCAATTTAATCTATTTTGTTATGAACAACAATACTTTGGTTTTCATATGAGTAGCAGTGACCATACATTCATATAAGAAGTTAATCAAGACAAATAAGTAATCATTTATTATTTTTAAGTACGTTAATATATAAATAATAACAGATTACTGATTTGTATAACCGTCGTGTAACCATGTTCCGTTTATTAATTAATACTTAACCTTAAAATTGAGCGTGAGATTTTATAATAAAACTATTTGGTAGGTATATTCGCGCAGAATGAAATATGGTATTTCAATCAATAGGTTACTTACAATTTTTGATCCTACAGTCTTCCTGCAACTTAGCGTTGAATTTCTCAAACTCGGCGTCTTCGTCGTGGTAGCCTAGCAGTTTCTGTTCAATGATGCGGAAGTCCCTAATCTCTTCGATGATGGGGCTGCCCAGTCCGGGGAACTCTTTGGAATGTTCTCGGGGTTCCGTCTGTTTGCTCTCTATCATGCCGAAATAGAACTGCTTCGACGGCGGGGCTTGTCTGTGAAAAGATACATTTTTGTTACATAGAGAAATCATTCCTTACTTCAAAGGATTATTCTTTTAATAAAACGCAAAGGTGACTTACTGGTCTTGGATAACTTTGTTGACTGCAGTTTCTTTTTTCCTCGTCGGAGAATGCTCAGGCGTAGATTCTTTGCCTGACGCTTGTCCTCTATCAGGCATCGACTTGCCACTTTCTTTGCTGTTAAATTTATATTTGCTCGCAGCTATTTTCCCGTTTACATTACTCGTCGTGCTTATCTTGGACTTGACATCGTTATTTCGGCTCACGGGTCGTCTGCTGTTTACCACCTCCTGTTTGTTTGTTAGACCCTTGCCCTTGTTTGTTAGACTAGACTCTTTGACTTTATTCTGGACTTTCGTTGGGTTTGGTTTCTGCACACTTGTTTTATTATTTTGACTAGTTTTGTTTTCACTAACATTATTTTTATTGCCTAATTCACTTCTTATTCTATTCGTGGCTTTCTTTAGTTCAGCTTGAAATTCATCTTTTTCTTCATTATTTTTCTGTAATAGTGAAGGAAGAGATTTTCTCAGTGGTTTGCTGGTGTCGGTGAGCGGACTGAACTTGTTCGTCTTCAGTTGTTCACCGACAGCTCTCATTTTGCTCTCGCGTATTGCTGCTCTGGAAGACTCGCTATCTCTCTCACTCGCGATCAGACTGTCATCAAAAGTCTTCTCTCTCCTCAGAGTGGGTAGTTCAGTGTTATCTTTTCTGAATCTTTCTGAATGCCTGAAGTTTCTATTAAGTAAGGGTGTTTTCCACGCTTCACTTTGTTCATTTGTCTTGGATGTTTTCGCTCTACATCCACTGACTCTATCGGTTCTAGTCTTTCTGTAATCTTGTCTGTTTTGCAGTAATCTTTCTTCTCTCTTCAATGACGCCGTACTTTGGACCATGTCAGTGTTGTCAGGATACTTGAAATGTTGCTCTTTATCTTTGTACGGTGATCTGTATCGCCTCTCGAACGACTGGTTGTCGTGAAAATCAAGTGATTTATATTCAGTGTAATTCGTTCTGTAAGATATTTTGTTGTCCTGGCCGTTTAGTTTTTTGGTTTCATTTCTCGTTTTGAATAATCTCAGTTTTCTTTGAGCTTCTGGTCTCGGGTTCCCTTCACTGGAATCTGGCGATGAGCCATCAAATTGCTGTAATAAGAAATATAAATCTCGTAATAATTTAATTAACTAAATAATATTAAATTAAGAAGCTTATATTTAATTATTCACTTACGTCATTATTAGGCGGTGGGGGTGCTCGATACTTCTTTCGAAAGTGTTTATTATTTATTCTCGACTTTTGTTCCTCTTCTATTCTCATATCGGGTTCAGATCCAAATTTCTTATTCAAACCCGAACTACCTGCAAAATATTATTTTTAGTTAATATAAAACCATTTATGATATAGAACACAGATATAGGATAGATAGATAGATAAACTGTATTGAATACCTTACAAATCACAATTAAAAAAAGAGTTTACAAAGAAACAATGTGGTATACGGGTTTTAGCGATCTGTTGCAGACAACGTGGCTACATTTAATTTTTTATTCGTCTCATTAAGGTTCAAATCTATGCCTTACATTATGATTAGGCTAAGAGAAGTTATATCTGCTACGCTGTAATTTTTTTCAATGTTACAATTCATGTCTTAAATTAAATAATCCACACTATCCATCAATATATGGGCACTATTGCATTGCCTAGTTTGGTAGATAGGGTAACAATTTTAATGAAAATGTATTTTAAATGGAATACTTAAACAATTTTTAATTGCATATATTATAACATATATTGTCTAACGAAAATATGGCAAATATTGTACTTTGGTATGTAGATAACAGCGTCGTTATAATGTATCTAGCCGCACAAAAATCCAGCCTCATAGAGAAGCGCTCGTCCAACGTTTGATCTCCTACATTTATAGATATACCTATAACGACAATTACTAACCGCCTTGATATTCTCGGCATCTCATTAAGCATCAACTCTTTATTTTACTTTTATCATCATCATCATCATAATCAGCCGGTATTAGTCCACTGCTGGACATAGGCATCTCCCAAGTCATGCCACTGAGCCCGATCTTCGGCTCTTTGTTTCCAGTCACTGCCCACCGCTTTACGAATGTCGTCGCTCCACCTGGTAACAGGGCGTCCTACGCTACGTTTACCGATTCGCGGTATCCACTCTAGAACCAGTCTACCCCAACGGTTATCGGTCCTACGGCAGATATGACCAGCCCACTGCCACTTCAGCTTGCTAATCCGATGAGCTATGTCGATCACTTTAGTTCTCTGGCGAATTACTTCGTTCCGGATTCGATCCCGCAGAGAAACACCGACCATAGCTCTTTCCATAGCTCGCTGAGCGACTTTAAATTGGTGGACCAGTCGAACCGTGAGAGTCCACGTCTCGGCTCCGTATGTCAAGACGGGTAGGACGCACTGATTAAAGACTTTTGTCTTTAGGCACTGTGGTGTATGTGACGAGAAGACTCGACGGAGTTTTCCAAATGCTGCCCAGCCCAGCTGAATTCTTCTCTGGATTTCCTTTTCGAAGTTATGTTTGCCTAGTTGGAGCGTCTGCCCTAGGTAAACATACTTAGTGACAACTTCGAGTGGGATTCCATCTACGGCAATCGGTTCCGGAACAACGTGCTCGTTGTACATGACTTTGGTTTTATCCAAATTCATCCGGAGACCGATGCGACGAGAAGAATCAGCTAGGCCATTCAACATCCTCTGTAAGTCCTGCAGCGTCTCTGCCATAATGACGATGTCATCTGCGAATCGTAAGTGAGAGATGTACCTGCCGTTGATGTTGATGCCACAATCTTTCCAGTCCAGCGTCTTAAACATATCCTCCAAGGCGTTAGTGAACAGTATCGGGGATATGACGTCCCCCTGTCTCACTCCTCGACGCAGGTGGATATGATTAGTACGCTGGTTCTGTACTTGTACAGTCATCGTTGCGGCATTATACAGACATCTCATCACTTCGATATATCGCCAGTCGACTTGGCAATGCTGCAAGGACTCCAGAACAGACCAGGTTTCGATTGAGTCGAAGGCCTTCTCATAGTCCACAAATGCTAAGCACAGGGGCCGATTGTACTCTTCGGTCTTCTGTACAATCTGCCGCACTGTGTGGATGTGGTCCATGGTGCTGTAACCGCTTCGAAATCCGGCCTGTTCCGGAGGTTGGAACTCGTCGAGTCTTCGCGCAAGACGGTTCGTGATGACCCTTGAAAACAGTTTGTAGACATGGCTCAGAAGCGAAATCGGGCGGTAGATTTTCAAGCGAGTTTTGTCTCCTTTTTTTAAAAACAAAACCACCATGCTCCTGTTCCATGCCTGTGGAGTTCTCCCAGTGAAGAGAACAGAATTGAAGAGCTGTTGCAGCTGGCTTACAGCTGGGGCTCCTCCAGCTTTTAGAAGCTCCGTTGTGATTCCGTCTTCACCTGGGGCTATTCCATTTTTGAGCTGTTTAAGGGCCATCACGATCTCATCTCGGCTGACTTCGGGCAGGTCTTCTGTGAAGTGGCGGGTCAAGGTGGCTCTACAATCCTCAGTATCGGGTACGGGCCTTGAAGCATGCGATGCATAGAGCTTGCCGTAGAAGTCTTCAACTTCTGACAGAATCTCCGACTTGGATGCGACGACGTTCCCCGTTGACGTTGTCAGCTTTGTGAGGTGGCTTCTACCCAGAGGCTGGGCGAACACTTTCGACCCCCGATTCTGCTCAATTGATTATTTAATCAAGAGCGTGTTAGAGGATCGGAGGTCTTGTCGTACCAGCTTCTTAATGGTTTTGTTGCGCACCTGATTAATTGACAAAGCTGACAAAGGGTCTGTTCGTCTCTCTTCCATTAGTCGAAGTGTTTCTGCCGAAAGTTTGGAATTTTTGCCCGTACGCTTGCTCTCGCAAAACTTCGTCCCTTCATCCCTGAGGATTTCCACCACTTCTTCGAGTTTCTGGTCTACGTTTACGTTGGTCTGTGGTTTCCAAGGCAGCGAATCGATTTTCCAATTTTAATTGGAATGTTTCAGACCCAACAACGGTTTGGAGTAGGTTTGGTCGGAGTGTGGACTTCATCAATCGGAATCTCTCGGCTTTGAAGTCGATATCCAGAGTGCCTCGTACAAGTCGGTGATCACTTCCAGTATTGAACCTACTGATCACGGAGACGTCTCTGAATATGCGCCGTTTGTCCGTAATGATGAAGTCGATCTCATTTTTAGTCACAGTGTCGGGGCTTTGCTACGTCCACTTCCTTTGGGGCTGTTTCTTGAAGAACAAGTTCATCAAGAAAAGCCCGTCTTTCTCGACAAAGTTGACAAGCATTTGCCCCCTGTGATTCCTACTGCCAAATCCGTGTGGTCCTATTGTCGATTCACTGCAGGTCTGTACTCCCACTTTGGCGTTAAAGTCTCCCATGACAACGTTGTAGTGAGCCTTAGAGGTGGTATGTAAAGCTCTAGAGATGTCTTCATACATGCTCTCCACCTCTTCGTCCAAGTGTGCCGAGGTCGGTGCGTAAACCTGGATAACCTTGAGGCTGTACCTCTTGGTTAACCTAATTATGAGGTACGCTACCCTGGTCGACACACTGGAGATTTCTACGACGTTGTCACTGAGAACCTTGTTGACCAGAAACCCGACGCCGCCTTGGGATGGCTGGTCTCCTTCTCTGTAATACATAAGATGGCCCGATTCTAGAGTTATGGTGTCCTCTCCCTGTCTTCGGACTTCACATAACCCCAGAATGTGCCATCTTATGTGTCCCAGCTCCTCCTCCAGCTGCGCCAGATGATCGTCCAGCCGAATCGTGCGTCCATTATATGTTGCGAGGGTCAGTTTGTTTTGGCGGCCTACCGTAGCCCGGAGATTCTTAGCACCCCCTGCCCTGCCGTTACCGTGACCGCCGCCGTGGTCAGGAATAGCAGGGCGGCCGGGAACTGGGGTCCGCGGCATATTGTGACTTTCCATCCTTCTTTCATCCCTTGGGAGGGATATGCCCTAATCGCCATGCTGGGCAGGCGTGTTGGCGATCGCAGGACGTAGCTTCTCGCACCGGCTTACTTTTATATCACTACATAGTTCGGATTACGCAAGTTTGACCACATTTCTGAATACCGCAAAAAGTTACAATGGGTACCCATTCGTCTTCGTAGAAATGGTCATATCCTTTCCCTTTTATATTCTGTCCTTTTTATCCCATCTACTCCTCTCTACCTTAAAGAGCGCTTTCAGTTCCTACATCTCTCTAATCCCCTACCTCTTCGTTCCTCAGAAAACCTTCAGTTACTTATTCCTTTACACTCCTCACGGTTCTACGACAAATCCTTTACAGTGCATGCTGCTCGGTTATGGAATGAGCTACCTGTAGATATTAGACGTGCTAAATCTCTCTTGCAATTTAAATCTTTAGTTAAAAAGCACTATTTGTCCCAAACATGCTAATTCTACTGATCACACATTGTTATAGACGTGAATGTATTCAGCTATGTGTATGTATTTATTTGTATTTATAAAGTATTTATGTATTCAATAAATTTTAAAATTATATGAGTATGTTTATGTAATATATGTATATATATTTTATATAATTTATATGTATTTGTATGTATGTCCATATATGTATATTTAGTATTTTACTTATAATAATAAATAAATATTTTATTGTAGTTTCCAGTTAACATAAATAATCGCCATCGCCAAACTCCCTTTGTTTTTTGTTACTACTCCACACTTGGTTGTCTGGAAGAGATTGCTCTATGCGATAAGACCGCCGATTGTATCACCGAATTAGGTTGTTATGTCTAGATATTAAGGTTCTTTCTGGTATACAATAAAGAGATTATCTATCTATCTATCTATCTACATAATATAAAACAAAGTCCCTTGCCGCGTCTGTCTGTCAGTTTGCGGTAAACTACAGAATTTGCGGTTTTCACCAATAGATAGAGTGATTCATGAGGAAGGTTTATGTGTATAATTCGTTAAGGTTTTATGTAGAGTTTAATTCATACTCGACGCCACCAAGTGATGCAAACAGATACAGGCATATATGCTCTACCCAGGCATATGTGCGAAGCTGGGGCGGGTCGCTAGTTGAATTTAAAGTTTAGTCAGCCACTTGGCGTTTTGACTAAAGTAAGACAATATTTCACCCGGGACAGCAGTTTAATCTATATCAAAGCGATGGCTGATGGTTATAAAAAAATCCAGCTAAGCAGATGCTTAAAACTATTGATAGCAGAACTCATCAACGACGACTCTAATAAATTCGACAACCGGGGATAGGCTTATTAAAACGTTCATATATAACCTTTAATAAAAGGCACCTTTAAATTTCAGACGGGCTATTCACAATCATTCGAAAAAAAAAATCGGATTCAAAAACTACCTCCCCTTCGAATTAGATCTTTGCAATTCACAATTATCGGAACGGAGATACTTGCGTTTCAATTCGTTAAATCAGGGATTCTAAATAGAAATATAATTATGTATATAATTTTAAATGACACTTTCCATGAATTTGAATGTATCCGATTTAAATTAGTGTACGGAGAGTACTCATAGATACATTTTTGACCATCTTCATAATAAAAGTTAACTCACTCTTTTTTGTTAATTATTATGATGATTTTTTAGCACGAAATAGTAGGCTACTTTCTTGTTTGTCTGACGGTCATTCCAGATGTAATCTGACGACTTAAATTTCAGAAACTTTTCAATTAGTTATCCAGCTATAAAAGTTTCAGGGAAGCTAAACTATCGATGAAGATGCATTCTATAGCGTGGTTTTTAGATCAATTTTAACCGACATTTATTACTTTGTCTAAAGAATGTTTTAAGTTTTTCGGGTATTTGTCTAAAGAGAGTGAACTTAAACAATAGAAAGTCTTAACTGGCTAAGAGCAAGTCGGACTCACACTCGTAGGGTTCCGTAACATAAGCGTTTTTATGAAAAACAAATTTATATTTGCGGTTCGGAAAATGTGCTATATCTCAAAAACTGACTTGAAACAAATTTTCGGTTAAAGTTTTATTGAGATCTACAGCATATTTTGTTTAGATTTCTCACTTTCTTTGATTATAAGTAAGAGAGGGGGGACACACATTTTACCACTTTAGAAGTGTAAAACTTTCAAACAAATGTTTCTGAAAAAAAATTGTTTTATAAACCTCAATGTCATTTTCAACGACCTATCCAAAAACATACCGCACGTAAAGGTTTGATTAAAAAAATTTTTTTAGTTTCTGTTTCCATGTATCCCCCTGAATCTTTATTTTTTTTAATTTTCATATAAAACTCGTAAAGCTGTTCACAGAATACATCTACCTACCAAGTTTCCACTGTGTAGTCTTAAAAGTTTCGGAATAAAATGGCTGTGACATACGGACGGACAGACATACGGACAGACATGACGAATCTAAAATGGTACGAAACTGCACAACATTTCTACCTAATAGAACTACGCCAGCGACACGAATTCAGAAGCTAGGTAACCCGACCATCCTGTAACACATGTGTAATACATACGTATGTGCAGTTATAATGTGTAAAGTAAAACATCGACTGGCATAGCAATTCGTCAACTACATCTCTTGTTTCAAATGGAAACCTACTTCGGTTATCTTACTTAGCTTCGCTTAGCTCTCATACATAGTTTTGATAGTCTCATACATAGGCTTTGAGTAACTCAGAGATAGTTGGGCGCTAGTTTCGTTTCGCTTATATTCCAATGAGGCCTGTGTTTAATCCGTCATCGGCAGAAGTACGATCGAATGACGTTTGCCGAACTCAGCTGATCTCCTTAAAAAAAGAGAGTGCATATGCCACCATCATCCGAATATTTTTCTCAAAGATTTATTACTTTATTTATGTTATTTCTTGAGAGCGAATCGATTAGCGACATGCTTTTATTCGATTGATGGCTGGTTCGTGCGAGTCACAACTCAAACCACCTTTTGCTACACGTAGTAGGAGCATTATATCGATGTTCCGCCTGACTTGTTGACATAAAATAGCTTTTTACCATCAAGGAGAACATCTGCCGGCGTATCCTATCGGTGTCCAGCAACAAAAAGCCCTTGGTATTCAGGATCATTTTAGGCCTAGCGGATTCACTATCTTCGATGACATCATCGCTTAGCACCAGGCGACATAGTAGTCAAACGCTAAGCCTATCAGCAGGGTTATTCTCAATCATTCGAAAGCAAATTCGAATTCGGAAACTGCCTTTACTTCGACTTGGATCTTTGCAATTCACAATGCTCCGATCGGTTAATTTTGATATTTCAATTAGAAAAATCTGTGATTTATTGGAAAGGTTTCCGCGCAAAACAGCTCAGGGATCAAAAAAAAATAAAATTTAAAATGAAGCTTCCGAATCCGAATATGTTGTCGAATGATTGAGAATAAGCGCAAAATAACTAACAAATAACTAAAAACATTTCATTTTCGACAAAACTTCTCA
This sequence comes from Cabera pusaria, assembly GCA_954871355.1. Classification (NCBI taxonomy): domain Eukaryota; kingdom Metazoa; phylum Arthropoda; class Insecta; order Lepidoptera; family Geometridae; genus Cabera; species Cabera pusaria. The sequence continues at coordinate 1,064,197 of OX940886.1, read as the reverse complement.
TGTGTTGAGATTCGAACCTACAGCCTTTGCTTCTTAAAGCAAGCTCTGTTCCACCTGATCCATCATTAAAATATGCAGTTTGGCGAATTTAAGAATAACAATGTAAATCTGCACGTATGATTACGGAACCAGGAACGATCCCCGTATACTGTTTTTTTTTTAAATTTTTTTTCATGAAAACTTTGTTATACATATACATTTTGATCAACGTATCATTTGAGAAGTGTTTACCTAATAGATTGCATAACATTTACATAAAAATATCCTGTTTTTCCCGTGTCCCACCAAAACCTTTATGTTTTTCAGGATAACCAATATTCTAAAAGTTATTCCATAGTATAAGCTATGATCACTTTAAGTTTCATTAAAATCCGTCCAGTAGTTTCGGCGTGATGATTTTTCAAACGGACATATATACGGACAAAAATTTTAAAATTATATTTTCGGCATCTATAGCGTTCATCATGCGTCCCCTAATTTAAATTTCAAAAAAATATTCAATGTACACTGTACATTTCGCTTAGTTACTGTTTTATTATAGTCTAAGATAAGATAAGATAAGAAGAAGAAGAAGATTATACCTACATCAATTATATAGAAAACTTACTCTCGTTATGCCTAAGGTCAAGGTTGGTGTGCGAGCGGTGCAGAGGATCACGTTCTCTCGTTCTGATCTCGCCACTATCTCCGCTGGCACCTGCAGATCGAGACCGGTACACGTTGGAGTGCTGGAATATTCAACAAACTACATTTATTTTACTATTCATATCGGCATGATATTATGATAAATATTATTGGAGGGGTACAGGTTGATAACTTAATTAAACAAATGCTCACTTTGTTAATGATTTGAAAACACGTTTATTACGGGACAAAAACGTCAAAAATCCATGTCTGTTGTTGTTGACATCGTTATCAGGTATTACAAAGCACATTATCTACCCTTCACGTTATCTCTTCATGGTACTAAATGGGTGACGACTGGTAGTAGGCTTCAGCCGTGGCTCGGACGGAATCAGTTCGCCAAGTTCCGGGAGATGTTCGGTGCTAGCCAGTATGGAAGACGGGTTGGAGTAGTTGCACGTGTGGATTGGAATAATGTGCCTTGTCTCACTGCCATCTTCCATTTCCAGATAAGCACGATTTCATCTCAGACCGCATCGTCACTTTACATCAGCTGAGATACTGGTCAAGTGCTTCTCTTCCAAGAATGTAATTAGAAAGTAAGAAGAAAATGTAATTACGAGTACTAAACTGAATCGGTCCGTTCGCTCTGTACATTTTGCTTTACCCTTTCAGGGCCATATGTTGACCTGGTCTGATTGAGTATTGAGTATTGAATAAAAATAAAAACGAAGTTCTCACCACATGTCCGTTGGGTGTCCTAGTGACCTCGTGATGGGAGCCAGGTCTGCGGCCACTGATGGTGCCACCGGAGTGCAGGATAGCGCCATTGTCGGTGCTGCGCAGCCGCGGGGACTCCGCCAGGGATGGCAGCACCTGAAATAGGAGTACGAGGTGAAAGATGCACAAGTGATATTAGTGATCTTTTTATTTCAAGCAAACAAGCGCACTGACGGAAAAGAGACAAGGTGATGGTCAGCCAATAAACACAGAGTAACTATTCCAACCGTCTTTCATTGGCCATTCGGCTAGCATAAAACATCATGCCGGAACTTCGGAATCAATTGGCGACATTTTTTCCTGCAGGCAGGTGAGTACCTACAATAGTCACATCGAGTCGCATTTAGCACTACCTAAGCATCGCTGGTTCGCCGAGTTTTGTCATGATGTTATATGCCTACTAGTCAGCTTATAAGACGGGTTGCGATTTTTTTAATACATATAGGCCACCACTTTCTCGCCTGTTGGTAAGTGATGATACGGTCGAGGATGGTAGCACGCTAGGCCTAGAATGGGAACTGGCTCTCAAGGATAGCTGCTGGAACACATTAGATGTTTTGTGACAGATTTTCTAACTTGAGGGTGGTAGCTGGCCAGGCGGACACTATATAGTGTCCTACCACCTTGCGGGGGTTCGGGATTTCTTAACGATGTTTGTCTTTTACCAGAGGGCCACTGTGAAAAGCGCACATTATTTTTCCGATAGAAAAATCCATTGGTGCACGGCGGGGATTCAACTCGGTACCTCTGGCGTCAAAGCAGACCATTCTCCCAAGACACCACCGCGACCGTGCCCTCAAAACTGATTGTGGCGCTTTGTGGATTGGACTAAAGTCAGTAGTCCAGCGCCTCATCTGATTACTCTCTCTGAATACATTGTAAATGCGTGTTACCTTGGGCGCGAGTCTGGGCGGTTCATGCGGCAGCGTGTGCGTGCGACGCATGCGTGCCTGCGCACCGCCCGGCTGGCTGCCCGCCTGCCCCATGCCTCCTACTCCGCTACACTCATCTGTGAACAAGAGAACAACGCATCAGAATCATGAGGAATGGACCTTATATATTACTGTCTTGGTACTTTTATACTCCGATAAACTCAGGAAAACTAAGACACAAAGATTGTGAATGATAGAAGAAATTGAAAGAAAAATAATGTATTTTAGCATCAAAGCCATTAGAGATAAAGTTTTAAGTAGAATATTGCGCGTCGATATATTATTAATTATTAAGTCACATGTTATAGTTAAGTCTTATCATAAAGGTTTTTAATTCTTTGTCAAATCTTGTGCTAGTAAATATTTATTTACTTTATCCTATAATTTTGAATGTTAACACAGGCGTAGCCTTGGAAAACCGTATAATACTAAAGAAGCCAACTAACTATTACAAAATTATTAATTGCGGTTGGTGCAATAACTGTCTCTATGGATCGAATGGAAAAGTTAAGTTTGTCATATATTCTAGTTTGACAAATTTGTATGGAACCCTCGGTGTGGAAGCCAACTCGCATTTGGCTGGTTTTTATCTTTTTCCTTAATTGAGGCTGTTGTCGTACGCCGATTAAGAAATAAATATTTGGAGAGACTTTGAAGAAGAACTTAGTATACTTAATTTGATCAAACGTTCATAGGTTGACCGACTCGACATCGTACTTTTAAGGACTTCTCGCGCGAGTAACACTGCAGGGTGCATTTCGTGTGTTGATTATAAAATTCAATTACGGTCCCGTACTTTATGGTTTGAGTTATTGCCTATTAGTGGTAAACATGTCAAGTTTAAATCAAAAGCTCGTTAAATGTTAGGCATTTTAATAACTCCTTTTTTTCGTAGAACTTTCTCGTCCTTTAATAGTAGGATGTTTGGCTCCTGGGGTTCTTTTATGAACTATTAAAAACTGCTCCATTAAAATTGTAATTTGGAAGGTAATGTAATAACACACGTTTATCTCACTTACTTTGATGCTTTAACCTAGTAGGGCGTACTATTCATTATTCTGTTGTAGGGCGTAATTAATTCACAATATTCATATTACAAATTATTGTTAAATGTGAAGATATATGTATGTATGCATGTAATTATTTAACATAATATATGCCCATCTATACATTATTTTTATAGTATGTAGAAACTAGTATGTTATAATGTATATGTAACTATGTATTTATTAATTTTACGTGTACTATTTTATTTGTAGTTAATCATTTTAAAATAATAATATATAGCTGCTTCTCATGCACATCTACCATCTGTATGATATAAATGTGTCTCAAATCAGCCCACGGTTGCCTGGAAGAGATCGCTAATTAGCGATAAGGCCGCCGATTGTACTGTAAATGTAATTAATATTGTACGTAATTTTAAGATATTTAAGTGCAATAAAGCGTATTTTATCTATCTATCTATGTATGTACCTTCAAGAAAACAGACAAATCTTCAATATTATAGTGTAACTCATAGGTACGTCCGATTACCATCATCATCAGCATAAAAAAACTGGCCAAGTGCAAGTCGGACTCGCAGAGTGTTTTATAACTATAATTTTTCGCCACCAAATAATTTACTATGATTTTTCATAGCGTTTGTATGAAAAACAAATATGTTAGTTAGTTATATTTGCGGTTGCTATATCTCAACAACTGCTGAATATATCTCGTTCAAATCAATTTTCGTTGAAAGTGTTTATTGAGATCTACAGTATATATTTTTTTGAGATTTTTAACCGATGAAAAAAAAACGGAGGAGCTTATCAAGTCGACGTGTATATATTTTTTTTTTATATATGACCACGCATAACTTTTTAGAGAGTAGTCTGATTTCGATAATTCTTTTTTTATTGGAAAGGGTATACTCTCAAGAGGGTCCCATTTAAATTTTAGCGAAATCGGTCGAGCCGTTTTGAATAAATTAACAAATATAATGGATAAAAGTATCATTATTTTGATGATTTTATCATATCATCAACTTATGTCAACAAACACTGGAAAAAAAAGAGCCGAAAATCGGGCTCAGTTGCGTGTCTTGAGAGGGGCATATGTCCAGCAGTGGACTGATACCAGCTGATTATGATGATGATGATATTTTACAGGTGGTACCATTTAAATTTCATCGAGATATGTTCAGTATCTCCAGAGATATGAAGATAAACACCTCAAACTTAGTATTGAAATTGACTAGCGTGACGTTGGATGTCGGTTTTTTTAGTTTTTTAAGTGATCTTAAAACATTTTTATAATTATTATAGAGTATAAATGTTCTATATAACGTTTGTCTAGGCCAGGGGTAAGCAATGACGCCAGCTTTTAACATAGTAGATAATGGCCTCAAAAAATTATAAAATAAAACGTTTTAACAAAAAATTCAACCGCCGAAAAAACTGAAAAGCAAAAAATTAGTAAACTTTTTATTTAACCTTAATAACGAAGTTCTTAAACTACTGTTAGTATACCATTGTATATATTTTTGTAATTGTTTTAAGTTTTTAACTAAACATAATAACTAAGTTCTCAAACGAATGTAAGTATGTATACCTTAGTAATTTTGAGTCGGCGCCAAACAATCAACAATAAGCAAAGATCACTAAATAACCTCTTAAATATAAAGAAATATTCAAATCAAATTAACAATGCAACGTGAAATCTCCAGCGATGAACATAAACATTTCAAAATATGCGCTTCCACACGACCCACAAACTAAATAGAGATAGATGCACGACCACTCGCAAGAGCAGATTACTATACGTTGTGCCCGTTTGGGTTGCAGTCTCGCTGACATTAACTTCGTCAACACTCGGCATTTTCCGGCGAACTAGCGTGTCGCGCCATGCCTCCGCCGCGCATTACGCTTTACGTAATTAATTAATTTGCTTGTTTGGCGCCGACTCAAAATTACTTAGGTATACATACTTAAATTCGTTTGAAAACTTAGTTATTATGTTTAGTTAAAAACTCAAAACAATTACAAAAATATATACAATGGTATACTAACAGTAGTTTAAGATCTTCGTTATTAAGGTTAAATAAAAAGTTTACTTATTTTTTGCTTTTCAGTTTTTTCGGCGGTTTAATTTTTTATTAAAAAGTTTTAGTCACTCCTTTACTTTAAAGGTACGGAAACACCGCAGCCTCCTGCGTGCGCGATCTAGGCAGCGATCAGATAGCGCTGTAGTATTTGTACCGAATGGTTCACACCAAACGCGATAAAAAATAATTGAAACAGTACTTTTCAATTGATCGCGCCCGCATATCGCAGGACGCCGCGGTGGCCACACCGCGGCGTACCTTTAAAGTTAGATGGCGAGGGGGGGGGGGGGGGGCACACACACATTTTAACCACTTAAGAAGTGTCTACCTTTCAAATAATCATTTGAGAAAAACTTTGAGAAAAAAATTGAGAGAAGACTTTGAGAAAAAATGGTGGCCGGACGAACAGACAGACAGAATCTATAAGGGTTCCGGTTTTTGCCATTCGACTACGGAACCCTAAAAAACTAGACATGCTTCATCGTCGATCGCATCGTCACATAATACGAGGTAAAATAGTGGCCAAACGGTTGCCTATCTGGAAGTAAAAAAAAGCATGTTTGACTTGCATTCATTAGTTCATAATCATAACATAGAACAGCATAGCACTTCATCTATGGTTTGTAAGGTGCGATTGTTAAATAAAACATCTATGGTTTATAAGGTGCGATTCAAAATTTATTAAAAAAAATTTAAAAATAATCTTTAAAGAAAGTCCTAAATACTTCCCTGCTGATTTTAGTTTCCGCCACGTTGCTATCTTGTGATACCTTGTGTCACTCTCGGTTGCTATGCTCGGTTCGAAAACATCGCTTGTTACCCAACACTAAAGTTAAGCAACTTTTCATTAAGGATCTAATAATCCCCCATTTCTCTCGAGACAAATCCCCGAGGCGTGGACGCGTGAGGCCTAATAATTTAAGTAATTTATGTCTAACAAAATGGTATTTTAGATTTATGGTAGAAAGCCTCGCTTGAGCGGTTAATGAAAGATTAAAATAAAACATGTCGGCTACTTAGTTTGTTTTCGGGACAGTAACCCCCGGGAGGTCAAGGTTATGATTTGTTATTGAAATATTTCATAAACTGTCATTTTGGGTTTATAGTTTTCGTGAAATTGAATCATTATTTCGAAGAAGTGTGTACGACATAAATGTTGTAGTAGGTGCTAGTTAGATGCATTTCTTCAAGTAGCTTACGCAGCAAGATCGTGGCGACCACTGCGGGTCGCTGTTCGCAGCTTGACGACTTGGTCAACCTGGGTCGAGACGATAGATTTAATAGTGTCCCAGATGGTAGACAACGAAGTATGTAGAAAACATATTAGTCAGGTCTTTATAATCAAAATGCTCATTACTATCCACACTCACTAGTCCCACGTTTGACCACAAAACCCACAGGGTTTACCACCCAACCACTAGCCTTTACGATATAAAATAAACGTCATATCTTTTGAACGCGTTGACCTACAAGCGTTATTTTTTCACTGCAGAAATAAATCGTAGACCCGTAGTAGTAAATTATTTATTTTATGTAAATATCAACTCGATGCCGCTACGCATTCCTAAAGAAAAAGGACGTTGACAGACAAATAAACAGACAGACAACAAAGAGATCCTATAAGGGTTCCTTTTTCTTTTGAGGAACGGAACCTTTTAAAGGTACGGACACACCGCAGCGTCCTGCGTGCGCGGTCTAGGCGGCGATCAGATAGCGCAGTAGTATTTGTACTGACTGGTTCACATCAAACGCGATCAGAAAACAATTGAAAAGTACTGAGATCGCGCCCGCAGATCGCAGGACGCCGCGGTGTGGTCGTACCTTAAAGGGGATTCTGAGGTGAACTAGTGCATTCGTTGCAGGTTATATTACAATCACACTTCCATTTAATTAATACTTAATTATAAAATTTGATAAGTGTAAGTAAGTGTAAGATTGAATTCAAATTAGCATGTTCTAAAATTACTAATGAATACACCAAATAACGATAAAGTCAGCTTTACATGTATAAAGGTATATTCAAAGGAAGTAATAATACTTTGCCTTGTTTACTACACTACGGTCAAAAGCTCAGCATTTAATTTACCCAAGACAGTATAATGTCCGGTTATTACAGGGGCGTCCATAATAATGTGAGCCTTCAATCCATTACATATGAAAGTCGACAAGCAGTGAAACTGTGTGACCGCATGAAAGCCAAGTATACTGTGACCGCGATTAGGAGAGTTGCAATGAAAATGAGAGAAATGTCGTAAGTCGTTTTAAACGTAGATGATGTCCCGAGTTGTCGCATTCACATTTATTATACTTAGTTAGGGTTGCCGTTATATTGCCGTTGTACTTGGTACATTTTACGACTGACCTGGACCGATTTGGCTAAAATTAGCTTATTATTTTCCAATATCCAGTTTTGACGGCTGATTGGCGTAAAGGATATAGCCTTCTATCCATGACGCGGCTTTACTTTTAAGCGGGAGTTTTCCGGTTGAAATCCTAGCCAAGGATGTTCGTCCACAGATGGTAGAAGCATGTTCCGCCTGACTAGCTACCAATATTTAGCTTAGAAGAAGAAAATCTACCACCATAAGCTTTACAGTGTTCCGGCAGCACTTGCCCTAGCCGTCGAGAGTCAGACCATTATTAGCCTAGCGTGTTCACCACCCTTGACCACGTCATCGCCTACGCGAGATAGTGGTCAAACTCCTAGCCTATAGATACAAAAAAAATAGTAGATCAGGACATATTTGATCGGTTCCTTCTAGTAACTAGTCTAGTTCACTAGACTAGTATCTATCCGTTTCGTTTTTGGAATTTGTGAATATTAATGAATATATTGAAGCTATATGAAATTTTATATCGTGAACAATAGAACAAGCCCGAGGTTGACGACACCCCTGCTAACTGAAGGTAAAAGTGCATAGCGATCACCAATTTCGCGAGAGCTGTGCAAGCGCACCGAACACCGCACGCGCGCTCACCCACTTTCTTTATGGTAATAACACAACTCTGTACATCACTCACGCGGGGAGGATGTGCTTTAAATTACTCAGGTACACACTTATACACATTGTTTGTACTTTAAAGGAATCAAGTTGAGGAATAAATCAAAGTGAGAGTTCAAGATTTGGTTGTGATACTGATTTATTCAATGGTGGAGTTGAACTCCTAACCGGAAGGGTTCTAAAGCTTCAAATTTATTAGGATGTATGAAATGTGTTATAACATATTAATAAGAAATAAACATACTTCTTCCATTTGACTCATAACAGCAGAAAGACTAAGAATAACTCTCAAACTACGTTTTCTCTGTGTTCTGAGGAACAACGAATAATATGAACGTAATACAAATTCACAATCTGTTAAAGTCCAAGCACGCGATTATGAGTCCCGTTCTCTTTTATTTCAATGAGCTGTATTTATAAAAAAATAGTAGCACTAAACTCGCTAGATGGCATTTGATACAAACCTATTTTGATGTCTGTATGTTTGTTTGTTATTTTTTAGCGAAAATAGGTCTCTGAAAATTAAAAAATATAAATAATGTTACATGAAATGAAAGCGGATACAAATGTCAGACATTTCCGTTCATTAACCGACTTCACAAAAAAGGAGGAGGTTCTCAATTCGTCTGTATGTTTTTTTTTTTTTTTTTTTTGTGTGTATGTTACGCGATTTCTCCATCAATTGTGAACGGATTCAAATGATTCTTTTTTTAATTGGTAGGATACGTTTCCGAGGTGGTCCCATTTTAATTTTATCGAGATCTGATTAGTATCACCAGAGATATGGAGATAAATACCCCAAACATAGGAGATTGTACTAGTTTTAGTAGAAGAGTCCCAAGAAGATTATACACAATGGAGGTTGCTATTGCATATAAGATATTCTTACGGTAACTGTGAGCGAGATAGAATAAAGGTGGGGAAATTTTTTTTGTAATATCTTATAGGCAAGCGTTTGACCACTATCTCACCTGTTGCTAAGTGATGATGCGGTCGAAGATAGAGAAGTGGACTAGAATGGGAACTGGCTCTCAAGGATAGCTGCCGGAACACATTAGATGTTTGGCGACAGATTTTCTGACTTGAGGGTGGTAGCTGGCCAGGCGGACACTAGATATGTTCTACCACCATGCGGGGGTTATTGGTTTCTTAACGATGTTTTCCTTCACCGGAGGGCCACTGTGCGAAGCGCACATATATTTTTCGATAGAAAAATTCATTGGTGCACGGCGGTTTGAACTCGGTACCACGGCATCAAAGCCGACTGTTCTCCCAATTACGCCACCGGGCCCTCAATAAATAATTATATATTAATAATTATAATAAATAATTAAATAATTAAATATAAATAATTTGTCTTCACAGGAATGTTCTACCGGGCAAAGTCTTGTTAGAGTGCAAACTTTTTTAAACATACCTAATATTTTTTGACATGACATGACATTTGGCGAAGATGGCGGCCATTTCAGTCCCGCGACACTGCATACATAATTAAATAACTCAGAATCATGAACGTACTTTGTACCAATCAACACAGCAAAAAAAAATTATAAGCATAAAACCACATATTATATAATAGTTACTACGTAAATAATACTTTCCGTTGTTAGGTTGGCTACACAAAGCTTTCATAATTCGGGTTTCAACAATATAGGGAAGTGCCTCTTATAACGTAGTAGTGATTCAGTACTCTGTTGGCCATATGGCGGCAATGAATGTTAATAATCGCAAATAATACTTTTTAATATTCATTTTGGAATACAACTAGTCCGTGTTATAAAAGTATTTGGAATTATTGTAATAAAATAGACAATCAATTATCGTGTGTCAGATGCTTTTATTGCACAGGGCCATTTTGGACATTGTCCTATGAGACCTTGATGACATCATTATTACTAGTGAATATTTTCACTTTAGCGCGGCATTTAAAGTCAATTTTTTTAGGGTTCCGAACCCAAAGGCTACCAAATGAACACTTTCTGAGACTTTGTTGTCTGTTCGTCCGTCCGTCCGTCCGTCCGTCCGTGTGTCTATATGTGCGCACTTTACAGATCTGTATCTTCTTAACCGTTATAGGTACACACTTGAAATTTTCAAAAAGTATATATCCGTCAGTGTATAACGGCCCAGACACGAAATTTAATAGATGCATGTAATTTCATTAAAACTTTTTTTGCACTAAAAAGGGTAAAATAAGTTATTTTTCAAAAAAAATAAAACCGACTTCATAACCACAAAAAGGCACTCAAAAGCGAAAAATAATTTACTTAAAATTATTATAAGCGTTACCCACGTCTCTATTTGAAGTCGGTGCCAGCCAAGTCTATTGGATATTAGATAGATGCTATGTATGTAGTAGTAGTTAGTAGGTACATGTAGGTTAGTAAGTAGGTAGATACATGTACTCGTAGGTATTATCTATCTACTACCTATTAGACTTGGCTGGCACCGACTTCAAATAGAGACGTGGGTAACGCTTATAATAATTTTAAGTAAATTATTTTTCGCTTTTGAGTGCCTTTTTGTGGTTATGAAGTCGGTTTTATTTTTTTTGAAAAATAACTTATTTTAAATGCCATTTTTTGAGTCACCAGGTACTATTTATCTTTTTAAGTAAACGCCTCATTCCTTAAAAAAAATGAAGCAACACCATTGTTATTACATGTGGTTATTACCGTTCACTTCACAGACTCATTCAATTACAAACAATGTACTGTGTCCCACAAAAATGTTAATTGGCCGCTGGTCAGAGTGTAATCTTTGACAATTACCGGCTTCAAGCTGCTATGATTTATAGGTAAGCGGGTAGCTCGTAAATAACGATCACTAGTATCGGGATCCTGGTTATTTATCGGTGGGGAGGGCTCCCATCGTTTAGCGTTTGAAAGGACACCGGTTGTTCTCACTTATTCGAAAGCAAATTTAGATTCGAAAACTGTCTTTACTTCGACTTGGATCTTTGCAATTCATAATGCTGTGATCGGTTAATTTTGATATTTCAATTCGAAAAAATCAGTGGTTCTAATTGGAAAGATTTCCGCGACAACGCTCACGGATTTATCAATATTCAAAATTAAAAATTAAGCTTCCGAATCCGAATAGGTTTTCGACTGATTAAGAATCAGAGGGAAGGGTAAATGCATCAGTTGTTAACAAGAGTCTTCTTTATGTTCTTGTAGGAAGAATGTGCATTCTCCTTTGACGTGACAAACTTGCACTCATTATTATCGTTTACTATATATTGCTAGAAATAGTTATTGATATGTTCTGGCCATCAATCTTCACACTCTATTAATTTTTATATTAATTTTATCCAGTAATTCTAACATAGTCTAGGCAAAAAAGGATAATGTTGTCACTTATTATTATAAAAAGTTTCTACCTTAAATAGTCTGATACTTCTAAGTATTGTTATCATAACATTTAAAATACTTAAGTACTACGCTGAAAGTAGAAGGTTTTCCTAATGCGTAAGGGGATTGCTAAGAAAACCACTTAGGTATTTACTTATTTCAAACCCTAGTCATCCCATAGTCTAGAACTTTATGGTAACCCTCTAGATCGGGGAAGGCACGGTGAATCACGCGGTGTAACCGCGCGCCTGCGCCCGCGCCGGTGTCCCTGTGTCGCGGTGTCGGGTGTCTGTGTCGTCGAGTGTCGCGGTGTTGCAGTGTCAGGGGATGTAATTACTCAGCTGCTTTATATTCATGGCTCGCTTCATAGGGTGGGAAGTTGATAGCATTTGAGAATTATTGCGGGAGCCAAATTCCTTGAAAAGCTCTTTAACAGATCGGTCGTCGATTGGTTGATATCTAATTGAATTCTAGATTAAAACTCTGATTTTTGCAAAGTAAACTGGCTGTTTCTATAATAAAGGTGTAATGAAATAACATCTATCAAAGCTACTAATGGTAGCTGGTAGGTAGAACTATTGGAGCCTTTCGGCATAATATCAAAAGAGAATTACGTAAACACACCATACATTTAGTAGCTCAGTCCTAATAAATAGGAATGACCATAGAGGCCATTGAATATGATAATGATATGACAACAGCCATTCAACCCGGCGACATCAGAGACCTCACTAAAGTTCGCTCCTGTAAGTGTCCAGCCTCACTTATGGAGCGCGGTTACTGTTACAAATTAGGTATTAATTTATTCATAGGGCATTTGTATACGGTTTCCATGGCCTATCACTGCATCCCGGCTTATGGCAATTATATTTACATAATATTAACCGACAAGAAGCTAATGTAGATTGCATTTGTTGACTCCGTCCGGGAAGTAAGCCGACGCGGCGTCTTCGTGGGTAGTGCTTGGTTTTGTCTGTACAAGTTGAGTTTATAATAAGAGACACATTTAATATCACGAGACAAAGATCTCTAAAGTATGGTCTCTAGCCTATTTACATTTCGTAAGGGTAGACTTTATCTTTTTAACTTTATTACTATTACACGAGTAGATACAATCTATATGGATCGGGTCGGCGGTTATAATGCTCAAGTAAGCACTAATTATTTTAACCATTATTGTAAAACTAGCTGTGTTCCGCGGCTTCACCCGAGTTAAAAAGTATCCTACAGCCTAATCCATAGTACTGGCTTTACCTTTACAAATATAACAATTTCAGCTAAATCAGTCCAGCCGTTTTGTAGTCAAGAAGTCTCAAACAAACATTTAAACAAACTGACTTTAGCATTTTTATTTTGGTGTATGTTGATACGACACTGTAATTTACTGAATAAGCAATGTCTACTGAAGTTCCGTACAAAATGGAGAATATTTTAATGTAAAATCAAAGAGATAGGTTGTAGAATATAATGGGAACAAAGAGCCGCGGGCCTGGGAGAGGTCATCTGAAAGTAACTCCGTCATCGCAGGAAAGTTCAATTTCAATTAATTCTAAAGATGGAAATTATATGTGAATCCGTAATGAATGAAATAGATCCTAGACTGAGATTATGGTGAGATGTAATTTTAAGATTTGAAGTAACGATGAGACTAGAATGTCGAAGTTCGTCACAGAACTGAACACTACGTGAGCCCGCGGCTTCGCCCGTTCTTTATCCGATTCCAACCTACTAGCTATCTTTCTTGAACCTTGAAGAGGAAACAAAAAAATACACGTAAACAACAAACAACAGAAGCAACAGAAACATACTGAATTTTGTTTTTATAATATTGGTGTTGATTTAAGGTAAGGCCACACCGCGGCGTCCTGCGTCCTGCGGGCGCGATCTAAGTACTTTTTAATTGTTTTCTGATCGCGTTTGGTGTGAACCAGTCGGTACAAATACAACTGCGTTATCTCATCGCCGCCTAGATCGCGCACGCAGGACGCTGCGGTTTGTCCGTCCTTTAACCTACTGTAGGCTGATTTATAGGTACGATGCCAATGCCAACAAACGTTCATATAATAATAAAAAAAAACAACGGGTTGTACTCCGGGAGTGCCGTCAGAAGTGAAAACTTGTACATTAACGTTGTGCATTTGGTCTACTCTCACTCTGTCTTACGAATTTTTGATCAGGTCACGTGTCCTGACGCGAGTTTAACATTTTTTACCCACTCCAAATAGTTCACAACGCCGCTAAAGAAGTTTTCACTTTAAAAACATAGATATGTATTTAACGTAGCATATGACTGAAGAAGATATTAACAAGTTGACCTGTAGAATTAGAATTAATTTATTGATGTAAGGAAACACAGTCAAATATCACATTTAAAATATATGGCATGTGAATCACAGAATCTTGTCAATAATATAATTAATTATTCATTTCATAAAACATTTGTAATAAGTATGTATAGAATATAATCTTAGTTAATAAAATAGCGCTGTATAAGGGCGCAGTAAATTGTCATTTAAAAATATATCTATTCTATTGATATTGTATATATCTATTCTATTGAAAGCGGTGGTGTGTAGTGGGTAGCTAGGTACAAGTAACCGCAAGCCGTGGCTGGTCCCGCAGCGCGCCCGGTGGCGATAATTAAATCGTTAACAGTTAGGCAGCGCGCCACCGAGCGCCTCACCGCCGCCGCTCAGCGCACGGACGCGGAAAATTATTCGCGGAGCGCGCGCTTCCGCGCCGCCGCCATCTTGGGAACATCTCGCAGATGTGCCACAGATTAGCCGACAGTCGCGGCTCCCATGGCGATGGGCCACTTAGCGCGGTGGTCCCATTACCGACGTGACGGTCGTTGACACGACAGAGATATGCTCGTAATTATGACATTATTTCCGCGTCTGCTGACGCCACTTTGTAACGCATTGCTGGAATCGTTTCTGCCGTCGTTTGCGCAGTATTTCTCTTATCATTTTGCATCATCTATGATTTCTGATGTACGTTTGAACCGCAAAAGCATCGTTCCGAATGTCCACGCGTCTTGACGAGGAAGAGCATCGTGACGTGTGGTTCCCAGCCGGCTGACCGCGGTTTCCTCGGTTCACTATCGGTGCATCACAATTTGAGAAAAAGCCGCGGTCGACTGGAGGCGGTGCTACTTAGTTTAACGAGGAAGACAGAGCGGCGTCGACCGATCGACCGCGACCGACTGTTGTGGATCATCGGACGCTCTGAACTCCGATAGAACTTGGACAACGTCAGAAAACGATAACACGATCGGTCATGACGTCTTCTTATCGCACGATCTTAACTGCTATGGTAGGTATATAAGGATACTTTAGTATTTCAACAACCGACGATAACATCCAACAAGCAGAGAAATATAAGCAGGCGACTAAGAAAAATAATCTAACGACAGTCGTGAAACGCTGGAATCTTTCGCACCATCGGCATCCCATCACCTTCCGCCAATTAAAGACGCGTGAAATCTAAGCTCAAATCTGAAATAGCGAAGTAAGCAAGATCTTTTCGCAGGTGTAGATAATAAGGCGGTGAATGCGTGCGATCAGCTCGCGTGCCGAGAGAAGTGCACCTGTCTACGCCACGCATACCTACACTACTACTGACTGCAGTGCACAGTGTACACACACGTTGTGTCGCTCACCTAGTGTGTGGCGGCAATCAGACCGTGTCCTCTCCGAATGACATTTCATTTGAGATCGGGCACACCGGCGATTACACTCATTGTTCCAGCGATACTAGTATTTATCTAATGAGAAAGCGGCTCAACCGCATATTTAATGTAAAACAACAAAACAAACGCGCAATTAATTACACAGAAAGCATGTGTTCTGGGAATTAGTAAGGAGATAAGAGGACCCAATTTTCAGATCTGATTGGCATTTAGTGAATTTCAGCGCAGTGAGAGTAATTTGATTTAGGTATTGAAATTAGACAGGTAGGTAGGTGCAGTTAGATGTGTTAGGCGGTGTACAGTGTTTTGTTATTCCATTTTCCACATTCCACATTCCACGAAATACCCACATCTAGCTTTATTATAATCCTAATAAGCAATTCAAGTAATTAGTCAACCTTATTCATAATATGGTACTTATACAAAGCCTGTTTGGTATCTTGTGACTGACGGAAATTCCTTGCAGGCTTCTTTGACTATTTTCCGAATACAAACAGGAATAGAGCCATTTAAGCGTAAAGCGAATTCTTCGTAAACGCAATTGCGAATAAATACCAGCTGATGAAATAAATGAACTAAACCTGTAGGTTTGATAAACTGGACATATTTTATAGCTAACGTAATTTAGCGACATGCTTTCTGGTGGCAAATGCTGTATCAAATTACCATTAGGTGTTTGCCTTACAAATATTACAAATAAAATACAGTTGAATTGAGAACCTCCTCTCTCAATTCAACTGTATTTTTTTTATATCTGTTACCTCAGAACTCTGTCAAGTCTTAACCGATTTGAAAAAATATTTTCTTGTGTTTGAGAGATTATGCCTCCCGTTTGGTCCCATTCAAATTTTATCGGGATCTGATAATCTCCGGAGATATGGAGATATGGAGATATGGAGATATGGAGATAAACAATATAAACATATTTGATATCTTGATGACATGATTATGACTAGTGGATATTTTCACTATCGCGGCATGTGAAGTCGGTTTTTTTCGTTTTGTAAACTATCTTAAATTATTATTCTCTCTACTCGTCACTCCTCATCTATGTATAATATAAAGTAGCATTATGTACTATCTAATACAAATGAGACGAATCTAACGACACGCTGAGATTTATGAAGCTGTAAAGACTTCATGGTGATTAAAGCAAGCGTCACAAAGACATAGACATACCAAAATATTAAAATGGAATAACAAAACTCGCTCTGTTCTGCAGTCGTGACGGCTGACGGCACCAAATCACGAGGCTATCCATAAAATAAGCAAAGGTGTATGTTTGTATGTCACAGGGCCACATGCTAATGGCCAGCCCAAACACTCCGAGCCAGTTATGATGGCGACAGGTTCCTCTCTGGGTTAGGTAGGTACAACCTATTGGAAAAAGATGCTGTTTCGTTTATTGGCTTTCTCCGCTCTACTGGCTTATTTTTCTGTTATTTATTAAATTGGAAACCATTGTCAGTTTTAATTTAAATAAAAATTTTGTGTTCTAACTTCTGTTTGTGACAGGATCTGCAAAGTTGTGTTCAATTGCTTGTTTGGGTTAACCTGTGGGGTTAACGATAAAACAATAGATCTGTGAGGTTAATTATCACCAAAATTATAAATACGAATAACGAATGTCAGTATCTTTTTGTTTTTATTTATTCTGCTGCTCCGCTAATTTTTTCCTATTACTTTATGTGACAGGACAAGCACGACGCTCCCCTGATGGTAAGCAATGACGTCCACCTATTACAGATACAGAGGCATGAACATTCTGTAACTGAATTTTGCACGTCACTGCACGCTGCCTGTTATCCGAAGACAAAGATCTTAAGTCTCACATGCCCTGTAATTTCACTGGAAATGTAGACATTTAACAGTGTTACTTATAAAAATCTGTTGATCAATTGCTGAACTGCCTCTCAACTGAGAAGCTCTCAAGGACTTGATCATTGCTCAACTTTTTTTCACTCATAAACGTTAGTCAGTCGTTGCTTGGTTGAGACACGAAATAGATATACTCCATGGGCTGTTGGCTTAGACAATAACCAAATTAATCGACTAAAGAACGATTCCAGCCCTCAGATATTTATTTATTATCTGTAACGGGCTGTAGATTTGACAGATCAAGTGACAAAAAAATACCGCGATATTCGAAAATCGATTAAATACCGATGTATCAGCTGATCGGTTCTGTCAACGCCATCTTGCCTCTAAGCAAGTGCTTAACTTGAGAGCCAGTTCCCATTCTAGGCCTAGCGTGCTTACCATCTTCGACCGCATCATCACTTACCAACAGGTGAGATAGTGGTCAAACGCTAGCCTATAACGTATAAAAAAAAAAAAAAAAAAAAAACTTTGAGAGCTGTCAATGTAATGCTCACCGACCTCTCAACTTAGGAGTCCATGCGGTGAGATCGCGATGTTCACTCCTGAGGAAGAGCGACGGACACGCTCGAAACCCAGATCGAGAAAATTCTACTAAAGGTACGTTAATTTACAGCCGGTATATAACATTAATAATGTTACAAATTCACGATAATTTTAAAACAAAAATAACATTTATTTAATTATCTCGTAAAGTCAAAACAGATAAACACTAGAAACACCTCGCAGCTTCGTTTGTGCTAAAACGCACCATACTAACTATAACTACGGCGTCGTCTTGGCGATCGATGGGTCGTGAGTTCGATCACCGCACATTGCACTATTGACGTGAACCCACTCCAGACACAAGTATATTTAGCTTAGTTGGAGGGGTTAACAAGACTAGTAGTAATGCAACCCACATTGCTAGTAAGCTTTTAAAAAAAAACTATTTAAAATTTCAACTAAATCAGTAGAGCCGTTTGACCTTGAAGAGAGAACATTATTTATAGGACATTGTTTATTTTAAACATTTATAATATCGTATATATTGATTGATAATTAAAACGTTTAAATAACCGGTCAAGTGCGTGTCGGGCCACGCGCAGTGTAGGGTTCCGTAGTAGCCTGTTATTCAATGCAAGTCATTACCCGTTATAAACAAGCAACTAGGTACTCCGTCTTTGTCACTAAAGGATTTATTCTAAGGATTATGTATTTGGTACAAAATTATCCAACACCCAAGTTCAACGACTATTACTGCTAAACTAATAAAGTTATCTTAACCGCTATAGTTTTCCTTTAAAGTTAATGAAATGCGCTATTATCACGAATTATTCCAGATTTTTCAAGCCAGCAGTTTAGCTTTTAGAGGGGGGGGGGGGGGGGGGGGACGCCCTACTGGAACAAAAATTTGCACTTTATGTTTAATATTTCGTAAATGGAGCATTCAATCGAAAAATTGTGCTAGCAACCCTTAAGTCATTTTAAAAGACCTACTCTACGATACCCCACACGATGGGGTAGACGATGAAAAAAAAATATCTATAAAAATAATCCCCACTTCTCATATAGGGGAGCTACCCTAAAAAAATTTTTTCACAATTTTATTTCAGCACTTTGTCGGCGTAATTTATATACATACCCCCACAATATTACAGCTTTCTAGTATCAACGGTCTCTTAGCAAAACCTCGGACAGACAGACAGACAGACGGACATGACGAAACTATAAGGGTTCCTTGTCAGGACTTCGGAACCCTAAAAAGGGATAAATTCAAGGTCATTCAATAATCGTGTCATCACAATAAGTTCGAAGATGTTAACCTTCACGGTAAGTCAACACTCGCAGCTTCACCCACCTTTGTCCGCCCTTGTGACACACTGACATGTTTGCTCGTCGTGCTTGCTCACGTCTGTCCGTCTGTCTGTTTGTCCTCAAACATTGCAGGGCCATTGATTAACATCGGTCGAACGTTTGTTGGCCCTGGCAGTTAGAACTTTTCTTTGGTTTGTTTAGGAGCGAAATTGAGCTGTTTTTTAGTTAAAGATTTAAAGTTATTGGTTAAATACAGACAATTCTATTTCTTGTTACAAATACGAGGTACTCATCTCATCCAGGTCATCACGGTAGATTACACATGTACAGGTACCTACAACTAAAACAAACTAAGTAGTAAAAAAAACTTTAAACAGTTAACTTTTAGAAGCTTGTGTAGAGCTAAAAGCTTTAAAAACTCTTGTCTTTCATACTCCAACTTGTTATAAAACACCGTAAAATTTAATATTATGTTTCTTTGGAGTGTTTCACACTTTATATTTTTGTAAATTGTTAAACACAATCCAAAATTTCATCGTACCGACGGGACTTGAACCCGCAACCTCCGGAATGACATGTTCCGGTGCTTTGCTAATTAAGCCACGGTGCGAAGTATCGTTACGACGAAATTAGTGGATTGCATTTGTTAACCCAATTATGCATTGGTGGCGCCATCTATGACTACTTATTACGTAAGTTAATCATTCGGAAGAAATCATTACAGTTTTCAAATCCGACGAGAGATGTTGCACTGCGTAAATCAAATATTATGTTTCTTTGAAGTGTTTCACACTTTATATTTTTGTAAATTGTTAAACACAAATCCCGTCGGTACGATGAAATTTTGGATTGTGTTTAACAATTTACAAAAATATAAAGTGTGAAACACTTCAAAGAAACATAATATTTGATTTACGCAGTGCAACATCTCTCGTCGGATTTGAAAACTGTAATGATTTCTTCCGAATGATTAACTTACGTAATAAGTAGTCATAGATGGCGCCACCAATGCATAATTGGGTTAACAAATGCAATCCACTAATTTCGTCGTAACGATACTTCGCACCGTGGCTTAATTAGCAAAGCACCGGAACATGTCATTCCGGAGGTTGCGGGTTCAAGTCCCGTCGGTACGATGAAATTTTGGTTTGTGTTTAACAATTTACCGTAAAATTTGTTAAAAAAAAGCTTCTAAATAATTTAAGATCGACTACAAAACGAAAAACACCGACTTCAAATATTTTCAGTCCTATGTTTGTAGTGTGGTATTTATCTCCATATATCTGGAGATATTAATCAAATATCGATTAAAATTTCAATGGGACCAAATGAACAGCATCCTCTCTCAAAGCATTTTTTTTTTAATTTACTGAATATTTCGTCACAATGTAATCCAATGTCGCAACTTAATGTGAAGTGCGACAGAATGTTAACTTATGAGTGTTATTTCATTACATCCACATCAACTAGTTTGTATTTAATCTAATGACCAAATCGGACGAGCTTAACATAACTTAAAAGTTAAAAACGGATAAACCTATTAGCACATTTCTTCGACGGATGTTTCAAAATGACTAAACTAGCTACAGAATGTGACTAGTTTTCTTTGAGTTCTGTGTTTTCTAGAGATGATTACGAAAATAACTGTGATCGTATCTCACACTTGAAGAAAGTGAAGGCATATAAAACACGTTTTATTTGCGCTTACTGCTTGAAAACCATGAAGCTCAATGAAGCTCGTGCACCTATGTAACAAAAATTTATAGCGTACAGTCAAAGTCGCTTCTAGCACACACATGATATACAAGTCAACTTGAATTTCTTATATTAACAAGAAGCGTCACAGTTTCTAAGATGGTAGCGGATGAGAAACCATCGAAAGACACTTCACATCCTCCTCTAGAGGAAACCTCACAATTAGCTAATTCAACAAGTTTACGAGGTAGTTATTATCGTAGCTATAAGAAAAGCAATAAACTATACGTTTGCAATGTTTGTGACGCGGAGTTACTCGCATAGAAAGCTCTTGAGTAATATTAAAAGCTGGAAGTTATTGAGAGTTGAAGAGACTTTTCAGAGAGTGAAGTATTTTGTAATTTTCTTAAAGTATACACAGATATACGCCATCGATACATGATTGATATTCCATTCTGTCACACAAAGCGCTTTGCATCAACATTTATCATACGCACAGCAAAGGAATGGAATTCCCTGCCAGAATTTGTGTTTCCTGTGAACTACAATCCGGGGGTCTTCAAATCGCGAGTGAACAGGTATCTTCTAGGCAAGCGTGCTACATCGTCGATCACATCTTCACTTAACATCAGGTGAGATAGTGGTCAAACGCTTGCTTACCTTCGTTAAAAAAAAAAAACATGTAAATTAAATTTTAAAAAGATTTAAGAAAAAGTAATTACAGTTATTTTCACTGGAAATTTTTAACAATTTTGTAGTTTTGTCCTGGATACTTTACTTTGGATACTTTTGCCGCAATATCAAGCTACACAATACGGAATGTATAAACATGTAGCAATAGAAATATCTGATAGTATTCCAGCATTGATTACGCAACTACGAACTATCACAATAAGTAATTCTGTGGACCACATATTAGTACCACGCGAGCTGGCACCCGCGGCCAATGAGATTAACTGTTAATTAAACCTGTCAAAATATTACACAACCATTACAAATGATCCTTGTTTAATTAGACCGAAAAGCGTGCCTCAAGTCATGTCTACTCGGCTGACAAGTATTGACAGCGCTGTACCGTTTCTGGTAGAACAATGGGTTTTAGATAGGTTTTACATCTGTGAAAGTTCAGAGCAATATTGGATTGGACCTTGATCTTTGACTATCAATCATTTGTAAATTGATCTCGATGTTTCATAACTACAATATATACACAGCTAGCTGATACTAAATAATTCCTTCACGTACGCCAAGAATTTCATCACTGTAAAGCTCTGTCAATCAACATTTGTGTCATCAGAGTTATTTAAGTTAGTGTAAAAATCATGATTTTATTTTCACAAAAAGTAGCCTATGTTCATCCTCATTCTATAAAGTATTTCCGTGTTAAATTTCAGTAAGATCGGATCGTCCGTTTAAGCGTGATTATGTTAGAAACATATAGTATTTAAAAACGTTTTAAAAATATTAATCTGGATGATAAAATTCATAATATAAATAACTAGCTAGCTAGGTATAGGCTGTTTACTTAAGTAATTCCCATGTAGATACGAGTATAATTAGCTGTATAATGAGCTATTAGTATATGTATATTATAAGAAGAATCTGATCTTTTGGTTCTGACATTTCTTTTCTCGATTATTCTGCTATTAGGTATGAACGTAGTTGCCCTTCACAGCTCTAGAAAGTGTTGACCTAGGATAAAAGAACGCATTTGCTTGCCTTTAGACAATCAAAGTTCCCAGGCTAGTTCCACAGGGCTGACAAATCACCTCTGTATGATGGATAGCTGTAACGTTACACAATGGTCACAATAAACAAATTGCTCGAAGCTGCGCACGATTTAATTTGTTCTTCTGGCGATTAAATAAAATAGTTAACTGTATCTTGTACCGTTTGTTAATTGCAACGGGATAAAGGTGTAATTATGGAGCCAGTTTTAATTTGTTTGAGTGGAATGAGGGTTAGGTTTTGGTGTAACAGCTTCTAGTCTGTTAGCAGCTGGTTATTGGTACTTAACGATGGATTGAGTTAAAGATACAATGTGACATGCTGGAAAGACAACGACTCTACGATTTGTATTATTATTGTGCCTTTCCTGATTTTACTGTCGATACAAACACTACAAACTGCGAGATTTAAATCGCTAGTAAGAATGACAAATTGAGTAGCACTTCTATATGTTACTAATGAACTTTGTAATCTAACTGTAGCTTGATCATAAAACCCATTGATAAAGAAATCGCAAATAAAACCATAATTATTTAGACCGTTCAAGATTTCCTGTAGTGCCTACCACTATCGAAAGAAAATCTGCCGTCATAACCTTACGGTGTTCAGCAGTGCAGCAGTGCAGCACAGCTCTTAAAAGTCAGACCATTCTAGGTATTCACCATACTGGAGCAAATCATCGCTTACCACCAGGCGAGATATTGGTCCAACACAAGCCTATCACATTTAAAAAGGATTTACTCATTTGGAAAGCTATTTACAAACTTCTATTTATTAACTTCTATTCCCTTTGGACCAGCATTCCCTGACGGACTTATATTTATTCTTCCAAAAGTTTTATCAATTGTTGTGCTGCCATTAAGGTAAGTATATCACGATTTCTTTTTCCTGCTCATGTACCGACATTTCAGGATTGTCACCTGTCAATCAAATGTTGCCCCAAGGAAGTATCGTTACCGCTGCTTCCAAATTGATCTCATTTCATACATAGTATGGTATCGGGTATCGTGACACATGGGGCGAGCCTGGGGCATGAGAGCTTGGCCATCAGAGCTTGGGCCATTAACCGACGGCCTTGGGCCGCCCAAGGAGCGGCAACCATTCCAAATTAAAGCCCAGCACCGAATTAGGCAATGAGTAGGTACATTCGAATGTGAACACGAGTTGCTGGTGCATTCTTGGATAAGTGCAAGAAGGATTGATAACGTCTAATTTTGTTCGTTTCGACGTTGTTAAGTGGAAACCGCATAGCGATTGAGAATTGTAGTACTTTGTGATGAAACATGAACCAGAGAATCATATTTTCGTAGCTTATACGATTACGAAATAACGATTTCTCGTTAGCTGTAATAACATAGCAGACGCTAGTACGAACATTATTCAGCAGTTTAAAGATTTTCACTTAACGAAGCAATTTATATAAAAACAATTGGTAAGAATAAAATGATAAAAATATTTTAGTTTTAGGCAGGCAACTATATATGAAATTTTCTTGAGAACCATTAAAGTAAAAAAATATATAAGTAAGTATATACATAGACTTAATAATAACTGCTGCGGCAAGCAAAGTAGTCAAAATAATGGTGACATGCAATGCCACTGTGAATGTTAATGTTAAGTAATGCTTTTTATTCAATAACTTTTTAATTTATTTTTTATATTTAGGCTAACTATATTGGCTAGCGTTTGACCACTATCTCACCAGTTGGTAAGTGACGATGCGGTCGAGGATGGTAGCACACTAGGCCTAGAATGGGAACTGGCTCTCGAGGATAGCTGCCAGAACACCTTAGATATTTTGGCAACAGATTTTCTAACCTAACCAGGGTGACCATGCAGACCTAGTGTCTGCAGTGCCAGTGCCCTACCACCATGCGGGGGTTGAGGGTTTCTGAACGATGTTTTTCCTTTACTGGAGGAGGGCCACTGTGAAAAGCGCAATTAAATTTTTGCACAAAACTCTGTACCTCTGGCGTCAAAGGCGACCATTCTCTAACTACACCACTGGGCCATCAAACACTTTATGAATATAAAACTTACTGTTACAATGACGTAAAAACACGAACACCAACCTGTAATAAAACAAAATATATATTAATTACAAGCTGATGTAGGGTAACACTATTAAAATTATTAAAGTTCAATAAAATTCCTTGAAACTAATGGGAGTACAAAAAAGCCAACATGTACTCCCAGCACTATTACACAGAAATACATATTAATGTGGCCTTGTCGAAGGTGGATTTATTACTTTAATTAATATCTCGCGTGAGAAAAACAATTCAAACTTGAAAATTGTACCACTGATGCTTATTAAAAATTCCAACACAAATTTCTTAAATATTGAGGGTTTACACGTTTTATACAGTAGGTAATGTATCCTATGTCCTATTTTGCACTATTCGGTAGGTACAAATTGACTTATGCCACATCACAGAAAAAAGGCATGTTATGTTATATATAATTTGTTATTCTCTGCTGTAAGTTGGTGAGGAGTTGAGTATTCTGCAAGTTCTAGGAGATGCAGCTTCAGCATCAGATGCTACCAGGTGAGGAGTTGAGTATTCTGCAAGTTCTAGGAGATGCAGCTTCAGCATCAGATGCTACCATATTCTTGAAATATAATTGAAGTAACAGGTTATCGAATTTAGAATTGGCCATACCTATGGAAGCTGCTAACATAGCCTCATCAACTAGAAAAGAGCTCGTAGTCTTCGAACGGCTTAACGGATTTTCTAACAACACTCAATTAAATCAAATATCTAACATACATAATTTATGATCGTACAAAACGAAAAAGCCGACTTCACATACCGCGCATATAGTCAAAGTTATATAGTTATAATCATGTCATCAAAGTATACAATTCTGCTTATTATTGTTTTAATGTTTGTTACCTCAGAAGTCCGTTGTTTGAGAGATTATGCCTTCCGTTGGGACCACCATTCAAATTTTATCGAGATATGACTCCAGAGATATGGAGATAAACAATATAAACAAATTTGTATACCTTGATGGCATTATTGTGGAAACTGGTTATTTTGACTATCGCGGCAAATGAAGTCGGTATTTTCGTCACATGAGTTTTCGTTTTGTACGATCATAAATAATGTATGTTATATATGTGATTTAATTGAGTGTTGTTAGAAAATCCGTTAAGCCCGAATCCCCGAATTAATATTCGGGGATTCAGAATAGGTTCCGTATAACCTGACAAAGTGACCATGACATTAACTATGCAATAAGATTACAATCTAAACTAGGCAACGCCTGTTCAATTAGAACAATCAGGCATGGAGGCTTTAACCATTGATTGTATTAGCTTAATTTCGATTATGAGTCGATAATCACAGTGGGATTATACATTTTGAAGGTCATAATAAAATACCCCGAGCGTATTGTTTATATTTATTACTAGCTGATTCCTGCGACTTCGTTCACGTGCACCAAGATTTAAGTAGCCTATGTTCATCTCATGCTATAAAGTATATCCTTGTTAAACTTCAGTAAGATCGGATCGTCCGTTTAGGCGTGATTAGGTAACAAACAGACAGAGTGACAGAGTTACAATCGTTTTATAATATAAGTATGAAAGTAAGGATTATTTTATGTTTACACTGACTTAAATTATGTTAATGTAAATACATTATGTAGTGCAAATGTTTGGATATTTGGATAATGACTATACCTACCTATATTAATAGAATATTATTCTATCTACCTAATTGTATAGACATAGATTTACAATCTTTTTAAAAGCTTTTGCATATTGGTAGAGACACTGTCTAGTGTCCGCCGCACTAGCCACCACCGTCAAGTTGGCAAACTGGTCGCCAAACATCTGAAACGTATGTCGCAGGCTTATCACGATATTGCCAACAAAATGATAGAAATGGAGCACAGAACAGCCTCCATAGCTGCGTCCCCGTCATTAAGTTAATTTAATAATCAACTGTCAAAGTTCGTGATAAGGGAGCTGTTCATGACAACTAGATCTCAATCTAGGCTTGCGTACCTACTGTCCTCAACAATATAGTCACTTACCAACAGGTGCGATAATAATGAAAAGCTGGCGTATATGCTATAAAAAAGTTACATGTCGTTTTAACAAGAAAATAATATTGACAGCTGGCGCAAGAATTATGTCTTTAGCGAGGTCTTCCTTAAGCCTCTCTAATCAGCTTTATGCTCTAAAACGCAAATAAACTTAAATCCAAATAGCTGGCACCTGCGCTTGCGCATATCTCGTGGGAGATCTGGCCTGCTGACCATGATACGGAGATTGCTCTCAAGGCTGCCGGAGGAATTCAATGGAGTCGTGTCGACGGAGTCATTTGGATTGATTCTACGCCTATCTTACAGGATGTTGAGACGGCAGGACGAGCGGAGGTTTAAGGGGGAGTGTGGTACCGAAAAAATGAAAAGCTGTTTGTGTATTGTGGCACAAGAGCAATCTTAACTGCTTTAATACTAATAAAGAGAGAAAGATTTTTTTATGTGGGATTTGGGACTTTGTGTGTATATAGAGGGTAATTACCGGAACCACTGCACCTATTTAAAAAATTTGGGCATCATTTAAAACTATTCCATATGGACACACCGCGGCTTCGCCTGCGTTATAAACTGGTTATAAAGTATCTTAAATGAACAATCAAAAATCTTACTAGCTATCCCTGTGCACAAGGTAGCTAAATTGGTCGAGCCCTTTGACCGTGAAGCGGTAACAAATAAACAAACAGATATACAAACTGACTTTCGAACTTATAATATTGATGATGATAAAATACACTTTAGCTCTACTTTTAGCTTTAAATAGCAAAATAAAATCGCCAGAGCTATGCGTGTTAGATATCAAACCTTATTTTTATTCGGTTAGAGCAATGTTAGGATTAAATATGTATTTAAGGTAATGGTTTTTAATTTAAATAGCGTTTGCAAAAATACACAACAACTATGCAAAAATATTGTCACTGTGGAACAGTGTTTGCTATTTTGAGTCAATTAAGCTTAGTCGACATAGCCAAACGTGTTCTACTGTCTACGTAACTAGCAACCTGTGCGCCGTGAGAACTGCTACATAAACAGAACTGCTACATTTACAGAACTGACCGCCGGACATTCTAAATTCCTATTCTGCCCTTTTAGCTATCAATAGTGCCCTGATAATAAATCACCATTATGCTGTTCTATGGTTGTGGTAAATGTCTTCGGATCTAGGAGTGCCAACCCCGTCGCTGCGTCGGTGCACACCTCACCTATTCATTTACCATACTTATTTATTAGGTATCACTATTTGTTGCTTATTCGGGTGAATTCGGTAATTCCTTTGTAAAGGTACGGCCTTCTGTGATAAGCGGGCGCGGCGCGATCTACTTTTCAATTGTTGTCTGATCGCCGTAGATCGCGTTTGGTTTGAACCAGTCGGTACAAATACTACTGCACTATCTGATCGCTTCCGTGCTCGCGCCTACTTGAGGCAAACAGCTTTACCTATCTAAATAACCTACCTAAATCTAGCAGCATATTTTTGAAGTGATAACTTCTTTAGCGGCGTTGTGAACTTTTTTGGGGTAGATAAAAAATGTTAAACTCGCGTCAGGACATCGCGTCTGGACACTTGACCTGATCGAAAATTCGTAAGACGGAGGAAGAATAGACCAAATGCACAACGTTAATGTTCAAGTTTTCACTTCTGCCGGCACTCCCGAAGTGCTACCCGTTGTTGTTTGTTTGTCATTTACGATAACAGAATGTTTCAGTAAGAATGTACCAAAGACCAATATAATATCGGTAGCGACTATCTAGCGTAAAAGAAGTTCAAAGTTGCAATACTTGTAGGCTTTATTAATAGGACCTTTGGGATGAAAGCATTTGCTTTTGGCTTTGCCTTTGATAAATATATTTTACTGTAATACACTATCTTTAAATTGTTTGAATACATACATAAAGTATTGTTAGCAGAAGAGTAAGTAGTTATATCGTTATAATCAAGTAAATATTTTCTCAGTAATGTTCTAATTATCACGTGTCTCAGTGTAGGTATCACACACAGTTGTTAGTGTAATCACAGTTTTAAAATTGTGTGTTCCCATGATAGAGCAATACAAAGAGACCCGACAATAGACCAGTGAATGAAACGAGCGGCGCCACGGCGTCAGTGTCGGGCGTGGGCGTGGGCGTGCGCAAGGTCGGTCCACTCACGCGCACTTGTCCGACACCGCGGGAATTTGCGTATTCCTTGAATGCAGGCCGATCCAAAGTGCGTTTAGGTTCTTATTCGTAAACAAGTTTTACATGGCAGTTAGAATAATTAAGATTCCATGACCAGCGAGTCAATTTCAGTAGCAAGTTTGAGACGTTTATCGTCGTATCTCTGGAGATACTTATTAGGCCGCAATCTCATTACAATGTGACCACCTCGGAAATGTATCCTACCGATTAAAAAAGGAATCATCTTTCAAATCGGTTCACACTTGACAGAGTAATCGCGTAACATACATAAAAAAACATACAGACGAATTGAGAACCTCCTTCTTTTTGGAAGTCGGTTGAAAATTAAAAGAGAACTTTTTTTTAATTTGAGTTAACTTACTACAGCTTTGTACTCTAACTTTTGTTTAACTATAATTTTATCGCCAGCCATTAATACACAGTGTAATAAATACACAATCAGTATCATCTAAGCTGCTACAAATCTAACAAATGAATGGTCAGGTACCAACACGAGCTTGACCTTTAATAGATAGCAATGCGGAGTCGCGCAGGTGCGCGCACTTCCTATCGTGATCCAGTGGCCAAATGCTACTTACTATGTTTACTGTACCGATACACAGATATAACTCTCCACAGCCGATCCTGCGGCACTACGCTGCCGACAGCAACAAATAACGAGCGAAATTTACTTATAAAACCGATATCTTGCGCAACAGTCTAATATAATTGGTATCTACTCTGTTGCACAACAAATAGTGCTCCACGCTCCCGCACTATTTACATAGCCATTTAAATAAAGCGCAGCTTTACGGCTCCTAAATAAAACGTCTTATTACGAAAGCGCTCGCAGAATAAACTTATCAATCCATGCTCGCGGGATAATTGTGACCCTTCGAGATAATTGTGCATAAAAATACGAGGAAAGTTGTAAATATCACGAGCGGTCTCCGAGCGCGAGGTGTTTACGATCACGTGCAGTTTTTTTTGCAGCGCCAAAAATAGAGCAAGCGCGCGCTAATGGTAGTTAAATGAGTGCAGATTTAATGTTCTACTGTTACTGGAAAAGGAAATTGTGTTTGAGGAAAAAATACTAACTTGCTAATTTTTGCTCGGAGACATGTTAATATTGGAGAAGCTCGCGGTGATTTCTGTATGATAATTCGAGAATGAGTGGCGGTAATGTTGCGGAATGTTGGAATCAGCGCGCGGTGATGCTCGGTCAGGTCGGGCTCTCTTCACGGTTGTCAACGAGAGGTTGATTGTATTTGCGATTGAGACATCATCATCATAGTATTGCTATCAATTGCAGCTTTTATTTTTGTAAATGACTTACCTTTGAGCAGTCAGCTCAGTCTTGGCTGTATAGAGATGCAACTTTTATATATGTCCAAACCTACGAACATTGCCTACGATCCTAAACTATTATTCTCAGCATGAAAAGGTCGAATATCGATCTGTGATTACACTTACCTACCGAGTATAAAGAAAAAGTAAATTGATAAAGATATACGGTAGTTCGTCGTACATGCAGTGAAATAGAAAAATAAGACTATAAAATCGAGAGAGTTGTGTTGGTATGTTATATGTGTACGGTACAGTTTTCATTGAAATACTACTAGCGTTTGTCGAATGTTTTGTTTCGTTATTATAATAATTGATCAGAGTGCCTAGTGCGAGTTTTATAGATTGGTTTACTTACTCCACCGCGTTACAGTAAACGCAGATGTGTATGGAATTAAAAGCGTTATCTAGTGCGTAAAACAGGTAACATTGTAATTTCCATACAAACCTGCGTTTACTTTAACGAGATCGAGTAAGTAAATAAATGTAAAATAACTCGCTCTAGGCTCTTGGTATAGAATGTGGAATAGATATAACCAATTCGGTCGCAAGCGTCGAAGTTAAGTTCCATTTTAAATGGAGTATCGATTGCAAGATTTAAATTCATTAAATACTTATAACAAGGAAAAGGAAACGGCCTTTATAACTAAGATAGCCGGGTTTTAATATTCAAATATTCGGACATATTTGTACTTACTTACAAAGTACCTCGCGACAGTAGCGACCGTTGTGAAAAGCTCTGCGGTAAGCACCCGTCCATGTGAATTTACTTACGGTGTTTGTTTATTGACTTTGTGATAATTGTAGTACTTGTATCTTAAACGTAGAAAGATAAATATTTTTACCAATAAATAAGTATTTGATATCACGTTTATACCAAAAAAGACGAATGTTTAATTTGGCTCATGTAAGGTCTTGTCTTTACCAATGTGACCCCTGATAGGAACGCCTATTTTTACAATCTTTTATTTTGTTTCACCTATGCCAGTGTCTATGGATAATCAAATCTTGCAGATTTTGATTATAGTACAACGTACCATCAACTGGTCTGATGATGAGACGGAAGATGGCCATAGGAACTCCTAAAGTACACATTAATAATTTAGATAGTTTAAGAACTAAAACAACCGACTTCCATGCCGCGCGAGTCAGTTACAGTAGCAAGTTTGAGACGTTTATCGTCATATCTCTAGAGATACTTATCAGATCTCGATGAAATTAGAATGGGTCTACCTTGGAAACGTACCCTACCGATTACAAAAAGAATCATTAGAATCGGTTCACAATTGACGGAGTTATCGCGTAACATACACACAAAAAAAAAAGAAAAAAAAACATACAGACGAATTGAGAACCTCCTTCATTTTCGAAGTCGGTTGAAACCTCACAGGGATTGGGCTAAAATCTGTCCGTCAGTCCTTCCGTCCGTGCATCCGTCTGTCTCTCAGTTTATTTCAAAAAGAAATAGGTAACGACTTGAAAATTTTTAGCAAAGTTTGTACTAATAACTGTGTCCGACTTCACTTGGTTAGATTACATTTAGTTCTTCTTGTTCATTTTTATTGTAGTTTGAAATGTTTTGTGTTTAAATCTGTTTAAGGTTTGGAAGGAACAAAAAGATACTTTCACGAATAATTTACAAAATAATCTTTTGCTGGATTCCAGTTAACCTGTCATTGCATGAGACAATTCTTCAGCAGAATACTGAGTACGTGGTGGAT
Source organism: Cabera pusaria (assembly GCA_954871355.1). NCBI lineage: Eukaryota > Metazoa > Arthropoda > Insecta > Lepidoptera > Geometridae > Cabera > Cabera pusaria. The sequence goes on along the minus strand of OX940886.1, from coordinate 1,032,357 downwards.
ATTACCTGCTGACCATGTATAGCGATTGTCGTGATTATTACAAACCTTTTACGCGGAATTCGAGGGAAAATTGAAATATAATTATATTATTGTAAATTGTTAAACACAATCCAAAATTTTTTTTCAAGGGTTCGGGTTCAAGTCCCGTTGGTACGATGAAATTTTGGATTGTGTTTAACAATTTACAAAAATATTAAGTGTGTAACACTTCAAAGAAAACATAATATAATTACATTGTTTAAAGTAATCGCGTAATGTTTAATCAATGCTAGCAAATAGGTGTTCAAGAAAATTAATACAACATTTGCTTATGTCAATTACCTACTGCTTTAAAATATAACTTATTGCTACGAAGTAAAAGTTCAAATTGTAATGAACTTTTATTCACGTTGTGGTGTGAAATAAAGGTGCTTGGTCATTACATCAGTGCTTATTAAACATCCCAAATTGATGTTACGCAAGTTACATTATAGCTTTCGGTTATTATGCAGTTTTTTAGTGTTCCGTAGTCCTAACAAGGAACCCTTATAGTTTCGTCATGTCCGTCTGTCTGTCTGTCCGAGGTTTTGCTAAGAGACCGTTGATACTAGAAAGCTGTAATTTTGTGGGGGTGTATGTAAATAAATGACGCTGACAAAGTGCTGAAATAAAATGTTGAAAAATATTTATATTTAGGGTAGCTCCCCTATATGAGAAGTGGGGTTGAATTTTTTTTTCATCGTCTATCCCATCGTGTGGGGTATCGTGAATAGGTCTTTTAAAATGATTTAAGGGTTGCTAATACCATTTTTAGATTGAATGCTCCATTTACGAAATATTAAACTTTAAAGTGCAAATTTTTGTTCCAGTAGGGCGTCCCCCCCCCCCCCTAAAATCTAAACTACTGGCTTGAAAAATCTGGAAAAATTCGTGATAATAGCGCATTTTATTAACTTTAAAAGAAAATTATAGCGGTTAAGATAACTTTATTAGTTTAGCAGTAATAGTCGTTGAACTTGGGTGTTGGATAATTTTGTACTAAATACAAAATCCTTTAAAGTGACAAAGACGGAGTACCTAGTTGCTTGTTTATAACGGGTAAAGACTTGCATTGAATAACAGGCTACTACGGAACCCTACACTGTGCGTGGCCCGACACGAACTTGGCCGGTTATTTGTAAATAAAACGTCGTACACTCTCATATTTGGTTCACTTTGTTTACACCACGAACGGGAAAATTACGCGTAACACATTATTATTATTTATTAATTTTATGAAAGATAACGATCACTTGGCCAAGAGACATTTTGTAGTCATTTCCGACAAGATTATAACCGTACCGATTAAAATTGTTGCATGTTTTACTTTTATTTTTACACAGCTCGTTAATAATATCCTTATACTTTAATTTCAATAAAGTTACCGCCACACAGCGGCGTCCTGCGATATGCAGGCGCGATCACAGTACTTTTCAATTGTTTTCCTGATCGCGTTAGGTATGAACCAGTCGAACAAATACTACTGCGCTTTATGATCGCCGCCTAGATCGCGCATGCAGGACGCGGCGGTATGTCCGTACCTTTATATTTTATAACATAAATTGGGCTATGACAATTCTTTATATGTCTGTCTATCTTTGATAAATCGCGTAATAATAAACTAAGAATTCAAAATAGCAAGTAAACGCAATCTTCACGACCTTTAAAAAAAACTTTAATTGCCTCTTAAACCGATGACACAAATCGAAAACCACTCATCAAATAAGCCTGTCATATGCTCCTTAATAGTTTTGTACTTATCTCAGTGATGTAACTGCACAGATGGACAAATAATTAACTTATGTAAGTACGAGCAGGTTTTAACAATGATAAAGAGTGGCCGGTAAAAAAAGACCAAGTTCAGACCTGGCGATTTTAGTTGTTCCAACTTCCTAGGTATATACGATACAAGTTACAACAAATACTCATTCGATACTTTGCTATTATATTTTATAAAATCGCGCTTGATTAGCAAATAAAATAGCTTAATTCTAAACCTTATTATCGCTCTATAATGCCAGTCTAAATGTTGAGACAAATAATTGAGTATGAGACGAGTACTGTTTACCGGTACGACCGGTACCTAAGTACTCAGAATCGATTCCAAAGTATGGTAAAAAAGATTTATCTTTTCTGATTGGTTAGAAAAATAATGGGCGTAGTTTAGATTGACACTTGAAACCCAAAATGTTTCTAAACTGGAAACCCGCAATTGTGGGCGATAGTATTTGGAGTCGAAAGAAAAGTACATCCCTAAAACGTTGAACAACAAAAATCGCCTAGTGTGAACTCGGTACGAGTGGTGTATCATCGGTTTTTGTGCGAGTCGATGTGCGAGGTGTTGCGTACGAGTGATAACTTTCTCTGCAGGTGCGGTGCCTTTGTGAGTCAGATGTGATCGGCCGTTCTATAGTGGGGGATCTCCGTGCCTCCGCGCTCGTGTGGACATAAAGTCATCTTGTGGTTTACCCACTTTCTTAATGATATTTAGGAAAGAAAATGAAAGTGTTTCCTTAGAATTTATGTCTTTAAGGTGTTGTTTTGTTTTCCGTGTTCTGGCATAGAATAAGTTATAGCAGGTATTACTTTTTACGCCAATTACTTGTGCTTGACGATATTGAAAATACTGTGTGAATTACTACAGCGGATTATTTATTTTTTTATTTTTCTTGTTTAGCCATGTCATTATTATAGAGTTCCAAAAAAATATATGTACTAACATAATATTCAACTTAGTTTCAATTATTAGTCAATACGAGAACTTACAAAGTATGCAATTATCTGTAACTGATGACTATCATTCCAATCAAAGTTAAATCGTCATTGGCTCAGCAATCCGTGCACCTGTACCGTGTTGCAACTTCAGACAGTCAAAGCGACCGGCTGCGAGTGCTTAGATCCTGGTATTGACCACTCTAATAAGACCCTCGGAAAATATTTTTGTTTTCCTAAATCACTAAACTCATCACTAAAGAAATTTTACTTAAAGTTACAAGCCAGTTTCGCGTAATTAAAGTAAGCATATCATCCTAGTTTGGGTATCAATGTTAAATTAGTCTAGATAATAAATACTTTTTGTAAATAGGCTAGTACATAAGATTATGTTTTTAATACCAATATAGTTTCATTCATTCATTCATTCCATCATTAACAATTGAATACTTACTATGTTATTTACACAGGAGCTTTTATATTCAAGATGTTTAAAGTCCGTGAGGTCAGATTACGCTGGTCGATCAGAGACGTAGGTATACGTTTGTCGAGCTCGCGAGTCACGATAATTTGGCCAAGGTGAGCCGCTGCGACCATATGCTGCGATGATACTGTTTCATTCATTGCAGGTTTTGTCGCACGTGTGTACATCCGATCGTGGTCAAGAAACAATCTTCATGTAAAACAAGAAACGCAATATTTTAGGCACTTCTTTTAAATGTTTGTTACCTCAGAACTCCGTCAAATCTTAACCGATTTCAAAAATTCTTTGTTGTGTGTTTGTTGTTTGAGAGATTATGTCTCCCCCAATTTAATCGAGATATGACTATTATTTCCAGAGATATGGAGGTAAACAATAAAAGCAAATTTGTACACTTTGATGACACGATTATAACTAGCCAGTACTTTGACTATCACGGCAAAAACCGAATTCACAATTCGGTTTTTAGGGTTCCGTACCCAAAGGGTAAAACGGGACCCTATTCAAATTTCAATTATTACTAAGACTCCGCTGACCGTCTGTCTGTCTGTCTGTCTGTCTGTCTGTCTGTCTGTCTGTCTGTCTGTCTGTCTGTCTGTCTGTCTGTCCGTCTGTCACCAGGCTGTATCTCATGAACCGTGATAGTTAGACAGTTGAAATTTTCACAGATGATGTATTTCTGTTGCCGCTATAACAACAAATACTAAAAAACAGAATAAAGTTAAAAATAATACAGTGTCCCCATACAAGAAACGTGTTTTTTTGGCATTTCACGCCATCTATGAACGCTTTGTTAGGTAAACGTCCCATAGATGGCGTTATATTGAAATGTCGATCCCTAACACATTTGTTAGACTTTAGATGGCGTTATAAGAAATAAAATGTTTATTAATTATTATATTTTGCTGGCGAAAAATGATAGTAGTATTTTTTGCTCGATCTTATAAAATACTGTAGTATGGTACGGAACCCTACTAGTGCGAGTCCGACTTGCACTTGGCCAGTTTATTTTTTCGTTTTGTACGATCATAATCAATTCAAACAATGCTTCATGTCGCAAACAATGCTTATTTTATTTTATATTACCGATCGCTTTAAGGTACGGCCACACCGCGGCGTCCTGCGATCTGCGGGCGCGATCAGTACTTTTCAATTGTTTTCTGGTCGCGTTTGGTGTGAACCAGTCGGTACAAATACTACCGCGCTATCTGATCGTCGCCCAGATCGCGCACGCAGGATGCAGCGGTGTGTCCGTACCTTTACATACACATAGTTAATTCCGAATTGAAATAAAGTAACAATTGAAAACCCCGGGATTGCACTTAACAGGTAACACAGTCTCTGGCAGTGAATTCCATTCCTTCGCTGTGCGTATGATGAATGTGGATGCAAAGTGCTTTGTGTGGCAGAGTGGAACATGCCAGTTCTTATTCATTCAAATTGCAAGTTTCAGGGTCCTTTAAACGGCGGTCAGTGGATTTCAGATCACCTAGATATAGTATAGTCATCGAATAGTGCTGGAATTCCATGTTAAACATGAGAGAGGTATCATTACGAGTAATTTGTCCGTGGAGTGGTTGTGACTGCACTCCAAATAACATCAAATATGACGGCCGCCGTGGGAACTCGCCGTGGTTAAGGCGAAGACTGCCTTTGCTGGCTTCAATACTTATACAGGGTGACATGGTTTTCAAATGAACTTCTTAATAAATAGAGAGATAAATTATTTTTTATTAAAGTAATTTACTTATTCAAATTCTTTATTATAAAACTAAATACAAGTTTTGAATATTCTTATAAACCCTTTATTTTCTAATCCATTTGGTGAGAATATAGCACTATTGAATTGTACTCGGCTAAAGCAGAAAAATGTACTAATTGTTTATATAGTTATTGAAATATTGTTTTAGACTCCAATAATATTGTTCTGCAAAAACCTAACTGCATTATATACCCGATGACGTAGAAGCTCTGACGATAACATTATATGATGAAAACCCGAATCTACCTGTATAAGCTAAAAGCTAAGACGGTAAGACGATGTGAGCGCGTGATTCCATTACACGCCGCTGATGGATGCACGCGGAAATGCGCGAGCGTACCGCGCGCATGCGCAGTGCGCACGTCTTCCTAATGTTTACACATACTACGCGACAATGACAATCATGCACAGATAATTTGATGGACTCCTAATGTATGTGAATGTTCTCAGATAATGCAACGGAATAAAACTTAGTTTAGACACGCAGTTATTACCCGCATGTTACTTCAGCAGCTTTGTTTTAAGTTTTCACATGCTGAGCACATGCGATTGTGCTTTTATTTGGTCCGGTGTAGCAAGTCGGGCATAAAGATTGGTTGAAGCACTCGCTTTACATACATACTGATTTTAGTAGTCTGCCAGCGTCTGTGGTCAGTCGCTTGCTTATATCCAATATGATATACCACCAGGCGAGACAGTGATCAAACGCTAGCCTGTAAGATTTTGTTATAAATGTCCTATAACTCTCTTCACAGCCTCAATAAGTACATACATATGCGTTCGATTTTCACCATCTTCCTTTTCCTTATCCCGCCAACGATAAGTCATTTTAACGTGTAATATTCTTACACTTCGCATCTGCAGCCATATCCAATAAACGATTGATTTAAAGATTTCCATCTGTTATCGGAAAAACATATTTTGAAGAGCAATCGTAGATAACTAAGATAGCTTAAAAACGAAAACAACCTAAGTACTTCCATACCGCGCGAGTAAATTTCTGTAGCAAGCTTGAGATGTTTATCGTCATATCTCTGCAGATAAATAACAATGGTACCACCTCGGAAATGTACCCTACCGATTAAAAAAAGAATCATTCGAATCGGTTTGGTTAAAAATAATATTAAAAATAAGATGAACTCCACCTTTATCAGACCACGACAGTAATGACCGTCCAAATTTGACACCATTACATTAATTTAATAACCCTAACTGCGCGCCGCCATGCATTCTACTCACAAGTACTGTCTACCGTCACCCTCGTGCTATCAGAACTCTTTGAAACCTTATCATAATTAATAGGAAATGAGATTTTGTACTGTGAAGAACGGCATCAATCACATTTGGATTATACAACAAAACTGAATATTAAACAAAAATCACTGAGTTCGAATGCCGCGCAAGTAATAGTGGGTTGCATTTTGTAGCGGTTTGCTTAACTTTGAAATGACTTTGAAACTTTAACTTTGAAAATCCCATATTCTTCAGATTTACATTACACATGCTGGAGATTAGTGGCGATAGAAGGAAACCTGATTAAATAAACATTTATACAAATTAAGTACCTATTATGTTTCTTTGAAGTGTCTCACACTTTATATTTTTGTAATTTGTTAAACACAATCCAAAATTTCATCGTACCGACGGGACTCGAACCCGCACCCCCCGGATTACACGTCCAGGTGCTCTGCCAATTAAGCCACGGTTCGATACATCGATACGACGAAATTAGTGGATTGCATTTGTTAACCCAATTATGCATTGGTGGCGCCATCTATGACTATATATGACTATATATCCATCTATGACTATATATCCGGGGGGTGCGGGTTCGAGTCCCGTCGGTACGATGAAATTTTGGATTGTGTTTAACAAATTACAAAAATTAAGTACCTATCTACTGCCTACCTACGGTTTTCCGAACTCGGTAAAACACTGGTGACATGTTCAGATATTAATTTGCACGTTTGTGAACTGGACAAAGCTTATTCTTATCAGCTGTTGAATAACAAAATTTGGAAATCTCTTCGTAAATCAACTGAACTTTCGAATTAGACGCTTCCACGACACGGGCCCTGAACCTAGTGTGGGGCCATTTAAGACCTTTGATTTTATAATGCGTTGCAATGCATCATCTGCAAAGGTGTTTATTGGTAATACATTTATTTTGATTCTTATCCTTATTGTCTCATCCATTCAAGTATATTCATCATACAGTATGATTGACCGCATATAGACCGAGACCGCATTGACATTTAACATCAGCTATGAAGAAAAGCAATGAGGAAGATGGCAGGTTAAAAGAGTAACAGATACTCTTAATACAAAATCAAGCTCCCAGATACCATCAGAAAATAAAATTCATACAAAATCCAAGCGTTATTATGGTATGGTTCCATCGCAATCAGAACACGATAAGTGTACCGTTGAATCTGTGGCACTGCATAATGTCTCCAGACAATGCGACCGTTCATAATCGTGATTACATTCATCATCACCATTCTGCTCTCCTCATTTTACATGGATTTTAAGCTTTACATGAGAGCTTTTAGATGAAGCGACTTTTGCTTTTCATACAGCATCAAAGTATTACGGCAGTGGCTGCTATTATTTTGTTTGGTAGCAGAATAAAGTACTTTATAAGGAATGCATGCGATTGTACTGTTTTCAACTGTATAGGTTAAGTTAAAGATTAAAACTACCGCTTTCGCTGTACACTCTCCTGAATATAATATAATTTAAGAGTGTTTACAATAATATCGTTTAAAAACTAAAAAAGAACCGACTTCAATGTTCATTTTCAGTACCAATTTTGAGATGTGTATCTCAATATCTCTGGAGATACTTATCAGACCTCGATAAAATTACCATGGTACCACACTTGGGATATCTCCTTTCGAACAAAAAAAGAATAATCAAAATCGGTGCATAAATGACGAAGTTATCCCCGAACAAACATTAAAAAAAAAAAAAAAAAAAAATATATATATATATAAATACGGTCGAATTGAGAAACCTCCTCCTTTTTTTGAAGTCGGTTAAAAAGGAAAAAAAAACGACTTCAAATGCCGTGCTACTCATTTTTAACCGACTTCAAAAAAAGGACGTTTTTCAATTCAACCGTATATATATGATGTAATATAAATCGCGAACAAACATAATATATATATATATGACGACAAATTTATCCGCGAACAAACATAGTATATATATATATATATATATATACATTGTATATACATACAGTACCTGTAGTAATTTCCTGGTTTCGTAGTTACCTGTTCGGTCGTCGGCAGCGTATCCGTGTTGATGATTCCTTTCTACATGGTGTACTACGTCTGCAGGCGTACCTCAGGGTGGCGTTCTATCTCCTCTTCTTTTTGCTATTTTCATAAATTCTATTTCATGTCATCTTTCTTCTTCCTACCACCTCTATGCCGATGATTTACAAATTTATAGACAATCACCACTCACCGAACTAAATGAATCTATTGTGCACACCAACACAGACTTGCAGCACATTCTTGAGTGGAGCAAATGTTACGGAATCAACGTCAACCCATTAAAGACGCAAATTATTGTAATTGGCAGTTCTCGAATGGTCTCAAAAATCGACTGGTTCCGCCTTCCGCAGTTTATATTCGATGGTACTCACATTCCAATAAGTGAATCTGTCAAAAATCTTGGGGTACTTTTGGAAAGGAAACTTTCCTGGGTGCCTCAATTAGCGGAAGTCAGTCGAAAACTTTTCGCTTCTGCAGGCTCTCTTCGTAGGTTACGTAACCTCCTCCCAATTTCAACCAAAACTGCACTTGCAAACTCTATCCTACTCCCTATTCTTGATTATGCCGACACCTGCTATCTGGATGTGACTGAGGAACAGCTCGATAAGCTTGAGCGTCTCCAAAACTTGTGTATTCGGTTTGTGTTCGGATTACGCAAGTTTGACCACATTTCTGAATACCGCAAAAAGTTACAATGGGTACCCATTCGTCTTCGTAGAAATGGTCATATCCTTTCCCTTTTATATTCTGTCCTTTTTATCCCATCTACTCCTCTCTACCTTAAAGAGCGCTTTCAGTTCCTACATCTCTCTAATCCCTTACCTCTTCGTTCCTCAGAAAACCTTCAGTTACTTATTCCTCTACACTCCTCACGGTTCTACGACAAATCCTTTACAGTGCATGCTGCTCGGTTATGGAATGAGCTACCTGTAGATATTAGACGTGCTAAATCTCTCTTGCAATTTAAATCTTTAGTTAAAAAGCACTATTTGTCCCAAACATGCTAATTCTACTGATCACACATTGTTATAGACGTGAATGTATTCAGCTATGTGTATGTATTTATTTGTATTTATAAAGTATTTATGTATTCAATAAATTTTAAAATTATATGAGTATGTTTATGTAATATATGTATATATATTTTATATAATTTATATGTATTTGTATGTATGTCCATATATGTATATTTAGTATTTTACTTATAATAATAAATAAATATTTTATTGCAGTTTCCAGTTAACATAAATAATCGCCATCGCCAAACTCCCTTTGTTTTTTGTTACTACTCCACACTTGGTTGTCTGGAAGAGATCGCTCTATGCGATAAGACCGCCGATTGTATCACCGAATTAGGTTGTTATGTCTAGATATTAAGGTTCTTTCTGGTATACAATAAAGAGATTATCTATCTATCTATCTACATTATGTTTGTTCTCGGATAAATTCGTCAGATATATAGAGTTTGAGGTGTTTATCTTTGTATCTCTGGAGATACTAATCAAATCTCGATGAAATTACAATGGGACTACTCGTACCTTATAAATGTACTCTGTCAATTAAAAAAATAATCATTCGAATTAATTCATAATTAACGGAGTAATCGCGTACAGTACATTAAAAAAACTGGCCAAGTGCAAGTCGGACTCGCACTCGTAGGGTTCCGTAACACAGTTAAGTATTCCATAACTATGATTTTTCGCAACTACAAAATTAACTTTGTTTTTCATAGTGTTTGTATGAAAAACAAAGTTATCTTTGCGGTCGCCATATCTCAAAAACTGCTGGCTGTATCTCGTTCAAACCAATTTTCGTTGTAAGTTTTTATTGAGATCTACATCATATATTTTTTATAGATTTTTCACTTCCATACTTTAAAAGTTAGAGGGGGGGGGGACACACATTTTACCACTTTAGACGCGCCTATCTTTCAAATGATTGACTTTGAGAAAAAATGATTTTAGAAACCTCAAAAACCTCACACGTATAGGTTTGAAGAAAAAAAATGTTTCGTTTCAGTTCCATGTATGGGATGCCCCCCCTTAAACTTTTATTTTTTTTACTATTATATAAATCGGAAAGCGGTTCACAGAATACATCTACCTACCAAGTTTCAATTCTGTAGTCCTAACAGTTTCGGAATAAAATGGCTGTGACATACGGACGGACAGACAGACAGACAGACATGACGAATCTATAAGGGTTCCGTTTTTTGCCATTCGGCTATGGAACCCTAAAAACATACAGACGAATGGAGAACCTCCTACTTTTTGTAAGTCGGTTAAAAAAGCTAAGGTAGCTAGGTAACGTTATATCGACCGCTGCTGCGCTGAAAACTCGCTGCGTGTAAAGGTACAATCGTGATATTAAGTTTGCCCCAGCTACGTAGCATTCCTATCCCCGCGGGATGCTGTTACGCAATGACACTGCAACACTGGTGAGAACAGTACTGTACTTGAGAGTACGAGGATCGATGCTGCTATAAGCTGAGATTGACTTTGGGATAGAATAAAATCCCATAAAAATGTTTGACAGGAACCGACAGGCGGCTATGTGGCGTATTTCAGAGGTGGTATCGTGGGTTCGAACTCGCCTTTCATCATGGATTTTTGTTTCGAAAATTATGTGCGCATTTACATTACTTGTTCTCTTTAAATTCTCCGGAGAAGGAAAACATCTTTAAAAATCTTCAAAATAGTAAACTGCCAGGATAAAAGATGTTGGGCAAGCTCAATCTTTTTTTTCAACATTTTCAACACTTGTTTTATTTTAAATATTATAAAAGTTTAATGTAATCAACAAACTGCGCAGTATTTATTTAAATTCACCTTACTTGCAGAACCACATTCCATAGACGTCAATAAATACCTACTCCGCAAGTAGCAAGTACTTAATCCAAAAGAATCGAGATAAGCAAAACAGTTTAAATAACTGACATGAAATATCAACCCGGAAACTTGGAAGAGGAAAGATAACCAATAAGAAAAGATGAAAATAAAAACACAGCTTAACCGTCGCAGCTTTTCTAAACGTCAGATAAAATATAAAATGATCGCACGCTGCTAATACTAAACACCTCGCAGTTCATCTACACTATCTCGCAGGATCTGCAGCCGCCAGATAACTGGCAGTCAGCAGCCAGCGTCTACGCAGATTCCCACGCTGCCGGCCCACGCGTGGGCGCGACGAGACGCTATGACGTATGCACCTGTTATTATAAACAAGACACCTTTATAAAGGTACAGACGCTTTGTATATGCAGGAAGCCGCTCGCCATCATAACTCTAACATATATTTATTATCTGATGCGTCCTTCCCGAGAAGTAATAGCATTTCCTAGATAAATGGGCAGGAGCTAGTTGTGTCCAAGTGCTGGCCGCTTATAATAGGTTAATTTGCATATAAATATTTCGTAGAATGAACATAAATACTGAGGTAAGGTATGTTCTACTCGCTCTAGAACAGATTATCTCTACGACGAGTAATTCTTATTACCTATTAAATTCCGTGGCGATAATATCATATCTTTCTGTCTACTTAGTGTCTGTGTACTTACTACTACTAGCTTAGCCTGCTTAAAAAGTATGCTATGTCCTAAATGTCCAAATCAACTACACTGGCTATCTCTGTGCAAAATTTTAGCCAAATCGATGAAGTCGTTTGAAGCTGAAAAGGTTGGGACCTAAAACAATTTACAAACTGACTTTCGCATTTATAATATTGGTTTTGATAACCAATTAGTGCTATCCACGTAACAATGTCACGGAGCCTGTAATACAGTATTACATGTGTCTAGTTATTTGCGAAGCTCATTAGGCACATTAAACGAAATAATCACGCAACCACTTAGACGCTGTCCGGCCATCCTCGCAATACATGCATCGTGTACTAATTACGGGCGCTTACAGATTTAAGTCCTTTTTTATGTAATTATTTATGTAATTATAATTGGTAATTACTGCGTAGATTCGAGCGCTCTCCCGCGTAATTGTAGCATTTATGACTACAATGGGAATCTCACAACAAAAAACCATAATTATTTTAAAATGTCACATTATTTTGTACAACTGTCGGAATGGCCGTCAGCCGCGGCTTTGTTTCGTGAGAATGCATAAATAGCCGGTTTAAATCTAGTTTCAACCTTTTTAAATCGTCTCGTAATGTCCGCGAGGAATCTGCAGGTCACTCTGTTATTTGACTCTAATTAAGCCCTTTCCATGGAAACGTTATTAACTCAGCGGGTTATAAAATAATCACGTACATAAAGCTCGCTCTATTTCTCCGTCGCATTCAAATAAAAATGAGCGATCTCCGCCCGAGCCGCGCCTAATTAAAATGCTCTATAATTTTCCGATACAAAGACTCGGAATCGATTACTCATCCTCGTAACGACTCGCGATAATCCTCGGTTTAAAACAACTAAATCACGATCGCAACTGGAATCCCGACCTTACTCTGCCGGAACAAAGTATATTATTTGTATAAGATTATTTTTAAAAGAAATATTTAACTACACACCTACTCGCTGCGATTAAAATCACACACAAAAGGGTCGAAGCCGAACTAGACCAGAACTATTTGAGCTGCAAGGATGCAAATTACTTAATAAAAACAGTTCTATATCGTTAAAGCGGAGAGATGATCTTACGCTGGTTTCTTGGACCACAATGGAATGGAGCATGAGTGGACGAAAGAAAGTGTGAGAGCGTTATTACTGTTATTAGCAATATAGCGCAATAGAGTGGAAGATTAGCCGTCTGTAATGGGCTATACGATTCTTTTTATATCATTTATCGAAGTGCAATCGTAGCTCTTGTGAGATTTCTCAATGAGTGCTCCATCACTGAGCAAGTTTATCGACACCTGGCTCTCATTAAACTCTACATACACAAAGACACGGGTGTAATCATTTTAAATGCGTAATTGATTTCACATAAGATATGTTTGAAATAATATGTTAAGCCTGGCGAGTTAACCTTTTGAATAGAAGCAGCATTGGGAATACACCTGTCCTTGCGATCAATTCGCCATCGTATCGCTTCCTGAGCGGCCGGCCACTAGCAGCCCTGAGGCCGGCTGTCACCCTTCCCAGCCACATTAACATACGTCACACAGAGTTACCAGCTATCGGCCTCGTCTATCTGCTGTGACACTTTCCGGTAAATTTTGCATTTCAGATCCGAGTTCTCATTGACAACGACATTTCAAACCTGAGTATTTGACGGTCCCGTGCCGCTACTGCGGGACGCTGGGTAAATAAAACAGCAGTTTGGACATTTCCTATTAGCTGCATACAGACAACCCAGCAAAGTTCTACAGATATGTAAATTGTTGTATGCGATCACAAGATATGACTAGTGGTTCTGTAAGCTGTAGAACTCGCGAGTCTTTGCATAACTTGAGAGTGTATGGCTGAAATATGATTTTATTGACGTTACCAACCACCATATTTCCACTATTTTTTATTAAATTTTTAACTAGTTCTTAATAAAACTGAAATCACAAAACCTTCCAATTAGTTATTGAACAAACCTGCTCATGGAATTTCCAGAAAATCGGTTGAGAAATCAAAAATGCGATCTGTAAAGGAAAACAGCTGTAGATCCAGACAGACATACGAATGCATTTTTGCCTTAGCTAAAACGGTGAAGCTTCGCTCGCGCTTCGCACTTGCTCGGTAAATTAGATAGATCTTTAAAAAAAGTTCAAATAAAGCCAAATTGCCTTTGGAACTTTCACGCTTATTATTAAGTAAATCAAAAAGCTAGACGACAATAGAGACCCGAACAAGTTTTCATGAACATAAAGGAGTCAGGAAGCGATATAGGATCTTTCCTCATTCCAGCGATCGAGCTAAGAATGTACCGTCATTGTTTTACAGTGGTAACATTCAGCGATGTTAACTGGCAACATTTGTTACGTCCGATCTTTTCGGCTATCACCCGCGCCCGCGCCCATTCAATGCCCGGCGATATTACTCGCTATAGTCATAAACCATTCTGTAAGGTACGCTGAATGCGCTATCAGCCGCGGCGATCAGACGCTGGCTAAGTGTTGCCATGCTTCACGAGGAAATAATTGCTAAAATTACTGTAAAATGCTACTCTAATACTACAAGTTTTACATGTGAAATAAATCAAACAAGTTGTATCAAATTCAATAAAAAAAAACTAAAAACCATGCAATAAATAGCAAGGAACTGGCTTTGCACAAAATTGGATACAAATATACTTTGGTATGTAGATAGCCTAGACCGTAGAAAATCACATAGGGTACTTCTTGTCCCGATGTACACACGGGAGTTGATGTCTACGCGGGTAAAACCGCGGGGCACAGCTAGTTATTTATATTTCTTCCAGTTCTTACTATTTTAATTTAAGATCGTTTAAAAAACTAAAAGAACCGACTTCAAACGTCACGCTAGTCAAAGTAGCCAGTAAGTATTATCTAATCTGTGCCAATAGTACTTGTAAGTAAAAACGGCTCGGCCGATATCGTTAAAATTCCAATGGGATACCTCGGACCCTACCTACCCTACCCATTAAAAAAAGAATCGTTCGAATCCGTTTTGGACAACAATTGGCGGAGTAATCACGTAACATACACACAAAAAAAATTTAGAAAACATACAGACTAATTGAGAACATCCTCCTTTTTTGGGAAGTCGGTTAAAAACCTACTTCATCTGGTGCATGAAGTAGGAGAAGTGCTCTTCACTAAATTAATTCCAACAAATTTTTTCAACTATTTCGTAGTTAGTTTACATTAACTTTGAATTACAACACGCGTTAAATAATATTTACTACGGAATGAAGAGAAAGTAACCTATTTCAATGGGCACCCATCGTAAATGCTAACATACATTTTCTGCGCGAGTTTTTGATATGTAGGATAGTAATTTAGCTGTGCTACTTGCATCTCAAACTTGCTGAAACTAGGTACAAGACGGTTGGCATGGCAACACAAGCAGCGTAGCGGTGCGATCGCGTGGCGGGCGCGACCACACGGGCCAGGCCTCCCTCCGCCCTGTCATGAACAATGGACATATCTCAGATCTCCCATATTGTCTACCAAACGCTCTAATAGCTAGCCTGCCCTACACGAAGCTAGAAATTGTTTACGAGGATATGTACACCCTTTTAGTTTGTCTAGTATAACATCTGTGGGTAAGGCCGTATAATTGGCCTCATGTGACATAAAAGTAACTTAAAAGTGTGTGACTGAATGTATGGACTGTTGTGTGAAATGTAATATAAATGTCACCTAAAAGCTAACCACTCCTCAAAACATTTTCACTTTAACGGTTAAGCGACAAGAATAAAAGCACGAACACGGTCTCTAGCTATTCTCTAAACATTCGATTCATCAAAATAATATAACTTCTATGATAAATGAATACAGTTTTACTTTTATTCAGCTGCAATCAATAATCAATAATAAAAATGACTCGGTTCCGCTCGAAAACAAAAGCTCACAGTTAGAAACATGGCCGACGAGTGAAAGACGTAGCATAGACAAGTAGACTTTGGAGTTGCCATGATATAGAAATAAATTCTGCTGCTCAAATGCTAAGTTTTAGTAAAAAATATTGTAACATAAAATACGTGACAAGTGATGTCTATGTGATGTCAGATATTGATACAGGTATCAATATCTGACATCACATAGATATTTCTTAAAAAAGCCTTTAAAAATGACAATTTTAGGGGAAACATTTTGACTTAATTCGTTTCCTGCTACCATCCATTAAAGATTTAAAATCGAGTTAAAATATTTTTCGTAACGATCATTGAATATTATCATAATTTAAAAAATATACCTACTTACATTTGTTTATCACTGTTACGGAAACTTTACTTCTATCGGATTCTATTCGTAATCCGAAACTAAAAGTATACAAATTACTCAAACCATTCCAACGGTAGTTCTACACATTGTACAGAAGTATCTATTTCTGGGCCACCACTGCAACTATCATACCAAAAGATATTTTAATGGAACACCTTACATTTTATGGTCATTTTGTCACGTAATCAACACTACGTCCTATTAATATTGTAATTGATCCGTTACTTGCGTTCCTGCAATGTTTCTGGAAAAGTTTTACTGACCACTAAATAAACATAAGTTTGCTTTAGTTCCATGTCGAAATAAATAATGAGATAAGCATCTGCTCATTTATATGAACAAGAAGAGTTTAAGTATGCCGAAAAGGGATTAAGTAAGCATGGAGGTAGTGCACAAGATTCCATCATGTCAGCACTACGAGAGCGGTGTTGTAGCACTTAGATACACTGTTGCACCTATTATCTGCCGGTAATGTGTTTAACTAATGTTTAAGAAGTTCTTACATGAGTCTACAGGAGTAGAAGAACGTGTAACCACTAAACGAAGTAGTTTACTTACAAAGTAGCTGGACATAGTTCTTAGTATAAATAAATTGGAGCAATTAGTTTGGCGTGTCTTTTGTTTTATTGCCTACAAGCCCCGTGGCTTTACCCGATTTTATAAGTATCCTTTGTGTTAATAAACTTTAAAAAGTATCTATCTGTATGCCAAATGTTGTCCAAATCCGTTCAGTCGTTTTAACGTGAATGTGTAACAAACATCCATACATCCATCTACATTCACAAATTTAATTTAAAAATTGCCTAAATGTATGAGACCCTGCGTCGCACAAATGATATTTTCCACGATGTTAGAATCAGATGCACTCGCTTCGTATCAAACAATAAAAAAATTTGAACTCTTTGCATAACATTTCCCATTTATAACATCAGTAGGAATAGGAAGTGGGATACGATTGCATATTTTGCTGTTGGTTTAAGATGTGGTGTAAAATTTAAACTAATCGAGCGTGCTTATTCGTTTTTGAAGTATTATATATTGTATCACGAATCATCCATCTAATCCCGTTCACAGCTGGCAATTCGTTTAAAGATTTCGATATGTTTAGTTATAATCAGAAAGCGATTGCCGATCATTATCATATCCATGTTATGTAAAGTGCATCAACTTATTTGAAAAGGCAAATTTTAATAGTAATTTCTGTCTGTTTGTAAATGGATGCCTCCTCCACGGTTCATGTGTGAAGTAAAAGAAGCCCGGGGCAGACTCATTGTTCGATCGACCATTGTTCAGGTTCCGCCACCTAGCCTGCCCGGCCTCGTCGGTAATGGATGCAGCCGCGGCTGGCACTGACCGCCGGGGCAGCCTGCTCATTTCTAATTGGATAAAACGTTACATTCAAATTGCAGGTTCTCATTTGATGGTAGATCAAGGTGAGAGTATATTTTTCAACCTACTTAACAAACGGAGGAGGTTCTCAATTCGACTGTATTTTGTTTTTGTTACCTTATAACTGCCATCATTTATTATCCGATTTAGAAAATTGTTAAGTTTTACAGAGTTTTCTTTCCGTTTGATACCATTGTAATTTAATCAAGATCTGATGAGTAACTCCAGATGTATGGATATAAACACCTCTAATATGCTACTAAAAATTACTAGCGTGGCATTTGAAGTCGGTTTTAGTTTTGTAAACGATGTTAAATGATGTAGCGTAAAACACAATTTTGAATAAAAGTGGCAGCGATAGAAAATTAGGAGCCGAAACTTCTATTATCCAATTCAGTTTAAGACAATATTTGTCACTTGTGTAATTGTGTCAAGGACATCCAAACTTTTATCTTATCGATACGTATACCTATCACAGTTACGAATTCGCTGATTCTTTAAAGTATTCATATTAGCAAAGTATACTTAACCCCAAATCAACACACGTATGAGCCTTTCCAAAGCATGACGACCACGACATACTACATTTAAGTAAATAAACACAAAGCTACATTTACAGAACCTAGATAATGTCTAGTCTACATACCAGATCCACAGATCTGCAGCGGCTAAATGTACTTTTTGTATACTTGTATAATCTGTGGGTTTGCGTTATCTACCACATCTGACACTTATACGTGAGTCAATGGAATGCAGAGGAATACATTTATTGTTTACTGTGGTACAAGTTAAAAACTTAAGAAGCAAACGCGGGGTGCACTTTTGCATACAAATGTATTCCCCCGTTTTCTCCCTGGAAAATGCTCCTAGATCAAAAATGGTTTCTACAAAATATCAAGGTCTGCTGTAGCTACGCCCCTATTATTTGCTTTTTTGACTAACCTATTGCAAAAATAAATATAATCCTTTTTATCTCCTCTTTAAGATATTTGAAGGGTCATATTTCTATTTACAATTGGTTGGTCAAAAAAAGCAAATGATAGGAGCATAGCTACAACAGAGCTTGATTTTTTGTATACATTAATTTTGATCTAGCTAGAAGCATTTTCCAGGGAGGAAACGGGGGAATACATTTGTATGGAAAAGTGCACCGCGCGTTCGCTCTTAACGTTATTTTATAATACAGATAAATGTCATGAGTATCGCGGTAAGCTAATATTAACAAGTAGATACCTGATTCTAGCTTCGTCTCCTTAACCTACAGTAAAAACAATTGCTTAATTGTCCAAATGAAACAATTGATTAGTAAATATGCATACAATTTACAAATAAACCGACCAGGTGCGAGTCGGACTCGCGCACGTAGTGTTACGTATCTCAATACAATATTTAATAAGATTGAGCAAATATGCTGGAAAAAACATGTGTCTTATTTGGAGATTGGTACTCCTTTAATTTTTTGTATTATTTGATGTAATAGCGGGTGTAGTAATACACACTCTGCGACTGTTAT
The DNA here is from genome assembly GCA_954871355.1 of Cabera pusaria. Lineage (NCBI taxonomy): Eukaryota > Metazoa > Arthropoda > Insecta > Lepidoptera > Geometridae > Cabera > Cabera pusaria. The sequence continues at coordinate 1,013,350 of OX940886.1, read as the reverse complement.
AATTTCAAGTAGCTACCTATTACGGTTCAGAAGATACAGCCTCGTAACAGAGGGACGGACGGACGGACAGACAGCGGAGTCTCAGTAGAGCCCCATTGGCACCCTTTGGGCACCGCACCCTAAAAACATACTATAAGAATGCTAATACATTACATGCTAGTACAATAATATCTAAATAGTTTCCTATTAGTTACTATTTATCTTACTAACCATAACTTATAAAAATATATTCTTACTAACTGTGCCCCGCGGTTTTGCCCGCGTAGACATCGTTCCATATAAGGATAAAATTGTGTTATTCCAGGGGGGTTAGGGCTCTAGGCTAGGCTATCTACATACCAAATTTGTTAAAAGTTAAATCTACACTGACTTCGAATTCTTGGCAAAATTTCGTTGATATTTCATATTACTAAGCATAAATTAAATTAAAATTTAAATGAAATTTTTATTGACATGACATGAATGTAATAATGTGTTTATATGTGTCTAATTTGATGTAATATTGTTCGTTATTTTTAATTTTTATTTTGACATCTTATTTGCGCTATTGAGTTATATTTAGAGTGTTAATAATTTTAATTTTTTATTCCTTAATTTAAATTATGCAATTTTTATATTGAAATTTGCACGCCGTCTGGTAAAATACAGCTGCACGAATTAATTTTGTAAGACCACTATGACCTGTGTTTGCAATGAATAAATGATTATGATTGAGTTCAATCGGTTGAGTATTTTTAGCGCGACGAAGTAACAAACATAAACACAAACTTTTGCCTTTATAATATTAGCAGGATAAAATCAAGCATTAATTCCCCGCTAAATTTCACATCTTAGGCCGCGCACATCCTGTAGTGCGCCGAGTGCGCGTCTCAATGCGCACGCGTCGATGGCGATCGATCGCCGCTAATTGATCACCGCACCTGTGCGTCAGTTGCGCCGGCGCACCGCCGCACTGCAGCGACGGATGCCTCCGATACAGATTGTACGGATCCGCTTCCAGCTAATGAGATGAAGATGTAATTTGCATATTGCTACTGCGATATTCATCATTTATATCTACTCATTATGAATCCTGTTCGGCTGGTAGGTACGATCAGAGAAATCGACATTATTATCATATATCCGCGCTGTCTCAACCGAAATATAATTATCGACACTGCCAAAAAGCTGATTCACGCCATATATGTATGTGTGATCTATACACTACTAATTTTACAACATAGTTCTGCCCTGCAAGTTGTGCAATGAGCTCCATCTGGAATCTCTTTGGAATCTTAAATAGCTCTAGGGAGTATCCTTTAAGATAGAAACAATGGGAGTTTTCATTATTATAGGTAGAAGACATACCCTATAGCATAGCAAATATCAAAGGTTACTATGACCACTTACCATCATATGGGCCGCTAGCTTGTTTGCCTTCCTATACCACAAAATATCTACATAGTATAAAACAGTAGCTTCCCGCCGTCTATCCCTTAGATATTTTAAACTAAGCAATGGATTTTAATGTAGTTTTCAGCAATAGAGAATTATCAAGAGTAAAAGTAAACTTATAAAAGGTTTATTAGTATAAAATTATTTGAAATATGTTTTTATTATTAATATAACGATCATTGGTCAAGATTTCGGAAGATATCAAGCCGACAGAGTTTTCATCGAAAAAGCTGTCTTATTCTTTTGACATATAACAAAATTATGTATGTTGTAATTGTTACTCCACACTGAAACCACATTAGTATCTACATTGCGAAGCCGGGGCGGGTCGCTAGTATTACACTAAAGTGAAAAATTAGGAAAATATGTTCACATAAAATGAATAACTTTTTTTCTATCATACTAGCTGGCCCGGCGAACTTCGTACCACCTAACAGACAATTAATGTCGTGTTACCTTTTAGATGAACTTAAGAGTTTATGAACGTAATACAATGAAAACAAAAGAGATTAGTAGTTTAGTAATGTATTATGGCAATACAGAAATAGAATAAAAATACAATAATCAAGTACTTCAACCGCGTGTCAGCAAGACATGATGGAATTAAACAATGTTATTATTGTTAAAGATAAGTTGTATAATTATAATTGTAAAAATATAATCACCAGTATTTAATTTTAATTTTGAATAAGTATATTACTTCATGGATTCTTAAAATCTACATGACTTGAATTCACAAAAACTTGAAGTATTTTTATACTTGACACTGGCTAAATACACTAATCGTGTGGAGCAATGACCCTTATTTATTTGCGGTTTACCGTATCGATGGGATAAACAATTGAACATCAAATGATTAGCGGTTTTGAAACCCAGGAACATTTTGGCAAAATACTTTTTTTCTTATATATTTTTTTAGGTCAATTATTCATTGTTTTTAATACTTATTAACCTATTCCTGACAAAGACAATTCCAAAAATACAAAATCATAAAAATTGGTCCAGCCGTTTTTGAGTTATAAGTGTAGTAACTAACACGACTTTCTTTTATATATATAGATAGGCTAGAGTTTGACCACTATCTCACCTGTGCGGTCGAAGATGGTAAGCACGCTAGGCCTAGAATGGTAACTGGTTCTCAAAAAATTACTGTTAACTGTTAATTACTAATATAAAAAAACGTCAATATTGTACTATTTGTATTACTGTTAAATAATACGTTCAAAACAGTGGGTTCAACGAAACATCAATCTATCCTCGTTTAGTCCAAGTAACATGATGTAACTAACTATTTCAATCAAGCTAATTACTATTTTTGATGTAAGCAGACTTAGCGTGGCCTGTAACGGACAGACATAAATACAAAAACATGATTGATAACACAACTATTACTTATTATGCAATAATAGCGAACTAATAGCAGTTTGTTAGTAAGCAATTTGTTTGTTTCGCTCTAGAACTTGTGTACAAAAATGTAATTTTATGCATGGATCGGATCTAGATTTCAATCAACGGCTAATTTAACAAAGTGCTTGTAATCAGGCGCATCTAGCTTAATTATGCATTTGATGATAGTTTCGAAATGTTAATTTTTACAGATCTTATTTCCCACGATGATAACTTTTTATTCAAGTACCCAGCGTTTACTTACGGCGTTTGCTACTACGTTAATAATTAAGATAGTTTAAAAACTAAAACAACCGGCTTCCATGCCGCGCGAGTCAGTTTTAGTTGCAAGTTTAAGACGTTTATCGTCATATCTACAGAGATATGACGATAATCGTTTCAATTGTAATTTCATCGAGATCTCAAAATCAAAGCAAAGCATTTATTCAGTATGTAGGCAGTATTAATATACGCGCATATACACGTCAAAATCATAAATCATAACCAATTATCAAGTAAACATAGCAAAAGCAGAATTGTAACGCTTTGAATTAGAAAAAAAAAACAAAAGTAATGAACCATTCAGCTGTCGTCCAATCTTTTACGACAGAATATTAAAAATATTAAAGTAGGTTATAACCAACCATACATGTAACTATACTGTGTGTTTCAGTACTTCAGACAAATTTTATATAAAAAAATTAAAAAAAGTGAAATAGTGAAACACAACTTAAAGAAACGCATACCGATCACAGCACATATCATGATCCGAATGGAACTGATAGTTCGTCTGTCAGCTGCATAATATTGTTTAAATAAAAATAAAAATGGCAAGCCTAGAAAGAAAATCTGCGGACAAAAAGGGAAAACTGAATGGCTGTTGAATCTACCGGTGTTTCGGAAATACTCCCATCAGAGAAGAAACACCAAGAAACTCTATGGGGCTAATAATCTAATCTGATAAGTATCTCCAGACATACTTATCAGATCTCGATGAAATACCTCGAAAATGTACCCTACTGATTAAAAAAATAATAATTCGAGTCGGTTCACATTTGACGGAGTAATCGCGTAACATACACACAAAAACATACTATAAACCTCCTCTTTCTTGGAAGTCGGTTGTAAAAAGAAAAGTGACCGAATGTGCCTTATACATTGCTTTAGTGGTCTAAAACCATCTACGCATTATTGCGTTTCTAATGAAACTTAACGGGGTTCTAAAATAAATGAAAAATATTTTAAATGTCACACCACTCAAACTACACGGTGGTTTCCAGTCTCATTATGTAAATTAAAAGTGGGCACGTTTCAAGTTTACCGTCCGGCGTAACTGCTGCAAAGTCTATTTTTACCGAAGTGGTAGGCAGACAGCTCGACGCCTATATTTATTACCACCGCCTGCTATGCGTCATGCAGAAGTAAAGAATGAATTACTGAGAAAGTCAATTTCGCGACGACGTTATGGTTGAAAGATGTTCATTTACATCTCAAGCATCATTGCATTAATGGTAAGAGCACGTGAGTAAAGAAAAGGTACAGAGACAAAGCTTCATACAACTGCGCTGTGATGATGACGTAGACGCGCGTGTGTGCCTGAGCACTAGCGGCCTGTGTGCCGCCTGTCACGTACGGAGTGAAACCGGTTTATAGTGGCTCGCCTGGTGCTTTAACTCAAGGCTGTCACTTGCTACGTGTCGCGTTATATTATATTACTTTTCATCCCATCAATTTGAAAAGTGATGGTTGGTTCCTCGATTAGTGCGCGCAAAGTAGTTTATTTACGCCCAAGGGCGGGAAAAAGATTTTTTAATTTTTGGCTTATGAATGTCCTTTTATAGTGACCTGTCTGAGGAGGTTCAATGAAATTCCTTGATATTTCATAACATTACATGACATTTCATGAAATTTTGTGACATTTCATAACATTTAATGACATTTCGTTACTTTTCGTTACTTTTCATGACATTTCGTGACATTTTGTGACATTTCATGACATAAAATGACTTTTCATGAAATTTCATGAAATTTTGTGACATATTATAATATTTTGTGACATTTATAACATTTTATGACATTTCGTGACATCTCATGACAATGACCGTTGTCGACAATGATGAAGCTTGAAAAATATAAAAGCAGGTCATGTTTACTTGAAGGAGGATTTTATTACGATGAAGATTTTTCTTGTTTTTTTTTGTACCAACTCTGCAAGAATAGGTAAACGTTTTTTCCGTTCCTTAGAAGGTTTGTCTCTGTACCTTTTCTTTACTCATGTGGTAAGAGACAGCCCACATTACATTACCTCGGACCTGTGATATATTTTATGTCTATCTGACGGAAAGATTTGAAACGAGTAAAGTATATCCGTATCAATGCTATGTACTCAAAGAACAGTAGACAGTAATTTCTTTAATTTTGACTAACTTTACAATGAGGTGTTTTCTACAGATCTTCTCCAAGTTGCAATATAAAAATAAATAAAAAACTTTACATATTATAAAACAAAGTAGCTCCCTGTCTGTACGCTTAGATCTAGAGTGATTCAAGAAGAAGTTGTATAACTGGAATTTAACGCGGGCAAAGCTGCGGGGTGCAGCTAGTTAGTAAATAATAAATAAATAATATATATTTCAAGGCAACTTACGCTTGCACAATAGATCGTATAGCAATGGCGTCAGTAGCAAGCGCGCCCGTTGAAGTCTTTTCTTCGACCACTCGCTCTGACACGCCATCTGACATTTTCCGCATAAAAACAATGTCGAAAATCACGCAATCGGTATTGGTGATTACAAGTTACGACAGTGCCGTTGTTTTTGTTTAGCTTTTTCTTCCGTTGAGAAATCTATTAAAAGAAACATTAGGTATGTTATGGACAAACGTTTGAAAGTTGTTCCTAGATACCTGTTAATGTATCTATCATAATTATGAACGTGCCTACAGCAAATACTTGTTATGTTTTAACCTTATACGGCACTTGAATCGAGCTGGATATATTTTAAGTCCCGTTTTCTGGTATATTTTCGATATCGATTTAAATAACGCAGTGCGAGCCTGGATGCGTCGGCGAGCGCCCCGCACTCGAGATCCTGAAGATGGTCTCCGGATGAGGGCGAAACAATTGTCGACCGCTATATCGATCTCGTGTAAGTCATGTTAAATTCCCGTTTTTTAGGGTTCCGTAGTCCCGACAGGAACCCTTATAGTTTCGTTATGTCTCTCTGTCTGTCTGTCCGAGGTTTTGCTAAGAGACCGTTAATACTAGAAAGCTGTAATTTTGTGGGGGTATGTAAATAAATGACACCGACAAGGTGAGAAGTGGGGATGAATTTTTTTTTAACGTCTACCCCATCGTGTGGGATATCGTTGAATAGGTCTTTTAAAATGACTTAAGGGTGGTTGCTAATACCATTTTTCGATTCTCGAATCTCCATTTACGAAATATTAAACTTTAAAGTGCAAAATTTTGTTCCAGTAGGGCGTCCCCCCCTCATCTAAAAGCTAAACTGCTGGCTTGAAAAATCTGGAAAAAAATCGTGATAATAGCGCATTTCATGAACTTTAAAGGAAAATTATAGCGGTTAAGATAACTTTATTAGTTTAGCAGTAATTGTCGTTGAACTTGGGTGTTGGATAATTTTGTACCAAATACAAAATCCTTAGAATTAATCCTTTAAAGTGACAAAGACGGAGTACCTAGTTGCTTGTTTATAACGGGTAAAGACTTGCATTGAATAACAGGCTACTACGGAACTCTACACTGCGCGTGGCCCGACACGCACTGGGCCGGTTATTAAATCAATAAGTTTAAAATAAACGTAAGATTGTATAATTATATTCGTATGTTGAAAAACTTTCATTTTCTGCATACCTGCTGTAGTAGTGAGTGCAGGTAGGGAAAATAAGAACAAATAAAGCATTGGGTACCTCTAGTCACGTGTCAGCGGATCGCGTACGGAACGTAGCGGCTCAGACACGAGCCCTTGTTTGTAACACGATACGACCTGAAACAATGAAACATTTTTTATATTTATTATTGATAATATAATATTAATTTAACAGAAGTTAAGTGTTTTAGATTTATAGTTGTCGTGAGTTTAAATCATGATTATAATGTACTGACTACGGTTAGCTTTCGACTGTCTACTGGACCTAGGTTTCGTGCTAGTCCGATGTACTTCCTCAGAGAGTTTTTTTTATATAATAGAGGTTAGTGTTTGACCACTATCTCACCTGTTGGTAAGTGATGATGCGGTTAAGGATGGTAGCACGCTACACAGCAAGATCGCGACTATTTATAATAAGAAGTTAAGTAGTAAAGGTACGGCCACACCGCGGCGTCCTGCGATCTGCGGGCGCGATCTCAGAACTTTTCAATTGTTTTTTGATCGCGTTTGGTGTGAACCAGTCGGTGCAAATACTACTGCGCTATCTGATCACCGCCTAGATCGCGCACGCAGAACGCTGCGGTGTGTCCGTACTTTAAGAGATATGTCAATATTTTGATTATACGCAAATATTGACAAGAATAATGAAAACTACCTATAGCTATTTAACCGACTTCACAAAAAAGGAGGAGGTTCTCATCTCGTCGGAATCTTTCCTTTTTTATGTATGTTCACCGATTACTCGAAGATGCCTGAACCGATTTAGAAAATACTTTTTTTGTTTCAGAGGGTACCCTGTCCAGGTGTTAATGAAATCGGTCGAGCAGTTCTTAATATATCAACATTTGTATTACGATGCATACCTCGATGACATGCTATTGTCTACTGGCCATTTTGACTATAATATCGTTTAAAAACTAAAAAAGAACCGACTTCAATGCCGCGCTATTCATTTTCAGTACCAATTTTGGGATGTTTATCTCAATATCTCTGGAGATACTTATCAAACCTCGATAAAATTACCATGGTAGCACACTTGGGATATCTCCTTTCGAACAAAAAAATAATAATCAAAATCGGTTCATAAACGACGAAGTTATCTGCGAACAAACATAAAAAAAAATATATACGGTCGAATTGAGAAACCTCCTCCTTTTTTTGAAGTCGGTTAATAAATATATTATAGCGCGACGTTTAAAGTCGGTTCTTTTAGTTTTTTAAACGATCTTAAATTATAGAAGTAGTAGATGTATACATTATATAATAATATTTATATATTATATATATTATACTTCAAATAAATATTGGCAGGTTACGAATTACAAAACAGTTCTCTCACTAAGAAAAGCAAAGAGAAATTCTTCCAAAGTATCGTTTATTCTTTAAATAAACAACCATCATTACGAAGTCCAGATTGCGATGTAACTTGGCACCTTCAACCTCCTCTCGTTGCGAAACACTTTCATCTTGAGCCGCATAAAAGTGCATTCTGCACCGGCCCTTATGAAGTAATCGTGCTGTCGATTCGAGATGTTGCTCAATAAAGATTCTGGGAAAAATGTTAATGTTTTCACTTGTTATACCCGCCGAGATTTCGCAGCAGTGGCGAGATGTTGAGGCTTTGATGCAAGGATAACTTGTTTTAGAGAATCTTAATTTTCTTTTCATTTTTAGGGTTCCGTACCCAAAGGGTAAAACGGGACCCTATTACTAAGACTCCGCTGTCTGTCTGTCTGTCTGTCCGTCTGTCACCAGGCTGTATCTCATGAACCGTGATAGTTAGACAGTTGAAATTTTCACAGATGATGTATTTCTGTTGCCGCTGTAACAACAAATACTAAAAACAGAATAAAGTTAAAAATAATAGAGGGTCCCCATACAAGAAACGTGTTTTTTCGGCATTTCACGCCATCTATGAACGCTTAGTTAGGTAAACGTCCCATAGATGGCGTTATATTGAAATGTCGATCCCTAACACCTTTGTTAGACGTTAGATGGCGTTATAAGAAATAAAATGTTTATTTATTATTATTTTTTGCTGGCGAAAAATGATAGTGGCATTTTTTGCTCTATCTTATAAAATACTGTAGTGTGGTACGGAACCCTACTAGTGCGAGTCCGACTTGCACTTGGCCAGTTTATTTATATATCTTATAGGCTAGTGTTTGACCACTATCTCACCTGTTGGTAAATGATGATGTGGTCGAAGATGGTAAGCACGCTAGGCCTAGAATTGGAACTGGCTCTCAAGGAAAGCTGCCGGACACATTCGATGTTTTGGCGAAAGATTTTATAACTTGAAGGTAGCTGGCCAGGCGGACACTAGATAGTGTCCAACCACCATGCGGAGGTTGTTGGTTTCTTAACGACGTTTTTCCTTCACCGGAGGGCCACTGTAAAAAGCGCACATAATTTTTTCGACAGAAAAATTCATTGGTGCACGGCAGTTTGAACTCGGTACCTCTGGCATCAAACCAACCGTTCTCCCGATTACGCCACCGGGCCCTCGTACCTTCATATTATTTGCAATACCTCTAACCTTACCCTTGCTAGAAAAAGGGGCGAATGCATGTTAATGTAAGGAACTCCTATAAAAATATATTGTAATGATATGAACACCGATATTAAAAATGCGAAAGTCAGTTTGTTTATTTATTTGTTTAGGACTTCTTCACGGTCCAACCGCTGGACCGATTTAGCTGAAATTTTGTACAGGGATAGCCAATACTATGGATAAGGATATAGAATACTAATTAACGCGGGCGAAACCGTGGGCACAGCTAGTAGTACACATCTGGAAATAAACTTAACTTTATTGTCTCAACTAAATTGAACTACATTTATTCGCGAATAAATAATTATTAATCCACTGCATTAATAATTATTTACCAAATAGATTACTTAACAAGACTTTTGTAATGATTTATCAAACAAGTAATATAAATCATCTTGCACCATAGAAGTGAAACGAGCGTAGAACTGCCATAACTTTGCAATAGTGACGAAACCTTCAAAGATTTCGACACAAAAATGCGAATAAAAAAGACGCATAAAAAGATTTACATAATAAAATGTAAAGATGTTAATATTATTAATATTATGCACGGGGTTCAAGTTCATACTTTCGGATGAATTAGAAAGTAATCGATGAAATTATTCATTGTTTCTGATATATCTTTCACCACATTCCATCTCTTTAATTGTTAGGGTTACGTAATAACAACGCACTTATAAGAAACATTAAGTAATGCTTTCTTGATCCACACAGTAGTAAAATTAAAAACATAAAACACTTATCTCTTAAGTGTAATTGAAGAAATAAAGCCAAGCATTATTTTTTTCAATTAAGTTGTTTTATTTAAGTTCGTTTCGCTCCGACTTCCTATGGCGGTTTTTTTAAATGTCTTATAGGCTGACTGTTAAACACTATCTTGCCTGGTGGTAAGCGATGATGTGTTTGAAGATGGTGAACACGCTAGGCTTAGAATACTCTGACTCTCAAGAGCTGTGTGCTGCCGGAACACAAGGTAACGGCGACAGACTTTCTATTTGATGGTGGTAAGCGCTACTTTTTGGTAGCAAGTCAGGCGGAACATCGATAAAATATGCTACTACCACACGTGGACAAACACCCGTACTAGGATATGAAGTGTCCTCTCGCTTAAAAGTTATCCTTTACGCCCACGTAGCTCTCATTAAATGATCGCTCAGTATTTGATCTACGCGGTCTTTCTTCAATTGGAGTTATTTTGAGATAGGGAAGGAGGCCCAAATCAGGTAGGCGTAAATACGCATCTGTGCAATGAATTAGCGTATATGTATAAGTGTGACAAAACCGCCAGAACCCGCTTCGACACGAATCAGTCAAACCAAGGCATCGCACTCGCGTGATTTTGGCAAGAATGATAAATGTAGTTTTTGGTGGAATTTATTAAAAAATATCAAGGTATGTGAATTTGAATTATTCTAATATGGTTAGAGTTATGCTTTCTTTAGTTTGTGTGCAATTATCGATTACATTTCTCATTTACACTTTCAGGTTATATTTTCAAAAACCAAAATATGGGCTTATGGGCAAAGCGGGTATGGGTAAATCAGGTACCCGTTTTGCCCCTACCTTCTTTACTCTAGTAAGGTATTGTGATGGGGTTTCAAAATTGAATGGTACTTTTTTACGTTTTTCTAAGGCATGTGATTGACTTCTATAATGCTTCTTTTATATTTATTTCAGATGGTACAAACATATAAAAGAAAAACTCAAAGAGCGTCTTGGGATGAAGCGACAATGACGTTGGCTATGTCAAAAGCAAATCAAAAATGCCTCAAAAGTGATCCCTAAAATATAACATTAGATTTTCAACGTTGCAAAGGCATATTGAAAAAGGTTTAACGGAAAAAAGCTTAGCTTTTTTAGTATAAGATAATATTTTTATCTGTTTGGTCTTTGCCCGCTTTGCCCAGATGCCATACCCGCTTTGGGCACACCCACCGGGCAAAGTGGGTCAAATGACACAGCATTTTTTGTTAAAATAGGTCTGATTTATGTTTCTGATTATGAAGTTTAATAAATAAGTAAGTAAACTATTCAAATAAAACTAGTTTAAATATAAAAATGACGCATTTATTTTAAGATAAACCTTAAGCGACCTATTTTGGGCCCCCTCCCCTAACTTCTATGGAACTTGTAGTTATATTCAATCTCTTGTCGGGTGAAATCTGTTTAGATCAAACATTAGAAACTGTTGTAAGACGATCACTACATCAAGAATCAACATAAATGCATTTGAGCTATTTTTACCGACTTCCAAAAAAGGAGTAGGTTCTCAATTCATCTGTATGTTTTTTTGTACGTATGTTACGCGATTACTCCGTCAATTGTGAATCGATTCGAATGATTCTTTTTTTATTTCGCAAAAATGTACCCATTTTTGCGGTGGTCCCGTTGTAATTTCATTGAGATCTGATAAGTATCTCCAGAGATATGACGATATAACGTCTCAAACTTGATACTGAAACTGACGTTTTAGTTTTTGAACTATGTTATCTAATTATATAACAAACGAATTATTTTTATCAAGTTCAAATTACTCGTGAAAAATAACCTTGACAGCCGTGTCTCGACAACCCTACATAAAAGGCTGCCATTGGCCAGCGAGCTGAGATGCTTCGCGATTGAAAGTGACATTTCACACATACATACTGATTCTGTAATCCGATTCGACGGTACACTGACCTCCAGGGCTGGCTTGTTTACGATTCACATCTGGTCATGTATCTATCTACCTACAATACTAATTAAACGTTTACAGCCCTGGAATGGGTGAATACTTAGTCACTTCACGCTATAAATTAGTAAAATGAAATTAATTAAACGGTAAATATTAAATTAAATGTTTTATTTTCAATTTGATACTTAACAGATTTAGTGAAATTAACAAAGCTATTCGATCTTGTGTATTCATCGTGACTATGAATATAGCAAAAATATTCTTAAATATATACATTTTGCATCAAAACATAAATCTTTGTTTTTTTTCAGATGTTATTTTTTATATCATATAGGCTAGCGTTTGATCACTATCTCAACTGTTGATATGTAATGATGCGGTCAAGGTTTTCACGCTAGGCCTAGATTAAAAACTGGCTCTCAAGAATAGGTGCTGGAACACATTAGATGTTTGGCGATAGATTTTCTAACTTGAAAGTGGTAGCTGGCCAGGCAGAGACTAGATAGTGTCCCACCACCTTGCGGGTGTTGGGGGGTTTCTTAAAGATGTTTTTTCCTTCGCCGGAGGGCACTGTACAAAGCGCACGTAAATTTTACGATAGGAAAATCCATTGGTACTCGGCGGGATGGAACTCTCTACCTACCTCTTGCGTCATTGCCGGCAATTCTCCCACTACACCACTAGCCCTCTCGTAAATAAAATTTCAAACTCAAATCAATAAACAACAAAATCAATATTACGCATTAGCTATTCTTAAAACAATATTATCGATATTCCGCAATGCTATTTATAGACAATCCTCATAAAAACATAGAAAACTCTCGCGTGCGTTGTAATTTAATCAGCTACCTACTTCCTTTTACCTTAATCAGATAAACATATGTAAATCACTATAGATAAACACAGTTAAGTTCTGTTCACTTAATAGGTTCAATTAAAATACCGATTACATTCGAATTAAGCTATAAAAGTTAACGCCCGGTAAAGTAATAGGTATATTGCCGAACGAAACGCAATGATTAATTGCTTATTTTAATTCATGTGCGGATAATAGAGTGTGTTGTTCATACTGATGAACAGCAATACATTATTATATATATATATCTGTATTTTTTTTTTTTTACGTGGATTTTTTTTATTTAATTTTTTTATTTTTTGAAGTTATACTTCTTTTGGCGCGATAGAGAAAAATGATGAGAGTGAATTTTTACGATGCGCGCGCACACCGACACCTCAATTTAACATCGTGAAGTTAGTTCTAGGTGGTACGATGCGCGCGCACACCGACACGTAAATTCTACACCGTGAAGTTAGTTCTAGGTGACTATGTTCAAGTTGTATATTTCATATTTAACGTCATATTTTTACGTTAATAAAACCTTTTTTATTTAAATAAAATCTTTTTGATTAATTTTAATATTTATCGTTAATCACTACTGCATTTTAGTTATTTTTTTTCCATACGCCACAGAAGTATAACTTCTAACGCGTGTACATAAGTACACACACTCTTTTTTATATTATATGTTTATTATATTATATGTATTTGGTTTAATTGATGGTTGTACTAGGAATTAAAGCGTTTATTATTATTTAACTAAACAATCGATTCACATGCTAGTTGAAATCAATGAACAATAAAAATAATGCGACAGTAACAAAAATTAATAAAAAATTTGTCATTATTTCTAACTTACTGCAAAAAAGAAAGATGTTCTCAATTCTTCGGAATATTTTATCATGAATTTATGTTCTCCGATTACTGAATGAACTGATTTTGAAAATTATATTTTTTGGTTGATTGGGTATTCTAGGGTATACCTGGATAGACAAGTGATCCCATTTAAATTTTATTGGGTATGTTCAGTATCTCCAGAGATATGGAGATAAACACCTCAAATTTGGCACTGAAAATGACTAGCACGGCATTTAAAGTCGGTTATTTTAGTTTTTTTAAGAGATTTTAAATTAATCTAGAAATGGAGTAAATTCTATTTACAAAATGGTGAAAGAAACTAAATGTTTCAAGTCTAAAAAACATGAATGAATGAATGAAAACACTTTATTGCACATAAAAGAAAACAGGACAAAATAGAATACATAACTAAAAGTACACACGGCGGTCTTATCGCTCAAAAGCGATCTCTTCCAGACATGCTCGTAAAAAAAAAACTGTAAAAGTTTCTTTCCAAGCAAAAAGACCAACAATCAATAATAAGCCGTTCATCAAATCCAGTAGTTTTTACGTTGAATACAAATGTTTGATGTTCGTCACGCTTTCGCTGCGAACTCATCAATGGCGATACGTGAGCCGAGTCAATGCGCAGACGTGATTATTGCTCGCGGAGGTTATAGCCTGCTACAACTTAACTTATATTGATCTTTGTAAAAATATAAACAAAAGCAAAAAAACTATGTGTATTTAACTCAATGCTGTTTTTTATTTTATACGTTATAGGCTAGCGTTTGACCACTATCTCACCTGTTGGTAAGTGATGATGCGGTCTAAGATGGTAAGCACGCTAGGCCTAGAATGGGAACTGGCTCTCAAGGATAGCTGCCGGAACACATTAGATGTTTGGTGACAGATTTTCTAACTTGAGGGTGGTAGCTGGCCAGGCGGACACTAGGTAGTGTCCTACCACCATGCGGGGGTTGTTGATTTCTTAACGATGTTTTCCTACACCGGAGGGTCACTATGAGAAGCGCACATAAATTTTTAGATAGAAAAATCTATTGGTGCATGGCGGTTTGAACTCGGTACCACGGCATCAAAGCCTAACTTTCACCCGATCACGCCACCTTTCTTCTATCTCGAACAGACAAGCACTTGATCTCTATCTTACCTAATTTTAAGTCACGATGTGGGTGAAGCTTAGGCTATGACCGCATCGTCACTTAACTTCAGGTGAAATAGGCTCAAAAATTCAAAATTCAAATTCAAAATCTTTTATTGCTGAATGTAGTAGATATAAAAAAAGTGTTAATACATTAGACGGACTTACATTCTACCAATATTGACAATGGTGTGCAATTCATTTATTTTTTTGTTTACATAAATATAGAGATGGCATCAAATTATCTTAAAGACTAAGAGTAGGTATTACAATACAGGAAATACAGGAAAATTCATTATTATTAGAACAGATATAAATGAATGAATGGATAAAGCAACAAAGTTTTGTCAAATACATTGTAATGAGGAAAATGGCTCAGACGCTTGCCTTTCTGATATAAAAAATCGAGCTTGTCTGAAATGGAAGCCGATAATGAGACGAGGCGCGAGACAATTGACTTCAATCCACTAAGTGTAACCATCGCAACTTGTCTCCCAAATATTTTTTGAAGAGAACCTTCTTAAGGCACATTGGGGTATAATTTGACGGATGTGACGTAAGCGTCATGTTATCTATACTAATATTATAAAGAGAGAACATTTGTATTTTTGTATTTTTGTATGTTTGTAATGAGTAAGCTCAAAAACTACTAAACCGATTTAAAAAATTCTTTCACTAATACATAGAATGGACTTTCGGAATGAAAATAGGCTATATATTATCCCGTTTAAATCAAAGGTACATTCGTGGAGACTTAATTTGCAACCTAAGTCGGCAAATAAACGGTCGAAAAAACACGTTTCTTACGAACGCTGCTTAATTGAAAATAGATAGAAGAATATTTTCTATGCAAGAGTTGTAGAACTTAATAAGACCTACAAAAAAGTCCGCGACAGCATATGTCTATCTCTTAAGGTTGACTCACAGTAACCAATTTAATCTTAAAATTTTTGTTAAAAAATATTACATAACTTCCAAGGCTATTTTCAAGTATATAGTATTAATCCTTATCCAAATAATTACGTTAATTAGCTTGGCCACATATTATAGATTAAAATTGTGCTTTACAGTATATAATTCAAATAAAAACTCTAGAAGATATCACGAATTTCACAAACACACTTCGCAAAATTAATAAAATATTTGCAGTGAAACCACAGGTTAGGTCATAGTTACTACGTAAATATTATTATAAGCTTAGCTATGCTGTAGATCCCCACCGATCACAATCAATTTGAAGTCAATATAGTATAATAATATGATCTATTGTATATAATAATATTCATCTATATATATATAATAATATAATATAATATTTTAAACCACCCCGACTGATCTATGTATAATAGCTTTTTCCAATGACTCTAATCACGACATTTAAAATCTGAGCTGTAAGTTGGTGAGGATTTGAGTATTCTGTAGAGTCCAGGAGGCTTCCATGTTCTTACAATATCGTTGAAGAAGAAGATTTTCGAATTGATCAGACCTATGAAAGTTGATTTCATAGCGCAATTAACTAGAAAAAAGCTCATAATTTTATAACGATTGAACGGATTTTCATGAATCAAAGCTAAGAAAACTCTCGATGAAGACATCTATCAAACAAAAAAAAACTATCAACAATAAAAACAAAATCGGTTCATCCGGTTAGGTGCTAAGATGCTACAGACAGACACACAGATACACACGTTAAACGTATATTACCCCTAAATTTTGCGTCGGGGAACGCCGTAAGGTTACGGCGGCAGATGTACTCCTTGGTGGTAAGCTACTTTTTGGTATATTTAATGATTCCACTACCACTGTACAAAAACTCATGATTCATGAATGCACATAAAACTTTCATTGGTAGGTATATAGCTAGGATTAGAACCAACGACCATCGGGTCAGAATCAGGGTAACTATCCTTTACGCCAAAGGGCCGTCCAATATCAATACGTAAGTATTATAAAGCAAAGTTCATCACTGCGTCTGTCTGTCTGTTCGCAATAATCTCAATAGCTACTGAACGGATTATCATGCGGTTTTCACCAATAGCCAGAGTGTTTATGATGAAGGTTTAGGTGCATAATTCGTTAAGGTTTTGTGTAAATTGGATGAAATATGACGATGGTTGTTAAATATGTTCATATTTTATATTCGATGCAACAAACTGATGCAAATTTTGTAGGCATATATGTTCTACCCGTGCGAAGCCGGGGCGGGCTGCTAGTATTTTATATTTATAAACGCCCTCTATTGTAGAACGGCGTAACTACGAAGACGTATTCACTATCATTCAGGCATTCGTCCCGCTAAGTTCCATAGATGGAGTTGTACAAGAAATAATTAGTGATGTTGAGAAATAAATTAAATGAACTTAGAAGTTTCACTTCTTACGCGTAGCTTTATACGCACCCTCTGTTTTGTACAATAGCAATAATAAATAGGCAATAAAACCTACCTGATGGTAAATGATCACCTTCAGTTACATCTACAATACCAGAAGTTTTGACGTTGCCTCACCTACTCTTATTAGAAATAAATTGCATTACTCTTCTTTTGAAGCTACCCAAATATAACAAAAAAAGTGGCTTAGTTGTTTTTTTACTTTACTTTTCTTACTCAGTGGGACCTTTGTCCAACAGTGAGATCGAATGGCTAAAAAGCATTTGCTTCTACTGTTCTGACGGTCTATTTTTCGAGCAATAATAATATTATGAAAAGAAATTGGGTAAGAAAATGGCAATATAATTTCATGGTTGTAAAATACAGATAGTTGTACCTACGTGACACACTGAAGCAGTATTAAGTACACCCAGGTGCACGCAATGTTACCTGGGACTACCTAAAATGTTTTTTGCCCTCACGAACTCGCTACAAAACCAATTATTATGAACTAAATAGCTTCCACGCTCCAATAGTAAGCAAATTGGCAGCCAAATTGACGTCACTGATCAATCTCATTCAATTTATTAATTATTTGCGAGAACTTCTGCGTCATTCGTAAACAAGTTAAAAAGTTCTTATAAAGGTGGAAACGCACTAGAGCGGCGCGGCGCGGCGGCGGAGCGGCGCGGCCAGAAAAATATTCTTTCCAATGTTTCCTAAGAAATAAGACGCACTACGCGGCGCGGCGCGGCGTAGTTGCCTCCTGGGGCCTTATTCAGTATGACCATTTTAAAGTCTTACCGTGCCGTGTTACGTTATCTCCGCGTTATGGTATTCTCTATGCCAATAAAAACGCGGTTGGGTAAGGTTATGAGCGCGTTTTGAACTGTCAAAATATCGTGACATATGAGGACGTGTAACGCGCGCGTTTTGTATAATTTACCCATCGTGTGGCATACAGAATACAATTTTTCAATAACGTAACGTGGTGCGTTAAGGAACGCGTTATCTCATTGGTCATACTGAATAAGGCCCCTGGAGAATATTTTGCCGCATCGAACCGCGCCGCGCCGCTCCGCTGCTGCGCCGCTCTAGTGCGTTTCCATCTTAATAGGTAGCTGTGACAAATTCAACACAATAGTTGCGGAAAACTACAAACCTTCAACGTTTAGAAAATAATCAATGACCGTTCATAGATAACGTCATCAACATCAGTTGATTGACCTTTAGATTTATTTTTTATTTGGTAAATTAATTACAAATAGTAGTCAAAAGTTCGTAGAGATGTTTTAAAAAAGAAATTGAAGAGCTTTTAACTCGAATAAACCACATAATAAAATCTTTTTCAAAAAAAATCAAACCGACTTCATTGCCATAAACAGGCACTCAAAAGCGAAAAATAAATTACTTAATATAATTATTATAAGCGCTACCCACTTATCTATTTGAAGTCGGTGCCAGCCAAGTGTATTGGATAGTAGATAGATACTATGTATGTAGTAGTAGTAAGTAGGTAGATAAATGTAGGTAGCATCTATCTACTAACTATTAGACTTGGCTGGCACCGACTTCAAATAGATATGTGGGTAGCGCTTATAATAATTATATTAAGTAATTTATTTCTCGCTTTTGAGTGCCTGTTTGTGGCAATGAAGTCGGTTTTTTTTTTTTTTAAAAAGACTCGAAAATCCAAAATCAGCGTGAAGAAAGATGTAAAAACATTCAAGATCATATTTTTTAGTCTTCAAAAGTATATGCAATAACAACCTCCATTGTGTATAATCTTCTTGGGACTCTTCTTCTTAAACCAGTACATTCTCCTATGTTTGAGATATTTATCTCCATATCTCTGAAGATACCAATCAGATCTCGATAAAATTAAAATGGGACCACCTCGGAAACGTACCCTACCTATTAAAAAAAGAATCATTTGAATCCGTTCACAATTGACGGAGTAATCGCGTAACATACACACAAAAAAAAACATACAGACGAATTGAGAACTTCCTCCTTTTTTGTGAAGTTGGTTAAAAATTTAAGCTCAAATGTATTAAAAAATACTGCACAGTCTCCTGAGTACGTTTTACTGTAGAAAACTGTAGCTAAACAGAAAAGGTAGTAGGTACCTTTTTTACGGTTCCATCTCAAAAATCCAACTAGTATTTATTAAATTAAGAATTAAGACATTTTGTCCAGAGCACATACGAAACCAAAATTACTTTCAGATCCAAAGGTCAATTACAACTTTCGATTTCAGCCACTTCCAAGTCCCATCGACACCTTAAGGAATCACCTCCTCTTCATACATTAATTAACAATTACACAATACATTCTATTACAGGTAATTGAAGGAAGCCACAAAAGTTAATCTGCGATTAAGTATCTCGGCCGATATATCGGTTGCGTAATGTTCGAGTGTGAAATGCCATGCGTGGCGCAATTGTACGCAAAACCTAAAAGCTTAATCAGTGCTCAAAGTGGAGAATTAGAGGTTGTAAAGCATTTTAAATCTAATTTATACGTTGATTTGCGAAACTTCATTATTAAATTGTTTTAGACAGGTGTGGCTTGATTGGAGTGGAATCTTTTAGTCAGGTTGGATGGTATAACTGTGTTAGGAAAATTAAAGGCTTCAGCCGCCGTTCTTGACTACTTATTTAAAAATGTTTTACTCCCTACTTAACCACTAAATTGGGTAGTAATTTGTTAGGACTGACAGCATTCCTACGGTTATTTTCTTTATTTGCCTCTTCCCTTAACAGATATTATTATTTCCATGTCTTTACGTGCGGCAGACGCTCACTCTAAGATCGCCGCCTTAGAACTAGCTAATTATGACATAAAAATATGTTAAGCCGCTCGTCAACATATTAGGTACAGGTCCCTGTGCCCAAGCAAACATTACTGTGGTAAGTATCAAAGCACGTCAGAATATCTTTATGGATTGCCTTCACTGCAAACGAAGCCTACTTGAAAACCGCTGTTTGCACATTCAGTAAAACATAGCGTAGTTTGCTTTTCAATTTTCACCAAAAACATACATAGGTACAACTCGTACCGTGTTTTTGAATTTCAATACGATCATTATTATCTTTTCAATGATACGATGAAAGTTATCTGTTAAAGTTATAAAACTTTTATTGAGTTTTTCAATGCCTATAGGATGACCTAGCCCTACCCCAATCCTAGCTAGGAAAATACACGCACTGTTTAAATACAAATAACAATCATATGAAATACTACTTTAAATTTTTTACTTTGACAAGAAATGTTACGTGTTTGTTACCAAAAATATTAACGTCATGTTTTATAAACTTTTTTTTCTGTAAATAACCATCGAGCTTGTTTTATTACCTTTCATTGGCTACACTTTGTACCACATACTCATTA
Source organism: Cabera pusaria (assembly GCA_954871355.1). Classification (NCBI taxonomy): domain Eukaryota; kingdom Metazoa; phylum Arthropoda; class Insecta; order Lepidoptera; family Geometridae; genus Cabera; species Cabera pusaria. The sequence goes on along the minus strand of OX940886.1, from coordinate 992,817 downwards.
ACGAGTAACTTTGCTTAGAGTTATTACATAAGAGCAAGCCGCCGCTACACCTAATGTTTTATAGTTCCCTGTAGCTTATTCGTACATTTTAACGTTACATAGTTTGCAATATATATCCGACACTTATCCATCGACCGTGTTAAACAGGCTATGTACCTACTATACGTTAGTACTATACATGGCTTATAACTACCTAGTAGCACACGATAATGATAAATGTTTACCTTTGTAATCATAAGAAGTACCTACCAAGGTATCAAACATTTTTAAGACTCGGGTCCTGCGTGCGCGATCTAGGCGGCGATCAGACAGCGCAGTAGTTTTTGTACCGACTGGTTCACACCAAACGCGATCAGAAAACAATAGAAAAGTACTGAGATCGCGCCCGCAGATCGCCGGACGCCGCGGTGTGGCCCTACCTTTAGTCGTATTGGCAATGACTGAGCAATGTTATCAACTACTCTGACAAAGATTATTTTACTTTAAACTTAACATTATTAGGAACTTATATATGATGGTACAAAAACACGTAAATAGAACGACTTGCAATAAAAATACGTCCAAAATGTGTAATATATAAAACTGGCCAAGTGCGAGTCAGCATCGCGTCTCTTATCGCACACTTAGGGAGGTTTCCGTACAATACGAAACATAACAGAGTTTCAACCTCATATATTTGATTAATTGATATTACCAAGAATATTTGGTTTGGTCGCGATCTAGAAAGACGGGGCTCGTTTACTAACGCCATCTTGCCGAAACTAATTAGATAGATGGCGTTTAAAAACACGTTTTTTGTATGGGGACCCCCTTTAATTTTTAACTTTATTTTGTTTTTAGTATTTGTTGTTCTAGCGGCAACAGAAATACACCATCTGTGAAAATTTCAACTGTCTAACTATCACGGTTAATGAGCTATAGCCTGGTGACAGACGGACAGACAGACAGACAGACAGACAGACAGACGGACAGCGGAGTCTTAGTAATAGGGTCCCGTTTTACCCCTTGGGTACGGAACCCTAAAAACCGATATGTGGATTTTTATTTTCATTTTATATGAATTAGGTAGGTAGATTGTTCAGTCGACATAACTGAAATCAAAGTAAGGAACTCAACGGTAACTTGAGACTGGATCCTGCTGATATGAAGTGCTATAAAATGCGTGGGTTTGCCGGCAATTATCCAGAGGTCGCGAGATTAGAGGTCTGTCCTGAGCCCACGTAGCTTTGACACATTTTATAGATGCAGGAAGGGACGCATTTACTGTTATTTTATTTAAACTTTACTGCACTCAATAATCTTGACTTTGTGAAGTTATTTTATTACTAGTATCACAGTAAAGCTATAGGGTACAGAGGTCGTGCGGCCTTCCTCGTACACGCAGGTAGTCTAAGATCCCTTTCTATCAAACGCAAGAGTTATAAACTGAGTACGTATTGAATTTTAGTATTACATTTTGTTGGCAATTAGCTGACCTGGCAGACGTTGTCTTGTTAACTTCTTGGGTTCACACAAAAACCCATACCAAAGAAGGAAGAGTGGAGAAAATTGAGAAGAAAACTAAGAGTGCTTTTTCACTCTTAGATTTTCTCCCAATTTTCCGCACAACGTTTACAACTACTTCTTTATCTAAAACGTTATGACCACTATCTCACCTGTTGGTAAGTGATGATGCGGTCGAAGATGGTAAGCACGCTAGGCCTAGAATGGGAACTGACTCTCAAGGATAGCTGCCGGAACACATTAGATGTTTGGTGACAGATTTTCTAACTTGAGGGTGGTAGCTGGCCAGGCGGACACTAGATAGTGTCCTATCACCATGAAAATATATTCGTAGTAATTCGTACTATCACAAACACAATAGGCAAACCGGTCCAGCTGCTCTCAAGGGATGTGCTTACATACTTACTTATACAAACGAACAGAATTAAATTGTGATTGAAGCTATTTTTAACCGACTTCAAAAAAGAAAGAGCTTCTATGTTCAACTGTTTTTGTGTGTAATGTTTGTTTCATATATGTATATGTTCACCAATTACTCAACAACGCTTGAACTGATTTGGAAAATTATTTTTTTATTTAAAAGGGATTTTACTAGTGTCATGTTTGAAGTCGGTTCTTTTAGTTTTTTAAGCGACCTTAAATTAAAATATTGATAAAATAGCTATAAGGTTACCTACCTAATACATTATTGCTTTAAAAAAATCTGACCTAAATACTTTGCTGTGAAGAAACGTAAGCTCATGAAGATTTAAAGCATAACCCTAGAGAAAATTGTCATAATCGCTTGTATAATATATTCCTTGATCCTCCAATCTCATAAACTGCCAATTATAGAGGTCAACCTCCCGATTGCGGCGTGCGACTCCCGCCGAACAATAACCAGTATTTTGTAACAGTCCGCGTCAGTTTATGCAAAAAACCGTGAATGGACCGGCTTCGTTCGCACGTTCTCGAATAACTGCACTGTGTGTAACCATTACAACACGATACGATACTCTGACAAAGGAATATCAGCCCTACAGGGTTTGAAGATAATACATTATTGAAAAGCAATGAGGATTCCAGTTTGAGCTCGATCTTTATGAGTTTACGGGTACGAAATCATATAACTTACGAGAACGTACATTTTATTTTATGGTGTGTTTTTGCGTTTAGAGTAACGAGTATGGAAATATGTATTTCGAAACACACATGTATCCACAGGTGGTAGGAGCATATTGTATCGATGTTCCACCTGACTTGTTACCAAAAAATAAACTGGCCAAGTGCAAGTCGGACTCGCACTCGTAGGGTTCCGTAACACAATTAAGTATTCCATAACTATGATTTTTCGCAAATACAAAATTAACTTTGTTTTTCATAGTGTTTGTATGAAAAACAAAGCTATCTTTGCGGTCGTCATATCTCTAAAACTGCTAACTGTATCTCGTTCAAACCAATTTTCGTTAGTTTTTATTGAGATCTACAGTATATATTTTTTTTAGATTTTTCACGCCCATACTTTAAAAGTTAGAGGGGGAGGTTCAAATGATTGACTTTGAGAAAAAATGATTTTAGAAACCTCAATGTCATTTTTGAAAACCTATCCATAGACACGTATAGGTTTGAAGAAAATTTTTTTTTATTTTTTTTCCGTTTTTTGCCATTCGGCTACGGAACCCTAAAAAGTAGCTTACCACCATCAAGGAGAAAATCTGTCGCCATAACCTTACGGTGTTTCAGCAGCACGTAGCCTTTGAGAGTCAGGCCTAACGAGTTCACCATCTTCGACCACATCATCGCTTACCACCAAACGAGATAGTAGTCAAAAGCTAACCTTTAAGATATAAAATAAAATTGTAATTGGTTCGATTTGGATGCTACCTAACTAATAAATTCCAAATGCAGAAATAGCTTAGAACGTGTGTGTGCAAGGTCACGTCAAGTTTTCCGAATTCGAAAATCTAATTAGCCCCCTGATTCTTAATCATTCGAAAACCTATTCAGATTCGGAAGCTTCATTTTTAATATTGACAAATCCGTGAGATATTTTGTCGCGGAAACCTTTCCAATTAGAATCCCTGATTTTGTCTCATTGAAATATCAAAAGTAACCGATCAAAGCATTGAGAATTGCAAAGATCCAAGTCGAAGTAAAGGCAGTTTCCGAATCTTTTGCTTTCGAATGATTGAGAATAACCCTGCAGGTAACCGAGTGTGTGCAGCCAGAGAGTCATAAAGACAAGTCATAACAAATCAATCGGTGGTCACGACCAAGGACTTCAAACAACAACTATAGCCCGTCGTGTACATCCGAACCTATAACCACAAAATGTGCGTAAAAACTACTGAATGTTTGCAATGAGCCGTGAAATCGATCCGCCGCGCGTTTTTATGCACGTTTTTAGTTGAGGTCGGCGCATCCTTGTTCGCGGCGTAGGTCAACTATTGTACTATTGATTGGTTATTATAAGTTTACAAGCTTTTTATTATATTGTAAACACTGGTAGCTGGAATGTATCTTCGTGGTCAGTAATAAGCGCATTGTTGTGATATACATGCAATATATGAACGGTGTTGGTCCAGTTTAAAAGACGGGTTTATATAGTTGTGTTACAGTTAATTGCGCTGGATAAGAAAGGGATAGCGAGGATTAGAATTAAGTCAGTTTTCCAATATCTCGTCTCATTGCCGTCTTCCATTTCCTTTCCCAGACAAGCGCAATTCCATTTTAGACCACATCATCAATCAAACACAATTAAATCCAAACATCGTCACTCAAAATTAGGTAAAATATAGGTCAAAAGCTAAAAAAAAAATTAAAGGTCATAAAATTAAATGTATTCTATGAATTATTATTAGATCTATGTTATTAAATTCTAACAAAACCCAAAAACAAGAGGAATAAATTATTCTACTCATATTTTCTTAATTTGTTTTTCAATCCACGTCATTTTAGCTTCAAGTCGATAATACCACAATGTATTTCCACTAATTCGCAAAATCACTAGCAACACATAATTATACAATTGCGTAAGGTTACGTTTGAGTTAGATATTGAAATGAAAACTGCATTTGTCACCAACCACTTCTCGACTCGCATATCATTGCTAAAATTGCTAAAACATTAGCATCGATTTATGAGCAACAAGTTGTATGAGACAGTGATTTACATAACCAGAACCACTCGGTGGATGGTGGTAACTGTCGGTCGTCCATCATGACACTGACCCTGGTGGGCATCACTTTCACCTGTTTTTTTTTTAATATCTTATAGACTAGCGTTTGACCACTATATTGTGGTAAGCGACGATTTAATCGAAGATGGTAAACACGCTAGGCCTAGCATACTTTGACTCTCAAGGGCTACGTGCTGCCGGAACACCGTAAGATTATGTGCAGCCATAATCTTACGGTGTTCCGGCAGCAGTTGTAGCAGCAGTGATTTTCTCCTTGATAGTGGTTAGTTACTTTTTGGTGGCAAGTCAGGTGGGACATTGAAATACTTTTCCCTTACCACCTGTGGAACAGAGTTGAGTTTGTCGATGAGAGAACAAAACTTGGTTTCCTGAGTCCTGAGGACCTGCCATGGCGATATACCCTAGAAGGAGAAGGTAATAAAGTATCTTCAGTTTAGAAGATTAAATATATCTAAAAAGTTGTATAAGTATTCGAATTGATTGCAAAATTATTCGTTTGATTTAAATACCACCGTAGACATCCACCTCTAAATTAATATGTAATACTAGAAGTGTCCCGTGGCTTCGCCCGCGTTAAAAACTTCTTTTATTTACTTAAAACTTTTCTTTTGTAAAAATAATTCTATCAATAAAGACTTCAAAAAAGAATTAGCCAAATCGGTTCACCCGTTTTCATGTTATCGCGTGACTAAGGCAATTCGGGATTCATATTTATAAAACCCGAAAACCCAAAGTTTCAGACTTTGTTGCCTACCCCATTTCGAAAAATCCTACAACACGTACTTTATCTCATCTTGTTTTGCCATACAAACTATGATTCCCCGTTCCGTATCCGGGAGGAATTTTTAGAAAATCTTTTCTGAGCGGATACCTACGTCTGAATAACTATCTGCATTCTAAATTTCAGCGCAATCCGAAACAATATTGATTTCAGACTTTGGTACCCTTCTTCACCCTTTTAGGGGTGGAATTTCGAAAGAGCATGAAACACGTATTTACTTACTTAAGTACTTGTGTTAAGTTTCAAATATAAATGACTATCTAATCTTGTTTCTTCATACAAACTTTGAACCCCCGTTTCATCCCCATCAGGGGTGAATTTTGGAAAATATTTTCTCAGAGGGAACTAACTTCATAATAAATATCTGCATGCCAAATTTCAGCGCAATCCGAAACAATATTGATTTTCACACTTTGTTACCCCATTTCACCCTCTTAGGGGTGTAATTTAAAAAAAAATGAAACACGTATTTACTAATTTTTTACTTGAGCACTTGTATGAAGTTTCGAATACAAAATACTATCTAATCTTGTTTCTCCATACAAACTTTCAACCCTCGTTTCATCCCCTTCAGGGGTGAATTTTGGAAAATACTTTCTCAGAGGGAACTAAATTCGTAATAACTATCTGCATGCCAAATTTCAGCGCAATCCGAAACAATATTGTTTTTCACACTTTGTTACCCCCATTTCACCCTCTTAGGGGTGTAATTAAAAAAAACCTGAAACACGATTTTTTTTTTACTGGAGCACTTGTATGAAGTTTCGAATAGAAAATGCTATCTAATCTTGTTTCTCCATACAAACTTTGAACCCCCGTTTCATCCCTTTCAGGGGTGAATTTTGGAAAATCCTTTTTCAGGGAGCACTAACGTTGTAATAACTATCTGCATGCCAAATTTCAGCGCAATCCAAAACAATATTGATTTTCACACTTTGTTACCCCCATTTCCCATCTTAGGGGTGTAATTAAAAAAAAAACCTGAAACACGTATTTTTTTTTACTGGAACACTTGTATGAAGTTTCGAATACAAAATACTATCTAATCTTGTTTCTCCATACAAACTTTCAACCCTCCTTTCATCCCCTTCAGGGGTGAATTTTGGAAAATACTTTCTCAGAGGGAACTAAAATCGTAATAACTATCTGCATGCCAAATTTCAGCGCAATCCGAAACAATATTGATTTTCACACTTTGTTACCCCATTTCACCCTCTTAGGGGTGTAATTAAAAAAAACCTGAAACACTTTTTTTTTTTACTGGAGCACTTGTATGAAGTTTCGAATAGAAAATGCTATCTAATCTTGTTTCTCCATACAAACTTTGAACCCCCATTTCATCCCCTTAGGGGGTGAATTTTGAAAAATCCTTTCTTAGTACACCCCTTCGTACTAAGACAAATATACCCTCCAAATTTCAAGTCTCTACGACCAGCGGTTTAGGCTGTGCGTTGTCTGTCAGTGAGTCAGTATGTCAGGACAAAGATTCTTATAGTATTAGATATCTTTTTTACAACTTAAATTACTGTAAAAGTAAAAGAGCCTTAACAAATTAAAACGGACAGACAGACTGTTGAGACAGACATGACAAATGTATGAGGCTTCTTGTAGTAACTACGGACCACTAAAAAGGAGTATGAGCAATATCACCAACACACCGTCGCGTCTTACAGAAAAAAAATGTATATCTAAACTAAGATTATTTTCGGTCTCACTTTCACGTCGAAAATATTAATATTGGTGTAATAACAGAAGACGCCGTGTAAAATGTAAATAACTTATATTACACGCTCATTAACATTAAGCAGTAGGCGTTGTCAGCCGACGCTTTCACAAACATTCATGAACACACCGCTAGACGTTTATATTATCACTTATAATACCACACGGAAATGCCAGATAATTTTGAAGCTCGTGTGGTATTCGGGGGATTATTTTTCCGACTCAAATATCGACCAATAGAATTGCACCATTCGACGTCACGTGGTACAACAGAGAAAATATTCAAAAAATTATCAGTATAATACCATGTAGGTTGTACCACGTGACGTCGAATGGTGCAATTCTATTGGTCGATATTTGGGTCGGAAAAATAATCCGTATTATTTTATAAAACAGTGTACAAACCTACAGAATACTAGCCTAATGGTAAGCGTTCACTCATTAACATCTGCTGCAACTGTGGCACTGATAGTACGTTGCCAAGTTTTGAAAAAAATAGATTTTTTGTCTATTTGGTCAAAGCGAAATATTTGATTTTCATAGATTTGGCTACATTAAATCTGTTATTCATTTAAATATTAAAGCTGCTTTTCATTTAAATATAATAAACACAACGTTTTGAAGACCCTTAGTGACGCGACAACGGTGTGTAAGGTCACTGCGACCTCCAGCACAGAATAAATAATAGTAAAAGTACCTCCAGTATATTGGGCACCACTGATGCGTTGTCTACTCTGCACTTGATCTATTACCACTATCACGAGGTAAGTAATCACTCACTACAAAACATACATAAACTTATTTTTTCGGGAAATTTTGTTTAATCTTAAATGTTCAATCTTTATTGTACAGTGATACGGAACCCTATTTGTGCGAGCCTGACTCGCACTTGGCCAGTTTATTAAATTTACGCATTGAACTTGTATTCGTGACGTGGTTCAGTCTTACGTAGTATTTATATTATCTTTGGTTCAGTCGACAACGTATTTGATTACAGCGACTGTTGTAAAGATTTAAAATGGCTTAGTCGATACATTTAAAACACAATAGTAACATACATGTAGTGACTTACAAACACTTGTGAGGTGTGGCGCTTTCCAGCTAATGATTCACAGTAAATAGTGACGGTAAGTGCGTTGTATCGACCGGTGTATGGTTGACCTATTGCCGACAGTGGCAGCGAGCTGGCTCTGATAATGGCTACATTTCACGCTTGGAATACTGTCACTTGTAAACTTGGTCATTTGCTTAAATTTAATTGTATATTTATAATGTAACAGTAGATACTTAGAAGCATTTATAACAGCGTTATTTTCGCAAAGTTTTGTAACAGTAAAGGTACCATTTAAATAGCAATGACTACAGTAGAGTTATTCTCAATCATTCGAAAGCAAATTCGGATTTGGAAACTGCCTTTACTTCGACTTAAATCTTTGCAATTCACAATGCTCCGATCAGTAACTTTTGATATTTCAATTCAGTTCAATCAAACTACCAGTCCGACGATATGCAGTTATCGTGTAGTTACAGTTATCGTCCAATGTGTAAACGTCCATTAGATATTTATTTTCCAAATATGTTTATAAATATGACTTTAATTCGTTTTTTTTATTCCTATTTGTACCTATTATGAGTTTATCGATTCTCATAACTGGTCCTAATCACATACTTGTAAGTAAACTTAAAAGTTCAATATTGACGTTCGGTAAACGATCCCTTATTATTCTCGAAATTTTCAAGTGCTTTAGGACACGACAAAGTCAAACACTTTCGTTCATTAACGACTTCAATAAAGAAGGAGGTTCTCAGTTCGTCTGGATGTATGTTCTTGTATGTTATGTTCTCAGATTTCTCTGTCAATTATTGTGAATTCAAACTTTCAATTGGAAATTCATCCAGATCAGATGAGCATCTGCAGCCAGCGATATGGAAAGAAATTAATAGAAATTAGTACTGAAAATGACTACAGTGATCATTTGAAGTCAGTTTGTTTTCGTTTTTTAACGATCTAATATTATTTTCCATTAGAGGTATATGTTATTTTTATCAAAGAAACAATCAAAACAATGGTTTTAGTAAAGCAAGGTTTCCTTAGTTCCGAGAGCACCGCCCTAAGCCCTTCCTCGCAGCAGGGCGGGGCAGGTCGTGAAATGCCCCAACCTTCGCATTTAGTTCACATGCCACTATCATAGACACAAACTGTTGTATTGCACCTGACAGCCCTACGATGGACACTTACATTATCAATACTTCCCGACAATCATATGAAAATTGGAATCTTGCTATTACACAGTTAAAATAAAGTACCTGAATGACCGTGTTTTATTATGGTAAATGGTATTTTTGTATTTTTGGCGCCCAATAAAAGTTTTCTCACAAAAGAAGGAACTTGAAAAAAAGGGAAAAAATAATCATCTCATTTCAACTAGTCCGGGGTGTCCTGGTTTCGGGACCGCCCGATTTCCCACCGAGCTATTATAACCTTGTAGATGGTGGCGAAATTTACCTTCGTATTCTAATGATATTGTAGTAATATTTCATTGCCTGAAAACACGTATAAAACAACGTTTTCCAAAAATGTAACCTAGCTAGATCGATTTATCGCCCCCGAAACCCCCTGCATGCTAAATTTCATAAAAATCGTTGAAGCTGTTTCCGAGATTCAGATTATATATTTATACAAGAATTACTCGTTTAAAATATTAGATAAATAAATAAAGTCCACTTCCTAGAACATAACTGATAACCCGATAAGATAGTATAGTATATAAATATGACTATTTGACCGATAAAGCTTTGCTCGCACACGCTGTAAATACAAACAACAGTATCCGGTTCGTAACACTTCTTTCGATTTTGTTTCGCCAATAAACTCGTAGTTTTAACTTAGTTATAAATATGCAGATATGTTCTACATCTTTTGTATTATTAGAACATAAGAAAGAACATCTAAATCACAAAAATGAAAAAAAACCGACTTTAAATGTCGCGTTAATCATTCAGTACTAATTTTGAGGTGTTTATCTCCATATCTCTGGAGATACTTATCAAATCTTGATGAATTTAGAATGGGACCACCTTACAAAATACTCGCCTGATAATAGGAAAATAACACCTGCCTATACTATGGTATGGAAAACAGAATTGCTCTCTAAAACATGTAGCCTGTAATTTACAATTAGCAGTTACTTTGTCTTTCCATTACAGAATAATGAATAGTTATAATATGTACAACTCATACGTAGTATTTAAAAGTAAAGTACAAATAAACAAACGAGTCATAAAGCGTTCAGACAACGTCCGTGACTCGTGACTTGATTCAAGACGCTTCAACAAGAAAGATGCTCTTGTTCAAAGCAAATGACCGAAGATATTGACAATGCGAGAAAGCGAGTTGTAGTGCCTACTACTGGGCCTGCTGGCATTGACACAACATTTCGCTTTCTAGCAAACTAACAAAGCGTGGGATTGAGGAATCTCATAAATCTATGGCGATTATTGTAACTACGGTAATTTAGAGTTACGGATTGTTGGTACGGTACAACTATTTTGGAAATTCAATTTTCTTCCGCATTTGGCTATGTCCACTATTCGCATTCGACTAGATTCTAGGCCCTAGAAGTTAGGTACTCTTGCGCGTGTTTTCTAGATAGTGCTGGTGGCCATTGAGGGTAAACTTGTATCGTCAATCGGTGCGTCAAGTGTCAGCACAAAGTTCGGTGCCAACCAATTCAACAGATAGGTTGGGATCGTTGTGCCATGTGAAAAGACAAAAGTTGGCTTGATCCAGCGCCTCGTTACACTGCCATCTTCCAAATACGCACAATTCTACTGCAGATCATAACGTCACTTACCATCAGATACGAAATTTATTCACTTACCATCAGTAAAGTACTTATCTGTTTTCAATAATTAAATAATGAATTTGTGTATTTCATATAGCTGAAGATCGAGCTCAGTGCCATAGGTGAGGCCTATGTCCAGCAGTGGACGAATACTGGCTGTTATTCATGATGAATGATGGACATCTTTAGCATAATTAGAGGTCTGTGTAAATAATTGTTTAGTATAATATGTATTCAGTATTAATTGATTCCCGGAAATGATCTCATCGAACATACTTAAAGATATGACATTAACACACAGTTTCTTCATAATGTATGCACGTGAGGCTACAGGTTTGACCAGAACGATATGTTTATTTATACAATGACACGTAAGTCCTGCCACTACACCCGACCAGGCCCCATTTGCAGCGATGCTTTGAGCGTGCGCCGGCGCAGCCTTGCGAGACATTACCATATCTTATACACTCTGACCTACAGCGGACATTGTTAAACGGTGCGATGATTAACGTGTGAGAGATATATCCAGTTGAAACGCAGTTTCAAATATCTGGGTAACATAAAAACACATAACAGGATTGTATAATTTTCTTTTTAACCGACTTCCCAAAAAGGAGGAGATTCTCTATTCGTCTGTTATTTTTTTTGTATGTATGTTACGCGATTACTCCGTCAATTGTGAACCGATTTGAATGATTCATTTTTTAATCAGTAGGGTTTGTTTCCAAGGTAGTCCCATTGTAATTTCATCAAGATCTGAGAAGTATCTTCAGATATATGACGATAAACGTCTCAAACTTGCTACTGAAATTGACACGTGGGGCATGGAAGTCGGTCCTTTTAGTTTTAAAACTATCTTAATTATTGACTACAAATAATGTTTATTGATTTTTTTCCAACGTAATTTCCTCTTCTTACTAATATTTAACTATAGTGTAATAAATGAACGAGAGAGGTGAACAGAAGCTATACCTAGCTAGAATATAGGAGGTGAAGTAAGGTTGACCAGTCCAAGTGCAATCAATAAATATCAACGGAACCTGCTCTGCGAATGACTAATCCGAGCCAATAACCTGAGGAAAGTGATACTTTCATAATGAATTACATCAAGTAGATATTACAAAACAATCCCACACAACTAGTAACGGACACACCTAGCTCCAAGATAAGCAATAAATATAGAAAAATTATTAAACGGCAATTTAAACTTTCTCGTTGAACAATTAAGGTACAAAATCAAAGAACCTGTCAATTGAAAATTTTACGTCACATGTTGATAAGTAAAACCACTTTCGTTGGCTTTCTAAGTTATAAAAATGTTCTATTACAGCAGTTAATGAAGTTGGAAGCCTTGCAATCGACTGGCTTGAATTTATTGATCCAGTACCTATACACTTTCGATTTCAGCTTTCCAAGATACATCGTAAAATGGAGCTTAGATTATATTTCTAGTTCTTTTAATCATAACTGTTAGAGGTAATATCATGAAACTTTCGATGTCATTATCATATGTAACGAACCTAATTCTTCATCAAAATGTTTTCTCAAAACTGCTCAGTAACTAATTGAGACTAAATGAACTAATGTACATTGAACTAATTTTATTATGTTGTTTTGATAAATGAATATTGTGAGCTAAGTAAACAGAGCCGGATTAAGAGATCTATGGCTCCTAGGCACTTTACATTTGAAGCCTCTCTCCCCTACATCACCCAGATACCTGTTTAAATAAAAATCTTGAAAGTGAAACCCATGTGACTTTCTACATGTTGTATCAGTACTGGGCGGGAAATATGTCCGCCCCGGGCTGTTCTGTCACATCATGACTCACTGGACATATTGCCAACATACAAATCTATTACACGTACCTACGTCTCACACACATTGTCACAAATTTTATTTAATACTAGCTGTACCCGCGACTTCGTCCGCGTGGAACAGTGACTTAGGGCAGCATTTTTCAGATATATCATTTGTTTTATTTTGGACTTTAAATACCGTCGTTTAGATATAAAAAAAATTGTAATGCTTCTCTACACACAATAGCCATCGGGGATCAAAGCATACAGGCTGCTAGGTTTATTGCTAACACGTGACAGAGCCACATAAAGCTGACCGTGCAAAAAACAGCTAAATACTTAGAACCACACCCACCACTTTTAGCGTCTAACCTTGTGTTTTATTAATTGTCATCGTAAAACATTAACTTTTATGTATTATTATTATATAATCATAATCCATCTTCCTGAACCTCCTGTCCTGACCTGACCGACTGACTGACTGACTGATTGACTGAGATATCCACGCACAGCCTAAACCGCTGGTCCTAGACACATTAAATTTGGAGGATGTGTTCTTTGTAAAGTGTAGGCATTCACTAAGAAAGGGTTTTTCGAAATTTTAACCTTCAAGAGGGTGAAATGGAGGGTTGAAGCTTCTAATAAACTTTTTCATCTCTGGTTCAATCGTCTCGAGAATTGGTGCACATTCTTTTTAATTAAAATAATTAGTTACGTGTATCACAGATTTTCCAAAATTTTCCCCCACGCGTTTTCCTGACTACCTGAATGATTGTCTGATATAGCAACGTACAGCCTGATCTACTGGCCTTAGATACATAGGGTGTGTTTTTTTTATAGTGCAACTATCCACGAAAGGATATTTTTAAATTCTACCTCTAAGATGGTGAAATGAGAGGTTTAATTTTCTGTGAATCTTGTTAATCTCTGATTCGATTATCTCAAAAAATGGCACACATAGAAAGATACGTAGATAGATATACACTTTATTTGCACACCAATAATTACCGAAAATACTTAAGGAAAATACTTATTCTAAGTAATGCTAAGGGCGGTCAGATCGCTTAAAGCGATTTCTTCCAGACAACCAAAAAAAGAAGAAGAAGACACCCAAGGAACCAAGAAAGAAGACTAACAACACATACTATTTTATAAAAATTATGAGACACGACGTGTAGCACAGTTTTTTTTCCAAAATTATCCCTCACGCGTTTCTCTGACTAATATATCAACGAACTGCCTAAACCACTGATCCCAGACTCATGAAAATTAGAAGATGTGTTTTAGTGATGTGTAGCATCCACTATTAAAGGGTTTTTAAAAATGCCACTCCTAAGAGGGTGAAATGGAGGGTTGAACTTTCTATGAAACATTTTATATCTGGGTCAATTGTTTCGAAAATTGGTACAGATAGATAGATAGATAGAGAACAACTCTTGAATTAAAATTATCAGTTAGTGTTTTCCAAAATCATCCCCAGCCCCACGCATTACTAACTAATATATCAAAGTACTGGTCCTAAACCGCTGGTCATAGAGACATGATATTTGGAAGGTGTGTTCTTTGTAAAGTGCAAGTATCTGGTAGGTTGAATTTTCTGTGAAACTTTTTATTCTCCGAGTCGATTAGCAATAGCATGGTAGTTCAAGTAACAGAAAGATAACTTCAACTATTGTTTGAGCGATGCGGGTATCACAGCTTTTCCAAAATTATACCCGACATATTTGTTTCTGTATGAAATAAATTTAAAAGAGTCTAACTAACCAACTATTCTTTGACTGCTCCGACTTTGTCGAACCACCCTTTCGAGTTGAAAATTGTGCAGTTTCCCTTGAAAGTCTGCTTTCCCAAGATCATAATATAAATCTCAAGGCCAAACCAAACTATTAATTTAACACTCTACTACGTAGTATTATTATCTTTTATATGACTCTACTACCACAGTTTTGCAATCATATGATTGTAAAACTGTGCTACTACGTTATAAGAGTAGGCACCAAAGAGTAACATAATTGGTAGGCACTTCCTGGCACTTCCCTACATTGTTGATAGCCGAGTTATGAACGTACTTTGTAGCCAACCTAACAACGTAAACTATTAAGCTTATAAATTTAATAGAAACTTTTTTACAGTGTTGGTTGGTACAAAGTACGTTCATAATTATGAGTTATTTAATTATGTATGCAATGTCGCGAGACTGTTTAGATTGACAGTTTTTTTCTGTTATATCGCTTAGCAACCAATTATGTACAACCTAAAACGTAGCTTTTGGTCTTGTCCGCACAGCTATATTTCACTGCGCAATTTTTATTCCAGCGATTTAAATTCCGCGACAATTTCCATCAAATCACAGATTTTCTCGCGCGATTTTTTTTCCGCCAGTGCGGATACGTCCAATAGATTCAATACTTCACAGAATTGCGAAAAAAAATCGCGCTGTGAATAATCGCTGTGCGGACAGGGCCTTATTTTGAAGTTTCGGGCCAGTACCCATTCTAGGCCTAAGCGAAGAAAATGTTCGACGTGATTCTTTAAATGAGCATAACTTTTTTATTTATGAACCGATTGACATGAAACACACACTAAATGTTAAGTGAATTTTACCACATATACATATATACCACATATATATACATTAGTGAAAACTGCATCTCAATCAAATAAGCCGTTTTTGAGATTATCGTGAACAAACGCACAGACAAACAGATAAACAGATAAACAGACAAACAGACAAAAAATCTAACAATCATTGTTTTGGGTTCTATTGCATTTGATAAAGGTCCCAATACTATTTTTTCTCATATATCTTCTATGTACAGACAGCGATCCGTTACATTTTTATTATATGTATATATAGATGTATATATGTTATGCCATGTATTTAGCCCAGACTCCAGAGACTGAAAATCACCATTCAACGGAAGAATACAGCTAGCATTTTGGGAACTTTCCCTACTGGTAGTGGTTTGGTAGACTTAATTTTAGTTTTTATTTCGGTTTATTTGTTTGTTTATAGAAAAAAAAGAAAGAAAGAAAGAAAAATCATTTATTCAACAGTCCTCAAGTTACAGTACAGATGTAAAATATATTTGACATTTTGACCAAAAACACTTAACTAAATAAAACAAAAGGTATACAGTATAAGTATAATACAGTATGAGGTGCTGAAACAGACCAGTCTCAGCACAAATGTCCAGATTTTTGGATCGTAGACCCCAAAACCAAGACGCTGATTTTCAGAATGGCCTGAGAGCGGGAGGAGGACTAATAAAATAAAAATAATAAGTAAATAAATACTTAAATAAAATAGATACAATAACATAAATTAACAATAACAGATAACATATTTATAAATATATATACACAAATATATATATCTATATATATATATGTAATGGATAAATATAAATAGCATAAAAAATTAAACTACACAGTTGTAAGAACCGGAACCAACTTTTTAAATGCGCGCCACTGCTGACCAAAAAGAGTGTTGTAGGGACACGTAATAGAAAATCTGTGGGAAACAGGTACGAGTTTGTATGTCAACGGATATTGACATTGACATTGACATTGACATTTATAGTTACATATTCATGTATATATATAATATGTATATATATACATATTCATCATATATTATTATTCATATATATATATATATATATATTTATTTCTGTTCATATATATATATTATATTCATATATATATATGAACAGAACCAATGAGTCCAATGGTAGATAGACATCGAAAATGAATCAATGTAAAAACAAATTTGTATAGATTAATATACCAAATTGCAAGAACATTACCACCAGGCGAGCGTCGTGCTTGTGCTGTTACCTTATATCATAAAAACATCATCAAATACGAAGAAGCATCTAAAACTTCCCTTTTTATGGCACTTGCTAGAATATTATATGCATAGGGTGCTAAGAAATAATTTTAACATTAAAACTAAATGGTTCCATTTTACTTTAGCACTAACTTAAAGATTAAAGCTCTAACTGTTCGACCGTATCGATTGTACCTAACTGTACCTCAGTAGTAAAATATGCATTACATACATTAACGATGTAATTGACACCAAACGATGGTAATTTTATGAATGTGCTAATTTTAGCGTGTTTTAATGCTTACAAAAAGACATTACGGTATATTTCAGAATAGTATCTGAAACGGTAAATATGAAAATTTGAATAAAATTCTGCTGTGCTCTCCCCGACATTAATTAATCACATCACACTTAATCTTAGTCAAATTGCGAATGTTACAAGTACCCATGGCATAAATTTAGATAATATTTGCTAGAGAGCCTGTATAATATTTATAATGGTAGATTTTGGAGGAACTGTTCGATCAGATGCCGGAACAGCATGTATTGGTAAGAAATCGCCCAGAAAAATATAATCACGGTGATTAATGCAGTGATTTGTTTCATATTTTATCATAAGTTCTGTCAAGAAATATTTCTTGCCAGTGTCTGACTCTCTCGATAGCTACAACCCGGGGATTTTCGCGAACAGAACGTATCTTCTAGTTAAACGTGCGACATCATCGGTCGCCTCGACATGTAACATCAGGTGATAGAGGTCTAACGCCTGGCTATCGCCCATCAAAAATGTGATCTAGAGGAGAAAGAGCTTTGTAATGAAAGGAAAACTACTATTTCAGTTTACTTACTATCATCAGTATCAAAACTTTAATGAATTTTAAAGCGAAGCTTATCGTGTTTGTTTGTCCTTCTTGATGTCTAAATGACGTGACCTATTTAGGTCAAATAGGGAATGTAGGTATTGTTTTAATATTTTAATCTTACTAATTACTTCAATAGAACACAGTCAAAATGTATATAAAACTACTAATTCAAGATGTTGTGGTCATTTGAAAAGTATATTGTGACGTCATTTTTGATTCGACCAATGGTGATCATGTGTTTTACGAATTATCATTCCCCGCGCTTATTTCGCAATAATTGTTTAAAGCAATTTAAAAGGAATTAAATCAGAAAAATTTTTTTACTCATAGCCTAAAGATATCAGAGATTTGAAAAGTAAATTTGTCAAAAAATGTCAAAAGTCAAAAGTCAAAGCATTTATTCAGTATATGGGCAAATTAAAAATTTGCACTTACACACGTCAAATAACATTAAATAGATCATATTCAATAAAAATATTATAGATATAACAGAAACATAACTTATTCCTTTGAATTTACAAAAAATACAATGGTATTGAGCCATTCAGTTTTCATCTAGACGTCGAACGTCACACTTAAAACACATGTTGAATTCCCCTGATTAATGTAGGGTTGCCAGCCGTACTATTACGTGCACCCGCAACCCAGTGCATGTTGTAGTACTTCAGACAATTTTTATCCAAAAAATTGTGAAATAAAGAAATATAATAAATAAATAAAACGCAGAGTAATTGCAGTACAAATCATATTCCGAATGGAACTGATTGTCCGTCTAGATATCTATAAATGTATAATTATTAAAATATACAGTCGCTTATTGTGCGCACGTTTAATCAGTGGGCGATTTTTTTTATTATTTTTTTTTTTTTTTAAATAAAAGATTACTCGCAATGTGGGTTGCACATTACTAGTATTCTTGTTAACCCCTCCAACTAAGCTAAATATGCTTGTGTCTGGAGTGGGTTCACGTCAATAGTGCAATGGGTGGGGTGGGGATCGAACCCACGACCTCTCGATCGCCAGTCCGACACCTTATCCATTGGGCTATTGCCGCCTTAGTTAGTATATAATTAGTTATATGATCTCGATAAAGTTTGCCTTGTAACAAATCACGAGAGCGAGATGTCAGTAAGCGGTCGTAAATTGTTCTCCAGGTAAGTAATTAAGTAGTAGGTACTCCCATTCTGGTATCGTATCCATCTACAGTAGTTATTGTAGGTCCCCGTTAGCCTGCCACCCGTACCTTAGCACTATATTTATAGCCATGATCACAGTTCGCTCCTAGATACTAAGCTCTAAGTTCATCGCTTTTAGTTTAATGCTAGCCGAATCGGAAATCATGACTCAGGTTTTTTTTAAACTATAGAACAAATAATAAAATATGCGGACATTGGAAGGATTTTTTTTACATTAGGGTTTCTTGTATTGTTTATATTATTTTGAGCAACTGCTTTGGTATTCGGAGTTGAATCTAAAGCGAATTTACGTTTTTAAAAATTGTCGTGAGAATAAGACATATAATTATTTAAAACGGCTTCACACTCACGGGTTAACGCGCTGTAGGCCTGACTCCTGTGAGAAAGGACATAAAAAATGTCCGAAATGTGTCGGAGTAATTTCAACATCTCAACCCGTGAGTGTAAGCTTGAATTGAAGGAAATGAATTAATATAATTCATGGTTTATGTAAAACTCAGCATTGTGTCAATATTGCATTTCATTTGATATAAAAACACAACACATAATATAATGTAGTTAATAATATAAACCATTGATTTATTAACTCAACTAGCTGTGCACAGCAGTTTCTGCCGCGTTACAAAAGTATGCTACAGCGTAATCCATAGTACTAGTTATCCCTGTACAAAATTTCAGCTAAATCGGTCCAGCCGTTTGACCGTGAAGATGTCCCAAACAAACAAACTGACTTTCGCTTTTATAATATTGGCGTTGATGATATAAACTGTAACATGAGCAAAATCGTGTCAAAATGTTTGCCATCTCTGTGCTTAGTGTGAGCACAGAATAAATAATAGTACAAGATGTGAGCTCAGTGTAACAGTAGTGCGGCGAGGAAGCGATAAATATTGCAGCCGCATCGACACCCGCCATCGGAATGTACTGCGCAGTGTTTGGTAACCGCTGTCTTACTGGATGAACCGCGGAAAAACCAGGTGAATATATATACTATATATTGAGAGGTGCTCTTCAATCAAAAATAAGATCTCCAGCTAAGCGGTCTAAGATAGAATATACTCATTAGTTTTTCTATGCCGTTATTTACAATCTTATTGCCATTCTGGAACCGAGAGCTACGAATCGCCTGTCAGGTACCTAAAACGATTTATATCGCACTTAAATGTAATATGTATAAGCAAATGTACGTGCATAACAATTTAATTGTGCAGCAAATAAATGATGTAAGTAAATATATATACTACTGTACCCTTATGTATTATAATATAATACATAACATAATGAAACACGCAAGTCACACTTGGATGCGAACAGTGCAGGCTTTATTTACCCTTCATCAAATGAAAGAGGGAATACATGCGCACAACACTGTAAAGTTAGATATAATCACATATCAGTTCGATATAACGATATGCAATCGTAAAGTAGTGTAAAGTTGTGTATAGCGCTGTGATCACTATACTGAGCCCACAAATAATACAAATATCCGATCGCCAAATATAAAGCCCACTAATTTAATAAGAGTGTTCCAGTCCACACATAGAACAGTCAGCAGCTAAGCTGGCCAGAAGTCTGGTCTAGCTACCCCTCCATTGTGTCAGTCTCGCACCGGTGCGGTCCCGCCACGTAACTGGACCGCGACGGCCGCGCAGCTTCTACTTCGCGGCCGGATGCGCGGACGCATGCTGATGAGATATTGTCTTGTTGGCTTTCGAGCCTCTCGATATGTGTAACACGATGCTGGTTCAACTCGACCAATTGTTTCACATTGTTTTACCTTGAAAATATGTTCTATAGTCAACCTTAACTATTGAACATATCAAGCAAATGTTGTACGGCTCTTCATTTTGCTCATACATATAAGTTAGAGTATACAATTTGTAGAAACTAGGTGTTAAAGGCTGAGTTGCTCCATCATACTTTAACTATAACAAACGTCAAAAATCTGTCAAACACCATACAAAAACACCGGTTAATAGTTATAGTTACGGTTGAGGTAAGATGGTACAACTCAGTCTAAGTCTTTACTAAAG
This sequence comes from Cabera pusaria, assembly GCA_954871355.1. NCBI lineage: Eukaryota > Metazoa > Arthropoda > Insecta > Lepidoptera > Geometridae > Cabera > Cabera pusaria. Next base: position 972,065 of record OX940886.1, on the reverse strand, counting down.
ATATATACCTAAGAGCCAGTGTTAACGGTTCCTGATAACATTTCAGACAATTATCTGAAAGTTGACTATTTGAAAGTTGTCAAAATATGTCAGATAAGGAAGCGGTCAAACTTGCCTAAACATAACTGAATTGTACCTAACAGCTAATTGTGTTCATTTGACATCATCCTTCCTATATACACCACTATAAAGCCGAGATGTTGGCCACATCTTGTATGTGTAATATCATCAACTTTATTTTCCTAGAAAACGATGGCAATACTAGAAATTATTCAAATTAGCCTCCATCCAACTTTCCCGATGAAAAATCAAAGTCACTATGTCAAATACACGAGCAAAAACGTCAGCAATCAGCCATCACGCACTGATCTGTATAGTTATTGGCATGAATGTGCAGGTTGCAGACCAAACTCGCACTTAACGCGAGTGGGTTACATCTGACATCCGGCGAGCACAGATATGTTATTAGTCAACCGCTATTAGACAAGACAAGTCGGCAACCGCACTAGAAGGGTTGCGGATATGTTTAAAAATGTTACAAGGGGAAACTTAATGGTCGGTGTTAAGGAAACGGGATAGGGTATAGAACCTGTTAAATATATGGAGATAATTAATACACGCATGTCGTTAGGAAATGGAAGCGGCACTTAGTGACACAGTGAATGTCAGGGGATGTCGAACTCATTTAAAACTAGCGGAAACCCGGCGTGTGCTACTACGCTAAAAAAATGCACAAATTAGTGATAACGGGGTAACCCTTTGATGAGGTACTAAAAATGAGGCTTGATAAAATTTCAAATTGTCAAATTCTGGAAAATATTTCTATGGCAAAAGTAGACGATAGACTTAGGCTGAATTGCACCATCTTACTTTAACTATAACAAACGTCAAAAAATCTGTCAAACTCCATACAAAAACACCGGTTAATAGTTATAGTTACGGTTAAAGTTAGATGGTGCAACTATCCCTTAAACTTCATGAATTGACCGAATGTGCCTATTACATTGTTTTAGTGGTCTAAAATATCTTCGCATTTATTGCTTTTCTAATGAAACCGGTTTGGGGCACATCGGTTGGATGGCTTCTAAACGGACGTATGTAGAAACAATTTTTGTGTTTTGTATATATAAATAAACTAGGTAGAATCTCTTATATTGAGATATCATGTTGATTATTATTATTACATACACATAACTGAGTATTTACAGATATAGGTATAATGGTACTACAAACAATACAGAATACTTATTTGTAGCTTATCATGTAGGTAAAAAAATCCTTTGTCCCAGAGATCTCTCATTATGAAATACTGAAGAACACAAGGTTACTCACAGCTGGATCTAGCGAAGAGCTGAACACGACACACCTGTAAAGATAAAAACATTCTATTAGTCACAAAATAGCGTCTATATTATATATATACACTTTGGTATTGAGGTTTAATTGGAACTTGAATTCGTGGAGTAACCCATGGACAGTTGATTGGAGGCCCAAAATCGGTATAAACATGCAGATTATAGCTGAAAGTAAACACTTTCAGGCTTCCTAAAGGTACGACCACACCGCGGCGTCGTGCGTCCGCGTGCTCGATCTGAATTTCTATTGTTTTCTGATTGCTGTAGATCGTTTAGTGTGAACCAGTCGGTACAAAAACTACTGCGCTGTCTGATCACCGCGTAGATCGCGAACGCAGGACGCCGCGGTGTGGCCGTACCTTAACTCTAGTGAAGATGCTGGATGACAGTAGCCGAGGAACGTGCTCAGTGGCGTACAGTTAAAGAGGCCTATGTCCAGCAGTTGCCTATAATAGGTTGATGGTGGTGATGATAAAACCAAAACAGAGAGTAAATCTTTTTAAGATATCAGTATAACGGGTTTTCCAGTTAAATATCCGCCACCATAGCCCATAGATAGAATCAGAGCTTTACATTTTCTAAAATTAGAAGTTGTACAAATTATATTAAAGATCAACTATAAAGAGCTACAATAGCTGCAACGAATAGCAAAAGATCGCGCTCAGTGGCGTGTCATCGGAGAGGCCTATGTCCAGCAATGGACGGAAATTGGCTGATAATGATGATGATGATGAAGAGCTACAAGGCAGATAAGTGGAGCAATGATATATGCTGACTGGCAGCGGTTGGAAACAAAGAGCTGAAGATCAGTGGCGTGCCATAAGAGAGACCTGTCCAACAGTATATGAAAACTGGCTTGATGATGATAATTAAGAGCTACTCTCAATGTTTACAGCTACAAAAACAACTTCAACTATATAAAACAAACAAACAAACAAACGAGTTTACAAAAATGTTCTTCCACGAAGGCCCGTAGCAGCGCGGGAGTTGTAGATTTAATCCCCGGGTGTATTATCTCCGTGATGCGACGGTAATGTCGGCGGCCGGTTAAAACTGTGTTAAACAACGATTTTCATAACGCCAGCCCCGACCTGACGGAAATGGGACCGCATTCTTGTGCACTAAGGTTGGTGCACACTACACTTAGAAGGAGAGAAAGAAAAAGGAGATAAATGTGGAGGCACTTATGTGTACATTATTAATTGCTCTAAAGATAGGATAGCTGTCTGATCGAGCTTGGATAGAAAAAATATCAAAAAACAAAAATTAATGGTATGGTAAATAATGGTAAAAATTAATGGATACTTGCAAAATGTACCATAATTAGTAGACCCACAGAAATATACAAACACAATCGGGTATCAATTTATTTGCATCAAAACACATCAATTTGAATATAAATTCATATTATTATTGTAGAATTTCAATTGGCGTAGTTAGCATAACTTCTCATTTTTAGCAAACAGGTTCAACCACTTTATTGAAATTCTAGAGAACTTGAACAGAACAAAAGGGAATATATCTAACGGACATAATATCCAACGTGGAAAGTTGAAAATGAATAATTCAAACATTTCGAAAAACCTATCTCGAGTTTTATTTATTTATATGTTTTAATAGATATGCCGACCCAAATTGTTTACTATGATAATACGGCTTAGATAATTTTGACGACACATGATTAATTTTTGTAATAATAACAAATTAACTACTTGCACAAATAATAATATAAGCCACCAAGAAAGTTATCGCGAAAGCCCAAAAGTTCGGATAACAAGAGCTTTGTTTGAAAATGCTGATATGTATTTCATAAGAACATTACATCGTTTTATTATCTTAATTCCAATATAAAGCATATGTACAACTCGTGGGAACGTGTCACATGAGCGCGTCCCTCAGTGTATCCAGAGCCCTACCTCGGTGTGACATTACTGGGAGAGAATGGTTTTTATTTGAGCATCATTTGCAAGCCGACACCGAGGTACTTAGCACGGGCCTTTGTACGCGCCGACACGGACACTTTGTGAACACTGGAAGTTACTTTTAACACTTCAAATAAGTACTCTTTTATTGGTGGACAACGTTTACATATCACAGAAGCATTCATGAGGTTAAGGTGGATATGACACGTAGGTGGTTCTCGTAGGTGTCTTACAAAGTTATTAAGACACCTAAGAGAAGTATCATACTCGAAAATAATTGTTGTCATATGCAATGCTCACTTTTGACAAGAAACCTTTAAAAGACTGTTGATCACTATGGCACGGTGATTAACAGCATTTTGGGGTTTTTTCTTACCACAGCAAGTATAGATTAATCCTGAAACTTACACATGATAATTATCTGCGTGTTACCATATAGATGACCTCTAATGAAAGGCTTGAGCGGCGGTTAGATTCACCCACCATACAAGGACATGTCGACAATCGGCTCCTCAAATTTAGATATGATGCTTAGTGCCACAGCAGTTTGAAAGACAGTTTAAGATAGTTGCGCTCTAGAGATTTAAAAAAGTCAGTTGTCTATTTCATTTATTTCTCACCTCTGTCATTTTTGTCTACCATTTCTATTCCATTTTCATTATTCCATCTTAAGCCTCGTCGTTTTGTCTATCCGGCATTAAAAAGAAGAAATAAATATATAGCAGTGAACACTCTGTCAGTAAATCTCTGTCATCGAGCTGCTGTAGTAGATTGATGTGACCTATAAGATGTTATCTCTTGCTAAAAGTGGCAGATAAAAATGGTACAAGTCACGTCTCTGTATGTAAGCCGAGGTCCAGCGGTGGCCTTTACAGAAGCTCAGTTAAAATGGTAACGTATTGGCAATTAGCACCTCGCTCGGTTTCTTTGCTTTTTACGTTTTTGCCCTAAATGTAGGTTTCTTGAGCTTAAGTAGTATCACTTAGTACCTTAATGGATATTTAGTGCCTTTACCTGATTTTCATACAAATGTCATTAGCACTAGCCACGTATCTAGTGGGGGAATGTTTAAGCTGTATATAAGTTACCTTACATAAATCTACGTGCTTACAAATTGAAGGTGTAATAAATCATTGGCTACGCGTTTGCCTAAATACTTTATTTGTTTGCCTCTCAATCTATGGCCCAATGACCTTTCTACTTGGCTCTCCCTAACGTTTATATAATCAGTGCATACTTGTGTGTAGTAAATAAGTGTTATTTATCTACTTTCGATTTAGGCAAACGAAATGTACGTAACAAACCTATGCAATATTGACGTATGTTATCTTTTAAGAATACGTAAGAACATAATCTCTTAAAGTGCCTACGCCCTCAGCTTTTTTAGAAAAACAATTCAAAGCGAATGCGGGTTCCGTAATACTTATAAGTTATAAGTATTACAACGTTACGTTAAACTGTCTCCAAATTATAGCGATGACATTAGACATTTTGAATTCATCATTTTAAGTATATAGGTACTTTATGATGAATTCATTCATGATATTTGAAATATAACAAATGCCTGGATCAACACTATGACTAATGATATCGTTTTGAATACAGAACAAATTAGGAGAAAATGGGTCATATACGCTGAATGTAGAGTTTACAAACGTAGTTTACTATTATTTTAGAATGAAGGTGTAAGTATGTATAATGGAAAACAATATAAAGTACTTAGAGACCTATAAATACTGTCTAAGACGAAATAATATCGTACTACATGTAAATGTAATCGAATTTGGATTTATTTGAGTATTATCAACATAGTATGGACGAGTCGCATGTTATTGACAAGCCTTTCAACTGACTGTAGTTATATTCATAATTTAAGAACATTTGAAATAAAAAGAACCGACTATAATGAATGTCACGTTAGTTATTTCATTTTTAGTACCAAGTTTGAGGTGTTCATCTCTATATCTCTGGAGATACTGAACACATCTCAATGAAATTTAAATGAAAGTACTTGTGAAGTATATTCTATCAAACAAAACCTGAATTTTTCAAATCGGCTCAGGCGTGTTTGAGTAATCGGAGAATACAAATTGAAAAAAAATACAAAAAGAGTCCGCCAAATTGAGAACCTCCAACTTTCTTGAAGTCGGTCAAAAAAGTACTAACAATTACGTTATTCTATGTCAGGATGTTGCCAAAAGAGGTAGGTAATGGTAAAAGTAAACAAGCGAAGGTGTAAGTTCACGTAATGGCAGCCCGCGCCGCGCACCGTTGACCGGACAATCGGAGATCAATGAACACTCGATATGCGAACTTTCACTCACTGACGATTACGACTCTCCGCGGTGACCATTCATGACAATCATACAAAACTTACGTTTATATACACCGTAAGATTTTAAGGCAGTAGCAAGTTTGAAGTGTGTATCTCCATGTCCCTGGAGATACTTATCAGATCTCAGTTCATTTACAATGGAACCGTCTCAGGAGTAGAGTCTATCGAAGACGAAAATAATTTTGAAAATTGGTCCACCATTGGCAAAGAAATCGGTGAACACACATAAATCAAAATACATACAGTTGAACATAGAAGCTCCTCTTATTTTAAAGTCGCTTAAAAATTTGTGTTTTCATGTTCAAATTCATTCGGTTCAAACCTATCAATTACACAAGTGCATGACACATGTAAGGCTTTACACTCAACACATTGTAATCACGAACAGTCAGAGGTGAACCATGTTATTACCGGATAATCTGGCTCACACGTGTCTCGCATATCAGCATGATGTGAGATACTATAGTGATAGGACGTAGTATTTTTTTTATCGCAAGCTGTGAAAACGTTTGCCTGCTATCTCACCTGATGCGGTTAAATTTTATAAGTGACGACGGGGTCGAGAATGGAGCACTCTTGCTCAGTAAAAACCTATTCACTCTAGACTTGAACGCTTCGAGGTTGTATTTAAGTGGAAAAACAGACTCCGGCAAGTTATATAATTTCTTGGCAGTTCTTAAAATAAAAGAGGCACCGAAACGCTTTGTTCTCATAGGTGGAATGTCCACAATAAATGGGTGTCAACCTGCAGTACGTGTTGATGTGCGGTAAAAGAATGGGGACGGTGAAATGAGATCGTATAGTATAGTATCTTCTTAATAGTTTGTAGTACCATTCAATACAGTAATAGCTAGCTGAGGTACATTACCACAAGTACGCGCTGTTAACGTATACATTGTTTGTTGTATTATGAAACAGCTTTACTCGTACAATTATAATGAGTAATTATTATGATTTTTAAAATATTATAGGCTCTTTTGGAACCTTCTTATTATAACCTGTGTCAGAAGTTCTCGGGATATATGAATATTGAGCATCTTTTTACCCACGACGGAATGAAGACTGTATATGCCTTTGGGGTGAGAGGATATTTGTTTATTTGTGTGTGCAAATCCATGTTGCCATTTTTCTCCATAACTACTGGTCCGATTTTGATGCAGTTTTCAGTTATAGGTTCGGGTGTAATTGGTGCATGTTTTTAAATAGGTGTTACGGTGTCAACTCACCAGGGGGTGCTGCAGTAAACATTTATTTATGCAATTCCATGTTGCCATTTTTCTCAAAAACTAGTTCGATTTTGTCTTTAAACAGTTCGTAATTAATCAGTGGTGGTTCTAAGATAGATGTTATGACGTTAATGTTCTAAAGGAGAGAGGGTGTTGATTGTGCTTCTAGAGGGTGTTTATTCAAAATTTTAATTTTGTTATTTGTCTCTAATGAGAAATGCCCTTATTTATCTACGGAACCTAAATAAAAAGCTCAAATAAAGCAATAATATGGATTTAGTCTTTGGGAATTAGTATATACATTTTTGATGGCACACAGAGGTCGTCGTGATTCTAATAAACCTTTATTTTATTTTATATCTGATAGCCCAGCGTTTGACCACTATCTCTCCTGATGGTAAGCGATGATGTGATCGAAGATGGTGAACACGCTTTTATACACACCTACCTAAAAAACTGCTAAGCTGTTAAGTTTTGTAGAGACTACTTCTTTCCATATGGTACGATCCTGACATACTCTTTCGCTTCTTCCACTTTGATCAGCGCCTTCATACATGATCGTTGGCTATAGGTATAGGAAAACATAGAGTCAATAGATCCTTTCTACACGCACTACTGAGCGCATAAACCTTTGGTCACATTGAGTCATCCCGTGCGTGGGTGCACACTTAGCACCGTTGTAATTAGAATATGCCGGCCCAGTGCAGTTAAGCTAAATGTAAGCTTTTCATTACACATAGACGTAGTCCAAGACTTGAGAACTTGATCAATATTGGTAGTCATCGGGCAGGTTTCCTCGATAGTTTTCAATGGCATCGTTTAGACAAATGTTATAAGTCGTCTGCTAACTTTAAATTCTCTAGTTTCTTAAAAGATAAATTATTGAGAATATTCCCCCTTACGTCTACAAGAGCGGGACAACAACGGGACTGCAACGGGACTATCTTTATCGTCTTGTATAGTGGACCATTGGTGCGAGTGTGGATGTCGTGTAAACCGATAAGATAGGGTGTGTCATGTACGACAATGCAAGGTTTGGGATATCATTACCTACAGTCGAAACGTATACTTGTATCCGGATGTATAGGAGATCTTAACAGGCTTGTTGGCTCGATTTATACAAGATGCTGACTCAATTCTGAGAGAAAACAGACCGAGAAGTACAAACATACGAAAGTCGTAATTATATCAACACCAATACCTTTTATTACTGCGAAAAACAGTTTGTATATTTGCTTATTACCTCTTCACAAGCAAACACAGTGGACCGAACTGGAGTGGATCTATATCGATTTGCATGACATTTTTCACAAGAATAGCCAGTGTGGAAGAATAGGACAAAAGAAACTTTTTAATGCTTTGACGGTCCATTGGCGAAACAGGATAGATAGCTTGCTTTCGAACTGGAAGGTCGCCGCTTCACCAATGGATTTCTCTATGTGCATTCATAGGTTCTCGTCTACTGGTGACAGGAGCATTACATCGATGTTCCGCCTGCCATGACTCGCTACCAAAAAACTGCTGCGTAACCTTACGATGTCCCGGCAGCACACAGACAGCCCTTAAGAGTCAAACCATTCTAGACCTGGAGTGTTCACCATCTTTGATCACATCATCGCTTACCACCAAGGGAGATAATGGTCAAACTCTATCCTATCACATATTTTAAAAAATCAAGCAAAGCCACCAAGTACAACTACTTATGCAATACATTTTAAATCAGCCATTAATTACCCGTTAATTTATGCTACCTATTAACAAATCAAGGATATTGAGAACAAGCCAAACATTTTGAAAGACAATCTGACAATTGCTGTTTCCCATCATTATTTTCTCTACCACCGAAAGATACGAGCAGTACTTTATGTAACGTGTATAGGAGCTGCCGATGGTGGTAACCTTCGGAACCGAATCGGAGTAGAAACAGTTTTGGAAACAATCGGCTAATTGCGGAGATTGGCCGCATTGTGTGGTCCAAGGTGAAGAACCGAAGCCGTGGGAGACAGACTCCTAGTTGTGGTGCGAGGGATAAGAAATCCACGGAAAGGGAAGCCTTCTGAATATAGTCTTATGAAATTCTACATCCAGACTTATATATAATAAACTGGCCAAGTGCAAGTCGGACTCGCACTCGTAGGGTTCCGTACCACACTACAGTATTTTATAAGATCGAGCAAAAAATACCACTATCATTTTTCGCCAGCAAAAAATAATAATTAATAAACATTTCGTTTCTTATAACGCCATCTAACGTCTAACAAAGGTGTGAGGGATCAACATTTAAATATAACGCCATCTATGGGACGTTTACCTAACTAAGCGTTCATAGATGGCGTGAAATGCCGAAAAAAACACGTTTCCTGTATTGGGGACCTTCTATTATCTTTAACTTTATTCTGTTTTTAGTATTTGTTGTTATAGCGGCAACAGAAATACATCATCTGTGAAAATTTCAACTGTCTAACTACGTAACGTAACTACGTAATAACAGACGGACAGCGGAGTCTCAGTAATAGGGTTCCGTTGGTACCCTTTGGGTACGGAACCCTAAAAACGTTAGTAACTCTGTCACTCTGTCTGTTTGTTACCTAATCACACCTAAACGGACGATCCAATCTACAAGGAGATACTTTTATAGCATGGGGATAAACATAGGCTACTTTTTGTAAAAAAAACATCATGATTTACACATAACTTAAACAACTCAGATCACACAACACGTTGAGTGACACAGTTTTACAGTTATACAATACTTGGTGTACGTGAACGAAGTCGCGGGTATCAGCTAGTGATTTTATAAACGCTTCCCAGTTAGACGCCTAGGGACCATATCTTCTAAAAACTGCATAATTTACTTACAAATATTTACTGACTTAAGAAGTTATATTAATAGTGCCAATGACTTATGTAACTTAAAAAATATATGGACTAATATTGTGTCACTACACTTTATATTTTTGTACTAAATATAGTCTTACCAGGCCCTGATCAAGATTTCCATTTAAAAGATTCTAGTGCCTGAAACGTGTCTAACGTTAGCACTACCTTTTAACGCTTTTCGCGCAATTATTGAAACTTTTTTTATTGCTAACCTTCAAATCATCCACGTTATTTTAATTGCCTATGGAACTTTGTTACTAATATTTATGTATGACCTAAGTTTGTCAGTCAGTTATTTTAGTTCTAGAAATGATGTCAAAATTATGCAAGACATTTTATTTTTGAAACTATGAACGACCTCTACTCGAGCCCACCTACAGCTCTAAACTTGAGGTACCTTCGATTTAGCGGGACCTTACGCAATAACGCAGGCACGCTATCATTGAAAAGTTGGAATTCGCTCACAAACTCACAGACAAACAATGAAGCCTCAGAAAACTGTTATGCTTATATTATTACGATATTATTATGCAAAAAAAAAAAACAAAAATAAAAATATAACGAAAAAAAAGATTCCGACGAATTGAGAACCTCCTCCTTTTTTGTGAAGTCGGTTAATTTTTTTTTTTCTGACAGTCTGATTTTGACTGACTCCATGATTCATATCAAGCTTATATCAAAATTTTAATAGAATATCTATATAAGCTTTCTTTGGCTTATTTTTACAGGTAAGTACCTACAGATTTCATTAAAGGTATTAAAAACCCTCAAGAGATAACGATATAATCGTAGTCTAGAACCGTTAAATGCATTGAATTTGATTATAGTAAATATTATGTCTATATTTATAGGTTAACAATTTCTCGTTGCTGTCGGCGCATTCAACCCAATGACGCAATCTAGTACTGACTATAATACAACTTGTACTACAATACGCGACAAGTGGGAAATTCACAAGCAAGGGAAAATATCTTTCTCTTTTTACCACGTCTATTCTAAATATATTACCTAACATGTAAATATGTGTTGCGTCATTATCTATTACTTACGAGTGCCTACGCTACGGTGAGTGAAATCTGTCATAGTTTGTTTAGCCTTTTTATCGATTATTTGTACAAGTTAATAGACGCTTGTTGAACAACTATTTTATGTTGGGTACACTACTACACTACTTTTACAGTTTACTCTTTTTAAACTATCATGCATAATTTATCGTATAGTGTACGTTTTGATGTTACTTTGTTCAACTATAAATAACTATTTAGCAGAATACCAAACTAATATATAAAATCTGTTATCAGAATAATAAACAAAAAACCTTAAAAACTAAATGCAATTATTAAACTCCCTGGCTTGCATACGAACAATAGAAACTATATAAATAACTAATTTGAACAATTTCCTTAGAAAAAAACAATTTCAATTCGTTTCAAAATAGAGAACTGTCGATGTAAGTAAGTATATGAACGTGCGTATTTTATTGTGTATATCTATATTATTTAAAAGGTATACTAATGACTATATCACGTTGATCCATTTGTAATGTGTGCTAACGCGTTTTGTACAGCTTCATCATCAATCTTCAGCATCTTCATCAATAGGGAATATGCATGTTTTTTTTTATTAATATTTTTATTTCACTTATTACATCCATATAACATAATAAAAAAATAAAATACTGGTGGAATTAGTATAATTATTTTTTGAATAAACATTTAAATATACAAATAAATTTGAGCAGTTTAAGCGCCATCATTTCCCGGGCTCTTTGGTAATGCATTGTGACGTCACGCACTTACGTCAGACACATGCCGCTAGCAAACTAGCTTTTTTTTCTTTAACTAAGACTCTGCGCGATTATTGTATTTAGCCAATGGCATGTTTTTATTAAATTATACAGTTTCTATAATCTCGTACTCATTTTTATCTATATTAAATGGTTAGTAATATACATTTTTGCACAATAATACGCGGCAAACACAATATTTGGAAATAAATACAATAAGACCACACCATACATTTATTTTTATGTTCCCGCGCTCAATGTTTCTATCACTTGTACTATTCATTATTCTGTGCTATCACGTGGAGTAGCCATGGGTAACTCAACAAATATGATTGAACCGCAGATCAGATCACAGCTCACGCACTTGAACCGGAGCTGCGAGCCGGCTCACAGGTCAGCTCAATTCGTATTTATACTCACGCGTGGTCGCGTGAGTCGCGTCTCGCGACTCGAGTGCAGGCTCAAGCGAGCTGCGTTCACATACTATTAAATGTAGTAACGTTACTATTTAATGGTGTTATGAAACAGTTTTATAAAGCTGTAACCTTTGTATTGAATTTTGAAATTAAGTTTGTTGTTTTATGAACTAAAACTAACGTTTTTCTACTGCTTTTTGCCTAAGCTATCTCAATAAATATATTTTTAGTTTTTTTCTCATTAAGAGTTAAAAACCCTATTGACAACTTAGCACTTACTATTGCGCTCCCCGAAACCCGAGTACATATTTAGTGTTCTGTGCGAGCTATTGCGTTGCGAGCCGTGACTGTGAGTGTGAGCCGTGAGCCGTCTAGTTTGCATTTGAGCTGCAGCTCAGTGACTCAAGTATCTGTGATCTGAATATTTGAACCGGCTCTGACCTGAGTTACACACGTCTAACGTGGATTAGTGCATAATGACGTCAACTTTCGATTTAACCAATGGTGATCTGTTGTACAAACTTAAATTTCCCTCGCTTAAATTGCATTTTTAATTTATTATTTTAAGCAAATAAAATGGAATTAAATAAAAAAAGGTTTTACATATAACTCCAGAACAACAAAGAATCGAAAAAAAAATATTTCCAATAAATCTGAGCTTCATGCATATTCCCTATTCCACCTTGTGTCAACGTAACAGTATAAACTATAGTAACTATGCCACATTCTGTGTACTAGTAAGTACCGACTAAATAGACCGTAGTTATGTACTTTTTTTAATATCATATAGCGTTTGATCACTATCTCACCTGTTGGTAAGTGATGATGCAGTCGAGGATGGTAGCACGCTAGGCATAGAATGGGAACTGGCTCTCAAGGACTTCGCATCCTAAATTATCAATCATTGTAGGTACTTACAGTTACAGTATACAGTATAGGACATAATATAATATGTATATAATATAGTATAGGAGATAATATAGTATACCCGATCAGAATGTTTGGTTGTACGTAAATCTAACTATTAAATAAATCTATGAACATAATCTTGTAACCTACAAATAAAATAGTCTATTCGTAGCCAATTAATAATTCGTAACTTGTAACAAGTAACATTTAAAAAAACCTTTTTAAACACAAGCTTTTAAATAGCCTAGGACCAGAGTAAGTTAAAACAAATCCAACGAGCCCAAACACCACGGGTATAACATGTGTATTTTAGGAGTTCATTTGGCCACCTTCCAGCTCCATCATCAGATCAGCACCATGTCATCATATTATTGCATTGTCACGCGATTTACACATGTATGCAAAGTTTCAGCTCAATCGTACCCCTGAAAGTCGCTGTAAAATCAATCGCAAGATTTGTGACGGACAAATAAATTCGTCGTGAAGTAGAGATAAAGCTTGTAATCAAAAACGTTTGAGTAGGCAAGAGCTTAAACTCTAATAATATCGTTTAAAAACTAAAAAACAACCGACTTCAATGCCGCGCTATTCATTTTCAGTACCAATTTTGAGATGTTTATCTCAATATCTCTAGAGATACTTATCATACCTCGATAAAATTACGATGGTACCACACTTGGGATATCTCCTTTCGAACAAAAAAAGAATAATCGAAATCGGTTCATAAACGACGAAGTTATCCGCGAACAAATATTAAAAAAAATATATATATACATATATATATATATATATATATATATACGGTCGAATTGAGAAACCTCCTCCTTTTTTTGAAGTCGGTTAAAAATGTTTGACATTCGTGTTATGCGGAGTACACACCGAGCAAAACATAATGACCGCTGGATAGAGAGAGATGGAGCAAATGCATCTTCTTGCATTCGCTTAGTGTGTATTCGGTATTAGATTTTTTACCAGGGTACGTAGTGCTATTAATTATTCTGTGCTTTAAAAATACATTTTTGCTGTTATGTCTTTGATGTTATAGGTACCAAATTAATTTCGTTGCAGTCCCGGAAAGTCACTCAAGCAACACATAGAGTTAATTTTGTATAAACAAACGTTTAAAATTATTAGATAACTATCTGTGCCCCTAGACCTCGCCCGCGTTAAAAAGTATCCTTAAGCCTAATTTATAATACTGGGTAACCCTGTGCAAGATTTCAGCTAAATCGATCCAGCCGTTGACCGTGAAGAAGTTCCAAACAAACAAATAAATAAATAAACAAACTGACTTACGCATTTATAATATTGTTGATGGTGGTATAGGATACTGTCTCCGGCACTATTTATGTGCGCTTTTCAAAACATCGTTAAGAAACCAACAACCCCGCATGTTGGTAGGACACTATCTAGTGTCCGCCTCGCCAGCTACCACCCTTAAGTTAGAAAATCTGTCGCCAAACATCTAGTGTGTTCTGGCTATAGCTATCCTTGAGAGCCAGTTCCCATTCTAGGCCTAGCGTGCTACTATGTACGACATGCGGTGGTTAGTAGCACTTACCAACAGGTGAGATAGTGGTCAATCCCTAGCCTATATGCTATGAAAAATTATGATGATGTTAATTATTATATGAATAATTAATAAATAATAATAATTATATTATGATGTCACATGACAGAACCGTACCAGTGGGTCAAAACGTGACAATAGAGTGTTTCCCTGGTCCGATACAATATCTGGTACATTCCGAGCAGTTGCCACTTGCCACACACTTCCTAAGAACGATAAAGAACGGACTGTTCGTTATAAAAATAAATTTCTCAACTATTGCCACATTTCAACTAGAAGTAGTTACTCGCGTCGAATTGACTGCCGCTAGAGTTCAATGGTTCCCGAATGTAATTAATGGACATGAACAATATGTTGTTATTACAATTTATGGATCCATCAGTCAATAAGCCGCTCAGCTGACAAAATAAAATGCTTAAATTTAAAATTGAAAACCATCCCCAACTGATCTATGTACAATCTATTTATTGAGACAATTTCAATGAGCCTAAACACGACATCCCTGCTGTTAGTTTGTGAGGAGTTGAGTATTTTGCAGATTCTAGATACTTCAACATCAAGTCAAAAGGTTACAATGTTCTTAGAATGTAATTGAAGTAACAGAATACCGGATCACGAATTGATGCTGATAGACTTATGAAAGTTGCTCTCTTAGCCCTATAACTAACTATAGCCCTATAAGAGCTCATAATATACTCGTACCTAGGGCTTTAAAACTAAAAATAACTTATTTCAGCCATTTTAAAAATGCCACAAAACTTTTTACTATCCTTAATGGTTTGTCTGAACAAATGTTTCATTTGACCTACTTAAAAGTATCTGATGTGTGAGTGGGTGGAAAATAATTAAAAAAAACACTAATTTCGGTCATATCATATCAACAAACATACATATTCGTGAGGACTACAGCTCACAAAGTCACTAGTAATTAATATACTTATGTAAATGCTAATTTAATTCAGCAACTACATGTAAGGTAGGTAAATATTATCAACCAAAATAAGTAGTCTAGATCTCTGAGTATAGATCTATTAATATCTCTAACGAAACAAATAACCAATAGATTCGATCGACAGTCCTCTACCGATTGTCACAGATCAACGAATAGTTTTAAAGTAGCCAAATGCACAACGCACAGACTACCCAATAGGACAAGAACCAAATGCATTATTGCGTAGAAACCGTACAAACTATGTAACAATTCGTGGCACAGTAGAAGTAATAGCAGAAGAGCTTTGCGACCTTAATCGCGACGATTGTGATACAAACAATAACGGAATCTGGATCGATCGTTCATTTAAACTGTGTAATTTTGACGTGTCGACGACCTGCTGCCTTCGTCCAGTGCAGGCCATGCAGCGGCTAGCGATCAGTGTAGTCACTTGAATAAATACTGTATTTTTATGTTAAACTATCAATCGTAACTGCATTGTACATATTGCAGACACACGAATCTATATTATAGTAAAAATATCTTCAGAGACGGACAAGTTGTTGGTAGTTGTCTTATAATCATCATCAGCCGGTGTCAGTCCATTGCAAGCGGTGGACATTGACTGGAAGAGAAGAGCGGAAGATCGGGCTCAGTGGCGCATCTTGGGAGAGGCCTACGTCCAGCAGTTGTTTTTATAAAGAACCTCATTTCACCGACAAAATCTTTAGCTTCTACAAAGATTTAATATAATCTTATCTTACTATAGTTAATGTTATGTCTAAAATCAATAAGTCATATTTCGTAAATTGCGTAAAGTTTTATAATATTCTACCCGAAAGGATATCTCAATTAAAAGAAAAGGCGTTTAAGACAACCATTAAGTTAATCCTGCTTAAAAAGGTACTGTATTGAGGACTTTCTTAATGATAGCAAAGCATGGCAGAATAATGATTGTTTTGAAGAATTTAATCAATATGTATAATACGATTCTACTCTGTTTTTGTATTGACTTAGTATGTAAGTACATAGCTGACATTGACATAACTCTGACATATTCATTGACATTTTACTATTTACATCGACATTTTTAAAACATAACAAATTCATTTTTACTTTTGACGTTTATATTTAATTCATCATTTATTTGCTTCGAGTAGTATTTATATTCTCTTTGCTTCGAGCATTTACCAATTTGCTCGAAATTTATTCGATTTTATTGTGATAGTGGAATTGTCTGGCAATGCAGCTATGGACATGTTAAATGGAACTATTAATGTATGTAATGCTTGACATTCATAAGTGTACGATGTACCTACATGAAATAAGCGATTTGAAATTGAAAATATGCATTTATACTGTCATAGTGCACATTTTATTGTTTAGAATGTTCATCGCTTCACAGAGCAGCGCTTACCTTATTATCATTGACAAAAACCACAGAAAAATATAATCTAGAAAAACTACAAATTTAGTTTATCTTATAAGAAATCATATAAAACTAGCTGCGCCCTACAACTTCGCTTGCGTTATAGAATATGCTGTGTGTTAATATAGGTTTTAAACATACTATCTGTGTGCCATATTTCATCCAAATCTATTCAGCCTTTTATGTGTGAAAGAGTACCACCATCCATACTCTCAAACTTTCTAACATATAATATTAGTAGGATGTGCTATAAAAATATTAATTATATAAGTATTAATATCTATAAATTTCTTTAAAATAAGCGCGCTTATAAAATTAACTTCTTTCTTTGTTTTACAGGATCACAACTCGCTGCAATCAAAGTTATAGTACGTATCCATAATAAAAGAGAACATTAGTAAAGTTTTTATAGCCAGTGAGATTTTGAACTAGTCAAACATATAAAGCATAACATCGCCTCTCTGAGCAGGTGCACCACCTTAATGAACAGTTAGCTAGTGCTAAACTGCTGGCGTTACAGTATTTTATTGCAGTGAGTGCATTTCTCTAACACTACAGCTTGTTCGTGAAATTGTGGCGAATTGCATCTAATGCCGACGGCGCGCGACGCAGCGGTATGTACCAAGAATAAACTATTAATTTCTAAGTAGAGCTTGTCTTTCTAATAATACGCCATGAGGTGCCAATGAGTGATTATTAGCGTATTCTTTATAACTACTTGGCAAAATTAGATCGTCATATTTTTCTGACGATGGATACATTTAGTAGGTACTCCTTAACGGCTAAACGCTGGTTGGATTATCATCGTAGTTATCAACAACCAGTTTCGCTAGACATAGCCCTCTCCGTAGCGAGCGACCACAGAAATATTAATAACAATACCTTATTGTTAATATTTATGTGCAAGCGACTGAGCTAGATTTCAGCTTTTGTTTTCCAGCTGCTGCCAGCCACATTGCGAATATCATCCCTGTACCGAGTATAAAAAGTTACTCTGTGGTTTTATCTAGCGGAGTGGATCCTACCCGCCAAACTGTCCGGAATTCAGAGTACGTCTACCCGAACTTTTATCTATCACCAGCCTGCTGTCGCTTTAACTAACGTATTCGAATAAATAGTAGTTAATTACCTACTATGATAGCTATGATAAAACTAGCGACCCGCCCCGGCTTCGATCGGGTAGACCTTAAATGCCTACATTTGTTACATTAGCTTGTTACGTCGATTAACACCTTCAAAAATAATCGTCATATTTCATTCAATTGACACAAAACCTTAACGAATTATACATCTTAACACGTTAGCTGCGGCACCAATTTTTGCATACTTTCCGTTCCTGCGGCACGAGGTATAATCGGCCCGTACCGTGACCAGACGTTAGGGCGACACGCGGTCTATTAGACCCCACCTCCTTTTACAGACTAAAATCCATTTTCTGGCGCGAAATCAAAGATAAATGAGAATTTTGGTCCTTATTGATATAGACAGTGAATTGATGAACCCTAATCCACCGTCGCCCCGGGATCTGATGGCTAGTTTAGGAATTATTAGCAAAACAAAATATGGGATCTTATACACCTCGTAACGCACTGAAATAGGGCAAATTTTCGCTGCGATTAGTGATGGGAAAAATAATATCGACGTTTTTAAACTGTCTTAACTACGCAACGACTTGACCGATTTTGATCAATTATATCTCATTAGATCGTTTTAAGGGCAAAACCTGGCAAAACAACACAAAGCTATCGAAGGATACATTTTTTTTTAAATAATCTAAAAGGACGTGCTCTCCAATCGACGTGATGCACAACACTGGTCGCGGGAAGCTCGCGTTGAGTGCGGTACGAGGTCAGGGGGGATATGGGACGTTTTAGCCTCGTTCCGCACTGCATTAAAATTATATTAATTCAGTGCGGCACGAGGCCTAAGACATCCGGTACCAAGGTAGGTACACCACCGAGTCCGGAACCATTAGTGATCTCAAATATATATTTATCTCTTTCCTACACTGGACCAAACCAAAGCTATGCCATTCGCACGACAGAGAAATTCACTTTTTTGCTTGCCGCACCACAGGGAAGTTGCATCAGGGGTGATTTAGGCCTCGCTTCGCACTTAACGTGTTAACCTTACTTATGAACATAGAAATATGAATACTACCTTATTATTCCTATTTCTATACTTATGAACCACTCTGTCTATTAGTGAAAACCGCATGAAAATCCGTTCTTGAGTTTATCCGTTATTGAGTTTATCACGAACAGACAGAAAGACAGACAGACGCGGCGGGGGACTTTGCTTTATAATGTGTTGCAGAAAGTTATCAAATACTTCCTTCCATCAGCACATTTTATAATTGTCCACTACAACTGAAACCTCGGTACTCAGTAAGTAGCCATGTTACATTACTTCCAGCGAGGCTATCTACCGAGGAACACAATGAGTTTACATGCTCACAAAGTGGACTGCGTGTGTGCGGACGCATCGAGTTGCGCAATTCTGTTCTGCAACTGTTACTACAATCATACAGTGGCTGGTGCAAGCTTAGTGTACAGCTACCATACAATATTACTATTCATAGTAAACTTAGCTGTATGCATTAATACACCCTAGTACACACATATACAACACATACAACAACTATATAATAACCCTATACAACACGATTTTAAAATTTTCTTTTGGCCATATTCCAAATTTTCTTTTAGGACTAGGGAAAGACCTTTACGAATTTTGTCGAGGTAATGATGTATGTCGGAAACCTGAAAGAAGGCGAACATTGTGGCTATGAACCTAGTTAAAAAGTAAAAACACCAGATTTCTGTTTCAAGCACCAGCATGTATGGCCAGTCAAGTTGACTCTAATGATACCAACCTTCGGAGAGTGATTGCAACTCAAGATGAACAAAATTTTTATCAAGAAGAACAGGATTCTTCTGACCTCTTGAAGAAGTGGTATGAATCGCAATAACCAATAACCGATCATGATTGATTTGAAAGCTAACTTAACTTATAAATTTTAATTTTATCCATAAATATCTGTATACTTTAAGAAAGGGTTTTCCCATTTTCCACGACATTTTTGCTACAAGTACAGTAACACTGACTTAAGTGTTATCGATACTTTGGTAGACCATAGGTTATTGTACTCACACGGACGGTACCTAATTGTGTTCTATTCAAAATTAAGAACCAACCATATTTATAGTAATAGTTTAAGAAGAGATGCGAGGCAGCCATACGCCTGCGCCCGTGAGAAATCGGCTGACGTGCCGTTACATACAAATTGAGACTTTCAGAAAACTGCGCTGATTGACCAATCAGCTATATTGCCCCGACTATAACATGGAATTATAACGGCTACTCGAGATTGCCGTAGTTTGCCGAATATTTTGGAACATCTGACTCAAGAGCTATAATTGTTCAAGGGTATTTTACATTCACCAGGCTAGACTAAAATTAATTGATTTCTTGGATGCTCAATCAACAAGCCCAAGCGTCAGGGTATTTAATGTCAAGACAATGGGAACAGCTCTCCTATAAGTCGGTATCTTTTGAAAAAGGCAACATTAAATGGCTAAAGTCTGAACACTGAAGATCCCAAAATAATAAAGAAAGACATGTATTTAAAGATATTGTCATCACTAGATAGTTAACTCATAATTACCAACTTCTAATCAAAACTGCGGAACAACGCACTTTCAATTTTTAGAACAAGAAAGCCATTGCGTTTTTTGTAGCCGATTGCACTGTCTTTTAGGCAGATATTTAGTTGCGTTACTTAAACTAGATGCGACTAGAATAAAGCACGTTACCCAAGAGCTAGGCAGACAGTAAACCTTACCCAACAGATTCTCACGAGACGCTTGTTCCTCAATGCCTCATCCGTCCGCAGCGCTCGTCACACGCTCCGCTTCTGCGCGAGCAATTAGATCACGCTCGTAAAATACTATACTTAGTACATACTCTATAGTTTGTATGTACTCGTACGCTAAATACATCTAGACATTCGTCGACCTCCCAAAGTCGCAACGAGCTCGGCAGTTGGTATGCTCTTCGCAGAATTTCCGAAAAATAGAACTTTAAAAAAAACACAGCCTAATCTAATCCTAATAAATCTAATGTAAGACACCGGGCTCCAGCTAGATGGAGGGATGATATACGCAAGTTGGCTGGTAGCGGTTGGAAACGAATAACTGAAGATCGAGCTCAGTGGTGTGCCATAGGAGAGGCCTATGTCCAGCAGTGGACGGAAATTGGCTCATAATGATGATGATCTACTTACGGCTCCCACACTTCATCGCACTCTTCTCAATCGCTAGGAGAATCGTACTACGATCTTTATTTTCGTATACGAAACCTTAGTCTTTGCGATGACCTTATATTGATGATGACACTTGCAGTGTTGTGCAATGATGGCGCCTGATTACATGGGATCTAAGAGTACAAGACAACAGGTATGTGACTGTTCCTTAATCTAGTCGGAAATCAAGAATTCTTCACTTCTCACGGCCTAGTCGGGACTGTAACATAGAAAAGATAATAGTACGCTGTACGTTGCAATATAGCGCTCGTAGATATAATATACATTATATCTCGTATGTGCAAACTGATGGACAAAAACTCCGTCTTCCGTTAGTCCTAACATCTGGTATACCTACTGGCTATTATAATATGATAAAACACAGAAAAATAATTCAGCAAGTGATAACCGAGAAATGTAAGACAACAGCAAAAACAAAAAATAAACTGGCCAAGTGCAAGTCGGACTTGCACTCGTAGGGTTCCGTACACACTACAGTATTTTATAAGATCGAGCAAAAAATACCACTATCATTTTTCGCTAGCAAATATAACGCCATGTAACGTCTAACAAAGGTTTTAGGGGTCGACATTTCAATATAACGCCACCTATGGGACGTTTACCTAACTAAGCGTTCATAGATGGCGTGAAAAACCGAAAAAAAACACGTTTCTTGTAGAATACATCTTAGAAATACATCATATATGAAAATTTCAACTGTCTAACTATCACGGTTCATGAGATACAGCCTGGTGACAGACGGACCGACAGACAGACAGACAGACAGATAGACGGAGTCTTAGTAATAGGGTCCCGTTTTACCCTTTGGGTACGGAACCCTAAAAAGTATTTTATAAAGTTTTGCGACATTTCATTTTTGTGTCAATTCCTTTCATCACGAAGAAATATCTATATGAGATCAATATCCTTCCCTATATCAATGCCAGTAGTACCACTAATTGCACACATACGGCTCGAAGTAAGAAGTAATGGCAACGGTACCTTACCCAACTACCACACTCGGCCAGTTTTTGCGATATTTCCCGAGCCAGTGATGCAATTTTCATCGCCAGGTGGTCACGTTAAATAACTGTTCATACTGTAGTAATTATCGATTGACAAATGAACGATAACTATTTTGTTGCCTTTATAGCCTTTCGTCGGGCATACTTTCAAATCTAGGAACATAAAGATAATGAGGTAAGGCTCAGTATAGATGGTTGTATTGTTTTAAATACTGTTCGGGAAGTGTCAAAGTATTCCAAGAAGACATAAAACTGTGGTCGTAAAATCACTGATACTATAGATAACTTTCTCGTTAGATAAGGGTTTCAATAACACAGCTCGCATTCAGTATATTAAGGCGTTATCAACATTTAATTTTCTCATCTGGTTGATCGGACGCAATAGTTCAAGCAGAACTGGTGACCTCCCTGCTCACAAAACACACAAATGTAAAACACACAATGCATAGTAGACATATTGTTTCGGCATCAATGAGAGGCTGAATTGAATAGCAATGCTACTCATGTCTTTCTGAAATACCTGCGGCTGAATCGCGGCATTGTTCTGCGGGAAACTTTAGGAAAAACTCGAATATGTCTCAATTGTGTGTCAAAAAGATGTTATTTCATTTGTATTAGATAACTGTGATTGTTTTTACTGGGACAATTACCGCGTCGTTTGTGTTCATTTGTGTGTTTAGTCAGGCTTGAGTTATGTCATCTGTTTTTTTTTAAAGTTGGAAGATATATTAATGATGTCCCTAGATCCGTCCCGCGGTTTTGCCCGCGTATATAAATATTCTATGTCTTATTCAACTCTGCTGGCTATTATGATATTAAGATGTCTGCCCTGACGTGTTTGCCTGTGTTCAGTTCAGGCACAGAACAGATAATAGTACTACGTTCAGGTGACATATATCTCGCGCCATGCAGCTCACTCATACGATATGTTTGACTATTCTAACATTTTATCAACAACATTCAACATTCTCATATGTTAAGCCATTTCAGCATTTCTATAAACAGGAAAGCTCTTTAATTTCCTTCATTACTTTATCACTATCTAATATCTATATTTCTACTAACTACTAACTAACTAAACTAGTATCTATACTTCTACTATAATAGGTACCTATAGCAGATGTATCTGAAGAGTTTGTAACGTTTCCAACACATGTCTACTAGTCTGTGGTTTCCAACCATTATAAATATGGCTGAAGACGTTCGGGTCACCATTATATCAATCATCGGGACTTTGCCAATCAGCGAGTAATCTCGCCGACATCCCGTTGCAGCGCGACAACCGACGACGACGTTGCGACAAAGTGCCGTCGTGCCGGTCTGCCTGTCGTCTAGCTGTCGCAACAAATATTTAATAACAAAGTTGCATGCGTGCTGCAATCTGCGGTGTCGCACCACAACCACTCATGTAGAACCGTACATTAGGATGAGCAAATAGAAAGTATTTTGAAGAAAAATAGCGCAACACATAGCACACGACATTGCTGAAACATCAGTGATCATTGTGTATCTTTTACATTTTCTTATTGGCTAAAAATACATGGATGGAGTAGTGGTACCAGTTGTTTGAAGTATTTACTCAAGAAACAGCGATAGTGATAAGACTTCATTGCAGTTATTAACGCACTAGATTGCATAAGATGATGTAAATCCATAATTATCCATCACATTAACACTTATTATATTATTCATCTCACCTGCGCAGAGAAAGAAATTTCGTCGAATATTTTATCATTAATTTATTGATTTTAAGTCCTATATAAAATGAAAGAACATTTTCTATAGAATCAATCTCTCTATCTCCCGAGTAGAACTGGCCACCTGTTCTAATTCCTGCGCATTCCTGCCGCTTGTAAGGCATTAGACAGTGGGTAATGGATTCCTGGAACAGCCGCGTTGGTCGCGATGTTCGCGATCGCGATACGGATGAGCGAGTGTGTGCAATCCATCACAGACTGTCGCAGTGGCGGTCGTACCGATGCCACAGACTAAAGATAACTCACACATGTTGCGCTATCAATTAATATACGGAGGCATACAGGATTAGTTCTAGTCATAGAGAAAGTATATATATATATATATATATATAGAGAGAGAGAGAGAGAGAGAGAGAGAGAGAGAGAGAACATTAGCATATGCGAATGAAGTAGCTATAAAAATGATGAGCACGTGATATATACCAGCTATAAGATAAAATGAACAGCGTAATTTGGTCGGGTCATACATGACAGCGGATGAGAGCCAATGGGTGCACTAGAACTTGGTGCCAGTGGTGGGTCCAGTTTGTAAAATCATCATATTATTCTTTTAAAGGACAAGTCTATTTTAATATACTTAGTCAATGGTTCTAGTATATACCAAAGTACTCTGTGGGATTAGTTCTGCAAGGGGTACCTGCTATGAATAAGAAAGGTACTCGCACAGATATATAATAGATACAATTATATATATATATATATATATATATATATATATATATATATATATATATATCTGTGGGTACTCGTACCTATAGGCGCTGAACAGTGATTTCTGATTCGACCTTACAAACGTTCTTTATCTATACAAATAAATCAAATAAAAAAGTGTCTGTTTGTAATTCCAAATTAACAGCTTTTCACTAAATGCATGTGAAAGTATATACGGTACTTACTTGCATAAAAAAAATGTCTGTCTGTCTATTTGTTCCGGCTAATCTCTGAAATGGGCCGATTTTAACGATACTTTCACTAGTAGATAGCTGATGTTATAAGGAGTCACTAAGGCTACTTTTATTTTAAAAAAATAAATAGAGTTCCGTGAAAACAAAACTGAAACCAACAGATAGGTATATAACATTGAAGTGTTAACCGCGGGCAAAGCCGCGAGGCGCATCTAGTAGGTATCATATAAATGTATAATTAGATTTTCATTCACCAATCATAAACATCTTCATTTGTTTAATGTTATAGGTAAGTATATTATTTATTTTAACCCTAGATTGTTCAAAGGCTCAAAGCTAAGGTTACAGGAAAATTGTTAAAAAATACCTACACTTACTAAATACATAGTCAAAAAGTTGAAGACTAACTACAGGGAGTCGAGAATATAGTAAAATACAATTTTTCCTTGTCCGTAATATACAGAATTAACCATGAACTGTGAGGTCAAACTATGAATACCAAGCTAACACAGTTCTATTGAAGTAGGCAGAAATCAAAACCGTTAAAAACCACAAATTAAAAACGGCCAAGTGCGATTTGGACTCAAATTTGTCAAGCTAGGTTAAAGGACGAACTTAGCTTTGCCGTTCGATTCCTAGACACGGTTATTGCACCAAACGCTACTATTTGCTTAAACAATAATGTTTAACTACTTATTTACGGTTTTCAGATTATTCCTTTACATGTGCTGTAAGACATTGCCTCTTGGCAAATTTCATGATACTATTACTAGACCGTAGTATTATTATCTTTTCTATGACTAGACCAACGTAAGTACCCGTAAGTACGTAAATGTAGGTTTTGATTCCCTTGCAAAATCACAAAATATGCGACATATCTAAACGGTTATATCTTCGAATCGCGTTGACTTACGAGCTTTTTTCTACAGCTGAAAGAGGCCGTAGACTCGAGTATTTGATATTAATTTTAACTTGATACCTCTACGCGTTCCTGCAAGACAGACAAACAGACGGTTTTGCATGGTGGTAGGACACTATCTAGTGTCTGCCTGGTCAGCTACCACCCTCAAGTTAGAAAATCTATGGCCAAACATCACAATGTGTTCCGGCACCTATCCTTGAGAGCCAGTTCTAATTTTAAGTCTAGCGTGCTTACCATCTTCGACCGTTTCATCTCTTACCAACAGGTGAGATAGTGGTCAAACGATAGCCAATATAATGTATAAAAAAAAAAAAAAGTTAAATAAAGTTCCTTTTCTTTTTGGGGTACGGAATACTTAAATGATTTAAAACAAATTATCTGATCAGCTAAGTTAAGAGTAAGTTATACTGACACAGAATGGTCACACATCCGTCGGAAGGCGGGTGCGTGCTAAGTGGCCCAAGTGCTCACTTAAACCGAGCTTAAATATCACATATCACATAGCTACTATGTATATATATCTATTTATTTCAGCCTCGATAGGCACACTCCTAGTACTAGTACCTATATATCAAATATAGGTACTAGTACTAGGAGTTTTGTATTTTGCCTTCAGGGTTCGGGAACGTTTGGTAAGATTTGACGGAGTTCTGAGATAACAAACATAAAAAAAAGAAAAAAAACACAGTCGAATCGATAACCTCCCCCTTTTTCGTGAAGTCGATTAAAAAGAGAAATAATGAAATCTTTTATAGATTTTGTATATATATTGTCTTAAGCTTGAATAGCATAGAAAGGTGTAAATATACTATAATGTTATATAAGCCCGAGCTTATATGTAAATATACTATAATGTTATATAAGCCCGAGCTTATATGTAAATATACTATAATGTTATATAAGCCCGAGCTTATATAACATTATAGTATATTTATAACGTTTGTTTCAACATTGCATCTTTTCAAAATTACCACAGGTAGTAGGTAGTAGCATTATATCGATGTTCCGCCTGACTTGCTACCAAAAAGTAGCTATATCACGGATAAAATCTGCCACCATAACGTTACCGTTTTCCCGCAGCACTCAGCCCTTGAGGATCCCACTATCCTAGATCTAGCGTGTTCACCATCTTGAGGGTCACACTATTCTAGATCTAGCGTGTTCACCATCTTGAGGGTCACACTATTCTAGACCTAGCGTGTTCACCATCTTGAGAGTCACACTATTCTAGATCTAGCGTGTTCACCATCTTGAGGGTCACACTATTCTAGATCTAGCGTGTTCGCCATCTTGAGGGTCACACTATTCTAGATCTAGCGTGTTCACCATCTTGAGAGTCACACTATTCTAGATCTAGCGTGTTCACCATCTTGAGGGTCACACTATTCTAGATCTAGCGTGTTCACCATCTTGAGAGTCACACTATTCTAGATCTAGCGTGTTCACCATCTTGAGGGTCACACTATTCTAGATCTAGCGTGTTCACCATCTTGAGGGTCACACTATTCTAGATCTAGCGTGTTCACCATCTTGAGGGTCACACTATTCTAGATCTAGCGTGTTCACCATCTTAAGGGTCACACTATTCTAGATCTAGCGTGTTCACCATCTTGAGGGTCATACTATTCCAGATCTAGCGTGTTCACCATCTTGAGGGTCACACTATTCTAGATCTAGCATGTTCGCCATCTTCGAACACATCATCGCTTGCCAACAGGTGAGATAGTGGCCAAACGGCAGTCTATCAGATATAAAATGAATCTAATAAGTATCTCCAGAGATATGACGATAAATGTTTCAAACTTGCTACTGAAATTGGCTTGTGGGGTATGGAAGTCGGTTGACTTAGTTTTTAAACTATCTGAATCATTATAAGTTACATAACTGCTAATTATATTCATATAGTGGCATTATCTACTATGGGGATATGTAATAACTAATTAATAACTTAACCAACCCGTGTCAAATGTACTTATACGCATATCTTTTAAATAATGAGCAATATGCAAGTAATGAATTAAAATAGTTCATAAATCACGGTGCAATAAGTTAAGATAGTCATGGTAGGAAAATATGAATAACGTAATTATAAAACTAAAGAATCCCTCTAATAGGGAATATGCATGTAGTATACATTTACTTGAAATCATTTATTTTCGAATCATTGTTGTTCTGGTGTTGTTTGTTAAACATTTTTTTATAATAAAAAATAAATAAATATTATATGAAAAATGCAAAAAAATGGTGGGAAATTTTAATTTGCAAAACACATTAACCACTTGTCAATTAGAAAGTGACGTCACAGGGCACCACACGGTCTCCACAGATTAAATCTTTGTCATAGAGATACTATGCACTGTTGTACGAATACATACTATTTCTAATAAAAATATTTAATCTGTGGAGACCGTGTCGTGCACTGTGTCGTCACAAAGGCGCGCGTAAATTTGGCAGCGTTTTAGATACCTTATACTTTTTCAATGTTAAAACTATTTTTGTTTGCTTAATTTGGACACTTTCAGTATTATTTCATTTATTTACTGTGTTATATGGATGTAATCAATGAATTTAAAATATTTTAAAAAATCATGCACATTCCCTATAGTGGAGAAATACTTATGGAGGAAGCGGCCTACGTCCAGATGATGATGATGATGATGAAGATGATATTGTAGATGAAGAAGCTATAATACTAAAGGCCAGTTTCACTGGTTCCCGATAACTCAATTAAGAACTCATCTGATATACTATTAACAACTTTTATAATGTGTGATGTGTCAATTATCTAACTTTATCAAGAACCGGTGAAATTGAATTGAAATTAAATCGTATGTATGTGTATATATTTTTACATCGAACTGGGTAGCACTCGACCACTATCTCACCTTATGTTAAGTGATGATGCGGTTGATGATGATGAAGATACCTATTCACTCGCGATTTGAATATAATTTATATTTGCCAATCTTACACCCATATGCAGAGTTATTTTCTTGACACCTCCTCCACTCGACCTTAGTCGAGGTCACCTCAAGGAATTCTTGAAAACACCCTTGAAATTAGTATGTTCAGTTACGGCTTCACCCTCCAGTGAGGAACCTCCATTCGAGACATTTATTATTGTCTTTTCTAAATCGAAATCTTCTAAGGAATTCCTCATCATCAGCCTTATGGGACGATATTTATTATGTAATAAAACTTGAAATAACCTCAGAAATAACGTACAAAGCGCTGATAACAAGCTTTGAGGAGACCTTAAGGTAGATCTCGACGTTCCTTGAGTTTGACAGTTTTTCACTCGACTCGACTGAGGAATTTGCTCAAGTCGAGGATTTTTTTTGTATTCTGCACCGATTTAATCCTTGAGGTTGAGTCAAGTCACATTCGAGTGCAGGAAATCTTGAGGAACCGACTATGCATATGGGTGTTAGTCTCAATCAATTAGGGATCGGGTCAACGCAATATGATTATGCAAATCGAATTCACAAGAAAGTTTGAAAACTCGCTTTTCTGAACTGGTCAAATCCAAATGTATGGTTTTAAATGAGGTATAATGTATATAGAATTTTTTTACATCACATTAGCCTTATTCTTCCATGAATCCATGGCGTGTGCTATGGCACAGTGGCGTTGTATGCACAGATGCCTTCGGTGCCGGTTCGGAACACTTGAAACATCACTATTTAATTCATTTGTTATGTTAATTAGTAAATTCGCGAGGATCCACCGACTTTCGACAAAAAACTCGAGTTTCTAATAAAAGTAAGAGCCGCTGCCAAATTAATGGCTCGCCGCTAGTTAATTACGGATTTTGGTTTTATTTTGTAATCTTCTGTAGGTATAGACTGTGGGTGAAACAGTTTTAAAGATACCCGCATTCTGGGGAAAGTTTCTAAACTGTGTATTATAGTGAGTTTCGCGTCAAATATTTGTGCTGTTATAATAATTGTGTAGATAAGTAGTACCTACCTAAATTATATTGTTTATGTATTTGTATATTACTGCAGTGTCGGTAGTTATTAAGCTTCGTAAGTATTTATTATAGTTTATCAACTGTATTTATTGGTGTCAAAAGTCGATATAATGCTTCATACTTATAACTTAACAGTCATTAGAAAATAGGTAAGTGTTAATATAGATTATAATCTACGAAGTTACGCTCCTGAAATTTTAAGCTTTAACGTGCTAATGCCATCGCTTCTCGTAAAATAATGCAATGGTAACAAAGTCAGCCAAGCTTTTACCCCTGCGTCCCAGAAACCATCCCATCATATCACGAGACTTACCTTGAAGGAGGTTCGCAGAAAACAATCACTAGAAAAATAAGCACAACACGTCACAGAGCAATAATGAGTGCAGATAGTCCGTGATTATCACTGTCACACGCGTGTGTCGTCGCGTGGTATCGCGTCGTATAGCGTCGTATCGCCGTTCGCGTCGGTACGTGCGCGCGCGTCGCTGGCTCGCGCCGTTATGTCGCGCCGCGCTGCGCTCGCGCCGGGAAAGCGCTCGCGGTTTTGCTGATCAAAGAGTAGGCAATAGCTCAGTACCTGTTTACATCGAGATGAACCGTACGCACCATAATAACTGCGTAGGCTCGCTGCGGACTAAATTCCAGGATTTGTTCTGATGTTTGTTTGAAGCCGTTTGTTGTCTTCTTCAGATTGTTATTTTAATGCTTTTACAAACTGCTTTTTGCTATAGCTCTTATTAGATTATTTTCTCTCTATTTGTCTATATTTGAGGGCCCAGTGGCGCAGCGGCAGAATGGTTGGCTTTGATGGCAGAGGTAAGGTAACTAGTGGGTTCAAATCCCGGCCGTGCACTGCACCAATGGATTTTTCTGACGAAAAATGTATGTGCACCATCGAATTATAACCTACAGAAACCAAGTACGCGCGTTTCAAACTCGCCGTTCATTTGGGTCAGAATCTGACCCAATTGACGCCCGCCTAATCAGTGCTCCGAGTCACTTGGTAGCGAGTGCGTCTCCCGCAAAATTATCAAAATATGACATACTGTACAGTGATTTTGTGCCACAAAGCATCGGAAAAGGATTATAAGGTTTCTAGAGTATCATTCCACAGTTAATACATACATTTAATTACGTAAATAGTGTGATAAAACAAATACAGTGAATCAAATTAACTAGCTCCGAGTACGAGCGGAGTGTTGCCAGATGAGTGGGTGTGAAATTGGCCCAATTTAATTTACACATTCTTTACAAAATTTTCTTTAATTTGCAATAATTACAAAAAAAATTAGGTACATAATATACCTAAACGAAACTTTACTTGTTTACCTATAATAATTTAGTTTTTAGTAGGTTCTGTTAATTACTTATATTAGTTAATATTAGTTAATTAGGCATGTCAATATATATATGAAAATATTATGTATGTACGCAAAAATTTGAATGAGTATGATAAGAGGTCCGATGTACATAATTTCAATACAAGACACAAAAATAGATTAATTCTACCTCAATTCAGGTTGTGGAAAGTTAGTGGTTCTTTTCTGGGGAACTGTATACGATTTTATAATAAACTTCCTAAAGATATTGATCAACTGTCTATAAGCAGATTTAAAACCTTTGTAAAATCCAATTTAATGAAGAAATCGTACTATACAATAAATGACTATATGAATGACAAAAATGCTTGGCCTGAATGCCCCAAGCTCCAAGATATAATATAAATTGTATGATAATAGAATTACTTATTGTACATTAAACATTTATTTAATATGAATTAAAAAAAATGAATTAAAATAAGTGACAAGCCCCATAGAGTTTCTTGGTGTTTCTTCTCTGATGGGAGTACTTCCGAAACACCAGTAGATTCAACAGTCAATCAGTTTTCATCTTTTGTTTGCAGATCTAGGGTTGCCTGTTACGACGGTATTATGCGGCTGATAGTCGGACAATCAGTTCCATTCGGAACATGATTTGTACTGCAATTAGTCTGCGTTTTATTTATCTATTATGTTTCATTATTTCACAATTTTTTGGATAAAAATTGTCTGAAGTACTGAAACATGCACTGGGTTGCGGGTGCACGTAATGGTACGGTTGGCAACCCTACATTAATAAGGGGAATTAAACATGTGTTTTAAGTGTGACGTTCGACGTCTAGATGAAAGCTGAATGGCTCAATACCTTTGTTTTTTTTTTTGTAAATTCAAAGCGTTATGTTTCTGTTATATCTATATTTTTTGTTGAATATGATCTATTTAATGTTATTTGACGTGTGTAAGTGCTAATTTTTAATTTGCCCATA
The DNA here is from genome assembly GCA_954871355.1 of Cabera pusaria. Lineage (NCBI taxonomy): Eukaryota > Metazoa > Arthropoda > Insecta > Lepidoptera > Geometridae > Cabera > Cabera pusaria. The sequence goes on along the minus strand of OX940886.1, from coordinate 940,116 downwards.
TACTGAATAAATGCTTTGACTTTGACTTTGACTTTACTTATTTAGTACTTAGGTTCTGTTTAGGGTCATCTCGAACAGTTACACAATATCTTCGTCGATTGTGAATGTATTATTACCAGACTGCGCAAGGCGGGTTATATTTTTCGAGTGTGTATGTATGTATGAGGTTTATGTAAGTATGTATGTATGTAAGAGATTTAACCGCAATTAAAAATGAAGATGATGATGAAAAGTTCACTTCTCCGACTCACAAACGATACCTATGCAAAAATCACGAATCATCTTTACCCAACTTTCAGCTAAAAGTCATTCTTACTGGCAGCATTATAAGTGCGTCTGTGTGTGTGACATGGCAAGTAAACACAGCGCAGTTCCGCACACATAGCGAATTTTCAGCCTAGCTTCCGAGCAAGCGTTGTTTGAAAACCTACTTTCTGTAATAATTCGATGATGTGCACATTTCATAATAACCCTCCGGTTTTGAAAAAGAAATTCTCAACCCCAGCTTGGTGGTAGGACACTATAGTATCCGTCTGGCCAGCTACCACCTTCGAGTTGGAAAATTAGTCGCCAAACATCTAATATGTTCCGCCAGCTGTCCTTGAGAGCAGATAATTTACAACTATACTTAAAATTCTAGGCCAAGCATGCTACCATCCTCGACCGCATCATCACTAACCAACAAGTGAGAAAAAAATATTTCGACAACATTTTACTTTTCTGGTAAGCTTATTATTTATTGTAATTTAGAACATCTTCGACAAAATTTGCAATAACTATCAAAAGCCTATTATTAAAATGGTTGAATATGAAAATAAATGCGCTGACTCCTGAACCAATCATGCTTGAGAGATATTATAGCAAGACGTTAGCGCGGCATCAACCTTCAATGAAATCCATCGATGATATCTCGCAGAGTGGAAAGTGGTCCCGACTCAACCCAAACTTGGGACCGTAGGTTATGGCAAGACCGCCGCCGCAACTGCTTACAACTTTATATCTATCTGCACTCTACAGATCTCAACATCGACGCAATTAAGTTTCTAATTAGTCTCAAGTAACTTAGAGAAACATGAGGTAGGTACTTACCTGCTTAGTCTATAGTAACACCGGAAACTTTCAGGAAAAAACCCGTAAGATCAATCATAAAACAAAATAATCGGGATACAGACGTAGGATAATGTAATACATGATCTCTATAATCTACAACGAGTTAACAATCATTGCTCTGTATCCAAAGTACAACTGATAAGTCTAACTGGTTGTACAAATTATACTTTTTATCACTTGTACAACTACAAAAAATACAAGCAGATCACTCGGGTTTTAATTGTGACTAGAAATTCTTAAATAAACCAAGAATCGTTTTATTATAAAATATCAGGGTCTCATAACCACGGATTAGACAAAGGAGGTTGGATTGGCAATAATCACACTTTTGTTTGAAAACCAGCGTCGCCGCGTTACTCCCACCAAACGATTCCACAACATAAACAATACAAATAGATACACGAATTACGCAAACTAATAAACAAATTACACATAGAACACGGGGCTGCAATTGCTTCGCACACTACTGCAATTGTTACGCACATTACTTCGAGACTCTATAAGTTACACACAATCACACGCGGCCGACCGGCCGGCGACCGACGCGAACGTGAATATAACGAGTCGGAGAGGCGTGGTGATTTCGCTCGCTTTGCAATCCATTGCGCGTAAACTGCGTCTCGAGGTAGAAATATTCGTACTTTACCAGCAATGTATAGTTATCTGTTCTCTGGGTATGTTGTCGTTTGAACAAAGAATTTCATAATTAAAAATAGTTTTTGGACAAAAATATCTATAATACGAAGATTTTATGCTTACCGATGAAAAGAAATTCCTCCTTGTTTAATACTTGATGTCTGACTCTTTAATTTACACGTAATAATCGCACAACACGGCATTTTGAGACGATTTTAGCGCACCTCCGCGCTGCGACGCAAACCACGAGCCACTAAAAAGTATGATCGCGTGGTTCTATGAATCTATGATTGTCTAATCATACTAGTGGCGCGCCTGCCCCGCCCACATTGCCAATCCAACCTCCTTTGTCTAATCCGTGCTCATAACCCACCAAGAAGTATCCAGTTAACAACAGAACCTCGTAAGATGCATTTTTAATTTGAGACCGTAAAATTCTAGGATGATGTATCACAATTAGATCCAACAAGATCTGTTGGTGATATGCTCGTGTAACTTTCAGTGTATTGGTGACCGTCGCATATCTGTAACACTAAGGACTACGTTTATGCATTGTCAAGCTTTAATTAAATTGTGATATCAGATATGGATACCCTTTTTGAAATCCTCCATTACATAGCTTTTTTATACTTTATAGGTGAACGCAATCTCCCCTGATGCTAAGTGATGATGCAGTCGACGATGTAGCACGCTTACCATACCTGTTCACTCGCGATTTGAAGACCCCCGGGTTGTAGTTAACGGGAAACACAGACACCGGCATGGAAATCCATTCCTTGGCTGTACGTATGGTATGATGAACGAAGACGCAACACGTTTAGTTTAATTCATTATTTACCTAACTTAATTTAATGCAAGCTGCACAACTGGTAATGTAAAATAAGAACACTTACTGTGTCTCTAAGCAAAGCGCTGAAGAATGTACTTGCGTCACCTTTCACTGGGTTTTATTGGGTCACTGGAATGAATACAATGAACTTTATTGTAAAGTTATATTGTTAATGTATTTAACTGTATCTAGAGTAAGTACTGCCTAAGAATATTATTACAAAATAAAAATAGGAATACTGCTAGGTCTCGATAGTACAAATCAGAAAAGAAACAGAATATCCTACTACTTTATAATAGGTACTTCAATTCAAAATTTAAAACCACTCCCTCCCGACCGATCTATTTATAATATGTTTATTGAGACCATTCCGATGAGTCTAAACTCGACATTTCTGCTGTAAGTCGGTAAGGAGTTGAGTGTTCTGCAGATTTCAGGAGTTGTCTCAGCATCAGGTCAACGCTACCAAGTTCTTACATTATCGTTGAATAAGAGTACCAAATTTCGAATTGATCAGAACTACAAACAATGATTTTATAGCGTCATTATCTAGGAAAAGCTCGTAGTCTTCAAAAGACTAAACGGATTTTCATGAATCATAGCTAAGAACACTCTCGATTAAGACTTCTGTCAAACAAAGTAAACCAATCAACATCGGTTTATCCGGTTGGGCGCTACCATGCCACAAACAGACGCACACGTACATAGATACACACGTCAAACTTATAACACCCCTTCTTATTGCATCGGGGGTTAAAAATGGATACGATTTAAGATTTCAACGAGCTAAATCCATTAACCGATAGCTAGATAACGAAGCGATTTGCTTCTTCGTTCATCATACGAACCGCCAAAGAATGGAATACTCTGCCGGAGTCTGTGTTTCCAGTTAAGTACAATATGGGGGTCTTCAAATCGCGAGTGAATAGGTATCTTCTGGGTAAGCACGCTCCATCATCGATCGCATCATCACTTAACATCAGGTGAGATAGTGATCAAGTGCTACCCAGTTCGGAATAAAAATAAAAAAAAAGATATATCCAATTTATGACAGTCTTCATTTTTGCTGAAGGTTTCACTTAACTAGAAAGAAGAAAACTTTATAAATTAACAAATTCTGTCATGAACATTAAATATTTACTGGGATAGATATAATGAATTGAGAAAATTTTGCTAAGAATCTGAGACTAGTTTCTACCGATGTTAATCAAGCTCAAAATGGCTTTGTGAAACGCAACCAGTCGCGACTATGCATAGTTGTTTGAGATCCAAGATTCAGCAAGAAAGTAAGTCTAATGTACCGCATGCGCAGACAGCGAGCTCATCCTAAGTCTTGGGTCACCAACGTCACCATTTTCTCTTTCATCTTTCTCTTGAGTTTCTCCACTCTCGCCGCAAGGCAGATCAGTATGCGGGTGCGTCCTTGTATTGCCAGGATCTGCCATTTCCCCTTATTTAGCATGCTGACCGCTCAAGGCCAATGAGACGCGTGATTGGCATCTTGATGAAACCGAATGGTAAACACTTGGCTAGGAAACATAGAATTTGCACATTAAAATGTTGTTGCAAATTTTGTTCAACATATCTAGTGCCCTGATATTGCTTTCAGTTTGTGGTAAGCAGATCATCTACCCTGCTTGTATGTGTATTCAGCAAGGCTTGCAAATTTTACGACAAAGTTTTTGAAGTGAAAACTTCTTTAGCGGCGTTGTGAACTTTTTTATAATGGGTAAAAAATGTTAAACTCGCGTCAGGAAATCGCGTCAGGACTCGCGACCTGATCGACAAATTCGTAAGATGGCGGGACAGTAGAAATTTCTTTTTGGGATGGGTAAAAAATGTTAAACTCGCTTCACATTAATCAACACACAACGTTAATTTTCAAGTTTTCACTTCTTCCGGCACTCCCGGTGCAACCCAATGTTTTGTTATTATAAATGGCTGATGCCTTACAAATAAATGTAGGTTCCTAATTACTGAGCAATTTAACATTTCAATTTCGCTAACACACTATTCCTGCACAAAACACCTTGTTAACGACAGCAACACCGTTCTGCGTCACAAGCAAGATATTTAGGAAGTGTTACTGTCCGTAGGCGGGGGCGTCCTTTCCCCAACCAAGCTCCACATATTACACACTTTACAGCTCCCGAGTTCCACTTCTATGTAAATTCTAGCAATAGCGTCGATAATCAGATGCCGAACAGTTACTGTCTCTCTGTACTTGTTTATAGAGGTAACTTTATTATGTTCACTACCATTTATTGTATGATATCTTCCTTTTGAAATCATCGGAGAAATCACTGCCGATTTCCAAGTTTTTGTTAGAAATGCTAAAGTTAAAATCAAATAAATTCTGATCCATAAAACAAAAACAAGACTTCTCATAAGTTTGTTTTCCTAAACCTATGTCATTCACTATCTTTTCACTGAATAAACTTTGACTCCCAAAGATATTTTTGCAAAGTATGCAAAGAATCGGTCAAACAGTGAATTAAATGTAGTTTATTTGGCCCGTGTTATGGTCATTACGGCATTTCTGTTATTTTACATTCCCGTTGTCGTTGCGTCACCTGCGCGGGCGGCTATTCTGCACACCATCCGCAGGGCTACCCACACCTAGTTATTTCATTGCTGACATTATTTCATACGCAGACATAAACCATTTTTAGAAGTTTCAAAAAATATTATCTATAATACGAGATTGTTACCTACATCTTAAAGGCCCATAAAAGCTATACACAGTTTAAGAATTAAAGTAATTAAAATAGTTAAGAATTATGAATTTACTTTTTAGTACGTAAATTATGAGATATATGATTAAGAGTAACAAAGTGTACAATTGAAGTACTTCAATTATACACTTTGTTACTCTTTGGACATGTCTAAGTGAGTATATTTGCACCTAAAGATGAATCAATAAATACAAAACAATACAATACTTTGCAAAAGTCGTCAAGTCATCATTTAGGAGTATTTTTAACCGACTTCACAAAAAAGGAGGAGGTTCTCAATTCGTGTGTTTTTTTTGTATGTTTGTTACGCGATGACTTCGTCAATTGTGAACGGATTCAAATTATTATTTTTTAATAGGTAGGGCACGTTTCCGATGTGGTCCCAATTTAATTTCATTTAGATCTGATTAGTATCTCCAGAGATATGGAGATAAATACCTCAAACATAGGAGAATGTACTGGATTTAGAAGAAGAGTCCCAAGAAGATTATACACAATGGAGGTTGCTATTGCATATACTTTTGAAGACTAAAAAATATGACCTTGAATAATGTTTTTACATCTTTCTTCACGTTGATTTTGGTTTTTGACAGATATTCTTACGGTAACTGTGAGCGAGATAGAAACAAAGGTGGGGAGAATTAATTTGTCTTCACAGAAATGTTCTACAGAGCAAAGTCTTGTTAGGGTGCAAAGTTAGTTAATATTTTTTGACATGACATGACGTTTGGCGAAGATGACGGCCATATCAGTCCCGCGACACTGCATACATAATTAAATAACTCAGTATTATGTACCAACCAACACTGAAAAAAAATGTATAAGCATAATCACACAGATTATATAATAGTTACTACGTAAATAATACTTTCCGTTGTTAGGTTGGGCTACACAGTGCTTTCATAATTCGGGTATTAACAATTTAGGGAAGTGCCAACTCTTATAACGTTTATTGCACAGGGCCATTTTGAATATTGTCCTTTGATATCTTGATGACATCATTATGACTAGTGAATATTTTTACTAGCGCGGAATTTAAAGTCAGTTTTTAGGGTTCCGAACCCAAAGGGTACCAAATGAACACTTTCTGAGACTTTGTTGTCCGTTCGTCCGTCCGTCCATCCGTGTGTCTATATGTGCTCACTTTACAGATCTGTATCTTCTTAACCGTAATAATACTTGAAATTTTCACAAAGTATATATCCGTCAGTGTACCTGCCAGTATAACGGCCCAGACACGAAATTTTATAGATGTTTTTTTTTAACTTTTTTGTTAAACTTGTTTTGCACTAATAAGGGTAAAATAAATTATTTTTCGAAAAAAATAAAACCGACTTCATAACCACAAACAGGCACTCAAAAGCGAAAAATAAATAACTTAATATAATTATTATAAGCGCTACCCACTTATCTATTTGAAGTCGGTGCCAGCCAAGTCTAATAGGTAGTAGATAGATACTACCTACATGTATCTACCTACTTACTACTGCTACTACTACATACATAGTATCTATCTACTACCTATTAGACTTGGCTGGCACCGACTTCAAATAGATAAGTGGGTAGCGCTTATAATAATTATATTAAGTTATTTATTTTTCGCTTTTGAGTGCCTGTTTGTGGTTATTAAGTAGGTTTTTTTTTTTTTTTTTAAATAATGTATTGTAGTAAAAAGTTTTAATTATGTTGATGTTTTTATGGTGTTTATTTTCTTGTCTGAATAAAGATTCCTCTAAAAGCTACTCATATACTCTTCAGATAAGTTAATAGTCAAGCACTCACCTTTTAGACGTAAATTACGCAGTACAGTTGTAGGGTACGCCGACGTAAATTACGCAGTACAGTTGTAGGGTACGCCGACGTAAATTACGCAGTACAGTTGTAGGGTACGCCGACGTAAATTGTTTGCCAGCTCACGCTGCAGGACTAAGTTAGGAAGTCATACGCTTTTACCACGAGCTGTGCAACTACAATGCTGTGCTGTACCGAGACCAAGAACTAGATTTATTTAACAGTTCGATGAGTGACCTTCGAAAGTCAATATTAATTTTTATGTCGGCAGTCGGATTGCCTAAATAGTTTTATTATTATTATTAGTTTTTTGTTGTTTCCGTTTTTGTTGAAACATTTCAATTCATTGTTATATTTAGTTATTTTAGCTGTGTTTCAATGTGTTTTTGTTATTTTTAACAGGAAACTCGGAAGGCGATTTGGTGAAATACTGTAATGCATCTCTAGTGTAATATGTAAATAAATAAAATCAGTTACAATAATTGTTCCTATTCTCACTAAGACTTATAATGATGATAATAGACATCTCCAATCAACAACACAGATAATTAAAAACAAATTGTAGTCTCAAGTGTAATTAATCAATTTAATTGTGAAACATTTTTTAAGAATGGAATATCTGTGATCGTTTCATGGAACTTTGTTGTCGCCAACCCTGTCTCCAAAGTTGACATCACACCACCCACGCATATTTACTGAACCTATCTGATCAAGATATCTCACCTCACTCCCTATAAGGAACTGAGGTCGATGACAACTGTCCAATACCAAGGAACGACACAAGAAATCATAATTACTTATTAACAATGGCTTATCAATTATATAGAAAAATACAAGCTTAAGTACACTACTTTCAAATATCTAGCAGGCGCAATAGAGTTCCGCATTACATCGAGAATGGATGGTATCAGTGAGATTTCTAAAAATAGGAACATACGTACTTAGTGCAACGTTATTCATTTTTTCGGTTTTCCACCGACACTTATTAGCTTATTCCTACTCATCCAATTATTACTCCACAACCATTAATAACAATTTATGCATGAATTAATGAATACTGACTATACGTAATCTAGCGATAATCAGTTTTGTAATGAGCTTGTAATAGTTGTAATTCGAGCATTGCAATGCAGATCCGATGTAACTATGTTATAAAATAGCTCTTATTACAACAAGCGAATAGTTATCGTAATTTGCATGGCATGTGAAATTTCTCAGGCGTACCTCCGACAGGCATTCGCGAGATTCCGCCGAGGAGAAAGAGATTTTTGCCTTTGCATTCATAATTCTGCACAGGACAATTATGTTTATGAAGGGCGCTAAACAAAGGGCTAGATTATCTCGGGGCTCGTAAACGACCGAATTAAATAGTTAAAGGACTAGGGAAAGACTCGGGAATGCCGCGGGAATGCTCTGCCCACGGCCCCGAGGGAAATTTTGAACCGTAGACTAGGAACTCCCGTGGTTGACGTTGTTTTCAACGCTCCTAAATAATTGCTAGAAAAAATATCGAAGTCTTTGATTAGAACCACTTGACGCAATGTAATTTGAATAATTAAATAATAGAAGAGACGATTTGACTAGTTTCGCGTAGAATATGAACATTGGCGCAACATAGTTATTCAATCATAACAGCTCACTGGCAGCGAGATCAGCCGTCCGTTGATCGGTTACATAAACCAAGATCAGAAGGCCAAGGCGAGCACCACATCTCAAGGTTTTGTCATCGTTTTGCTAAAACATTTGATCGCTAATTTATTTGATTGTTGCGTGATAAATGTCCCCATTGTGGACGGTAGCTGGAGATTCACATAATACTTAATGTTTTTACAATATGTTGTAAATGTGCAGTCTGACTACTTTAGCCGATATCTTCGTTGAGCTTGTAATGTTGTTTTATCTTTATAAAGTAGACAGTTGAATTTTAGGTATGTCTTGTATAGCAGCGGGACATTATTAATAAACTTCGAAAGCCTTTCATTTCTGTAAAATTTTAGATACTCGCTTTTAACGTATTTATTGACACGTCAATGCTCATAAACAAAGTTTTTCATATATTTAACTAGCTGTGCCCTGCGGTTTTAGCCGCGTAGAAATCATTCCCGCGTGAATATTGGGATAAAAAGTACCCTATGTGTTATTCCAAAGTTTAGTCTATCTCTATACCAAATTTCAGCTCAATTGGTTAAAAAGATTTAGCGTGGAGATGTAACACACATAAACACAAAGTTTCGCCTTTATAAAACAAAATGTTCCCCACCGCTGCTGGACGACCAGTAGAAAATTCTTTTAGCATTAAGTCCTCCTTTTGTACATTTTTTTTGTGGAATAAAGTATTTACAAACAAATAAACAAACAATATTAGTAAGTGGGAAGCAGGATGTACGATATCAGTGGTTCATATATTATATCCATACAGGAGCAACAATAATGACGCTCTATATCTTGTTTGAAAGTACAATATCCTTTTTAACCGACATCACAAAAAGGAGGAGGTTCTCAATTCGTCTGAATTCACCGATTACTCGAAGATGCCTAAACCGATTTGGTAAATTCTTTTTGGTTTCAAAGGGTACCCTTCCTCGGTGGTCCCATAAACATTTTAACGAAATCGGTGGAGTTTGATTGAAGTTGGATCTTTTAGTTTTTTAAACGATCTTAAATTATTTGAAAGTACAATATCCTATTAGTCGCATCAAATCACCGCAGAAGCACTGTAATAGAAGCAGAGATTGAAAGACTAGGTTATGTCACATTGCTTTTCTAGTAATACTGCAACACGCGACCACTGCCGTTCTCACACATATAAAATTAATTTAGACTTTCACAATCTGATATTTTGTGGAACAAAACTGTTTTCGAACCGCACATTTTGGGCTGCGTTGCGTCATTTATTGCAAACGCCTCAATTATAGAATTAATCTGGTTTACTACTGAATGACTTGAGTGAATACATTGAGTATTTGAAGACGTTACGTTTGTAGATTGGATGTAGAATTTTAACATCACCAACGAATAGTTTGTTGAAATGTTTTACTAAAGATAAAGATAAAAAATAATTTAAGATTTAAAAGATAACTAACTAACTAACTAAACGAAACGACTTAAAACGTCGCTCTAGTCAAAGTAGCCAGCAGTAAGTAGCATGTCATCGAGGTATATAAATGCATCGTAATACAAATGTTGATACATTAAAAAGTGCTCGACTGATTTCGTTAAAATTTAAATGGGACCACCTGGGATGGGTACCCTTTGAAACAAAAAAAGAATTTTCTAAATCGGTTCTGGCATCTTCGAGTAATCGGTGAACATACAAAAAAAAGTTCCGACGAATTGAGAACCTCCTTCTTTTTTTGTGAAGTCGGTTTATTATACTACTCCAAAAATATATTTGGTAAGTTAGATTGTATTCAGAATACCGCGGTGTCTAACTTGTCCACCATACACGGATGGCACATTCCTCTCCTCCCGATCGTCGGAGCTGCGTGGATTATCGCATCCATCGCGTATTGTTCGTCACCGCATCGCTTGTCATCGCACGTGCTAATTAGGACCACGTAGGACTGCAGGCTAGCTACGGCATCGCAGGATAACATTCCTGCTGTGTTTACTCTCTGAGCCGCTAAACAATATTGTAAGAGGTACTAATTTAGATTTAGCTGGGGAGCTCGAAATTCCTTAGGAATTTCTTTAATGTGAAAATGTTCCTTTCAACGCCTTAATGCTTTGAAGATAATTCAGATAAAACGATTTCTCAGAACTTACCTCTAACGTCGTTGGTACTCATCTTATATCTGAAGCGGATATTGCGTGTAATCATTCTGCATCATTTAAGAAGCCGCGCCGTCTCATTAATTTACAAGGAATTATACAGATGTAGTGTGTGAATCTAGACGTCTCAAAGTTAATTAAATCTAAGTGAAATTCTGAATACCAGAAGTTTTGCGTGCCAAAGTTTCTATTATCAGACTCTTCTAGACAGACATCGCTTACTTTCAGGCGAGCGTCATGCGTATCCTCTAAACATTAATCTTAGAAAGTATGAACTTTCAGATGAGTCAAGCAACTGAACATTATAATAAAAGGCGTGGATGATTCGCTAGGTAGTTCCACAGTATCCCACCAGGTACTCACACAAAGGCCCATAAACAATGAAGCTGCGTGTTCGACGATCACCACGACTGACCATCTTCCTGCATCTGTACAAGCAGGAAGAACGAAACGCAGCTATTTATTAACGCGATTTTCTATTAGCCCCGCGAGCACTGGCCAATTTAATTAGACGATCACACGGAACGGGGCAATAACGAAACGCGAGCTGAATTTTGATTAAGGTTGTGGTGTACTTGGCAGCCTCGATATTAGCTTAATATCACCATGATTAATTAGTGAATTGACCTTTACTTCAGACTGATCTTTTCGTAGGAATTTCTTTTCTGTTTCCTTTGCTTGCTTGAGGGACCACCCCTACTTTTTAAAAATATCTCATGCCGTAGTTTCCTTCAGTTATTTCCTTGTGGATGCGTATATATTTTCAATTTGCGTCTCACAATTAATGAAAGCAATCTGCTGAAATCACAGAAATATGAATAATTTCATATTTCTGTGGCTAAAATAGTTCAGAATGGAAACATTTGCGTCTGTCGTCGTTGCGACTGTTTTACTTAGGTACTATTATAATTTCTTAGTTTTAATTTACAAGGTAACTCATAGGTAGACGATTGTGGTTGTAGAATGTAGAGCAGTCACTACAGTTTACCATGCCAAAACAATAACAGTAACAGTATCTGTAATAGGCAGATGTCATTGCTTACCACCAGGCGAGCGTCGTGCTTGTCTTGTTACCTTATATCATTAAAAAAAAACATTAGGGCAGTTATATTTTGGTATCCTCTCCGTGAGTGTCTGCCCGGTATGATCGGTTGGAAGAGTCGTCCATAACGAGTGTCGGTAGTTACTAGTTGGCGCGGACCGATGGTAGCAATTAATTATTGCGTGCAGTAGATAGCAGGATCGATCACACGACCGGCGCGCGGCGGCGCGAGCGCAGGTGTTCACAGATTTGTTATGAATGGGCTCTGCCGTGCGCACCAATAGAATAAATGTCGGCATCGGTTCATATCAGTTTTGCTACGGTCCTATGGAAAAGTTTGTCCTATCATTTAATCTACGCTGCTGTGCTTATTTAAGACAACTCACTAGTCTACACAATTTCACATATCATGTAAATGCCTCTATTAGCAAAGGACATTCCATCTGTCATTATTGGCCAAAAGAAAAGGTTTGGATGGCAGGTGTGCAGTAAAGTCTGGGCATGTGATACAAACATGTCTGCGAGTCTGCAGGCGTCATCGCTTACGGTCAAGCGAGCGTCCTGCTTTTCTGTACCGTAATTTGAAAAAAGTACCAATAATACACTTAGTGTATAACCATCCTAATGAGGCGCGGAAGCGCATAGCTCTTCAATGTAAGTCTCTGTACACAAAGTGTGTATTCATTAATTAAACCGAGAAATAAATAAAGCTAAATCTATCATAGAACCTAGCACCTGGCAGCCTACAACGCCATCTATATAGATTTTATTTTTCTCAGAGGTAGATCCGTTAATAACTCAAATTACTCCTATAATAATATTGCAGAAAAGTTTAAGTAGGAAGGCGGGTTTAGTCGATCTAAATGCTTTTCTTTATTGCAAGTAACAAGCAGTTGACCATGCATTTTCTTACTTGCAGGGCTATTCTCAATCATTTGAAAGCAAATTGTTAAACACAATCCAAAATTTCATCGTACTGACGGGACTCGAACCCGCACCCCCCGGATTACACGTCCAGGTGCTCTGCCAATTAAGCCACGGTTCGATCCATCGATACGACGAAATTAGTGGATTGCATTTGTTATCCCAATTATGCATTGGTGGCGCCATCTATGACTACTTATTACGTAAGTTAATCATTCGGAAGAAATCATTACAGTTTTCAAATCCGACGAGAGATGTTGCACTGCGTAAATCAAATATTATGTTTCTTTGAAGTGTCACACACTTTATTTTTTACCCGACTGCGCGACGCAAAGGAGAGGTAATGTGTTTATCAGTCTATATATGTATGTATGTATGTATGTATGTATGTATGTATGTTTGTTCCTTTGTGGCACACTAGAGACCAAACGCGTGGGCCGATATTGATAATTGGCACGTCAATAGATTTGCCATGCTAGCGCGAGTGTAAACGAAAACATATTTGAAATTTTTTTTGAACATTGAAAAATTCAAAATGGCGGATTTCAGACGCCAAAATTTGGGGTTCAAAAAAATTTTTTTTTTCAAAACCTATCGAGTGGGGTATCGAATTAAAGGTCTTAAAATGGAGATTCAAAATATATTTATAACAAATAATTTATGATCGTACAAATCGAAAAACAAAAAGATTTTAGATGCCGCGTTAGTCACTTTCAGTAACAAGTATGCGGTGCTTATCTCTGAAGTTACTTATCAGATCTCAATAAAATTACAATAAGACCAAACGAAAATCATATTAACTCAAACAAAAAAAGAATTTTCCAACTCGGTTAAGAATTGATGGAGTTCTGAGGTAACAAACAACCTCTTCCTTTTGGTATAGTCGTTTAATAGTACAACTGTAAAGTAAGTAAGCTTAAAAAGCAATAATACCCTATCTATTTCACGCATTTCGGTTTTTGTTCTTTTTTCCATAATTGTAATAACGGTCATAGTTATACATATTTTGTGAAGATTTCAAGTCTCTATCTATTATTAGTTTACAAGTTCAAGCACAAAACGCCGAAAAATTCACGTTACTTGTATGTAGACCACACTGTGATGTAGAAGACCCCCTTTAATATTTTATTTTATTTTGTTTTTATGATTTGTTGTTAAATCCCCCATTGTAATACATACTTAGTTGTGTAGACGCACAAAACCTTATATTTGCCAAAAAAAAATGCGTATGCATATATAAATATAATAGTACTGGAATCCCGCTGGCCTTATTTCATAAACAATAAAATATTAACGCTAACGTCAATATATATATTTGAAATGTGCAAATTGGTACGTACTCGTATATATACCAATTTCTATTCTAGAATAACTAAAAAGTGCAAAATAAAACATTAAATTAAAAAATCTAAAAACCCGACTGCGCAAAAAGTGAAGTGTTAAAAAACGAACCATTAATCCCCATTCGTTAAGCCATTAGTGTCCCGACTGTTAAAGTCTCTACATTTCATATAACAATGTATAATTTATTTTATGAGTGTATCGACCGAGAAAGAATTTAAATGGTATAGTTTTTTGATAACCCTAAACAGAAGTCTAAACTACTAGACTTACTTGTTTTTTTCTTTTCAGTTCGTTTTTTAACACTTCACTTTTTGCGCAGTCGGGTTTTTTGATTTTTTAATTTAATGTTTTATTGTATATTGTTAAACACAATCCAAAATTTCATCCTACCGACGGGACTCGAACCCTCACGCCCCGGATTACACGTCCAGGTGCTCTGCCAATTAAGCCACGGTTCGATCCATCGATACGACGAAATTAGTAGATTGCATTTGTTGACCCAATTATGCATTGGTGGCGCCATCTATGACTACTTATTACGTAAGTTAAATAATGCATAATTGGGTTAACAAATGCAATCCACTAATTTCGTCGTATCGATGGATCGAACCGTGGCTTAATTGGCAGAGCACCTGGACGTGTAATCCGGGGGGTGCGGGTTCGAGTCCCGTCGGTACGATGAAATTTTGGATTGTGTTTAACAATATACAATAAAACATTAAATTAAAAAATAAAAAAACCCGACTGCGCAAAAAGTGAAGTGTTAAAAAACGAACTGAAAAGAAAAAAACAAGTAAGTCTAGTAGTTTAGACTTCTGTTTAGGGATATCAAAAAACTATACCATTTAAATTCTTTCTCGGTCGATACACTCATAAAATAAATTATACATTGTTATATGAAATGTAGAGACTTTAACAGTCGGGACACTAATGGCTTAACGAATGGGGATTAATGGTTCGTTTTTTAACACTTCACTTTTTGCGCAGTCTATCTGGAACCTATCATACGGGTATCGAGCCTAGTTTAGGTGCCAGGTTACCAAATTTGTTATATTTACCTGCCTTTTAATGATCAATAAATGATTTATTTATTTTATTTTTTATTAGAAAGCAAATTCGGATTCGGAAACTGCCTCTCCTTCGACTCAGATATTTGAAATTTAGAATACTCTAATCTATAACTCTTGATATATCAATTCAAAAATCTGTGATTCTAATCGGAAAATATTCCGCGACCAAACAGCTCACGGAATAATAATATTCGAAATTCAAAATTGACACTTCCAGATTTGAATGTCATACGATTGAAATTAGAATAACAATGCTGGTGTAAAAAGACGAACCTGTCGGAGACGGTAGGTGTCGTGCTGGAACTTGGGGTACCGATAAACCTTCAGGGGATGAAAATTAAAACCCAAATGTTCTAGTGTCAAATCAGTAGTTATACGCTGAGGAGGTGATACAAAACACAAATAATATCCTTTAAAAACTAAAAAAGAACCGACTTCAATGCCGCGCTATTCATTTTCAGTATCAATTTTGAGATGTTTAACTCAATATCTCTGGAGATACTTATTAGACCTCAATAAAATTACCATGGTACCACACTTGGGATATCTCCTTTCGAATAAAAAAAGAATAATCAAAATCGGTTAATAAATGACAAAGTTATCCGCGAACAAACATAAAAAAAGAAATATATAATAATATATATATATATACGGTCGAATTGAGAAACCTCCTCCTTTTTTTGAAGTCGGTTAATAAAAGCAATTACTATAAGTGAGTCAATGCAGAAGAAAAGGGGAATAAAATGAAGCACGGTGTGAAAGATAATTTATTATCGTACAAAACGAAAAAACCGACTTCACATGCCGCTATAATAAAAGTATCCAGTAGGTAGCCATAATTATGTCAAAGTATACAAATGTGTTTATAATATTGTTTATCTTCATATCTCTGGAGATAATTATCAGATCTCGTTAAAATTTGAATAGGACCAAACGGGAGGAATAATCCCTCAAACAAAAAAATAATTTTAATTTGACGGAGTTCTGTGGTAACAAGCATAAAAAAAATACAGTCGAACTGAGAACCTCCTCCTTTTTGTGAAGTCGGTTAAAAAGTAGATAGGTTTTCAATTTGTCTACATTTGGATGTATATCAAGGGTTTCAAAATTAAAAAAAAAAAACACTGAATGTTAGCTCCGGAGTCCGGTGTAATGCATGAAAAGTGTTACAGACTCCAGGGGGCTGATCACGAAAATCATTGAATGAACGAAATGACGGGGACGCAGCTAGTAGGCTGTATAGCTCCGTCCCCGTCATTTAGTTCATTTCGTTCATTCAATAGTTTTCGTGATCCGGGGGCAGAATGGACCAGATTTCAATGGTGTCGTTCGTAAGCGCGTTTAGTTCAGTCCATAAACTTTACACACGGGGCTTTATTGTATTCTTCACTTGATACAGATGTTCTTGGCCAAAATAAAATATTGTATAAAATAAATAAAATGATGTACTTACTTACCTACATTAATTAGGACCGGAAGTAGCATAGTTGCACCTAATGTGACCGCAACCATTGTTACCTAGGTACTCGAATTCTTCGATACACAATCTGTACCCCACAGAACACAAATATACTGTACCCTATCTAGCACATACTATACTATATGCACCTACAGTACCCATATTATGTATATCTCTAACTCGTAACATTATATGTAGGTAATCTGTTGCATCACATTTACTCAGTCTGCATGAAACATAATACAGTATATAGATGAACCTTTCTAGAGAAAACCATGTTTCATGACTTACTTACTTACTTGTGATTTGTTGAATAATGGAAAAACCTTATTGTGGTTTCGGTATATTAGACAATAAGGTTGTGAAATCCATTGTGGATCCATGAACTTTGGAGTCATTGTCACCTACGAGGATAGTCATTTAATTATTACCTTCCTGTGTCCTTACGCTAAGTCCAAAATTAACCCTAACACAGAATATAATTAATAGTACAAGTAAGCCTACACGTGATCCATGGCATCCATAGGTGGTGTTAAATGGGTTATTGTAGGCTTCGGCCGTAGCTCGATGGTGTTAAGTTTCGGCCATAGCTCGAAACACTCACCGGAAAAATAAATGTCATCAATCGGTTCGTCGAGCTCGTACGTATATACGCATGGTGCAAATCTATTTTTGATCGATATTATAGCTTTATGGAAAACAGACTCAGGCTGTGATATTTGATAACCTGCTGCATGTATGAGTTTCCTTTAATACTTACACATTACATCTAAGTTCTCTTTGAAACTAATGTACTTGTTTATTTAAATAATTTAAAATAATTCTCAATGACAATTTAAATCTAGTAGGTTTACATGTATATGTATATATATATATACAACTTAAAAATAATCACCTAAATAGACAATATAAATAAATTATTTTTCAAAAAAAAAAACCGACTCCATAACTACAATCAGGCACTCAAAAGCGAAAAATAAATTACTTAATATAATTATTATAAGCGCTACCCACTTATCTATTTGAAGTCGGTGCCAGCCAAGTGTATTGGATTATCATCATCATCATCATCATCAGCCTGTATCAGTCCACAGCTGGGCGTAGGCCTCTCCCAAGATGCGCCATTGAGTCTATTGGATAGTAGATAGATACTATGTATGTAGTAGTAGCAGTAGTAAGTAGGTAGATACATGTAGGTAGCATCTATCTACTACCTATTAGACTTGGCTGGCACCGACTTCAAATAGATAAGTGGGTAGCGCTTATAATAATTATATTAAGTAATTTATTTTTCGCTTTTGAGTGCCTGTTTGTGGTTATGGAGTCGGTTTTATTTTTTTTGAAAAATAATTTATTTTACCCTTTTTTGTGCAAAACAAGTTTTAATTAAATTACATGTATCTATTAAATTTCGTGTCTGGGCCGTTATACACTGACGGATATATACTTTGTGAAAATTTCAAGTATGTACCTATTATGGTTAAGAAGATACAGTATCTGTAAAGTGCGCGCATATAGACACACAGACGGACGGACGGACGGACAGAGGGACAACAAAGTCTCAAAAAGTGTTCATTTGGTACCCTTCGGGTTCGGAACCGTAAAAAATTGACTTTAAATGCCGCGCTAGTGAAAATATTCACTAGTCATAATGATGTCATCAAGGTATCAAAGGACAATGTCCAAAATGGCCCTGTGCAATAAAAGCATCTGACACACACGATAATTAATTGTCTATTTTATTACAATAATTCCAAATACTTTTATAAGGCCTAGGCCGCATTACGATTAAATCGCAGCGTTTTTTAAACGTATAAGTTTATGAAATATGAAAACGAATACCAGCGGCCGCATTTGCGGTTTTTTCCCGCGACTGATTTTTAAACCGCGACATGTTACAAAATTGCCTCGGAAAAAAACCGCAGCAAAATTTGTAATCCATAGAACTCGGCGGGCGTACACGCACTATGCGTTAACCGCGCGCGGTTTTTTGGATAGTATTCATTCGGCCGACTACCGTGAAGAATCGTTGTATCGTCGTTGTTTGAAATCCATCTTCAAACTAAGAAAATCGCGGGTAGGTATAGCGGTGTATAATCGTAGTATGTGCATCTCGAGCGGTTTTGCGGTATAAATAATAATATATATTAAAACGCGTCGCTAGGCCGACCATCAATGAAATGAAGGCAAAATATACATTATAGCATCGTCTCCGTGAGTGGTAGCTTAGCTTACTATAATATATATTATAAGCACGGCATATTCATATATATCGCGGTCTGCCTGCGGTCTGTATGGAAAACAATAAGTTGATCCACAGTCGGTGGACTATTTCATTGTTTTCCATACAGCACAACTGACCGCATGCTGACCATGAATGTAACGCCACCGCTAATGTGCGTGATTCTTAACATGAGTGTGTAGCAGGCCCTTTAATTAAATACTTTTGTTTTATCAATGTCAATACAAAAAAAATCTCATGATGATGTCATACTGGGGTTTTTGGCGGGAACGTGGAAAAGGGTGTGCGCTCTCATTGTATTTTTCCTAAAATTTAAACGAGTTAATGTGGATTAAATGTGGATTATTAACCATTAAGTGCCGGTGAATGTGTGTGAGCGTAGGGAAACAGCACTATGTTGAAAAACAAGCTATTTGCGTTCTTACACACTGTGTTCACACTGTGGGTATGACTTGGACTAGACTTTGACTTGAAACTTGACCAGAAATGTGACGTTGGCCCATCTTTAAGACTTGAATGCACAAAAACTTGAAGAATTTAAATACTTGACACTATTTAAATACACTAATCGTGTGGAGCCATAATGAAACTAAAAAAAAAATTATGTCAGACTGTCACTTCACTCAGCAGTCACCGTCATTCTTGAATTGTTTGTCATTGTCAAATTTGTCATGTCAAATCAAATGTCAAATAAAATCTAAAATAAAAAAAGAAGACGCGGCTTGGCTTGGTTTGTTTGATCGCGTTACGGATTTTAATTTATGTATTATCTCTAAAAGTTCTAATATTATCTGAATGTAATGACGCCGGCAGAATACGGCTTTCAAAAAGACCCGTAGTACATTACCTAAGGCCATGGATGATTTAGAAAAATTGAGTTGCAGTAAGTGAAACCTAGCAAATCACCAATCTCAAGTTATTGAATATAGCACATAAATAGACTAAAAAGTTAAAACTATACAATCATTTACAGAAGAAGAATTAGAGACGAGTGATCTGGATCATTCTGCCACCGATGATCACAGAGAAATGGAAGAAAAGCCGAAAAAAGAGAAAAAGAAAAGAAGACGCCGAGAAATCGATATGGTAGGGTACCTAGTGGGTATTTTCTGTTCCTAGTCTGTTAAATTAACCATTAATTGTAAAGCTTTAAGTAATGTAACACTTATTTAACTTAGCCTTCAACAATGAAGTTTTACTCAGTTACAAATAAAATATTAATCCCAATTAGAATACAACAGAACTCTTTCGATAATACATTTTTCAAAATACAATACGCCTTCTAATTTAAGCATAAGGTGTCAATCCAGGTTTGATCACAAACCACCATAAATATTGCACACATACAAATGTACCTTGTTCTTATTGGAATGCAACAAGTGTAGTATTTTATTTATTAACATAATATAGGCAATATATATGTTAAGTGATTGTGCATTACAGATTAAGTTGTCAGATGAAGATGAAACAGATGATGAGGGTCTGGCTAAAAAGCTGCTTCGACACCTGAGTCCTGGCCCCAACTCCCCTGCCTCACATCGGGAACCTCGCACTTGTGTACTAAAAGTGAGTACATTTTATCTGAGCACGGTTTTAATTTTAATAAAAGGTGTAGCTACAGCTTTCACATAAGTATTCCAGATTTGCACAAAGGTAAATTAGTTCTTGTAAGTGAATATATTATTTATGTAGACGTTACTTTAAGTAAAAGTGGAATCAATCAATAGTGTATTTTAATCAAACCCCATTTAGACTGTTAATCATGTAATGAGCTAAGTAAAAAGATTACAAGATGTCAATCCCTGCAAGTGAAGATTTCCACTCAAAATTTCCAAACACTTTATTTGCAATGAATTTTGAAAGAAAAAGTACTCTTAAAAAAAGTAGAAAGGTATCCTGCACCACTTTATAAGTACGACTAGCTGAGCCCTGCGACTTGCCCGTTTTAACACTTCAATTTTATTAACCGACTTAAAAAAAGGAGGAGGTTTCTCAATTCGACCGTATATATATATATTTTTTATTTTTTATGTTTGTTCGCGGATAACTTCGTCGTTTATGAACTGATTTCGATTATTCTTTTTTTGTTCGAAAGGAGATATCCCAAGTGTAGTACCATGGTAATTTTATCGAGGTCTGATAAGTATCTCCAGAGATATTGAGATAAACATCTCAAAATTAGTACTGAAAATGAATAGCGTGGCATTGAAGTCGGTTCTTTTTTAGTTTTTAAATGATATTATTTATCTGTTAGTATCAATTTTGTTTTTGCATAAGTCCTCTTTTTTTTTTCTAAAATAAAAGTAGCCCATGTTAAATTCGGTCCAGCCATTTCAGATATTTGCCGGAACAAACAGGCAGACAAACATTTTAAAAATTGATTTTTTTATGTAAGAAATGTAAGAACTAATATGCATTCAGTGAAAAGCTGTTAATTTGGAGTTACAAATAGACAATCCAATTTTATTTATCTGTATAGATTAATCAATGCAGTCATAATAATGACCCCCCTAGCTATAACAACAATTAGACTCAGTACTTGTACTTGCAATCATGAGTACCCTGAAGGCAAGTATACCAGATAATAAGTTAATTTCAATTATTTGTATCCATAGACATCATAGAATTAATTTAGAAAACACTAGCTGGCCCGGCGAACTTCGTACCACCTAACAGACAACGAATGTCCTGTTACCTTTTAGATTAGCTTAATTTAGGCTTTTATGAACGTAATACAATGAATACAAAAGAGATATTAAGTTCAGTAATGTATTATGGCACTTTGATTATCAAGTAAATAATAAAGTTGTGGCAATACAGAAATAGAATAAAAATACAACAGTCAAGTACTTCAACCGCGTGTCAGCAAGACATGATGTGATGAAACAATGTTATTATTGTTATAGAAAAGTTATTAACTTGAAATTAGTTTGATTGATTTGAATTTTGATTGTAAAAAATATAATCACCAGTATTGAATTTTAATTCTGAATAAGTATAGGTACCTACTTAATGAATAACTGTCTAATATTTTTGCCTTATGGATAAGACTGTATACATACAACATTCATAACTTGGCCTTGCATATTATAACTCTGTATTTACCTACATTCTGACAAAATATAAAATTGATTAGGTATTGATTATTATTGTCTCGATTGCTTGTAAGCATAAATTTTTTTTAGTTTCATTATATCTCAACACGATTAGTGTATTTATCCAGTGTCAAATATTAAAATTTTTCAAGTTTTTATCAATTTTGGTTGTAGAGATGGGTTAGAGTCACATTTCAGCTCAGTTTTTAAGTAAAAGTCCATACCTTCAGTAAAGATGAGGTGTTTATTGAAGATTTTCAGTGGAAATTTGGTGAGAATGCAAATATCATGTTTTTCAACATTGTGCTGTTTCCCTACGCACGCACAAATAAAAAAAAAAAAAAACACCAAAATAAATAGTATCCTATGTCCGTCTCCTGGCTCTAAGCTACCTCCTCACCAATTTTCAGCCATATCGGTAAAGCCGTTCTTGAGTTATAAATAGTGCAACTAACACAACTTTCTTTTATATATATAGATTTGAAGTATATGTTCCACTTCCAGGCGAGTCAAAAGAGGCGTCCACTATCCCGGCTTCTGGAACAGTTGTTACGGAACCTGGAGAAGAGAGATCCACATCAGTTCTTCGCATGGCCTGTGAATGACAACTTTGCTCCCAACTACTCTAACATCATCAAAAAACCCATGGATTTCTCAACCATCAAGCAGAAAATTGATGACAATGACTACAAGTCTTTGAACTGTTTTATTGTAAGTTTTTATTTTATATCATATAGGCTAGCTTTTGACCACTATCTCACCTGTTGGTAAATGATCATGCAGTTGAGAATGGTAGCATGCTAGGCCTAGAATGGATACAGCAGTACTTCTAAATATAGCGAAAGTGTAACAGGAGAACATGGACCTAAAGCTTCTTACAAATTCTTCTACTGTCTTGAAGCTTTCAAATACTGATTTACACTGACTATTATACTCACTACTATTTGTTGTCGACTGTCACGACCTAGGTTTCATGCATGTCCGATGCACATTCTCGGGAGTCAACCTTCGAGCATTTACCAATGAAGATGTTAACGTTGTAATCCGCAAAAAAAAATGTCTGCCAATACTTACGAGGGACGAGGTAAACACGCATTGCACACACATAAATCACTCACTTTAACGATCCCGCACACTAGCTTGAAACAGACACACAGTATTAAAAATACAGCATAGTTACGCATGCTCATATGACCAAAAATGGCTATATGGCCAGCAGAGGGGTACGCCTTGCGTTAACACCTCCTTTGGTAAATGCTCAAAGGAGTCAACATACGGGAGTTTTATAATCATGATTCAAACTCACGATAACTATAAATCTAAAATATTTACATACTTCCATATATCCATGCAAATCTGTGTTTCACCTCTTTGTATGATTGACCTAAATAAAAGTAATTGTAATACAACATAACACTTGAATTCAAAATTTAAAACCACCTCCGACTGGTCCAATGTATGTGCAATCTGATGATTTGATTGATTGAGCCCACTCCAATAAGTCGACATCTCTGTGGTATGTTGTTGAGGAGTTGAGTGTTTGCAGATTCCAGGAGATGTCCCAGCATCAGTTCAATGCTACCATGTACTTACAATATCCTTAAAGTAATATAAAACCAAATTTTGAATTAATTAGACCTCGTTGATTTCATAGCAAATTCAACTCGGAAAAAGTTTATAGTCTTAAAACGGCTGAACGGATTTTAATGAATCAAAGCTAAGAACACTCGATGAAGACACCTATCATACAAAAAAAAAACAAATCAAAATCGGTTCATCTGTTTATTAGGCGCTATGATGCTATAGACAGACACAGATACACACGTCAAACTTACAACACCCCTCCTTTTTGTGTCAGTTGTTGTGTTCCTTTGTGTGTCAAAAGGCGGCCATAGCCCAATGGTTAGGCTGTCGGACTGGCAATCGAGAGGTCGTGAGTTCGATCCCCACCCCACCCATTGCACTATTGACGTGAACCCACTCCGGACACAAGCATATTTAGCTTAGTTGGCGGTAGTAATGTGCAAACCACATTGTGAGTAATCTTTTATGGGGAAAAAAAAAGTTGTCAAAAAGGTGCAAGGATTTACAATCAGCCATGGCTCTATGCATCATGTAAATTGTAGATACATGAATATACCCTTGATGAAAACGTGTGGCATCCCACAGAGTGACTTCAAGTTGATGTGCAACAATGCCATGAAGTACAACAAGCCCGGCACGGTGTACCACAAGGCAGCTAAGCGTCTCCTGCACACCGGGCTCAAGCAGCTCACTCCGCAGAAACTGCGTCCTCTCGGAGACATCCTCACCTACATGTACGAGATACCCATCAAGGAGCTCGGCTTCGACATCGGGAAGATGGATGTGGTAAGTGTCTTGATTAACTACTGTTTAGTGTGATAGGTTCTAATCTAACCCTGCTGTATTAACTCAACTTCATTGACAATTGAACAACTAATTGAAGATTGATTACTAAACGAAAAATGCTGAGCTTGTCATATTGAGTACTAAATTTGAGGTGTGTATCTCCATATCTCCATATCTCTGGAAATACTTATCACATCTCGATGAAATGACAATGGGACGACCTGGAAATGTATCATACCAATTAAAAAAATATCATTAGAATTGGTTCAAATTTGACATGTATATAAAAAAGAACAGAGATGAATGGAGAACCTCCTCCATTTTGGAAGTTGGTTGATAAGCAGATGTAAGCTGTACGGTATAGCATTTACGTCTTATTTGTTCAAATTGGCTGATGAAGTTGACTTATGTAGCATGTCTATAATGGCAAGTATGCACTAAATGAAAGAATACAAGCAAATGCTATTAATTAAAAAAAAAAGCTTGATAGCAAATTGGGTTGCACATTACTAGTAGTTTTGTTAACCTCCAACGAAGCTAAATATGCTTGTGTCTGGAGTGGGCTCACGTCAATAGTGCAATAGGTGGGGATCGAACTCACGAAGGACCTTATGGCCGATGCCTTAGCCATTGGGCTATTGCCGCTTTAGGCAATGGTGCTCATTTCTTTGCCATTGCCTGTTTAGTGTATATTACAATAATCATAAATTAGTTGATAGATGAAATGTCTGCCGAATACTAGGGTTTATCTGATAAGTAGTAACCATTACTTAAGTTATTTTATATTCTTCGAATTCTGATAGATACTATTTGCATCACTTATCTATGAAAACATTTGCATACCTAACACAGAATAAAGCTTACTGAATGCTAAACCACAAAATTCTAAAAATGTTACACTCAAACCAACAATAATAATCTTGGATATGGTTGCAAAAGTCTGATATCGAAATGAGATAAAACATATACCCATACTAACTGTATAAATGTCATAAAACATTTTAAGAGAAGTGTTTCTCTAAAGATAAAGTTCTGTTTACACTGACCTATTCACCGGAGCATCATTTTATTATCCGTCCAATTTGCATGGTCAATTTTAGCACAAAATAATAAAAAAGTGTAACGAGCTCCTATCGAGGTAAATAAGTTCAAATAATAGTTATGTTCAGACCTCCCGGCCTCGAACTTTTATTGAGACTTTGTTTTTGTTTGTTATATTATAATTTTGTCATGACTAAAACTTGTTCATAAAAACACTTTTTGCAACGCAGCCGATTAGGACGTACGCCAGAAAGGTGACACTTTACCTATTAAATAGATTTAGGAATGTAGTGTCATGTTTATTTAGCGACCTAGCACAGTTTTGTTTGGCTTCTAATGTATACTGTGTTCCGAGAGTGTGTGTGTCCCGAATCGGGGTAGGCCTTGCATGGATATATAGGTACCTACCTACCTAAAGCTGTCACGCTCACACATACATTCGCACAAGGGACGATTTATAAACTAATCGCTGCGCCCCGCGGCTTGGCCCGCGTTTAATACTAGTTATAATATAAACTTTCCTCTTGAATCACTCTATCTATATATGAAAACCGCATTAAAATACGTAAAGATATAAAGTATATATGTAAAGATTCCTAATTTCATAACGCAGTCAAATTAAATTTTGTGCGTCTTTATGAAATTACCACTTAACGATTAGTCTTGTATTTCGAGACCTTGTAGTATTATATATAAATATCTCTTATATAAAAATGAACCTGTCCTGTTGACAATAAGCGCAAACAAAAGGTCTAAGCTACCTGTCGAAGGTACGCATCTACCTGTCTCTCAGAGCAAATATTTAGTGCTATTGTCTTCATTCATTCTCTCTCGCACCTTCTCCTTAACTAAGTGTCCTTAATTCAAAGTTAACTAGAAAACAGTTTGCCAGTAGCCTTGTGCGTGTGACGTTTCTCTGTATCCAACACGCGAAGTTCTCCTCACCTCAACGCTTCCATCAGTGGTCAGGGCAGTTAGTATAACAACACATTTATTTAAATCTCAAGACACTCGCGAAATTCTAACATAAAACCTTCTCAATCTATCAAATTTACCTACTTAATCCACAGTCGCGTTCCTAACGTTATAATTCCATTGAGTAAAAAACACCCGCGAAAATCGTGCTATAATGTTCATTCGAATTTCAAACAATACGCGTTCCTTCATCCATTTCCCTCACACCAGTCAGTGGTAAACTAAAATTCAATAAAATCACCAAAGAGTCCGTGTTAATATAACGTCGTCACAGCGACAAGTGGGTCGTCCCTCGGTGCGAGTGTGAGTGTGAGCGTGCGCGGGCGTGGTGGGACGATAACCGGTGGTGGTGGTGCAGAAAGTGCTGAAGCGCAGCAGTCCGCTGAAGAGCGGCGGCTCGGAGGCCGAGGCGGCGTCCGACGGGGCGGAGCGCCTCGACGACCGGGACAGCGTCAAGCTGCAGATGGAGGCCGCAAGAGAGCAGCACCGTCGCAGGCTCGCTAAGAAGGGTGAGTGCACTCTACTTCAACATCCGTCACTCTTACCTTTGCTCTTAACCCATTTTAGTTGTGAGCCTGAATTCTCTCGTACACTAGTACGATCCGCATATTCTGAGGCTGTACTTGTTAATCAACTTTTGAAAATTATACACATATAATACTGCCTAGTTTAATATAAGTAATCGTCAAAATGGACTGCGCAGGATATGATTAAAAGATGATAGAAGATTAGCAGAATATTTGCCACTTTCATTAAGAAGCTGATCTGACATCGCTGCACACTCTTTTCCAAATTTCGTAAAAGAAAACACAATAGGTAAACTCTATTTTATTAAATTAACTGGGCGACTTTTACTTTTTTTCTGCGGCTGTAAAAGGAATATGGACAACGAAAATTAAAACAAAGGTCAGACTTGGTCTAGCCGTTTTCAAATTATGTGGTTAGCAACGAATAGCATTTATGTAAGTTTATTTAACAATATATCGCGCATCGGTAAGCGTGGCGTCGGACGCCCTCGGAGCAGGTGGAGCGATGATGTTCGCGAGGTGACTGGCAAGAGCGGCATGACAGTGGCCGAGGACCGTGCTCAGCGGAGTAGCCCATGTCCAGCAGTAGACTAACATGTCTGATGATGATTTTACAATAAGTGACATTTCGACAATAAAGAAATCTTGTTTTATAAATGACCCTTTCCAACCTCCTCCATGCAGCGTTCCCTCGCATGGACCAGGAAGGGAAGACAACCCTCAACCTGGTGTCGGGCGGGGGCGGGGGCGGTGACGAGCGCCCCATGACGCTCGGTCAGCTGGTCGGCAAGCTGTCGCAGGGGACTGGATCCTTGCACAGTGAGTATTTACCATTCACATACTATTCAGTAATATTAGAAACATTAAGGGCCAATTTCACCGGTTCCTGATAGCCCTATTGGGAACTTATCTGACAGAATTTTGACAGCTTTTATATGGCGTTATCTGTCAGATAAATATCTGACACTTTATCATGAACCGGTGAAACTGGGCCTTAGTCTATTATTTGTTCATTTGAAGGAATGAAACTCTTTGCCAACGTCTGTGTTTTTTGTGACGTACAGTACGGGGGTATTCAAATAGCGAGAACAGATATCTTCTAGGCAAGCGTGCTACATTGTTGATCGCATTGACACTTAACATCACAACAAAATATCTTTTTATATACACATCACTTTTATAAATGAAGAGCTGGTTATCGATGTGTTTGTTTGTATACTAAATTGATTATCGTATTGGCAATAAATAAATAATTGAAATGATAGGGAGGTACAAGTAAATGTCCCCAAACAAGAAAAAAAAATGAGACGTCGCGAGACGCCTGGTAGAGATGTGAAACATCGAATAGTGCGAAACCGGAGCATATGCGGCTCGAAGGACCGCGTAGACATATATCCAGCTCGAAGGACCACGTAGACATATATCCAGCTCGAAGGACCACGTAGACAGCTCCGGCTCCGGCTCTTTGTTCATCTTGATTTAATACTTTTGCTTTGAGCTACATCCGAAGCGTCATCAGTAGACATACAGGATTGAATTGTAGGTCTTCTGACTTGCATGGTGACATGATCCCTGATACGAGGTAACCTTCTCCGCAGCTCCTCGAGAAGACCGTCGCAACATCGCGAAGGGCGTGAAGCCGCTGGTGTACGGCCCCTTCAGTTCATACGCTCCCTCGTACGACGGTACCTTCGCCACGCTCACAAAAGAGGAGTCACATCTGCTCTACCACACGTTGCGTGAGTACTTTGATCATGAACTTATCCGTTCTTCTTCTTTCTGTTCTTATTTCTTACTAGCTGCGCCCCGCGGCTTTGCAAGCGTTCATTCCTGATTATCAACCTTTCTCTTGAATCACTATCCATTGATGAAAACTGCATTAAAATCCGTTGCGTAGTTTAAAAGATGTAAGCGTACAGACCGCGGGAGCGATTTTGTTTTATTATATGTAATGCTGTTGGATTTGTTGCTACAATAATTTACTTCGCAAATAATATTGGCAAATATTTTACAGTTCACCGATAAAAGTCCAACAAGTTCGATTTATATCAACACCGAAGATATAATATTATATTTCTTAAAGTATTACACAATTTATATCTTATATTTTTGTATACTGTTACACACAATCTAAAATTTCATTGTACCGACGAGATTCGAACCCGCATCTCCTAGGAAACATGGCCGGGTGCTCTGACCAACTAAGCCACGGTGCGATCCTATCGATACGACGAAGTAAATGAATTGCATTTTTCGAATCCCGTCAGTACGATGAAATTTTGTATTGTGTGTAACAATGTAACAAAACCGAAGATAGAGTTTAATGGAATCTAGTAGAGATAAAAGGGCAAAATGAGTGGGTACTCTCGTCAGGCAGAAAGAAGTAGAAGCATTGCGTAAGTAGCACCACACGGTCACGTCTAGAGTAACATGATCCCGTCCTCCGCAGCATCAGAGACAGGCCAGGGCAGCGAGGAGATGCTGCGGTTCTCAGCGGACTCTCCGTGGAACCTGTTCTATGATATGGAAGAGATGTTCCCTGACAGGAAACAGGAGCCGGCGACGCTGCCCGCCGACGATCATGTAAGTTTATATATTCAATATATATCTATCAAAGACATTTAAGGGGCACACCTAGTGTAACGGCCTAAAAAAAAGTGATTTTTGGGAATTTTTATTAAAAAAAATACTTTATCAATTATTTCAAAATTTTAAGAATATATTTATACATGTTTTAAGAATATATAGTGAAATTTTTGAAGAAAAAAATTAAATATTTTTTAAGTTATCGTCTATCTCCAACGGCGCGAAAAAAAAGAGGTCCTTCACTGCTGCAGTGATTCCGGCCTTCTCCGTGGATGAAATCTAAAAAAAAAAAATTCTCGTTAAACTAGATAATATTGTCTGTACAATGACCTACGATAAAAAAAAAAAAAAAAAAATTGACAATATGGCGGCGTTTTAAAAAAATAGTCGAATTTTACCCAAAATGTTGGTCGTTTTTGGCCTGCCAAAATTCGATTTTTAATCAGATCAAAAAATCGATAGGTCATTGTACGGAGAACTATATATAGAACATGTAAAAAAAATTCGATAGTGATCGGATCATTTGTTTTTGAGTAATCACTGCAGCAAATTCGGAAAATGCTGTTTCGAGAAAAACGCGTTTAAAGATAAAATGATCGTTAATGGGACTCTCTAGCTGCCGAGCGGCTGCTCTTTAACATGTTATGACTCAAAAACTATATGAGATATCGATTTGAAATTTTAATATGTTATTTTTAAAGGTGTAATCTACCGAAATATGAAAAAAAAAATCGATTTTTTCGAAATTTCACACTAGGTGTGCCCCTTAACTATAAATAAACTGCAATACCGACCTGATAGAGACCCACACTTGTACGGAGTTTGTCCCTTTCATTTGTGGGGACCATTAAAGAAATAAAATTATATATGACGCGGGAGGTACCCCACGATTGTTTTTAAAGAGTATGACGCCAGCAGTGCTGACGTCACCATCTTCGCTCGTCAGCATGGTGACGATCACCTATCACTATGGGTGAAAAAGAATACTTGAAATAAAAGTCTTCTGTTCAAATATCTAGTAACTTTACGTGGTTACAACATAAATATTACAAATTGTTAAACACAATCCAAAATTTCATCGTACCGACGGGACTCGAACCCGCACCCCCCGGATTACACGTCCAGGTGCTCTGGACGCCTCAGAGCACAGACTCAGACTCACTCTCAAATTTTGGATTGTGTTTAACAATTTACAAAAATATAAAGTGTGAGACACTTCAAAGAAACATAATATTTGATTTACGCAGTGCAACAACTCTCGTCGGATTTGAAAACTGTAATGATTTCTTCCGAATTATTAACTTACGTAATAAGTAGTCATAGATGGCGCCACCAATGCATAATTGGGTTAACAAAATGCAATCCACTAATTTCGTCGTATCGATGTATCGAACCGTGGCTTAATTGGAGAGCACCTGGACGTGTAATCCGGGGGGTGCAGGTTCGAGTCCCGTCGGTACGATGAAATTTTGAATTGTGTTTAACAATTTACAAAAATATAAAGTGTGAGACACTTCAAAGAAACATAATATATAAATATTACAAGTACACAGCAATGTCGGGAGCTCCGTACCGCTCGACGGTCCGATATCGAATGAATTGTGAAGTGTCGGGCGGCCGTATTTATAACAATTTCACCTCGTTGAGTTTACGTTTAAAATGTTTCTTTGAGCCTGAAGCTTAATTATAAATCACAAAATGAATTTAGAAACAATAATAAAGTGATTTTGGTAATAAATAATGAAGTAAGTAAATTAAATCATAATGGTCTATAATGATCTCATGTATCTAGATTTAAGAACATTATGTACATAATATCGTTTAAAAACTAAAAAACAACCGACTTCAATGCCGCGCTATTCATTTTCAGTACCAATTTTGAGATGTTTATCTCAATATCTCTGGAGATACTTATCATACCTCGATAAAATTACCATGGTACCACACTTGGGATATCTCCTTTCGAACAAAAAAAGAATAATCGAAATCGGTTCATAAACGACGAAGTTATCCGCAAACAAACATAAAAAAAAAAAAAAATATATATATATATATATACGGTCGAATTGAGAAACCTCCTCCTTTTTTTGAAGTCGGTTAAAAATATTATGGAAGCAATAAAGCATGGAGCAAATGTTTTAAAAATCAACTTCAAATTCTCAAACAGACATTCAAAATTATTAATCTAGCTTTTAATAATGAATTATTATTTATTGAGAGTAAAAAGGCTTTCGCGCCGATATAGTATATACAAATAATATAGTACATATATAGCACTGACAGGTTGTTAGACAAGGACACACTCCCATCTGCCATCCTCTCGCTCGGGCCGTTTCTATGTACATAGCTTATTTTCAGAGCATACGGACGAAAACATCGTTGATATTTATCTAAAACGAATGCTGTCTGAATGCGTGCCAGACAAAAGTGACTTTAACTAATATACACGTCAAAAACATACTAGAAATAATAACATCACGTGACAAAAGTCTACAAGGTAAATTGTCAGAGATCATTAAATTATTATGCTATGTAATCTTCAATGTGTTATGTAATCAGCAATGAGGCATTTCTAAAAAACTGTTGCGTTAGTATGTCACTGTCATCAAATTTTTGACAGTAACACATATTTTAGGGCGTTTACGATAAATACTAAAGCTCGTTTAGTTCGTTTTACTAGCAACACACAGGAATTACTTTGGAACCTATTAGCTACCAAACTTATCTCGAGCCTAGTTTTTCATATCTTATAGTGTAAATTGTTAAACACAATCCAAAATTTCATCGTACCGACGGGACTTGAACCCGCAACCTCCGGAATATTTTTTTTGCTTATTCCGGAGGTTGCGGGTTCAAGTCCCGTCGGTACGATGAAATTTTGGATTGTGTTTAACAATAAACAAAAAAAAAAAAAGTATAAAGTGTGAAACACTTCAAAGAAACATAATATCTTATAGTGTTTTAGTAAGCGAAGCTATGATGTGGTCAAAGATGGTGATCAGTGAACACGATAGGCCTAGAAATACTCCGACTCTCAACACAGCCCTTGGGCCGTGGGCTGGCAGAACACCATAAGGTTATGGCCGCAGATAATTGTAGCAAATCAGGCGGAACATCGATATATGCTCAGGCGATATATACAGGAACCACCTGTGAAATAGGTGTACCCTTAGTACTAGTTATCATACCAAACTAGATATCGTATGTCGAACACATGCTGTATGCAAAACAGTACAGCGCCTCTAGTGGTTTTCACACTTCACTAAATTAAGACCAATCAGGGAGCCAGAACAAGTCGAAAACTATATGAGATTTGTCAAAACCGTTTACGATAAAAACTTGTTTCTAAGGGTACTGGTAACAATAATAATGTAACTCGCCCTAATGTTCAACACATTATTGATGTATTTATCCCTAGGACATAAGCGAGACCAAGGTGGAGGTGTCGGAGCTGCGGTCGCTGTCGGCGCTGGGCATCGAGGTGGACTTCCTCTCGGAGCTGGAGGAGGAGATCCTGGCGTCGCAGCACGACTACGGCATCTCCGGCGCGCTCAGACACACCAACGACCTGCTGCAGCGACTGTACAAGGATCAGTGGGATCGGTGAGTGACACTCTCATACCTGCCTACAGCGAGGTGGACTTCCTCTCGGAGCTGGAGGAGATCCTGGCGTCGCAGCACGACTACGTTACTGCCCCAAGGGAGCGGAACTCACGTTAGCGTCATGTTTTATGTTATATGTATTTATAAACGCCCTCTATTGTAGAACGGCGTAACTAACTGCGAAGATGTATTCGCCAAAGTTCAGCAGATGGAGTAGTACAAAAATAGTAGATTGTATATCAAGGGTGCATTATAGTACGTTTCTGCGAGGCCGCTTTTTTGAATCTTGAGCGTAGTGAGGGATTTAAAGTACGTCAGCCGAGAGAAAATAATATTGCAGCCGAGTTTTACACTCTGCTTTTCATCCCCCTCTATGAGAAAAGGGAATAGATCAAAGGCTCTATAAAATAGCAAATCAAGAGCATAATATTGTAAAAGACGCTGACTAACATGAACAAACGTAATAAACCAATAAATACATACAGTTTCCGATAAAAACTTCGCACCTTTTGCAGATTTCACACGATAAACATTTTACCTTTAACTCATTGACATATTAAACATAAGGACATGAAATACTTACAGAAAAAAGGTCATATCTAAACCTAAAACGTGTGCCATTAATTGTCCATTGCTAGGATTGTGTCAATCAAGGTCATCAATGGACCAATGGACAATCAATGGCAGTCATTTTAGGTTCCATTATGACTTCTAGGCACTTTTTTAGGGTTCCGTACCTCAAAAGGTAATATAAGGAACCCTTATAAGATCACTTTCTTGTCCGTCTGTCTGTCTGTCTGTCTGTCTGTCCGTCTCTCAGTCCGTCTGTCTGTCCGTGTGTCACCACCAATTTTCTCAGGAACGGGTGGACCTAGCAAGTTGAAATTAATACCAGATACTGAGGTCTATAGTCCCTATTAGGTGTATAAAAATCAAGGTCCTGAGCCAACACGATAAAAAGATATGGGCTAATTTAGATTTTCGAAAAAACTTGTAAGTACCAAAATGTACCTTAGTTTTCATCTTTTTTTATTTTTCGGAATGTTTCCTTTGCTTTTGTTGTAAGACCTTGCTTGTGACCAAAATTGACAATTCTAGGTCGACCGGAAGTACCCTATAGGTTTTGGGTCGAAAACCTATAGGGTACTTCCCGTTGACCTAGAATCATAAAATTTGGCAAGAAGCAAGGTCTTATAGCACAAATAAAGTAAAAATACCAAAAAATAAAAAAAGTTGAAAATTAAAGGGTGTCCCCATACATACATATTCTCAGCCACTTCAGATAGGCCTCTGAGTTATATGAGCGCTCATACAATTTAGAGGTCTTGCTTAATTGGTACCTACCAACGTTGGTACGGAAGCCTCGGTGGGCGAGTCCAACTCGACTTTGCAGTTTTTTTTTTAAGTTATATCCATCAAATGTATCGCTGCATCTCCATGTCTATATGTATCCATGGTTAAATGTGTTATTATGACAGTCTGTGACCACAGACTAAGAATGCCATTAATTCTAGCGCTTTTTTTTCTTCTTCTTGGCCACCACAAATGTGTGTATTGTGCCACTATGCGTGCTTAATTTTTTCCCAATTGCGCACTTTTTTGTAAACTTAATTAGCGCCGCGCGCTCTCTATTTAATAGGACAGTAACATTGCCCGTACAATATTATTATTGAAACTCCTTAGACATGGCATTATAAAAGAACAGTCAAAGCCAAAAATTAAAAAATTACTTTCCCGCCCTAGCCTAGAAAAGACCTATTTTGCGCGCACTTATCGAGGAACAAACCATCACTTTTCGAATAGATGGGATGAAAAATAATTAGTGATGTTGAGAAATAAATTGGGAATAATTATTTTTAAGAATTAAGAAAAAAAATTTATAGAAATAAATTGGGAATAATTATATTATAATTGGGAAATTTCACTTCTAACGCGTAGATTTCTACGCACCCTTTTTTTGTTCTATCAACATTCACTTATTGTAAAAGCCATTCGGGAAAGTTGACAGCAATGACAACATCGACAGGGAAAGACATAGCGTGCAAGTCGATCCAAGACTTCTAGGACCGCTCCGAAGATGTAGAGCCCAGAAAAGAATTGAGCTGGGCAGGGCAACATTGAGGAAACTCCGTCGAGTCTTCTCGTCGCCTACACAGCAGTGCCAAAAAACAAAGTCCTCTTATAAAAGCATGAAATATAGACGGTCCGACTAGTTCACCTCTTTACATAACTCTCTGAGCGGCGAGGGATATTGAGAAATCTATGTTCGGTGTTTCTACGAGGGATGGAATTTGCAACGAAATACCTTTTTTATATCATATAGGCTAGCGTTTGACTACTATCTCACCTGTTGGTAAGTGATGATGCGGTCGAAGATGGTAAGCACGCTAAGCCTAGAATTGGCCGGAGAATCAAAGTCACATAGCTCAACGGATTAGCCTACTGAAGTGGCAGTGGGCACGTTTAAACTGGGTTCTGGACTGAAGACAAACGTAGTGTACGGGACACCCTGTGACTTGGTGGGATAACGACATTCGCAAAGCTCGGGAAGTGAGTAAAATGTAAGAGCCGAGGTCGAGCTAAGTGGCGCATAATGGAAGACGCAATGTCCAGCAATGGACTGATGTGGGCTGATTATATTGATGATTTCTATATATCTGCATTACTGCGTTCGTTCGGTCACCGTGCATACGACTTTAACCCATGGATGTACAATATTATAAGGATGAATATCTTATAAAGGAAAAATTAAATTTAATCCATATGCTCTGAAAATAAGGTTCTAATCGCTGTGTACATTAAAAAGGCCCTAACGAAAGGAACCTAGATGAAGGTGCGTCCTATATATGTAGTATACTATATGTATGGTAATATGTATACGGTCCCTACAAAAGAAAGGGACAAACTCCGTTCAAGGTCGGTCTCTTTCGGGTCGTCAGTGCACCATGTTTATATAAAGTGTGTTAGTTGTAAGTATGTGAGTGTGTGTTGCAGCCTGTCCGGGCCGCCGCCGTGGCACCTGGCGCTGTGTGCGCGCGCGGGCGGCGCCGAGCGCGAGCTGGCGCGCCAGGCCGCGGCCTGCCTGCGCGGCATGCTGGCGCGCGTGCCGCCCAGACACGTGGCCTGCGCGCGCGCGCTGCGGGCCGCCATGGGCGTCACGCTGGACCACCTGGGTGAGTGCTCCCCTCTCCCCGCACACTACCTTACCTACTACCTCTACCCTTAGTACGAGTTTTCATCCTAAACCCCTTTGACAGACAGATCTCACATAGTTTTCCACTTATTCTAGCTCCCTGATTGGTCTAAATTTAGTGAAGTGTGAAAACCACCAGAGGCGCTGTACTGTTTTTCATACAAAATTATTTCGTTATACGATATCGAGTTTCGTATTAAAACTCGTACTAAGGGTTCAGAATACCGACAACTCGGCGGGCACTGCCTGCTGACCGTTTATGGCGCGTGTCCTGAGTGCCTAGTGCGAGTTACATTTATTTACATATTCAATAACGTTTATATAAACGTAGATTTGTATGTATTCTTAAACCGCCATCTAGTATACATAATAGGCAACGTTGTAATTTCCATACAAATCTGCGTTTACTTTAACGTGATCGAGTAAGTAAAAAGATCTAAAGAAACCCGCACTAGGCACTCGGAACATCCTGGCAGCCAGACCGATCTTATACATCGTCATAAACATCGCGTTTTTCTTACACCGTATAATTTTTGTTAATGGACACCTTTCGGTCGAGGAAGCGAGATGATTACGTAGGAGTTACTGCCTGAACGTGTATAATGGTAAGCTGCCCATACCATTTAAACAGTCTTCCACCGAGTCCCAGCTTAATGAGATCATGCCATCATTCAAATATCTAGCCCGGGACAGACCCGGTTCGGGTCGTGTGTGGGATAATATTACTCAACAAAATCACCCCTCTGACACATGGATCGATGCCGGTGGAGAATCTTCCGATCACGCTCGGCAGAAAGAGATCCCGGCCTATGAAAGCTGAGAGTGTGTGTGAGGTATCCTCCGATGACAGGCCACGATGGCTTCCCGTCTCATGCAGTTACTTTCCGAAACATACACGTGCCGGAAAGCACTCGCACCAATCGGAAGGTCAACGGTTCGAATCACCACTTCACCCAATTCTGAAGGACCGGGTGGGTAGCCTTCACCTTCCACTGCCCACGCACAGCCGTGACTCCGTGATGGTAAACTCGTGACTTTAGTACATTCGTCTACTCGTTTGTACAAACCAACTTACCGGCGGCACATTGTTGCAGACACTCCGATGGCGGTGGACGACTTCGAAGAGATGCACGAGCCTCCCTCCGACCCCGACTCTCGCTCCAGTCACGACAAGTGAAACTACGCTTCACCTTACACGTCACTACAGTGTCACTATATTATCTGTTCAGTTGATAAATTATGATAGTATAAGTGTATAACTCCCGGCACCGATCTAAACGTCTAACTTTTAGATGCGCAAATGTCAATGTTAGGGTTTTTGACGGGGTAAAGAGGCGCCTGTGATAGGTCCGTTAGTGAAGAGTTTACTTACCACGCTGTCATCACGTGATCTAACGGATTAGCAATGTGTAAACTCAGACTATTATAAGAAAGGTAGACAGATTCGTGCCGAACACCCGAGTGACCGCAAGTTCAGTAATACCAAATTCTTGAGTAATAAGTTCCGGCATAGTCAATAAGGCATGATTACTACGTAAGCAACGCTGCGAAGTAATACTGCACGGAAGCGTCCGCGGTCCGACCCTGCTGCCGCTTGGTAGCAAACTGAGCGCGGAAGCGTATTACTCAAGCATTTAGTATTACTGAACTTGCGTTCACTCGGGTGTTCGGCACGAATCCGTCTGCCTTTTTTATGGTAGTTTGAGTGTCGAAATAACAAATATTATGTTTCTTTAAGTGTTACACTATATATTAGTACATAGTTACACACAATCCAAAATTAAATCGTGCCGACGGGATTCGATCCGAATCGAATCGAATGCACAGTTGGTTAAAATGCAATCCATTAGATTTGTCTTAGTGATAGGATTGTACTGTGACTTAGTTGGTTACAACGAGGCATGTTTCCCAGTAGGTGCGGGTTCAAATCCCGTCGGTACGATGACATTTTGGATTGTGTGTAACAATGTGTAAGTTACTTTTTTTTTAATGGCAATTAAACTACGGCCTCAAAACGCCTACCACCTTAAGCTGAAAACTGATTCTTGGTAGCGGGTGTACACACCCACGCGTGAAGGACGTATTTAGCTAAAGCAACTTCTAAAAAACAACTTCAATGGGTACTTTAGTGCCCATGTTATACACTCTACAGATAAAATAGTGGCCCTGTAACTGCGCCATGTGGTTTTATACTAAACGTAATATTATTATTATAGATATAGAATAAATTATAAAATAAGGATACAGTTAAAATATACAAATTTTGATAAATAGTTGACTTTTATTTTTATATCCTTTATAACAGCGCCATCTAGGTACTTCATCTAGAATTAGTTGTGATTATTTTCTTGAATAATTTCATAGTTTTGACGTAGAGGGCGTTTCTAGCATGAATCGGCACCATACATTTCTTCAAGATGCTTTATTTAAGGCTAAAAAGGTATCATCATCCCATCCATCATTGATACAATACAACGTGTACGCGGCAAAGAATTCACTTGTTTTTTAGGGTACAAAACTACAGTTTATTTGCTTTAAACAGGAGGTACATAGTAACCTAGGTTGTTTTCCGTGAAAGATATGTAAAATTGAGAAAAACTAAATTGCTATGTGAATACTGAACTACGCTCTAATTAATTTCCAATGTAATTTGCGATGCATGTGAGTGTACCACAGCAATATGAATGTTCAGACATTTCTCTGTTTGCTTGCCTCATTGTCTTCCAAAAAAAATAAAAATTTATTTCCTTAACTGTTTTGAAACATTTCAATCAAATCAAATAATCAAGGGATGTAAGGGAGCACAAATACGACCTCAGTGCTCCCAGCCAACTTAACCTGCCCGTGGTGCATCCTGCTGACCAACAGACTTGGCTCTGGCGACCGACAAATGGCGGTATAACCATTTCAAAAATTATGACGTAGTTAAATACTACAGGCCGGTGACGGGCAGCAGCGTCACCGGTGCGAGGAGCTACGTCCTACGATCGCCAACCCGCCTGCCCAGCGTGGCGATTAGGGCATATCCCTCCCAAGGGATGAAAGCAATATCGGGCTCAGTGGCGCATCTTGGGAGAGGCCTACGTCCAGCAGTGGACTGGCACGGGCTGATGATGATGAAATAGTCAAAAAATCCGTTATGAATGTTTTCAACACCAATATTATAAATGCTAAAGTCTGTTTGTTTGTTTGGGACTTCTTCGCGGTAAAACAACTATTATATAATCTGTGGTAAATGGCTGGATAGATTTGGCTGAATGTTTTTACAGGAATAGCCAGTACTATGAGAGATAAGATTAGGCTATAGAATAATATTTAACGCGGGTGAAGCCGCGGGGCACAGCTAGTTTTTTAATAAATTACCGAATAAGAATGAGGTTCGCATGATCATAACCGAGGTACCTACCTGTGTTATATATTATACTAGCTACCACCTAACAGACAATGAATGTCGTGTTACCTTTTAGATGAACTTAATTTAGGCTTTTATGAACGTAATACAATGAATACAAAAGAGATATTAAGTTTAGTAATGTATTTATCAAGTAAATAATCAAAGTTGTGGCAATACAGAAATAGAATAAAAATACAACAATCAAGTACTTCAACCGCGTGTCAGCAAGACATGAATGATGCAATGAAACAATGTTATTATTTTTATAGATAAGTTATTAACTTGAAATTAGTTCGATTGAGTTTAATTTTAATTGTAAAAATATAATCACCAGTATTTAATTTTAATTCTGAATAAGTATAGGTACTTACTTCATGAATAACTGTATATATAATATTTTTTTGCCTTATGGATAAGACTGTATACATACGGCATTCATAAATTATTATTGTCTTGATTGCTTGTAAGCATACATTTCTTTTAAGTTTCATTATGGCTCCACACGATTAGTGTATTTAGCCAGTGTCAAGTATTAAAATTCTTCAAGTTTTTATCAATTTTGGTCGAAGAGATGAGTTACAGTCACAGTTCAGCTCAGTTTTCAAGTAAAAGTCTAGTCTAAGTCATACCTTCAGTAAAGATGTGGTGTTTACTAAAGATATTCAGTGGATTTTTGGTGAGAACGCAAATAGCATGTTTTTCAACATTGTGCTGTTTTCCTACATTCGCACACATTCAACGGCATTTAATCCTTAATAATCCACATTTATTACACATTAACCAGCGGAAGAGCACCAGTTTTCGAAAAAAAAATACAATGATATCACACACACTTTTCCACGTTCCCGCCAAAAACTCGTAAGCATACATTTCTGAACGCACGTATATTTGACAATCAATTAATATGTCATACAGTTGTCATTACTGACAGTATTTAAAATTTAACATTTTTAAAATGTACATGACTTGAAATCACAAAAACTTGAAGAATTTTTGTAATTGACGCTGGCTAAATACACTAATCGTGTGGAGCGATGACCCTTATTAATTTGCGGTTTACCGTATCGACGAGATAAACAATTGAACATCAAATGATTGGCAGTTTTTTAACCTAGGAACATTTTTGCAAAATAATTTCACTAATATATTTTTTTGAGGTCAATTATTCATTGTTTTTAATACTTATTATCCTATTCCTGACAAAGACAATTCCATAAATACAAAAATCATAAAAATTGGTCCAGCCGTTCTTGAGTTATAAGTGTAGTAACTAACACGACTTTCTTTTTTTTATATATATAGATGCAGGGTAAGTAATTTATTTACAACAATAACTTCAGTGTCTTCCTTCATCAGTTCTTGGCCTTCGAAAATTCGCGAAAAAATTTCATTGTTCTGTAATAAATAATAATAATAAACCATTTATTTCCAAAAAAGTACCTTATAACAACATAATGCACTTAAGAATAAAACAGCGTATTCCATTACAGTGTCAGGGAGATTATTCTGCGAGGCCCAAACTAGGCGAGAGGCCTGTGTCTTGGGACTCAGAGTGCGTAACAGTATATACGTTTTTAGACAAAATTGCGTGCAGAGACAGAGGGACTGAGTCTGAGACTCAAGTTACCGTGATATTTATATAATATTACGAAGTATGTATTTATCGCAAGTTGTTACTTTATTCTTTAAGTTGATACTGAAAAGTTATATTTCGAATAAATTATGACGTTTTATAAACATTGAGTTTTGTGTGCGTGCATGCGTGCGTGCGGTGCGTATGTGTGTGTGTGTGTGTGTGTGTGTGTGTGCTGCGTGTGTCCGTGAGTGTATGGGGGTGTGCTTTTGGAAGAGAGAATGGTTGTGCAATTTACAAAATGTTGCCGCTTACAATGTCTTCGGCTTCTTCATAAGACAAATGGAAGAGCCAGTCTTTCACTATATTCTTAATACTTCTATAGAAAAGTCTATATGTTGATGTTCTATAGAAAAAGATCACGGCCCTGTGAATGGGAATGAATGGAACAGCTGGGTTTTTCAACTTAACTCGTCTTTGGGTGTTCCTTGTGAGGGATAGGGTTCTATTGCTAATTAATTAATTACAACACATAATTACAACACAGGTGTCTTCAATTCGCGAGTGAACAGGTATCTTCTAGGTAAGCGTGCTACCTCATCGATCGCATCGTCACTTGACATCAGATGAGATCGTGGTTAAGCGCTTACCTATATAGTATGAAAAGTAACCATGTATGCCGGAAACAAAGTTTTCGGTTGTTACCATTTTCTAATATTGCGTATCAACGCACTGCGCCCGTTACTTATTTATATATACTTATATTATACCTACACATTTCAGACATTTTTCTGTTTACTTGACTCCCGACTCTTCCAAAGA
The DNA here is from genome assembly GCA_954871355.1 of Cabera pusaria. Classification (NCBI taxonomy): domain Eukaryota; kingdom Metazoa; phylum Arthropoda; class Insecta; order Lepidoptera; family Geometridae; genus Cabera; species Cabera pusaria. The sequence continues at coordinate 897,984 of OX940886.1, read as the reverse complement.
TATTTAGGTACGGTTTAACAATAATCAATTAAACTTTTTCCGAAAGCTATCTACGAAGTAAAAACGTTCACAAAAAACCCCCGCCCTTGCAAATAGCAACACTTACACCGTCCCCTCTCGTAGATGACGCGTGTAAGTACATCGACGCACGCGCATCCACACGCGTGTCATATTCATGCACTTACCAACGTCATGCGGAACTTGACAAGTGTAGGTCGGGTTAGATTATATCAATTTTCATTTTACGGGCACCAATTTTTGAAGGTCAATTCTGGCCACTCTCATTCGTAGGCTCACTGTTGATCGCTAGTTACCAGTAAATGGATGACAACTGAATTCAGCCGTTGCTCAAACCACCCACCGAACAACGACATTTTGCTAATCTATTCACAGTCCCTATATTATATGTCCGTATGCGGGCTACGAGGATTTTGTAACCATAGCGTAGAACTAAGTTTTCTTATATCTTATAAGCTAACTTTTGACAACTATCTCGCCTGTTTGTAAGCGATGAATGTACAAAGATGGTGAACACGGTCGGCCTAGAATATTCTGACTCTCAGGGCTGTGTGCTGTCGGAACACCGTAAAGTTACTATAAGAAACGTTGGCTTTAGAAACTGCGCCCCATTACTCTCTGTCGCACGCTCAAATTAAGTTAATAACTACTTACTCAAAGTTTTCCTCGTGACGAAAATCTTCTACTGGTGCTGAAAGCTTTGCAGAAGATAATAATATCGTTTAAAAACTAAAAAACAACCGACTTCAATGCCGCGCTATTCATTTTCAGTACCAATTTTGAGATGTTTATCTCAATATCTCTGGAGATACTTATCATACCTCGATAAAATTACCATGGTACCACACTTGGGATATCTCCTTTCGAACAAAAAAGAATAATCGAAATCGGTTCATAAACGACGAAGTTATCCGCGAACAAACATAAAAAAAAAAAAAAAAATATATACGGTCGAATTAAGAAACCTCCTCCTTTTTTTGAAGTCGGTTAAAAATATATATTAATCTACTTGCGTTTTGCGGCTTCGCTTGAGTTAAAAAGTATCATATACTAGCTAAAAGCCGAGCTTTGTGAGGGCTCGTGTAGTTTTGTGCCTGTTAATAATTTTTAAAGCAGTTATTTTTATATTATTTATATTAAATGGAGAATCTGCCCGACACTGGCAAAAGATCTGCCACTTTTTAGAAGCGTCAGCTTAATCTGCCAGAGTTAAAATTTAGGTCCTAAATCTGTCTAAATGGGAGAAATCTGCCACAAATGGTCACACTGATACCAGACGTCATTTGGATGACAGATGTAAATTCTTTAGATTTCCAACAGATGGCGTTAGTAACCAAACATTATATTCGCAGTGAAGTTAATTATTTGATCTTCTAACGGATGGCGTTAGTAGTACAATAATATTCTAGAAACAAAATTCTTAATCTTAATATTGTTAATGGTAATTAAATGATTTTTTTACTGATAAAACATCTGCATGTGAATTTAAATGACTATGTTAAAGCACAAATCAATAGGCGTGATAGTTTTTCAGTAAAGTGTACCACAAAAGTGCTCAGATTGTGGAATAGTGTTAGGGCTCGCATCGCTCGCCCTGATTATGTACTATTTATCTCTTTTGGCTATTATCATCTGATACTGCTACTGATACAAACACTACGTCTATGAATAATTAGTTATCGTAGATCTGTGTACAATCGCCTTCATTTGTGCGTATCCACCTTAAGGAATAATTTCCCGTGCACTCTTATTGAATTGGCATCTCGCTTCTGTCTATGTTGACATTGTTGACAATTACAAGAAGGGACAAAGCCTTAAAATAATGTTTTGTTTTTGGTTTTGGCTCTTCTGATTGGTAAGAAATTTTTTTTTGGTTTTGGCTCTTCTGATTGGTTAGAAAAATAATCGACACTTGCAACCGAAAATATTTTGAAACTGGATACGCACAACTGTACGCGATGGTACCTACTCAATTACATCATGGTTCATTCAAACGTTTTGCATAAACATATAAAGTTTCACATGTGAAATAAATCAACACCAATATTATAAATGCGAAAGTCAGTTTATTTGTTTGTTTGGGACTTCTTCGCGGTCAAATAGCTGAATCGATTTAACTGAAATTTTGCACAGGGATAGCCATTACTGTGGATTAGGCTATAGGATATTTTATAGACAACGCGGGCGAAGCCGCGGGGCACAACTAGTAGTTTATATAACAAATGTCGGTTGAATCCCAAGTCAATTAGGAACTTATCTCCCAGACAAACCACAATTTGGCGTATAGGTTTGTCAGATTAGCTATCTGAGAATTGGTGATCCTGGCACCAAGTAGGATTAGAGATACTTGCAAGCTATAAATAAAGCTACTGTTCGATAATAAATGATCAAAGCACTGATCTATGAGCCCCGTCCCCTCACTATCTCCCCCACACACGGGCCGCGTGTGATCGTGCGCGCGCGCCGGTCGCACGCGCCTATACTATTCACTTTAGGGGACTAAAGGGGCCGTCAAATGCACTAGTCAAAATAATTTGCCTGCCAATTTGTGACTTGCAGGTTTTAAGGGAAAATTATCACAAGTAACTGTGAAACTTTTATTACATCGCCTGAAATATATTCGTTTTTCTATCGCATGTTGCATGTCGCATTACAAGGCGCTGGCTAAATACCCTAAATCGAATAATTTTCCGAAACATTTTAGGTAAATGCTAACGCTCCCAAAGTTTCACTCAACTATGGATGGATGGATAGGTGAAAGTTTTAAATTTTCAGTTATGCCTACGATCTGAAAGTTTGGTAGTGGTTTCATAAAAGCTTTTACTGATGTTAAATGAAGATGCTGTCTAACATGGACTCGTGCTTCTCTGCAAAAGGAAGATGAATTTAAGATAAGGCGCTGAACAACTGACTTTAGTGCAATGTCCAGAGCGCGACTTCGATCATACGCGTGATCATATGGCGTCTTCTTACATAACACACCGAGTGGATTATTTAAGCCCATCCTTTATACTGGCTGGTACCGAACACCGTGCTTGAACTCGCCGAACCGATTGGCGATATTTCTTTGTTTAGTTAATGTTCAAGCCACGGCCGAAGCATACGCCAGTGGTCACCCATTCAGCATCACGCAGAGGTCGCTTGTAGGGTAAATAAAGGGGTAAGCCTATGGATGCAGGGAGGCAATAATGTCCTTTCTGTGTATGAAAATTACCACCAATTAACATAGGGTCAGATAGTGTTCAAGTGCTGCTAAAATTTATAATTAAGTACAATCGGTTTATCTCACGTAATATCAGTCGAAAAGGCTATAGAGGCCTCCGACCGGTTTCAGGACGAATCACGCCCTTTTCTCAAGGAGTGCTCCGACGGCTGTCGTTGCGTGTACTTAAATCAAAGAATAAAATAATATACTGGAGAAATAAAGTGGTCCGCCTTCGCAATCCAATATATTTGCTACGCATCGCCATGCAACTGTAAATTAAGAAACATACCTACGGTAGTTTTAACAAGTAAAAAGTGCTGCTTTGTAAAAAAAAAATAAAGGAAAAAGGTAATGACGGCAGATGGATCAGGTGTTCATTGAGTGGCGATCAACTCAGAACAAGTGTAAAATCGGCGTCGAACTGTTGAAATAGAAATATTTTATCGGTGGACAGTGTTTCTCAGTTAGGTACCTACGCTATGTAAGATCTTTCAGAAAAAAGAGTAAACGGTAGCTGTGAAGCAAATCCCCACCCCGCGACCAATTTTAAAATTGCGTCAGTAAGTTTTGTTTGTTTCTACTCCACGTCTAAACGACCAAACTGATTTGTCTTGACGCGGAGGAAGCCTTAAGTTTTCCTAAACCATTGCGAGAGCAGGAACTCGTCTGTAGATTACGTACATGGTCTAAACTCCGAACTCGTGGGCTGAAAACTTTTACTGTGTAACTAGGTAAACATCTGGAGAGCTTATAAGGTATTCCTCGAGAATAGGTACACGTAGGTGGACATCAAGCCCTAACGAAGCGTGTGAATGGTGTTATACAAACCCCTTTTCAGGAAAGTTTGTGTGCATTGGTCAGTTGGAAGTTACGCTATCTAGTTCATAAGTTAACATACCTTTGTGTCAAAAATAGTCAAGCGTTGAACTGTGGTTACGTGTTATTCACGCGTAAGTTCATGGCTGTTACTTTGATGTTATAGAAAAGTAAAACTTCCCATCAGTGCAGACAGTACAAATATCAATGGATTAAATTATTAGCATGTATATGAAGGCGCTCATGAAAGTGGAAGAAGCGAAAGGGGTATGTCAAGATCGTAGCACGTGGAAAGAAGTAGTATCTGCCTACCCCAACGGGGAAAAGGCGTAATTGTATATATATGTATGTATGTAAATTATTATATTTCACCAAGCTAGAAATTAAAAAAATCAACAATTGAAAACACATTTATAAAACAACAATCCAACAATCAAAATTATTAAGCATATTTTACATAAAGAAAAAACCCAATCCAAAAGCCGCGCTGGTCATTTTCAGTACAAGTTTGAGGTGTTTATCTCCATATATGAGGAGATAGTTATCAGATCTCGACGAAATTACATTGGGATCACCTTGGAAATGTACTAACCTACCAATTAAAAAAAGAATTATTCGAATGGGTCTACAATTGACGGAGTAATCGCTTAACATACATACAAAAACATACAGACGTATTGAAAACCTCCTTCTTATTGGGAGTCAGTTAATTTTTTTTTATATCTTATAGGCTAGCGTTTGACAACTATCTCACCTGTTGGTAAGTGATGATGCGGTCGAAAATGGTAAGCACGTTAGGCCTAGAATGGGAACTGGCTCTCAAGGATAGCTGCCGGAACACATTAGATGTTTGGTGACAGATTTTCAAACTTGATTTTCTAACTTGGCTTGATTGGTAGCTGACCAGGCGGACACAAGTAATGTCCGACTACCACCATGCGTGGGTTGTTGGTTTCTTGACGATGTTCTCCTTTACCTGAGGGCCACTGTGAGAAGCGCACATACATTTTTCGATAGAAAAATCCATTGGTGCACGGCGGGGTTTGAACTCGGTACCATGGCACCAAAGCCGACTGTTCTCCCGATTACGCCACCGGGCCCTCAAAAATTAAAAAGAACTTTAATAAACGTACAATTTAATCCCATTGAATAGAAGTGACATCACAGTCGAACGATTATACGTCTGTTAATTAATGATTGCACAATAATGGTGTATCCACCGCTAAATCACACAGAAATCAAACAAAGCTACCCTCCGAACCACCCCCGACCTCACGTTCACACGGGAACCGACCCTCTACCACCTCTCACTTGCAACAAAATACACAAACATAAACCTTATTTCTTTGACTTTATGTTGCTGTGTGTGCAAAGACATCGTGGTATTGGATACCAAATACAGTAATGTATAAGTAATGTTTTTTATTGTAAATCATATTTGTGGAGCAAAGATAGCGGTCGAGGTAATTGTTCGATATGGGAGCGACGCGGACGGGATCAATGGTAGCTGGCAGGTTGCTGATATGATGTAGGTCTGGGATTAAATCTGTGTTAGGAAAAAGGTTCTCAAATATAAAAGTTTATTGGAAGGATAGTAATAATGTGCATTAGAGTTTATCAATCGGATAAAGTCATTCAAGACATTAAAATTACCTTAATTTGATCAAAGTAACTAAACAACACAACAATCAAAAAATAGTTTAAGTCAATAGATATTTAATTATTGAGATTCGGAATGTAAATTCTCCTTACATAAAAAAGTAAATAAATTAAATAAGTTTTCACTTGAACTACTACTAATAGCTTAATAAGGCCTCTAATGTCGATTACTCGACGATAAAGGTACGGACACACCGCAGCGTCCTGCGTGCGCGATCTAGGCGGCGATCAAATAGCGCAGTAGTTTTTGTACCGACTGGTTCACACCGAACGCGATCAGAAAACAATTGAAAAGCTCCCGCAAATCGCAGGACGCCACAGTGTGGCCGTACAACCGAAAAAAAAGAAAAAAAAATGGAACCACCTTGTTAAAATCACCTACGCCGAGAGCTCTTTAAAAACCCTAACTAGCGGGTCCCTACAAGCCTACAAGCCCAGCAGCCCCAGGCCTTCGACAATCCCTAAACCAAATATATGAACAAAAATACAACCGACAGCTTCCCACAAAACCAAAAGTACTCAAACAAACAAATGCAAAATAAGTTAATGAAACTCCCATAGGGATACTCTACTTCAGCTTATAGTTTTTGTGTGCGTATTTGCGACAAGGGGACCACAATAGCTGAATGGCAGTGAGCACCTGTCTCGAGCTCCCATGGAGACTTCTCACGCCCACAAAAAACGGGTTACAGAATCAAAAAAATCATACTCTCATGTTTTTCCTTATTGCTTTTTATTACAGACTTTTTATGAGTATGTCAAGATCACGTTCAAATCGAAATATGTAGCGATGTTTTCGAGCAAATCTCTCCCTAAATAACGTTAATACAATCTTTTCTTAGACAATCTTTTCTTAGAAAAGAAATGCGTACCATTGAATAGAGTAAAATATTATTGCCAAGATCTCGATGAAACTAGACCGATGTTGAAGAATAACCGATATTCAATTACTTGTGCCCACACAGTTGTTACGACATCTTACAAATGAACTACCCAATGTCCAACCAAGCATTATATGGGATCAAGGTCTCTCGATCTGGCTCATGTCATACAAATACGTAATGATGTCCTATCGAGAGTGACCTTACGTCACTATATTCATTATAGTCATAGGTTATTCTTTGTAAGAACATTTTTCTTGTGTTTAGTAAAGCAGTAGCAAGAAAAAATATTCTTACAGAGAATGATTAAAGATGGAAATGTATAAGACAATTAATCATTGCTCCTCTGGCAAAAAGGTACTCTTTTGAAACATTTTCAAGCTTATAAAATTGAATGGGGCTCTTGAATGTGTGATCACAAGGCGCAAATATTGAAGTTAAATCTGCACCTCACACAATGGTAAAAATGTCAAAGAGACTTTTTTAAAAGTCTCAAAGTAACAAGAAACCATCGAGGATGCACAAAGCAGCGCAAAACGGATTACTGCGTGACAAAGGCTTGCTATAGGATTGACTGCGTTGCCCTTCTATGTTAGCTAATCTGATCGGATTAGAGTCTTCCTAAGAACTCTGAGACGACATCTCACCGAGGAGGCAGTCGGAGTTGCGAGGCGGAACGATCGAGATTATACCTCTTTGAAAACAAACACCAAACAGCCTTTGAGATAGCGATCAGCCGGCTTTGATTTATCTCAGTGCGGTACGTTGCCTCTTGATAAGAACTTTAACCCGAACGGGATCTAAAAAATTTGCTCAACGGCGCGGCGATGCCGAAAAAGTTCGTGTTTAAGAAAAACAGATTGCGCGATTTTTTTCTATAATACCTAATCGTATGTTAGTATTTTTATATGTGCCTTTTCTCCTTTTCCCGGCTTCTCTATGAAGTTTTCAATATGTTACCTTCCAAATAGTGTAAATAAATAATAAACCTATGCCATGTTTCATAGTTGACCTACGAAATTAGGCAGATAATCTTCCAATAAATACAAGCAGTCAGGATTTTCACTTTTCCAAATGAATGTGTCAGTTCAATCACATTGAAGATAGAGCAACTGAGTATTGATTATTGGTTGGTTGGTTGAATAGCAGCTCAACTAGAGCTGCTATTCAACCAACCAACCAATTGGCAGACAAATGTAAAGTAAGGCACGTGTTCACACCACAGGCCCTCCGCCCTCCATCTTAGCAGACACGTGTTTAGTCCTGGTTTATTATCTCAGAAGATTCTACTGGTACTTAGATTTTCTGTTATTCCGTAATGCAACCACCCAAGCTTTCCATCATTTAAACAGGTATTTCGATGTAAAATGGTTCTAGGTGGGTTGCCTAGCTTAATCACACCGCGGCGTCCTTTGTCTGCGTGCGCATTCGCGTCACGATCTGAATTTCTATTGTTTTCTGATCGCCGTAGACCGCGTTTGATGTGAACCAATCGGTACAAATACTACTGCGCTATCTGATCCCGCTTAGATCGCGCACACAGGACACCGCGGTGTGGTCGTACCTTTAGTATCACGGGCTCGCAGATACGCGCAGATTGCCAGCAATACATAATTGTATACTACAGTATTTTATTCACGCAGGTAGAGTAGACGCCATCGGTTACCATCAGGCATCTTACTTATCTTTACAGCTAATTATGAGCAAATAAAGATACATATAGTCACGTGTCAAAGCTGTGTTCACGACGTTGGTCAGCCCGCCCGCCCTGGCGCATGGCGTGCCGCCCAGCACGCGTGCCTTGAGGACTCTATTATGAACTTAGCACCCAATTTGCTGAATATAACTGTCGGTAACTTGTTGAATGAGTTCTGTGGTGTTGCGCTGTAGTTAAGATGAAAAGAGAACTATATAGTCGGGTATTTATTTGGTCGGTTTACATTAGTTTTGTCTGTATTATAATACCTGTGCTTTAGATTAGATTATCCATAATTGATCTTTTCAGTTTGTTAATGTGCTGAAGTATAAAAACTTTTAGAGCACGTTGAATTATAATACAAATGATAATTGCATAGTCTATACTATCTAGTCAAGAGTGGCGTATAGCTGCAGTAAAATGTTGTTCTTTAATAATTTCATTATTAAATGTATATTTTGCTCTAAAAGGAATTAAAGACGCCCAAGAAAATTGGTTTCCGGAAAATTAAGAAAAGTTAGCTTATTGGCGTGTTGTGGAAAAGTTTTCGCACTTGGCTGATGCAGGCTAATTATAACTATTAATTATATAATTATTAGCCTGCATCAGCAGACATTAATTTCATCAATTGATTATGATAAGGAAATAAATGTCTGAAAGCAGACTGAAAATAGCTATTTAATAAATATAAGAATTTTAAAATACGCCGCTCAGTGAATGGAATCAATGAATACATACATTACTTGCGCCATTCATGCATAACTTACATACCCTACATAACATAAGTAGTACATAGCGCTATAGTAGTGTAACGCAGCGTGTAAATCTGCCGTCCCACGCTTTTAAGTCCCCTCACCGCGAGGAACCGAGGAGTATCCTCGCGATCCCATCGCTTCCTAATTGTCTCACTTCCTACCACACGACCGCCACGCGGCCTACACACGAGCTTTTATCTCTACACTTAGTCAATTCCACTCTTGCACATGTGAACATAAAGTCGAATATGTAACAAAGGGAAAGTCAATTAAAAATCACGAGCGCTAATATTTGCGCGTGCATTTCGAGTTGTCAAGAACGACTCTGTAGCTAATGCATAGGGAAGAAAGTTGACTGGCGATAAAAATGTGATTGAGTTTACCGAATTGCATCGTACAAAGTTTTGAATGCTGTCATAATAAAGCTTATGTTTGAAGGCATAGAGTTGTGTTTATGGAGAGACAGATGAATTTGTATTGTGGCAGGAGTAAGGCCGGGGCCGTGGGGCGGTCGCATGGCGCGCATAGCACACGCACTCGGCGGCCGACACCCGCGCGTGCGCACGTGTCCACACGCGACACGCAGCACATCGACACATCGGACATCGACACTATCATCTCGATCCTGTTCTTGACATTGATTAACACTATCTTACATTATATTGATAATTTCATTAACTCCGTGGAAGAGGCAAAGACAGTCACATGATTCAAATAGTGCCAAAGTGTTCTCCTAACTACCGGACTAAAGTGAATTTGTAGTTAAAGTGATATAATTCAACTTTTCGGAATTGAAGTTGTAAAATTTGGAACTCGACGTAGTTACTCTAAGGCTTTTATCAGTGACAGGACTTCGCTTATATTATACTCCTGTGATTGTGGAACTGTAGTGAATATAATTAAGGTGTGAGTAGTTGGATGGAGCGCATGATGGAGTACCATCAGCGGCACATGGAGCAGGGCGGCATCCAGGGCGGCGTTGCGGGCGCGCAGCCCCCGCAATGGTACGGCTGGGGCCCGCCCGCCCCCGCGCCGCCCGCCCCCGTGCCGGCGCCCAGGACCAAGCGGACGCACTCCGAGAGTGAGGATGATGCCTTCTCGGAAGCAAGCAGCAAGGATGCGCAGTAAGTACCCTTCCTCCATATTATATTATATATTATTAAAAGGCTATTTGGTTACCTCAACGTAGAAAAAGTATCTGCAATACGAGCGAACAGTTTATAATAACAGGGTGATATATTACGGTATGATATATTACAACCAATAGGGAATTCGCTACTTGCGTATTCTTATTAAATTTTCGCATAAGATTTTATAATATGCGCCAATAATTAATATCTTCTTTTAAAAATCAGGCTTACTCATATCCCTGAATTAGGATAGAAATATAATGCACGTATGATGTTTTCTTACACACTAAATAAAACACGAAGGAACACATAAAAACAATAGTTTTACAATGAGAGGTCTTATCGTCGGGACGATCTCTACCAGAATAAGATTATTATAAACATTCTCACTTATAGCAAATCTTATTTGAATCTTGTTAAAAATAAACTTAATATCTACAATTTAAATAAAAATAGAGCAGTAAAGTATTTTTACGAATGCTGCATACAGGAAAAGCTCGGCACGTTTCCGGATTTAATGCCTCTCTACGCGCTACGAGCTACGTCGTAGTGCTCGCTACGGTATTTTGCAAGGCGTGGGATGGCGTCGGTTTAAAACTGCAGTTAATATGCAAAGGTCGGCTAAAATTAGAACTTTCTCCACAGAAATATGGATAAAAATGAACAAAGTTTAAATTAACCGAGGTACTACGCAGCCTGCTGCAACGTTGTGCAATAGTTCATCAGTTTTTATCCTGAAGGTAGGCTTTTCATGTCAATGTTTACAAAGAAAACTTAACTATTATTTATTTCATTGTCATTAAATAGGTATGTCAGGATAGTAGCAAATATAAATAATTAGTATCTGCCGATGGGATTTTTTTAATGTATATATGTATGTGTTCAAATCACGAAAGTTTATAGTTTACAACATTTTATTTATTCAATTTCAACTTAAACATGCAATGTTCTATACATAACTATAAGTCGTATCATAATGTTAACTTTAAAGAAATAAAAAAAACTGGCCTAGCGCAAGTCGGAATCGTACTCGTAGAGTTCCGTAACACAGTAGAGTATTTTATAACTATAATTTTTTGCCAGCAAAAAAATAGCTTGTGGCATTTCGTAAACCACCTATTTCATGTTCATATCATACATATACTCTTTTGTATTAAAAGAATTTATTTTTGATATTACGGAACGTTTTCAAATTTGGAAAAGGAAAAACTATGACGGATTAGAGGGAGAAGTCAGTCTAGGATATTAGATTTTGAGTCTGGACAAAAAAATGTACTAAAAAATGTTTCAAAAAGGAGAAAAATAATTCAACGTGAACAAAGAATACGATATAATGATAATAGATGCTGCCGTCCTGGAAGCCGATGTGGGATCCAGATTCAACCAGCAGCTAGCGGGCATAGACCCTCAACTGACCATCGGCATGGGTCCGAAGACTCACCAACCGCTACGTCGCAAAGCTGCGATAATCTAAGATGCAGACTTTGGCTAATCAATTGATATACGTCACAAATGATGTTCATACGGGAGAAGTTGCGACAAGCTAAGATGCAGACTTTGGCTAATGAATTGATATACGTCACAAGGTCTATATAGAGGATTTTTGTAGAAGAGCAGTGATAAACTCTTAAGTGTCATTTAGATAAGTATCGTAGAGTATGGTAGAATCTATTGGAATATAACTGTAATAACCCGTCTTTTATATTTTATTGTTTAGATTTCCCCTTTTAGGTTCCATCCACATCAGTTGCGTTACGTTACAAACTTTGTATAGTGTTAAATATGTAAAAGTTGTAGCAAAAAAAAATATATTTGCAGTTGCTAATCTTAAAAACTGCTGATTATATCTCGTTCAAACCAATTTTCGTTGAAAGTGTTTAAGATCTACAGCATATATTATTTTTAGATTTTTCACACCCTTACCTTAAAAGTTAGTGGGGAAGGGGGGGGGGGCACATTTTCTTTCGAAGTGTCTATCTTTCAAATGATTGATTTTGAGAAAAACTGGTTTTAGAGACCTAAATGTCATTTTAAAAGACCTATCTATGGACATCAAATAATGTATATACCTTCCAAGTTCCAACTGTGTAGTCTCAATAGTTTCGGAATAAAGTAGCTGTGACATACGGGCGGACAGACAGACAGGCAGACATGACGAATCTATAGCGGTTCCGTTTTTTGCCATTCGGCTACGGATCTCTAAAAACCAGCTAAGTGCCAGTTGGACTTGCCCCCCGAGGCTTCCGTACCAACTTCTCAAACTAGGTTGAAAAGACAAACTTAACTTTGCAGCTCGAGCCTAGTCCGATGCTTAGTCACCGTAAATGCAAGTGCTTCAAGACCTCGCTTCTTGCCAAATTCATGATTCTAGGTCAACGGGATCAGTACCCTATAGGGTTAAGATTCCCTTGTGAATAATAAATAATCATAAAAGAAATATTATAACAATTGTATATAATAAAATTAACTACCTGGATGGGACCTATAGGTGAAAGGAAGCGAGGAAGACCACACACACGCTGGGAGGACGAGATCGTGCGTCTGGCTGGATCACGCTAGTTAGAGATAGCGAAAGACCGAGAATCATGGCACTCTCTGGAAGAGGCCTTCACCTCAAGGGTTCCCTCAAACAACTAAAACCATATTTTTGTAAATTGTTAAACACAATCCAAAATTTCATCGTACCGACGGGACTTGAACCTTTAACTTACGTAATAAGTAGTCATAGATGGCGCCACCAATGCATAATTGGGTTAACAAATGCAATCCACTAATTTCGTCGTAACGATACTTAGCACCGTGGCTTAATTGGTAAAGCACCGGAACATGTTATTCCGGAGGTTGCGGGTTCAAGTCCCGTCGGTACGATGAAATTTTGGATTGTGTTTAACAATTTACAAAAATATAAAGTGTGAAACACTTTAAAGAAACATAATATTTGGTTTACGCAGTGCAACATCTCTCGTCGGATTTGAAAACTGTAATGATTTCTTCCGAATGATTAACTTACGTAATAAGTGAAATGAGTGGTAATAGATGGCGCCACCAATGCATAATTGGGTTAACAAATGCTATCCACTAATTTCGTCGTAACGATACTTCGCACCGTGGCTTAATTGGTAAAGCACCGGAACATGTTATTCTGGAGGTTGCGGGTTCAAGTCCCGTCGGTACGATGAAATTTTGGATTGTGTTTAACTATTTACAAAAATATAAAGTGTGAAACACTTCAAAGAAACATAATAAAACCATATTGTTTAATTAATTAACACATTGTAAAACTTGGGAAATATAAGGCTTTTTTATTTTATTTTATTTTATTATATAATAAAATTACTAGAATATATGTATCTAAAATTGAATTATAGAATATTTACGTAATAGGTAAATTAATAATTCTAATATGATATACATGTAGCAGAAAAATACTATTTATATACTAAATTCGTTTATACTAAATTTTAAAAATTAACATATCGCCTTCCTCTGCTGTAATATTGTTGTGCCCGACAGGGTCTCTAATGTACTGTATATCTTTTGTAAACTTTTAGAGAAAGCAATAAACGAATGAATTATGAAATCGCGAAATTTACGAAAAATGCATTTTTTCGCAGCTGCAAGATACCGTAGTCTCGAGTATTTGATATAAGTTTCAACTTGACACCTTTACGCCTTCCTGAGAATAAGGGTCTTGACAGACAGATAGACGGACAGACAGACAAACGGACAACAAAGTGATCCTATAAAGGTACGACCACACCACGGCGTCTTGCGTCCGCGAACGCGGCTGCGGCCACGGTGTGGCCGTACCAAGGGTTCCTTTTTCCTTTTTTTAGGTACGAGGCCCTAAACATTATTTTTAATTAAAAAACACCTTTCAAAGAACCATAATGAATGACGGCTGCATCTTTTCAGATCCCCTGGCGGCGACTCCTGTCAGCTGATGACCCGCAAGCGACGTCGAGGTGTCATCGAGAAGAAGAGACGCGACCGCATCAACACCTCTCTCACCGAGCTAAAGCGGCTGGTTCCAGCTGCCTGCGAGAAGCAGGGCAGTGCCAAGCTGGAGAAAGCTGAGATACTGCAGCTCACTGTCGACCATCTCAAGACTATACATGCTAAAGGTCAGTATTTTTTTTAATTTTGTTCATTTTAAAATTTTTGGTAACACGCTTTTTTAAATCTTACTAGCTGCACCCTGCTCGACCGATTTTGTGCAAACTTCACATAAACCATCTACTAAATAGTCCGAACAAAGCCTAACAATTGGTTTGGATAGGTGAGCCCGTTCTTGAGTTATAAAATTACAACGAAAAGTGGCATTGCTTTTTATATTTGATAAGCTAGCGTTTGACCACAATCTCACCTGTTGGTAAGTGATGATGCGGTCGACGATGGTAGCACGCTAGGCCCAGAATGGGAACTAGCTCTAAAATATAGCTGCTGCCGGAACACATTAGATGTTTGGCGACAGATTGTCTAACTTGAGGGTGGTAGCTGGCCAGACGTACACTACATTGTGTTCTACCACCATGCGGGAACCTATCTTTAATAATCTTTTCTCCATACCCGGTTGTTCGCTTTTAGCAATAATGCCACCATTTGTATAACTTCTTATAATATTTCTTCGTTTATGCGGTGGTTTTTTTTCAAGATAGACAAGCTTTTGATCACTGTAACGACGACGTAAACGACGATGTGGTCTGCCATGAAATTGTGTTTATCTGCTAGTTAAAGATGGCAGTGTGATTAGGTATAGCGATTGGCGCTATGTCTTTGTTCGATAGATAGTTCGACTTTCCAGTAGGTAGTGCACATTTTTTTAGCAGTCAGAAATCACGTGTAGAATTATAAAGTGTGGGCTTACAAACGCAGGTGGGCGACATTCATCTCCAAGTCTACTCCATATTATCCAAATCTGTGCTGTTTTATTAATTCAGAACTTTAATATATATTTTTAAATTCTATAAGAACTTCCTTCCTTCTCAAATACCGTTATTGCAGACAATTAAAACTTCAACAACCTGCCGTTCTAACTGCCGATATCCGCTATAAAAAGCACAAAAACTAACGGTTCGCGATAAAAGCTAAAAAAGCGAAATCACGGTCCGTTCGCTCCGCTTTTCCTGTCTGTTGAATAAAACTGCAAGTTTGAAAGTGACTAGTGGTTTAGTTCCTTCCTCACTTCCTGGCACGGCTCGGGTCGACTGTTTATTATATGTACTGTACTGTTGAACTGTACTGTATGACTGCCATTATAACGTCTCAATTTAGAAAGTAGAGTTTTTTAGCAGTTCAGATATTATAGTGGCCTATAAATACAATTTAGAAAAAAACTTTTTCGACAATCGAGACAAGATTGGATTCACTCTCAGACTCAAATAGTCTATAGTAAACGATTGTAATAGAGAGATAAACTTCTTATTGTCATTTTATATTGACTTAAGCTGAGTTGCAACTGCTTACTTTAACCGTAACTATTACTATTGACTGGTGTTTTTGTATGGAGTTTGACAGATTTTTGACGTTTGTTATAGTTAAAGTAAGATGGTGCAACTCAGCCTAAGATTATTCTAAGAATAATCAAGTCTCTAATAAAATATAAGTAATAGAATAATCTAAGTCATTATACAGTAACTATATCGAAGACTGATAAAAACTAGATAGATTGGAATTGTCAATGGTCTTATAGCTCAGCTACTAGACAACCTTTGGATGGACACAAGTTATGCTGTTTTTTCTATTGGTATGTTCGGTTCCGTAGTATCCAGCATGCGGGCCAATGCGGTCGGTTCCCACGTGCAGCTTCCGGGTCGGACAGGTGACGTCCTCCGTCGTGTCGGGACTCGGGCCTCTACAGGATAACGCTCATTTGGAGAATTCGGCGTATCTATCTCTATTGTTAGCCGATGTCCATGAAATAGTTATAATTTTGCTCTGTTGCCATGCAACTGGAATTGGTTTTTTGGATAGAGCTGAATCTTTTTCGATTATGCAATTATTTCTGTCAGAACAATGATCTTTATTGTAAATGTTATTGAGATTCAGATGTTTCAACCGTTTGGAACCTACGAGGTAATATAGACATTTACAAACATAAAGGGAAAAAAGGGGTTTTAAATGTCTATAAATAAACAGTTACTTGATTCGACACGACAACATTAGGAACATAGGAACTATCTCGTTACTTATTCATAAGTTCACGGGTCGAATCACGGGACATTATTTTTCAATTGGCGTGTTTCCTGCCGTGATTAACTCGAGCGCATTGCGGTTAACCGGCCACCCGGGGAAACCTGCGGTAAACTTGAACCTCCGGCTCGTAGCTTTCACGCTTCACGTACTTACGTCACGTTCACGTTGTGATCTGTGACCGCATCCCGCCTCTACCGATTACCGTGTTTACCGGGACGTTACTCGCGTTAAAAAGGTAAAGCATAGCCGAACTTATAAATTAAAGATAATGTTAATTCACATTTTTAGTGAGTAAACATTTGTCTTTGAAACCTGTGTGTCGTTGTAATTTTTACTACAATGATCTAGTTTGTTTTAATGACTTGCTTAGGAAATGTCATTAAATTTGTTATTTGTTAACGAAAAGATACTGCCGTGCGATGGGATGATAATAAGGACCAGAGGCTTTATAAAGCTCACAAACTACTATTGTCTATTAGATTGAAACCTTTTCAGGAATCGATATTTCTCACGGCAAATATTTACAAAAACTCCGCCAAAAAGCTCTTCACTTAACTATATATCGATTAGAAACCACACAATAGCCGCCACACCTCCAAATATTGACCGCGGCCACTGGGACAGACGGACAAACGGACCGACACCTGGCGGCACAAAAACGGCCGGCACAGGAAGCGAACACCCACGCAGATTAGACAATAGTTACACGGTCATGATACGGATCTCGGTTCCTTACATTTCGTACCGTCAGTTAAATGAAAACGCTTGAATGAAAACGTAAAGGTATTTTTAATATACGCGGCAATAAGAATATCTTGTTTTTTAACTCTGATTTTATCTGAGACGCCTACCTACACCTTGCGCTCTCTTGTGAAGAAATTTAATCTCAGCGAGGGAACAACTCCTGAAATCTCTTAATATATTAACTGTTAAACTCGTAGATATTTATTTGAAAATTCTCAAAGGAGCAAACAATCCGTGTCCCTCCCACGCGGCTTGATGCCATAGAACAAATTAATGAATGAACTATTATTTATTCCAACAAAACAAAATATTTATACCTAAGGTTTATATTTAAAATAAGCTATTATAAAATTAGAAACAAAGCTTCAGGGCATGCCTATAGGCACATATGTAGTATACCTACATCAGCTTTGAAATTTCACCCTTAACAATACGTATCAATAAATAGCGAAAATCGCTGACGCTAACAGTGCCTTTGGAACAGAAAAACAAATGAGTGAGTGCAAGTTAATCTCTTATCAACCAGCAGAGTGCATTAGGCAGTAGGTGATATTATGTATTGATGGTGTTTGCAGGGAGGGTAGCGTGGGAACTGTCCCTCGACCGTCCTCTCACCCCGGGGCACCCTCGCGAATGTTGTGTATACGTGTGTGTGAGTGGTGGTGCTGATACGGCATATCAAATGTGGCTTATTTCGGTCAGTCACGTCATCACTCTTCATAAGCTTTTTGGGGTGAAATCAAAATGATTTTTTTAATCTCAGATTTGAAACTGTGATGTTATTGTTAACTTTATACGTGTGATACTGATATAGGTTAAATAATAATAGTAAATTTAAAATAAGATTTACTTTAAGTCTTTCGTAGAACATATGATAGGTACTTAACCTTTAATAAATAATTTATCTGTAAACGATACCCCATATAGGATGTCCTACTTTCTAAATAAACGTCCCGCACATTGATAAAATTCCAAAAATATATGCATTCGATAATTTTACGATATTTACAAAAACCCACAATACAAATAGCGATAAGAAAAAAGTGAATTAAAAGAGCACAGTAATCTACATTCGCATAATAAGATCACGTGTGTATTGTGTGCACGGTGACGAGCGGAAGCGATTCCGCTCCGCAAGGAAGGGTTCTCACACCTGCATTAAAAAAAAACATTAAAAAAGTAATATAAAGACGAGTGAGAGACGGTGAGGAAGGAAACGAAGGCAATTCGATGTTCGTATTCAAGTACGTTTTTTTTTTAAAGAAATTACCTATATTTGTGTTGGTATTACAACTTTATTTTAGTTTGTATGGGGCAAATGTGAAATAGAATTATAATAATTAAGATAGTTTGAAAACTAAAAAAGAGTGTGTGTACTTATGTACACGCGTTAGAAGTTATACTTCTGTGGCGTATGGAAAAAAAATAACTAAAATGCAGTAGTGATTAACGATAAATATTAAAATTAATCAAAAAGATTTTATTTACATAAAAAAGGTTTTATTAACGTAAAAATATGACGTTAAATATGACATATACAACTTGAACATAGTCATCCCACCTAGAACTAACTTCACGGTGTAGTATTTAGGTGTCGGTGTGCGCGCGCATCGTAAAAATTCACTCTCATCATTTTTCTCTATCGCGCCAAAAGAAGTATAACTTCAAAAAACAACTTCTACGCCACGCAAGTCAGTTTCAGTAGTAAGTTTGAGACATGTATCGTCTAAATATCTGTGAAGATTCTTATCACATACTTATCTCGATAAAATTTAAATGGAACCACCTTGGAATGGACCCAATTTGTAAAAAAAAAGAATAATTCCAATCGGTTCACAATTGGCGGAGTAATCGGGTAATATACATACAACAAACACATACAGACGAATTGAGAACCTCCTCCCTTTTGGAAGTCGGTTAAACATGTAATTAATTAAGTATTTATTAAGAAAGTAATAGATAGTGAGTATTCTTTGGCAACGTGATGTGCGCTTAAGCTTAAAGAAAATGTTCTAATAATATTATTCACAATGCAATTGCCAAGATAACGGGTAATAACAAAATATTTATTTAATGGTCCGGAAGTACATGATATCTATTTGTATAGTAAACTTTTATTTCACCTTTACTTAAATGTACCGATGGCCGTCAGCATAAATGCAGCTTCCTTCACCCTTCGCCCTTAGCCCGGTGCCCTACTAAAAGTACCAGCCAGTCTAGATCCCCGAGAGATCAATGAATCTTCCCCTTCCCATACAATCTTCAATCGAGCGGAAGGGGATACCGGCTCATCTTAAAGTGGTCCTTCCCTGTCGGAAGACGTCCGGTAACCATGGGGTTCCCGTTACACTCTCCCTTGTTACCTCTCTTTCTCTCTCAGAGGAACTAATGTCGCTATCTTTTTCTAAACTTGTTGCATAAGTCGAGGGGTTGCTCAATGCGCTCTTGTTCTTGGTTTTTGTGTATTGTCTAGGGGTTATTCATGCATAAATCATAAGAACCGGTCACATCTGGTTTCTGGATCCATCTGACTGCTCTTACAAGTTTTTGTGGAAAGCAAAGTTGGCAGTGGTCTATACTTTTGCTTTCCGTTATTCCCAATATCCACATCATTCATTACTTTGGAGTTTTGGCACAGATTAATACATCACGAATAATTCGGAAAGCTGTGTAATGAAGACTTTTAAGGTACGGCCACATCGCGGCGTCCTGCGTGCGCGATCTCGGCGGCGATCAGATAGCGCAGTAGTATTTGTACCGACTGTTTCACACCAAACGCGATCTACGGCTATCAGAAAACGATGGAGGACGCCGCGGTGTGGTCGTACCTTTAGGATTCAATACCCAAAGGGTACCAACGGAACCCTATTACTGAGACTTCACTGTCCAATTGTCCGTCTGTCCGCCTTTCACAGGGCTGTATCTTCTTAACCGTAATAGGTAGATACTTGAAATTTTCACTAAAACATATATATTATTACTATGGGTCCTATAATAACAAATATTATAAACCAAATAAATGTTAGAGGTCCCCATACAAAAAACGTGCTTTTTGAGGTTTTTTGCTTATGAACCGTAATAGTTAGAAACTTGAAATGTTCATAAAGTTTGTATTATATAACATAACCGCTATAACAACTAATAGTAAAGTTCAATCTTTATGTGAACGGAACCCTCCGTGTGCGAGTCCGACTCGCAGTTGGCCTGTTTATTTTTATTTTCTTCTTATTACGGCTCTTTTCGCTCGCTTTTGTAATTCTATGTTGTTGTGATTCGCCATGTACTTATAACAACGAAACATGGCTGGAGGCAGTTAAACATTGTTTGTTATATTATTATTTCAAGTGATATTTTCTCAAGTAATACGATCAAAAAATGCCGTTTTCCTTATTTTATGAGACTTCGTCAGAAGGAATTTCATAAAAGACCTACACGAGTACACATAACACACAAAAATGCTGTTAATAAAAAAATTTATGATATGTAGCATATATTAAATGTATTTTGTATTTATATTCACACACAATGTTAAAAGTGTTTCTTGGATAAATTGAATTGAATTGAAACAAGATTTCGATTTTGTGAAAGAAAACTTATTATAACCACTAGACTGAACATATTTTCTATCTTTCCAGGTTTGGATACGTTCGCGTACGACCCTCAGCGGTACGCGATGGACTACCACAGCATCGGGTTCCGCGAGTGCGCGGCCGAGGTGGCTCGCTACCTGGTGAGCTGCGAGGGGCTGGACATCCAGGACCCGCTGCGGCTGCGGCTGATGAGCCACCTGCAGTGCTTCGCGGCGCAGCGCGAGCTGGCGGCCAAGTCTGCCAACTGGTACCCGCAGTACCCGGCCCCGGCGGCGCCGCAGCCGCAGCACGGCTACACGGACCTCGGTCACCGACAGGACATCCCGGCGTCCACGGGATCCGCCACCATGACAGTCGCCACCCCTGCTATCGCCGCACCGCTGTCCGCGGCGCCCAGCTACCCCCACCCGCACTACCCCCCGGGCCCTCCGGCGCCCCCCGCGCCCCCCGGCCACCCCGCTCCCCCCGCGCCGCACTACCCTACTCCGTACCCTCACCCTCCTCATCATCAGTACTCCCAGAACAGCTCCAAGCCCTACAGGCCGTGGGGCGCGGAACTAGCGTATTAAACCTTACAGTTCGCTCTTGTTGTTTTGATTGGATAGGATTGGGATTAAATAAAACTTAGTCATGAAATATTTGATCAGTAAAAGTTTTTTAGTCACGCTAATATTCGATTCATGGATTTTCAATGCTGTAGAAATGAGAAATTTGAGAAGTATGATTGGAGTGACTCTGATGGATAAGGTGAAGAACAGCGTGATAAGGGAATTTCGTGGTGTGGTAGAAGATGTAGTGACAAAGATAGAGAAAGGGATGCTGAGATGGTTTAGATATCTAGAGAGGATGGATGAAGGAAGATTGACAAAACAGATTTATAAGACGAGTGTGAATGGGCCAGCCGGTAGGGGCCGACCTAGGCGAGCGTATCACGACCAGATCGGAGACGTTTTAAAGAAAGGCCAAGTCAAAAGAACCTATAACAGGCGAGCATGTATGAAGGCGCTTATGAAAGTGGAAGAAGCGAAAGAGGTATGTCAGGATCGTAGCATGTGGAAAGAAGTTGACACTGCCTACTCCAAAGGGAAAAAGGCGTGATTTTATGTATGTATGTATATTTGATTGATTTTCTTTGCGTAGAAACGTTCAATGGTTTTATCTTAACCTGTCCGAATCAAGCCCCAAGATGGTGTTGTGATCGATCTCAGAGTTTAACAAAAAGTATCAAAAATATTTTCTAAGCTACTGTTGTAAAAATTATATGAGTTGTGTGATAGCGATATAGTATATGAAGTTAGTTTATAAAAGTTACTAGATTATATTCGGGACCAAAAAGAAGCTTTAATACCTACTTAAGACGTGTATTTTTATACTATTCATATCTTAACTAAGCGACGTATTCTTAGCTCGTAAGACTATTGTATACCACTGTATTATACGATCCGCTTTTGATCGCCAAGGTTGTGAAACTTTATTATTATAAATAATATTTCGCAAAAGACGAAGTAAACGCATTTTAGCATTTAATGAGTGTGTATTGTCAGCCCACTCAGTCAGCGGCTGCTCCTGTTCTGTAAATATTGTGTATATACGTTTAAGAGAGGAATAAATTATTTTTTAAATGCATTAATGCTTTTTACTTAACCCCGCACCTGTGTAAAGTTAACCGTGTCGCTGACCGGTGTTTAACGAGCTGACTCCGAGTATAAATTAACCGATAACCATCGCACAGGTGTTGCGAAAAGTCTATTATACAATTAGCCGCGGCGGCTCCGGCCAGATGTCCACAAAACAGAAAGTACTGTAATATTTCCGTCGGGGGTCAAACGGAATAAATTCAATACTACGCGGCCGTCCCACTTGAATGCTCGTATGGGATATCGCCACCCCTGTGTTTCCCACGCTCGCTGTCTCTGTCTCTCTGTATGGCGGTATCTCGCCGTCTCTTTCGCTCGGTATACTTCCGTAGGAAGCGCAAGGGCAGGCCGGGGTGCAAAAACAGCGGTTTTTGTACGTTCGTGTGTGCGCCGTGTGTCCGTGTGTGCAGGAATTATTAGGGATTTGACGTCATGTGCATCTCTGTCATATAGATGAAACAAAAAACGTTTATTACTTCATTTTATACCATTTTGCGGCGGATCACACATTTACACATTTATTAGAAATATTTTATTTTAACATATGGAGATTTCTAATCATTATATATATCGAACATTTGTACATTACATCAATTGTTGTAATTAAGTCCAGAGTTGAAGTTGAAGTTTTCAAGTGGTAGGAGCATATTATATCTATGTTCCACCTGACTTGCTACCAAAAAGAAGCTTACAACTATCAAGGAGAAAATCTGCCACCATAACCCTAAGGAGTTCCGGCAGCACACAGCCTTTGAGAGTCAGAGTATTCGAGCCCTAGCGTGTTCTCCATCTTTGATCATCAGGCGAGATGGTAGTCAAACGCTAACCTATAAGATTTAAAAAAATGTACTAAAACAATAACATTATGTGATGCGTTCTTTATCCAACATTATACATATCTAGAAAAGTAGAAGTTCCTCTACAAAATACGTTGTTCCTTTAACGTCTCCCCACCATAGTCGAGCTTACCATACCTATTGAAAAGGGAATTCAGTAGGAAAAGCAGCTATTTCATAAAACAATGCCTAAACTTTCAAATAACAACATCGGAAATTATACAGGGAACCGTGAATAATAGCCATTTCAAAACTTTCAGAACGTCTTACAACTTTTAAAATTACAAAAGCTTTCAAAATAAGCCCGTAAATAATAATTATCAAGTAAAAAATTTAAGTCCGAGCTAAAAGCCGTCAAGTATTTAATCTTTCATTTTGTTAACGTATAAAAGTTGAAATTTAATGTAAATAATTGAGCCATGACTGTCGCTTAAATGAAAAATGACCCCCAGAGATATTAAGTGAAAAGTGTTTAATATTCATAGTACGGTTAAGTGAACTTTAAACCACGGGTCGGTGGAACTCACAGGACATTATACATTATACCTAAACTGATAATGGACGACCTTCGGCGAAGATCTCAGGGTTACCCGAGGTTATTCTGATGTGATGCCGACATTAGATGGGCCCATCTAAGTACATTGAATTTACTCGAATTACTCGTGTCTATGAAGCTTGGTTACAGAGTTCGACGAATCACATTGTACTTAAGTAACTTGGTCGTAATAGTAGAATAAAGTACTTAGTTGTGGATTAGTACAAATAGTCTAGCTAGGTATTAAAATATGTATATGATAACGAACGAAGACTTTTTTCTCGAGTATAGATTAGTTTCGTATGGCTCTACCGAAAGTTGCCTAAAATTCATAAGCTTGCAAATAGCAAGTAAGTAATAAGTACCATTTGGTGGTATTTAAATCGCGAGTGAACAGGTATCTTCTAGGCAAGCGTGCTACATCGTCGATTGCATAGTGACTTAACATCGGTGAGATAGTGGTCACAAACACTTGCTTATCACCTGTAATAGTATATTACGATACGTGTGACTTACGTAGTCGATTATTGCACGGCGTGAAGTAATAGACAACTTAAGTCACGAGTATCGCATATTATTTTATAGATAGAAGTGTGACATAAACCCGCATTTTAAGCTTACGCTACGCTTTTCCGTCAAATATTCGATATATTCACGGCGTGTAGTTAGCACCCTCGCTGCGCTAAACGTGCTAAACGCCGTGCAATAATCAAGTATTTAAGTCACGGAAAAGCGTGCGTAAAATGCGGGCTTAGGTCATACTGTGCTATAAAAAAGAATTATCGAAATGAGACTACTCTGTAAAAAGTTATGCGTGGTCATACATAAAAAAAAAGTACGACTTGATAACCTCGTCCGTTTTTTTTTCGTCGGTTAAATAAGAAAAGCTACCTAGCCTAAATAGCTGTGGGGACTCTGATGGGGTACGATATTCATTAAGTTAATGTTATATTTTGGACTGTGTAGGAGACACTGCATTTTCAACCAACTTCCAAAAAAGAAGTGGTTCTCAATTCGTCTGTATGTTTTTTTTGTATGTATGTAACGTGACTATTCCGTGAATTGTGAACCGATGAAATGATTATTTTTAATTAGTAGGATATATTTTCAAGGTGGTCCGGTCCCACTGTAATTACATCGAGGTTTGATAGGTATCTTCAGAGAAACGTCTCAAACTTGCTGCTGAAACTAATTCGTGCGGCATGGAAGACGGTTGTTTTAGTTTTAAACTAGCTTAATAATTAGCACTCCATATATTATGACTATTTTTGAGCCAAATATCAAAACGATAAGTCATCGTTTCGGTTTTTAACCGACTTCAAAAAAAGGAGGAGGTTTCTCAATTCGACCGTATGTTTTTTTTAATGTTTGTTCGCGGATAACTTCGTCGTTTATGAACCGATTTTGATTATTCTTTTTTTGTTGGAAAAGAGATATCCGAAATGTGGTACCATGGTAATTTTATCGAGATCTGGTAAGTATCTCCAGAGATATGGAGATAAACACTTCAAAATTGATACTGAAAATTAATAGCGCAGCATTGAAGTCGATTCTTTTTAGTTTTTTAAACGATCTTATTAGCTGACATTACACACAAATAATTAATTAAACGATCTTATTAGCTGACATTGCATACAAATAATTAATTAAACGATCTTATTAGCTGACATTACATACAAATAATTAATTAAACGATCTTATTAGCTGACATTACATACAAATAATTAATTAAACGATCTTATTAGCTGACATTACACACAAATAATTAATTAAACGATCTTATTAGCTGACATTGCATACAAATAATTAATTAAACGATCTTATTAGCTGACATTACATACAAATAATTAATTAAACGATCTTATTAGCTGACATTACATACAAATAATTAATTAAACGATCTTATTAGCTGACATTACACACAAATAATTAATTAAACGATCTTATTAGCTGACATTGCATACAAATAATTAATTAAACGATCTTATTAGCTGACATTACATACAAATAATTAATTAAACGATCTTATTAGCTGACATTACATACAAATAATTAATTAAACGATCTTATTAGCTGACATTACATACAAATAATTAATTAAACGATCTTATTAGCTGACATTACACACAAATAATTTGCCACTTATATTTTAATGCTACACTTACAATTATGAATATAACATTTAATATTACATTAACATTCAAATATATTTTGAGAGAATCTTCGCAGGTTGTTTATCGACGCTCGTTGTACTTCAGACCGCCTTGTACAGTACTTTAGACTTCTAAAAATAGCATAAAAACGTGCTTAAGAAGTTAAGGCGCGGAGGCTGAGGTGGTCAGTAGTTACCGAACCACTAGTACAGGAGGATATACTAACCAGTATTATGATTCTGAATGTCTGTATGATTAGATATTTGTTACTAAATCAAAACAACTGTACGGATTTAGATCAAATTTGACAGATAGCCTAGCTAGAGGGTAGTATAGGGATTTGGATACCTACTTTTTAACACGTATGAAGTGTCGGGTCACAGCTAGTCTGTGATGAAGTGTCGGGTCACAGCTAGTCTGTGATGAAGTGTCGGGTCACAGCTAGTCTGTGATGAAGTGTCGGGTCACAGCTAGTCTGTGATTAAGTGTCGGGTCACAGCTAGTCTGTGATGAAGTGTCGGGTCACAGCTAGTCTGTGATGAAGTGTCGGGTCACAGCTAGTCTGTGATGAAGTGTCGGTTCACAACTAGTCTGTGATGAACTAAACGATAAACTTGTAGAAGGTAACAGGGTAGAAGAAGTATCTAATAGTACTTAAGCTGCTCTGTTACCTTACTTATTCAATGTTTACCGATATGTACCATTAAGGTACGGCCACACCGCGGCGTCCTGCGTCCACGTGCGCGTTCGCGATCAGAGTGCCTAGTGCGAGTTTCTTTATATTTATTTACTCACGTTTTTTAGATCACGTTTAAAGTAAACGCAGCTTTGTATGGAAATTACAATGTTACCTGTTATACACACTAGATTTCGCTTTTTAATTCCATACAAATCTGCGTTTACTGTAATGTGATCGAGTTAATGAACGAATCCACAAAACTCGCGCTAGGCACCCTGGTTTTCAATCGTTTTCTGATCGCGGTAGATCGCGTTTGGTGTAAACAAGTCGGTACAAATATTACGACGCTATCTGATCGCCGCCTAGATCGAACACGCAGGACGCAGTGGTGTGGTCGTACCTTTATAAAATACGTCGGTGTTCGGATAAATGAGTAATGATGAGGCACTCGAACCGCGATAAAATTAATATAACATAATAATAACACAATGGTGTCCCGCGTTCCAACTAACCCTGCGTAATATTGACGTGCTGATGTCGATAAACAATTTGGCCCCTTATATACACAGAGAAGAAATACAAATAGAGAGAAACTTTGTAAGTACAATTAGTGTCCTATAAGTTTAGCCCAAGCGGTGGTCATGGTTTTTTGGTGTTCCATGTTTTTTAGAATATAGAGGTAGTAGCAAATATAGATATATAGATATATATAGAATATAGATATAATAGAGACAAATATTAGTGGGCCTAGTGGACACTAAACAGTGTCTCACCACCATATATCTATGTAGACTATAATACTAATCACAGGTCAATCAGGAGCCTTATTCAGTATGACCAATGAGATAACGAGTTCCTTAACGCGCCACGTTACGTTATTGAAAAATTGTATTCTGTATGCCACACGATAGGTAAATTATACAAAACGCGCGCGTTACACGTCCTCATATGTCACGATATTTTGACAGCTCAAAACGCGCTCATAACCTTACCCTACCGCGTTTTAATTGGCATAGAGAATACCATAACGCGGGGATAACGTAACACGGCACGGTAAGACTTTAAAATGGTCATACTGAATAAGGCCCCAGGGCGATTCTAGCTATGTAAACGAACCTCTAGATTTATTTACCCCGGCGTCAGGCAGACTGCCAACTACTAAATTAAAACTTTTTGCTATCTAATTCTAATTTGAGGTGGGGACGTAGTGTGCAGCGCAGGACGTATCGCGTCCTGCGCTGACGTCCCGCTTGGGATGTATTGTGGATTTCTCCCTAACAGCGACTTTACCAATTCATCCCTGCTATAAGAAGCTGTCCTTAATAAAGCGAAGGTAGGTGAAGCTGCGGTCGCTGGCATAACGCTCTCAATTAAGAAGACGGTGATGGTGTTGATGATGGCGAAGCTGATGATATAATGGAAAGTGGTGAATGCGTAACTTGACCATACGTCCCTCCATACCTGTACTTTTCATTATTCTGTGCTCTAGGCTCACTTCTCTTGCTTCAAACACACTTTATCATTTATTTGCATATTAGGTATTTGAGTTATCAGTTCCACAGCCAGAAAGGTGTCTGCGCAAATCCGTCGCTCTTTATCAGGAAAAAGGTCACGCGGTAAGATCGCGACGTTTACTACATTCACGTTCATATTCTAAATCTCACAATATTTCCTACTGGGTGTATGAAAACGAATTTGGTATTGAGTTTAGCGTATGACGACCAAGATAATAGAATTTAGTACGGACATGTAGTAGGTACGGTCTGTGCTACGTACTACGGGACGTGACGCGCAACATCTACGCCCGTCATCATAATTGTGTAAAGTGTGTTGATAGAAATAGACTTAGCTTTTGATTAAATAAATGTTTATTCGAAACCCAGCGTTAAGCCGTATTACTTGCACTATTATGAATTCTGTGGCCGTACTAAATCAAACCAAAACAAAATAGGTGGTATTGCAAGGCATCCCTCTGTGAAACGAGATCCTGATGATATTGTCACCGATTGGTTTATCAAATTCGAGTGCAGTGTACAGTGTAGGTATATTAAAAAAATATTGTATACCAATTATAGCACGAAAAATTCTAGGCGTGAAACAATGGATTTTTCTGTGTGCATTTATCGGTGTTCATCGACAAGTGGAAGGAGCATTATATCGATGTTCCGCCTGACTCTACCAAAAAGTAGCTTACCATCATCAAGTAAAAATCTGCCGCCATAAACTTATGTTTTTCCGGCAACACACAGCCCTTGAGCGTCAGACTATTCTAGACTTAGCGTGTTCACGACTTCGGACTATATCACTTACCACCAAGCATGCTAGTGGTCAAACGCTAACCTATCAGAAAAAAAGTTGTGTAAAAAATCAATTTTCCAATTGTTGTGAAAAATGTGATATATTTGCATGACCGAAGTCTTAAGATTTGAGACGGCAAAGATCTGGTTCAAGTGGTGTGTCATCAGACAGCCGGTGAGGGGGTGAGAGGGGGTGAGAGGGGAGGAGGTAGCTACCTCTCAAGTACCTCTCAAACTTGTGACGGAGTCGCACTTGACTTAAGTTCTTTTAAGGGTAGATCATTCACGTAACGTTATGGCGGCAAATTTTCTCCTCGATAGTGATAAGCTACTTTTTGGTAGCAAGTATGGAAGATCGCCTGTTGACGAACATGTACAAAGAATAATCCATTGCTGCACGGCTATGATTTGAACCGGTGCGGTAGAGACGTCGTTTTTAGGGTTCCGTAGCCGAATGGCAAAACCGAGAACCCTTATAGATTCGTCATATCTGTGTGTCTGTCCACAGCCATTTATTCTGAAACTATTAAGACTACACAGTAAAAACTTGCTTTTTTAATTTTTTGCTGGCGAAAAATAATAGATATAAAATACTCTACTGTGTTACGGAACCCTACTAGTGCGAGTCCGACTTGTATTTGGCCACTATTTTCATTATGTGAACCGCATAGATACGCAAAAACATATGTTTAAATGTAAATTTCTCAACAACCCCAGAAGACCCAAGAAATTAGCCTCGAGAATTTCGAGACCCGAGAAATTGAGAAGCTCGAGAAATCATGAACCCTACTCAATAGCAACTTGTCTTCGTGTGACGAATGTAAATGCGGCAGGGACACGAAAAAAATCATAATTTTTAACCGACTTCAAAAAAGGAGGAGGTTTCTCAATTCAACCGCATATATGTTTTTTTTTTGTTTGTTCGCGGATAACTTCGTCGTTCATGAACTGATTTTGATTATTCTTTTTTTGTTGGAAATGAGATATCCCAAGTGTAGTACCATGGTAATTTTATCGAGGTCTGATAAATATCTCCAGAGAAATGGAGATAAACACCTCAAAATTGGTACTGAAAATTAATAGCGCGGCATTCAAGTCGGTTCTTTTTAGTTTTTTAAACGATTTTATTTTAACAACAATTGTCTCCCCATAGTTTTAGAGTGTTATATCTGCGCACGCTTACCCTCAAGCTAAAATATTTACGTCTCGTTACCTTATTTTATAATAATAACTAGCATGTTTTGTAAATTAGTCTATTCTATTTAGTATTTTGCTAAATATAATCCCTGCACAAAACCGCGCTAAAACCAGATTAACCTGTTTCGGGATTTGTCTTCATTTTGTGGACGCTGAGCATCCATCAATACAATTGAAACCTGTATTTAAATATCGGCATATTTAAAAGCACATATCCGTTATGATTTGAAGCTTTCATACGTACTCACTATTGTGTATACTGCTGCTGTGAGATTTTTAACTCATTATGTGGAAAGAAGTGGTAAAGCCGATTGAAAGCTTTGTATGATTTGTATGTAATTTGTAGACATCATTGCATACCATCAGGCGAGCGTGGTGCTTGTTCTGTTACCTTGTATCATAAAAAATCTATTATAAAGACATGATAATGCTCAGTTTGGTTAGTAACTATTTGGATGGGTAACCGTGCGTACCATTCATATTATTCATAATTTAGCGCTAACTTAGTCGTGATAATGAGTTGTACCAGTAATACAACAATCGTTATCTATGTCTTCTTAGAGAGACTTCAAAACGGCTTTGACTGCGGCACTTTTTTGCATATTTTTTTTATTTTTTTAATTTTTTTTCGTAGCTGTGGCATTAAATCAAAACTAAAATCTAACAGCAGAAGGTCACATGCACAACTTGTGAAAAAATTAATTTAAAAAAAAATTATTATATATATTTTTTAATTTTACTTCCGATACCAAAAATCAAAAAACGCACGGTGTGTGTTTTCAGCAGCGAACGAGTTAACAATTCTAGATACTAAACCTACACATACCTAGTCTAATTACATTTTAAAATTGCACTGAAGAGCTAATCATAGATTATACTGCACACTACATACTTCTACTAGTTGGCTGTTAATTATTTTACCTTTCATATATACTCTGGTGTATCAGGTGTCAGTACTTGAGTGCTTACCGAAAGTGAAGGTGCCTTAATGCTTTTCATTTCGTAACATTATGTAAGTAAACATAGACACAGACCTACACAAATAAACTCTTCATATTCAGTCAGCGCCTTCTTATTGATATATACCACACGCCTGCGATTATTTCGTAATTTTGCTATCTTATTCTAATAAAGGACTTGTCAACTTGTATTTATATATGAGTATTTAGTTGAGGGACTGACACTGAAAGGGAACTTGTTTCGCCATTGTGCGTGGTCCCTGTATTCCCTGCTCACACTAATGGAGGTAGAGCCTCTGTCGACACTTCATTATCTGAACAATCCATTATTTTTGGCACTCGTCAAACCTGATGTTCCGCGGAGGGGTCGCGGACTTCCGGTGTGCCCTTTTATAAATATTGCGAAGTTAAGATATTCTGTGTATTATTAGTTAGTTACTCCAGAGACTACCGCGGCGCTGGCCAGAAGTTATAAAGGTACGGCAACATCGCGGCGTCCTGCGATGTGCGGGCGCGATCTAAGGACTTGTCAATGGTTTTGTGATTGCGTTTGGTGTGAACCTGTCGGTACAAATAATACTGCGCTATCTGATCGCCGCCTAGATCGCGCACGCAGGACGCTGTGGTCTATTTCAATCGATTACAATAGCGATTGAAGTAGACGTTGTTTTCTCAAGTACTTTATTATAAGGGTTGGTTGTACGCCTAAAGGGTAGCATTAATAAAACATCAAATATTTATATTATTTGTTTTAATATTATTTTCAATATTTCATTCATTATATCTATCTTAAGTACTAGATACTATTATGAGCAATGATAACATCGGATAGCTCTAATATACAACCACACGATGGAGTGAATGAAGTATCATTTTAAATCTACATAATTGAGATCGCATACCTGCTTATCTACTAACTTACTTAACATCAGATACCATCACTTATCATTACTTACAATCATAATGAGTTATATCACAAACACTTTGGTATATTCGCTTCCACTTTCATAAAACCTAGAAGAACAACATAGCCTCATCAGCATTGGAAGTATATATTGGTATCGTTCTAATCTAATCTATTAAAACAGTCTTGTGTTTAAAAGAAACTAAAATTTGTTTTATACAGAATGTGCATATATCTAAAAAAATCACAGTTGAAAAGTTCTCACGGGCACAAACTCACTCGTCCTTCATTTCAAAGAGATAGTCGTAGGCTTACTGATGGTGTAGGAGCAGAAGGACCCATCGAGCTCATAACGTGCTGACGAGCTCCAGGCTCTCGTTGATCATGTTCTGCGTGGTCTCGTCCTCGTCCAGCTCCATGTCTCGGTCGAAGTCTGCGTCGTCGAGGAGGGTGTACTCCGTGAGGATGCTGCTGGAGTCTTCGCTGTCGTTCACGTTGAAGTACGTGACGGTGGCGTAGCAGACGCGGGCGTGCGCCGGGCTGCTTCGCGCGGAGTCGTACGCCGAGTCAGATCTGTTCGAATCGTTAGTGCCGTAGCTCTCGAGGCTGTCGACGCGCGAGCTGTTGTAGCTGTTGTAGCTGCTGTAGTAGGAACTGTTCTCGTAGTTGTCGTTGATGTTGAGGGGTGGTAGCGAGGTGCGGCACGCGCAGAACTGCGTGATGTCGATATCAGCGCGCGCGTCCACCGCGCCACTGTACGTCGGGGAGCGGACGAGCGCGGGGGACACGCGGTTGCGGGGAGCCTTGCGACTCTTGCTTCTTTTGAATAGCTTGAAGGCCTGCAGACAAAGAAACATTCATGTTAGTACTTGCGGAGACAATAAATGAACATTCATAAGTGGCTCAATTTTTCAAAAAACTGTATATGGGCATATTATTATAACTACATTCAGTCATATCATATTGCAACATTGAAGGTAAAATAACATAACCCTGAATTAAATGAATTAATTATTAGTAGGTAACTGGGCACCGATATTACCGATACACCTCTAGATATTAATTAATGTAATGTTGAGATGAGAGGTGAAGAGCGACCCTTCTTAACAAACGGATCGGGTTCCGTACCTCAGGGGTCAGTCGTACGATACATCATATCTCGACAACCTTCGTTAACAGGGTTACAGATATATTCTCTGCTAATCTATCTATTGTTACATGGTAAATAATATTCCACACCATTTGCGAATTGGGGCGAATATCTAAAGTAAAGTAAAGTTATCAATACTTAAGTTTAAGTATTAGATATAGTTATGCATTATTATAAATGTAACTTTATAGGTCATGGTTTCATTAGGTTTAATTATATTGTTCATAGGTGATTTTTACGTTTAGTTTGCCACAGTTGCATATTTATTATCATTTTGTATTTAAATTGTCTGAGGTAGACGCGTTCTGGAGTGGATCACGAATTGGCACAAGTAGTGAGAGACGCCCTGTGACGGAGCGCTGTGATGTGAGGCTGGGTAACTGGCAGTCACTGAAGGAGAAGAGCTAAACACAGAGCTCAGTGGCGTGCATCGGAAGAGGCCTATGATCAGCAGTGGACTGACGTTGATAATGATGATGATTTAAATTAATTATACGTAAGCACCATTAACATGGTCTCGAACCTACATTAATATCTAAAAAAAATAATTTATTAGATGCATCTAAGACTGCTGTACAAAGTATTACTTGACCCATATCTAACGGTTTAAGTAGGTACTATTATATTTATCAATTAATTTTAACGATACATGATAACACATTGAGGACACGGATATTAATATCTGATTTATTAATATATTATTGGGTTAGTTAATTAATACATAAACATCATTTTAGATTTAGGTATATCTACAAAGTATATTCTTATACACGTTATATACAACCATTGTTTTTGCAACCCGTGTAGAAAATGCAAGTAAATATTAATCGAAGATAAAATTTGATTGCCAAAATATAACATACTTACGTAATAAAAATACTAGTTAGACCTACGTCACGAAATTGGTCAGCATTATTTTTATCATGGTTATCTAAAAATATATCTGAGGAATGTACACGTATTGTTTGCATTTGAATAATTTTGCTGATTGTCCAATGTTACACAAACTGACTAGTAAATATGTTAAGTAGATTTTTTTTTTCTTTGCGTCAATATTCAAAACGTAGTTAGTCCTCCAAAAGCAACGCTCTCAGAATTTCAAATTGACGTAATGAAATCTAATTGCGTGTTATGTTCTAAATAACAATTTAGTCACAGTCTAAGTAATTAGTTAGGTAGAAATAAATAGAAGCACAACGAAACAGTTAGATACCGTATTTACGTGCGTAGGTTGTGCGTGACTCGATCTATTTTTGTATCATAAGAATTATTTAGTTGAGTCTGACGAATGTGCCCCAAGTACGTCAAATGACCACCGAGCTCACCACCTTTGTACCTCAGTGGTGGTGGTAAATATTTGATGGTGTGGTACCCAATTAACTGAAGTCTATTCTGTCGTCGAGCGTGCTTATGGTGTAGTGACCGTTGACCGTTCGTCGGCGAGGTTGTCCTTAATTTTAATAAACATGGTCCTGTTCATACTAACTGTAGAATAGTCTGTGTCCCATGGGAGCAGGGGTGGCCACCTGCCACCTGCGCCGCACGATAGCGGTTTGTTACGCTATGTTACCCCTAAAATAGCGGCAGTATTCGATGGAATTTAAAGACAGTAAAGTGCAAATCTACCGTTGGTTATCTTCGTTTAAAATTATTTATATTTGCCAAAGACTTTGCTCTGTTTATTTGCAAACATGCATCGTTTATTATTTTAAACAGCAGATGTACTGAGTCACTGTAGCAGAGTTGGGCACGTTCTCTAACAAAACATATAACACGAAAATGACCCGTGTCCTGCCACTGAAGCCATACGACGCCTCGCAAACTACACTTATGCAGTAACTATTATATAATCTGTGACTTTACTATCAGCTCACATTATCACAGATTATGTAATAGTTAGTACATAACGTCAAACTTACAAGTAGTATTATACATTCATCGGTTTTGTATATATATCGACAAGTTTTTCTAACCGCTATTGTCGTTCTTGACATGACAACCGAGTTGTAAAGGTTCCAGGGAGTCGAGTGGCCAGTGACCGCTGAAGCATTTCATTGTAAACTTTGAGTGTCGGGCTTCACAAACTCAATTTACTTACTACAATACTGCTCATCGGGGAATGCCTCAATAAGAAACTTTCATTGAAGTCTTCACTGAACTTCTCTCGGGGAAGTTTCCCCGGGAAATTAAATCTATTAGCACCTTGACAACGCTTAATTGAACTCAAAGATGATCTTAACATCTCACTCGTTTTTATGACTTCAAGGGTCTGTCATTACAGATCTTTGGGGTCATAAACACGATATGAGGTATCGCCTTGAGGTAAAATAAGTGACAACATATCGCAAAAATATTTAACGTGGAAATTGAATAGGCGTCATCGTGAGTCGACTCTTTACAATCAATTTAATTTTACGAAACGTGACGTAGGTACGCGGCCGTAATAAAAATGTGTTTGAACGACGCGACGTAAACATTATTTCATGTAAATTACGAGCACGTTCTTTCCAGGTAATTTACTTTTATTTACAAATTCTGCTGCGCGTGCACAGGTGAGAGGAGTCTCGTGATTTTTCTGGTATTTCCTTTAGAAATAGCATTCTTTTGCACGCTATTACTGAGACACGCCATCGAAATGGTTTATTTTAAGTTTGTTGCATCAACCCCGTAATAAGCAAACGACAAAACCAAGGTCGGAAAGTTCGCACGGCAGCGGACTCCGCTCACGCGAAACCATAGGGAATGTCGGGACTACATATTGATAGCTCTCATCGCGATTTTTAAATAAAAGAATTGTACGAATAATACGAATTTATTTATGTTATAACTAAATGTAGGTACACAAATAACTACTCTTAGTTAAGGATTACTTAACTGTTCTATTCTGTAGTGTCTATGTCTGTCCACAGTTTTATAATAACCGCATTAAGAACATATTTACCTGTTTATTTAGAGCAGTATATTCATCGTTTCTAGAAAATTTTATTGCACTTATTTTGTTTTAAATTCTTTCGATGTCATTAAACCAATGTATGAGGATACATTTGCAATTAAATTAAATTAAGGGTCTCATGAATATAATGCTACGTCGTAAGACACCATTCTATATAAACGAGACCACTGTTTACATAAACATTGTGTATTTTCAAAGGTTCGTAATTTCTTTGTTGATATTTGTTTTGTGATCACGAACAAAAAGGTCACACGCATTGTTTTCATTCTAGGGGCTCACCGTTCAATCAAGGCCTCAATTATTCAAGACAGTAAAATCAATTCTGACAACATTGCGAAATAAGTTTCATTACGTTAGGAGACCGTAAATAAAAGAAATTAAGTAACCCTGGCGACGGTGTAAATCGTAGTAGCCGAAGAAATATTAAGTGGCATAAAAGTCTGTTCGATCAATTTTTGTTTGCCGTAGACCATAACTGGGACATTTGCTTGCTAGCATTCATTCCTTTAAGAGCTTATACATTGATATTCGACGTGAAACATTAAATTCAGGTTTGAGGACAGTAACCCCTTAACTTAGAACATTTAACATCATTCCCAGCGTAGACCTCATTTATGTTATTGCGTTTGATAACAACTTTCTTTAAATTACTTCGCTCTTCCATTAACGGATTAAAAGGGCACGATACCTACAGATCAAAGAGTATTAACTTATTATAGAGTCAATAAATCAACTTTCGCAATCAAATGAATACTTTGATGTGCAGAGTTTATATTGTATGTATTATGAATTTATTTGCTACAGCTTTGTGACTGTGTATTAGATAGTCTTGTATAAGAAATACTAGATTTTAGATTATATTCATGTGTATGACGAAACATATTCAAGTCCAAGAATGCTTTTATGAGAAGAACCTGTAATAAAATACTAATATAAATCAGTAATATATTCCCATAATATGTACAGTAGTAGCTCTACCACAAAAAATAAACATTAAAATAATAATAAATAAAAAAATAATAAATAAAAGACAATCTTGGCGTAAAAACATTAAAATATCTAGGCCTAGAAAAAAACTTCACCAGCGGGTTCCTCTTCTCCTGGGTTATACGCCCAAGTACTTAAACCAACTTAGCTATGGACTATGGGCGACTCACACTGGAGTTCATGAAGCGTTGTTTCGAGTTCCGCTCGGCGGCGAAATTTGGGAATTTATATAATAGATATACATGTAAGCGAATGTTTACAGTTATAATACAATACCTCGGAAATTCTCTAAACTTGTAAATTCCTTTACACGATTAATATTTACGTAATAGTAGGAATAGATAACAACGGTAGCAACTAAGTAGCGGGGCAGACGGTTGGGAGCATTCGCCTGCTATCTGCCCCTGAGTCATATAGTAAATCAAGTTAGTTCAGAGTTGAGTGGGCAACCCGATTACACTAAATAGTATTATTACTTATATATCATTATCTCATCTTGTATCAACGTTTGTGTCATAATACAATACACGTTGATTGATGAGCTTCAAAGATAAGGAAAATAACAGATTTTCTATGAATACGATCGATTTACACGGCTTTATTGCTGATTGGACATGGTTTGAACTCAGGAAAAGCAGAATGCTAAGTGGATAATCATATGAAGTGTCCTCTCTAACAATAATAAGCTTGAACATCAATTTGTTTGCTTGTACTCTGATTACGGTCAAACAACAATTTGTAGTTGTTGGAGTATGTGTTATGGAATAGAATAAATTTAATGCGGGTGTAACCTTGGGCCATAACTAATTTCTTTTAAATGAACATCGATAAAGCTAAAATTATATGATTAGAGTATATTATTGTCACTTTTTCTTCATTATGTGTCAATTAATAGGTATACAGAGTGAAAGTCAGTCTGTGTCCTCACCCCAAACCGGCTTTACCGAATGGTCTGAAATTTTGCACAGGAATAGGCATGGAAAAATACCGATATCGTAGAATAGGACAAGGTGTAAGTGCTTTTATATATGAGCGAAGACAACTAAGTGTTATTGTAATTTTTGAAAACGTTCCAAACGAGTCGATCTTGAAATGAATCCATCTAGGTATCAAGATAAACGGCCGACAGTCGACCTGTTTATATTATTTAATAAATGCGATGTTTACAAAATAAAACTTAATTCTACTCGCGCTCTAAATATTATCTTTAGGTTTATAAACAGCACATCATGTTGTTTAGATACATTAAAATATGTATTGTATTCATTTGCATTAGTTTTGGTGGAGTATTTCATAGGTTTTATCAAGGCATAGGTATTAAAACATATACTAAAAATTCAATCGATCGTTAGGACTTTTAAATATTGAGAGACCCAGTTCCAATTCTAGGCCTAGCGTGCTTATCATCATCGACCGCATCATCACTTACCGACAGGTGAGATAGTGGTCAAACGCTAGCCTATAAGATATTAAAAAAATATCTATTTTACATCACATTTGATGATCGGTGTTGATAATATGGTCAAATAAATATCGTATTGTAACAGTACACGGTTGTAAAGATAGTCTTAATATCTTGACGTCAGACAGACATCTTGACGACGTTAACAATACACAAAAACGATGACATCCTCAATTTGGTCATATTAAACTCCGAAATAAATTGAGACTTGAATGTATCAAAAAACAAGTAAAAGCACTTCAGCACAGTTTTTACAAATTGACATCTTTACAAAAATAAATGGCATGCTCCTCGCGCATGGGCAATCCAACTCCACACACGTTGTAAATTTTACATTTTACGTATACGTAAACGTACGACTTTGACTATAGTTTCCAATTTCATGGGCTTTCATTTATATTTGTTGACAAGGAAGTAGAAACTCCTCCGAGCTAAATGCAGATAACAGCTCTTTTTACTAACATAATAAGAGACGTTACCGAGTTCGTTAAGCTACCACATGCATACTAATAAGTTGTAAATGTACCATACAGTGATATGTTACCTTGGTAGTATTTCTGTTATCTTGAAACACTGTGTATGGACAAAGGTTAGCAAGCATTCTTTGCTATATTTAGGTAGAATAAACGAACAATAAATATTTATCGAGTCATATTCCAATTTAATATACATATGTAGTTTTTAATGGCATATTAAAACTAGGTAGCAAAGGAACAGACATCTGCTAGTCAGACCAAGTTAGCCCGCTTTGCATTCACAACCCTCAAAACTGAACTGCAATACTTTTAACCGACTCCAAAAAAAGGATGTATCTTTATGTTTGTTCGCGGATAACTTCGGTGTTTATGAATCGATTTTGATTATTATTTTTTTTGTTGGAAAGGAGATATTTCTAGAATGGTACCATAGTAATTTCATCGATATCTAATAAGTATCTCCAGAGATATGGAGATAAACACCTCAAACTTGGTACTGAAAATTAATAGCGCGGCATTTGAAGTCGGTTTTTTTAGTTTTTTAAACGATCTTATATGTATGTTATACTGTCGTCATATTTCCGGCTTCTGTAGGCAAATTCGATTTGCAATATATTTTCATATAAACCGCATTAAGATCAAACGGAATCATTATAAATTTGAAGCAACACACTGACGAGCAACAGAAAATAACATGTGCTTAATTTTAAACCGGTCCTTTTTAAATCCTTAAAAAATATAATTTAATAAAATACAATATTTAGCAATGTTTATCACGTGACTTTCAATCAACTTCCTAGAAACGATTGCACGCCGTCTCATCATTATTTACGATTATTAATTGATCGCCTAGACGCCATTGTTCCTGAAGTCTACTAGGCTATTGTCCGCGTCGTCTAACTACTTACCATTGTGACAGTTACCGCAGATCTGACTAATTGTGCCATTCATATCATATATATGAGTAATATTGAAACTCACTTTACCCACAATGGTGGCATGAAGCTGTATTTAAGTAACAGTATTATTTATTTTTTAACCGACTTCAAAAAAAGGAGGACGTTTCTCAATTCGACCGCATATTTTATATATGTCGAATAAAATTACGTTTCATAATATATAAGCTACTTTCACAGTTCTGCCCGTATAACCATTGTGCAAAATAGTTAAATATAAATATATAATATAATAATATAATATAATAATAGGTCGTATGCAATCAGATAACTTTGAAACGCTTTTGCGAGAATATTATAAAAGCCTTAGTTTTTTTACCTAAGTACTTAATGCTTATACCATGTTTTAAAGCAAATACATTGTTTGATTTGATTATTTATGGGTTTACAGCTGATTGAGCATGGCATCGCGGTTAGCCATCATTTGTGACGAAGACTCGAGTGACCGGTGGACAGTAAGCTTCTGAGTTAATTCTGACTACAGCCTTTAACACATTTTTTTCCTTGAATTCTGTATATGTGTATTCTGGGATTTTTCTGGAAATACCGACTACGTCTGCAAACACAGAAATATATGAAACTGATAAGTACAAAACTAATAAATATTAAAACTTTTCCTTTGCAGTGTAGTGACTACTACTTAAAGATGAAAATAATTAAAAAATTAACTAGTCAAAATCAGATCTTCAAAACTCTAGGGTTGGATCATCTTTACATAGTATTAAGAGATAACGCGTGGTGCACTTTTCCATACAAACGTATTCCCCCGTTTCCTACCTGGAAAATCCCCCTTTCATTTTCTTATTTTTACCAACCGATTGTAAATAGAAATATGACCCCTCAAAAATTACAAAGAGGCGTTAAAAGGCTTTTGTTTCTTTTTGCTGGTCAAAAAAAGCAAATGATAGGGGCAAAGGTAAAGCAGACCTTGATTATTTGTGAAAACATATTTTGCTCTAGAAGCATTTTCCAGAAAGGAAACGGGGGACTGCATTTGTAT
The DNA here is from genome assembly GCA_954871355.1 of Cabera pusaria. Classification (NCBI taxonomy): domain Eukaryota; kingdom Metazoa; phylum Arthropoda; class Insecta; order Lepidoptera; family Geometridae; genus Cabera; species Cabera pusaria. The sequence goes on along the minus strand of OX940886.1, from coordinate 857,114 downwards.
GGAAAAGTGCACCCCACGTTCAGTCTTAAACAAAGTCGCTTCCCGCCTGTGTCCCTCCCTTTGTACGATTAGATCTTTATACTACTCAACGGATTTAAATGCGGTTTCATCAATAGATAGATTAATTCAAGAGGAAGATTTACGACCAGAATTCAACGCGGGCAACGCCGCGGGGCGTAGCTAGGTATTTTTTTATATTTAAACGAGCATTTTTGTCAAAATATATATACTGCAAATATCTCGGTAACGGCTCTAACGAATTCGAAAAATTTTTGAGGTCGCGCTATTTTTACCTACATTCATGTAATTTTGTAAAACGCGATTTAACACCATACAAATCCGAGTAATCTTGGTCTCCCTTGTACTTACTGATATTTTTTAAAGAGCCCAATATGATGTATGACTTTTCTTTGATTGATTCAAGATAATTAATAGAAGATGATTCTTTTACATGATAACGTGTGTGATAAAGTTCCCTTCCGTTTCTATCAACTGTTAAATATTCATTTTATCTCAACAAACAAACATACAAAACGACAGAATATAAGATACAGCGACTTGTATGTACTCGAACCTTATCTGATAACAATGTTTTCACATTTCTTGTTTTCTCACAAGCAGGTGGAAAATTAATGTAATTATTATAAAACAATATTATACAGAGTTTTAAAGGCTATAATATTTAGTTGTTTCTGTAAATAAAGTGAAGTGTGCTTATGTTTTCATTGATTTGAGTTTTATCAATCAAATGTAACGTTTAGAATGTCAACATTTTTGTACATAAGCAGGGATGAATAATTGAAAGTCGGAGAACAAAAATGTTTGTACGTTGCACAATAGTTATTCCCAATCCCAAACAATATCTATGTACTCGTACATAGAACACAAAATCTACTTATAAATACTAACACGGGCTGTCTGATTAAATACCTGGCACAGCCCAAGATGCCTACACACAGCGGCGTTCCTAATTTATACAGAGGTTTATACAGATCATAAAACGATTGTGACTTTTTATGGAGAATTGATGAAGTCATTCATTATCATTAATAAACAGAAATGAAATATTTAGGACATGGAAATGTTTGTGGTGCCCGAGTTAAATGAGCTGATGGGTAGATGAAATGAAATGAGTTTATTTAACATGAAATAGCGTATACAAAAGTTGTTGGAAAAATTATATGAGACCATTTATTTCGCCATGTCTTGTAATGGCATGTGAAAGATGATGATAGGGGTCCAAAATAATGGCTAAATATTACGCTATACATAATACTAGCTACAAATAATGTATAAACTAGGCACAACGCGGCTATACACAATAAAACAACGAATAAATTATAAATATAAAGTTTTGAAAAGCTTCTCGTGTAGATAATACATCATAAATGCAATTCAGCACTCCACCCCACTCTATCTACAAACACTCTAATGCTGCCCTATATTATCTTTTATCAATTGTGTAAATTAGTATTATTGTAACTGATCAACTATACAGTAAATCATTATTAAAATACATTTACTTATCGAGGTGATTTAGTGTGCTTGCAAAGGATAGAAATTAGTTTAAAGCACATATATATAGTTGAATGTAATACATAGATACCTATATCCTTATTAGATAATATGTTTAATAATTAAACTTAATACATAATAAGTTTATGATACTTAAACCTTGCTTCAAATCAACATTCTGTAGATAAATTAGGTATATTTGATGTCATTATTTGTAACCAATGTATCAGATAAAAGCTATCGGCAATGTAAAAAAAATAATCTAAATAGGCCCAAAACAACCTGAAAAGAAACACATATTTATAAGAAATGATAATAAAACTCACCTTAAGCCATCGCCTCCTAGTTTCAGTCAAGAAGTCTGATAGAACCATTTTCACGAAACTGAACTTGTAACTACAATTATTGTAAACACTAACGTGCGCACTCCGTCGCGGGCAGAGAGGGAATAGCGTCGGCGGAGGGCCGCGCTAGTTTTATTAAAGGGGAACTCCCCCGCTCCCCTCTCTACGGCACCCTCTGGACTTTTAATACCAGCGGGGTAATATACGAAACGTTAAGAGTAGTTTTATTGGCACATTGGCAGGGGTATATTTTACCGTTAAGCTTCAATGCACGGTTAGAGCTTTCAGCCTTTTACGTCAAGTGCACGCACCTAATTGTTTTGGTGAAAATAATAGTTTTTCTTTTTTATTTCTTCTTGAGCAAATGCAATAGCATACATAAGTACTTTGTATATTATTTTCTGACATGTGACATTCCGGTTTGCAACAATAAGTTGTTTTGCTTAAATTACCTTTATTGTACGTTGTTGTTACTTTCACAATATCTTAATTTTAAAGGAAAAGCAAGGGCCAGTTTCATCTGACACATGATTCCATATAAAAGCTGTCAGATTTTTTTTCATTTTAGCGCTATCAGGAACCGGTGAAACTAGCTCTATATCTCAACTGTTAAACCAAATAGGTGAACTACCTATACCATAATCATTTGAAATTTTAATACATAATTTAAATGTTTCAACAATACACATGTCGCAAAGGCTGATTGCCCAGTTGTTGCTGCTTGAGGGGAGGTTTGCTTTTGTAACTGAATTCAAACTCAGTTGACATTTCACTCTTTATGATGACCTTAATCGAATTAAACATGACAAAAGTCCAATCAGCAAATTGAATAAATTGAATTTGGGTTGACGTTTATGAGTTTTATTAGAGTTGGCCAGTTGTTTGTTGTTATTTTCTTTTCGTTTTGGTCGTAGCGTGTTTTGGGAAAGTTTTCTTATCTTGTTTTGTTAAACTTTTACCAGCGGTAAGTAATTTCTCTTGCTTATAGATACTACGGTTTGTTTACCTATGTTGTGACAAGAGGGGGTCTTGTTCGGAAAAATGTATATTTTCTAAAAAAAAAAATAGTCATGATAAAAGTACAATTTGTTAAAATAATAACATTGCCTTCTTTTTCTGTAATTAAGTTACACAGAGTACAGTAGTACAGAGTAAACAGGACAGTGGACAGTATAAATCTTCTGTTATTATTTACACCCATCTAAATAATTACTTTGTAATCATGTAAACACAGTAATAGTTAATAGGCAGCATACAAAATTAGGTTAGGATACAAAATTACTTTAAACCCTATTTTATTAAATTATGTATTTTTGTTGTTACCACTATTATACTTTTCTCTTCCCTACAAAATCGTGCGTAAGTTCTAGTGAAAATGTTGGTTTAGAAAGGCAAACAATACTAACACCACAGCTACAACAGCAGTCGTGTGCCTCTACCACACGTTTAAATACTATGTTTAATATATAATATAGCGGTGCTCTAGTTAATGATGCGAGATGTTTACAATGCAAGCTAGAACTTGGGAACATTTTCTTTTTTCAGAATGAGAAGATAGGGTGAAGCATATTTATTTTGTTTTATTTTTTTATACCATTATAATAAAGAAATATCAGACATTAGAAGCTTACCACCAAAATTCTAGCTGACGGCTTTTTTTATTTTTTTCTTGCCATCGTAGGATAGCAAACTAAACCCCATCTTGTTAGATCATCAAAATTACTCATCTGTTGGAAATATTTTGTAGTTTTTAAAGACATTGCGTTAGCCAAACTATGTCAATTATGATACCTTTTATCGTTTTTAGGGTAGCGTACCTTAAAATGAAAAAAGGAACCCTCATAGGATCACTTTGTTGTCCGTCTGTCTGTCTGTCTGTCCGTCTGGCAAGACCCTTTACCTCCGGAATGCGTAAAGGTATCAAGTTTAACCTTATACTAAATACTTGGGTCTACGGTATCTTACGCTGTGCAAAAATCAAACCTGTAAGTCAATGCGATTAAAAGATATGACCGTTTGTTTCGCATATTTTGCGATTTCACAAGGGAACCAAAACCTATAGGGTACTTCCCGTTGACCTAGAATAATAAAAATTGGCAAGAAGCGAGGCACGGTCAGCTAAAATGTACCTAATTAAAATGATAAATATTATGTATTATATATGACACATTGATTATTTGTCCAAGTCCACAGTCTCACGTGGCGGTGACTCGCCGCAAGATATTCAGAGATAAGAGACATTCCGCTGATATGATAATAATATAAATGCAAATCCAACGAGCTCGCCGAGAACTTTGTACAAATAGTCCTACCCGCAATATATACATATACTATCTAAGAGTACCTATATGATGTATGCAAACTTATTACAGCCAATATATTCTAGTTAACATGTTGATGTTCAACGAATCAAGTTGCAGATTCCTTCTAAAATGGGATATTTACATAACTGAATACTTATTTTACTTCGCCAATATCGAAATAAGAATATATTTATGATTGTTAAACACAATCCAAAATTTCATCGTACCGACGGGACCTCCACTTCAAAGAAACATAATATTTTATTTACGCAGTGCAACATCTCTCGTCGGATTTGAAAACTGTATTGATTTCTTTCGAATGATTGACTTACGTAATAAGTAGTCATAGATGGCGCCACCAATGCATAATTGGGTTAACAAATGCAATCCACTAATTTCGTCGTATCGATGTATCGAACCGTGGCTTAATTGGCAGAGCACCTGGACGTGTAATCCGGGGGGTGCGGGTTCGAGTCCCGTCGGTACGATGAAATTTTGGATTGTGTTTAACAATTTACAAAAATAGAAAGTGTGAGACACTTCAAAGAAACATAATATTAAATGTATGATGCCTAGAATGCAAATAAACCAGCAAGTATACAAAATTTAAGTCAGGAAGTAGATCTAATTTCGCTGCCAAGATCTGACCCACTCAAACACACATAGGTAATACATACTAACGCTGCAATAGAAGCTTGTAAAAAGGGACATGAGACACCACACCATTTTTTTAAAACTTGACATCCACATTCAACCTACAATCATTAGTTATGGCTTAAAGACAGAGAAACATCCAAAGATTCAAGATAAATCTAATTCGTAACTCAATGTTTAATTCATGTTTAAGATAGATCTCTAACCTCAAATGTATTTACAACTAGTTCGCAAAGATAACATTTGATTATAAATTCGAATGTTATAAGAACATAACCTTAAAGGTAATGTAAATTAAACCCTTTCACTAGATTTTATACATTTACTTTTATCTTTTAACAGTGTAAATATTACTTTAGTACCTACTTCTACTTACGCAAATCACCTATGCACAAATGCAGTTCACCAAACTTGAGATCTTTATCTCAATACTGCTGTGTATTATTGTGCTGCAGTACTTTAGTTCGTATACCTATGACCTATACCTACTTAAGTAGCAAGTAAATTTAAATATTTGTGTTCAAATGGAGCATAATTCTAGAATAGCCGTGATCTCCATTGTACAAATCGGCAGCTAGCTTCGGCAAACATTGAATAATTCATGTCGCCATTCTGACGTCACTACTCCATCTTCATAATACAGTGAGATGCTGAAATACTCTCATTGTGTACACAAATTGTGTAAATTGATTTAAGCAGCCTTCTCGGACTGACAATACAATACTCGTGTCATCACAGACGTGAATTATTAATCGACTTCAAAAAAAGGAGGAGGTTTCTCAATTCGACCGTATATATGTTTTTTTTTTATGTTTGTTCGTGGATAACTGCGTCGTTTATGAACCGATTTTGATTATTATTTTTTTTGTTGGAAAGAAGATATTCCCAGTGTGGTACCATGGTAATTTAATCGAGATCTGATAAGTATCTCCAGAGATATAGAGATAAACATCTCAAAATTGGTACTGAAAATTAATAGCGCGGCATTGAAGTCGGTTCTTTTTTAACCGACTTCAAAAAAAAGAGGAGGTTTCTCAATTCGACCGTATATTTTTTTTATAAGATAAGATAAGATCGTAAAGTATATATACTACGACGAAGATTGCCTCGTATCCTTGGATCAATTTCGATAATACATAATCAATTATAATAGTTGTATTGTTAGACTCTGTAGTTGGCAGGACAGGTCCACTGTCTTCTACTATTATCTGAATGAGGATACTAGTGATCGGCCTTCTGCTGAAGCTGCTGGTAAATGCTCAGTCTTCATCAGATACTTACTATGTTAATTTTGATACTCACAACGCAAGTTATTCATTTATCACCTGATTGGATTTTTTTTTAAACTCTCATTCTCATCGGTCGCATCTGTTAATTAAACAAACATATGTAAAAAAAGGTGTTATTTTAGCCATAATTTGGTATAAATACCCACGTTTATTTTACACGTTTTAATTTATCGCATAGGTCTACTAGCGCCTCGCCCCGCACTCGTGAATCTCGAGATGCTGAGGACAGCTTCCGGATGAAACTATATTATATTACCGGTCCGCATCACGTAAGTCATGTCAAAATGAACGAACAAAGGCTTCTGACACGACGAAAAGATATGGAAATAAAGTTTACACCGAGGTTGAATATTTCAAAACACTACACATGTTACCAAGGGATAAAATTATTTAACAGCCTCCGAGTTGAACTGAAATCTCTGGAAAATACCACAGTCTTCATTTACAAATTGATAAAAATGTTATTAGATGGGTTCTTTTATTCGGTTGACGATTTCCTTGATTTTAAATTAACTCCTTAAGTAACCATTTTTAAAGTGCTTTTTCTTATTATTTGCTATTTGTGACATTTATGCTTTTCTTTGTTAGTATGTTTTCGGTATACTTGTTATTTTTGACATGAATATGTAATTTTAATTACATTTTATCGATTTAATTAATTTTAATTTATTTAATTATTTTATTTTATTTAAATTTGTTTTCATTATTATTATTTTTTGGTTTTGTTTGTTATTAATAATTTTAATTGTGATTTTTTAGCCTTATATGCATTTTGTATTTATTTCACACACAATGTTATATTGTTTACTGAATAAATTGAATTGAATTGAAAAAAAAAACCCATGTTATTTTTCTGAATATTACATGTATAAAATTAGCTTTTTTTACGTTTTTATAATAGGTCGAGTACGTGTAGAATGTATATAGACGGTAATATCTTGTTGTCATTGCTGTATTATCATCAAATCTGACGGAGGATTACTACACCATACATACTAATGTTAACCTTGTTTAAATATTAATTACTCGTGTATATAATACTATAATTGTATACCTACGTTTATGTATAAAAAATGTTTCATTAACAAAGAAAGATTATTGAAGTTATACTTCTTTTGGCGCGATAGAGAAAAATGATGAGAGTGAATTTTTACGATGCGCGCGCAGCCGCGCACGCCGACACCTAAATTTAACATCGTGAAGTTAGTTCTAGGTGGTACGATGCGCGCGCACACCGACACCTAAATTCTACACCGTGAAGTTAGTTCTAGGTGGCATGACTATGTTCAAGTTGTATATGTCATATTTAACGTCATATTTATACGTTAATAAAACCTTTTTTATTGAAATAAAATCTTTTTGATTAATTTTAATATTTATAGTTAATCACTACCACACCCCGGACACTCGCTAAATCTCCATACAAACTAGCGTTTTAACAACCGACACTGTGACACCGACACAGACACTACACACGAGTCGTTTTTCTATACGTGCATTTGTGTGCGTGATGTCTAAGGTTGTCGCCCGTAATCACCGTATCACAGATTATATAATAGTTACTACGTACATTCGTACTACGTACTGACCGTATGAATATTTTTTGTACACTTACCCAAAAAGCTTTTAACACCAAAAATATTAGTCGCTATTTCGTAAACCATCATCTCCAGGTCCAGTCGACTTGCATAGAACAAACTGCACCACAGTAACTATTTTTTATTCTGTGTTGGGCGGCCAGCCAGAGCTGTACGAAACAATGTCGTGTGTCTTGCTCGCACGTTAGAGCGACATCAAGTAAAGAGAATATAAATACTACGTACCTACATCAAGTTCCCAATTGCTGTGTTATAAAAATGTTTAAACGTGAAAGTTTTTTTTAATATTTTACAAATTAAGCGTTATTTACGCACGAGTATATATATCGTTGTTTCATTTATGAAAATGAATTCTAAAATACGAATATGTAGGTAGGTATACTAATATAATTAAGTGTTTATTATATACCTACGTAATAAGAACCTACGTAAATTTGAACCTCCAGTGTCTACTGGTCCCAACATAAATGTATGGAGTTGATGTTCTTCTCTCCGTGAGTAGTAATTGTTCTATAGTCGTACGCGTGTGGCGTCCTTGCTCAGCGCAGCTCCTCGACAGCTCCAGAGTCGGTAGCGGGGTGAGGAAGCCCGGAATTGGTGGGGGGAACAGAGTGTCCGTTCTATACGTAGTAGTATTATCTTTTCTATGTCACTACTGCATTTTAGTTATTTTTTTTCCATACGCCACAGAAGTATAACTTCTAACGCGTGTACATAAGTACACACACTCTGTTTTGTTTAGGTACAATATTTACATTAAGTCGTTGTTGTTCATTATTCGAAAACAATCATCGTCATCCGACCACTACAATACAGACAAATACTAAAGTACAGAATTCTTTATTATGCCTCCTCTTATCCTAAACCTACATAGATTACTATAAATAAATCGTGATAATGGGAAGCCTAAGTAACATAAGTAATAGTAATAGTATTAGTGATAACTAACAGCGATTTCTTTCAGGCAAGGTAGGTATTTAATGAATTAATGTATTATTTATTTATTTTTAACCGACTTCAAAAAAAGGAGGAGGATTTTCTCAATTCGACCGTATATTTCTTTTTTTTTTTTTAATAATATCTTATTTATAAGTGTCAAGACATAAATTAATTAAATGTCGGGACAAACAAGACTTTCCCCAAGTTGTAAGCAATGACGTCGTCTTTATTGGAACTCGTAAAAATAAAACTCGAATCTGAATTGGCAGAATGTGGCGCGTCACTGTATTATTGTCCTCGTCACCGTTTACACTGAGTCTCACACGTCTTGTAATTTAAACAATCAATATGACCTACCAGGCTATAGCGAATTTTGACTGACGGTTTGGCAGGAGCGGCAGGATACATATTTTAAATTTTACAACGTTAATTCGTATGTATGTAATAATAACAAGATATAGATTTCGTAATTCACTAACCCACGTCATCCTCCTTGATGTCGTCTCCTACCGTCCGTCAGCATGCATTGGTATTTGAAATATATATCTTGTTACTATTAGACACGAATGTAAGTTGGCAAGTTCTAAATGATCTTTACATTTAGATTAATTCCCCTATACAAATCAGTGAACAAAAATGACCCTTCAAACTATAGACCAATCTCTATATTACCGGCGCTCAGTAAAGTTTTTGAAAAAGTTATATTAGACCAGCTTTTGGCACATTTTAATATTAATCATCTTTTAAATCACAAACAATATGGTTTCACTAAGGGGCGTTCTACTACTGATGCTGGAGTAGATCTTCTTAAACATATATTTGATGCCTGGGAGAAAGCACAAGATGCTATCGGCGTTTTCTGTGACTTATCTAAAGCGTTTGATTGCGTCTGTCACAAAACGCTAATTTGCAAATTAAAACACTACGGCGTTAACGGAAAAGCACTTGATCTGGTCTCATCCTACCTCAGTAATAGAATACAGACGGTTGAGGTCAATGGCGTCAGGTCATCTGGATCCCTCATAAAAATGGGAGTTCCGCAGGGATCGATCTTAGGACCATTTTTATTTCTAGTTTATATTAATGACTTGCCGTCTTTCGTGCAAAACTTATGTGACATTGTTTTGTTCGCGGATGATACATCCTTAATATTCAAAATAGATAGGATTGCGCCTGGATTTGACGATGTTAACAAATCAATCGCACAGGTTTTGAATTGGTTTACAACCAATAACTTATTACTGAACGCCAAAAAAACTAAATGTATTAAATTCTCGCTGCCAAATGTAAGAAAGGGTGTCATTAATAGCAGGATATTAATAAACGATGTACCGATAGAATTTGTTGAATCCGCTACATTCTTGGGCATCACCCTGGATTCAAAACTACAATGGGGTTCACAAATATCGGCTCTGGCAGGTAGATTGAGCTCCGCTGCATACGCAGTACGTAAAATCAGAAACTTGACTGACGAATCCACTGCTAGATTGGTTTACTTTAGCTACTTCCATAGTATAATGTCCTATGGCATTTTATTGTGGGGGAAAGCCGCCGAAATCCAATCTATATTTGTTTTACAAAAAAGAGCTATTCGATCTATATATACCATGAAGTCGCGAGACTCACTTCGTGAAAAATTTAAGGAGATTAAAATTCTCACAGTGGCATGTCAATATATATATGAAAATATTATGTATGTACGCAAAAATTTGAATGAGTATGATAAGAGGTCCGATGTACATAATTTCAATACAAGACACAAAAATAGATTAATTCTACCTCAATTCAGGTTGTGGAAAGTTAGTGGTTCTTTTCTGGGGAACTGTATACGATTTTATAATAAACTTCCTAAAGATATTGATCAACTGTCTATAAGCAGATTTAAAACCTTTGTAAAATCCAATTTAATGAAGAAATCGTACTATACAATAAATGACTATATGAATGACAAAAATGCTTGGCCTGAATGCCCCAAGCTCCAAGATATAATATAAATTGTATGATAATAGAATTACTTATTGTACATTAAACATTTATTTAATATGAATAAAAAAAAATGAATTAAAATAAGTGACAAGCCCCATAGAGTTTCTTGGTGTTTCTTCTCTGATGGGAGTACTTCCGAAACACCAGTAGATTCAACAGTCAATCAGTTTTCATCTTTTGTTTGCCTATCTAGGGTTGCCTGTTACGACGGTATTATGCGGCTGATAGTCGGACAATCAGTTCCATTCGGAACATGATTTGTACTGCAATTAGTCTGCGTTTTATTTATCTATTATGTTTCATTATTTCACAATTTTTTGGATAAAAATTGTCTGAAGTACTGAAACATGCACTGGGTTGCGGGTGCACGTAATGGTACGGTTGGCAACCCTACATTAATAAGGGGAATTAAACATGTGTTTTAAGTGTGACGTTCGACGTCTAGATGAAAGCTGAATGGCTCAATACCTTTGTTTTTTTTTTGTAAATTCAAAGCGTTATGTTTCTGTTATATCTATATTTTTTGTTGAATATGATCTATTTAATGTTATTTGACGTGTGTAAGTGCTAATTTATAATTTGCCCATATACTGAATAAATGCTTTGACTTTGACTTTGACTTTGATCTGGCTTGCCCTCAGCCGAAGCGCGCTAGTGAAGTGCACACTATCTATCTGATCTAGATACGTCACACGTAGGGTAGATTCCAGGCACTAACAACACAAATATTAATTAAAGCTAGGCTTCTCACTAATGAGGTCTACATGTCGTCCAGATATCGCTGCACTCATTGGATCATATCTGGGTCAAGAACAGCTGATTCTACACGGAAAGCACTGCCATCGCGTGCCATTTCAAGATAACAGATATGTTCAAAGATAAGGTTTCATAATATGAATATGAGCGAACTGAAATGAAAAAGGACTAGAACCTTGTCGTTATCAATTAAGAGCATATTTATTGACTTAACGCCTTTTGCAATCACAACAAAACGTTTAATATTAGTTAAACATATACTTACATACAGAAACTGCTTGCATTGAAATACAGAACTGTTACGGATAGATTGTCAGGATCAGGATCAGGATCAGAATCAGAATAATTTTATTGGTAACTAATACATTAATAATATGCCAGGTCTAAAGTAAAAATTAGTTCACCCTCACGGGCATCCAATAATAAGTAACTAAGTACCTAATTACAACGGATTTTCGTTATCATAGAAGAGTCGTGGAATTAAACGCTTTGAAAGGCGTCATTTGCAGCAGCGAGGTCTTAAGAGGGAACGCGGGGTGCAATTTTCCATGCAAATGTATTCCCCTGTTTCCTCCCTGGAGAATGCTTCTAGAGAAAAATTTGTTTCTACAAAAAATCAAGGTCTGCTGCAGCTACGCCCCTATAATTTTTTTGACCAACAAATTGCAAATAGAAATATATGACCCTTCAAAAATCTCAAAGAGGAGATTAGAAGGCTCATATTTCTATTTGCAATTGGTTGGTCAAAAAAAAGAAAATGATAGCTACGATACGATAGATAGTAGACCTTGATTTTTTGTAGAAACATTTTTTTCTCTAGAAGCATTCTCCAGGGAGGAAACGGGGGAATACATTTGCATAGAAAAGTGCACCCCGCGGTACCTCTTAATTCTCAATTTATTTTGTAGGTTTTAAATAGGTCAGTTGTACTCGAGCGTTTGTGCCATATCGCACTCACGTGAGATCGGGATATCAGGGAATGCTTTTTATTGAAACGAGTTTCTCTGAAAAAAATATAATAGAACGTAGACAAGTGGACGCATGCTGTAGGTACACGTTTCATTACATTTCCTCATCGTAAGTGTTTGCCGACGAACCACAAAACCCACTAGGATTTACATTTATTTCTTCAAACAAACCAAAAGCAAACGTCACTAAAAATACCTCAGTTTCCTTACAAGCATATTATCACAGATTAATAATAATAACAATTAATTGACGTAGTGCCTGACCTTTCGTCGTTTAATCATTGTGTGGCGTAAATTAAACTTGTCCTTAAGGAGGAAAATAAAAATTAATACTTTTGTGTAGCTTTAATTTGTCCTCGATGTTATTAAGTCATTATAATAATTAGAATCTTGTATAAACATCTTAAACATCTTCAAATATTGTTTCGTGTATGTGCGTACAACCATCGTCATCACCATCAATAATCATCGCTATATCCACCTCTCCAGTATCGGTACTGGCTTTATCATTATAACTAAGTTTGAGGGATCTTCATATCTCTGGAATACTTATCGAATCTCAATAAAATTACAATGAGACCACACGGGAAGCATACTCTCTCAACCAAAAAATAATTCTCCAAATCGGTAACTAAATGACGGAGTTCAGTAATTAAAAATACAAAGTAAAAGGGTATAGGTAGCACAGGCGAATTAATAACCTCCTCCCTTTTTGTGAAGTCGGTTAAAAGAAGGAGCTTCTCATGTTTTTTTTTTGTATGTTTGTTACACGATTACTCCGCTAATTGTGAACCGATTAAAAAAATAATATTATTTTCTCATGGGTATATTTCCACTGTGAACCCATAATACAACTCGTTGCGATCTGATTAGTATCCCCAGAGATGTGGAGATCAAAATCTCCAACTCTCTATCTTAAGCAAGTATATGTATATTTGTTTTAAATTAGTAAGTAAATACATGTATATGATGCTTGTGCATTTCTGATTGTTTTGTTTATATCTTGATTATATTTTCGCATTGTAGCAACATGTTACGCATTGTACTACCGTCAACTTCTTTTAACAATTCTGTCCATACAAAGGTTGTCTGGCAGAGATCGCTTCAAGAGATAAGACCGCCCATAATATTGCCTCTAGTAACTTTAGTAGCTTTATTTCGGTTTGTTTCTTTTTAAGTGTACAATAAAGAATTTTTCTATTCTATTCTAACTTGTTACCGGAACTGACTCGCGCGGTACGTGAAGCCGGTGTTTAATTATATAGTTATTTTGCTTGTTTTCAATTCGCAGCTTCGCATTTGATTAACGACTCAAATGATTTAGTTAAGATTTTGAACAGGGATAGTCAATATGGAGGAACGAGATACTTTATAATGCAGACAAAAACGCGGGTCAATCCTAGTCAAGGTTAATCACACAGTCGTTTACGACAAACACGAGTTAATACTTCTGGATACAATGTGCTATAATCTCTAAGCAAACATTTTCATTGAAAAATGTCATTAGTTAATTCATACAATAAAAATTTCGATTTATACACTAACACTTCAAGAAATATCTAATCTGTAATTTAAGATCGTTTAATAATACTTTAAAACCACCCCGACAATTTTTTTGTATGTATTATAAATATATTGGTCGCCTACTTGACTAAAGTAAGCTACGCTAAACAGACGGCAGCAGAGTGACGGGTAAAATTTAGTGCTTGATTTTGAATCAAAATCGGTTCATCCGTTTGGGCGCTTCGATGCCACAGACAGACACAAACATTCACAGATACATAGATATATAGCTACACAAATACACACGTCAAACTTATAACACCCCTTCTTTTTACCTTTTTTACCCTTTCTTTTTGCGTCACCACTAGTTTGAGGTGCTTATTTATATCTATATCTCTGGAGACACTCATCATATCTTGATGAAATTACAATTGGATTACCTCGAAGATGTATCCTACCAATTAAGTCGGTTGTAAACTAGGGCACATTCGCACATAACCGAACCGAGACCAAAACTTGGCTATAATATTGAATGTTATCGATATAACTCAAGTTTTTTTTTTTTCATTTTCCTGTTTACTTACGTCTAACGTTACTGACGTCACCACGACGTCGCTTTTGATTTCTGATATTGTTGAGCGATGGATCCACAATCATGTCCCAGGCTTCAGCCCTTATTTTATTGTCTTTTCTTATCTATCGTTCTGTTTACGTCGTATCGGGACATAAACAACGGAGTATTTCATTTAAATTGCGGTTTTCTGTAAACTTCTACAGCTTCTACTGGGAAGAGGATAAATTAACAAAAACAAGAATACGCTATACGTGACGTCATATGACGTAGCAGTTACGGGGTTTCCTTACGTGAAATCGCTTTGTATTCATTTTTAAAGCTTCTATCAAACGACTTCCAAAAAGTAGGAGGTTTTCAATTCGTCTGTATATTTTTTATTTTGTATGAATGTTACGCCATTACTCCGGCAACCACTGAGAACCGATTTGAATTATTATTTTTATTACAGGTAGAGTTCATCTCCAAGGTGGTTCCATTTAAATTTTATCGAGATCTGATTAGTATCTTTTGAGATATGATGATAAATATCTCAAACTTGCTAATAAAACTGACTCGAATGGTGTGAATGTGGGTTGTTTTAGTTTTTAAACTAACTTTATTGTTATTTAGCTTCACTACACGTACGTCTCAGAATTTCGCAATCAATATCGAGCTGATCTCATGATGGACCTGAGATGTAGGGACTGGAACTCTCAGATGCAGGATGCTAAGACTCCGATCGTGGGTTTTGTATGAGTAGGGGAGCGAAGGGCTAGTTGTAACAATTTTAACCAATAATTATATACCTTGAAGTGTCTATATGTATTGACTAAATATTATGTTTCTTTGAAGTGTCTCACACTTTATATTTTTGTAAATTGTTAAACACAATCCAAAATTTCATCGTACCGACGGGACTCGAACCCGCACCCCCCGGATTACACGTCCAGGTGCTCTGCCAATTAAGCCACGGTTCGATACGTCGATACGAAGAAACTAGTGGATTGCATTTGTTAACCCAATTATGCATTGGTGGCGCCATCTATGACTACTTATTACGTAAGTTAATCATTCGGAAAAAATCATTACAGTTTTCAAATCCGTATCGAACCGTGGCTTAATTGGCAGAGCACCTGGACGTGTAATCCGGGGGGTGCGGGTTCGAGTCCCGTCGGTACAATGAAATTTTGGATTGTGTATTGACTAAATTACCACGAACTAAACTTTTATTGATACTCTAACTATGCTACTATTAAGTCATATTGAAAAAATATCAAATCTACAAGAAACTCCTTCACAATTATTTTTTTTAAAGGGAATTGGTACAACTTACCCCGTGGTTGGAGCTAGTTGTAACATCTATTGGGGCAAGTAGTAACAACAATAAAAAACAAAAATGTGACACCTTCAATGGCTAAATTTTTTCTCATTTTGAATTATTTTGCTTTGTTAGTCGTTAGTCCTATTAAATGATGTTGCTCATCTCAGTGATGTGGCTTCTGGAGTCCTTAAAGACAGGTGAAGATTTCTGTGCATTAAAATTAGGGAACCAGTCAGGACCAGCACTATTATTTTGATTCAAAAAATAGGGAATATTTTAGCACCAAGATGCACAGCACATTGGCAAGCTAGTTTCCTTATTTTGATAGGAAGTAATAGAAAATACAATTCAGCTCACTTGAAGATAATATGAAGACATTTTACATTCTTATTCTTCTGTGAATACTTGTCTTTACTTTTGGACTTTCATTATTCTTCCTCTTCTTAATGTATATGTACAGAGACACGTGACATAGAAAAAAATCAAAATTCTTAATCGCCTGTGGAATACTACAGTTGTTTTCTAAAACTTCAGCTGCAGCTAACTCGTATACCTTCTGGCTTTGTGGTGCCCGCTCTGTCTTTTTCTTATACTCTTTTATTTGAAATGAAAACAAATAAGGTATGTTACATTACAAATAATAGCAGCAACATACAGCAATCTGGGGATATGATGTAACATGTTACAACAAACCCCGAGGTTTTGTTACAACTAGCCCCTAGGTGTAGTTTATAATATTTATCACGATAACTATTCAATCAACTTAGATAATCTCAAATACTGACACAACATCATAAATAGTTGTATTTTAGCATCATATAAAATACATAAAGCTCCAATCAGTCGAAAATAGTAAAGCTAACCAAAAATTTACGAAAATAAAATGATAGGTTACCTGTCTTCAACGAAGCGTTTGCACATACACACTCACTGCGCTGCCTGGCGGGACACTGGCTGTGATAAAGTGGCGTGGCGAGTTATAAATTTAAGAAATGGGTACAAAAAATCGTGAATTAAGTTTAAATTCCTATTGAAAAAGTTCTGTTACTACTTACCCCTGTTAAAACAAGCCCCGCGCTCCCCTACCTACTTTCTGTCACTAATGTTGACGAGGTTCTGAAGATGGAGCTGGAAGAGTGCCATTGAAACTCAGATATAGAAAGTGTTAATTTTGATCTTATGAGAACTTTCTAATACTCATGATGTCTGAAGATGAGGGTCTGAAGGTGGAGCCAAAAAAGCCAAAAGAGTGCCATTGGAACTCTCATGTGCAAACTGCTTCGCCATCCGCCTTCGCCGCAATGCTCATATCCTTACCCTCCTGTTTAATATTTTGTTTAATCCTACTTCTCCTCCCTACCTTAAAGACCTCTTCCAATTCCTACACACTTCGAATTCTCTCTCTTTACGGTCTTTAGAGACTCATACATTGTTGATGCCTAGTCATCATAGCTCGTTCTACGATAAATCGTTCGCAGTACAAGCTGTAAGGCTCTGGAATGCGCTACCAGTTGAAGTAAGACGTTGCCAGACCATTACTACTTTCAAAGAACGTGTCAAAGCTCACTATCTCTCGTAAGATTAAATTGCTACCTACTGATTTTTTGTTCTCTCTCCTTGTTATATTTATTTATATAGTATATGTATTGTTTATTGATAAATATATTATTTATGTATTATATGTATCTGCAGTGTAGTGTTTATGTATTTGCTTATTTATTTTAGTTAAGGTATTTAACACCATATTTACCCCGCCATGTTCATTAAACAAATCCTCATTACCCAAAGGTTGTCTGGAAGAGATCGCTCTCAGCGATAAGACCGCCTTTTGTAACACTTATTTGTGAATGTTTACTTAAGTTTTTTAATGTTTTCTGAATGGTGTTCAATAAAGAGTTATTCTATTCTGCTTTAGCCAAGTCTGTTTCGTTTGTTTTTATAACATGGCTCTTAATGCAACTCATGACTTTGTACAGGCCTGCCTATGTTTCATTTCAGTCATGTGATTTATAAATTCAATATCTTGTATGCATCAAGCCATCCTTACCTACTCGTGGTGGATCCTGCTAAAGTGTTAATAGTGTGTATATACAGCACATAGTATCGAATTTAAACCAAGATGTAAGTTAGATAGACAGATTAAAAAGATAAAGACAATTAAAAGTAAAAAATAAATTAATAGCAAGCTTTTATTAAAATAAACTAAAAAGTAAAAAAATGAATTAATTTCGGGTACAAGGTACAAAGGTACAGGGTGACAATAATTTACAAATTAATCTGACTAAAACAAATTTCATACAATTTAGAAATTATGGTAGACAACACAGAAAACTTGACATACATTTTGACGGAAATAAAATAGCCGAAAAAGACGACACAACCTTTTTGGGCATAACCCTAGACAAAAACCTAAACTGGAAAACGCACATCGAGAAGGTTTGTAACAAACTAAATAGATTTGTTTATGTTCTTTACAAATTAAATAAAACATCAAACTATCAAACTGTCTTGGCAGCATACCATGGATACATAAGCTCGGTGTTAAATTATGGTATTATCTTGTGGGGTAACTCAACCCATGTCCATAAAGCCTTTTTGGCGCAAAAAAGGTGTATTAGAGCAATAGCTGGCATACCGCCGTGGGAGTCTTGCAAGCCTCTGTTCAAAAAGTACCGTATACTTACTTTGCCTTGTATGTACATTCTGGAAGCAGCCAAATTTACAAAGAGACATCCTGATATATTTATCACCGCTAAGAAAAAATACCCTAGAAACACTAGGAATCCAAATAAAATAGTTCTACCGCGGGCTCCAAGGACACCATTATTTTCAAAGAGCTGTCTCGTAATGTGTGGCCGCATTTACAATTCTGTTCCTAAAGAAATGGAATATGGAGAAAATGGGGAGATTTTTTTCCCATGACACGATTTTGTCAAAAACTTAAGTGTTGGTTACAAGAATAATGTTTCTATAATGTAGCAGAGTTTTTAAAATAATTTATAATCCTACAATAATTGACATCTATATATATCTATAATATAGCTTTAATTCTATTTTAAATGATAATGACTTAGTAAACATGTAAAATTATAATTCTATTTTATTTTGATTATGACTTAGTAAATGTGATAATAATAATTTTTAATGATTAGATTTTAATTTGATTTTATATATGTGATATTTGCATGCCGCTTTGTGGTAAAATGTTTACGGAACTATTTTTTACAATTTGTCAACACCAATGATACCAACAATTTAGGCAAATAAATAATTCTGATTCTGATTCTGATACATGTATAGATTTATAATAATAGAATAACTCCTTATACGGTATTATGCGTATGTAGATAGGTTAGTTTTACGAACTTACGCCCACAAATTAGCGGTGCTGACATACAAACCATTCAAGGTGTCGGACCACGACAACGACGGTCGTGAATACTAGAAACGTGCAAGAGATGTCAGAGCAATAATATTTTTTTACAAATGATTTCCTAGCGATGAGTTTTACGCAGGCGATACTGCGAGTTGGGACGCAAAAAAAAACATAGAGACGAATGGAGAACCTCCACCTTTTTTGGAAGTTGGTTAAAAACTTACAGTCTTAAATTAATTTTACTATGTTAGCGGCGAGATGTCACACACAATACAACCGTCGGGCAGCATCTTGTCCTTTTCAATTATATATTACTGATATCAGAATGGCAGAAGATCTTGTAGCAGGATCCCAGTAATGTAGTACTTATCTCTGGAGTACAAGACTTTATTAGGTGTACCCGGGTCATTTTGTATAAATCTATACTATTAGCATGAACTTAATTATATTGCACGCGCTAAAAACATAATTTTATTTACCTTGACGTTTCGATCAAGTTGCATTGACCGTGGTCACGAAGACGAAACGTCGAGGTAAATAAAATTATATTTTTAGCGCGATAATTCCCGTATTACAATATAATTATATAAGGCGGCAATAGCCCAATTGATAGGGTGTCGGACTGGCGATCGAGAGGTCGTGAGTTCGATCCCCACCCCACCCATTGCACTATTGACGTGAATCCACTGCAGACACAAGCATATTTAGCTTAGTTGGAGGGGTTAACAAGAATACTAGTAATGTGCAACCCACATTGCGAGTAATCTTTTTATAAAAAAAAAATAAAAAAATAAAAAATTATGTGTGTAAATCGCGAAAGTTCAAAATTTACTAATGCTTGAACTTGTACAATAATTTATTCTGATCCTGTACTACCTTTACTAGTATCGTAGCACACGTAGCAGAGCTACGCTCGTAGCAAGGACGCCGTATAAAAGCTATAGGGCCATAAAAAGCTACGAAGTAGATTTATTCGAAGATTATCTTGAAATTGCACGAATCAATTGAAGTAGCTCTGCTCGCCCGGATATAACATACAGCTCTATAGTAGTATAGTATATACTACCAAACCTTTTACATTTTAGCATATTTCTTATTAATTTTATTGTAAATTACCACATAATATTATTATTATTTATAGAAACGAATAACTTAATATAATGTATAAGCGTGTTTCGGAGAAGAAGGACAACAAATATGTCCAAAACTGGTCTGTACCAGAGAGGTACTTTCAAAATCATCAAAATGTTATTAATAATACAATATTTATAGAGTCAATAAACCCAGATAATTAAAAAAAAAGCAATAACTAATACATTATTTTGGTTTCCATTGTTTTTTTTTAAATATAAAATATATAAAAATATATACCCTCTCAACCCAGTCTAGGTCGCAGTCCTGTAGTTCTTCTCCTACCGCGGTAGCCGCTACGCGTATTATATGATGTAGGTCTTCGTTTGGATTTTCAGGTATACCTATATATAATAGGCGCATTTCAGTGTTTTCTAGCTTCACCATACTCCGATGAAGCTCAACTAATTTATGATTTAGTTTATTAAGAATAAGTTTATTTTGTTTTTATTTTTCTTATACATTTTAGTAGGTATAAGGTGTCTATGGGGCTGGCATGAACGTGTTGTTCAAAAGCCCTTTAAAATTCAGAAATAAAAAAAAAAAAAAAAAAAGGTATACCTATGATTTACATCTCGTTCCTGAGCGCCGATTGCATTTGGGACTGAATAGTATCCTCGAGTTTTTCGATTCTGTTCTCAAAAAAGGAAACATCAGGCTGCGCGTCCTCCAGCCCTGAGATTCAAGTAACGCAGTTTCTATTCATTGAAGGTACTTACGTGGTAAATGACGTTCCTATTAGGATTTCCATAAATGCAACCAAGAAACAGCCAAGAAATAACCAAAAAACAGCCTGAAGAGGACTTACTATGAAGTAAGTCCTATAAAGTACTATGTAAGTCCGTAACGAGAAGGAATACGTGTGGAAAAAAAAACTCCCAGTTATTATTCATTGATATTACATAAAATTCCATAATTTTCGCATTGACCGAGTTTAGCCGTACTTATTTACGTATAATGATGAGCATTGACCCGGACACCAAATTATGCAGGTTTGCAGGTATATATAGGCTGTAGCCAGCAGGGACGCCGGATCCAGGTCACGGAGACTGCCTACGCATTGCTTGGCCTAAAGAATGTACCTGTAGTCCTACACCAATAACTTCACCTACAGAGATAGACAAAAATACACTTTATTGAACACCACTAAAAAACAGAAAGTACTTAGAAACTAGATTAAAACTAGTCCCGAGTCTCGATCTCGCAATACCAAATGATACATTATTTATACCGAAGTATCTAGTTGATACGTTAATACCTTAGTAGGTATACTGAATATTAGAAGATCTCTAAAAAATATAAAAAATAATTTAACGCAGTTCAAATAGCGCTTTCTGCCTAGCATGGTAGATGGGTTATGAAAATACGGAGAAAAGAATTTTTCACCTCACAACCCCGGAAAGGTTCTGTTTATCCTACGAAATCTGCGTGCAAAAGTGCATTTTGTGCGCTAGCGTGGAAAGAGTTCTTAAAATTGGAACCTTTGCTTTGTCTAGTAAAGGATGATATTTTTGACAGCTTACTGTATGGACGAGCTAGTGTATAATGATATATATAAAAATAAATGGCTGTTCGTTAGTCTCGCTAAAACTCGAGGACGGCTGGGCCGAATTTGCTGATTTTGGTTTTGAAATGTTGGTCGTAGTCCAGGGAATGTAACGGTGAGAAAATATGGAAAAACTGCGAGAAAGATAGTAAAAATCAACAATTTCATTTTTCCCATATAAACTGTTTTACCTATTTTCATGTCAAACATTTGACGTTCGTCCCTTCGGTACTGTATGTTGTAGTACAACGGTAGGGCAGTCTCTCACTCTCGCATTGAAATTTGAAGCATGTATTAAAATAAGGGTTTTGAATTGACAACATAATGTATTCACATTACTCGGATTATCACGTAGGTATATAAAATTTAATATTTTGAATTTTGATTGTTGTCCCAGGTTGTCATTGTTGGTTTGTTCAGGATTTTTGTCATTGTATTGATATATTAAATTTATAAAATTATAATCATAAAATTAAATAATAAAGGGGGTCCCCATACAAGAAACGTTACAAACCTTATTAGATAAATACTTGAAATTTATTCATGGTGTGTATTGCAATAGCTACAAGATCAAATAATAAAAACTTAATTAAATTATAATTAAAGGGGAACAAGAAACGTATTTTTCCAGCAAATATTGTTCAATCAGAACCCTGCGTGTGTGGGTCCAACTCGCACTTGGACAGTTTATTTATATTCGCGGTACGAAGTTCGCCGCGTCAACTAGTCGTTAATAAATGTATTTCTATTATCGATAATTCTCATGAAACTTAGCATCGATAGATGCATTGCGTGATGTATGATATTGTTTAATAATCGATTAAGTACTGTGTATATTCAGTTTGATTTATTTTATTTCTAACCGATTATCGATACTCTGTGGTGTTCTGCATGGTACCCATGGAGAATGGGCTCTAGGTAGAAGGAGAGCGATCTTTCTAACAAAGCTTATCTTAAAAAGTTCTGAAAATCTGTCGCAGAGTAGTACTCAGGCCCGCCGGGTCAATGCCTGTGTCGCTAGTGAAGTATATCGACGGCAGAAAGCGGAAATGTCGTATGTCAAAATTTGCCCGAATGAATTTTTACTATATTGTTGTATAGAAAACACAAGGGTTAAAGAAAAAAAACAATGAAAGCACACACACTTTTTAATGTTCCCTTCCCGCCTAAACCTCCCAATTTTCTTCTATTATTCAATTCATTTTTTATAATTTTGGTTTTTGTTTTTCTGCACCCAGCATTTTCTGCGCTATAGTGAGGTGAACATTTGTGTGTTGCGCTCGGCAGCAAAGTTTTCTGTATCTCGTACTCTTGACACCCACGCTACGCTCAGGAATATTCTATATATGAACCACTCGCTTTGCTCGTGATTCAATGCTAGAATCCTTCGCTTGCTCAGGTTTCAATACAAGTACTCACGCCAAAAACCCTTTTTTTTTGTTGTAAAAGGATTGCATACTATCCTATCATTATATTAAAACTTGACAAATAAAAATTACGTCTACAGGGATTCGCGTCAAATAATTTGTAAATTTGGACGTCTGTCATTACCACAGCTTTAGGACACGTCCTAAAGGTCCTTTAGGCCGTGTCCCAATTTCACCGAAAATCTTTACATTACATAGTATAAAACAAAGTCGCTCTTCGCGTCTGTACGCGATCTTTTACACTACGCAACGGATTTAAATTCGGTTTTCATCGACAATATTATAAATGCGAAAGTCAGTTTGTATGTTTTTTGGGACTTCTTCACGGTCGAACGGCTAAACCGATATAGGTGAAATTTTGCACAGAGATATCCAGTATTATGGACTACGCTATAGGAATTTTAACCGTGGGCGAAGCCGCAAGGCACAGCTAGTAGATAGAATAATTCAAGTAAAAGATTTATAACTAGGATTAAACGTGGGCAAAGTTGCGGGGCGTAGCTAGTTACTCATAAATTATAATCAGCTGTATACTTTAGCTTTATTTATTAATATATATAAAAGATAAGCTACTTATTAAACATTAGTGTCTAATAAGCAGAATCTAAGAGCTATGGCTGAGAGTATATACTTAACGGCATCGACGATTGGATGACAGCCGAATGGCTCATTAATACTGTTTATTTATTATTCAAAGCGTTAAATTATGCTTTTGCTATACTTATAATATAATTGATATAATTTTTTTTTATTTTAGACGTGTATATGTATGTATATTATTTACCATTTTTTACTTTTAATTTGTATGGTGTAATAAAGTGTTTATCTATCTATCTATTCATATATGTGCTCTCCTCCGCCAAGCCTTCTGCGCAAATAAATACTCTGGTTATCGAAATGTTTGCATTCCACAGTAACGGTTATTATTATTACCCAAATCCCTTACCATCAGACAAGCGTCTTGCTTGATATGTTAACTAATTCTATACAAAAAGATAAAATACTACAGTATATGTAATGTACAAGATAATAATTTTTCATAGTTAAACAACCACAGTAAGGTTAGATTATGTATGAATGAAACAGTAAATAAGGTAAATGAATGATGTAATACGGACTTACAGTGTACCGGTGTATGTAAACAAGCACGACCGGGTGGCAGTTGTCGTAGTGGACACACGTCATTAGCGCCCTCGTGCGGCCGACCTTGAGTTGTTGCCTCCGATAATAAAAGCTCTGAGTTCGGATAAACATTGCGATCAACGCTACTGGCGAATCCGCGGCAATTCTGAACAACTGCCCGAAAACCAATAAATAATAATAGTTTTATTTCTTTTTTGAAAGGTATTGTAATAACTTGTAAACTTATTTTTTAAATATTTGCGTTGGTTCAAGTTAACATATAAGTACGTGAGTGTGCTATTGCTATTACATAGCTAGCAAAGATTATCAAGAATTAGCCTCAAGATAATTTTAAGAAAATTCGATGTGACAAGGTTTTCTTTAAAGATAAAAGCTGGCGAAGATAATTCTGGCGTACCATACGTGCGAAACATGTATTTCCACAATACACCTTACCCTTACTTTACCTAATTTACTTTATTACCCTTTCGATAAATGAGAAATCATGCTTATTTTATCTTATTTCGTCGTGCATATCTAACACGGTTACTGAAGAATTACCTAATATACCTAAAAGTGTAAACCACACTTGGAAACCACCGCACGTTCGGAAATAACGAACCGAACCGAACTTAGTTTCGATGTAGGTACGTAATATGTGCTCACAAGTTACTTTACAGATTGTGATGACGTCGTATGTAGGTACCTCACAAATATTTCGTTACTGAGAGTGCCTGGTGCGATTTGTTAAGATTGGTTAAACCTACTCCATCACGTTAAAGTAAACGCAGATTTGAAGTCTAGAGCTTATTATTGAACATTTGATTTGAGGAACGCTTCCAAAACCCGATTTTGAGGAGGTATAAAACTGTGTAGCGGCGATTGAATAGGTATCTTTTGGGTAAGCGCGCTACATCATCGACCGCATCATCACTTAATATCAGGTCAGATAGTGGTCAAGCTATCCATTTTCGCAAAAAAAAAAAAAAGAAAAGATTCTCAAAAAACCTATGACTGGTCACGGTCACGTTCCTATACGTCAGTAAGAGGGACGCTGTGGCTTTTGTGTGCGCAATAAGGACAAACAAAGCAGGGCGACGTGCCACAAGCGTAAAATACCAATTTGTTTGGAGCACTTAGGTTTTAACACAAATTAAGATTTTAAGACTTATTTATAATTTAAAATTCCTACTATCTAATACTATAAGAATCTTTGTCCTGACATACTGACTCACTGACAGACAACGCACAGCCTAAACCGCTGGTCGTAGAGACTTGAAATTTGGAGGGTATATTTGATTTTTCAAAATTCACCCCCTAAGGGGATGAAATGGGGGTTCAAAGTTTGTATGGAGAAGCAAGATTAGGTAGTCTTTTCTATCCGAAACTTCACACAAGTGCTTCAGTACAAAAATAAGTAAATACGTGTTTCAGGTTTTTTTTAAATTCTACCCCTAAGAGGGTGAAATGGGGTAACAATGTGTGAAAATCAATATTTTTTCGGATTGCGCTGAAATTTGGCATGCAGATAGTTATTACAACGTTAGTTACCTCTGAAAAAGGATTTTTCAAAATTCACCCCTGAAGGGGATGAAACGGGGTTCAAAGTTTGTATGGAGAAACAAGATTAGATAGTCTTTTCTATTCGAAACTTCATACAAGTACTCAAGTAAAAAATAAGTAAATACGTGTTTCAGTTTTTTTTTTATTACACCCCTAAGAGGGTGAAATGGGGGTAACAAAGTGTGAAAATCAATATTGTTTTGGATTGCGCTGAAATTTGGCATGCAGATAGTTATTACAACGTTAGTGCCCCCTGAAAAAGGATTTTCCAAAATTCACCCCTGAAAGGGATGAAACGGGGGTTCAAAGTTTGTATGGAGAAACAAGATTAGATAGTATTTTTTATTCGAAACTTCATACAAGTGCTCCAGTAAAAAACAAAGTAAAAAAGTTTTTCAGGTTTTTTTTAATTACACCCCTAAGAGGGTGAAATGGGGTAACAAAGTGTAAAAATCAATATTGTTTCGGATTGCGCTGAAATTTGGCATGCAGATAGTTATTACAACGTTAGTGCCCCCTGAAAAAGGATTTTCCAAAATTCACCCCTGAAGGGGATGAAACGGGGGTTCAAAGTTTGTATGGAGAAACAAGATTAGATAGCATTTTCTATTCGAAACTTCATACAAGTGCTCCAGTAAAAAAAAAAGTAAAAAAGTGTTTCAGGTTTTTTTTAATTACACCCCTAAGAGGGTGAAATGGGGGTAACAAAGTCTGAAATCAATATTGTTTCGGATTGCGCTGAAATTTAGAATGCAGATAGTTATTCAGACGTAGGTATCAGCTCAGAAAAGATTTTCTAAAAATTCCTCCTGGATACGGAACGGGGAATCATAGTTTTTATGGCAAAACAAGATGAGATAAAGTCGTGTTGTAGGATTTTTCGAAATGGGGTAGGCAACAAAGTCTGAAACTTTGGGTTTTCGGGTTTTATAAATATGAATCCCGAATTGCCTTAGTCACGCGATAACATGAAAACGGGTGAACCGTTTTGGCTAATTCTTTTTTGAAGTCTTTATTGATAGAATTGTTTTTACAAAAGAAAAGTTTTAAATAAATAAAAGAAGTTTTTAACGCGAGCGAAGCCGCGGGACACTTCTAGTTTCATAATAAAACAATAGTATCTATAATTAGTAGTTATTTCAAAAATTATGGGTATTATAGTATGGGGTGCCCCGGCACTCTTGTCACAAATTATATAATAGTTACTACGTAACTCCTGTGTAGGAATTACAATTACGCCAGATAGTATAGGGCTCTGGGGTTAAAAGAGTGTTATAACTATATTCATTCCTAGACTACATATCTCTATGATGCCAAATTATACAGTCTTAGTAACGAGAATATGTGGTTATGCAACCTAACGAGAGATATAATGCAAAGAATGGACCGCGAAGCGGCGCTGCCCTGTGGAACCTGCGTTAAAGACACTCACCTCGGATTACACTATGATATGGATTTAGAATAATCTACCTTCGCTGGATGAATCTCTTTCGTTCTCACATTAAACGACTGCCACGTCCTTTAAAGTTAAAGTTTAAAACTTTTATTGTAAACTAGCAACCTGCCGGCTCCGTAAAATATATATTAGGTATATAATATTAATTTGTTTTACCCAGTGTTTTTGGTGAAAGCTCCTGGACGACTAGATTTTTTCCGACATCTTCAACAATCGTCGTCATATTTCACCAATGTACACGAAAGCTTAATAAATTATACACCCATTCCTTCCTCAGAAATCACTCTGTTGATAGAACAATGCGTATTGCATTGCATAAAATATTTCAAATAAGTTTAAGCCGAACACATATTTGTCTTATGTTGTTTTTATGTTGCGGTTTATTTAAGTTTATTTTTTAAGTTTATTTGTTGATGTATAGGTTATATACTAAATAACATGTGACACATTATACTGTGAGTAAAATAGCACTTGTTACTGCGGCCAGTAAACGTTTTACTCACATTTATGAATGAGTATGTTGTAACGTAACGGAGCGCCTACCTCTCGTAACATGAATAGTGGGAACCTAGATGGGGAAATATGAACACAGGTAATACATTTATAGATATGTTGACTCTACAATACTAAATTTACCACAACACTTAATGTTCATCAATGGGCATATTATATCCTGATAGTGAAGCTCCAGTAAATACCGGACCCCCTCAGATATTCCATCACAGAATCCAGCATTGTTTCTGGTAATGAGACGTGCAGGGCTACCAGAGCAAATGATGGGACAACAGTCTCAGCTGCGAGCACAGAGTTATACTTATCTTCGATCATGCAGCAGACTTTTAGCACACATCTTCTGCCAATGACAACATTCTTGCCAATATACACATAGGAGCCCACTACAGCTGCATTTACCACAGTGTTCTCTACCACAAATACATAGTCGCCCATTTGAAGAGGGCAGAATGCTACTCGTTTCTACGTATTCTGACCTATTGTTATAGGTATCTTGTATTTATATATTATATTGTTCCATGTTGATTAAGTCTGCTTAGTGCAATTATTATAAGTTTATTTGGAATTGATTTATTTTTGTTTATAAAATATACAAAATCAAAATCTGTAAAATTGTGACTCCAGCAATTTATCCAAAAGTAATTTCCTTGTCAGGTTCCTATGACTTGACTGACTTGAAACCTGAATGAAGGCGATTCAAGATATGCCACAATGTTTTTAACCAACCTCATAAAAGGAATCATCGTTGTAGTAACGCGTATATATTTTTTTGGTAAATCACTTTTTACAAAGTTCTAAAGAAATGTTTACAATGTTCTACAGTACTCTGATCTTATTATAATTTTTTCCAATATATATTTTTGTTTTATTAGTAAAAATATGACTGCAGGACTGTACTGACCTACGGCGCACAGCTTGGTCTTTGACTAACATCCAAAAGTCCAAACTCAAGGTTTGCCAACGGGCAATGGAGCGTAGCATTCTAGGTGTTAAATTAACAGACCATGTTCGAAACACCGAGCTACGCACCAAAACCCAAATTGTTGACGTTGCTGAGAAAGCCGCCAAGCTAAAGTGGAACTGGGCTGGCCACATCTGCCGCATGTCGGACCAGCTCTGGGCCAAAATCACAACTAAGTGGTGCCCTGATACAGCTAATCGGCGGCGCGGCAGACCACGTAGAAGATGGCGAGATGAGTCTGGTCTACAATAGCACAGGATAGAGATGAGTGGAAGTCATGGGGGGAGGCCTTTGCTCAACAATGGGACACTTAGGGCTATTAATAATAATAATAATAATGACTGCAGGATGGTCCCATGTACTACGAGGTACTTTAGCCATCTTTCAATGTATAGAACGTAGGCATCGCACGGCGTGTGAAGTAAGTCCTTTTGAAGTTTATAAATAACATGTATTATTCTAATGAAATGTTTTCGTAAGCTTTTTAACCGACTTCACAAAAAGGGAGGAGATTCTCAATTCGTCGGAACTTTTTTTTTTATGTATGTTCACCGATTACTCGAAGATGCCTGAACCGATTTGAAAAATTATTTTTTTTGTTTCCAAGGGTACCCTTTCCATGTGGTCTCATTTAAATTTTAACGAAATCGGTCGAGCCGTATATCAACATTTGTATTACGATACATTTACATACCTGAACGACATACTAACTACTGGCACAGATTATATAATAGTTACTACGTTTACTAGTTACTTTGACATGCGCGACGTTTGAAGTCGGTTCTTTTAGTTTTTTAAACGATCTAAAATTATATATACTTAAAGTACGACCACACCGCGGCGTCATGTTTGTGCGATCTAGGTGGCGATCAGATAGCGCAGTAGTATTTGTACCGACTGGTTCACACCAAACGCGATCTTTGGCGATCAGAAAACGATTGAAAATCATATCATGAACGCGCACGCGGACGCCGCGGTGTGGTCGTACCATTGATCATTATAAATTAGTCGCAGTTGTCGTTGTTTTATATTCGTAGTTGCGTAAGCTTTCAGGGTATAAGATGGACACGCTCGATAAAACAAAATAGGAGATATTGGTACCTACACTGCTGTCCTCGTAAACATAAAACTCAGGCTACACCTACTCTAAAATCTTTACTTAAAAACGCGCTCCACCAACGTGCTCTAATCACGTTACAAATCTATTATTTCTCAAAGACTCCTAAGAGCTTACTATTTATAAAAGAAACATGAATGACGGAGAGTTCCGTCTGTCACCAGATCTGCTGTCGATGGCAGAGTTCGCCGGTGGCCACGTGACACTGGCTACGACACGCTGTCTGCCTCGTGATCACACGCAAGGACCACTATTGCTAACATAATTATTTTTTGGAGCGAAAAGACTTCATTCAGGTCGAAGTATTGTCTCGCCTAATAGCTTACTAATAGCAATTTAGATTCAAACTATTGATTTCATTTCAGAGTGGCACTAGCTAAGCTTCGGGTTTTCTTCTGCGTCGTAATATATACTATCTAGCTGATAACTGCGACTTCGTTCGTTCGTATCTCCTTGTTAAATTTCAGTAACATCTGTAAGGCTATTCTGTAAGCTATCTCGACCGCGGAATCCGCGGTAAGATTTGAATTTCGTATTACGAAATTCAACCGTATTACGAACTTGATACGATTGAATTTCGTAGTACGAAATTCAAATCTCAAAAGCCTAGCTGATCGTCCGTTTAGGCGTGATTATGTAACATAGTGTAACAAAAGACAGGCTGACAGAGATTTAAAAGTTTTTATAATATTAAGCATAGATATAGATTAAAATGATATGACTCTACTCCATTGAAGCTATTTATTAACCAACTGCACAAAAAAGGATGAGGTTACTCGATTACTCGTTACCGATTACTCGAAGATACCTAAACCGATTTGGAAAATTCTTTTTTGTTTCAACCTTTACAAACCGAAATCGGCCGAGCCGTTTTTAGTAAATCAACATTTGTATTCCGATGCATTTACTTATCTTGACGACTTATACTCGTACTACTAACATATTATGTAATAGTTACTAAGTCTACTGGCTACTTTGACTAGCGGGATGTTTGAAGTCGGTTCTTTTAGTTTTTTAAACGATCTTAAATTATTTTCTCTAATGATTTATGCTAAGTAGGACATTATATGAAGTCGCACGCGCAGGCGCACTACCTTGTGTGTTAGTTCTTAAACTACGTTATACACACACTTCAGTAGACGTGACGTTACAAAAAGTATACTGTAAACTGAAATGTTTGTGTTTAAATGGAATATACGATACGATACTTTATTGCACACTCAATAAAAATAAGATATAATACCTAAATTCAATAGGTATTTAAAACCACCCCCGACGGCCCCGACTGATCTATTTATAATATGTTTTTGAGATCATTATAATGAGCCTAAACGCCACATCTGTGCATATAAGTCAAGAAGAAAATCGGGCCATTACTTTTCGGTGTTATGGCAGCACCAGCCATTGCGTCTGAGTATTCTAGGCCTAGCGTGTTCACCATTTTCAACCACATCATCGCTTGCCACCAGGCGAGATAGTGCTCAAACGCTAGCCTACACATACAAATATATAATCTCGGCAAAGATTCTGTGACCCACTTTTAGAGTTCTGTAGCCGATTGGCAAAAAACGGATCCCTGATAGATTCGTCACGTCATTCTATCTTTCAGTCACTTTATTACGAAACTATTAATACTACACCGTTGAAACTGGGCAAGTAGATGTATTCTGTGAACTGCTTTATGATTTTTATACAAAAAAAAAGATTAAACATACATGTTTAGAAAGATTATTATTAAAGATTAAACATACAACTGAAACTAAAAAAAAACTTTTCATCGAACTTATACGTGCGGGGTGTCTATAGATAGATCTTTAGACATGACATTGAGGTTCCTAAAACTATTTTTCTTAAACTCAATGGTTTGAAAAATAGGCACTTGTAGAGGTCAAATGTGTCCCTTTTAAAATAAGAGAATTAAAAATGAATATAAAACCGGCGGGACAAGTCGAGCTGGATTCGCCCACCGAGGCTTCCGTACCAACTTCTCAAACTAGGTGAAACGATCCGACAAACTTAACTTAGTACTTAAAAATTGTTTGAACCAGATAAAGTTAGTAGTTTATGAGATATATCACATTTTTAAAACCGCAAATATAACTTTGTCATTCATATAAATGAAAAATGTACTATGAAAAACAAAGTTAATTTTTTGCTGGAGAAAAATGATAGTGGTATTTTTTGCTCGATCTTATAAAATATTGTAGTGTGGTACGGAACCCTACGAGTGCGAGTCCAAAAAAACAACGACGTACGTGCAAGTGATCGCCAATCTCACCAAAACTGTTACATCAGTGAAAAACAAACTAAAGATGCAAATTGGATGACAAAGCAACGTAACAACAACAAAAAATCAAATGGTATGTACGAAGCCCGCCAAATTTAAAAAGGCACCTTATTTTTTTTAACAAACCTCGTAGCAGTATTGACACGAATTGAATATCTCTGGTAAAGTTGGTTATAAAGATAACATTTACACCCGAGTCATAAAACAGTAGGATATAAAGATCTCACGTACCGTGATAGAAGGATAAATCCAGCAAATGAATCTCGTCAATATTTCTCAGAATACTCAATATAATAACCTATTTGTAATAAAATCAATGTATATTTAAAAACATAATATGATGCATTATTTCAAGGAATCTGCTATACGTGCAATTAGTCTTAAAATCTCTGGGTTAATTTTATAATTAAACAGTTATTTGTGTACGTGTTATGGATCATGTGATTATAAAATACGTATGTAACTTTACTGGATCTGCAAAATACCAACCAGCAAAGAAGACTATATAGTAAAAGCATCTGATGACCATAAAATTCAAAATTCGATGACAAACTATTTCCAGAGACAAGACTCTACACAGAATGAGCTCATCGCATATCAAGTATCGGATGGCATGGCTCTACAAAAGATAGCAACTAGCAACCAGCAACGCCTCCCCAATGCTCCGAAGACTTCACTGCGCCTAATAACATAACTAAAAGTAAATCTATAGACTCACACACATCTCCCCCAGAACGGCTGGTCCCCGCGGGGGTAGTAGACTACCACCCTCCAAAAGGAAAAAATATTACCTAGCCACCTT
Source organism: Cabera pusaria (assembly GCA_954871355.1). NCBI lineage: Eukaryota > Metazoa > Arthropoda > Insecta > Lepidoptera > Geometridae > Cabera > Cabera pusaria. Next base: position 824,084 of record OX940886.1, on the reverse strand, counting down.
CAACGTAAGGTCGCTCGCAAATGAAAAACGAGTTATCGAACTAGAACATGCAATTTCTGCAATAAAATGGGACATCATTGGCATATCAGAGGTACGGAGAGAAGGATTTCAGATCGAAGATAGAGGCAGTTATCTTCTCTACTTTTACGGCCAAACAAAGGGAGAGAAAGGAGTCGGCTTTGTGGTAAAGAAACGGTGACGCATTACTGTCGAAGATTTCATACCTATATCGGAACGTATCGCTTTATTGGAATCGAAAATAGAAGATAATATGTACTCAATACTGCAAGTTTACGCACCTACTGAAACGTCGAGCGACCCAGACATAAAACAATTCTACGAGAACTTACATGAAGCCATAGAACAGTGCAGCAAAAATATAATTTTGATGGGTGATTTTAATGCCAAAATAGCGAAACCAAAACCAGACGAACATTTAATAATGGGAAGTTTTGGATATGGAAAAATAAATAAAAGAGGACAAATGTTTTTAGATTTCTGCCACCAATATAAATTAAAGATAACAAATACAATGTTTAATAAATCTGGCAAGCTAAGGTGGACATGGGTATCACCCAACGGAAAAACCAAAAATGAAATAGATTTTATATCAACAAACATAACCAAGAACATAGGAAATACAGAAGTACTCAGTAGCTTACTGCACTCTAGCGACCATAGAATGGTGAAAATGACTCTATCCACAAGACGCGAGAAGCGCTCACGAGCACAGTTTTCCAAAAGACCTCAGGGTCTCTACACTAAATACTGAAAAATTAAAGACAAATGTTGATACGCTCAATTATACACAAGAAGAAAACAAAACGGTACAAACATTCTACAATAAACTTGAAAGTAGCTTGATAAAATGCATACAAAATAAAAAAGTATAGTAAAAGATATAGAACCAGTTATAACTAACGATATTATAGAATTAAAAAAACAAAAACACGAGCTAAAAAATAAAACGAATAGAACAAAAACAGAAAAAAAAAGCTGACTAGTCTATACAGAGAAATCAACAAGAAAATTGAGGACAATATAAAAAATCATAGATTGAAGATACTACATACTCACCTGAAAAAAACCGGAGGAGTAAAAAAAGCACATAAAAAGCTTAACATAGCAAAAAAGCTTATGACTCACCTACGCAACACATCAGGATCTGTAGTCACTAACAGAAAGGGACTGATAAAAATAGCAACCGAATTCTGCCAAGAGCTCTATAGCGAACAAAGTCAGGTCAATCATTCAGTCGATGAATGGGCGAGCAACAATGACACAGCTCCACTTTTCCTAGAAAAAGAAATAGAGTTTTCACTAAAAACATTGAAAACAGACAAAAGCCCAGGCCCAGACGGTATCTCAAACGAATTGTTAATATCAGGCACTCAGCAAATAACCACTCCACTTACCAATCAATTCAATTCAGTCAAAAGTCTTCAATCTTATCATGAAACAGAAAAAATACCTAATCAATGGACATGCTCAGAAATAGTCCTTCTCTACAAGAAAGGAGATCACAAATTAATATCTAACTACAGACCAATCAGCCCGATGTCTTGTCTGTATAAAGTATTAGCATCCACTCTGCTTCGACGTATCAGAAAAAATATTGACGAGAACCAATCAATAGAGCAAGCAGGATTCCGAAAAAAATACTCTACAGTGGACCATATACACACTCTTAAACAGATAATTGAAAAGTATATAGCACATAACAAACCACTATATATCGCCTTCATTGACTACTCGAAAGCATTCGACTCTATCTCTCACGAATCAATATATAAAGCGTTAACTGAACAAGGACTAAACAGGGACTACATAAGCATTATTCAGGAGATATACAGTAACAGCTGGGCACGAGTAAAATTGGACTCGGCAGGCCCACCATTCCGAATATCGCGAGGTGTTAAACAAGGAGACCCCCTGTCGCCTAGTTTGTTTATTGCAGTCCTTGAAAGCATATTCAGACGTTTAAACTGGGAGAAAATGGGACTAAAAATAGATGGTAAATAGTTAACCCACTTAAGGTTTGCAAACAACCTGGTGCTCCTCTCTGAACAACTGACTGAATTACAAAGGATGGTAGAGTCCCTATGCGAAGAAAGCAGTTACATAGGCCTAGAAGTAAACCAAGAGAAAACAAAAGTGATGACAAATAAATTGGAAATCCCTATCATAGTTAAGTCAACACCTCTAGAATATGTAGAAGACTATATTTATCTCGCTCACCTCATATCATTCAGATCAGGAACAGAAAAAGAGATAAATAGAAGAATAAACAACACATGGAACAAATACTGGGCTATGAGCGACATATTCAAAGGATCTCTACCAACAAAATTAAAAACCAAAGCTATGAACATTTGCCTTACACCATGCTTCACATGCGCCTGTCACACCTGGCCACTAACAAAACACTACAAGGAAAAGCTTCGGATTTGTCAAAGAGGTATTGAAAGAAGCTACATGAACTTAAAGCTTAAAGACCACATAAAAAATAAAGATATTAGAAATAAAACAAAAGCCAAAGATGTAGTACAACAAATCCTAAAGCTAAAGTGGAAGTGGGCAGGTCATATTCAGAGACTTGAGCCTAACCGTTGGGCTCAGATCACGACAAATTGGATACCCAGAGATTGTAAGCGCAGAGAAGATAGGCCAACAAGAGATGGAGAGACGACATTGTTAACTTTGCAGGAAAGCTATGGACCAGACTAGCAACTCAAAGAAAAACATGGAATGATTTGGAGGAGGCTTTTACCGCCACCGGCGGTCTCTACTCTGAAGAAGAGAGAATAGGTGGAAATTATATTTATAAAATAAGTTTTGTCAAAATCTTTGTTAAAATACACGTAAAATTGAAATAGTGTGATAAATAACGTCTGCCTATTACAGATACATCGGCATGCAAAATTATGGACTGCCAGAATTTTACATGTAACTGCACTGCGCCTGTTACCTTCAGACATAAAGATGTTGAGTCTCACATGCCCTGTAATTTCACTGGACACCTTGCCATTTCAACCGAAAAACATTCCTATTTCACGGCCGAAAATTAATTGGTAAAGTGGTGGTACCGCCCCATGCGGACTAGCAGAAGTCCTACCACTACAAATACACTACTATAAGAATTCACTGAATCTTCAGTTAAGTTACAGTGCATGTTGCACTCATTATTCTAGTAAGTATAATAACAACGTATTACTTACAATTATAAATCCGAGATGAAGTTACTGTTATTTCAAAATGCTGACAAAAAATACGAGTGCGGCTACCAACATTCCTGCGTCAACGGCGACCCCTTATTAAACCAAGCAACTTAAGAAAAATAGAGCATAAACAAGTTACATAATCGCGTAAATAAACACAAGTTAACATAAGCTATAACTTTGTTGTAACTTACTGTAACTTTCCTTCCCAGCCCAAGGATTTGAATTGAGTAATATTACTTTGAAGGTACTGCCAAATTTCCCCATATATGTTTGCGTGTTTCGATGTGCCAATATATTGGAATCGTGGCATTAGATAATGCCATACTTACTGACCCTCAAAACTTATTTACGAAGGTTTTGTTGCTCAAATGTAAGCAAATAACAAGGTAACTTAATTTAATTTCATCTAGAAACACGTTATGTGGTACCGTGCGTAGTTAGTGTTTACTTGGTCCCTGTACAGTTGGTGTAAGTTTACGGAGTAGGCATAGATTGTGTGGAGTATTAGGTAACAAGGCAAACTAGATACTTGTCTGATGATGAGCTAACCTATTATAAGATAATCTGTAACTGAAACTGTCCCAAATAATTAAGATAGTTTAAAAACTAAAACAACCTACCTCAATGCCCCGCGAGTCAATTTCAGTAGCAAGTTTGAGACGTTCATCGAAATATCTCTAGAGATACTAATCAGATCTCGATGAAATTACAATGGGATCACCTCGAAAACGGACCCTAGCGATTACAAAAAATCTTCCGAATCGGTTTACAATTGACGATGTAATCGCGTAACATACACACAAAAAAAACATACAGACGAATTGAGAACCTGCTTCTTTTTGGAAGTCGGTTGAAAACTGTGGCAAAAATAATAAAAAGGATGATTGTCCAGAATTTTTTGCGTCACTGGTAAAAAGTACAATTGTTTATTCTGTGTCACTGCACTGTACCGTATGATATTTCTAAGTTCTTGAATCGACTTCTTGCATGTTTTCATAATCCATCCTTTTTTTTATATTGGAATGTAATCGTTTTATTTTTCGAGTGTGGGTGGAACGTTTTCAAATTTTGAAAAAAAGATTGAAGTAGAGAAAAATCATTTTTGACGGGATTCGATTGGGTCTGGACAGAAAAATGTACGAAAAATGATGAAAATAAGTTATTTTAAAAAAAAAATAAAACCGACTTCATAACCACAAACAGGCACTCAAAAGCGAAAAATAAATTACTTAAAATTATTATAAGCGCTACCCACTTATCTATTTGAAGTCGGTGCCAGCCAAGTCTAATAGGTAGTAGATATATAATACCTACATGTATCTACTTACTTACTAACCTACATGTACCTACTTACTACTACTACATACATAGTATCTATCTACTATCCAATAGACTTGGCTGGCACCGACTTCAAATAGATAAGTGGGTAGCACTTATAATAATTTTAAGTAATTTATTTTTCGCTTTTGAGTGCCTGTTTGTGGTTATGAAGTCGGTTTTATTTTTTTTAAAAAATAACTTATTTTACCCTTTTTAGTGCAAAACAAGTTTTAATTAAATTACATGCATCTATTAAATTTCGTGTCTGAGCCGTTATACACTGACGGACAATTACTTTTTGAAAATTTCAAGTATGTACCTATAACGGTTAAGAAGATACAGATCTGTAAAGTGCGCACATATGTATAGACACACGGACGGATGGACGGACGGACGGACGAACGGACAACAAAGTCTCAGAAAGTGTTCATTTGGTACCCTTTGGGTTCGGAACCCTAAAAAAATTGACTTTAAATGCCGCGCTATAGTGAAAATATTTACTAGTAATGATGTCATCAATGTATCAAAGGACAATGTCCAAAATGGCCCTTTGCAATTAAAGCATCTGACACACACGATAATTAATTGTCTATTTTATTACAATAATTCCAAATACTTTTATAACACGGACTAGTTGTATTCCAAAATGAATATTAAAAAGTATTATTTGCGATTATTAACATTCATTGCCGCCATATGGCCAACAGAGTACTGAATCACTCTACTACGTTATAAGAGGCACTTCCCTATATTGTTGAAACCCGAATTATGAAAGCTTTGTGTAGCCAACCTAACAACGGAAAGTATTATTTACGTAGTAACTATTATATAATCTGTGGTATTATACTTATAATTTTTTTTTTGCAGTGTTGATTGGTACAAAGTACGTTCATAATTCTGAGTTATTTAATAATGTATGCAGTGTCGCGAGCTAGGATGATGGATTATGTCGCGAGACTGAAATGGCCGCCATCTTCGCCAAACGTCATGTCATGTCAAAAAATCTTAGGTATGTTTAAAAAAGTTTGCACCCTAACAAGACTTTGCCCGGTAGAACATTCCTGTGAAGACAAATTATTTATATTTATATAAAATTATTTATTAAAATTATTAATATATAATGATTTATTGAGGGCCCGGTGGCGTAATTGGGAGAACAGTCGGCTTTGATGCCGTGGTACCGAGTTCAAACCGCCGTGCACCAATGAATTTTTCTATCGAAAAATATATGTGCGCCTCTCACAGTTGCCCTCCGGTGAAAAAAAACATCACAAACAACAACAACCCCCGCATGGTGGTAGGACATATCTAGTGACCGCCTGGCCAGCTACCACCCTCAAGTTATAAAATCTGTCGCCAAACATCTAATGTGTTCCGGCAGCTATCCTTGAGAGCCAGTTCCCATTCTAGTCCACTTCTCTATCTTCGACCGCATCATCACTTAGCAACAGGTGAGATAGTGGTCAAACGCTAGCCTATAAGATATAAACAAAATAAAAAATATTAATTATCCCCACCTTTATTTCTATCTCGCTCACAGTTACTTACCGTAAGAATATCTGTCAAAAACCAAAATCAACGAGAAGAAAGATGTAAAAACATTATTCAAGGTCATATATTTTTTAGTTTTTATCTCGCTAAAATTAAAATGGGACCACCTCGGAAACGCATTCTACCTTTTAAAAAAAGAATCATTTGAATCCGTTCACAATTGACGGAGAAATCGCGTAACATACACACAAAAAAAAACATACAGACGAATTGAGAACCTCCGCCTTTTTTGTGAAGTCGGTTAAAAAGTAGAAATATTCTGTAAGCAGCAAGAGAAAATGAAATTGATGGGTATTCCAACCACAGAGTACTTTATACGAGGGTCATTCAATAAATACTTAGCCTACAAAAAGGAACGACAATTTTGGAAAAGTGGCAATTTATTTTTCAACATAGTCTCCTTTTAGTTCGATACACTTAGCCCAGCGATGCTCCAACTTTTTTAACCCGTCCGAAAAATAGTTTTTGTCAAACTCTGCAAAATAGGCCTCCGTGGCGGCGATGACCTCCTCATTTGATCCATATCTATTCCCGGCGAGAGATTTTTTCACATTAGGAAACAGAAAGAAGTCACGCGGGGCCAAATCTGGAGAATACGGTGGATTGGGCAGCAATTCGTAGCGTAATTCGACCAATTTGGCCATGGCAACGGCAGACGTGTGAACCGGTGCGTTGTCGTGGTGAAACAGCACTTTTTTCTTAGCCAGATGGGGTCGTTTTTTCTTTAATTCGGCGTCGAATCGGCCCAATAAATCGGCATAGTAAAGCCCTGTAATTGTTTTACCCTTCTCGAGGTAATCGATGTAGATCACACCTTGATTTTACAGTTTTCGCCTTCTTTGAAGCATGTTCCCCGGTCTGGATCCATTGTTTTGATTGCTCCTTGGTCTCTGGTGTGTACCAGTGGATCCAGGTTTCATCGACGGTCACAAAACGACGCAAAAACTCCGCTGGATTCCGCTTAAACAGCGCCAAACACGTCTCCGATGTGGTCTCACGGTTGCACTTGTTTTCCGGTGTGAGTAAACGCGGCACCCATCGCGCCGACAGTTTTCTCATGCCGAGTTCCTCATGAAGAATATGATGCACTGTTCCTTCTGAAATGCCTACAGTCTCAGCTAGCTCCCGAACCTTCAATCGGCGATCTGCCAATACGAGATCATGGATTTTTTTAATTTTTTCCTCCGTAGCAGCTGTTTTCGGTGCACCTGGACGTGGTTCATCAAAAACCGACGTACGGCCACGTGCAAACTCGTTGAACCAATTCTTGACGGTGGCCATCGATGGAGAAGAGTCACCGTACACAGCATCCAAGCGCTCTTTGATTTCGATGCGCGTTTTCCCTTCCAAAAATAGGAATCGAATCACCGAACGATATTGCTCTTTTTCCATTTTTGTAAAACCGATCGATACGTTCGCTTCCATAAGTTGTCAAAATAAAACAAATGAAGGGATTGGAATGAAAATTTGAAAAAAGAATTAAAAAAGAATGTGCTACACTGTGGTAGAACTCTTTTGAAACTACAGCGCCCTCTGGCGATGAGGCTAGGTACTTATTGAATGCACCTCGTATATACGCTTCCAATGGTTATGGTAGAAAATCTTCTACGATGAATTATCTCTTTTACGATGAAATCGCTAAAACGGAATTGTATCCAGAGCCTTCAATGAGATGTATGAAGATGCTGAACTGAGTGTCTCTGACGCTAGAGCGGAGGCATGCACATGCTCTGAAGTACGTCAAAGCTCAGCTGCCAAGACGGGAGTCAGAATGCAGATACCACCAGTTATCACGACACTGTGATATCCTGACTTCCATTGAGAACAGGATATCCATGCTCAACATGACTTACTCTAAGTTTATTGACCAAGGACTTTGCTGATTCATACCAGGAAAGGATAATGGAGTAATGGACCCAAAGTGCGGTGATAGTTTTACTTAAAAGTTAAGAACCGTAGTGTTTTGTAGTCAATATATCTTTAATATGTGTGTCCCGTGTTCATATTTCCCCTTTTAGGTTCCATCCACATCAGGCGCTCCGTTACGTTACAACCGTTTAGACATGGACAAACTTTGGATTGGCCAGAATTTCGCACGTAACTGCAATGCGCACGGTAACTTGAGTCAACCTGGGATTGAAGGCCATCCTTATCCAGTTAAACTACAATGAATATGAGCAGTAAGTTATTGTTCTCTCACTACTGTTTTGTCACTGTTCCAGTCATCATCATCATCATCATCAGCCGGTGTCAGTTCACTGCTGGACGTAGGCTTCGCCCAAAATAGGCCACTGAGCCCGATCTTCTGCTCTTCTTTTCTAGTCATTGTCCACCGCTTTGCTTATAGATAGTCACTCCACCTGGTCCCCGAACGACCGAACTCAAGTCTCATATTAATTCTAGTTTCACTCACATCCTGACACCCCGCATACTTACGACAGTTACTGCGCTTCTAGTTCCGTGAAAGACCAAGTCTACACCAAGATTTTGTCCGGATGTTTGTCTGTTCTCGCTTACAGTCGCATTTTCAACGGATTTTGATGAAAATTGGCACACGAGTTCCTTGATTTATTTTTAAAAAAAATTGTCGATAGTTTTTTTTTGATTGGGGGAAAATTCCCATTTTAGGCCTAGCGTGCTAGCATTCTCGACCGCGTCATTACTACCTACACACCAACAGGGCCCTTATTCAGTATGTCCAATGAGATAACTTGCCAAAAACGTGTAATGTTGTAGCGTGCTCTAAACGTAAACGTGTTCCTCAAACGCGCCACGGCACATTATTGAAAAATGGTATTCTGTAGGCCAAACAATATGTTTTCTATGTCCAGTTTTCGATTCCACGCCATTCGTTCATAAACCTTACTTCCGGTTCCATCGGTAATTTTGCGGTTTCATACATTTCTTTATTTTTCTGTCTTATCTTTATAATAGGTCGATTTGCCAGCAATAAAACTTCAATAGCAACTCTGTAGCTTAATTTAAAAACTAAAAAACATTAAATAAATAATAAATATTTTTTTTTGAAAACAATCAATGGATCCTCTTATAAATGCACCAGTTTTGGAACGACAATAAAAACTTGATTCTCAAAATGCCAATTATTGTCAATCAATGCATTGTCATTTTATCAATAACTACATGCGCCCCACAACTTCACCTGCGTTGAAAAGAAATCTATCATGTATCGGGATAAAAAGTATCGAAAGAGTTATACATTATAGTATTGTATATAAACTATCTATTTACCAAACTTTACCCAAATCCGCCGTTTTTGCGTAAATATTAGTAGGATTGTTAATATAAGTTGTATATACATACAATCACTCATTTTTCCTGTAGGGGTAGGCAGAGAAGAAAAGGAAAGAAGTACCTAGGTACTTCTTTACTTTTCTTACTATTTAATATGAGTTTTACCTGCTCACATAATTTAGGCTATTTTTGTAAATAGTTGAACCTACCCTTAGTCCATGTTATTGCAAATGTAATGTTGGTCATCCTTGTATAACTTGTTCAACATACAGACGCCAATAATGAAAATTGTAAATGTTTTTATGTATATATCATGGTGCACCGCGCATGCGTAGTTTTACGCGCGCTTTTTGTTTAAATTCCTCAATGTCACTTGCTGTCAATTTTACTTCAAAAATCAAGACGCGCGCGTTACACGCCATCTTACCTCACGATATTATGACAACTCTATCCTTTCTATCTATACTAATATTATAAAGAGAGAACATTTGTATTTTTGTATTTTTGTATGTTTGTAATGATTTGGCTCGAAAACTACTGAACCGATTTAAACAATTCTTTCACTAATACATAGAATGGACTTTCGAAATGAAAATAGGCTATATATTATCCCGTTTAAATCAAAGGTACATTCGTGGAGACCTAATTTGCAACATAAGTCGGCAAAAAAACGGTCGAAAAAACACGTTTCTTACGAACGCTGCTTAATTGAAAATAGATAGAAGAATATTTTCTATGCAAGAGTTGTACAACTTGATAAGACCTACAAAAAAGCCCGAGACAGCATATGTCTATCTCTTAAGGTTAACTCACAGTAGCCATTTTAATCTTAAAATTTTTGTTAAAAAATTTTACATATCTTCCAAGGCTATTTTCAAGTATATAGTATTAATCCTTATCCAAATAATTACGTTAATTAGCTTGGCCACATATTAAAGATTAAAATTGTCCTTTACAGTATATAATTCAAATGAAAACTCTAGAAGATATCACGAATTTCACATACACGCATCGCAAAATTAATTAAATATTTGCAGTGAAACCACAGATTAGGTCATAGTTACTTCGAACATATTATTATAAGCTTAGCTATGCTGTAGATCCCCACCGATCACAATCAATTTGAAGTCAATATAGTATAATAATATTATCTATTGTATAAAATAATATTCATCTATATATATAATAATATAATATTTTAAACCATCCCGACTGATCTATGTATAATCTTTTCATTTTTAATGAAAAGATTATACATAGATCATTCTTCTTCTTCATGGAAATTCATTCTATATCTATTCATCATTCTATATCTATTCTTCATTGGAATGCTTCATAGAAGCTTCCAATGAATCTAAACACAACATTTAAAATCTGAGCTGTAAGTTGGTGAGGATTTCAGTATTCTGTAGAGTCTAGGAGATGTACCAGCATCAGGTCAATGCTTCCATGTTCTTACAATATCGTTGAAGAAAAAGATTTTCAAATTGATCAGACCTATGAAAGTTGATTTCATAGCGCAATTAACTAGAAAAAAGCTCATAGTTTTATAACGATTGAACGAATTTTCATGAATCAAAGCTAAGAAAACTCTCGATAAAGACATCTATCAAACAAAAAAAAACTATCAATAATAAAAACAAAATCGGTTCATCCGATTAGGTGCTAAGATGCTACAGACAGACACACAGATACACACGTTAAACGTATATTACCCCTGCATTTTGCGTCGGGGAACGCGTAAGGTTACGACGGCAGATGTTCACCTTTTTTTTTTCTTTTTTTTTAATATCTTATAGGCTAGCGTTTGACCACTATCTCACCTGTTGGTAAGTGATGATGCGGTCGAAGATGGTAAGCATGCTAGGCCTAGACTGGGGAACTGGCTCTCAAGGATAGCTGCCGGAACACATTAGATGTTTTTGGCGACAGATTTTCTAACTTGAGGGTGGTAGCTGGCCAGGCGGACACTAGATAGTGTCCTACCACCATGCGGGGGTTGTTGGTTTCTTAACGATGTTTTCCTTCACCGGAGGGCCACTGTGAGAAGCGCACATAAATTTTTCGATGGAAAAATCCATTGGTGCACGGTAAGGTTTGAACTCGGTACCACGGCATCAAAGCCGACCGTTCTCCCGATTACGCCACCGGGCCCGGGCTCCTTGGTGGTAAGCTACTTTTTGGTAGATTTAATGATCCCACTACCACTGTACGAAAACTCATGATTCATGAATGCACATAAAACTTTCATTGGTAGGTATATACTCGTAGCTAGGATTAGAACCAACGACCGTCGGGTCAGAATCAGGGTAACTATCCTTTACGCTAAAGGGCCGTCCAATATCACTACGTAAGTATTATAAAACAAATTCCATCACTGCGTCTGTCTGTCTGTTCGCAATAATCTCAATAGCTACTGAACGGATTATCATGCGGTTTTCACCAATAGCCAGCGTGTTTATGAGGAAGGTTTAGGTGCATAATTCGTTAAGGTTTTGTGTAAATTGGATGAAATATGACGATTATTGTTAACTATGTTCATATTTTATATTCGATGCAACAAACTGATGTAAATTTTGTAGGCATATACTCGTATGTTCTACCCGTGCGAAGCCGGGGCGGGCTGCTAGTATGATATAAAATAAATTATTTTTCAAAAAATATTAAACCGACTTCATAACGACAAACAGGTTCTCAAAAGCGAAAAATAAATTAATATAACTATTTTATGCACTACCCACTCATATATTAGAAGTCGGTGCCAGCCAAGTCTATTGGGTAATTATAATTACATAATAATTTATTTTATTTCAATAAACTATTACATAATCTGTGCTAGTAGTTAGTAGTAACAAGTAAGTCGTCTAGATAAGTAAATGCGTCGTAATACAAATGTTGAATATATTAAAAACGGCTCGGCCGATTTCGTTAAAATTTAAATTGTGGGGTTAAACCTGTGAAGGGTACCCTTTGAAACAAAAAAATAATTTCTCAAATCGGTTCAGGCATCTTCGAAAAATCGGTCAACATACATAAAAAAAATAAAAAAACGTTCCGACGAATTGAGAACCTTCTTCTTTTTTGTGAAGTCGGTTAAAATTAGGGGATGGGGAAGTTTGCTGTCAAATCAAATTTAAGAGGCACGCTAAAGACTTCATTCTACATAAGATGTGGTGAAAAAATATCAAAATAGGGGGAATGGAGGGGAGAAAAGGGGTGCAGTTTGCAGTAGCGTTATACATGTATGGATAAATTTCAATTTTTTTAACGGCACGCCAGGTCTACTGTTTTCACAGAACTACTAGTAATAAACTACGGTTTTACTGAGACTTCTTCGTTAAATATTTGTAGTCATGATATTATTATTTAACAATTGTATTTGAATTGAAATAAGTATATGCATAAGGCTCTGAAGGTTTTGTTTTGGTCGATCCAATCACATCCACAATAATCGATAGTATCGATGTCCACAGCAAACACTATTAGGAAAATTGTTTTGTGACGAGTGTGACAAGCGATACAATATAACCTACAGGGACCGACTGGGAAAAACTAGTGTTTTAATTTGTATTGTAGATAATAATAAAAAGATCAATTTCAAAAGCCGAGCGAGTGTTTTTTTTTTTTGTATTCTTTCTTCTTAATATTTCTGCAGAAAGATAAACAATCTTGATTTAACTTATATGATACCACTCTGCGACCATAAACTACCAAAAGAAAAAACGAATAGCCATCAAAATATTAATTACTCTCTTATAATTTACGCACAGTTATGTTTATACATTTTTAGGTGACACACCGGCAAAACCTCGGGTAATGCAGATGTCGATAGGCGGCGGTGACCACTTACCATCAGGTGGACCACCAGTTTCTTCACCACTCTGTATTATAAAAAAATATATATGCATAAGTACTTATTCCATGCCTACCGTTCACAATGCATCAACACTTACCAACAGGTGAGATTGTGGTCAAACCACAGACCTATGATTCACTTATAACCTAGGTATGTGTCCTAACCTACGACTGCTGGTCAAACGCTGTAAAACAAAATATTTGAGTCGACTCGAGTACTTCTTCGCTTTTTGAAAGACCAGTACTTTCTCCTCGTGTGGCCTTGCACCATCGCAGTAGACTGTAGGTAGGTGAGTAGACGATCTGCTTTATAATAAGCGGTTACTACTCTTGTGAAGCGCTGCTGCATTGCTGTTGAAGGTTTGTCTTATGTATATTGTGCAACAGTTTATTGGGTTCAATTTTGTTTTACTGCGAATTTTATACCTGTATAGTCATAGATCCTTAATTGTAGTTTCATTATTTATTTATTCATTGTTATTTGTATGAAATAATTGTGACATTTTCCAAGTTCGCCATTAAAAAATGTAAAAAATGCGGATGTACTAATTCGATCAAATAAACTTATCCTACCTTCCTACCAACATCATATCATTAATAGAGCAGGATTTCAATGAAACAGTGTACTGAATTTACTCGCCTTCTTCGATATGAAATGTAGAATATATGTTTATTGCCAGTGCCTCATTCCAAACAATATGCTAACTAGGCTAGGCTAACTAGGCCTTGAGTGTACATTTCATTTGTACATTTGTTACATTTCATCAAAGTTTTCATGTAAAATAAATAACGGCAATCCGTTACCCCGTTGCTTCCGAATGGACGAACGGAAACACTTTTATGTGTGTAGTAAGTAACATTAAAGAAACCATGAGATCAAGGATAAGTAAAACATAAATCTGTGAATATCGACAACTTTTTTGTATCCTGCCGGATGAACCCTGAAGGTCAAGTACAAACTGCCTTCATCCCTTTGTATAGGAACATTCGGCAGTTGTTTATGTGTAAGTATAATTTTGTGGGAACTGTCAATATAACGTGGACTTGGATAAGTAAATAGTCTAACACGTGCTTACCCGTATAAAAAAATTGTATCAAGCATGATATATAGATTCCCTTTTGTATTTATGATAAATAGGTATACCTAGTGTATAGACTTGGAGGTGAAGATCATCGTAATAAATGTGGATCGAGGGATCTCAATTAGTTTATAAATAGATCTTTACCATACAAATATATTCCGCCGTTTCCTCTTGGAAAATGCATCTAGAGCAAAATTTGTTTGTAAAAATAATTAAGGCCTGCTGTAGCTACGCCCCTATCATTTGCTTTTTTTGACATACCAACCAAAAACAATTGCAAAAAGAAATATAAGCATTCTAATATCATATTTCTATTTGCAATTGGTTGGTCAATAAATGAAAATGAAAGGCACACTACAGCAGACCTTGATATTTTGTAGAAACAAATTTTTCTCTAGAAGCATTTTTCAGGGAGGAAACGGGGGAATACGTTTGTATGGAAAAGTGCATCCCGCGTTCCCTCTTACTGCTGTGTGAACAGTATTTTAATAAACAACGATTATTAGGAATACGCATTATAAATACATTTATTTATTATTGTAGTTATACTATATAGTGATCTTAGCAAAACGTACTTACCCATATAGAAAGGTACCCATTTATATCCACTAGTTAAAAATATACAGGGATTTACTTATCTTAGTTATTTAAGTATATATCAAGGGTCATCTTAGATATGTGGATAACTGATGTACTAAAATAACCTTATTAAGGATTTTATCAAAGTTATTATAATTGTTAACGATACAAATTGCGTAGTTGTTTTAGCCTGAGCTCAAACCAATATTAATTAAACCGTCTTCATATATCGAACACGACCTCTAAAAAGACAAAACGCGCAATTACCAAACAAAAATAGGTTGAAATGAAAAACCGTGTTCACGAATTAATTTTGTTAGAGCGAGACGTGGGAAATGGCGCGAGCGTGGTTCACACGCGTGCCGCGCGGGGGCGCCACGTGCCCGTGGAAATCGCTATTCGATTACTGACACCCCTACGTACGAACGTACAAAAACTTTTAACAAGGGAATTGGAACTGTAAAACTTTGAAATTGGGTCCAAACTTGTAAAAGTAATGTGATAAAAATATTGGTAACTTGAGGATCAACCTGCAATTATTATGTTTGATGTAAAATGATTTCGAAAAGTGTAATTTTATATCGTTATATTGACAATATAAAATTACACAATGATAATTAAAATTATAATACGTAATTACAAAAAATGAAGGACTATTTTTGAAAGTATGCCTACTTATAAAATAGTCCTCCATTAGTTAGATAGGTTTAAAAATAATAGTTAGATGGACTGCCTCCATCAACTATTTAAATACTAACTATATCACGGAACTGCAAATTTTGCTGTTGTGTCACCTCACCTGTCACCATACATTATTTATGAATTCATTACCATTTTATTAATGAAAATGCTATTGTAATGAGAACTTAAAATTGCTATATACCCTATAAGATATATGCCTATAAAATATATAGGTATTTCTGTGCTGTTAGTTTAGCTATAAAGCCCTTAATTTTTAAACCAGCTCTCAAATTATTTAAAACCTATTTATTTTATATTTAAATTAATTTTATTTGAGAAAATATGCTAGAACTAAAGCATACTTATAAGTACTTTATACTTCAGTGTCCAATGTTCATGTAAACAAATAATCTTTTAATACTTAACTAAACTAACTAAACTTTAAATATTTATTTATATTTTCAACGTCAATCTTCCCCGTTAACAAGCACTTCAAAAGATTACCGCATTGCGAACACAATGGCTACGGAACGCAATTATACATTTTTGCTCATTAAACAAAAAATAAAATAAGAATCGCTCAGAGGCGCGTGCGAGTCGCGCGTAGACGCGTGCCGGCCGCGCGCCGCTGTATGAATCATGCTTTATGGATTATGGATCCTCTTTCAATGGAGTAGTTTGGAAATTGTTTGTTGAATTATTGCTTGTTGTTATATGCTTGATCACTATAAGCATTATATTTTATGTAAGTTTATTATGTATTAACAGACTAATAATATCAACTTTTCAACTAACTAATTGTATCTACCTCGATTTTGTTTTAGCTAATTACATTGTTGTATTTTTTCTGCTGCGAGTATTCATGGCCAATCGAGAGTTTTCTGCTAATTAATATCACTTATCTATCTGTAATCTGTAAATGTCAATTTAAAATGTGAATCTAATATCATAAAAGTCGTAAATGAATATTATCAAAGTCACAAAAAACTACATCTTAACTTATAATGTTATTTAGATCAGTTAGGTATTAGTTTAGGTATTAGTGAATGATAATAATATCTACATATTGTTTTTATAGAATCATAATAATTTCAAAGTTTTCATTGCCTATACACTTGTTCATCCTCTCTACTACGATAAAATGGTACTGGAAATGGAAAACATTTCATGAAGCGGCATAAAGTCAGGTCCCACCGAGATTTGAACTCGGATCGCTGGATTCAGAGTCCAGAGTGCTAACCATTACACCATGGGACCGCTGACGATGGCGGCAAATCAAGGTATCACAATAAGATAGTCCATGAAATCAAGAGTTTAATTATGCTGTAGTGTTATGGCCCTTTCACGATAAATAAAAATCTGATAATCACTTGTGCAAATAAAACAGTGGAAAAAGGTGGGCATTGGCAAAATATATCGGAAAATTTTAATATAATATGTTTGATAGAAAGGTATACCTACAGTATAGACTTTTAGGGGCAGGTTTGTTTGATTGTCGTCGGAGAAATGGGATAGAGAGATCTCGAGTAATATAGATTATAACCCATGTGCTGTGTGTAGATAAAATGAATGTAACGTTGTTTAATTTTATAATTTTTTTGTGCCAAATAACTGCTTACAATTGTGTACACAGAACAGTTGTGAACTACGAAGAAATATCGGAAAAGATTATCTCTGAAAGAACTAAACAGGGTAAACTATGGGATTTGGTCCTATGGCCCGTTGGCGTTAACTTATATTGCTTGTAGAAAAGAGGAATGTAATTCCAATACATTTTGAAGTTGCGTTTGGCATGAATGCTCACAGAAATGTATTTTGTCTAGGCCTGCAGGTATTATAAAATTAAATTAACTTTAACCTACTCGTACCTATAACCGATCAAAGTCTATTAAACATAACACGACTTATGGTTATAATATATTACAAAACCTCCACATTAATTAAATTTAAACCAACAACCGTACAGAACATCCCTCAATATGTAATCCAGTTATAGTATTTGTAATGAACATTACAATAACAATCGATGATCGACGATCAGTTACCATCGATCATGTGACGCGACACTTCTCGAGGAAGAGGTGAACATTTGTGACCATTGTTATATCATTACATGTTGTAACTTAACTCGAGCAAACGTATTATAATTGAGATTGTTTCAAAATTAAAAAATTGATTTCACATTACGCGCGAGTTAATTTCAGTAGCAAGATTGAGGTATTTATCTCCATATTTTTGGAGATACTCAACAGAAAAGTTATTCTCATTTCAATCGGATACGTTTGAATTCGGTAACGTCATTCTGAATTTCGAATATTTAGAATTCTAGTCGCGAAGACGTTTCCGATTAGAATCACTGATTTTTTCGAGTTAAAATATCAAAAGCTATGGATTAGTTAGAGCATTGCGAATTGAAGATCTGAGTCGAAGGATTGGCAGTTTCCGAATCCGAATAGGTTTTCGAATGATTAAGAATTCGGGGGGGCAGATGTCAATGAATTGTCTAATGAGACCAACGTAGAGGTGTACCCTATTATTTTAATTTTATATTGAAACTATTCAATACATTCAGTAAGCGATTCGGAAAGCGCAGTCTCCTAATTCTTTTAAAACGCAGGTCAAAGATCACTATTTAAGTCGGCAATCATAGATTACTTATAGGACATTGTCAAGATCCGTGTTTAAAATTATGTTTAAACTTCTTTTAGATTGCTCTGCTTCATTTTTGTATAAACATATTTTTGTTTAAAATATATATATATATATATATATATATATATATATGCAATTGTTGTGGTAGGTTAGTAATATTAAGTAGGTTTAGAACAATATTAGCATGGTTCATAGACTCTTTGTACCGCTATTTATTTAAGGAACACCTCCGTCTAAAGTATCTTTTAAGTCCAGTCCACCCAAAGGTTGCCTGGAAGAAATCGCTGTTAGCGATAAGGCCGCCCATTGTTACACTATAACTTACATATTTATTGTACGTATGTAGTTTTAGGATAAGAGGTGTCACAATAAACAATTTTGTATTGTATTGTATTGTACATTCCATAGGGACTTTTCGATTTATTTAATTGTTGCAATCCCACAAGGAAGTCATAGTCTATTTTTTCTTTCAAATAATATGTTTCTTTGAAGTGTTACACACTTCATATTTTTGTAAATTGTTAAACACAATCCAAAATTTCATCGTACCGACGGGACTTGAACCCGCAACCTCCGGAATAACACGTTAACTTACGTAATAAGTAGTCATAGATGGCGCCACCAATGCACAATTGGGTTAACAAATGCAATCCACTAATTTCGTCGTAACGATACTTCGCACCGTGGCTTAAATGGCAAAGCACCGGAACATATTTTAGCTTTCTAAATAAAAACTAGGCTTGGGTAAGTCCGGATACATCTATATCTTCGGATATATATCCTTCATTCCACTTGCCAAAACCTTAATATATCCCATATATCCGGTGATATCTTGATGAAACAAAACTTTTTGTGAAGTCGGTTTAAACGTCAAGCCGTAAGTGAATATGTATTTTCTAGGCAACCGTGCTACATCATTATTTTGGATCACATAGTCACTAACAACTGGTACAAAAAGAATGCAAGTTCAAAACACAACAGATGCGCTCTAATAATGATAGATAATATCGGTAATGAAACGTGGATATGCTTAGTTTTGGATATTGAATATAGTAATGGATATAATTTTTCTTTTTGAGTGAGTTTCTTTGCAAAGTCTAAAAACAACTGACATGGATGTGCCGGATATACGAAGCAGTTATACTAAGCGGATATATATCATTATATGGAAGGATATACGATAGATCCATTTCTCTGTCGGATATAGTAAGACCAAGTCTACTAAAAACCTTATTCGTGCTTTCAATCCACAAATAAATTTTTCATAGTATTATAAGCACATTTTCTTTACTCATATGGTACCGTTGGTATGGTATAAGACTACCGTTTGATAACTATTATATCACCTGTTGGCAAGTGGTGATGTGATTCAGCGATAGATGAATTAAATTAATTTTCTTTTAAAAATTGACAAAGGCAAATCTTTTAAATAATTAGACAATTTGTTGTAAACATTTTATTAAAAAAACTGTGTATTATTGATACCAGTTATTTAAGAGGGAACGCGGGTGCGAGAAACTAGAAACAAACTGGCCAAGTGCAAGTCGGACTCGCACTCGTAGGGTTCCGTACCACACTACAGTATCATCATTTTTCGCCAGCAAAAAATAATAATAATTAAACATTTTATTTCTTATAACGCCATCTAACGTCTAACAAAGGTGTTAGGAATCGACATTTCAATATAACGCCATCTATGGGACGTTCATCTAACTAAACGTTCATAGATGGCGTGAAATGCCGTAAACAAACACGTTTCTTGTATGGGGACCCTCTAATATTTTTAACTTTATTATGTTTTGAGTATTTGTTGTTATAGCGGCAACAGAAATACATCATCTGTGAAAATTTCAACTGTCTAACTATCACGGCTCATGAGATACAGCCTGGTGACAGACGGACAGACAGACAGACAGACAGACAGACGGACAGCGGAGTCTTAGTAATAGGGTCCCGTTTTACCCTTTGGGTACGGAACCCTAAAAATGGTATTTTAAAGAAACTATTGCCGTCGCGCAGTGCCCGAATAACCAACAAGAGTGCGAAAGGACAACAACAACTTAGACCCATTTTACCTACAAAATTTTGACAATAATAAGGCTTCATATTCCCCTGTTTTCTCCTCGAAAACTGATCCTATCAAATTATTTTTTACACAACATGTTTGCAGATGAGTGCATGATCCGGGCTCCTATCATATTTGTTTGTCTTAAAACCGTTCCCAAGTTGTCTGGTAGACGTTTAGATCAGGGCAGTCAAATAGGTCATTTTTCAGGTTTTTGATGGGTCTCATTTTTTTTTGCAATTGGTTGGTCAAAACGTGCAAATGACAGGAGCATAGCTATAGCAGACCTTAATCTCGGATGCCGGTACTAGCCTACTTAAAACACTTATGTACCCCATATTTTTGTTAAAGTTTCTTTATAAACCCGTACAACAATGATTCTTAAGATAATTCAGTGTAATATTAAGATGTAATAGGAAATTACATAAAGTAAGGAAAAATCTTAAACTTTAAATGTATGAACATTATAAGTATATATATACATATATATATTTTAATATTTAAATACTTCTGTTCTAAAAGTGTAACCTAGGCTAAGTTATGAAATAAAAACATTTGAATTGAATTGAATTGAATCTTTTGAAACAAAAAAAATATTTTGCTTTAGGAGCATTTTCCAGGGAGGAAACAGGGGAGTACGGAAAAATGCACCCTGCGTTCCCTCTTAAGTGTAAGAATTAAATCAATAGTCGAAGGTTGAATAGTTTTCGAGAACAATTTTTGTTTGCGTTTGATCACGTGCTATCTCACCTGGTGGATAGCGATGATGTAGTCAAAGATGGTGAACTGAAAATGTCTCCCTGTTTAATGTACAGGTACGTAATGATATGAGACGTGGTCAGTTGGCGACCCTAGTCCAAATTTAACTATCCGGCGGCGGCCGCGCGCTCATAGTATTGCTGTCAGTAGTGGTAGGATTTTAGTAGTGGTAGGACTTCTGTTAGTCCGCCAGGGGCGGCACCACCACTTTGCCATTTAATTCAGCCGTGAAATAGGAATGTTTTTTGGTTGAAATGGCAATCTGTCCACTGAAATCACAGGGTATGCGAGACTTAACATGTTTATGTCTCGAGGTAACAGGGGCAGTGCAGCGACATGCAAAATTGTGGCCATCCAGAATTTTGTAATAGGTAGACGTCATCGCTTACCATCAGGCGAGCGCCGTGCTTTTAATATAATAACAATGAATTTCAAGGACACTGCCGAGTTATACTACTGTATGTATACTTTAATGTACAGTGATAAAAGCGAAATTTAAATTTCGCTTTTATTTTTATACAACCCTATTTTAAAATACTAATAAACTAATTAAACTGAAATATTAACTATGACTAATAATTAAAATAAAAACTACAAATAGTTAATAGAATTTAGGTCGCTGTCTGCTGGTAGAGTATCCAAAAAGCTGGCGACATTACCTCTTTGAATCGCGAAACTAATGCGTTACCCGAGGTAAGCGCCAGCTCGAAATTAAATTAATTAAATCTAAATAATAAAAATAATTATTGTAATGATTAATTGCTATTTGTGTTGTTGTTGTTCTTCTTAACAGACCGCCACCGGGTATTATATTCCTTAACCTCCATATCTATATGAGCAGTTATAAGAAGTAACTTCCTGTCTGTGGAAGTGATGTTTGCAAAGATACGGCCCTTGGTGAACGGGAAGTTGGGAGGTATAACTTTTAAGGCAATCGTCATATTATACAGATGGTACACACCCTAAAATAAACAAACATTCAATTAATAATATAATAATCGTATGATGCAGGGTTTAGTACTTGCTGTGCCCCGCGGTTTTTCCCGCGAAGAAATCGTTCCCGTAGAAGTATGGGGATAAAAAGTATCCTATATGTTATTCCAGGACCTAGGCTATTCAGCTAAATCGGTTCAGTAGTTTTTGCGTAAAAGAGTAACAAACATCCATACATACATACATACATACAAACTTTCGCGTTTATAATATAAGTAATGATACGGATGTAAGGGATGGGGATGTAAGGGAGCACAATTTCACCTTAGTGCTCCCAGCCAACCTCACCTGCCCGCGGTGCATCCTGCCGATCAGCTGACGAGGCTCTGGCGACCGACCAATGGCGGTATAACCATTCCAAGCGGCGTAACTAAATACCACAGACCGGTGACGGGCAGCAGCGTCACCGGTGCGAGAAGCTACGTCCTGCGATCACCCAACCCGACTGCCCAGCGCGTGGTGATTATTTGGGCAAAACCTTCATGGCAGACACAACCACACAACGGCCCCCAGTTCCCGGTCGCCCTGCTATTCCTGGCCAAGGCGGCGGTCATGGTAACGGCGGGGCAGGGGGTGCTAAGAATCCCCGGGCTACGGTAGGCCGCCAACACCGACTGACACTGGCAACGTACAACGGACGCACGCTACGGCTTGATGAACATCTGGCACAACTCGAAGAGGAGCTGAAGAACATAAGATGGCACATTCTAGGGTTATGTGAAATCCGAAGAGAGGGGGAGGATACCGTGACCCTGGAATCCGGTCATCTTATGTACTTCAGAGAGGGAGACCAACCATCCCAAGGCGGTGTCGGGTTTTTGGTCCACAAGGTCCTCTCTGACAACGTTCTAGAAATCTCCAGTGTGTCGACAAGGGTAGCGTATCTTGTGATCAAACTCACCGAGAGGTATAGCCTTAAAGTTATCCAAGTATACGCACCGACTTCGGCACACTCGGATGATGAAGTGGAGGAAATGTACGAGGACATTTCCAAGGCCTTGCACACCACCCAAAAGGCTCACTTCAACGTTGTCATGGGGGATCTCAACGCTAAAGTGGGAGTACAATCAAGCAGCGAATCGGTAGTAGGTCCACACGGAATTGGAAGCAGGAATCATAGGGGGCAAATGCTCGTCAACTTCCTGGAAAAAGAGGGGCTTTTTCTGATGAATTCTTTTTTTCAGAAAGATCCCCGGCGGAAGTGGACGTGGCAAAGCCCCGACTCTATGACCAATAACGAGATCGACTTCATTATGACGGACAAGAAGCGTATATTTAGAGATGTCTCAGTGATCACTAGGTTTAAAACCGGCAGTGATCACCGACTAGTCCGAGGCACTCTAGATATCGACTGCAAGCTTGAACGCGTCCGTCTAATGAAGTCCACGCTCCGACCTAACATGCTCCAGTCCGTAGTTGGATCTGAAACATTCCAGCTGAAACTGGAGAACCGATTCGCTGCCCTGGAAACCACAGTCGACGTTGATATTGACCAAGATCTCGACCAAGTGGTGGAAATCCTCAGGGAAGAGTGAACGAAATTCTGTGAGACGCGAGGTGCCGTTAGGAAGTCTAAGCTTTCAGGAGAATCTCTGCAGCTAATGCAGAAGCGGCGTGAAACTCCTGCAGTCACTTCGTCAGAACAGCGGTCTTTGAACAAAAAGATCACGAAGCTCGTAAGACGTGACCTCCGGAATTCCAACACAAGCTCTATTAAAGATGCGATCGAGCGAAACCGGGGGTCAAAAGTCTTTGTTCAAGAGCTGGGCCGAAGCCATCTGACGAAGTTGACCACATCTAACGGGAGTGTCGTCGCTTCTAAGCCGGAGATTCTCAGGGAAGTTAAAGACTTCTACGGCCACTTATACACCTCACAAGCGTCCCGTCCCTAACCCCATATTGAAGATCCTAGAGCCACTCTAACCCGCCACCATACCGAAGATTTGCCAGATATCAGCCTAGACGAAATTGTGTTGGCTCTCAGACAGCTTAAAAACGGAAAAGCCCCCGGAGAGGATGGAATTACAACGGAGCTCTTAAAAGCTAGTGGAACTCCTACGCTACAACAGCTTCAGCGTATTTTCAATTCTGTCCTCTTTTCAGGGAGAACTCCGAGGACGTGGAGCAAGAGTGTAGTCATTATGTTCTTTAAAAAAGGAGACAAAACCCTATTAAAGAACTATCGACCTATTTCACTCTTGAGTCACGTCTATAAGCTGTTTTCGAGAGTCATCACAAATCGTCTCGCGCGTAAACTCGACGAGTTCCAGCCCCCTGAACAGGCTGGGTTCCGAGGAGGATACGGCACCATAGACCACATACACACTGTGCGGCAGGTTATACAGAAGACAGAAGAGTATAACCAGCCCCTGTGTCTAGCATTTGTGG
This sequence comes from Cabera pusaria, assembly GCA_954871355.1. Classification (NCBI taxonomy): domain Eukaryota; kingdom Metazoa; phylum Arthropoda; class Insecta; order Lepidoptera; family Geometridae; genus Cabera; species Cabera pusaria. The sequence goes on along the minus strand of OX940886.1, from coordinate 799,686 downwards.
ACTATGAGAAAGCCTTTGACTCTATTGAAACCTGGTCTGTTCTGGATTCCCTGCAACGGTGCCAAGTTGATTGGCGATACGTGCAAGTGCTGAGAGGTTTGTATGAAGCCGCGACTATGACCGTCCAAGTACAAAATCAGCAGACTGAACATATCCCTTTACATCGAGGTGTGAGACAAGGGGACGTTATTTCCCCTAAATTGTTCACAAACGCTCTAGAGGATATGTTCAAGACGCTGAATTGGAAAGGACGAGGCATAAACATCAACGGCGAAAACCTCTCACGCCTGAGATTTGCGGACGATATCGTTATCATGGCTGAAACCGCACAGGACTTGGAATACATGCTGACCACCCTTGCTGATTCTTCTGCACGCATCGGTCTCCGGATGAACTTGGATAAGACCAAGATCATGTTCAACGGACATGTCATTCCGGAACCGATTGCCTTAAATGGAGTCCCTCTCGAGACTGTTCAAGAATATGTCTACCTTGGCCAAACCTTGCAATTGGGTAGAAACAATTTCGAAAAGGAAGTCCGCAGAAGAATACAGCTGGGATGGGCAGCATATAGAAAACTACGTCGAGTCTTTTCATCGCCGATACCACAGAGCCTAAAGACAGAAGTCTTTAATGAGTGCGTCCTACCTGTAATGACATACGGAGCCGAGACGTGGACACTGACGGTGCGACTGATCCACCAATTAAAAGTCGCTCAGCGAGCTATGGAAAGGGCTATGCTCGGAGTATCTCTGAAAGATCAAATTCGAAATGAAGTCATCCGACAGAGAACCAAGGTTATCGACATAGCTCAAAGGATTAGCAAGCTGAAGTGGCAGTGGACTGGTCACATCTGTCGTAGAACCGATAACCGTTGGGGTAGACGTGTTCTAGAGTGGAGACCACGACTCGGGAAACGAAGCGTAGGACGCCCTCCAGCTAGATGGAGCGATGATATACGCAAGCTGGCTGGCAGCGGTTGGAAACAAATAGCTGAAGATCGAGCTCAGTGGCGTGCCATAGGAGAGGCCTATGTCCAGCAGTGGACGAGGACAGGCTGTTAATGATGATGATGATGATGATACGGATATACTAGAGACCCGCCCCGGATTCGCACGGGTAGAGCATATATGCGTATTATTTTTTGCAATACCACAATTTTATTACGATAAAAAATCATATAATTAAATATCAATCAATCATAATCATTAACGAATTAAAAAACACCTAAACCTTCCTCATGAATCACAATATCGATTGGTACAAGCCACCGAAAATCCGTTAACACGAAGCTCCCTGAAGAATGCTATACTTTGCCTAATGATAGTAAATCAACCAATAATATTAATGAAGTCAAACTTAAATATTGGATTATTCAATGTTTTTTCTTTCGTTCCATAAAACATAATTGAAAATAATATTCTCGGTGGTTTATTTTTTTGAAAATTATGCCTGTTTAACATTTTTGTTTGTTGTCCCTTACACAGATTTAGTTACATAATATGTAACTAAATCTGTGTAAGAGACAACACACAAAAAAAGAACACAACAAAATTAATATTAACAAATGTAAAACATGGTTTATAAGAATCCTTTAGAACAATTTTCTTCTAAACCAATTCATATTCTCATAATTAATTAAATTCGTTTTGCGATTTACGTCCTTTACTTCTGTGCAAGAATACGGTCAATAGGTTGATTGCGATATTGTACCATATTCTCAATTTAGTACAAAGTACAAGTATTATTACAAATTAGTAGTTTTTGAGTTTATCGCGAATAAACAGGCAGACAGAGGCACCAGGGGACTTTGTTTTATAATAATGTATGTAGTGAAAAGATAATATACGAAAAAACGTAAGTACCGCATAATAGGGACACGGCTGATCGAGCTTCCCCTGTTTTAGAGGAGCTCCAAAGAATTGGTATTTCTGTACCATGTCGCAGAAGTTGAACGTCATCTCCACAAAGGAGCGGCTGTATCTATTGCTCAGATATTCGTAGAATATGAAATGTATCTGGAAAATAAAATAAATGTACACATTTTCATATGAACTTAAATATTTAGTTTATTTATACTTTGTGTCCGGTCATCGGTTTCGAAGCCTTTAAGGGTTAAAATACAGTTAATTTGATCGACAAATCACCCCCATATGTAGTATTTCACAAAATGGCTACCATTTTGTTTTCTGAAATCGAATCACGATCGCGATATTCGCGATTGCAATATTTTCGCCATATTTACCCATGTAGAGGTCCTATGAAACACAAAATAAGTCTTCTAATATTAGTTTTTTCATTAAGTGTTACACTTTATATTTTTGTAGGTACATTGTTACAGCAGCGCCTGGGCATGTTTCCCAGGGGTGGGAGTCTCTACATTGACAGCGATGCGTCCTGTCATCATCAGCAAACGTCTAGTAGAAGGAGACGCAGCTAGACAGTTGTTATCTGCATCTCTTTTCTTATCGACGATTATGACTTTGTTTGTTGTATATTGGACTCTCCCACCGAGGCTTCCGTACAAACTGGTTAAACTAGGTTAAAGTACAAACTTAACTTTATAGTTCGATCCATAGAAAATGTATTTCACCAAGCACAAATAATAAGTTTGTAATGGTAACTACACCACAGATATACATATCTGTGAACTACACCTTTTTTTTGTTATCACACTACATAATTACGGTTTTCAGATTTATTTTACATATTATATATTAATATTATATATTAATATTATTATATATTTATTATAAGAGACCGTAGTTCCGAGTATTTGATATAAGTTTCAACTTGATATCTTTACGCATTCCTGACAGACAGACAGACAGACAGACAGACGGACAACAAAGTGATCCTATACGGGTTCCTTTTTGAGGTAAGGAACCCTAAAAAATTACTGAAAGAAAAATTACGTAATTTCTTTAGCGATTTTTTCTTTTATAAAATTGAAGCCGTTAAAACCATATTTTTATTTATTCGCCAACATAGAGATGGCATGTTTGGGCTTATTGGGATGGTCTCAACTCAATGACCAGATTATACGTAGATTAGCCGGGGGTGGTTTTACATTTTGAATTTAAATATTATTACACGTAACTGGGTAAATTATAAATAAATTTTATAATTGTTAATTGCTAAATTACTAAGCAATACGTATGTGCTTACTTAGCCCGACGTAGTACAATGGGTCGCCACGTCCGTACCGCCGGCTGGTGAGGTTCACGTACGCGTAGTACTTCGGATTGAAGTAACTCACTGCTGGATGCTCCGTGCTTATGTACGTGAACTGATAATGTTTCAACAGAATAGTAAAAACAATAATTAAAAATATTTCCGCGCGGTCAACCACCATCCTTGACGCCATGTCAGTTGAAGAGTTTACCATGACAGAAACATTTAGACTGAGTTGCACCATCATGGAGTAGTCTATTCTCCGTGTGCACCATCTTACTTTACTATAACAAACGTCAAAAGTCAGTCAAACTCCATACAAGAACAACAAGAAAGTTACGGTTACAGTAAGATGGTGCAGATGCGGTGCGGATGATAAAAAAAATAAAAATAAATAATAGTTTAAAAAAACTAAAAAAATACGCTTTTATAGAAAATCCAACTAAAAAATAGAAAATAAATTTTAATAAATTTGAATTTAAAATAGTGTGAGAAAAAATGATTTTATTGTAAAAAAAGCGTGGGGTGCATGGTATCAATAGTTCCAAATATTTTATGAACAGATATGACTAGAAGGGTTATTTTGATAATATCCTGACAAGCACCCCACGCTTTTTTTACAATAAAATCATTTTTTCTTACACTATTTTTAATTCAAATTTATTAAAATTTATTTTCTATTTTTTAGTTGGATTTTCTATAAAAGCGTATTTTTTTAAACTATTATTTATTTTTCATTTTTTAGTCGAATTTTTTTAAAAGCGTAATCCTGATTATCCTAGTAAGGATAACGGGTCAAAATGTTTAAAATATTGAATTGTCATCGGTCCTTAATAAGTATGCCAAATTTCGAGTTAATCCGACGTTTTGAAGGGGGTTAAAATCATGTTCAAAGATTCCGTTAAACATACATACGTCTGAAGCTAATAAAAGCGTATTAATAAAATCATGTTCAAAGATTCCGTTACATACTAACATACAAACATACATACGTCTGAAGCTAATAAAAGCGTATTAAAAACAAACTAAACTAATAAGTTTAGTTTGTGTTTTCTATTTTTTTTTTGTTATTTGATTTTTGTATAGTTTGTTACCACCGGTGCAACCATGGTGCAACTTAGCCTTAACTTAGCCTTCAGCCTTAGGTTGAGTTGCACCATGGTTGCACCGGTGGCTCAGGCTATGATGTGTATATGTTATATGTGTGTATTGTGATACAACAACAAATGTACGTACACCGTACAACGGTGTACGAGTCACACTCGCACGGGTCCAGTTTTTTTATCTGTAGATTAAAATGTACAAAGCTATATCCTTATAACTTCCATGTTGATGAGGCTTTTACTTAAAACAATCAATAATAATATTGTACGGGAAATGTTGCTGTCGTATTAAATAGAGAGCGCGCGGCGCTAATTATGTTAAAAAAAATGCCACAAAGTCATATAGACGGAGAAACAATTTAAAAAAAAATTAAGCGCGCAAAGTGGCACAATACACATATCTTGTGGTGGCCAAGAAGAAGAAAAAAAGCGCTAGAATTATTGGCATTTTTTGTCTGTGGTCACAGACGAATAATCTTAATCTTATTATATCTTAATTTTATTTAAACAACTTAAAAATAATTACCTAATGACAATATCAAAATTATATAAACTATATACAATAATAGTATCTATACTACAAATAAAAGACAGAACCTAGGTTGCCGCTACCTGCCGGTAATGTTCCCAAAAAGCTAGCGACGTTACCTCGTTGTATAGCTAAGCTAATACGTTGGCCGAGGTAAGCGCCAGCCTTTAATTATATACGACGAGTTTATAATCAAAGGCGCCAGCTCTTTGGTCACGGGTGATGTCAATTAGGCGTCTGGACAACTCCTTAACAAAACTTCGGGCATCTCGACCCCATGGGCCCATTGTTTCGACCCCAAACGGAAGAAATATGTATCCATCACCAATGGTAGCATATTCCTCCTGTTATTATGTCACAGACTGTCTTAGTAACACATTAACCATGGACATATATATAGACACGGAGGTGCCGTGATACCTTTGCTTGTATGGATATAACTTCTTCTTATAATAAAAATAGTGCCTAGAAGTCATAATGGAACCTAAAATGACTGCCATTGATGACCTTGATTGACACAATCCTAGCAATGGACCAATGGACAATTGATGGTATTAATGGCAACGTTTTATATGCACCTTTTTTTTATAGGTATTTCATGTCCTTATGTATAAATATGTCCATGAGTTAAAGGTAAAATGTTTATCGGGTGAAAACTGCAAAAGGTGCGAAGTTTTTATCGGAAACTATATGTATTTAATTGTTTATTACGTTTGTTTATGTTAGTTGTTAGTCAGCGTCTTTTACAATATTATGCTCTTATCTCATAGAGGGGGATGAAAAGCAGAGTGTAAAACTCGGCTGCAATATTATTTTCTCTCGGCCGACGACGTACTTTAAATCCCTCGCTACGCTCAAAATTCTACTTTAGAATCCTTCGCTTCACTCTGGATTCAAAATAGCGGCCTCACAGTAACGTACTATATTGCACCCTGCACCCTTCTTCTACAATCTACTATTGCCTACCTTTTCTCCAACACCGACATTAACAACAGCTAGAAAATACAGTTTTAAAACACGGTTGAAAAGCGAATTCTTTTTCATTATCATAACTGATAATTATGGTACCTATTATAATTTTTATTAATTTTATTTACTGAACTTTTAAAATAAATTAAACGTTGTTGTTAAATAGATGCACACAACCAAGAGACGTGAGGTTTTAATTTGACTGTAAGCAATCATTTTTACATTAAGCATAATGATCAATTTAAGTACAATCTAGACCAATTTTAGGTTTATTTAATAGAAGTAATTTTTAGCACAAATAATATTATTCGTGGAACACACTACGGTGGTGAGCTGTGCCTAGCCCAGATTTTGCTGATAAGGTTGATTTAAATATTATTAATTTAAACGCTGGTTGAGGCCTCTAGGCCTCTCTGCAATTTTTATTCGTTGTAATTTTTATTCGTCATACCTACAACACCAAAGTACTAAAATCCGCGCACTGCGGAAAACAATCGTTCGTATATTTTTAACCGACGAAAAAAACGGAGGAGGTTCTTAAGTTGACGCGTAGCGTATATATATTTTTTTTTTTGTATGACCACGCATAACTTTTTATGAACGTTATAATACTGCTATTTATTTTCACTACGGATAAAATCGCAACGCGTGAAATGGCCGTGCGCGGTTAGCTTAAATACATTCTAGATTTTATGTATGTTATGACTAATCTAAAAGTCATAGCCATTATAGCTTCGATCCAGCTTTGCTAGAAGGCAAGGTTCTGGAGGCGATGTTGAAGAATATTCTCCAACTCCAGCCAATGCATCCATAGTATTGGACTCTTTCTGTGAAGCAAACTTGAATGTATCGCTCACCAGCAGGGTTATTCTCAACCATTCGAAAGTAAATTCGGATTCTGCAACTGCCTTTACCTCGACTTAGATTTTTGCAATTCACAATGCTCCGATAGGTTACTTTTGATATTTCAATTCGAAAAATTCAGTCATTCTAATTGGAACGGTTGCCGCGACAAAATAGCTCACGGATTTATCAATATTCAAAATTCAAAGTGAAGTTTCCGAATCCGAATATAATAGGTTTTCCGATGATTGAGAATCAGGGGGCTTGTTGCCTGTACATTTCGCCTTCCATCGGGGATTCGGGAGTAAATAGTGAGTACCACTATTCGTGATTTTTTGCAGCTAGTAGATATCAATTAGTGCTACACATTATATTAACATTAGAAGTAAGTAACCTTAAAGAGGTTACTTAAAAGAAGTTAGTTAAGTAGTTTATCTTTAAACATTTTTTTAATATCTATATTTTATTTTACATGCATCTATGTTAACTAAAGATATAGAAATAGTTATGTGTTATGCAAGGATGCAAAGTTAGTTTTTGGCGCGAGTACACCTGTATTAAAACCTGAGCAAGCGAAGCATTGTAGGATTAAACCACGAGCGAAGCGAGTGGTACAAATAAAGAATCCTGAGCGTAGCAAAAGTTTCAAAGGTACGAGGCGCAGAAAAACTTTGCAGCCAAGCGCAACACACAACTTTTCACCTCACTACAGCGTGGAAAATGTTGGGTGTAAAAAAAACTGCTTAAGTTATTTAATTTAGTGTTTATTTTTTCAAAAATTGTAAGTAAAATTAAAAAATAAAATAAAAAATTAAAAAGAGTTTATTGTCAGAAAAGAAACATAAAATTAAAATTAACTAGTTACTAATTACAAGCGTTTTCTAATCTTACAATCGGAATATACTCAGCACAGTTCTGCGGAGATGTAAATATCCGCTGAGCTGGTTTTCAGTATACTCCGTTGCGCAAACTAAGATGTTTGTCGAGCTTAGGTATAAGTGTTAGCGGATGAATATATAACAGCAAAAATAAAGATTATATTAACATTATATAAATATCAATAGCTCTTACACAAAAAAGATGTTTCACACTAGGAATAAGAAAGTTTGTATAAGAAGGCAAAAAAAAACAAAACAAAAAAATGCAATTATTAATAATGTATATTATTATTTTATTATATTAACTAGTTTAAAGAATATAATATGATGAATCTATCATTGTCTATTCGCTACTATTATGTCTAGAGTGTGATGGGATGTATTGTGAGTATGTGTACCTAAGTGTGAACTGTGAAGTGTTACTGCAATTGCTAATATTGAACGTAACATTTTTTTTTTGAACTGTTATATTTGTGTTTGTTACTTGTGTTCCATTACAGGGTACATTATTTGGCAGTGAACATTTCTCAATTTCATCTGATTCCATTGTGAATGTTGGTGACACAGATGGATTAGCAAGCGATTCAAAACGATTTTCTGTCGTTCTGTCTTTGGAAGTTGAAGGACGATTCCAAGGTTCTGGGCAAGACTGTTTTAAAGTTATACCTCCAATTATTCCCTCGTTTATTTTTGATTTGTTTGCTATAGAGTCCTCTATGTAACCTTCTGCCACAGTACTGGACTTCCAGCCGCCGTGACGCTTAAGCGTTGTCAGATCAGCGCCCGAGTCAGCCAAAAGTGTAGCCGATGTCCTCCTAAAACAATTCCCGGTGTAGGTATTGTTCTGAAAGTGGCAATTTCTCTTGGCAAACCACCAATTTTATTACTTCCCATAGGCTGTCTAACACATTTCCCTTTGCGATATTGCAAAAAAAAAATCGTTCGATTGGTGTATTAGCAGGGCGCAAGGCCAGATATTTATTTACAATTTTGACGTATTCGTCACGAATTACGAAGTTTCTATCAATATTGGTCTTTGTGCTTGTTAAGTTAACCAACAGCAACTTTTCTGAATGCTTCTCAATGTTTTTAGTTGTAAGATGCGTAAGTTCATGAGTCCGGTAGACCCCACTAATGTCAATAATGAGGACAACCTGTAACGCAAAGGTAGAAAATTAGTTTTACAGCAGATACAAACAAAGACAGAAAGTTCATACTTTCACACAAATATATACCTAACCTACTTTGAACTAAGATTTAATAATAAGTATCGTCTAAAAAACTCAAAAACGTGGGAGTCAATTTCAGTTGCAAGTTTGAGGTGATTATCTCCATATCTCTGGAGATACGCATGAGATCTAGATATATTTATAGTGGAATCAATGCAGGCGTTTAAAGCTATTGCATAGCTTCTATCGCGGGCCTTGAGCGTGGAGACCGAATCCAGAAATTCCGTAACGAAAATAACCTAACACCCATAATTATGCCTTCTATTTTATTCTAATTGATTCATCACGTTCAAAACAGAGACAGAGCGAATATTGGCTATAGCCATAGACCTTATCTCTACTACGCTAAGGCTTAAAAAATGAGGTTCGTTAGATGGAACTGTAATGGACAGTTGTTTTTTGCAGTTGCACTTTGCTTTGCGAATGCGCAAAACCGAAAAGCGTTCATTAAAGCTTGACCTTTGACAGGTTTTTATAGTTACAACTTTGCACCTTACCACTTTCAAAAAGCGGTAAGGTGCAAAGGTCGTTGACTATAAGGTCTAAATAACTTTACGATAACTAGATAGAAGAAATGTAGAATTGGTTTTTGAATGCGCGCGCAGGTGGCGGTTGGCGCCAAGACGCGTGTGTTTGTTTTCAAACATTTTAATCACTTTTTACAGTTTTTACTTCGTTCGATCCGTGGTTCGATTGCTTTGAACGATTTGTGCGTGCGGTGAATTCCATATTTACTGTGTTAATTGCTGTGTTGTGTTTTAGCCCCTAAGTGATTTAATTTAGGATTGAGTGGGTTATTGATTATTGACTAATTAAAAATGCAATTTAGCTTTGCTTTGCGCATGCGCGAAACCGGAAAGCGTTCATAAAAGCTTGACCTTTGACAGGTTTTTATAGTTACAACTTTGCACCTTACCGCTTTCAAAAAGCGGTAAGGTGCAAAGGTCGTTGACTATAAGGTCTTAATAACTTTACGATAACTAGATAGAAGAAATGTAGAATTGGTTTTTGAATGCGCGCGCAGGTGGCGGTTGGCGCCAAGACGCGTGTGTTTGTTTTCAAACATTTTAATCACTTTTTACAGTATTTACTTCGTTCGATCCGTGGTTCGATTGCTTTGAACGATTTGTGCGTGCGGTGAATTCCATATTTACTGTGTTAATTGCTGTGTTGTGTTTTAGCCCCTAAGTGATTTAATTTAGGATTGAGTGTGTTATTGATTATTTACTAATTAAAAATGCAATTTAGAAGAGAGATTTCGAAGATACAGCCCTCTGACAGACGGACGGATGGACGGAATGGACGGACAGAAGGCAAAATTTGTAAATAATTTCTTAGGGAAGGTAGAGTTAAGTTGTTAGCGCGCCTTGTATATAAAATCATTCTATACATACATCCACTATCATTTTTCGCCAGCAAAAAATAATAATTAATAAACATTTTATTTCTTATAACGCCATCTAACGTCTAACAAAGGTGTTAGGGATCGACATTTCAATATAACGCCATCTATGGGACGTTTACCTAACTAAGCGTTCATAGATGGCGTAAAATGCCGAAAAAAACACGTTTCTTGTATGGGGAACCTCTATTATTTTAAACTTTATTCTGTTTTTAGTATTTGTTGTTATCGCGGCAACAGAAATAAATCATCTGTGAAAATTTCAACGGCCTAACTATCACGGTTCATGAGATACAGCCTGGCGACAGACGGACAGACGGACAGACAGACAGACAGACAGATGGACAGCGGAGTCTTAGTAATAGGGTCCCGTTTTACCCTTTGCGTATGGAACCCTAAAAAACATACATACATACAGTCAAATTAAGATCCTCATCTTCTTTTGAAGTCGGTTAAAAAGCGAAATACTTACTTTTGTAGCGAGAAATTCGGAGTCGGGCGCTTCGTTGAGAAACTGTTCAATATTAGTAGAGGTGAATATCTTAGATTTTTTTTTATTATGACCAACGTCAATAGTTTGGAATATTTTTCTATGTGTATAGTAAATGCTCCAAAGTGTGCTTGATTTTCTTGTCTCAGATAGTTCAATAAAATATGATAGAATTATAGTTTCAGAAAACGTTTTTGCGCCTCTGGAAAGTATCCATGCATTGAACAAATTATACGCTTTTATGTACTTTTCATGCGATTTTTCCGGAAGAAAATTTAATTTGGCATCATGTACCACTTGCAAATTTTTTGCAGGTGTTAAATTTGTATCTTCTTCGTCGCTGCTGCACTCACTCATAACACATGACCTTCTTTACTCATGAGCTCATAATTTGTGATTTCTTACGATTTACAAAAACAAAAAGCAAAATGATTGAACGTGAATCGCACAAAGTAATTAATTATAAATTGTTTTTTTTATGCAGTTGTCGTGCTGGCCAGTGTGATTACTATAAAAATGAGAATGGCACACTGACATGAAATAAGTATTTATGCATTTTTAGTGGATTTGTAGTACTTATAGGCAACTATTTAGCAGGAAAGTTCGAATTTTAAAAACTCTTTCCACGCTAGCGGATAAAATGCACTTTTGCACGCAGATTTTGAATGATAAACAGAACCATTACGAGGTTGTGAGGTGAAAAAATAATTAAGATATTTTAAAAACTAGAAAACCTACTTCACATGCTTCGCGAGGTAATTTCAGTAGTAAGTTTGAGATGTTTATCTCCATATCTCTGGAGATACTTGTTAGATCCCAATGAATTGTATAATATAGCCACCGTGGAGATGTTACGTACCTACCCATGATAAAAATAACCATTTTAATTGGTTCACAATGAGCAGAGTAATCGCGTGATGATGAGAAACGATATGTAGGTATTGCAGATAGCTAAATGTTATAATGTTGTTTAGGAAGAACAATTAGAAAAGATTATACCTAATAAAATTGAATATACGTAAAATATAAATGTCTGTCATTTACTAATATTTATACAAGGTAGATAGATACGTCTGTCGGTTCAGCAAGTTGATATTATAATTTGATAATGACAAAGTTCAGAGCACGTATGCAGATCACAAGGCGCACTTGCCATTAATGTAGCAAAGCAACTACGTACATTTATTCAATTATCCGAATTGCATGATTTCTCCCTCACTGAGCATGCCGCTTTATTGCACAACAATTACTTTGATAGGGGAGCCACTTTATTATAATCTCCAAACACTTGTCATACAATCCTCTATTACAAAGGCATAAGGGTAGTTTTACCATAGTTTCGCACCATGGGGTGCTTGTCAATAACAATTAGATATAAAAACATTTAGGTGAGTGACCACGCAACCGCTGACCGAATGGTCAAAGAAAATAATGAGCTTGACCAGCGCATTGGAAATGTATTTTGTGGACAAATGGCTAAGAATAATAAAGCACACTATAATATGGTAGCTTTCTGACAACCACTCGACTTGAATTGAACTACTTAGACATAGATAGATGTATGAACATTTTATTGCATACCAAACAAAAAATACTATTTTAGATAAAATAGTAGTAGTGGTAGGACTTCTTGTAGTCCGCCTGGGGCAGTACCACCTCTTATTGTCAATTAATTCAGCCGTGAAATAGGAATGTTTTTCGGTTTGTGATACTTAAAATCTTTATGTCTCATGGTAACAGGCGCAGTACAGTGAAATTAAAGTAATTTTTATGCAATAGGCATTTCTAATAGGAAGACGTCATCGTTTACCATCAGGTGAGCGTCGTATTGTCATGTTACCTTATACATAATATTATATAAAAAACTAGATTTTTACTAGACGGCAGACAACCTTTGAATGGACAGGAGCTAGTTACATAGATACGGTTGGTGGCATACATTACCTGCAAAAATCTAATACAGATTAATGAATTCTCCAATATTTATATAATTAATTAATTAACATAACGCAAAAGTAAAACAATTTAAAAAACTAATTAAACTAATATATTAACTATGACTAATAATTAAAATAAAAACCACAAATAATAAATGGAATTTAGGTCGCTGTCTGCTGGTAGAGTACCCAAAAAGCTGGCGACATTACCTCTTTGAATCGCGAAACTAATGCGTTGCCCGAGGTAAGCGCCAGCTATTTGGTCGTGGGAGACATCGATTAGGCGTCTAGACAGCTCCCTAACAAAACCGCGTGCTTGTTGAAGATTAATTAAATCATTAATTAATTATTAATTAATTGAATACAGATTAATTAAACACATTTTAAAATTATATTTAGGTACCGAGTTTTAGGTATATTTCAGCAATAGCCTAGCTAAATGATCCATTTTTTTTAATAGATTACAGGCAAGTACCTAGGTGCTTGACCACACCTATGTCACCCGCTGTAACGTTGCGATTAAACCTAACAAATACATAAGTAGGTCATAATCCCATTTTTCTCACTGGATATTACCTCAATAGTGGGACTTCTGTAGACATTATCAACGAACGATCGAAGAATATTAACTACCGTTACGTGAACCCTCATAATCATAACTGTAATCGTAAACTACGCCAGTTGTAATCAAATCGTAAATTAAAATGAATATGCAGTTCAATATTCGACAAAATTTATAACGAGCAACAAATCGTAAACTTATAATCGAGATAATTGGAGCGCACTCAATTTAATCGAATTGTACGGTTGTTCAATGAATGGTAGCTAATTACTGCGCGTGACCATTTTGGTTCGGCCCTATGCAATGCACCATATATCTAATGTACTCTATACTTATTTGGAATTGTGACATTTTAAAATTAAAAATGTGAACAGAGGAGATCGGGCTCTATGGCGTGCATACCTATGTCCACCTGTGGACTAACATAAGCCGCTGATGATGATGATAAAAATTCATGTCATAGAGTGACATTCCGAACAAGCCTGCCGTCATTAGGTGGCTGTGGCTAGCATTGAAATGAACCTCTTCTGCTTCTATTTCTTCGCGAAAGTTTTTTATAGAAATTGCCCTTTCAAAACGGTAGAGTGCTGTGTTTCTAATAAAAAATCATAAATTATTTAAACATGATATTTAATCGTTTGAGCTTCAAATTAAATTGTATTTTTCTCTAATGTCTGTATGATTGTTGACAGCCATGAATAAATTAGAGAAATACTTTTTAATTTCCATTGTAATGTTTGTCGCATTCATCCCCTTCACTGTGACACGTGATCACTGCGACTAATTGAAATTAATGTAGACCTATGTTATGTATCAACTTTAAATATATATTGTTATATAGTGTAGATAACATTTAAAGAAACATATTAGTGCCTCGCGGTTTCGCCGCCGTAGTCAGACCTAGTACCTATTCACCAGTCTGTGGGGATAGCTGTCAGCAATAATTACCTATATTATATGGCAGATAATAATTTAAGATCGTTCAAAAAACTAAAAGAACAGACTAAACATCGCGCTAGTCAAAGTAGACAGTAGACGCAGTAACTATTACATAATCTGTGAGAGTAAGTAAAGTCACTATTCATTATTCTGTGGTAAAGTGCCAGCCAAGTAGTACAGTGCCACAAGTATAACTTGGTGGTGGTGGTTTTTGGAACTAATTCCGCTCTCTTGAAACTGTGAGTTTGACGTTTCAGAGATTACCGCGACATTATTGTTGATAAATGTGCTACATTAAAATAGTTCAATAATGCCAAAAGTAATTAAAAGTGGTTTAAGAGAAACTGTTATCAAAGTACAAAGTAAAAGCACAGTGGCGCACAGCCGCGCCAAGTTATACTTGCCGGACTGTACCTAAGTCGTCGAGATAAGTAAATGCGTCGTAACACAAATGTCGATATATTAAAAACGGCTCGGCTGATTTCGTTAAAATTAAATGGGGACACCTGGGGAGGGTACCCTTTGAAACAAAAAAAGAATTTTCCAAATCGGTTCAGGCATCTTCGAGTAATCGGTGAACATACATAAAAAAAAGGTTCCGACGAATCGAGAACCTCCTCCTTTTTTGTGAAGTCGGTTAAAAATGTGGATAAAAAGAATAAGCTCATTAAGTGAGATATCTATTGTTTAAGAGAAAGCCTCAGGAATACTCAGGATAAAGCATTATCATATTTTGAAGATTTTGATTCAGTAAGTAACTGTCAATGATACTTTACCACTGAACGAAGAAACGCTGTTACTAGATAGCAAATGCCAGCTATAATATACTATCTGCGCCCCGCGGGTTTGCCCGCGTTTGAACCTGGTTATAAACCTTCCTCTGGAATCACTATCGATGAAAACCGCATTAAAATCCGTTGAGTACCTAGTGTAAAAGATTTAAGTGTATATACAGCAGGAGAGACTTTGTTTTATATTACATTAGATTAGTATTAGATATTGTAAATGACCGTGGAAAGTATGACAAAAATAAATACTTTGTTTCAAATAGCCAGATATACTTTGCCGCCTCTGATTGCATGCCTCGTAGCCACGAAACGCCGTAGACGCGTAAACCGTAAACGAGAGGGAGGCGATTTGAAACAAAGTAGATAGATAGATAGATAGATATACACTTTATTGAAACACCACTTACGAAACAGAAAAATACTTAGGAACTAGATAAATAAAACTAATAGGCTCAATGGGCGGTCTTATCGCTTAAAGCGATCTCTTCCAGACAACCATGTACGGAAAGGATAACAATTATATGGAAGGCGGTGGCTTATAAAAATGTGACAATGCAAAATGAATAACAAATTAATGGACTTATTAATACTAATAACTATATGAAATAATATAAAATATATATAACAAAATATATATGAAATAATAATCATGATTTACTTATATAATTTCCTATATATAAATAATATTAAAATATACATATACCTACTTACACATATATACATACAATTCCAATACATGTTATATAAATGAATAAATACAATAATAGCAGAGCAAAAATAGACAGTGAAAAGTAGCTAAGATGAAAAATAATGGGCTTTGACACGGCGTTTGAATATATCTAATGTTTGGGACCGTCTGATTTCAACGGGCAAGGAATTCCATAATATTACAGCTTCAACATTGAAGGAGCGCTGATAGAAAATAGTGCTGTGTGAAGGGATCTTTAGTCTCAAGTTCTCTGATGACCTAAGTGAAGGGCGTAGTGGATGGGATAGGTAGAGATATTGGAAACGTTCTTGAAGGTATCGGGGAGATGAAGGATTAAAGAGTGTTGAGTAAAGGAGTGACAGTATATGTGCATCCCGACGACGACGAATGAGTAGCCACTCGAGCCTAGCACGAAACTCAGAAATGTGGTCATACTAAACATTCAACCTTGGTAGCTTCAAACGAAGAGTAATGAGAGTGCTCACTAATAAGGGTAGGCAACACACCGGCAATACCTCTGGTTTTGCAGATTTCAATAGGCGGCGGTGACCACTTACCATCAGGTGGGCCGCTTGCCTGTTTGCCGATCTATATTATATAAAAAAAAAAAAAAAAAAAAAAACTTTCGCAGACCGAAAATAAACCTGATGCAAAAATTTTGCAGGCGTTCGAGTTTATCCAGCTCCTCTTGAGTAAGATCGAGATAGCAGACGTCAGCGTAATCTAAAATAGGGAGAAGGAGAGACTGGGCAAGCGCAATCTTAGTAGTAATAGGTAAGAAATTGCGCAATTTGCGCAAGGATCCTGCAGATGCGAACATCTTGCGACTGGTTTCCATCAATTGAGGACTCCATGATAGACAGCGACCTATAGTTATTCCCAGATTTCTTACAGTCTCGCTAAATGGTATGTTGACACCTTCGAATAGAACACTAGGAAGACTCTTCCAGTCGATTCGGCTGATATAACGGGAGCTACCCACGATTATGACCTGAGTTTTCAGGGCATTTATTTTTAAGCCATAGGACTTGCTCCAATCAGATATGCGGCTCAGGTCATTATTTGTGGCTGCTATCGCGTCAGACAGCAAACACCCGTGTGTGATGTTCGCAGACGACGCTACAATCTATATTCCACAAGAAAACTATACCCGTTGTGAATTCGAAGAAGAGGTCAATACAACTCTCGAAACCGTGACAAATTGGTTAGATTTAATTAATTTGAAAGTTAATGTCACAAAAACTCATTCTTTACAATTCCGGAATTATAAAATGACACCATTAAACTTAAAAAATATCAATATCAAAGGCAACTCGATAAATGAAGTAGATACGACCAAGTTTCTAGGACTAAGTATAGACTCAAATTTAAATTGGAAACATCACGTCTGTTATATAAATAATAAAATTTCACAATTTTCGTACGCATTATCAGTGTTAACGAATATATCAAATAAGGCAACTGCACTCAGTGCATATTTTGGTTAGATTTATCCCCATTTGAGCTACGGAATCATATTTTGGGGTAATTCTGTCGATGTTCAGTTAGCTTTTCTTCTACAAAAACGATGTTTGCGCACTATATTCAATTTAAATAGCACCCAGTCACTTCGCAATATTTTTAAAGATTATAACCTACTGACCATTACTGGTATATATATTCTGGAAATATGTGTTTTTATTAAAAGTCATAAAAAATATTTCTTTGATGTAGAGTCTGCTCGCGCTGGGAGTCAACGTAGTAGATATAAACATAATATATGTATCCCACAAAGTAACAATTCGATGTACCACAGAAGCCCATTTATAAGTGCTATTAATATTTACAATCATCTTCCCTTACAAATAAAATTATTAGACGGGAAGAAGTTTAAAATATCTCTCAGAAACTGGGTTGTAAATAACGTATTTTATAATATAACAGAATATTACGATCTTAAAACAGATTAGGTAGATATCATTTATATAGTGTAAATACTAAGTAGCAGTTCTAGTTCATATAAGATGTATGTAAACATTTATGTTTAAAATAATTAGTTACTAGAGCAAGTAATATTAATTAAGTTCATAAGTAATTCGTTATTTAGAATATTATTTTTAGAAACTATTTTATATTATTATAATTTTACATTGCACGCCCGAAATGGGATAACTGTTGATTCACGTTACAACACATAAGACCTTGTACCCATGTACTTTCTTCACAGTTAATGCAATAAAGAACATTCTTATTCTATTCAGCTCATCCATAGATGCTTGCGAGTATAGCTGAAGGTCATCCGCGTAGAGATGGTAGGAAGAAGTGAGATTATTGGAGATAGAGTTTATAAAAATGCAAAGAGAAGAGGAGATAAGACGCCACCTTGCGGTACACCAGCACCAGCAAAGTAGTACCGTATTACCTTACAAGATTGCCTAATCGATTTAAATTTGCCCGGTTGAGTATTTTTCACAAATGTTGATAAAAAATGGCAACTTATTCTAGTAGCATTATTTTTTTGCCAATAGTAGAATATTTCACATGTTGCTGGCAGCACTGCGTAAACGTCAGTCGGCAACATCGAATTGCTATGACGTCGATGGTCGGCAACGTAACTCCCTGATGAAGGACAGCTGACGTGTCAAAGCTGGAGGTGTGATTCGCGGGCCAAAATCAGTTCCAAAAACTTTTGCCAGAACTCCATTATACATAGGTTACAGCAGGCTAAAAAATTGTGGATCATTGTTAATTTGTAAGAAATAAAAGATATATATCGATGATAATACGCAAAAGCTCAACTACATTTGAATAACAGGCCAAGTGCGTGTCGGACCACGCGCAGTGTAGGGTTCCGTAGTAGCCTGTTATTCAATGCAAGTCTTTACCCGTTATAAACAAGCAACTAGGTACTCCGTCTTTGTCACTTTAAAGGATTTATTCTAAGGATTTTGTATTTGGTACAAAATTATCCTACACCCAATTTCAACCACTATTACTGCTAAACTAATAAAGTTATCTTAACCGCTATAATTTTTCTTTAAAGTTCATGAAATGCTCTATTATCACGAATTTTTTCAGATTTTTCAAGCCAGCAGTTTAGCTTTTAGAGGGGGGGGGGGACGCCCTACTGGAACAAAAATTTGCACTTTAAAGTTTAATATTTCGTAAATGGAGCATTCAATCGAAAAATGGTATTAGCAACCCCTAAGTCATTTTGGAAGACCTATTCAACGATACCCCACACGATGGGGTAGACGATGGAAAAAAAATCATCCCCATATCTCATATAGGGGAGCTACCCTAAAAAAAATATATTTCAAAATTTTATTTCAGCACTTTGTCGGCGTTATTTATTTACATACCCCCACAAAATTACAGCTTTCTAGTATCAACGGTCTCTTAGCAAAACCTCCGACAGACAGACAGACGGACATGACGAAACTATAAGGGTTCCTTGTCAGGACTACGGAACCCTAAAAATGGAAGGTGGGTAATGTCAAATTACTTTTCCTATTGCACTGCTTACGACTTTGCTCACCGAAATATTGCCATCAGGCCTTTCACCTCTATTAAGGTGTTTTTACCTGACTAATAAAGAAAGAGGGTATTGAAACCTTTAACTTTGGGTGTCTACCATTCAATTTATTATATTACAACACCAGCATCCTCATTCACAGTATTTCTACTGTTGTGTAGAAGTATTCAAAAACTTTTTGATTTGCTACTTTTTGCTATAATTTATATTTTATATGGTTTGCTTGATCTCGTATTGATTATTTAAATATTAAGTACATATTGTATTCTATAAAACCTTTTTTGAGTTATTATTAATAATGTATTATTATGTGTGCGTAATTTCTCTGGCGACCGACCAATGGCGGTATAACCATTTGAGTCAACGTAGCTAAATGCCACAGGCCAGTGACGGGCATTGGGCTGGTCACATCTGTCGTAGAACCGATAACCGTTGGGGTAGACGTGTTCTAGAGTGGAGACCACGGCTCGGTAAACGGAGTGTAGGGCGCCTTCCAGCTAGGTAGAGCGATGATATACGCAAGTTGGCTGGCAGCAGTTGGAAACAGAGAGCTAAAGATCGAGCTCAGTGGTGTGCCATAGGTGAGGCCTATGCCCAGCAGTGGACGAAGATAGGCTGATGATGATGATGATGATGATGATGAATAAAAAGTGACAACCCTAGCACAGCGATTTCTTTCTATGAAAAGTTGCTAAAAAAAATTGTGACTGCCCATTCAAATTTAGCAGGTAATATGAAAATTTAAACGTTTAATGATGGTACCCTATACTACTAAGACTATTTATTTAAAATATACCCTGATTGTCATAATCATAAGGTTGAAAACAGCGGAAGCATGATTTTTTTGAATTTACAAATTAAAATACTACGGTGTTGAAGGTAAGGCACTTGATCTGGTATCATCATACCTCTGTAATAGAACACAGATGGTTGAAGTCAATGGCGTCAGGTCATCTGGATCCCTCATAAAAATGGGAGTCCCGCAGGGATCGATCCTAGGACCTTTTTTATTTCTAGTTGATATCAATGATTTACCGTCATTCGTACAGAACCTATGTGATATTGTTTTGTTCGCAGATGATACTTCCTTGATATTCAAAATACACCTAACTTTGACGATGTAAACAAATCAATAACACAGGTTCTGAATTGGTTTACAACCAATAACTTATTGTTAAACGCAAAAAAAAACGAAATGTATTAATTTCTCTCTACCAAATGTAAAAAAGGGTATCCTAAATAGAAGTATATTAATAAATGATGAACCGTTAGAACTTGTTGAATCCACAACATTCTTGAATTATACCTAATTTCAGACTGCAGAAAGTTAGTGGTTCATTCATGGGGAACTGTGTACGCTTTTACAATAAGCTACCTAAAGATATTGATCAATTGCCTATAAGCAAATTTAAAATCTATGTAAAATCCAATTTGATGAAAAAATCATACTATACAATGGTGACTATATGGATGACAAAAATGCATGGCCTGAATGCCCCAAGTTCCAAGAACAAATATAAATTGTATTATAATTATTAATATATTGTTAAAATTTTAAAGCTGAAATGTACAATTAATTTAAAAAAAAAGATAAAATGACAAGACAAGCCCCATATAGTTTCTTGGTGTTTCTTCTCTGATGGGAGTATTTCCGAAACACCGGTAGATTCAACAGCCATTCAGTTTTCCCCTTTTGTCCGCAGATTTTCTTTCTAGGCTTGCCATTTTTATTTTTATTTAAACAATATTATGCAGCTGACAGACGGACTATCAGTTCCATTTGGATCATGATATGTACTGTGATCGGTATGCGTTTCTCTATGTTGTGTTTCACTATTTCACTTTTTTTATTTTTTTTATATAAAAATTGTCTGAAGTACTGAAACACACAGTTACATGTATGGTTGGTTTTAACCTACTTTAATTTTTTTTAAATATTCTGACGTAAACGATTGGATGACAGCTGAATGGTTCATTACTTTTTTTTCTAATTCAAAGCGTTAAATTCTGCTTTTGCTATGTTTACTTGATAATTGGTTATGATTTATTTTATGATTTATGATTTTGACGTGTATATGTGCGTATATTTATACTGCCTACATACTGAATAAATGCTTTGATTCTTCTTGATTCTTGATTCTTTTTTGCGAAATGGGCAAATTTGTAAAATGACTCAAAATTTGGCCCGCTCTCTAAATTTAGGTTTTTGAGGTATAAACATTTGCATTTACTTGATATTATCATATATTCCGTGCAAGGAGAAATACATTTAACAATGATCTAGCTGAAACACGAATTAATATCTAGGATAATTAAAAAAAAAATAGCATTGAACTAAAAATCGCAAGAAATTCGGGCAATGTTGTAAGGTTCTACGGTACATATTATTTTCTGTTCTGGGACAAAGTATAGAAAGTACGAGTAGTTCTACCTCTTTGAGTATATTGCCAGTTCTACCTATACTACTTGGGATTAGCCAAGTACTCAACATCCACCTATATTAGTGAATAGTAACTTAGTAAGTCTTAAAAAAATTTGTTCTGTTTTTTTCAATGCCCTCTAGTAACGGCGTAAGTAAGTATTACAATATATTATGATAAACAAATCAATAGGTGGCGCTATTTTCACTTTTAAATTGGATAATACAAAGATGTGCGAAGCGTTATTTGACACTTGACAAAGACTGCAGACTACTGTTGATAGATGATCAATATTTTTTAACACGTCATATGTCATGTTAATTTGACACTAATGACACATCTCATCTCATATTTTCTTTTTCACTTCTTCACATCAAGTTGCGAGTCGAAGTAAGCGCGTAAATACGGATTATCGTTTTATTGATTTTCGCTTATTTTTCAGATATATTTCGAAATAAACCTACAATAAATATCGGGCATTAGTAAATCCGTACTTCTAAGTTTTCCACGAGCTGCCTAAACAATGCCTAAGATCGACTACGCGATGTTTGTGAGGATTACCGCTCTCGTATTTTCTGTAAGTATAAATAAAAACTGTTATTTTGTTTGCGAAACACATAGGTGTAACAACAATTTCTAACAATACAACCACAGAAACATAACCACAGTTTTACCCACATTTTATATTACGTATTGTTGTGAACTATTTCTACTCATTCTGAAATTACATTGATATTACGAAGCACTATCCTGATCCAATTGAATTCTGGCTTTTTCAAAGATTTTCTAGTGAATTACATTTTTGAAGTAATGAGATCATAAATAATCTAGTTCACATTAATATTTTCCAATGTTTGCACTTAGTATCTCGCATATAAATTAAGCATGTGTTGTAACAGTTAATTATTTGTTTGTGTATTAAATCTAAGTTTCAATTAGACAAACTATCGTTTATCTAATTAGTTAAATAAACACTTCTAACTAGGACATCATTATTTGCTTTATAATTTGTTTGTGGTTCAAAACTGGTAATTATTACTATATGTCCTATAGTAATAATTACCCATGGACTAATTAAATTAACGCTACCAAGTTAAAAATAGATTAGTAGGTACTTATAGGGAAAAATAGGCATTCATATAATAAGAAGTGAGGGTGTAAATGTTTAAGTCTAAAACATTCTTCTTTGAGTATTTGCTTTATTTAAAATATATCATACTAGAAGTCCCGCGGCTTCACCCGCGTTATAAACTTCTTCTTCTTTATTTACTTATAATGTTTCTTTTGTAAAAACCTTTATATCATAAAAGACATCAAACAAGAATTAGCCAAATCGGTTCATCCGTTTTCAAGTTATCACGTGACTAAGGGAAATAGGGATTCATATTTATAAAACCCAAAAAACCATATTGATTTTCAGACTTTGTTACCAACCCTGTTTAGAAAAATCCTGCAACGCGTATTAAGTAAAGTTTCGAATAAAACATACTATCTCATCTTGTTATGCCATACAAACTTTGAATCCGAGTTCCGTCTCCATAAGCGGTGAATTTGGAAAATCCTTTCTTATCGTATACCTACGTCATAATAACTGTCTGCATTCTAAATTTCAGCACAATCCGAAACAATATTGATTTTTAGACTTTCTTTCCCCACTTCATCCTCTTCGGAGTGGCATTTTGAATTAGCCTGAAACTCATATTTCATTATTTATATACTGAAGTACTTGTGTGAAGTTTCGAATAAAAAGACTACCCAATCTTTGCACCCTGCTTGATCCCCTAAAGAGTGAATTTTGAAAAATCCTATCTTAACGGATACCTACGTCAAAACAACTATCTGCATGCCAAATTTCAGCACAATCCGAAACAATATTGATTTCAGAGTTTATTATCCCACTTCACCTTCTTGGGGTGGAATTTTGAAAAAGCAAGAGACATATTTACTTATCTATACTAAAGTACTTGTGTGAAGTTTAAAAAAAATACTGTCTAATCATGTTTCTCCATACAAACTTTGAACCCTCATTTCATCCCCTTAAGGGGTGAGTTTTTGGAAAATTCTTTCTTAACGGATATCAATGTCATAATATCTATCTGCATCCTAAATTTCAGCGCAATCCAAAACAATATTGATTTTTAGATCTGTTACCCCATTTCACCCTCTTAGGAGTTGAATTTCGAAAAAGCCTAAAATATGTTATTACTTATTTATTTACTGAAGCACTTGTGTGAAGTTTCGAATAGAAAATACTATTTAATTTTGTTTGTCCATACAAACTTTGAACCCCTGTTACATCCCCTTAAGGGGTGAATTTTAGAAAATAATTTCTCAGAGGGAACTAACGTCATAATAACTATCTGCATGGCAAATTTCAGCGCAACCTGAAACAATATTGGTTTTCAGACTTTGTTACCCCATTTTACCCTTTTAGGGGTGGAATTTTGAAAAAGCCTGAAACACTTATTTACTTATTTTTTTCTGAAGCACTTGTGTGAAGTTTCGAATTTGTATTTGTATTGTAAAAGGGTGAATTTTGGAAAAATCTTTTCTTAGTACACCCTTACATACTAAGACAAATATACCCTCCAAATTTCAAGTCTCTACGACCAGCAGTTTATGTTGTGCATTGTCTGTCAGTCAGTCAGTCATTCAGTATGTCAGGACAAAGATTCTTATAGTATTAGCACATGAGTAAAGAAACGGAACAGAGACAAAGCTTCATACAACTGCGCTGTGATGATGACATAGACGCGCGTGTTTGTGTGAGCACTAGCCGCCTGTGTGCCGCCTGTCACGTACGGAGTGAAACCGGTTTATAGTGGCTTGGCTGGTGCTTTACCTAAGGGCTTTCATATTTGTTTATATTCGTGAGTTTCATTGACGTTATTATATAATGACATTGTCAAATATGAAGTCTGTTAATCAAATTTGATCGCTGACGACAATGATGAAGCTTGAACAATAGAAAATAAGGTCATGTTTTACTGTAGGACGATTAATTATGATGAAGATTTTTCTAATTATTTATTATATTTTTATTTATCGTTGATTTTGGTTATTGATAGATGTCTTACGGTAACCTTACGGTAAGCGTGAGCGTGTGATAACAAACGTAGGGTAAATAAATCTATTTTCATAGCATGCACGTTTTTGGGGCCAACCCTATAAGAATAGGTAAACATTTTGACGGCTCCATAGAAGCTTTGTCTCTGTTCTGTTTCTGTACTCCTGTGGTATTAGATAGGCTAGCTTTTAACAAGCGATGATGTAGTCAAAGATGGTGAATATGCTAGAATACCTAGCCTAGAATACTCTGTATGCCACAGAAAGTGAGATATTGCTATGTTGATCTATTCCTCTTATCTGTCTGTCTTCTCGGTGTACAAAGATAGATACAATGATATTGAGTCCATGAAATGAGCCCTATAATAAGTATTAGTACAATGGATCTGTTATTGCCAATCTTTAAACTTTAATTAAATAATAATTGTTACTTGTAGATATCAGCAGCAACTGCGTTTACATTTGCATTGCTCCGTCTCCTGAGCCCACAGCTCTTCTACCTGGATAATGTAGTGGGGACTGATTTAGGTAAGTGGCAATAGATACACCAATACTGCTGACATCATTATGTTGTCTTAATATTTTAAGAATAGACTGACGCATGTTACATGTGAGTGTGGTTTTACAGTGTCACTTTCACCAGCACAGTTGGTATGCGTCTCGGGCCACGAGCTTTGTGTCTCTGTCTGTTACAGTCGTGATGAGAGAGCGCGGCCGAATTGCTGTCAGTGTGGGCCATCTGCACAACTATGTAATGATCCTAGAGATGCAAAGCTCATGGCCCGTGACGCATACTAACTGTCAAAAAAGTCAAAAGTCAAAGCATTTATTCAGTATATGGGCAAATTAAAAATTTGCACTTACACACGTCAAATTACATTAAACAGATCATATTCAATAAAAAATATTATTGATATAACAGAAACATAACTTATTGCTTTGAATTTACAAAAAAAAGCCATTCAGCTTTCATCTAGACGTCGAACGTCACACTTAAAACACATGTTTAATTCCCCTGATTAATGTAGGGTTGCCAACCGTACTATTACGTGCACCTGCAACCCAGTGCATGTTTAAGTAATTCAGAAAATGTTTATTCACAAAATTATGAAATAATGAAACATAATAAATAAATAAAACGCAGACTAATTGCAGTACAAATCACATTCCGAATGGAACTGATTGTCCGTCTATCAGCTGCATAATACCGTCTCTACAGGCAACCCTAGATCTGCAAACAAAAGATGAAAACTGATTGACTGTTGAATCTACTGGTGTTTCGGAAGTACTCCCATCAGAGAAGAAACACCAAGAAACTCTATGGGGCTAGTCACTTATTTTAATTCATTTTTGTTTTAATTCATATTAAATATTTTTTAAAGTTACAATAAATAATTATGTTATCATACTATATTATATCTTGGAGCTTGGGGCATTCAGGCCAAGCATTTTTGTCATTCATATAGTCATTTAATGTACAGTACGATTTCTTCATTAAATTGGATTTTACAAAAGTTTTAAATCTGCCCATAGACAGTTGATCAATATCTTTAGGAAGTTTATTATAAAATCGTATACAGTTCCCCAAAAAGAACCACTAACTTTCCACAACCTGAATTGAGGTAAAATTAATCTATTTTTGTGTCTTGTATTGAAATTATGTACATCGGACCTCTTATCTTTTCATATATATATTGACATGCCACTGTGAGAATTTTAATTTACTTAGATTTTTCACGAAGTGAGTCTCGCGACTTAATGGTATATATAGATCGAATAGCTCTTTTTTGTAAATAAATATAGATTGGATTTCGGCGGCTTTCCCCCACAATAAAATGCCATAGGACATTATACTGTGGAAGTAGCTAAAGTAAACCATGTCTGTAATGTCATGTAAATCTAGCAGTGGATTCGTCAGTCAAGTTTTTAATTTTACGTACTGCGTATGCAGCGGAGCTCAATCTACCTGCTAGAGCCGATATTTGAGAACCCCATTGTAGCTTTGAATCCAGGGTGATGCCCAAGAATGTAGCGGATTCAACAAATTCTAGTGGTACATCGTTTATTAATATCCTGCTATCAATGACACCCTTTCTTACATTTGGCAGCGAGAATTTAACACATTTAGTTTTTTTGGCGTTCAGTAATAAGTTATTGGTTGTAAACCAATTCAAAACCTGTGTGATTGATTTGTTAACATCGTCAAATTTAGGCGCAATCCTATCTATTTTAAATATTAAGGATGTATCATCCGCGAACAAAACAATGTCACATAAGTTTTGCACGAAAGACGGCAAGTCATTAATAAAAACTAGAAATAAAAATGGTCCTAAGATCGATCCCTGCGGAACTACATTTTTTATGAGGGATCCAGATGACCTGACGCCATTGACCTCAACCATCTGTATTCTATTACAGAGGTAGGATGAGACCAGATCAAGTGCTTTTCCGTTAACGCCGTAGTGTTTTAATTTGCAAATTAGCGTTTTGTGACAAACGCAATCAAACGCTTTAGATAAGTCACAAAAAACGCCGATAGCATCTTGTGCTTTCTCCCAGGCATCAAATATATGTTTAAGAAGATCTACTCCAGCATCAGTAGTGGAACGCCCCTTAGTGAAACCATATTGTTTGTGATTTAAAAGATGATTAATATTAAAATGTGCCAAAAGCTGGTTTAAAATAACTTTTTCAAAAACTTTTACTGAGCGCCGGTAATATAGAGATTGGTCTATAGTTTGAAGGGTCATTTTTGTTCACTGATTTGAATAGGGGAATTAATTTACTTTTTTTCATTACATCAGGAAAGACAACTTCATCGACGCATCTGTTAAAAATAAACGCTAAGTGAGGGCTAATTACATTAATAATATAACTAAGTACTTTGGTTGACATACCCCACAGATCCTCGGTTTTCTTTTGATTGAGCATTTTAAACGTTTTGATAATTGATATTGAAGTTATGTGTCTGAACTCAAACATAGAATCACATTCATTCACACACTTTGATAGTAAAACAAAAGCATCCTTAGGGGAAGAGTTTAAAGGCTGAGTAGTAATAATAGGTACTTGTGAGAAGAATTCAACAAATGTGTTAGCGACATCATTATTATCTATGATTAATTTATTATTAACTTTTAACATAATTTTACCGTCCCTCTGCTTAATTTTTCCAGTTTTTGTATTAATTACTTTCCATGTTGATTTTATTTTGTCATCGGGATGCTTAATTTGTCTACTTAGATGCAATGATTTTGCTATCTGACAAACAACTTTAAAAGTTTTTGAATACAATTTTAAGTGATTTATGAATTTAGTATTGTGTAAATTAAATTGTTTTTTTGTGAGTACAAGTTATACAAATTGTTTCTATTTTTATAAATACCAGGAGTTGCCCAGTCATCGAAACGAACCTTCGCACCCTTTCTAACCATTTTAATTTTAAAAATATCATTGAACTCTGCATCTAACATTTGAAATAAAGCACTGCATAGGTCATCAGGATCCTCAGAAAATCTTAGGTTCATTAATTGCTTGTCAATGATATCCACAAACTGTTCAACCCGTTTGGTGGTAATGGGCCTGTAAAAATGGTCTTGGCCTTTGGTGGATAATTAACATGAAAAAGTGACACTTTGTCCCAGATGGTCCGAGCCAAGTTTATCAAAAATTGCAATTTTTTCAGGTTCACAGTTGCAGAACACATTGTCCAAGCAGGTAGCTGACGAGCTAGTGATTCTTGTTGGCTGATTAAAAAGATGCTTCAGATTGAAGCTTAGAAATATTTTAATTTGTCGCTGAGCGGAGACTACTCAATTAAATTAACATTGAAATCGCCACAAACTATCAAAGATTTAGAGGTGTTGAAGACTTTGCTCATTACTTCTTCCATAATTGTCTCAAACATTTTTAATCAGCCGATGGAGGTCTGTATACACAGATGACTATATGTTGCCCCAGCTCTATACAAGATAATTCAACACATCGTTCCACAGACAAAGCTACTATGTTTTTACGCTCTTTAAAGTTACAATTTTCAGTTACATATATTAGTGAGCCACCACGAATTGCCTTCTGTCTAATGAATAGAATAATTGTATAATTTTTTAATATTGGTAACAATGTACCTTTCACAAACCAGTGTTCAGTAATACACATTATGTCAACTTTATAAAAATCGAGAAATAATTCTAACTCTAAGGCTTTGCTGGAGAGACCTTGTATATTCTGATGCAAAATGTTGATTTAGTCAGGCCTCCCCATTGTCTTAGACATTAGTTTAAACTAACTAAGTCTACTACGCTACAATTACCCCGCATAGTAACACCACTACATTGGGGCTCGTCATCATGATCTGTTACAATATGTAAAACAGGGTCATATATATTGAATGCTAATAACTTAGCAATGGTGGACTTATTAGTCTTATTGAGATACAAATTCAAATTCAAATTCATTTATTTGCATAAAATACAGGTCACAAAGATAGAATTTACATTAAGTACTGAATTATGTCCATATCCGTATTTTGCCATTACTGGCGTGCAAATATTTACTTTAAGTCAAGTTCACAAATTTAATATACATATTATACATTATGTTGTCAATTCAATTATCCATACAAATATTATCTAGAAATATTACATTTTAAAATATCATAGTTACCATTTTTTATTCATGTCTAAATAGTCGTTAATCGAATAAAAAGTTTAAAAATTAACCACTCAAAGAGTTTTTTCTTAAAAGCTTGCAACGGCAACATTTTTAAGTTCTGAGGCAGTTTATTGAAAACTTTAATGGCCATTGCATACGTATTTATAGAAGTTGAGTGTTTTTTGACATTTGGGTACACTAGTTTGTCCGGAAATCTACAATTAAAATCCGTAACCTCCCTTAATTTTGTAAAGAATTGCGGATATTTTTTTACAAATACGGTAAGCTCATAAACATACATACTAGGTAAGGTAAGTATACCGATCCTAGGAAATAGTTCACGACATGAGTGCAGAGGTCCCACTCCACTCAAGGCTCGTACGCATTTTTTTTTGAGCTATAAATGCTTTGTTGATCCACACACTATTGCCCCAGATTATAAGACAATATCTTAAAATAGAAGCCACATAACCATGATATGCCATTTTAGCAGTATGCAGTGTGGAGTTTCTAACTAAGTTTTTTAACGGATGAATGAATCGATTTATCTTTTTACATAAATTGTTTACGTGAGCTTTCCATGAACATTGGTTGTCAATCTGAAGGCCTAAAAACTTCATCTCTTTTTCTTCCAATATTTCCTGACCTTCACATATGATAGGTGGATATGTATATTTCTTTTTTAAATAAAAATGTAAAACTCTAGATTTTTTTACATTAACAGTAAGATTATTATGTTTAGTCCATTGAATTACTTTGAGGACTTCTTTTCCTATTTCTTGACTGTGTATATTTCTATCGCTATTTTCAATTATTAACGATATGTCATCCGCAAAGAGTACACATTTATAATTTGAGACGTCTGGAAGATCGTTGATATATAATAAAAACAACAAAGGCCCTAATACACTACCCTGGGGCACACCACAATTGTTTTCTTTAAAAGATGACCTATAGGATTTTAAATGATTTTTACAGTCTAGTCCAGATATCTCAACACATTGATCTCTGTTTGTAAGATACGATTTGATCCAAAGTATCCTTTGTCAATATTACTTTACTAATAAATTTGTTAGTTTCAAAATACAAAAAGTCGCTCAAGCGACACGTCAAATTGTACAGTGCCAAGTTCAATTTATGAGCATGCTCATTATAAGTGCAACTACTTGTTTTTAGATACGGGAATGAACAAACTATTATTTTACTAATGCCTCTGCTGGCAATGTCTGATAAAAGTTTAATTAGAATATTAATATCAGTTTTTTTAAAGTTTGTGCTATGCAGGTGATACTGTGCTGGTGAAAGCATCACTGTAAAAGCACACTGAAGTAATTTCTCTGTTCTTCTTTGAGGTGTTTCGATATTTCGGCAATTTTCATTTAAACACCAGGGCCAATTCCATATAAAATAGTCTCATAATAATAAAAAAATAAATTATTGTGAAATACTTAATAATAATAGATTTTTTTATATCATATAGGCTAGCGTTTGACCACTATCTCACCTGTTGGAAAGTGATGATGTGGTCGAGGATGGTAGCAAGCTAGGCCTAGAATGAGACCTGGCTCTCAAGGATAGCTGCCGGAACACATCAGACGTTTGGTGACAGATTTTCTAATTTGGAGTTGGTAGCTGGCCAGACGGACACTAGATAGTGTCCTACTACCACACGAGGGGTTGGGGGTTTATGAATTATGTTTTCCATGGTAAAAAGCTCACATAAATTTTTCGATAAAAAAATTCATTGGCTCACAGACAGGGATTGAGCTAGCTTAATAAGAAATATAAAAAATAAAACAAAAAATTGCAGTGTTCCACTACATACTAAGTGGTCTGATCATCGTGGCATCAGTGATCGGGTTCCTGAACTCGAGCGTGGTGATGTTCCGGTCCACGTCTGCCAACTCCGGCAGTAACATCACCACCTGGCTGCTGCTGGACTCGCTGTTCGAGACCACCCGGGTGGTGCAGCTCTTCATGAGCGAAGTCATGGTGCACAGTAACGGGCCGGCGCAGATGTATGATATGATACTTGGGGGAGCGCAGTATTGTGAGTATGCTTTAAAAATATTGTCATAAGTACCCCTCTTTAACCGACTTCACAAAAACTGAGAATGTTCTCAATTCAAATGTTTTGTTTTTATGTTTCTTACCTCAGAACTCTTATCATTTATTAGATTACCACTTTGTAAAATCCTAATCTAGTTTTAGAGAGTATTCCGTTTGGTCTCTTTGTAATATATAGAGATCTGATGAGTATCTCTAGAGATATGGAGATAAGTAGCAGGCACCTAAAGTTTACTACAAGTTTTACCACAAGTTGAACATGAAGCAGTTAGGCTGCTATATAGTTTGTGGTAGATCGCAAAACAAAAAGTAGCTAAATACAAAAGCCAATATAAGATACCTACCTATTGTAATTGTCTGTTCTGTAAAATGTTCTCTTTTAACCTGATAAATGCTATCGTTAACGATGACTGGTGATGCCAAATAATAACATCCTTATATTTGTAGGGTGACATGTTAACTAAATGAAGGGAATACCTTCCGTTCTACTGTTGCAGTGATCGACTCTCTGCTGTACTGTCAAGTGATCCTCAAGAAGCAATGAGGGAGGCTTCACCGCGCGGTACTCATCTCCACGTTATAGTGTAGGGCTCCGCCCCGAGACGTTGCCTCGTCGCGGGCTCTCTGTCGGAGGCTATCTGCATTTACCGTTACATTCTCTAACACTAGCTCGTACTTATCCAAATTGAGTTGTTAAGTTTTAGGAAATCTCTACGATAGGAATATCTCGAAGTGTATTTAATGTAATGGATGACAGGTCACCTAGGGTAGTGATACGTTTTAGTGCTTGGATGGTGCTATTAACGATAACACCCTGTACCCTTAGTACGAGTTTTCGTACCAAACTCAACATGGTATATCGAACTAATTTTGTACGGAAAACAGTACAGCGCCTCTAGTGGTTTTCTCACTTCACTAAATTTAGACCAATCAGGGAGCCAGAATAAGTCGAAAAGTGAGATCTGCCAAAAGTGTTTATGATGACAACTCGTACTAAGGGTACTAAAGGTAAGGGTAAGTAAATCACTGGACGTACAGTGATGTCTTAGCTAAGGATCTGTAGTCAATTACCCATATTTCAAACATCATATTACTGCTGTTTTATAAAACGAGGCTGTATTTTTTTATTTTAATTTTAATTGGTGCATTCCATATCTGTGATTATTAGGTTTAGACGTTTGGTTGTCCAAATAAAAATTCCAAAATGAGGGTTGAAAGGATGCCTCCTGTAACATTAGTGATTCTAGCTGAGTGAGAGGTTGTTACCTTGAGATTATATTATTATTGGTTATAAACCTATCCATTGCGATATGATTTGTTTAGATAACCATATGGTGATTTTAATATAAAAACTCGCGTTCATTTTAAACTTATTACTTAATTTAAAAACGGAAATTTTACGGGACTTACGCAAAGTCGATAAGTTCGTAACTCTTAAGTATCGCCTTCATCAGGATGCTATATCGACATCGCGTAAGTCGAGACTTAAGAGTTAAATTCCCGTTTTTAGGGTTCCGTAGCCGAATGGCAAAAAACGGAACCCTTATAAATTCGCCATGTCTGTCTATCTGTCTGTCTGTCCGTCCGTATGTCACAGCCATTTTATTCCGAAACTATTAGGACTACAGAATTGAAACTTGGTAGGTAGATGTATTCTGTAAACCGCTTTCCTATTTTTTTACAAAAATAAAAACATAAAAGTTTAAGGGATACATCCCATACATGGAACTGGAACAAAAAAACAATTTTTCTTCTAACCTATACGTGTGGGATGTCTATGGATAGGTCTTCAAAAATGACATTGAGGTTCCTAAAATCATTTTTTCTCAAAGTGGGGGGGACTTTGAGCTTTGACCCCCTAACTTCTAAAGTAAGGGAGTGAAAAATCTAGAAAAAATATATTCTGTAGATCTCAATAAAAACTTTCAACGAAAATTGGTTTGAACGAGATACAGTCAGCAGTTGTTGAGATACAGCGACCGCAAGTATAACTTTATTTTTCATACAAACACTATGAAAAACAAAGTTATTTTTGTAGTTGCGAAAAATCATAAAATCATAGTAATAGAATACTCTACTATGTTACGGAACCCTACGAGTGCGAGTTTATTTAATTAATAAGTATATCGTGTGACATCAATTTAGGACGTTACAAACAATTTATTTATATGTAAAATAGTTACTCTAATTTCCACGGAATAAGTCTTTCTTTATAGTTTTGAACTCTGGCGGCCTTATTGTGTAACTCCGCCACGTTATATTCAAGCTTATAATGAAAGGAGATGCTGCCATAAACCTCCAACATTCGATTCATTTCATATTCAATAAAAAGGTTCTCATTGGCCAGCGCGCAGTCAGCGCAAAGGGCCACTAGAAACTGAGTAACTTGAAGAATTATTTGTTTAAAATCTAAGAATAAATGAACTGCCCGAACTTCACGGGTAGTAATATTCATTTCTACCAAGCTACAAATGTAGTACTGGTTAATACAAATGATGTAGCGAACACAGGCGTATCGATGCTACTGCCCAAAGCATTTACTTACGAAAGGGGGACCTTCAATTATACAGGGACAGCCGATGTATCGCGAGCCCAAGGTCAGGCTTTTGTGGCCATCAATTTATTGGTATAAATTACCACTACGTTCATACTCATTCTGAAAAGTATCTCATTGTTACATTTCAGTAAGATCGTCCGTAGAGGCGTAATTAGGTACCTAGCAAATAGACAGAGTTACAAACGTTTCTATAATATTCGTCTGGAACTCTGGATACACAAATCTCGGCAGTTATTCACTTGTTAATTCTCTAGCCTCTGAACCAATAGAATGCACTATGATCTGATATTTTCGTAACTAGTACTGTAATGTAGGTTTAGAAAACGTTGAAGTATTTAAAGTACCTTACAAAGTTATATATTTCGTAGTTTAAGGAAAAGTATACTCATTAAAGATTGATTGTACGTTATGATCGTACTGTGTACGGTAAGATAATATTGTTAGCTTGGTAATGGAGACTACATTACATTGTTATAAAAATAACGAGACGCGATGGTAACTGATCTTGAGCCATGGAAATTATATGTTTATTATGTTTCCGTATTGTATTAGTTAGTGTCGAACTTCCGTCGGTATCTCGAACCAAACCTAGCTTTACTATAAATTAAGTTTATTTTGATTATATGTAAGAATTTCCCACCGAAACTGTGTCGATACGTGCTGGAAAATTGGAAAGCATTCTAAATTACTAGTCAAGTTAATATTCCTAGCGCGAATGTGCTTTTATCTTATATTGGATGTGAGCAACTGATGTCGTATATATATATATATAGTACAAGTAAGTTTTATGCAATTTACTTTGTTGTTTGCGTTGTTCTGTTCGTTTATATAATTTGTGGTGTGAAGGTGAAATAAAAATATAGTATTTTATAATTATTTATCTTTTATTGAGTGATTCGTCTGTCCAAAAATATAATGCGTTCGCGCAGCTATCAGCTATCAACACGCTACAGAATACAAAGTGCACTTCATCCTCACTACAACTACAAGGCTGGGGCGACGCATCTTGTTTCTTCGTAGAAACTATCAAATCTGAAACCGCATTTTTATTGTCTCGTGACACGCATTCGGTTTACAGTCATTAGCGGAAACTGCGAGCCGACACTGAAAACCTTACTTACATTACGGTAAACAGTATGCCGACTCGTTCTCGAGAAACAATCAGTGCCGCCCCCTGCCGCGCGGTGTCGTGTCTCGAACACGGCTCACTTAACACTATTTGTTCGGTTTGTGTTTTACGACACACTTGGAAAGCAAACGTTAACAAACAATATTTGCTTCAATAACAAAGTAAGTAATAAATACAATAGGTCATTGAATGCACATGGCGCACATCGGTAGCTCTCTTCCTGCATACTTGAGCTCATTTTATTTCTAGTACATTATAACCGACACTTTGTTAGGATAACGAAAACTTGTAGTTGTACATCTATTTATATTTAACGAATAAGAAAAATAAATATTCTTCAACATTCACTCTCATAACATAACATATTTTTACAATAGATATTATTAATACTCACTGAAGACAGCTGAGGGCACACAGATGATAGAAGCGGCGACTCGCGATCGAAGCATCTATTCATTATTAATACAAATATAACTTTACCCTGTACATTTTAATAACTCATTGTCCAATAGAGGCCTTCGGCGCCTCACACTAAAGAAAACATTTCAAAGCTCGTCCTAACACAATCACAAAGTTTTTTATTACGCATTGTTATTTTTGAATATAATTTCTTATAATCGTATAGACTGCAGCGGATGAGAACTAATCGAGAAAAAAAATCGATATTTATCATTTACATAGAAACTTTTCTCTATTAAAGTTTAGAACCGTACAAAATATAAATCCAAAATACAAATGGCACAAAAATATGTATTTACCAATATGAACTATTCAAATGTTATACGAGTACTTCGTACATTTACGTAGGGATAAAACACGGCTAGTTTTATCTAGGAGAGAATACATGTTGTATTTTACAAGTTGCCGCTCTGTCACTCATAGGCTGTTAGACATAGATGGATATTGTTTGTAACATGTTTTTGTGCAGTGAAAACGTACGGTAAAGGAGTTACCACACCAACCGATGAAATGAATTGTTTGTTGAATGGGATCCCACAAGTGTGTATGTAGGTCAATCGATTGGTGTGGTGTCATCTTAGACTCTAAGATCATCTAAGACTTGCAGACTTTAATGACATGTTTACTACAAATATAATTTATCTTATAATGGCACTTCTAAAAGTTAATATTTTACATTTGACTTTGTTTCCATATTAAAAAATATTATCTATTTAGCTATGGCAAAAGTTTCTCTTGAAAACGTCTTATATATCTGCTACTCTAGAAAGAATCGCTCCGTAAAGACGAGATTGTACTTATCGCTCGAAATAGTAAAATATTCGGGTGATTACAATTCGATAAATAATTTAGTTAAATTCATGTATCTCACAACCAGCCCCCCCACCTCACCACCGTGTGAAACACGCACACATAGCTCGTATATTACATTAGCGAGATAACATTGAGATCTTATACCATAAGGAACATGAAACATGTAAACGACACATGTCAAACGCATTACACCAAAACTGAACTAAATATCTTCATACTAATACAAATATATTGTCATGAATTCAATACAATATGCTACGGGGCACAATATCATCTGTTTACGTCAATACTACTGTTTTATAATATTACTAATTATTTATTAATTACAAATAGTATCTTCCCCTCTGTTTTAGTAAAAAATAAAAGAGCAAGTAAGAGTATACAACGCTTACTCGAAAAGTTCTGTCAAACTAATATTGAACGCTTTTAAGTGAACCGCGGACGGAAATGCTTCAGGCGGCAAATTGCAATTACAATTATATTTCCCAATCACAATCAAAGGGGAAGAAAGATCTGTACTAAATACCATAGTTAAAGAAAATAGATAAATATTGACTAAAAGATCAAAGCTTTGAATGTTCAATGGATACACTCAGTGTCGGGCGGCAGAGTTCAATGTAACATTGTAAACATCATTCAAATCATCTGTCACATTTAGTGTCTGCTGCGCCATTAACTACACAAAATTATTACTGAATTCAATAAAATGATATATACAATGAAATCCACAAGAAAACTGCTAAGTTTCTTAGTAAGCTAGACCCTTGACACGTAACATTTTAATTGAATCCACATTTGCAGTTGTATTTTTGTCCTAACACCATGAATGCTACGTCTCAAGGTTCACAGCCTTCGTTTAGTCGACACTTAATTATCTTATTATAATCCAACAGCGATATGTTGTCGTCTTACAAACGACTTGTTGACTACTCTAAATAACAACCTAGGTACGAGCCTAGCCTACGACTACACGGGACACATCCCTTAATGCCTTTACGTTCACTTTTATTTTTATTTGTGACTATTTTGTTTTACATTAGTGTACATATTAATTACATATAAGACATTTAAATCATACTCAAGGTGATTTAGTTCCTATTGTATGTTTATGATTGTTATTTGAGGATGAGACATATCATCATTGGATTCTTTATATCTAATTTTAGAGTTATTTACAAAATATACGAAAAATAGACTGACCATTCAAACAGTTATTAGGCCAAGCATTATTCGCATTTGAACGTGGCACTAACTTCTAACTTTGGCTCGTCCAGATTTAATTTAGGAAATATTATATATTTTTTAAATAATTTAGGCCAAATCAAAATGTTTTCGATTTAACTTTAGGAAAGTTAAAGATTCTAATGTCAGTCCATAGGCACCAAATACTAAAAAATAGGCACCAAAAATCTTTTCGGTAATTTACAATTAATCAAAATTATCATTCATTTCTACAGATTTTTTATAATTACAAAATACGAATTTAATTAAAACTTAAAAAAAAAGAAACAATATTGTTATTCACTGAACTAGAAATGTTGACATTTTGCTGCAATAAATTATTGAATATCTTTCGGTACACACATTGTTTACGTTGAAACTCTCGCGAAATCAACAAATACTGAGCAAAACTTTGCAATGTACAGCAACAAAGGAGGCAATATCAGATAATTAATTTTATATCAGTCTAATTAATAATTCTCACTAACAACAGATATTGCTTACGGTCTCAAGGCAAAAACAAACTATTGAATTTAAAAATTACTGCATATTTAGTCACCTTACAATTTTGCTAAAAATGGCAGCAAGAAAACTGGTCACGGTTTGTTCAATTATGAAGCAAACAACAACTGACAACTTTGCTTTGACATAAAGCCACAAAGCGGCATCATCACATCGGTCTCTAGTCTCAATCACATTGTTCCGCATCACCACTGAACATGAAGCGATCAAGTTTATATCACATGGACACATTTCTTTAAAACCTAAAAAATGTTTCCACTTGAATGACAAGCGTGGCTCTACTTAGATTTGTACAATAGTTGAATAACACAATTCGTAGCACAGTGCTTCAATGTTCCATGTACACAGCTAGTCACAAGCACACATTATTTCTCCCACCTGTATGCAGACCCCACCCGGCGGCGTCCACAGCCACAGCACACACACACGACGTCCCACAGTAACTAGCAGCACACGTACACAGTTCACTTGTTTCCCGGAGCAGCAGTGAGTTCCCCGGCGGGTGCGGCTATCTGTGCGCTAGAAGTTCTGCTGGCGCTTGCGTTTGAGCTGCATGGCGTCGAGGATGTGCTGCCGCTTGCGCACGTAGCGCGCGCGCAGCACCTCGATCTCCGCCTCCATCTCCGCGTCCAGCCGCGCCATGCGCGCCTCCAGCTCCGCCGCCGGCAGCACCGCCAGCTGCCGACACACACATACACACCACATGTAGGTTCGTACACAGCACATGTAGGTACGTACATAGCACATGTAGGTACGTACACAGCACATGTAGGTACGTACACAGCACATGTAGGTACGTACACAGCATATGGAGGTACGTACACAGCACATGTAGGTACGTACACAGCACATGTAGGTCCGTACACAGCACATGTAGGTACATACACAGCACATGTAGGTACGTACACAGCACATGTAGGTACGTACATAGCACATGTAGGTACGTACACAGCACATGTAGGTACGTACACAGCACATGTAGGTACGTACACAGCACATGTAGGTACGTACACAGCACATGTAGGTACGTACACAGCACATGTAGGTACGTACACAGCACATGTAGGTACGTACACAGCACATGTAGGTACGTACACAGCACATGTAGGTACATACACAGCACATGTAGGTACGTACACAGCACATGTAGGTACGTACACAGCAGATGTAGGTACGTACGCAGCACATGTAGGTACGTACACAGCACATCTAGGTACATACACAGCACATGTAGGTACATACACAGCACATGTAGGTACATACACAGCACATGTAGATACATACACAGCACATGTAGGTACATACACAGCACATGTAGATACATACACAGCACATGTAGGTACATACACAGCACATGTAGATACATACACAGCACATGTAGGTACGTACACAGCACATGTAGGTACGTACACAGCACATGTAGGTACGTACACAGCACATGTAGGTACGTACACAGCATATGTAGGTACGTACACAGCACATGTAGGTACGTACACAGCACATGTAGGTACGTACACAGCACATGTAGGTACATACACAGCACATGTAGGTACGTACACAGCACATGTAGGTACGTACACAGCAGATGTAGGTACGTACGCAGCACATGTAGGTACGTACACAGCACATCTAGGTACATACACAGCACATGTAGGTACATACACAGCACATGTAGGTACATACACACCACATGTAGGTTCGTACACAGCACATGTAGGTACGTACATAGCACATGTAGGTACGTACACAGCACATGTAGGTACGTACACAGCACATGTAGGTACGTACACAGCACATGTAGGTACATACACAGCACATGTAGGTACGTACACAGCACATGTAGGTACGTACACAGCACATGTAGATACATACACAGCACATGTAGGTACATACACAGCACATGTAGATACATACACAGCACATGTAGGTACATACACAGCACATGTAGGTACATACACAGCACATGTAGGTACGTACACATCACATGTAGGTTTTTTTTATATCTTACAGGCTAGCGTTTGACCACTATCTCACCTGTTGGTAAGTGATGATGCGGTCGAAGATGGTAAGCACGCTAGGCCTAGAATGGGAACTGGCTCTCAAGGATAGCTGCCGGAACACATCAGATGTTTGGTGACAGATTATAGACGTGTAGGTACACTAATGTAGGTACACCAGCTAAGAATATACACATCACCTGTAGGTATATGCCTCCATCGAATACTGCTTCATCAGTGATTCCTATCACATTATGGCTTTAGAATAAAAATAATTGGTTTTTCATTGGTCGTCTTTTTGGCAAAAACTTAGACACTTTATTTAATACAGACTACACGGAGTAAGAATCATTCTGTTCATCTTTTCATTGAGACCAGTGTAATGAGCCCAAACACGACATCTCTGCTGTGAGTTGGTGAGGAGTTGAGTATTCTGCAGATTCCAGGAGATGCCCCAGCATCAGATCGT
The DNA here is from genome assembly GCA_954871355.1 of Cabera pusaria. Lineage (NCBI taxonomy): Eukaryota > Metazoa > Arthropoda > Insecta > Lepidoptera > Geometridae > Cabera > Cabera pusaria. The sequence goes on along the minus strand of OX940886.1, from coordinate 759,247 downwards.
AGCTATCATGATCTTACAATGACACTGATGTAAGAGGATACTGAGAAGGGAACTGCACATTCTAAACGGACAAACGGCAGGCACAGGAACAACCAGTAATATGTATTTGGCTATAGGATACCTTTTAACGCGGGCGGAGCCGCGGGACACAGCTAATTATCTAAGAGTTTACAAAAACCACCAATCCTGTATGCTTTTATAGATATCTCTGTTCAGAATTTGTGAACCCAAAACCCCATCATAATGAGTAGAGCACATCGTTGGCATAGATACACACCACAGTGACAGGGACAGCAGCTCTCTTAGACAAATACTGACGTAGAGGAAGAAAGTTTGCGCACCAATTATATGCACGAAACTAAACGGGACGCATGACTGCCATGAACTCGGGTCAGAGAGAGAACAACCACCCAACAGTCATCTACCATCATGTGGTCGTCAGCGCGCCCCCCGCGACTATTTACAAATCGACTACTACCGCCATTTTTGTTAAGTTAGTTGCTGGTACCTGTACTAGTTACATTTTCAACAGTAATGTCCTAAGTTATAATATAAATCACACAACAAAATATAATTATTTGGAGTTACCGGGACTATGGTTAGACAACAAACACAAGATAGAGGTCTTCCAAATCACCAGGTTATAGTTATCCGACGTATTATAATATAACGTGGTAGATGTATCGGCCGGCCGCGTCGCACGCCGGTGGCGGCGGTCCCTAGCGTGCAGCGTGCAGGTTACGCCGAGTTCACACCACGCGAATTTTGATGTTCAACTTCCTAGGGACGGGCTATTCTTTCAGTACCAAGTAATTTTAGTATCGATACTTTGGAATCGATACTGAGTAGGTACCGGTTAAAAGTACTCGCCTCGTTACTCAATTATTTGTCTCGGAAAGAATATTTAGGGCAATTTTTACCGGTTGATGATAAAGTGACAGATAGTCATATGGCGCTATCAGGAACCACTGAAACTGGCTCTTATGCTGGCATTTTAGAGCGACAACAAGGTTTAGAAGCTATTCGGCGCGATTTAATCGATACAAAAGTATCGAATGAGTCTGTGTAGTAACTCGTATCGAACATCCCTAGAAAGTAGAACAACAAAACTCGCCTGGTCTGAACCTGCTCCCTACACAAAACCCATTTCCGCTTCAACATGTATGGGAATTACAACTTTGCTGCCGAAAAGTAAATGTAATTCCCATACATTTTGAATGTGCGTTAACGTGAATGGAAACATGTCTAGTATGTAGTGTAGGGCCAGGTATGAAGCAAGCAAGCTCCGCACTCGGTGACTTACGCGGCGCGAGCGCTAGCAGTGTGACCACGTGGAGTTGACTTACGAATTCGAAGTTGCCCTCCTCCACGAGCGCGCGCTGCGCCGGCCCGCCGCCCTCCGACCTGGAACATACCAATACAATACAATACAATAGAATATCCATTTATTCATCATCATAATCAACCCGAGTCAGTCCACTGCTGGACGTAGGCCTCTCCCAAGATACGCAACTAAGCCGATCTTCGGCTCTTCTCTTCCAGTCACTGCCCGCCGCTTTGCGTATATCTTCGCTCCACCTGGTCACAGGACGTCCTACGCTACGTTTGCCGACTCGCGGTGTCCACTCTAGGACAAGTCTGTCTGCCCCAACGGCTGTCAGTCCGGCGGCAGACATGACCCGTGCATCATGTCATTATCTTCCATTCGGGTCTTCCGCAGTCATTTTCGTCCACTCCTTTTACTATTATTATTGTTATATACCGGCTGTAATTCACGTACCTTTAGTCGAATTTTCTCGACCTAGGTTTCGAGCGAGTCAGTCGCTCTTCCTCGGGAGTGAGGTCACGCGGTGAGATCGCGATGTGCACTCCTTTTACATCCATTTCTATTCTATCGCACAGTCTATCTACACTTTCTTCCGTCTTATCGTCCGAAATTAATCGTTATTCACGAAGAGGCTACCGGCCCAGATAGTAGTAGACTAGCCAGCCCGTGAGACCAGGCCTATGTCCAGCAGTGGGTGAATACTGGCTGTCAATTATGATGATAACATACACGTCATATAAAAGGATGGTGCACCGCAGATGTTTTGACAAATTCAATTTAATCCATATAATTTAGCAATAAGGTTGTAATTGCTTTGTAGAACAAAACGGCCCAATTGAGAGACACCAGGGTGGGAGTGTGTCCTTGTCTAACAACCCGCTAGTCCTATATATGTTCTATACTATATGTATGGTATATTTATATAGGTTGTCAATACAAAAGAAAGAGATAAACTCCGTTCAAGGTCGGTCTCATGTGGGCCGGTGTACGCGATCAAGTTGAATATGTAGCAGGTCTGTGGATGACAATGACGACGAGTGAGACAGGTTACCTGAGTACATCCTCAATGGGAGGCGGCGGCGCGGTCAGCGTGCCGTTGGCTGTGCCGATGTGGAGGTGGTTGACCTCCTTCTTGTCGAAGTGTTCCAGGAACAGCGGCCGGTACTTGGGCTTGTTGGTGTCCATCGGGTCCGTGTCGTGTCCTGCGCAACATACACCACCTTATCTATCTCTGTCTAATTTACCTGCACAACATAGACAAGGTTATCTCTACCTACATCACTCTAACACATTTCATATACAGACGGTGCGCTACCGGCCCGAAAGAGGCCGACCATCTTACAGGTGGTACGAGCATATATCGATGTTCCGCTTGACTTGCTACTGAAAAGTAGCTTACCACCAAGGAGGAAATTTGCTGCCATAACATTATGGTATTCCGGCAGCACACAGCTCTTGAGAGTCACAGTATTCTAGCGTGTTCACCATCCACACCACCACATCATATCTTACCACCAGGTGAGATAGTGGTCAAACGCTAGCCTATGAGATATAAAAAAAACACTACGGTCTTAGTTCACGGCAGTTTAACGGTGGCGTGGTACAGTATGGCCGGTAACAGCTACCCCCTATCACTTCGACAGATTATTGAATGAACTAAATGTCGGGGACGCAGCTATGCGGGCTGTATAGCTAGATCTCTGTCATTTCGTTGATTTCAATCCCTATTAAATTCCGTGACAAGCTGAACGAGAGCAGCCGCGAAGCGTGGTCAGTGGCGTGCGGGCCAGCAATAATAATAATAGTTTATTGACACCAAATATAATATTACTAAATGTATTGTGTATATTATGAGTGTAAGTGTGTAAATTATTAAATGTTGTCGACAAAAACAGCAAATGAGGACCATAAACACGCGCGCCCTCTATGTCTACGACAGTTTTCTTTGCACAGACTATATACTAAGATGTGACTAGTGTTGTGTCGTAGGGATCTGCTGAACCACCCCAGCTTCGCGGTGGAGGGTGGTGTGAGGGTGTACTCACGTTTCATGGTGGCGAGGTCTGCGCAGGGCTCGTTGATGACCATGGTGCCCAGGTCGGGCAGGTCCCCGTCCCGCGCCGGCACCAGCGTGCCGTCGTGCGCCGCCTTCATCGTCGCCTCGTCGTACACGCCCGCGTCCTGCACACTCTCACATATTCATTCACCGACTTCACAAATAAAACTGGCTAAGGCGAGTTGGACTCGCCCGCCGAGGCTTCCGTACTAACTTCTCAGACTATGTTCGAGGACTAACTTTGTTGTTCAATCCATAGAAAATGTATTGCACCAACTACAAATCATAAGTTTGTAATCGTAAATTCGTTTTATTTTTGTCATTTAACCATGTACATATTTACAGTTTTCAGATTGTTTTCTTTTATAAATTAATTCTGTAAGACCTTGCTTCTTGCCTTTAATGATTTTATGGCAACGGGAAGTACCCTATAGGTCTTAATTCTCTTGTCAAATCGCTAAATATGCGACCTAATAGTTTGGTCGGCCTGGCTTACAACTTTCATTTTTTCACAGACAAAGATACCGCAGATATCTTTGTCTGAGTATTCGATATAAGTTTCAATCTTGATACATTAACGCGATCCTGAGGAAAAGGGTCTCGACAGACGGACACACGGACAGACAGACAGACGGACAACAAAGTGAACTCTTAAAATCACACAATTACCACAAAAAAGGTAAACCAGGTAAAAGCATTACCTTTACCGATGTTCTGCCCGAATTGCTAACAAAAAGTAGCTAACCGCCATCAAGGAGAAAATATGCCGACATTACCTGACAGTGTTCCGGCAGCACACAGCCCTTCAGAGTCGAACCATTCTAGGCCTAGCGTGATCACCATCTTTCACCGCATCGTCGCTTACCACCTCGAACGCTAGCCTATCAGAAATATAAAAATAGAGGAGAAAATCGTCGTCGACTGAGAGACACACTACTAATATTATAAAGGAGAAGGTTTGTGAAGGCTTCTTATACGCTACAACAATACTCAACCCAATGGGCTGAAATGTGGGATGTAGATAGCCTAGAGTGGCTAGACCCTGGAATAACACATAGGGTACTTTTTATCCCCCGATATTCCCACGGGAACGATGTCTACGCGGGTATGTGTCCACCGAGCACATACCTTTTTAGGTTTTAGCTCATAATTTAATTATATTGAGTCCTCTGTAAGAGCTAGTAATAAACAGACGTGTTTCATATTTAATTGTTTCATTCAATAGAAGAGCCCATTACCTTATAGGGCACAGGTAAAACCGCGGGGCACAGCTAGTTATAAACAACAAGCTGACACCCGCGACTTCGTTCACGTGCATCGAGAATCTAGTAGCCTATGTTCTCCTTGTTAAATTTCAGTAAGATCGGATCGTCCGTCAAGGCGCGATTAGGTAACACACAGACAGTGAAAAGTTGTAAACGTTTTCATAATATTAGTATGGATAGTATATGTGAGACTCACCCCGGCTTGGAAAGTCTTGGCGTTGTTGGTGGCGTGCGCGTTCCTGAACGCCTGACTCTCGCGGATCTCGCGCGCCTCCGCTATCATCGTGCTCAGGATGCTGGGGTTCTTGGCGTTACCTGCGCAGTGCACACCGAACACATTGTACATTTATTTCCCTACACTAATGTCAAACGCTCACTGCCCGTGCTACCATAATTAAACAATTTTATTGTAAAAACTCACGTTCATTTTAAACTTATAGATTTAAAAACGGGAATTTAACGTTACTTACAGTAAATCACGTTAAATTCCCGTTTTTAAATCTATATGCATAATTAAACAGTGTACTACCGACGTTTAGGTTTAATCTCGCATGTTTGCTCGCAGAAAGTGCATCTTCTGTACTTATACTATTCATTATTCTGTGGCTAAGGACAGACGCGTGTTGTACGTCCCTTATCGATAGCCGCTTTCTCAACCGACTTCCAAATAGGAGGAGGTTCTCAATTCGTCTGTTTTTTTTTTTTTGTATGTATGTTACGCGATCACTCCGTCAATTGTGAACCGATTCGATTTTTTTTTTATCAGTAGGGTACATTTTCGAGTTGGTCCCATTGTAGTTTCATCCATAAGTATCTCCAGAGATATGACGACAAACGTCTCAAACTTGCTACTGAAACTCGATTCGCGGGGCATGGAAGTCAGTTGTTTTAGTTTTTAAACTATCTTAGTTATAGTATTTAACATCGGCAAGACTGGCGCGTCACACCCCTCTCGTAAGGCTCGTAAGTGCGACAGAGAGCGCAACAGGCGGTGTCCTCTTTCCACATTTGATTGCCTCGCGGGCAGTGAGTTTTTGACATTACGATAGAAGCGCACTGCGGCTTCGCTACATTAAATTCCACTATATTGGCTGAAGAGTGGGGACCTGGTGACCCGTGATACAGGTTTTAAATAACCTACTTCAGGCACCAGCTCTTCAAAAAAGTGGTTCCATCCGATATCTGCTACTTAATATAGTAATTCAGCCAGTTTCACCGGTTCATAATAAAGTGACAGATCTATCTGACAGATAACGTCATATAAAAGCTGTCAAAAATGTGTCAGATTAGTTCCTGATAGGCCTATCAGGAACCGGTGAACTGGCCCTTAGCCTACTTTAATCAACCGTTGTGAAGAGAAATAAACTGTTTATTGTTATTATAGCTATTCGGCCGTCAGTTGACAAGGCAGTGCCAGTTCAGTCACGTAATTCGAAGAGTTATGTAGTGAAGTGTATGTCGTCTCGTGACCACGATCAATAATAAGATCGTTTAAAAAACTAAAAATGAACCGACTTCAATGCCGCGCTATTAATTTTCAGTACCAATTTTGAGGTGTTTACCTCCATATCTCTGGAGATACTTATCAGACCTCAATAAAATTACCATGGTACCACACTTGGGATGTCTCCTTTCCATCAAAAAAGAATAATCAAAATCGGTTCATAAACGACGAAGTTATCCGCGAACAAACATAAAATATATATATATGGTGGAATTGAGAAACCTCTTCTTTTTTTGAAGTCGGTTAAAAATTGAGCTAAACGTCAAGTTAAATAAAAATTAAAATTTTAAGCGCGATAAGTCAGGTATTTGAATATGCATATTTAATTATAATATGGGGTTTTGGCGGGAACGTGGAAAAGTGTGTGTGATCTCATTGTGTTTTTTCCTAAAACTTGTGTTCTTCCGCGAGTTAATGTGTAATAAATGTGGATTATTAACTATTAACTGCCGGTGAATGTGTGCGAGTGTAGGGAAACAGCACAATGTTGAAAAACATGCTATTTGCGTTCTCACCAAAACTACACTGAAAATCTTCTGTAAACACCACATCTTTACTGAAGGTATGACTTAGACTAGACTTTTACTTGACAACTGACCTGAAATGTGACTTTGACCCATTTCTACGACTAACATTCATAAAAACTTGAAAAATTTCAATACTTGACACTGGCTAAATACACTAATCGTGTGGAGCCATAAAGAAAAAAAAAAAAAAAAATTATAATATAAGTATAAGTCATAATATAAGTTATTCATAACTAAGTGCAGTGTGCGTGGAGCAGCTGACCTGAGATGTAGTCCCGGATGAAGTCGTGCGCCAGCAGGAACTCCGCCGTGGCGCGCTCCTCGGGGTTCTTCACCAGACACTGGCTCACGAAGTCGATGAACTCGGGGGACCACTGGTCCGGCTCTCTACACATTACGACTCATTTCTTCATTCACGCTCACTTTAAACACGCATAGTCAACGCTCAGCAAAAAAAATCGCTTCAGTGGCTGTAGGAGAGCTGGGAAGATCGTATCGGTCACATGTGGTGCGGTACCCATCGCCTCTGGCGTGCTAAACCCTAAGCCTCAGCTTTAAACTCCAAATACACGAAGAAGCAAAAGGTTCTTACGATTTTTTCTAATCATTTATAACCATAATTAGGGGCAGTTCACACCGCAACGCGACGTGACGCGACGTGAACTGACTCCAAGTGGTCTCTTTATAGATACTGCCCGCTATCATCGCAAGCGTCAAAGCCTAAAGTTGCCTTTTGCTTATGTTTTCGAAGTTGAACTTGTTTAGGCGCACTGGGCTTGAAACGCAACGGAAGTGACGTACGCGTAAATCTAAATAGGGAATATGCATGTAGTATACATTTACTTGAAATCATTTATTTTCGAATCATTATTGTTCTGGTGTTGTTTGTTAAACATTTTTTTATAAATAAAATACTCTTACATGTGTTAAAATATTATATGAAAAATGGAAAAAAAGCGTGGAAATTTTAATTTGCTAAACACATCACCACTTTTCAATTAGAAAGTGACGTCACAGGGCACCACACGGTCTCCACAGAATAAATATTTTTTACAGAAATACTATGCACTGTTGTACGAATACTTACGATTTCTAATAAACATATTTAATCTGTGGAGACCGTGCGGTGCACTGTGACGTCACAAACGCGCGCGAAAATTTGGCAGCGTTTTTGATACTTCATATTTTTCAATGTTAAAACAATTTTTTTTTAGCTTAATTTGAACACTTTCAGTATTATTTCATTTTTTTACTGTGTTACATGGATGTAATCAGTTAATTACAATTATAAAAAAAAAATTCATATTCCCTATTGTCATTATTTCAATGTGAAGAAAGCTTAACTTCTAACGCGTGGCTTTCTACGCACTTCCTTTATAAGCTAGCGTTTGTCAATATATCTCGCCTAGTGGAAAGCGATGATGTGGTCGAATATGGTGAACAAGCAGTTAATATTAATACAGTCTTTCAGAAGCAGTCGGCAAGCGACCGACTTGAGTCCACAGCACGGTAACAGGTAACACGAAGGTTGGTATATTACCTGAAGGAGGGCGGAGGTTTGGTGGGTATCATGAAGATGGCGCGCATGGGGTGTATGTCCCCGTAGGGCGGCTTGCCCTCCGCCATCTCCAGCGCGGTGATGCCGAGCGACCAGATGTCGGCCACGCAGTCGTAGCCTATCTCCTGGATCACCTCGGGCGCCATCCAGAACGGCGTGCCGATCACCGTGTTGCGCTTCGCCATTGTGTCCTGACGACGATAACATCGCTTATCATGTTTCTTTGAAGTGTCACACACTTTATATTTTTGTAAAATTGTTAAACACAATCCAACATTTCATCGTACCGACGGGAGTCGAACCCGCACCCCCCGGATTACACGTCCAGGTGCTCTGCCAATTAAGCCACGGTTCGATCCATCGATACGACGAAGTGTGGATTGCATTTGTTAACCCAATTATGCATTGGTGGCGCCATCTATGACTACTCATTCCGTAAGTTAATCAATCTTCGTCAAATTTCGTCGTATCGATGAATCGAACCGTGGCTTAATTAGCAGAGCACCTGGACGTGTAATCCGGGGGGTGCGCGTTCGAGTCCCGTCGGTACGATGAAATTTTGGATTGTGTTTAACAATTTTACAAAAATAACATCGCTTGTTGGTACTTGCTAGTGGAAATAAGTATTGGCAATACTTGCGTAGGACCTTCTTGGAATACGTGGAGCGATCATAATAATCCTAACCTAGCAACGCGATTGACGAAAGTCCGAGTCTTGGAATGAAAATTTGTGATAAGTTGAACAGCTTTGCATATGATTTTATTAACAGCTAAATCATCGGACGATATTGTGAGAACATGCAGAAGAAGGCATAAGTAGCTTTATACTTGTTACAATCCCATCCGACATAAGAAAAACGATTCGGAAACTCGTTAGCAAAATTGGGGTAGGTCACAAGATAAATATTCAATATCATTAGGATCAAAATCTATGCTATAAAACCGGAAAAACAGAGAGAAATAAATTGAGTTTTCAACATCAAATGTAGCACGTTATGTGAACTAACCGTGAGCTGGCCCGCGACACCGAAGTCGGCCAGTTTAGCGTGACCCTCGGTGTTGAGCAAGATGTTCCCCGCCTTGATGTCCCGGTGGATCTTTCTTCGCCGGTGCAGGTACTCCAGGCCCTTGAGCGTGTCGCACAGGATGGTCGCGATCTCGTCCTCGGAGAGCGTCTTCTTGCGCAGCCTCATGATGTCCGACACTGAGCCCGCGCCGCAATACTCCATTACTATCTGGAATTATAATATACACTTTTACAAATAGGAAACATTACATTAAAGTATACCGTGTTCTAGCATAGCGGTTAAATAATACTTCTTGTGGACTTTTAGGGTTCCGTACCCAAAGGGTAAAACGGGACCTTATTACCAAGACTTCGCTGTTCGTCGGTCTGTCTGTCTGTCCGTCACCACGCTGTATCTCATGAACCGTGATAGTTAGACAGTTGAAATTTTCACAGATGATGTATTTCTGTTGCCGATATAACGAGAAATACTAAAAACATAATAAAGTCAAAAATAAAAGGGGGTGCCCATACAAGAAACGTGTTTTTTTCGGCATTTCACTCTAACGCCATCTATGAACGTAACGTACGGACGTCTATGAACCTTCTACCCTAACACCTTTGTGTTAACTTTCACTTAATGGCGTTAGACGTTCGTTGGATATTCGATAGATGGCGTTATAGTAAATAAGCACGCGGTTAGTATTGTACTGTGGTACGGGACCCTACGTGTGTGTGACTGCGAGTCTGACACGCACTTGGCCAGTTTATTTATTTATTACTTATTACCATATAATGTAAATGTGATGCGGTTGCAGATGCACGTTAGGTCTGGAATGAGAACTGGATTTAATGACAACTGCCAGTATACATTACATGTTTGGCGACAGATTGTCCAACTTGAGGTTGGTAGCTGGCCAGGCGGACAAATGTTTATGCTAAAGATTTGTTTGGAATGTACTACCTAACGAACAATAGCTTGACGGCTTTGTGATTAGGTAAGTATAAATCACCCGTCTCAATTCTGATAGAAATGATCGCGGAATCAGAACTCCATTTGTAGGTAATATTGATTGCAATAACTGTGTCGCTTTTTAAAAGGACAGGATAGACGCAAAGAGCAACTAGAGCTTTATTTTTCACTTTTTTTCATCATCATCATCATAATCAGCCGGTATCAGTCCACTGCTGGACATTGGTCTCTCCCAAGTCACCGTAGGACCGATAACCGTTGGGGTAGACTGGTTCTAGAGTGGAGACCGCGAATCGGCAAACGTAGCGTAGGACTTTTTCTCATGTAGAGTTAATTTGTTGTGATGTGTTTTCCTTCACACAAACTTGAAATCTTAAAAGCGATAAAACTACCGCGGTCAGACTATAACAACACAAAAAAGGTAAATAAACACAATTGTTCAATATGACGATATAACTTTATGATTTATAAATGCCGACATCATTATAAAAAATCTGGCCGCCGTCCAACAATCATAGAGGCCATCGACCCCATATCAACCTCTTCAGCGGTATGTGAGCACATTAAACAATGTAAAGTTATCGTCCGAGAGAATACATTAAACCGAAATATAACAGTTATGACCTGTACACAATAAGATAACAAAAATAAGTCGCTAGTCGTGTAGGTGGTGAAAGGTTTCGTTCCCACGGCCGGCTTCCTGACTTCCGAGTCAACATTTATAAAATTACAAGACCATGACGAATGCAAAGTCACCTTAAGCCAAGTGCATAATTTTCGTCTGATATATGTAACGGCACTTTGGATGAATCACTTGATCCTTGTATTACATTTTACGGTTTATTTGGTATCCTACAGAATGAAAGGAATTTTAAATCTTAGTAGGTAACGGTTTGTGCGATACCTCAACAGTGCTACTACATTGTTATCGTTATAACGTAGATAATTATTAAAAACATTGTATATGTCACGATAACAGTGTTCATCACCGCTTTATATCAAGCATGAGTCAATTAAACAGTAAGTAGACCAGCAGGGCTAGCGTGGCATTATCCCCGGGGGAAAGACACAATTTTTTCCCTGTTTTTCGCCACTGACAGGAGATCAACTCAGCAATTTAAACGCTTGATGAACCCCGAGTTTTGATTTTGTTTCGTATTAAAAAGTTTTAAAAAAGAATTGATTAAGAGCCCCCGCACACTGGCCACTTAGAGCCCTCGCACATTACGGCCACCAGTCGCCGCCACTAAACGCGACCACCAGTAGTTCGGCTAGACCACTACACGCCGCCACCAGTGGCAGCCACTAGTGGCCGCATCAAGCCACCAGTGGCTGCCACTTGCGTCAGACACTAGCTGCAAGTATCTCGACAGAGGTAGACGTGTGTTGCCCAAGAATGGACGCACTCTTGATTTCGCTATTGTTGCTTATTATTCTAACGGCTAGACCACTACACGCCGCCACCAGTGGCAGCCACTAGTGGCCGCATCAAGCCACCAGTGGCTGCCACTTGCGTCAGACACTAGCTGCAAGTATCTCGACAGAGGTAGACGTGTGTTGCCCAAGAATGGACGCACTCTTGATTTCGCTATTGTTGCTTATTATTCTAAAACGTAGAAAACGGCGCCGAATTCAGAACCAGCGGCGCGCAGGGGTGGGAAGAAGCCGGCAACTGTGGCCGTGTATGCGCACGAGTCGAACGACAAAACGCAGCCACAAGTAGCGAGCGCGCTCGACTCTCGCAGCTTGTGGCTCGGACGCGGCCACTCAAGCGCTCAGTGTGCGCCGATTCTATATAAAGAGCCCTCGCACATTACGGCCACCAGTCGCCGCCACTAAACGCGACCACCAGTAGTTCGGCTAGACCACTACACGCCGCCACCAGTGGCAGCCACTAGTGGCCGCATCAAGCCACCAGTGGCTGCCACTTGCGTCAGACACTAGCTGCAAGTATCTCGACAGAGGTAGACGTGTGTTGCCCAAGAATGGACGCACTCTTGATTTCGCTATTGTTGCTTATTATTCTAAAACGTAGAAAACGGCGCCGAATTCAGAACCATCGACGAAGAAGCACGAAGACGGAAGAAGCCGGCAACTGTGGCCGTGTATGCGCACGAGTCGAACGACAAAACGCAGCCACAAGTAGCGAGCGCGCTCGACTCTCGCAGCTTGTGGCTCGGACGCGGCCACTCAAGCGCTCAGTGTGCGCCGATTCTATATAAAATGTATGAAGAAACGCGTCCGCAGGTTGTGGCGGCCACTAGTGGCTGAAGCGTGGCCGCCACTAAGTGGCCAGTGTGCGGGGGCTCTAAATGTATGAAGAAACGCGTCCGCAGGTTGTGGCGGCCACTAGTGGCTGAAGCGTGGCCGCCACTAAGTGGCCAGTGTGCGGGGGCTCTAAAACGTAGAAAACGGCGCCGAATTCAGAACCATCGACGAACCGGCAACTGTGGCCGTGTATGCGCACGAGTCGAACGACAAAACGCAGCCACAAGTAGCGAGCGCGCTCGACTCTCGCAGCTTGTGGCTCGGACGCGGCCACTCAAGCGCTCAGTGTGCGCCGATTCTATATAAAATGTATGAAGAAACGCGTCCGCAGGTTGTGGCGGCCACTAGTGGCTGAAGCGTGGCCGCCACTAAGTGGCCAGTGTGCGGGGGCTCTTAGTGGCGGCCACGCTTCAGCCACTAGTGGCCGCCACAACCTGCGGACGCGTTTCTTCATACATTTTATATAGAATCGGCGCACACTGAGCGCTTGAGTGGCCGCGTCCGAGCCACAAGCTGCGAGAGTCGAGCGCGCTCGCTACTTGTGGCTGCGTTTTGTCGTTCGACTCGTGCGCATACACGGCCACAGTTGCCGGTTCGTCGATGGTTCTGAATTCGGCGCCGTTTTCTACGTTTTAGAATAATAAGCAACAATAGCGAAATCAAGAGTGCGTCCATTCTTGGGCAACACACGTCTACCTCTGTCGAGATACTTGCAGCTAGTGTCTGACGCAAGTGGCAGCCACTGGTGGCTTGATGCGGCCACTAGTGGCTGCCACTGGTGGCGGCGTGTAGTGGTCTAGCCGAACTACTGGTGGTCGCGTTTAGTGGCGGCGACTGGTGGCCGTAATGTGCGAAAAGTCAGCGGGCGTTTATAATTGTCGAAAAACATTACTTATAATTTGCCTTCTCCACCAAACAAAACACGGATAGGTGGAAAGACAAAATAGTCCCTTCGCCATGCTAGCCCTGCAGGGCTAGCATGGCGAGGGGACTATTTATCCCGGGGAATAGATAAAAATCTTTTCCCCGTCTGTCATTTTGTCCACATTCAGAACATGGGCGCACAGGTGGATACATTTGTCACGTGGATATGGAGGGAAAAGCCTTGTCCCCTTCATTGTTGCCATACATAGAAAATAAATTAATATTGTATTATCAGTCATCATTATTTGATTCAAGTCGAAAGTTTTGATGTTTTGTTTTTCTTTTTAGTTTCATTATGACTCCACACAGTTGGTGTATTTAGCCAGTGTTAAGTACATTATTATCTCTGCTCTATCTTTATGTATATATGTAATTCTACTGTACGTGTGTTTGTCACTGAACTCTTCCTAAACGGCTGGACCGATTTTGATGAATTTTGGTATGTGTGTTTGAGTTAGTCCGTAGATGGTTTAGATACACAATTGGACCCGATAGGTGGCGCTGCGAGACAAAGTCTGCCGGATCCGCTAGTATATATATAAAATTGTTAAGTCACAGTTTTAGTGTTTATACTCCTCCTAAACGGCTTGACCGATTTTGATGAAATTTTATATGTATATTAAGTAGGTATGATAATAGGTTTACAAATAATGTTTAAAACCCCTAAGTGTTAAGGGTGGCCCAAATGCGGGCAAAGCCGCGGGACGCATCTAGTATATATATAAAATTGTTTGTGTTTTCGAAAATGCTCTTAATGTATTTTTTCCTCAAACTTGTGTTCTTCCGCGAGTGATAAGTGTAAAAAATGATGAAATATGAGAAAAAATCTACTAAATTGCAATATATTTTTCAGTTACGAAAACGTTCACAACGTCGATAAGTTAGTTTGAGAATCGTGAGATTAAGATTGTTTCGATTTATTTGTTAATTTTTAGGCACTGTTCTAACTTACTCTTTGGCACTGCTTTTAAGTCAAGTTCCGTGTCTCGCAATTTATTCTGCATACCTTGCGATTAAAAGAAAAAAGTATTTAAAAGAAATGCATAGATCGAGTGGGAAAAAGTAAGTGAGTATTGTGTATATCTTTTACATGTAACGGTAAAATCCGAAAATATGTAATTTACGTTCCATTTTGTGCGTTTCTAATAACGAGAAAATGTAGATTTAATACGCACGCGACATTTTTAGGCAAATTAAGGTGATAGATAAACATAAACCCACCTCTTATGATAGTAGATACATTTGTCCTCTTTAAATGTCAAATATAGCAGTTATTCCCTTTCCCCCTGTCGTCCATGCTTTACAAGGTGGAAATACTTAAACGTCAAATGATATACGGGGATAAATATTGTCTTTCCACTTAGCCATGCTCTGACAGGTACAGAAAACAATTTTATCTCTTTTCAGAGGAGAAAAACAGGGGACAAAAATTTTATCCCCTCGCCATGCTAGCCCTGCTGCAGTGCTTATTTGAGATAAAAATCGATATAAGTTACCCAAAGGTCCGTGTTCTTGAAATAGCTCCCGTAGTACTTAACGACGTAGGGACTGTCGCACTGCTGCATGATGGAGATCTCCTTGATGATCTCCTGCAGGTCCGTGTCCACCGGCACCTGCTTGATGGCCAGCACCTGTCCCGACTCCTTGTGGAGCGCCTGGACACATACCACAAACAATTTATATTCAGAAAGTGCGCCTTCCAACTGCACGAATTAATTCCACCGTCCCCTTTTTACCATCGTACTACCAGACGCACATACATACGAGGGTCATTCAACAAGTACGTAGCCTCATCGCCCAATGGCACTGCGATTAGAAAAAAAAATTACCATAGTACAGTGCAATGTTTTTGAAGCCTATTGTCAAAGTTTTAAACATTTACCTCTATCAGTTTTGTTTTAATAGCCTTTGAAAGCGAACGTGTCGGTCAGTTTAACAAAAATGGAAAAAGAGCAGTATCGTTCGGTGATTCGATTTTTATTTTTGGAAGGGAAAACGCGCACTGAAATTAAAAATCGCTTGGATGCTGTGTACAGTGACTCTTCTCCTTCGATGGCAACCGTCAAGAATTGGTTTAACGAGTTTGCTCGTGGCCGCAAGTCGGTTTTTGATGAGCCACGCCCAGGTGCCCCGAAAACGGCTACTGCGGAGGAAAACATTAAAAAAATCCACGATCTCGTGTTGGCAGACCGCCGATTGAAGGTTCGCGAGATAGCTAACACTGTGGGCATTGCAGAAAGAACGGTGCATCATATTCTCCACGAAGAACTGGGCATGAGAAAGCTGTCAGCGTGATGGGTGCCGCGTTTGCTCACACTGGGCAACAACCACGACAACGCGCCGGCTCACACCTCTGCCGTCGCCATGGCCAAATTATTCGAATTGCGCTACGAATTGCTGCCCCATCCACCTTACTCTCCAGACTTGGCCCCCTGTGACTTCTTTTTGTTTCGAAACCTGAAAAAGTCACTCGCCGGAAAAAGATTTGGGTCGAATGAGGAGGTCATCGCCGCCACGGAGGCCTATTTTGCAGACTTCAGGAAAACGTATTTTTTAGACGGGTTAAAAAAGTTGGAGCATCGCTGGGCCAAGTGTATTGAGTTAAAAGGAGATTATGTAGAAAAATAAATCGGCACTTTTCGAAAATTTTCGTTTGTCTTTTGTAGGCTAAGTATTTATTGAACGAGCCTCGTACGCCATTGATACATGTTGATATTCCAATCTGTCGCACACAGCGCTTTGCAATCACATTTATCGTACGCACAGCAATGGAATGGAATTCCCTGCCAAAGTCTGTGTTTCCTGTTAAGTACAATCCGGGGGTCTTTAAATCGCCAGTGAACAGGTACCTTCTAGGCAAGCGTGCTACATCGTCGATCACATCTTCACTTAACATCAGGTGAGATAGTGGTCAAACACTTGCTTAAATCTACATATTTTTTTAAGTACATACAAACTATGACGCGTGACAGATTGCGATCAACGTGAGTAGAAGGTGATTATTTGATGTTGCTAGATATTGAACCTCAACCTCAGTCATCATTATATATATTACAAGCGTGAGGACCAGCCCGCAGGTGCGCCCGTTACGGTACCAACATATTAGCCCTTTACCCGCTTCAATAGAGACGATGAGTGTTGGTCACCACCAACCATTTTACAAATCGACAATTTCTTATGAAATTATTTTCCGTCTGGTGTAAGTGGGCCCCTCGATCCCAGCGATTTCAGGCCATATTCATTTATCAGTTAAATTTTCTCTTGGCCCAATATTTAAATCAATTATCTCTAAATACCTCTTACTATCTATTAAATAAGGAGGTAACAGTGAGTGACGCGACAATGTGAAAATAAGAATTTGTTTCTCTTTTCACTGATCCTATATTACTCCATCTCCATCATAATATTCAGCCGGTGACAGTCCACAGCTGAACGTAGGTCTCTCCCAAGACACTTCACTGAACCCAATCTTCGGCTTCTCATTTACAGTCAATGCATGTGATTTGCGTATGACGTATATTACCTACAGCTGGACAAAGGACTTCCCCGTGTTGTTCCAAGACTGGCAGACGTTTTAACCAATCTATGCACTCTACTCTTATATACAATCTAATACTATAAGAATCTTTGTCCTGACATACTGACTGACTGACAGACAACGCACAGCCTAAACCGCAGGTCGTAGAGACTTGAAATTTGCAGGGTATATCTGTCTTAGTACGTAAGGGTTTTCCAAATTCACCCCTTAAGAGGGTGAAATGGGAGTTCAAATTTTGTATGGAGAAACAAGATTAGATAGTCTTTTCTTTTCGAAACTTCTCACAAGTGCTTCAGTAAAAAAATAAGTCAATACGTGTTTCAGGATTTTTTGAAATTCCGCCCCTAAGAGGGTGAAATGGGAAACCAGTCTGAAAATCAATATTGTTTCGGATTGTGCTAAAATTTGGCACGCAGATAGTTATTACGACGTTAGTTCCCTCAGAAAAATGTTTTTTTTTTTAATTCACCCCTTAAGGGAATGAAGCGGGGGTTCAAAGTTTGTATGGAGAAACAAGATTAGATAGTCATTTCTATTCTAAACTTCACACAAACGCTTCAGTAAATAAATAAGTAAATACGTGTTTCAGGCTTTTTTAAATTCCAACCCTAAGAGGGTGAAATGGGGTAACAAATTCTGAAAATCAATATTGTTTCGGATTGCGCTGAAATTTGGCATGCAGATAGTTATTATGACGTTAATCTTAAGAAAGGATTTTTTAAAATTCACCCTTGAAGGGGTTGAAACGGGGGTTCAAAGTTTGTATTGAGAAACATGATTAGATAGTCTTTTCAATTCGAAACTTCACACAAATGCTTCAGTAAATAAATAAGTAAATATGTTTTTCAGGCTTTTTCGAAATTCAACCCCTGAGAGGGTGAAATGGGGTAACAAAGTGTGAAAATCAATATTGTTTTGCATTGGGCTAAAATTTAGCATACAGATAGTTATTATGACGAAGGTATCCGTTAAGAAAGGATTTTCTTTAAAATTTCCCCCAGATACGGAACGGGGATTTAAAGTTTGTTTGTTTGAGATAGTCTGTTTTATTCGAAACGTTACATAGGTAATATATTAATATATATTCTGTTAATAAATAAGTAAGTACGTGTTGCAGGATTTTTCGAAATGGGGTAGGTAACAAAGTCTGAAAATTTGGGTTTTTTGGGTTTTATAAATATGAATCCCGATTTTCCTTAGTCACGCAATAACATGAAACGGGTAAACCGATTTGGCTAATTCTTATTTGATTTCTTTTATGATGAAAGGTTTTTACAAAAGAAAAGTTTTAGGTAAATAAAAGATGTTTTTAACGCGGGCGAAGCCGCGGGGCAGTTCTGGTAATTACATATGTTCTATGGTCTGATTGCCTATCGTTTAACATCTCGGTTAGTAAGAACTTGGAAAATATATATGCAATGAAATATTACCTTGTAGACGCTGCCATATGACCCTTCTCCTAATTTGCATATTATGTCGAATACTTCTTCTGGCTGTCTCGTTAAACTCTCTTCTGATAGCTTTTTTAGCTCGCTGAAACAATAGGAAAGAAGCTTAATATTGTAAAAATAATAATAGGTATAGGCTTATACAGTATTACGTTTGTTGTTCAATTATCAATTATACTGATAATGTATCTGTTTTGCAGATGGTAAACACGCAAGACGCAACGCACGCTAGGAATGGTCCAACTCTCAAAGGCTGTACGCTGCCAGAACATCGTAAGGTTACGGCGGCAGATTTTCTCCTTGATGGTGGCAGTAAAGTATCTACTAATTCTTGCAAATCCTATATAGCATTTAGGCTTTAAAAGTATCTACTACAAGCAGCCCGCCCCGGCTTCGCACGGGTAGAACATATATGCCTACAAAATTTGCATCTGTTTGTTGCATCAAATATAAAATATTAACATATTTAACAATCATCGTCATATTTCAACCAATTTACACAAAACCTTAACGAATTATGCACCTAAACCTTCCTCATAAACACTCTGGCTATTGGTAAAAACCGCGTGATGATCCGTTCAGTAGCTATTGAGATTATTGCGAACAGACAGACGCAGTGACGGACTTTGATTTATAATACTTACGTAGTGATATTGGACGGCCCTATGGCGTAAAGGACAGTTACCCTGATTCTGACCCGACGGTCGTTGGTTCTAATCCTAGCTATATGGGGTCATATCATGGGTTTACATACAGAGGTAGTGGGATCATTGAATCAAAATCAATCAAATCATGGGATCAAAGAAGGGGTATTATACGTTTAACGTGTGTCTGTCTGTAGCATCTTAGCACCCAACCGGATGAACCGATTTTGATTTTATTATTGATATTTTTTTTTTTTGTTTGATAGATGTCTTCATCGAGAGTGTTCTTAGCTTGATTCATAAAAATTCGTTCAATCGTTATAAAACTATGAGTTTTTTTCTAGTTAATTACGCTATGAAATCAACTTTCATAGGTCTGATCAATTCGAAAATCTTCTTCTTCAACGATATTGTAAGAACATGGAAGCATTGACCTGATGCTGGGACATCTCCTGTACTCTACAGAATACTCAAATCCACACCAACTTACAGCTCAGATTTTAAATGTCGTGTTTAGAGTCATTGGAATGCTTTTATTGAAAAGATTATACATAGATCAGTCGGGGTGGTTTATATATAGATCATAACTATATTATACAATAGAATTTTATACAGTAAAAATAAATTATTATACTATATTGACTTCAAATTAATTTAGATCGGTGGGGATCTACAGCATCGCTAAGCTTATAATAATATTTTCGTAGTAACTATGACCTAATCTGTGGTTTCACTGCAGATATTTTATTAATTTTGCGATGCGTGTATGTGAAATCCGTGATATCTTCTAGAGTTTTCATTTGAATTATATACTGTAAAGGACAATTTTAATCTATAATATGTGGCCAAGCTAATTAACGTAATTATTTGGATAAGGATTAATTTTGCGATGCGTGTATGTGAAATCCGTGATATCTTCTAGAGTTTTCATTTGAATTATATACTGTAAAGGACAATTTTAATCTATAATATGTGGCCAAGCTAATTAACGTAATTATTTGGATAAGGATTAAACATAAAATAATAAAAATAATACTATATACTAGAAAATACCTGCCTTGGAAGTTATGTAATATTTTTTAACAAAAAATTAAAGATTAAAATGGTTACTGTGAGTCAACCTTAAGAGATAGACATATACTGTCGCGGACTTTTTTGTAGGTCTTATTAAGTTGTACAACTCTTCCATAGAAAACATTCTTCTATCTATTTTAAATTGAGCAGCGTTCGTAAGAAACGTGTTTTTTCGACCGTTTTTTAGTCGACTTAGGTTGCAAATTAGGTCTCCACGAATGTACCTTTGATTTAAACGGGATAATATATAGCCTATTTTCATTCCGAAAGTCCATTCTATATATTAGTGAAAGAATTTTTTAAATCGGTCCAGTAGTTTTTGAGCCAAATCATTACAAACATACAAAAATACAAATGTTCTCTCTTTATAATATTAGTATAGATAAAATGAGTGGTGGTTATAATAGCAGATAATCAAGTAGAAGTAGGTGATAGGTACAAGAGTACCTATCACTATTGACAAAACTTTATTAAGATATTTACGATAAACATTGTACATACCATATTACGTAAACCATTACAATTCGTAGATGGTCCGTTATTGTGTACAATATGAATGTAAGGACGATAACTAGTGAAACACACAATGATATAAGTGATATAACATAACTCGGGTGGTAATGACACGTTATCGTGTGTGAGGGCACGCCGCCCCCGCTCCACTACGATTGCCCTAATTTTTACGACTTCCACTGCAAGGAATGTAATACGATTAACTTGCTTTCTGTGTAATTCTTGTTATGTTGTCTTATAGTGGTATCTCTTTATGGACAGTTTTCAGTGTTTGGGATCTGGATAGTCTTTGGATTCTAATAGACGTTTCTTCATGCTTCTTCCTAATGATTTTAGTCCAAGAATGATGCTTGTTCGAGGAAAAGACTGGTCTATTGTCTGCCTTTCCTGATAATTACCATCTGGGGTCTACAAGTCGCGAAGCGTGCTACATCGTGGACCTCATCGTTACCTAACATCAGGTAAAATCGTGGACAACCGGTTGCCTGTTGAGGATACCAAAAAATAGCACGCAAAACTTTGAATTACTTACCTATTATACTATAGCATTTAGAGCGTCTATTTGAAGAAAATATAATCGGAGATTTAGTAACATAACCTGTAATTTCACTAAACTCTTTGCATCTCGAAACGATTATCATGTTCCATACAGATGAATTTTAATAACTCCATCAACAAACCAATTAGACATCTCAACACAGTGTCGTCCACGTGAGGCAGTTATTAACCAGTCACCCTTGGCTAACGTTCGAAAGCATCTACCATTAACGGTAGCGCCACAAAAAGCCCTGGCCCACCGGCTATGTGGGTAATTATATACGAAAACTGTCAGGAATGTCTCCCGGGCTAATTATACCCGCGCGCCGGTTATGATTTACCGATGTTATTTGTGTAGATATGTAAGAGTTACCTGGTGTCCGTATTATACCGAGGGTAGAGGAATAGAATAACCGCTTGGCTTCAGACTTTTATGTTGCTCCAGGAAATGATGCCAGGCAGAGAACATTCTGGCCTCTATATTAGGATTACGACAGATAATGAAAACGGAATAGTAGACGCCTTTTGAGCATCTGTAGGGCGCTATTATTTTAAAGTTGTGGATTTTGGAAATTATCGTTTTGATCAAAATTTTTCACATTTGACTGAGTAATATTAAATTCATTGAGACTGGTCTTTGAGATCATCCCAATGAGCCTGAGCACGACATATTATCCGCTGGCAAGTTGGCTGCCATGTTCTGGCTATATCATTGAAGTAGTTAACAGGGTACTAATTTCAAATTGATCATACCTATGAAAGTTCATCTAATATCCTCATAAACTAGAAACGAGCTCTTCAAACTTCAAAAACTTCAAACGGCTGCATATATTTTCTTATAAAACAAAGCTAGGAATGAACACTCTTGATTAGGTCACCATGACACAAAAAAAAACTAAATAGAATTCGGTTCATCTGTTCGGGAGCTACGATACCAAAGATAGACAGACATACACATTACACAGACAAAATGTTTAATATAACACCCCTCTTTTAGTGTCGGGGGTTCAAAATAATTATTAGATGAACAACAAAGCAACCCAAAGTAAATTACATTCCATGCAATGGGCCACCTGATAAAATTGTACTTCAGGGTAAACACTGTGTCAACATTCTCCCGCACAGATATGCTTTACGTCCTGTGACTCATACGTATAGAACGAAAACCGAGCGGTTGCCGACCAGTCGACTATTCTGCTCTCTTTCGCCATTCGGTAACAGCCGACACCTGGAAACCTGGATTTTCTGCGTGTCCAACTAAATGTTATGAGTTACAGAGCTATTTTATATATTTGTTGGCACGGTGTGTGAACACGTAATCTAATTACTAGGAAAGCATTTTGCGCGTTAGTTGCGCTCAGATTTCTATCAAAGTACTTACCTCTCTATAAAACTTAGAGCTATTGAAGACAGTAAACAGGATTGGACATTACAAAATGAAATATACAGAAAGTTGTTCCGTACAAGCAATTTTCTCTCAGCTAACTTCGATATAAGGGACCTTCTAAGCTTTACATATTTGACAGCGAAAATGAAACTGCATCTTTAATGTACGAGCGGAATCCCAAAGACTACGGCCTCGAATCACGACACACGGCAAGGGCACCGACGCAATCCACTGCATAAAAGCTGAACAACCATTTCTTAAAATTACCATTTTCTAAAAATAAATACGCGAAGTGTACAGTAATGCGGCAGCCGCGGGAGAACATTATAATATTTACAAATCGTACAAAAAGAAGGCGGGCCTCCATTCATCAAAATGTTATGACTGTATTTAAATATTGTTATGGAACGTTACCGTATGCCGAGCTTGGCTGGTCTTACTGCCATGGCAGGGAGCCTTATTATCGAGTATAGGATGTTACGTATACTGCTAATATAGATACTCGCCTAGAATTCAGCAGCTAGTGACGAAATATGATAAGATCGTTAAAAAACTAAAATAACCGACTTCAAATGCCGCACTATTCATTTTCAGTACCAAGTTTGAGGTGTTTATCTCCATATCTCTAGAGATACCATTCAAATCTCGATGAAATTAATATGAACATCGCGATCTCACCGCGTGACCTCACTCCCGAGGAAGAGCGACTGACTCGCTCGAAACCTAGGTCGAGAAAATTCGACTAAAGGTACGTGAATTATAGCCGGTATATAACAATAATAATGTTACAAATTCACGATAATTTTAAAATCAAAATTAAAATCGAAATTAATATGGTACCACCATTGGGATATCTCCTTTTCAACCATAATCATAAATCATAAATCATAATCATAAATTATTTATTGCTGAATTGTAGTCAACAAAAAAATAATCATAAAAAACGGTTCATAAACGACAAAGTTATCTGCGACCAAACATTTTTTGGAAGTCGGTTAAAAACGTCAATGAACTAATAGGAGCATTTACACGACTAGGTACTCTTAGCGGTATAAGTCTAGAGCCTCTAGTGTACAGGATGGTACAGGCAAGGGAGAATCGCGAGAAAACTATTTAACGAATTTTAACGAGGTTTTCACAGTTTGGAAGCACACTTTCAAAGGCAATGGATTTGTAGAAGCTAGAGTAATCGCGTCATTAGGAGAACGTTACTGAGACTCCGCTGTCCGTCTGTCACCAAGCTGTATCTCATGAACCGTGATAGTTAGACGGTTGAAATTTTCACAGATGATGTATTTCTGTTGCCGCTATAACAACAAATACTAAAAACAGAACAAAGTTAGAAATTAAAGAGGGTCCCCATACAAACAACGTGTTTTTACTGTAGCGCCATCTATGAATGATTGTTTAACTTATTAATAAATATTATTAATTACCTACCTTTGTGTTAACATTCACTTAGTTGGTGTTAGAAGTTCGCTAGATATTTGTTAGATGGCATTGTAGTTAATTAGCATGTATGGTATTGACACGGTAATTATAATATAATATTATACTTATATATTATTATACTGCGGTTCGGAACCCTCCGAGTGCGAGACAAAAGTCTGACTCGCACTTGACCAGTTTTATTTTAGGAGTAGATACATACAGCACATATTGAATGTTCTGCCTACATAGCTTTTGTTTTAAATACATGTTAAAATATTTTTTCTTAAATATCTTATAGGCTAGCGTTTGACCACCATCTCACCTGGTGGTAAGCGAAGACGTAATCGAAGATGATCCGCTAGGCACACTAGGCTACTTGTACTATTATTTATTCTGTGAATAGGCCTAGAATACTCCGACTCTTAAATATTCTATCAGATACCGACTAGGTCCTGCAGAGGTGACAATACAAGTTCCAATCAATGGCCATGTAACTGTAAGCACACGAGCTCGGTATTTATACTTGTATAGTCAATGTTTACACAAGTGTTCGAGCACTGGCGATCTATTGATCGTGATCGACCACTCGTTAGATATCAGCTGTGATCATTATAAGCGCTCTCTGTAGACATAGGGACTTGATGTCAGTTACTTAGAGTACAGTATTTACTAACTTATCATTAACACTTATCAAGTTATCACCATTAACGGCTGTTTTCAATAACTTGCCTACCAGCGGTATAGAATATGCATTTTTTATTACATCTTATAGGCTAGCGTTTGAGCACTATCTCGCCTGGTGGTAAGCGACGCAGTGGTCGAAGATGGTGAACACGCTAGACCTAGAATATTTTGACTCTCAGGGCTCTGTGCTGCCGGAAAACCGTATGGTTGTGGCGGCACAGAGAGATCTAAAGATCGGTAGTAAATACATTTAATGTTTTGTGGCAGCCGATTTTCTCCTTGATGGTGGTAAGCCATGGTGTGATAACCTAGTTTTTAATAGCAAGTCAGTGCATTTCAATATAAATACGAAATGGCAGGGATAGCGGACAGCAATGATTATCTATCAGTCAGACATAAAGCATTTCAAGATTTTGAGCCATCATTTTAATATTGAAATGGCAGTAACTGACAGTGATATACTTTTACTGGAACGTAGAGATAGTAATTACCAGTTTAAAAAAGTAAGTATGTATGGTAAGGCGATGCGATGGTGTCACAGCCACGAGGAAGTTCAAGAGGACCATAATACCTACTTAAAATCTAGAACATTTGGGGCCAATTTCACCGGTGTCTTATATCCCTACATGGAAGTCATCTGACAGATTTTTGACAGCTTTTTATGTCGTAGTCTGTCAGATACCAACTACATATCTGAAACTTTATCAGAAACCGGCGAAACTGGGCCTTAGTATGATATTCTAAACCAGCAGTACGAGTAGGTAGATTATTTAAGTATGTAATCAAAATCAATAACAATTAGAATAAACTATAATAGTTGCTGATGATACGAGAACATCTATAATTATAATAATAGTTACGCTTCGGTATGACATCATTATAAAACAATTAAAATAACATGATACGAAAAGTGTATCGAATGAAACCGTAATGGGTAGTAAGTATAAGGAAACGCTAACCACCCTGTAATCTACTGCAAAATATTAATATGTGAATCATCGTCATAATATTTTCCCCTTTCAAGCTATATTAACCGCGTCCTCAACAATGCTACGAATTTGTGCAAAATAACAATCTATTTATACGGGAACACAGAGCAGACGTCCAAGTGTGGATTGCACATCTGCGAACTGGAATACCTATGTCTAAACTTGGAATCCACGCGAAATAACACTACAAAGCTCATTCGCTAGAGACAAATTGATCGTATTAATTTTCCTGCTTACTCGAGCGGTTATTACACTTGTACATATTATACAATAGTGGTTCCAGGACGTACCCCTGAGGGCGCTCCTCGTTGGCACTCATCCTGTCTGCGCGACGTTTCTTGCAGGTGTTGCAGTTGAGAGTGGGCGCGCCTCCTTCCCACACTCCACTCTTCCAGAATACGAGGCGTCCCTCACTATCCATGAGGGATCAGCATCGCTATAGATTTGGAGTCATCTGTTAAAACTAATGCAGAGAACATCAGCCTCTCCAATTCGTATGATTCTCATCTATTCCAGTCAATCACAGAATATCCAAGATCACAACAAGAAACAGATTCGTTTTTCAGTTAAAATACTGATACACAAGCCCGGGCGAGTGCGTTTAACATGTAAACAATCACCACGTCTCTATCTCGGAACGAGGTTACGATCCATGTGGTGTACACTGCGCTAGATGCTTTATCTTCGTGTATTGATAACTATGGTATGGATTTACGTCACATGTGTCTAAAACTTTGACCTTTATCGGAGCTTTTTATCGGCACATTTGAAGCTCACATACCTCGCACACTTTTAACGATTTATGTAACCGAGTCCACTGCGTCCACTCAAAAACGATCGACAAAAGTTCGATCCCGAAATAAAACTCGCGTATCCTTTTCAGAGTATTGTGAGAGCGGAGACGAGCTCGGTGACAGTCGATACGTCCGTCCCTTCCGAGGCCGTACACGACACTGTCTTTCTTTGATGTCATGACATTATGTGCACAACTGAGATGAGAGTGATCAAGTTCAGAATTGCATCGAATGGTCACTGGTCAGACAGGATTTCGTATAGGAATCTAGGTTTTGCTGAGAATTTGTACCTAAACTACCGTAACTCCGAGATATTGCAAATATTTAAGTTTAGCTGTTCAAGTTTCGAATTGCGGGCATAAATGTAAAGGGCTTCGGTTGTGAGATCTGTCGATGTCCGTTCTTGAAATATCCTGTTTTTAGGATATTTTATTTCTTTTCTGTATGAACATGAGTCATCGGTCAACGTTTAACATAAATATTCTCCGCATAGCGTATTGTAAAAGTAACATAAATCATTGTGATACATTACGTATGAGTTAGTGAAGCGCGTGCGACGACGGGTCGGGAGTCGGGACCGAGTCGGCCGGGTGGGCGGCTCTAGATAAATAATACCGCGTGTTGGTCTCTCTATAAATATAACCGGAATCCTTCTGGTTTCATTGACGTTCTGACTTTTTTAATGCTTCGCAGTTAATTCATTAAAAAATCACGAGGAATATTATGTTTTCTAAAGCCACAATCACGAGCACTGTTGACGCATATCGATATGAAACAGCAACATTTCAATTTAATACTTTATTATTTTGTTTTCATTTGTAGAATTCTACATATTTTCCTTAAAATGACGTCAAAGTAGCACATTCATAGAATGAAGTGTAACGACATAAATTATAATATTGTTAGCGAAACAAATAAAAAAAACCGTGGAACTAATTAAAAAATCAAGCTCAATCAAATCGATATAATTTTTTTTTTTTTTTTTATAATCCGATGAATTGAGAACCTCCTCCTTTTTTGTGAAGTCGGTTAAAAATAGATCAATATTTAATTTGAGTTCAGTTTTAATGTTTCCTGCTAGATGTAGCATACCGTTCGCGTTTGACACACATGAGTTTCCGCTTGTTATTCCTGCGACCTCGATACCTCGTACGATGAACTGCAAGACACGCCGTCTGCCGATATTAATGCAATTATCTACACATCTATATGTACGTCCCAACTATTGTTCAATTTCCCTGTCGTTAAATGGTTCGTGCGTGACTAAATAGGACTCATATGATTGCTATCAATTTAAGCTATGCGGAAGAATGATTATGAGCTTTCGCTCTTGGCAATCAATACAATGAGTTTTCTAAAAAAAGCATTTTAGTTCCTGGAAACTCAACAGATGCCTTTCAAAATAAACGCAATGGTCTGACAATGTCAATCTGACAAACCTCTTTTTCTTATTATTTGTTTTTGGTTGATGTCTATACCGCTTTCATTATACTCGTATCTACATTTTCGACGACCTTTGCTTTTTTTTTAATGGTAAAAGGCAACAGGACGACGCTCGCCTGATGGTAAGCGATGACGTCTACCTATAACAGATACAGCGGCATGCAAAATTCTGAACTGCCAGAATTTTGCATGTCACTGCACTGCGCCTGTTACCTTGAGACATAAAGATGTTCAAGTCTCACATGCCATGTAATTTCACTGGACAGCTTGCCATTTCAACCGAAAAACATTCCTGTTTCACGGCTGAAAATTATTTGGCAAAGTGATGGTACCACCCCAGGCGGACTAGCAGAAGTCCTGCTTTCATGAAATAATAAATATTTTCGCTAGAAACTAATAAACATACAGAAATGTCAGTAGGTTCGCATCAAAAGACACGTAGCGAGTATAGTGGAACTATTTTTATTTTATTTTAATGAAATGGGCTCATTGATTGATAACAATCTGCTAAAAGTTCCATCCGAAATGCATGCAAAATGTTGATAATAACGATCAGATCGCCGGTGGAACAACACAGGTCAAAGAAGATCGACGACCCAGAAACTGAGCAAATAAAGACGCCCATAATCCCGGTTCCGATGAACCCCCACGCGACTCGCTATTTGCGAAGTGAACCAGTTCCGCAGCACGGAAAATAAACGATTTCTTATTGCATATGATGAAAAATTGACAAGGACACGGCTCGATTCCATTGTGCTGGTAATGCCGATTTAATTGAAATCCATTAGCGAATAGACGGTGCGATGTCATGTTCATGTGGGTCGATAAAACTTCAAATACCACGATTTGCACATGAAATAATTCCAGTGTTGGTGGTTCAGTCACAGATATCTTGCTATTTTCTACACAATATAATTTGCGATAATGGAGTTCTTCGAACTGTCGATTGTGCTATTGATCATGAATAGGTAATGGTTCGGCCTAATTGAGGAGACGATGACGGACCGCCTGCCTCTAACAAGTTAAGTGGTCTGGATGGACTACCGTGCGGTGGCTCCATTTCTATTGAAGTGATTCGCACATGTTTATATAATGAGGCTCTTTATAAACGTATAACACACTCCGACTTTGTACAGTTCAAACTTATAGGTATCATCTCAATTAACTCGGCCGTTTTATTATCTACTATTCAGCCTTCAGGGTGTAAAGAAGATTCTTTCTAAATAAAATATTTGGAATCGGATGGATAGTTTCGATGTTATGATTGCCCTACATTAATGTCCAAAACTTTACCTTGCTTTGATAATAATGTACTAAGAAGATTGAAAATATCATACGAATTGCGCATACGCCATTGGATTCAACAGATCATAATAACTAATATTTAAATAAATAATAGTTAAAAAAAACTAAAAAAATACGCTTTTATAGAAAATCCAACTAAAAAATAGAAAATAAATTTTAATAAAATTGAATTAAAAATATTGTAAGAAAAAATGATTTTATTGTAAAAAAAAAAAGCGTGGGGTGCATGGTATCAATAGTTCCAAATATTTTATGAACAGATATGACAAGAAGGGTTATTTTGATAATATCCTGAAAAGCACCCCACGTTTTTTTTTTACAATAAAATCATTTTTTCTTACACTATTTTTAATTCAAATTTATTAAAATTTATTTTCTATTTTTTAGTTGGATTTTCTATAAAAGCGTATTTTTTTAGTTTTTTTAAACTATTATTTATTTTTCATTTTTTAGTCGAATTTTTTTATTTTATTTATTTATTATCATCGGTCCTTAATAAGTATGCCAAATTTCGAGTTAATCCGACGTTTTGAAGGGGGTTAAAATCATGTTCAAAGATTCCGTTACATACTAACATACAAACATACATACGTCTGAAGCTAATAAAAGCGTATTAAAAATCACTTATGGTCAGCTTCTGAGGTACATTTACTGTGAGTTTATCTACGCAGAAACGCTATCTATTGAGTAGATAAACTCACAATAAATGTATGTATAAATGTCTAATTGAACAAAATGATACATATTTACAGATACAGATTTTATGTAACTACAGACCTTCAATATTTAATTAATTTAATATAATAACTTTGTATAATGGCAAACGTTTGGGAACGATCGCGTCGAAAATTTGAATTTTATCCCCTCCCCAACACCCCCCCCCCCCCCGCCCTCCACCTGAATATGTGACCCCCTCCTAGTTCCAAAGTTGGATCCGCCCTTGTCGGCCATTATCATTCATATGCGCAAAATTTTCAGAGAAAGCAAATTCATCAAATGACGAAACAACCGCGAAGGTGTGAGCGAGCAAAATAATGAGTTTCGCAGGAACTTTAAACGAAATAGCGGCAGAACAATGGATACTACTGATGGTCATCGAGCAGCTGCTGAGTCACAGTCAAGCCTTCTTGGTTTCAGCGCACAATACGCCATGCTATAAAATATGTAGCCAGTGTGCGTAATCGGTTAACCTACCT
Organism: Cabera pusaria; assembly: GCA_954871355.1. NCBI lineage: Eukaryota > Metazoa > Arthropoda > Insecta > Lepidoptera > Geometridae > Cabera > Cabera pusaria. The sequence continues at coordinate 728,856 of OX940886.1, read as the reverse complement.
CCAATGGCATGCGGTGCCGTGGAGATTGTGCGAAGCGGATCGTATTTCATTGGTGATTGGATTTCATGATCTGGGTATCCAGTATCCAGAGTAGGTAATCTTGCAGTATGAGTTGAGAACTAAAATAGAACTTCCAGCCTCCAGGTTACCAAAATGGTGTAATTGAATGTAACAAAGTTACCCCATTTTTCTTAACTACTAGAATACTAACCTTTCAGTTCTGAAATCAGGAAAATGCCAAGTGATTTTGTTTTTTTTTTTAAATGACCTTGAATTTAATACCAAAACTGACTAAAATGTTAACGATACAGAATATATTAGTTTCTTGAGTAGTTAAATTAGTAAGGTTAAAACATCATTGTATTTAAATTGTTATATTTGAAATATATAGGATAGTTAGAAGTTTTTTATGAGTTAAATACTAGCAGCGCCTCGCGGTTTCACCCGCGTAGTTCTCGTACCCGTGAGAATAAGGGGAAAAAATATAGCCTATATTACTCGCTGATAATATAGCTTTTCATTAGCGAAAGAATTTTTTAAATCGTTTGGTTTTCGGTTTAATTTGCGATGCGCATAATTTTAAATCTGTGATATCTTCTAGAGTTTTATTTAAATTATATACTGTAAAGGATAATTATAAAAGGATAATTATAATCTATAATATATAAACAAACTGACTTTCGCATTTATAATATTGGTGTTGATGACCTAGGTAATTAACGTAATTATTTCGATAAGGATTAATAGCGTATCATAGAAAATAGCCTCGGAAGTTATGTACTGTTTTTTATTACAAAATTAAAGATTAAAATGGCTACTGTGAGTCAACCTTAAGATATAGACATACACTATCGCGGACTTTTTTATAGGTCTTATTAAGTTTTATAACTATGCTATAGACACTTTTCTTATATATATTTTATTTTGAGCAGCATTCGTAAAAAACGTGTTTTCTCGACCGTATTATTGTGCTTAGGTTGCAAAATAGGTCTCCACGAATGTACCTATGATTTAAACGGGATAATGTATAGCCTATTTTAATTCCGAAAGTCAATTCTATATATAAGTGAAAGAGTTTTTAAAATCGGCCCTGTCGTTTTTGAGCCAAATCAATACAAACATCCATACAAAAATACAAATGTTCTCTCTTTATAATTAGTATAGATTATTTCCTAAATAAATGTAATGATATCTGAATCAAATTGAGGCACAGCTTAATTAGATTTATAATAATGAGACCTCAATAGCAAGGTTTCAATTATGACGGGGGTTACAAAAACCAAACGTGAACAATAGTGCTGATAAGCATATTTCCGGACGGCATGGAGCGGTATTTAGAGGTTTGCCTATTCGAAATTTGCCTATAAATTAAAATCACAGATTATATAATAGTTACTACGTAACAGATACTTCACTCCCCTACAAAAACACAATACCAACGTTTATTTCAGACAATAGAAGCAAAAATGTGTCTAAGGCGCTCGACCTAGCGTTGTTATTACTTCGTTCAGCGCGCGATGTACCGGCGCGCCCCGATACAGTAAAGGGTTGACTCAATAAACTAAAAAAAACGTTTACGAATTATTTTTATTTACCTTACAAAATTACATCAAAGTTCCTAACTAAGAGTCGAATTTTGTGTCGGAAAAGTGAATTTTACGCTGTCTTGTCATTTTAGTATCGGTAGCATAAAAAATGAAACATATTGTGCTTGTTTTTTGTCAAACCCGCAAAATGACTATGAAAAACTTAAATCGTTTCTAAGATAGAATACGAATGCGCAGTTATCCCGTCACTAGAATAATCAGGGCGAGCGAAGCGAGCCCTAACACTATCCCACATCCTGAGCACTTTTGTGGTACATTTTGCTGAAAAACTATCACGCCTATTGATTTGTGCTTTAACATAGTAATTTAAATTCACATGTAAATGTGTTATCAGTCAAAAAATATATAATTTTGTTACTAAAAAAAAAAAGATTAACAACTTTGTTTCTAGGATAGAATATTATTGTACTACTAACGCCATCCGTCAGAAGGTCAAAGAATTAACGTCGCTGCGAACATAATGTTTGGTTACTAACGCCATCTGTTGGAAATCTAAAGAATTTACATCGGTCATCCAAATGACGTCAAGTATCAGTGTGACCATTTGTGGCAGATTTCTTCCACTTAGGCAAATTTGAGACCTAAATTTTAACTCTGGCAGATTAAGCTGACGATTCCAAAATGTGGCAGATTTCAAGGATATCTATGAATTTTGAAATATAAATAGAATTTTGTCAATTTTCTGTTTCTATATAAAGTATGACATTTTTATTTAGCATTTATATGGTTGGAAATTGGTAAGTTTTAATGAGAAGTTAAATAAATAAACTTTATTTTTATGCCATAATTCAATAATATGATGGCAAATTTTATGCATTTGTTGGAGTGGTTGGTGGTTAGGCAGAATTTTTTGCCAGTGTTGGGCAGATTCTCCATTTAATATTAAAAAACAGCCTTTAACATTATTACCAGGCAGAAAGACTACGCGAGCCGTCACAAAGCTCGGCTTTTAGCTAGTAATATACGTTGCGCGCGCGTGAGCAGTGACAACCGACTGGCAGATAGTACCGGCGCAGGTGACGAAAGTTTAGGTATAAATCGCAGTAGCTATGGGCGAGGGAGGCCTGGTAAAATGTTTAAGTAAATTGCCATTGTTGGCGTAGTACGCAATTAAGACATAAAAGCCCAGCGGCGCAGTGGAAGAATGGTCTGCTTTGACGCCAGAGATAGTGGGTACAAATCCCTGCCGTTCACCGATGGATTTTTCATACATAGACGTGAAAAACAAAAATTATGGTAATGCAGAGTTTTGCTGGTCATAGAATTAGGGTGAGGACATAAGAAGGCAGGTTCCCAGCGAAGACAACCGGTACCGATCCGTACTGGTAAAAGATTCCATTGGAATATTTTACCAGTACGGATCAGTACATACCCGTACCGGTTTATCTGCGCCTGTCCTCACCCTGAATCATAGCAGATGTCATCGATTACCACCTCGCGAGCTTCTTGCAGTTTCAGATAACTTATATCATAAATAAACTGGTCAAGTGCAAGTCGGACTCGCACTCGTAGGGTTCTGTAATACAGTAGAGTATTTTATAACTAGATTTTTTCTAAAACTCGCCACCAAAAAAATTGTTTTAAATAGCGTTTGTATGAAAAACAAAGTTATATTTTCGGTTGCTATATCTCAAAAACTGCTGACTATATATCTCGTTCAAACCAATTTTCATTAAATTTTTCACTCTCTTAGTTTAAAAGTTTACCGTAAATTTTACCGCTTTAGAAGTGTATAACTTTCAAACGATTGACTATGAGAAAAAATGGTTTTAAGAACCTGAATGTATTTTCCGACGAAAAAAAAACGGAGCAGGTTATAAAGTCGACGCGTATATATTTTTTTTTAATGTATGACTACGCATAACACTATTCATTATTCTGTGGCATAACTTTTTACAAAGTCCTCTGATTTCGATAATTCTTTTTTTATTGGAAAGGGATCCCATTTAAATTTTAACGAAATCAGTCGAGCCGTTTTGAATAAATCAACAAAAATAATGGATAAATGTAACATTATTTTGATGATTTTATCATATCATCATTGTATGTCAACAAACACTGGAAAAAACAAAGAACCGAAAATCGGGCTTAGTTTCGTGTTCGTGTGAGAGAGGCATATGTCCAGGACTAATACCGACTGATTATGATGATGATGATGATATTTTACAGGTGGTACCATTTAAATTTCATCGAGATATGTTCAGTATCTTCAGAGATATGAAGATAAACACCTCAAACTTAGTATTGAAATTGACTAGCGTGACTTTGGAAGTCGGTTTTTAGGGTTCCGTACCCAAAGGGTAAAACGGGACCCTATTACTAAGACTCCGCTGTCCGTCTGTCTGTCTGTCTGTCCGTCTGTCACCAGGCTATAGCTCATTAACCGTGATAGTTAGACAGTTGAAATTTTCACAGATGGTGTATTTCTGTTGCCGCTAGAACAACAAATACTAAAAACAAAATAAAGTTAAAAATTAAAGGGGGTCCCCATACAAAAACCGTGTTTTTAAACGCCATCTATCTATATATTAGTTTCGGCAAAATTACATAGATGGCGCTAGTAAACGAGCCCCGTCTTTCTAGATCGCGACCAAACCAAATGTTCTTGGTAATATCAATTAATCAAATATATGAGGTTGAAACTCTGTTATGTTTCGTATTGTACGTAACCCTCCCTAAGTGTGCGATAAGAGACGCGATGCTGACTCGCACTTGGCCAGTTTTATTTTAGTTTTTTTATGTGATCATAAATTATTTTTATTATTATTATAGAGCATAAATGTTCTATATAACGTTTTTCTAGGCCAAGGGTAAGCAATGACGTCTGCTTTTAACATTGTAGATTACGGCCACAAAAAAATATAACATTTATAACACTTTTTAACAAAAAAATTAAACCGCCGAAAAAACTGAAAAGAAAAATATAATTAAACTATTTTATTTAACCTTAATAACGAAGCTCTTAAACTACTGTTATTATATATAAGGTGACATACGGACGGACGGACGGAAAGACAGACATGACTATAAGCCATTCGGCTACGGAACCCTAAAAAAGAGTGAGCTAAAGCACAATACCCCGGTCGCATGCCGTGGCCACGAGTTAACCGACCGACGCCGGCGCGTAGCGGGCTGCCTTTCGCCGCGTTCATTGAACAAAACAAAACCTCACACCCTCACACCGAAAAAACTGGTTATTTATTGTTATTGCGAAAACTGGTTTCAGTATTTTGGAGGAACAAACAATTGTTATGGAAATGTTTTTTTTATAAATTTACGTTAGCAAATTCAGAATGTACCAGTTACATGGAGCCAATAGACGAGCCATTCCTCAAAGCTTATCCAATATTGGCATTGCGTAGATAGAGACATTCTATTACAGAGATATGCTTGACATTGATTTTGCATCATGATTAGACTGTTTTAATAGTTTGGTTTACTGGAATAGCTTGTGTGTAAATCCTTACTAATATTATAAATGCGAAAGTAACTCTGTCTGTCTGTCTCACTTTCACGCCAAAACCACTGAACCGATAAATGAAATTTGGTACACAGATAGTCTAGGGCCTGAGAAAGGACATAGGCTACTATTTTATAGTGTGGGGTAGGGGGAGGGGAGGTGGAAGTGAGGGGGAAAGGGGAGAGGAGGGTAAGTGAGGGGACGAGGGAAGGGGGCGTGGTAGGGTGCGGTGTAGCTGGGATACGTATGTGTCTTATTATTTAATGCTACTCAAAGACACTATTCCACGCGAACGAAGTCGCGGAAATGTTTGCAAAATGTCTGCAACATTAAAATGTTACTGTGACCCTAAATGTTTTGAGACACCACAGAGTTTGTGAAAATAAGACCCTATGCAACGGGTCCTTTTTAAATAAATCAGATAAGTACTTAGGTCTATTTATTTGTGGAGATACAAAATAATAAACCATTAATTCTTTAAGTTGCCTAAATAAACACATAATCAAAATATTTATTGGTCATAACTTCTTCCAAAATAATGCATGATGTAATTTTTTATGATTTAATTTCAAAAAGTCGACACACTACTGAGTAAAAGCACCTATATAAGTTGCATGGACCAGCAAGTCTAATAATAATAATATAATGAAGATAAATATGAATATAATCACATATTTACTACAACAATAAGCCTTAATATTCACAGCATGACACCCAATATCTGCGTATGTGCAACCTCACCTACACTTGGATGTGATATGTGCTTAAACCTTTTGCAATTTGCTAAAATTTAAGTCTGCACCAAGAAATATCAATGCAAAAAATTCTGTTTTAAAGTCATGTCTAATGGCATGAAAACAGACAAACTTCACACCAATTCTGTTGGCTTTGCTAAATGTTTCTATAGAAACTGCTGTCTTTACGTCATCGTGATTTGCCAAGGTAACATATTGTTTATGACAGCTTTAGCTTTAGCTTTCAATAAAAACTCAATAAACCAATAGCATGAAAGAAAATTTGTTTACCATTAATAACAACAATATTTATTTACATACAGTGCATATGTCACTAGATGCTGATTGATGTTTTAAACTACAGTGCAAACTTCTTCTTCTTCCGAATTATTAAACTTCGAAAAGAAGTTATAATACATGCATATACCAATGCATACTTAGGTTAAAAATGCAATCTACTAATTTCGTCATATCGATAGTATAGTACTGTAGCTTAATTGGTCAGAGCACTTGGACATGTTATCCGGCGGGTGAGGGTTCGAGTCCCGTCGGTATGATGAAATTTTGGATAACAATTTTCAAAAAATATTAAGTGTGTAACACTTCAAGAAACATAATACAGTGTAAATTCTTTGTAACGTCACTTGATTTAATGACTAAAACATTGAAATTGCTTGGCTTAGGATGATTTACCTTGTTTTCTATACAATAATACAGCAGTATAAATCATAAACTGGCCAAGTGCAAGTCGGACTCGTACTCGTAGGGTTCCGTAACACAGTTAAGTATTCCATAACTATGATTTTTCGCAACTACAAAATTAACTTTGTTTTTCATAGTGTTTGTATGAAAAACAAAGTTATCTTTGCGGTCACCATATCTCAAAAACTGCTGGATGTATCTCATTCAAACCAATTTTCGTTGTTAGTTTTTATTGAGATCTACAGCATATATTTTTTTTAGATTTTTCACTCCCATACTTTTAAAGTTAAGAGGGGGGGGGGGGGGGGGGGGGGGGACACACATTTTACCACTTTAGACGCGCCTATCTTTCAAATTATTGACTTTGAGAAAAAATGATTTTAGAAACCTCAATGTCATTTTTAAAGACCTATCCGTAGACACGTATAAGTTTGAAGAAAAAAAATTTTTTTTGTTTCAGTTCCATGTATGGGATGCCCCCCCCCCTTAAACTTTTATTTTTTTTACTTTCGTATAATAATCGGAAAGCGGTTCACAGAATAATTCTACCTACGAAGTTTCAATTCTGTAGTCGTAACAGTTTCGGAATAAAATGGCTGTGACATACGGACGGACAGACATACAGACAGACATGACGAATCTATAAGGGTTCCGTTTCTTACCATGCGGCTACGGAACCCTAATAAAGCAGACTTTCTAAATTGCCGAAGTGTACAACCCGGTCACAATATCTGTGCACCTCGCTGGAATGCGGCGCCTCTCCCGCTTCCCCTGTCACCTCTCCGCGTACTCCCCGGTGCGACAGTACGGTTAGCATCTTCGTTGCCGATACACATCCCGATAATTTTGATATTTTCGCTTTGTTGTTGTTTTGTTTGTTAATATTTATTGTTAAGTTTAGACTGTTTACTGTTAAGTTTGGACTGGTTTGGTTGTTATTAAAATTGTTGTAGCTGTTAAACTGAAGTCATGGGAAAAACAATACACAGGGAATCAAGAAATTTAATCTTGAAAGTGCTCAAGTTTTTTGAATCAGAGAAAGCAAATAAACAGTACACCATACCTATAGACCAAGTGGTGAAACGAACCTGTGCTGCAACTGGGATATATATATAAGAGGACTCTAATAAAAATTAAAAATGAAGCCAAAGTACAACCACCTACTTCTGAGTTTAATAATAAATGTTTTTGTAATCAAAATTATTGTTTTTAGGGTTCCGTACCCAAAGGGTAAAACGGGACCCTATTACTAAGACTCTGCTGTCCGTCTGTCTGTCTGTCTGTCCGTCTGTCACCAGGCTGTATTTCGTGAACCGTGATAGTTACAGTTGAAATTTTCACAGATGATGTATTTCTGTTGCCGCTATAACAACAAATACTAAAAACAGAATAAAGTAAAAAATAATAGAGGTTCCCCATGCAAGAAACGTGTTTTTTTCGGCATTTCACGCCATCTATGAACGCTTAGTTAGGTAAACGTCCCATAGATGGCGTTATATTGAAATGTCGATCCCTAACACCTTTGTTAGACGTTAGATGGCGTTATAAGAAATAAAATGTTTATTAATTATTATTTTTTGGTGGCGAAAAATGATAGTGGTATTTTTTGCTCGATCTTATATAATACTGTAGTGTGGTACGGAACCCTACTAGTGCGAGGCCGACTTGCACTTGGCCAGTTTATTTAATAACAAACTCTTCATCAATAATAAATTGATTTGAAAAGGTCAGTAATTTTTTTTTACCTCCACATTTCTCGAAAAATCTTTTTTTCACACTGTACCCAGACCACCGATATGATGTCACGAGGTCAGGTGCACAGATATTGTGACCGGGTTGTATAAGAACTGCAAAGTGCAACTATGCATATTTCACATGTTTACTTCGACTGACGTACCGGAGATTCTGAGAAATGTTGTCTTTTGTTTTTGTATGATGACCTTGCACATGTTTATCTCGGTCACTAGACTTTTTTTGAGTTTTTACATGTTATCATTATCGCAGACTATCGCAGTTGCTTATAGACTTTCGAACTGAAGACATGGTGAGTAAATGAAAATCTTTGTGTATTGGCCTGAAAGTAATTTGTTCAGAATCGACTACTGATTCCGATATGGTGGTTTTTATTAGTTTTTAATTTTCACCTAATAAATTATTAGTATATCTGAAGTTATATTTATTTTTAGGCTTACGATTCGATCAGTTGGTTGGACTAGAAAACTGAACCTTATTTCAAACACTTAAGACTCATATCCACTTGTACTAAATTGTTCGTGTTAGTTTCTAAATAACTATTAAGTAACTGTGGTGTTAGCTTAAAAAAAAGTTTTATTAGGTTTTTCACGAATAGACAACAACCAAATGTTCTGGGTGACGTGAGCGCTATGTCATACGATTATGACATGTTTTGGTATACAATAATTTATTCTGATATTAAATTCAGCATAAATAAAGATAATTATTCAGTCACAGCAAATTAGCAAACAATCAGCTAATGAATAAGTTTTCTCCCGTAATTGCGAAACCCCCATTATCCGTGTTTGTGAGAGGCGAACATTTTTATTTTTATTGTGTGCGCGCGAAGTGAGATACAAGAGTGACAGAAGAGTTATACTTACTACGTAACTTATTAGTGCGTCCAAAGGTGCGTCCATATATTTTGTGGTAAGTTGGTATATCTAATATCTTTTTAATCAATACTGTAATTACTGTGTATCTTTTTGCATTACCAAAAGTACTACTCACTATACATGCTAAATTAATTAGAGAAATGCAAAAATTGTGCAAAAGCAACTGATAGTTTTGATTTCAAATGTATGTGCTGATTACTTGACTAGTGCCAAAAGTTGGTCCTTTTACCCTAGTTAAGGTGATTTTACAAAGGTGATTTACATAGAATAATTAATCTGTGGCATGTCTGTGGTTCAGAGTAAAACAAAAGACTGAAAATGCTCAACAGGATTACCATTATTTTTGAAGTTTTTTGTCATACATATACATAGTTTCGATATATTTTTCTTTATTTAATTTTACAAAGAATATCCATAGAACGCTTTTCAAAAGATCTCTTTTAATACTGCAGAATACTGGACGAATGCGGCTGGTAGGAGAAAACACATTTTTCGGCAAAATTCAGTCGTCAGACTTTGCCTGGTAGGTTTGAATTTTCAGAAAATTGTTCAGGTAATAAAAGAAGGAAACAATCTATTTAAAAATCTTACCTCTTTGAAGACATTTCCGTCGTCATTTTCGCTGGCTATTTTTTCAAAAGCTTCTCAGTATAATCATCAATCAACAACACATACTAAACACTGAAGTGATGAAGTCTAGATAAATATTAAGTATTTTATATAAACAAAAGGATGAAAAATAAACGCAAAATTACAAAGAGAAGCGAAATTACCACACGCACATTCAATGCACCGCTTTGCAATTTTTTTTGTGATCAACCACAGATGAAAAAACATTAGAATAGATTTTTGACAACTGTCAAAGAAATAAATATGTTGATGTCTTATTAAATACATTCCAATACACGTATATCTGAAACATATGTTGTACGGTATAAAATGTTAGAAAGTGAAAAATTTGAATTAATATTATTACCATTCTCGAATTGTGCGAGTTACAATAGTTACAAAGTTGCATTGCAAGTAAACATTTTCAATCGCTCAACCGATGAAAATAAGCACATAAAATTTTTTTTCATAATGAATATGTTCTACGTGAGTTGGACCATATATGCACCATTTCTTGACGTTGCTATGGTAACCTCGCTTTACCAACAAACACATGGCATGGCCAATCAATGGCCGGCTTAAAATTTTTGTTTACTGTCACTCGTCATGTAATGCAACCGCGAAATAGAATCTTATTCCGTATCGATTAAACAGTGCTTTATAATTGCCTTTATGTTTAAGGCTAAACAGTAGCGACTTTCTAGTGATATTGGCCGAAATGTTTAAGAATACTTTTCAGTCTGGTTTTCTGTCAATTCTTTACAGCATAGGTAGTAAACCTTTGCAAATTTGGGACAAAAAGGTTCGGAATGGCCACATAAAGCGTATCACCGACAATGATATCCAAAGTCTCGTGCTCGAGATCGTCGGCACCAACGTTAGCACGACGTATATAACTTGTCCCGCCGACCCCAAGAAGACCCTGGGCATCAAGCTGCCCTTTTTGGTCATGATAATTAAAAACCTTAAAAAATACTTCACGTTCGAAGTACAGGTTAGTACAACGTTTTATTACACTAAATTGTAGTGATATAAACCTTCTATTGTAGCTGTATGTACCTAACCTCAAACTGTTCTATCCTAGGTTTTGGATGATAAAAATGTGCGGCGAAGATTCAGGGCGAGCAATTACCAATCCACCACCCGAGTGAAACCTTTCATTTGCACCATGCCTATGCGGCTAGATGAGGGCTGGAATCAAATACAGTTCAACTTGGCAGATTTCACTAGGCGAGCCTACGGAACCAATTATGTGGAGACTCTCAGAGTACAGATTCATGCTAACTGCAGGATCCGAAGAGTCTACTTCTCGGACCGTCTTTACTCTGAAGATGAGTTGCCTGCCGAGTTTAAGCTATTCCTCCCCATACAAAACAAGGCTAAAACTGTCGTAGCTACATAAACAGTCGAGATAATCCTGGCATATTTATGTTGGCACCACACTAAGCAAATGTATTTATAAGTATACATTATTTTATATTATTAAATGTACAATTTACACCCATTTACTTTCATTTTGATAAAACTTACACTTTTTACCCTGGATCTGTGCACTTATAATGTAACAAGCATGTAGAATTTTGGACTTGTAGTGAATTTAAATTAAAAAAGTGCATTCTATGTATATATAGTTTTATTGTAGAATAATATTATGACTGACCTGTAGGTACTCAGTAAGAAGACGGAGTACAGGTCAGAAGTACAGAACAGATAATAATACTGAGTATCAAAAATATAAAAATGTGATTTATAATGTAGGTTAAGTATAAAATCTAAATGTATTTACCATTTTTTGGTATATGCTCGAAGATCACAATACATTATTTTGATGGTAAGTGGTAATGAATTATGATTTCATGATTCATAATATCTTTTTAATAGGAAATCTAAAAAAAAAAATCCAGTTGTGCATCTGATGTGATCTCTCAGTCACAAATCACTATTTTTTATTATGAGTAGCAAGCTGGCAGCATACATTCTCAGAAAGTCGGAATATGAGATCTGCAACATCTCATTCAGGTGCACCGTGGTAAATTGGAGGTAAATGTACTTCGTACTATAGAAGACATCCAAGCAAAAGAATATTTTTCATTTTCAAAATCAAATAGGTACCACCACTGACCCATGGTAGGGTACCACCAGTATATAAAAGTACTCTGTGGGTACCACGTAGTAATTGTATTATTTGTATTCTCTTTGATAGGTACTATTTACGGAGGATAGACTAGTAAACTATTATGGACATAGAACCCTACTCTGTAGTCTGTGAGACATAGCTCTCTCTTGTACAGTCCCACAAGTATAACTTGGCGGTGGTGGTTTTTGGAACTAATTCCGCTCTCTTGAAACTGAGTTTGACGTTTGAGAGATTACCGCGACATTATTGTTGATAAATCTGCTACATTAAAATAGTTCAATAATGCCAAAAGTAATTAAAAGTGGTTTAAGAGAAACTGTTATCAAAGTACAAAGTAAAAGCACAGTGGCGCACAGGCACGCCAAGTTATACTTGACGGACTGTAATCACCAAACTTCATGAATGTATAATTAAGTATGTACCAATAAATAAATAATAGTTTAAAAAAACTAAAAAACAGGCTTTTTATAGAAAACCGAAGTAAAAAATACAAAATAAATTTTAATAAATTTAAATTAAGAATAGTGTGAAAAAAAAAGTGCATGGTGTCAATAGTTATAAATATTTTCTTAACAGATATGAGTAGAGTGATTATCATTTTGATAATATCTTAAAAGCACCCCACGCTTTTTTTAAAATAAAATAATATTTTTTTATTCTCTCTATTATTAATTTATATTTATTGAAATTTTTAACACTATTCTTAATTTAAATTTATTAAAATGTATTTTCTGTTTTTTAGTTCGGTTTTCTATAAAAAGCGTGTTTTTTAGTTTTTTTAACTATTATTTATTTTCTACGTTTTAGTTGAAAAATGGAAGATTTTTTTATCAAATTAGTGTATTGTCATCGGTCCTCGATAAATCTACAAAGTTTGAACGAAATCTGGCCGTTTAAAGTGGGTCGAAATCGCGCCCACAGAAGTCGGTTACAAACATAAAAACATACAGGTGAAGCTAATAATAAAATCGGTTGACAATATACCATTTACAGACAAGCAATTGACTACTATCTCACCTGATGGTAAATGCGATCGTGCTTGTCTAGAAATTGGAGATGGTAATGAGTCGGGATATAATGGTGGGGTGGGAGGGACGTGGACTACTGACTTTGGTTGACCCTGACCACGTAACATACTGAACATCATGCAGGAACTCGGAGGGCCGATTGGCGACATGTCTTTGTTTATGTGGCCCCATGAGAACGTATGACGTCACTTACGATACGACCAATAGTGACGCGTTTAACGAATTCAAATTTCCCATGCTTATTTTGAGTAATAAATGTTATCATAACATATATTATTACTCAAAATAAGCGGAATTCAGCCCCGGATCTAAGGGGGGGCAACCGGGGCACCTGCGCGGCGACAGTTTTAGAGGGCGCCAAAATCATAATATAATATATATATATATATATGTAATTCGATAATAATATAGTTAAAAACAAAAAACTTGCTTCACAAAGCACCTAGCATACAGAAGCCTGGGCCGGTAGTCTCTACATGCATAGCCATCGAATAGGTTATAATTCGATGTGCATAGCGATGAATTTCGACCGAAAATCGATGATACGAAAAGAGACGCAGATAACAACTATCTAGCTGCATCTCATTCTAGCAGACGTTTGCCATGACAGGACGCATCGCTATTCATGTAGAGACTTCCACCCCTGGTTGGCCCACTGCGACTTGTAAGAAACAGTTGCTATACAGGCCTACAACTTAAGTGAATTATTAATGGTTCTTATTGTCCCATTCACAAAAAATACCAACCATTATATACTTATATGTAAGATTTTTAAGTAATTTATCTCAAACGCTGGAGAGAGGGGCGCCACTATCAAGTTTCTGGACCGATTCGAACAAATTGTAGATCCGGGGCTGATGTTATGATTGAATTTCATACAAGACATAGACCTCAAACTATCATAAAAAAGGCAGACGGAGTCGTGCCGAACACCCGAGTTAACGCAAATTCAGTAATACTAAATTCTTGAGTAATACGCTTCCGCGTTTAGTTTGTTGCCAAGCGGCAGCAGGGTCGGACGCTTCTGTGCAGTATTACTTCGCAGCGTTGCTTACGTAGTAATCATGCTATGACTAGTAATCATGTATTGACTATGCCGGACTGAGCGCGGAAACTTTTTACTCAAGAATTTAGTATTACTGAACTTGCGTTCACTCGGGTGTTTGGCACGACTCCGTCTGCCTTTTTAATTATAGTCTGAGACATAGACATTAATAACCTCGGTAATCCGTAATTTTTAGAGGGCCCGGTGGCGCAATCGGGAGAACGCTTGCCTTTGATGCCAGAGGTACCGAGTTCAAACCACCGTGCACCAATGGAATTTTCTATCGAAAAATGTATGTGCGCTCTTCACAGTGGCCCTCCGGTGAAGGAAAAACATCGTTAAAAAACCAACAACCTCCGCATGGTGGTAGAACACTATCTGGTGTCCGCCTGGCCAGCTACCACCCTCAAGTTAGAAAATCTGTCACCAAAACATCTAATGTGTTCCGGCAGCTATCCTTGAGAGCCAGTTCCCATTCTAGGCCTAGCGTGCTAACCATCTTCGACCGCATCATCACTTACCAACAGGTGAGATAGTGGTCAAACGCTAGCCTATAACGTATAAAAAAAAAACATTCGTAGAAGGAGCGGAGTAGGTATTCATTAATTAATTATTAAACTCTGGGCTCCGTTCACGACCTACGCTCGGAGTTCAACCTGTGCAACCAAACGCTCTAATCTCTCTCTCTAAAGCTGGCTTTTCACTATGGGATATAATGTATTATATATATATATATATATAGATATATTGTAAATTACATTTTGTGCTATATATTATATCCCGCGATTGCTGTTCACACTGTAAGATATATAGTTCACTTTTGGTTGTCTATGGTTTCATTCAAACACTGGGCTAAATACACTCATTGTGTGGAGCCATAATAAAAAAACACTGATGGCGAGGCAGGGGCAGGCACGGTTTCCGGGGGACGTGAGGTAAAATATTAACCTTCAAATATCGCTCAGTCGGTCGAAAAAATATTTACAGCTTGGGATGTAATATATATTATAGCATAGTGTAAACGGTCTCATATAATGTGTATGACGAGCGATAACATTTTATATCTCAAGATATAATATAAATTATATTCCATAGTGAAAAGCCGGCTTAACTCGTTTAGCGAATGTCACGCTCTGAGGTCGTGAACGGGGTTAGAGCGTTAGTTGCAATTTGAGCGTAGGTCGTGAACGCAGCCCTGTCTATGTTTATATTTAATGCTTTAAGTCATTGTTCCGAGATATTATACCTACCGTCCAAAGAGAATATAACCACTACGTATACCTACAAGCAATTACAACCTTATCGTTAAAGTTTACCTACGTATTAAATTGAATTTGTCAAAACATCTACATTCCGGCAAGTATAACTTGGCGCGGCTGTGCGCCACTGTGCTTTTACTTTGTACTTTGATAACAGTTTCTCTTAAACCACTTTTAATTACTTTTGGCATTATTGAACTATTTTAATGTAGCAGATTTATCAACAATAATGTCGCGGTAATCTCTCAAACGTCAAACTCACAGTTTCAAGAGAGCGGAATTAGTTCCAAAAACCACCACCGCCAAGTTATACTTGTGGTATTTTACAGTGCACCATTATTTTATAATACGTCTATGGTATGGACACGTGGATCCACAGAACACTATTCATGGATCTGTCTGTGACCTGACATGACATATAGTTGATTGATATAGCATCTCTACTTAGTCTGTGTTGATATAGTAATCTGTTTGTGGTCAACTGGTCATTCAAAGAGAATATAACCACTACGTTAAGAAGAGTCGGGACTCCCATAGAGCAAACTGACCAAATAGCGAAATGTCAAAACACAGGGCTTTTATAGTAGCCAAAATACCAGCGAAATAATCTTCTGCTAATTGACCAACATAACAAAAAAAAACCTAGTGATGTACCGTGTCGTCAAAAACATCGATAACGATCGAACTACCGTTGCTTGGTCAATACGTTAGAAGGTTATATATTGTGCTTAACTAATTTTGTTTTAGTGGTTAGATTGTGAAAGTTATATTTTTCCTATTTTGGGTTAACAACTCCATCACTAAGACAAAACCAGTGTGAGAAAATGATAGGCAGTAAAACAAAATATTAAATTTTATCAAGCTTTTTATTTTTGGAGTATGATGCTCTGTAGGGTTCGCTCATTCGGCATCGGCATCAGCAGCTTAAGATAATGATATACCTGTAATGTAATATTGACTTATTAGTTTATCGCTTAACACTAATTTCTGGGGCATGCTGTATACAGGGCCTAATGTTTTCTTTATTTTGTGCTATAAGACCTTGCTTCTTGCCAAAATTTGTGATTCTAGGTCAACGGGAAGTACCCTTATAGGTTTTCGACCCAAAACCTATAGGGTATTTCCAGTTGACCTAGAATTGTACATTTTAGTTAAAAGCAAGATCTTACAGCACAAGTAAAGGAAAATTTCAGAAGATAAAAAGTAGTTGAAAATTCAGGTTAATTTTGGTATTTACAAGTTATGCGAAAATCTAAATTTGCCCATATCTTTTTATCGTGTTGCCTCAGGATCTTGATTTGTATACACTTAATAGGGACTATAGACCTCAATATCTTCAGTTTCTTCTTCATCTTCAGTATCTCAGTATCATCACACGGGCAGACAGACAGACACACGGACAGACGGACAAAAATTGATCTTATAAGGGTTCCTTTTTTAACCTTTTGAGGTACCAAACCCTAAAAAGCTCGGAAGGTTTAATTCCTTAACGCTAAAATTTCACTTCAGATCATTCTTATTTCCGATTATATTTATATTATTTTTGGTTATAAATAAACGAATCTACTACTACTTGGTTTCACAATAAATTATTTATTGGAAATCTCAACTGAAAAACTATCTTCATTTTATTATAAAAATAATTTGGGGTCAGGAAGCATCCACTCCTATGTTGCCCCAAGGCCTCCAGACCTCTAAATCCAGCACTGGCTGTAAATTATACAAGGTGTAACAAAAGGGTGTAGTAATACTTAAACTGTGCATGCCATACCTAGCCTGATGTATAATCTACCAGCAAAGTCTTCCTTTCCTCAGTATCTAACTGGGATCGCGAGTTATCATATTATCACATGTTAAACTTTTACGTAAACTTAGCCAGATTCAACCAGCTATTCAGCCTCATTGACCTAATGAAATCAGAATAATAAGTGTTGTCTGTGCAGAAGCAAAATTATTATGAGTGGACGCCTGAAAGGGTCTAGATATAGTGCCAATTGCGGTAGCTTGAAGTTTGTCTTGATGTATTCATCACCAGAAGGATGAAATCATTGCCCGATGATGAGGATGAGCTTGCGGACATTGTTGGTTAAAATTACTCAAAATCACTTTGATGGTTTATCCCTATTAAAATATCGTCATGACATCTCGCGAAATTACACTTCTATTCCGATCACTGATCATATCATAACTATATAATAATATACACTATCGATATCGACAAGCACCGCAATACGCCTCGCACTGTTTTTCACAAAGAGTTTATAAAGATTGTTAATTGATGAAATATTGAGATATTTGGCCTAAAAAAGCAGTAAACGGCTATTATTTTAAGATATTCTACTTACTGTGCTTCATAAAGTGGAAATCTTGCCATAAAATAACGTTTAGTAGAGTAAGTCTGTAGTCCCGCATATTTCACTATTTATGTTTCATTATCACTTCAGTTCCTTGTAGGAAGGTGTTAATAACTACACACCTTAAATTCATGCTAAATGCATGCTTTCTAACATCCACACTAGGTTATTTATTGTAAAACACAAAATAAAACAATAAAATTATTATTTTGAAAAAGCCGATTAACACGCTACCACAGGCTAAGTAGAAATACATGCTAGCCACAGACTAAGTAGAGATGAAACTTCTTTTTCTTCACATCATGCTACTTGATGGCATTTATTATGACAACCAAACGAAAGAGATAGTAAGAAATAGTGAGTGAGACGAATATAGACTTCCATCGGACGCGCCCCCCTTTTCATTAGTTTTCATAGATCTTTTTTTTTGTACTGCAGCTTCAGTAGACTGTGGTCATTTGTGGTGTGGTGATTGGTATCCATAGTAGTCTGTGTGATTGGTGAAGATGGTGGCTTCGTATAAAACAGAACTTTTACTTGTAATTTTAGTATTTCTAACAAAAGAATGTAGTGCTAACGATATTCTAGGATGTGGTGGTTTTGTTAAAAGCCATGTGAAATTAAATTTTGCTGAAATCGAGATCGGATTGTAAGTTAACCTATAAACCATAATTGGATTATATTTTTATATGAACATCTGTGTTTTAAACCTGTAAAACTACCATAAATTATCGTGTAAATACATTGCAATGTTTTACAAAAACAACTTAATTTAATAACTTATTGATAGAGTATCTGTACAATACATTTTTATATATCCAGTACTGGATTAAATATAGTCCAGTCATCTATTTATTTTAAAAATAAAACCGGTCAAGTGCGAGTGAGTTGACTCGCCCACCGAGGCTTACGTACAAACTTAACCTTGCAATTCGATCCCAAGAACAATGCCTAAATGCTGTTCATGAACCAACTGCAAATGATAAAATTATAATAGTAAATGCGTTTTTACTACATATTTACGGCTTCCAGATTTTTCCTAAGTACTTCAAGACCTAACTTCTTGCCAAATTACATGAATCTTGGTCAACAGGAAGTACCTCATAGGTTTTTATTCCCTTGTGAAATCGCAGAATAGGTGACATAAACGGTCATATCTTTTGATCGTGGTGACTTACAAGTGTAATATTTTTCACAGCTGAAAGATACCGTAGATCTGAGTATTTTATATAAGTTTCAACTTGATATCTTTACTAGTTTCTAAAGTGGTGCCTCAGAAACGGTCATGAAATTGTCAATGGGTTTTAATCAATATTTCCATCAATCACTTTTTACCACATAGTCTCCAATGACAATGGGCTTCAATTGCCTCTGTAGACGATCATTCGGTCAATCAATGACGTGAAAATTGATAATTGCAAATGACAGTCTCCTGGGCACTTTAGAAAAAAAATCTTAACAGACAGACAACAAAGTGATTCCCCTGGTTCCTCCCGCTCACCCTGCCACCCCCCTTTTTAATGCCAAACCATTCTAAATCCAATGCGTAATTTACTCTACATACTTGCATTTCTTCTTAAATCAGTGCTTTAGAGCACTGATTTTCAAAGTGGGGGGTGCGCCCCACTAGGGAGGCGGGAAGACATCTACAGGGGGGCGCGGCTTCTAACAGCATCCAAGCTTTCAAATGTTCTTACATTTTTGACGAAAAATATAACATGGTTTAAAAACTATTGGAATCGATTCTTTAACAGATTCTGAACAAACTACTTTCAGGTTTTGCATCAAGTAGGAATAATTGTATATTATACCCTTATTTTATTTTACAATTGCTTGGCGAGCCCACTTGCCCTAGGGCAAGGGGAGGCGTGGGCATATTAATTTTCATCATTCCGAGGCCGAAAGTTTGAATTTCTTCTTTTGTTTGTGGGAAGAAAGATGCATATTTCAGACTGCTCACAATTAGTGACAGTTTAAAATTTAGTCTATTTTTGTTTTAATTTTCTTCCCGTTATCTATTTGAAATAACTTATTACCATGGTAACCGTGCAGTTGTTATTTCAATAAGAGTCAAATTTTCTGATTCTGATAAAAATTACATCAAAAATATACATAGAAAAAAACTTGTGTATAAAAAATAAGTGAATACAGCTGTGTAAAAAAAAACCCGACAATGAATTCATCGGATTATTCAAGTGACGACTCTGAAGATGAAGAAGTGCGACGAAACATTGCTGCGGAAGCTGCGGAAATAACTCAAAATTTAGCACCCTCCAAATCGGTACAGCGATATAAAAATTGTTACAATCAATTTATTGCTTGGAAGAAATTGCATCGTATTATGTATTATGATAATGAAAATTGAAATATAATTATTAAATGACACATTTATAATACAGTATTATTTACTGTTTTAATTACTTATTTTATGTGCATATTGTTATTTCCTATTCAATATTCAATGTTTTTTGTTTGCGTTCGATAATAAATACTATTTATCTCACAAAAAAAATTGAATATTTAATTATGTCGAATATTATTAATAATATCTATTAAGTTTAAGATAATTAAAACTATTAATTTTTTTTTTTTTCGTCTGCCCCCCACCGGGGCTTCGCCCCGGACCCCATCGGGGCTTCGCCCCGAACCCCCTCAATGAATAATTTGAACTACATTCGTTTTTCTTATATACAATGTCATTAAACTTTCGGTCCTGGTATGATGAAAAATAGTATACGCGCCACGGGAAGATAGCAGGACTTTTCGACCCACGCTTTTGTCACCCTCGCCTTCGGCTCGGGTGACAATATCGCGCGGGTTGAGATGTCCTACTTTCCTCCCTTGGCACGTAATGTACTATTTAAGCAATAATTATAAGTTTGGGAACCCCTGCTATATAGACTAGTACACTTAGTCTCCATAGACAATCAAGATCATGTTGATGTTGAATACCTATTAAGACCTGTATTATTTACACATGAAAGCAATAAACAATTGAGTGTAGTCTCTATAGGTAAAATATCAGTAAACTAACAGTAGAATTATACGTTTTATAATTATACATATTATATGTTAAATTAATAGTAATTATTTTTTTAATAAAATCAATTTGGGTCTAAAATTCATTATTATTTAGACTACACTTAATTCACTTATCCAGTTATAAGTTTAAAATAATAAAAACTGGCCAAGTGCAAGTCGAACTCGCACTCATAGGGTTCCGTACCACACCACAGTATTTTATAAGATTGAGCACAAAATACCACTATCATTTTTCGCCAGCAAAAAGAAAAAATTAATAAATATTTTATTTCTTATAACGCCATCTAACGTCTAACAAAGGTATTAGGGATCGACATTTCAATATAACGCCATCTATGCGACGTTTACCGAAGCATTCATAGATGGCGTTACATTGAAATACCGAAAAAAACACGTTTCTTGTATGGGGACCCTCTATTTCTTTGAACTTTATTCTGTTTTTAGTATTTGTTGTTATAGCGGCAATAGAAATACATCATCTGTGAAAATATCAACTGTCTAACTATCACGGTTCATGAGATACAGCCTGATGACAGACGGACAGACAGACAGACAGACAGACGGACGGACAGCGGAGTCTTAGTAATAGGGTCCCGTTTTACCCTTTGGGTACGGAACCCTAAAAAAAGTGGTAGTATAAATAATTATATATCTATACTAATATTATAAAGAAAGAACATTTGTATTTTTGTATGTTTGTAATGATTTGGTTTCATAACTACTGGACCGATTTAAAAAATTCTTTCACTAATATTTAGAATGGACTTTCGAAATAAAAATAGGCTATATATTTTCCCGTTTAAATCAAAGGTAAAGGACCTAATTTGCAACCTAAGTCGACTAAAAAATGGTCGAAAAAAACATGTTTCTTACGAACGCTGCTCAATTGAAAACAGATGGAAGAATATTTTCTATGGAAGAGTTGTACAACTGAATAAAACCTACAAAAAAGTCCGCGACAGCATATGTCTATCTCTTAAGGTTGACTCACAGTAACCATTTTAATCTTTAATTTTTTGTCAAAAAATATTACATAACTTCCAGGGCTATTTTTAAGTATATAGTATTAATCCTTATCCAAATAATTACGTTAATTAGCTTGGCCACATATAATAGATTAATTTTGTCCTTTACAGTATATAATTCAAATGAAAACTCTACAAGATATCACGGATTTCACATACACGCATCGCAAAATTGATAAAATATTTGCAGTGAAACCACAGAATAGGTCATAGTTACTACTAAAATATTATTATAAGCTTAGCTTTTCTGTAGATCCCCACCGATCGTATTCAATTTGAAGTCAATATGGTATAATAATATGATCTATTGTATAAAATAATAATGATCTATATATCTTCTAATACTATAAGAATCTTTGT
This sequence comes from Cabera pusaria, assembly GCA_954871355.1. NCBI lineage: Eukaryota > Metazoa > Arthropoda > Insecta > Lepidoptera > Geometridae > Cabera > Cabera pusaria. The sequence goes on along the minus strand of OX940886.1, from coordinate 706,864 downwards.
CCTGATATACTGACTGACTGACTGACTGACTGACTCACTGACAGACAACGCACAGCCTAAACCGCTGGTCGTAGAGACTTGAAATTTGGAGGGTATATTTGTCTTATTACGTAGGGGTGTACTAAGAAAGGATTTTTCGAAATTCACCCTTTTAGGGGATGAAATAGGGGCTCAAAGTTTGTATGGAGAAACAAGATTGGATAGTCTTTTCTATTCGAAACTTCACACAAGTGCTTTAGTAACAAAATAATTAAATAAGTGTTTCAGTTTTTTTTGAAATTCCTCTTCTAAGAGGGTGAAATGGGGTAACAAAGTGTGAAAATCAATATTGTTTTAGATTGCGCTGAAATTTGGCATACAGGTGGTTACTATGATGTAAGTATCAGCTAAGAAAGGATTTTCTAAAATTCACCCCTTAAAGGGATGAAACGGGGGTACATAGTTTCTATGGAGAAACATTTTTAGATAGTCTTTTCTATTCGAAACTTCACACAAGTGCTTCAGGACATAAATAAGTAAACACGTGTTTTAGGTTTGTTTGAAATTCCACCCCTAAGAGGGTGCAATGGGGTAACAAAGTGTGAAAATCAATATTGTTTCGGATTGCGCTGAAATTTGGCATGTAGATAGTTATTATGACGTTAGTTACCTCTGAGAAAGGATTTTCCAAAATTCACCCCTGAAGGGGATGAAACGGGGGTTCAAAGTTTGTATGGAAAAACAATATTAGATAGTTTTTTATATTCGAAACTTAACACAAGTGTGTTTCAGGCTCTTTCGAAATTCCACCCCTAAAAGGGTGAAGTGGGGTAACAAAGTCTGTAATCAATATTATTTCGGATTGCGCTGAAATTTGACATGCAGATTTTGACTTAGGTATCCGCTAAGAAAGAATTTTTCAAAATACACTCTTTAAGGGGATGAAGCGGGGGTTCAAAGTTTGGATAGTCGTTTTATTCGATATTTCATACAAGTACTTCTGTAATAAATAAGTAAATACAAGTTTCAGACTTTTTCAAAATGCCACCCTAACAGCCAGTATCTATATTTGATCGTTTCGGATTGTCTTCACTAGATGATTGCATTTTGACATTACTTCTAAGAAGTATTATTTTAAATTCAATCTCAAGTCGTGTGAAACCCAGATAGATCGAATATAGATAATTGACGTAAGAGGATAAACTGGGGTAACAAAGACTAAAAATCAATATTGTTTCGGATTGCGCTGAAATTTTGAATGCCGATAGTTATTATGACGTAGGTATCCGATCAGAAAGGATTTTCTAAAAATTCCTCCCGGAAACGGAACGGGGATTCAAAGTAGGGCGAAACAAGATGGGATAAAGTACGTGTTGTAGGATTTTTCGGGTGAACCGATTTGGCTAATTCTTATTTGATGTGTATAATGATAGAATCGTTTTTACGAAAGAAAAGTTTTAAGTAAATAAAAGAAGGTTTTAACGCGGGCGAAGCCGCGGGGCACTTCTAGTATAATATAATATTGTAAGCCACCCCGACTGATCTATGTATAATCTTTTCATTAAAAGCATTCCAATGATTCTCAACACGACAATTAAAATCTGAGCTGTAAGTTGGTGAGGATTTGAGTATTTTGTAGTCCAGGAGATGTCCCAGCATCAGGTCAATGCTTCCATGTTCTTACAATATCGTTGAAGAAGAAGATTTTCGAATTGATCAGACCTATGAAAGTTGATTAAAGCTCATAGTTTTATAACGATTGAACGAATTTTCATGAATCAAAGCTAAGAACACTCTCGATAAAGACATCTATAAAAAAAAACTGTCAATAATAAAATCAAAATCGGTTCCTCCGGTTGGGAGCTAAGATGCTACAGACAGACACAAAGATACACACGTTAAACGTATAATACCCCTACTTTTTGCGTCGGGAAACGCCGTAAGGTTACGGCGGCAGATGTTCTCCTTGGTGGTGGTAAGCTACTTTTCATCCGACTTCCAATAATATCGTTTAAAAACTAAAAAAGAACCGACTTCAATGCCGCGCTATTCATTTTCAGTACCAATTTTGAGATGTTTATCTCAATATCTCTGGAGATACTTATCAGACCTCGATAAAGTTACTATGGTATTACACAATAATCAAAATCGGTTCATAAACGACGAAGTTATCCGCGAATAAACATTTAAAAAAAATATATATATACGGTCGAATTGAGAAACCTCCTCCTTTTTTTGAAGTCGGTTAAAAGACGGAAGTTCTTAATTCGTCTGTATATTTCTTTTTTCTTTCTTTTTTTGTGTGTGTATGTTACGCGATTACTCCGTCAATTGTGAACCGATTCGAATGATTATTTTTGTAATCGGTAGGGTACGCTTCCGAGGTGATCCCTTTGTAATTTAATTGAGATGTGATAAGTATCTTCAGAGATATGACGATAAACGTCTCAAACTTGCTACTGAAATTGACTCGCGGGGCATTGAAGTCAGTTGTTTTATATTTTAAACTACCTTAATTATTGGTAGATTTAATGATCCCACGAAAACACATGATTCATGAATGCACATGAAACTGTCATTGGTAGGTATATAGCTAGGATTAGAACCAACGACCCTCGGGTCAGAATCAGGGTAACTATCCTTTACGCCAAAGGGCCGTCCAATATCACTACGTAAGTATTATAAAACAATGTCCATCACTGCGTCTGTCTGTCTGTTCGCAATAATCTCAATAGCTTCTGAATGGATTATCATGCGGTTTTCACCAATAGCCAGAGTGTTTATGAGGAAGGTTTAGGTCTTAGGTGCATAATTCGTTAAGGTTTTGGTGTAAATTGGTTGAAATATGACGATGATTGTTAAATATGTTAATATATACGATGCAACAAACTGATGCAAATTTTGTAGGCATATAATATTCTACCCGTGCGAAGCCGGGGCGGGCTGCTAGTTATTTATACAGTAACTGGATTAATAGTCACATCATGCTAATTATATTCACATCGTCTTGACTAATTGATGCTTAATATACAAATGTTTAGATACACCAAAGAAGGCAGTCTGAAAGAGAAGACTGAATGCGCTCCAACCAATGGGTACTATTTCCTACCCTTCTACGAGAAAGGAGAATATGTGCTGAAAGTACATCCACCCGCCGGCCTGAGTTTTGAGCCGTCCGAGGTTCCAATAACTGTGGACGGAGTGTCGGATAGATGTTCTATGGGCCAGGACATCAATTTTGTGTTTAACGGTTTTGGTATAAATGGGCAAGTGGTCACGCAAGGCCAGGAATTAGGCCCGAGTGGCATAGCCGTGCAGCTGGTAAATGAGAAAGGAGAAACTAGGAATACTGTGACTACAGCTGGAGGTGAATTCCGCTTCACTGCTGTTATACCCGGGAAGTACACAGTGAAGGCTTCTCATCCAAGGTCAGTATTACGGATAATATGTTGTTTGTAAACCATCAGTTCATTTAATATTCAAATGTATCTATCATAAAAACAGGCAGACAGATTCGTGCCGAACACCCGAGTGACCACAAGTTCAGTAATACTAAATACTTGAGTAATACGTTTCCGCGCTCAGTCTGCTAGCAAGCGGCAGCAGAGTCGGATGCTTCCGTGTAGTATTACTTCGCAGCGTTGCTTACGTAGTAATTATCCCGTATTGACTATGCCGGACTGAGCATGGAAACCTATTACTTAAGAATTTAGTAAATTACTGAACTTGCGGTCACTCGGGTGTTCGGCACGAATCTGTCTGCCTTTTTATGATAGTTTGAGGTGCAATACTAACTGATTTTACTGTTAGGGTCAGTTCACACCGAGGTACGACGATGCTTGTGAAATTAAATGAATTGTTAATTCACAAAAAATAGTGTTAACATTAGGATGTTCCGAAATATTCATAGTCCTTCTATTTTGACATATACAAATTTTATACGTATACACTAAATACATTATTGATATTTAAGATTGTTCTAAATGTGGATACCTAGTTTAAAATAAATTAATATTATGATTTCAGTTATGATGTCAACTTATTATTAATACATTTTTAATTATCATTATCGAAAATTTCTCTTAGCGTCAAATGTGTCATTATGTTTCGTCATATATTTAAAATATCATTTATAGAATAATATGTGTGGACTAGTACCTAATCATTGCTTGAGCTTCCTTTTAAATAGGCTGAAAGGTAGGTCTTTTATATCAGCAGGAATTTTATTGAAGTGAAAAATTACACATCAAGTAACCATTTTTGTGGATTAGTGTTGTGCAGCGAGACGCCGCCGAATTATTTCAATAACATGTGTATCTTTTTTTGTAATAAATAAAGTTCTATTTTATATGACTCGGTGTGAGCTGACTCTTAGGATCATTGTTTAACAAATAACAAAAAATACTACCTACAATAATACTGTTCACAAGTCAATTTCTGAAGATTCCCATTGAGTCGCAATATGAAATTACAAGTTATTTTCCAGATGGAAGTTAGACCCCTCAGAAGCAGTAGTTCAGATGAAAGATGGTAAAGTTCCCTCGAGAGTGGTGCTCACTGTAAAGGGTTATGATGTCAAGGGATCTATCAACTCATTCGGAAGCCCTATCCAAGGAATATATGTGGTACTCTACTCAAAAGAAGTAAGTTAATTCTGTTTTGTGTGTTGTCATGATAATTAAGCATTTCATCTATAGCTATGTATAAAATATGTTTGTTCAAAGATTCTTAACACTAAGCCTCCATCTGCCCTCCTTCAAAGCTAGATTGACAAATAGTTGAGTCAATTCAAAACATTCATTTCTTTATTAATATTATATACCGGCAGTAATTCACGTACCTATAATCGAATTTGAGAATACGCCAGATCGCTGAATCGAATTCAGTGAACATCGCAATTTCACCACGTGACCTCATTCCCGAGGAAGAGCGACGGACTCGCTCGACGGACTCGGTCGAGAAAATTCGACTAAAGGTACGTGAATTACAGCAGATATATAACATTAATAATGTTACAAAATAACGATAATTTTTAAACAGAAAACATACATTTCTAATGAATTCTAATATAAAGTATTCACATAATATTTGTAACTAATCTTCTCCAAGATACAGCATTAAACTTCATTGCTGTGTAACAATCCGGAGCAAAGCAAGTATTATACATATCATTATTGAATAAGGCGGCAATACCCCAATGGATAGGGTGTCGGACTGGCAATCGAGAGGTCGTGAGTTCGAATCCCACCCCACCCATTGCCCTATTGACGTGAACCCACACAAGCATATTTAGCTTAGTTGGAGAGGTTAACAAGAATACTAGTAATGTGCAACCTACATTGCGAGTAATCTTTTAAAAAATAAAAACAAAACAAGAACAAAACATTATCAGCATCATCATTAACAGCAAGTATTTGTCCACACCTGGACATAAGCCTGTCCTATGGCACTCCACTGATTTCGATCTTCAGCTCTAGTTTATTAAACATAAAAATTATTAAAAAAATCTAATTTTAGGAAAACCCAAAGTACCGAGTAGAAGGCTGCAACACAGCTCTACTCCAGGGTGTCCCGGACTCTCCCATCTGCCACTCCACCACGGATGCCGCGGGAGAGTTCAGTTTCGGGCTGGTGCCGGCCGGGGAGTACAGGCTGCTGGCCCTGGCCACCTCGCCGGGGCAGGTGGACCTTACTTATAACATCAAGCCTGATAGTGTGCCATTCACCGTGCGACATGACAGCTTGTACATCAAGAATGCTTTTGAGGTAAGAATTACTATGGCGTGAAAAGGTCATTTTTTGATTTGAGTTTTATACAATTTCCTTCACCATGATGGCCATTCGTTTTGTTAATCTTGACATCATATTTTTCATACCATATAGGCAAGCATTTGACACTATACACTATACGATTATGAAAATCTATCAGATATTGTCAGGACCTGGTTTTGGCATTATTAAATAACTGAGAACCAAACACACAAACTTTCAAAGGACAACTTAGTACTTGGTGCGCGGGCTCTTTTCCGCAACTAGGCCGTACGTCGGCCCTTTTTGCGTGTGGGGACAACTTAGTATTGACTGTCCAGCTATTAAACCTTAGCAGATTGGAATAGCCTAAAATCATAGAGTCAAAACCTTTCTTCTTTTCTTCTTCTTTGCCCAAAACGGACATGACCTGTTACAAAGTAAGCTGCACGGTGTTCCAGGTGACAGGGTTCACAGTGGTGGGGAGTGTGGTGTCACAACCTGGTAAAGGCATGTCTGGTGTCCGAGTCCTATTGGACGGAACTGCCATCGGCACCTCGGATGGTGCTGGCAAGTTCACGCTGGCCAGCCTACAGCCTGGACTCTACACTGTCAGCTTCCAACATGGTAAGTTCATCGTAGCTATACTGTATTATATGTATTACACCTGAGTGGCTTGTACGAGTTTTATACAATTGTTTACTTACTCGATCATGTTAAAGTAAACGCAGATTTGTATCGTATTAAAAAGCGCCATCTAGTGTGTACAAGAGGTAACATTGTAATTTCCATACAAATCTGCTTTTATTTTAACATGATCGAGTGTGTAAACCATTCTATAAAACTGGCACTAAGCACTCAGGTGGATAAGTGGAATGAAAACAAGTATTATTTGAAAAAACCTTTTTAAACACAAGCTTTAACATAACCTAGGACCAGAGTAAGTCGAGACAAATCCAACGAGCCCAAACACTATAGGTATAACATGTGTTGTTTAGGAGTTCCTTTGCCCACCTTCCAGTTCCATCATCAGATCCAAGAGCACCAGATTAAGCACCATGTCATCATTATATTGCATTGTCACGCGATTTACATATGTATGCAAAATGTCAGCTCAGTCGAACCCCTGGCAGTCGCTCTAAAATCAATCGCAAGATTTGTATCGGACAAATTCGCCGTGAAGTAGAGATAAAGCTTGCAATAAAAGATTGGCAAGGAGAGTAGGAGTATATTTTTTTTAATGTATATCTTATAGGCTAGCGTTTGATTACTATCTCGCCTGGTGGTAAGCGATGATGTGGTCGAAGATGGTGAACACGCTAGAATACTCTGACTGTCAAAGGCCTTATATGCTGCCAGAACACCGTAAAGTTCTGGCGGCAGTTTTTCTCTTTGATGGTGGTAAGCTACTTTTTGGTAGCAAGTCAGGCGAAACATCGATATAATATGCTCCTACATATAGAATTTTGAATAAGTTTAGTTGGCTTGTCATTTCTGACTCTATTTCCATGAGCATGCACTGAGTTAATGGCCAGTGTATTTATTTGACATTTTATTTCAGACCAATGCTTTAAATAGGTACTTTAATTTTGCAATGATACTATTACACAATGTGTTATAGAGACCATTTTCGGACATCGGCTTTTTATTGTATAATCCGATAGACTTTATCATATAAAACATCGGAGTAAAACTCTCGCCTGAAAAATGTGCATGTACAGAGTTTTATGTATTTTTTTATTTTAACTTATTTGCCCGGATAGAATTAGAAAAAAACATTAAACTAAAAGTAAAAGACATGTAAAGGAATAGTATTAGTCGTTCAAAAGTACCTTATAAGTATCACGTTCCAGAGTATAAAAGAATGTCGCAAGTTGCTTAAAACCAGAGAAATTAAAAGATTATGGTATTTCGTTTTTATTTTTTTTCTGAAGTAATCCGCTGTTTTGGGAAGAGATATTTATTTAAAAATGTAGGTCTGTTATAGTATAATATGCCACAAAAAAAGCATATCCCAATTATGCGGAGTAAAGAAGATATGACCAATTCATAGTTTTTGTTAGGGTGGTCACTTTTTGTGTCGGGAATTTCGGATAGAGACGAGGTTAGTCAGTAATTAATTTTCATCATGTATTTGCTTGTACTTAGTGTTGCTCTTACTTAAAAACACCGTTGAAGTCAATTCAATTTCAATTTTATTTACACACTATAAGCATTACAAAATACTATATGACTTAAATTATTGACATAGTGTATGAAGCTTATTTCATTTAAGTTTAAACATTCATTAATATCATTACAGTGTGTTTGTGTGTGTGTGTGTGTCTGTGTGTGTGTGTGTGTGTGCGTGTGCGGGTGTGCGTGTGTGTGTGTGTGTGTGTTCGTCATAATTTAAACTCTTCAATCATTTATCTACCTCTTGTTTCACTTCTCTTGCTGTTAATGGCACTAAATTGGTTAACGTTTTACAGATTAAATTAAAAATAAAAGGACCGAGGAAAGACTGTTGTTGTTTGGATAATTTTGTATTACATTTTCGTAGTGCGAAAACTCTGTCTTTTCTTCTTCTCATTATGGCATTGGCTTTTTCGTTTGAGGTTATCAATTTACACTGTGCGTGAATGAGGTACTGAATATATAGTTGTCGAACAGTAAGCACTCCACAGTCTCTATATAGATCCGTGGTAGGGAATCTTGCTGGCCTACATGTTGCTACCTTCAGTAATGCACGCTGTGCTCGTTCCAGCCGCAGCATATGGGTACTACAGGCACCACCCCAAGATGTAATACAGTATGTGAGCAGAGATTTGCAAAGAGCCTCATAAACTGTAATCACTAACGTCCTATCTGCCACTTCGCGTAGGTTCTTAAAGATAAATATGAGTTTACGAACTCTACTACAGAGAGCGTCAATGTGAGGTCTCCAAGTAAATTTAGGGTCTAAGATTACACCCAGGTATCTCACATTTGACGCACGCTTCAGTTTTGGGCAACTACAGTTACCTGACCCAATACAGTTCTTGTGCACTTTGAGATCTATAGGTGGTATTTTGCTATATGATTTAGTGAAGGTTACAAATTTAGTTTTTTCAACATTTAAGGATAGCAAATTATCTTCTAACCATTTACTGACAATACTTAGTCCCTGCTCGGCATAGTTTTGAGCCTCTTCCCACGACCTTCCCACGAAAATTAGTGCTGTATCGTCTGCATAGGCAAACATTTTACCTTGTTTCAAATTCAGATTGCATAGGTCATTGATATAAATTAGGAAAAGGCTTGGGCCCAGCACACTGCCCTGTGGAACTCCATAGCTAACAGCTAATAAGTGCGAGTTGGACTCGTGAACCGAGGCTTCCGTACAAATTTTTTAAACTAAGTTAAAGGACAAACTTATCTTTGCAGTTCGATCAATAGAAAATGTATTGCACCAACCGCAAATAATAAGTGTTGTAATGTAAAATTCACTTTTTTACAGTTCCATAGCCAGTAAAACCATAGTAAAACACGGAATTTTTATATATTCGTCATGTCTGTCTGTCCGTCCGTCCGTATGTCACAGCCACTTTATTCCGAAATTATTGAGACTACACAGTTGAAACTTAGTAACTAGGTGTATTCTGTGAACCACTTTACGATCTTTAAACAAAAATAAATATAATAAAATATTAAGAGGGGGGCTCCCAATCCAAATCTATACGTGATCAGTGTCTATACATAGGTACAGACAGATACGGTGTCTATAGATACAAATAACATTGAGGTTCCAAAACCTAATTTTTCTTAAAGTAAAACGTTTGAAAGATAGACACTTCTAAAGTGGTTAAATGTGTGCTCCACCTCTAACTTTTAAAATAAGAGAGTAAAAAAAGATCTCAATAAACACTTCCTACAAAAATTGGTTTGAATGAGATGTAGTCAGTAGTTTTAGAGATATAGCCATTTTCATAACCGCAAATATAACTTTGTTATTCATATAAACAATATGAATAACAAAGTTAATTTTTTGTTGGCGAAAAATAATACTGGTATTTTTTGCTAATTTTTATAAAATACGGAACCCTACGAGTGCGAGTCCGACTTGCACTTGGCCAGTTATTTAAAAATGACGATACTTCCATACACCTTTTCATCCACCCTTTCAACCCCTTACAACCCTCTTTTTGCATTAAAAAGTATGTCCTTTCTCAGGCTCTAGACTATCTGTGTACCAAATTTAATTTAAATCGGTTCAGTGGTTTTGGCATGAAAGTGAGACAGGCAGACAGACAGAGTTATTTTCATCATATCAAATCAAACTAAAGCATTTATTCAGTATGTAGGCAGTATTAATATACGCACATATACACGTCAAAATCTAGATCTAATAGATCTTAATCAATTATCAAGTAAACATAGCAAAAGCAGAATTTAACACTTTGAATTAAAAACAAAAGTAATGAACCATTTAGCTGTCAAGTCGAGTATTTTATATATGTTTCAACTTGATATCTCTACGCGTTCCTAAGAAAAAATGGTCTTGACAAATGAATAGGCAGACAGACGGACTACAAAATTATCCTATAAGGGTTCCTTTTTTCCTTTTGAGGTAAGGTACCCTAAAAAACTTGTCTATGCACTTCCAACTTCTTCTAATCACCAAAAATGTAACGGCCTTATTATCAACCTTATCATATACAGCTGATATACCATATAATATATGATATAACGTATCATTGGAATAAAATTACTCCTATTTAAGTATACATTTTTAATACAACAAAATATAATCCGGATACTTTCATTATCCGAAAGAGTGACAACCCTATCGACAAAATCTCCGGATATAAATTGAAATGGCTGTAGTATCTTAACTCCACAAGATTGAAAGCTGATTTTTTTGTGGCGCATAGATCTGTAAAATATCTTAATCTACTATATAAAAATAAACACATTACCTCTCCTTTGCGTCGCGCAGTCGGGTAATAAGTCGGGTTTTCCTTCCTGACGCTATAACTCCAGAACGCACGAACCGATTTCCACGATTTTGCATTCGTTGGAAAGGTCTCGGGCTCCGTGAGGTTTATAGCAAAGAAAATTCAGGAAATCTACTATATAAAAATAATTTTGTACCATATACTACTATATAAAAATAAGTCGGGTTTTCCTTCCTGACGCTATAACTCCAGAACGCACGAACCGATTTCCACGGTTTTGCATTCGTTGGAAAGGTCTCGGGCTCCGTGAGGTTTATAGCAAAGAAAATTCAGGAAATCTACTATATAAAAATAAGTCGGGTTTTCCTTCCTGACGCTATAACTCCAGAACGCACGAACCGATTTCCACGGTTTTGCATTCGTTGGAAAGGTCTCGGGCTCCGTGAGGTTTATAGCAAAGAAAATTCAGGAAATCTACTATATAAAAAAAATTTTCTACTATATAAAAATAAGTCGGGTTTTTCTTCCTGGCGCTTTAACTCCAGAACGCACGAACCGATTTCCACGGTTTTGCATTCGTTGGAAAGGTCTCGGGCTCCGTGAGGTTTATAGCAAAGAAAATTCAGGAAATCTACTATATAAAAATAAGTCGGGTTTTCCTTCCTGACCCCCCTATTCCTTTGAAAATTAGGTCTCCACGAATGTACCTTTGATTTAAACGGGACAATATATAGCCTATTTTCATGTCGAAAGTCCATTCTATATATTAGTAAAAGAATTTTTTAAACCGGTCCAGTAGTTTTTGAGCCTAATCATTACAAACATACAAAAATACAAATGTTCTCTCTTTATAATATTAGTATATATAATAATAATGATCTATATATATAATATAATATTTTAAACCACCCCGACTGATCTATGTATAATCTTTTCATTAAAAGTATTACAATGACTCTAAACACGACATTTAAAATCTGAGCTGTAAGTTGGTGAGGATTTGAGTATTCTGTAGAGTCCAGGAGATGTCCCAGCATCAGGTCAATGCTTCCATGTTCTTACAATATCGTTGAATAAGATTTTCGAATTGATTAGACCTATGAAAGTTGATTAAAGCTCATAGTTTTATAACGATTAAATGAATTTTCATGAATCAAATCTGAGACCACTCTCGATGAAGACATCTATAAAAAAAAACTATCAGTAATAAAATCAAAAACGGTTCACCCGGTTGGGTGCTAAGATGCTACAGACAGACACACAGATACACACGTTAAACGTATAATACCCCTACTTTTTGCGTCGGGGAACGACGTAAGGTTACGGTGGCAGATGTTCTCCTTGGTGGTAAGCTACTTTTCAACCGACTTCCAAAAAGAAGGAAGTTCTCAATCCGTCTTCTCAACTCGACCGTATATATATATATATATTTTCTTTCTTTTTTTGTGTGTGTATGTTACGCGATTACTCCGTCAATTGTGAACCGATTCGAATGATTATTTTTGTAATCGGTAGGGTACGTTTCTGAGGTGGTCCCATTGTAATTTCATTGAGATGTGATAAGTATCTTCAGAGATATGACGATAAACGTCTCAAACTTGCTACTGAAATTGACTCGCGGGGCATTGAAGTCAGTTGTTTTAGTTTTTAAACTATCTTAATTATTGATAGATTTAATAATCCCACGAAAACCCATGATTCATGAATGCAAATAAAACTTTCATTGGTAGGTATATAGCTAGGATTAGAACCAACGACCCTCGGTGGTCAGAATCAGGGTAACTATCCTTTACGCCAAAGGGCCGTCCAATATCACTACGTAAGTATTATAAAATAATAACCGGCCAAGTGCGTGTCGGGCCACGCGCAGTGTAGGGTTCCGTAGTAGCATGTTATTCAATGCAAGTCTTTACCCTTTATAAACAAGGAACTAGGTACTCTGTCTTTGGTACTGTAAAGGATTTATTCTAAGGATTTTGTATTTGGTACAAAATTATCCAACACCCAAGTTCAACGACTATAGCAACTCTTAAGTCATTTTAAAAGACCTATTCAACGATACCCCACACGATGGGGTAGACGATGAAAAAAAAAGCCATCCCCACTTCTCATATAGGGGAGCTACTAAAAAAAAAATTTTTCACAATTTTATTTCAGCACTTTGTCGGCGTAATGTATATACATACCCCCGCAAAATTACAGCTTTCTACTATTAACGGTCTCTTAGCAAAAGCTCGGACAGACAAGACAGACAGACAGACGGACATGACGAAACTATAAGGGTTCCTTGGCAGGACTACGGATCCCTAACAATGTCCATCACTGCGTCTGTCTGTCTGTTCGCAATAATCTCAATAGCTTCTGAACGGATTATCATGCGGTTTTCACCAATAGCCAGAGTGTTTATGAGGAAGGTTTAGGTCTTAGGTGCATAATTCGTTAAGGTTTTGTGTAAATTGGTTGACATATATTATTATTTTTTCTATGATATGACGATGATTGTTAATATTTTATATTCGATGCAACAAACTGATGCAAATTTTGTAGGCATATATGTTCTACCCGTGCAAAGCCGGGGCGGGCTGCTAGTTTTCATATAAATATCTCTTCCCAAAACGGCGGATTTCTTCGGAAAAAAATATAACACGGGAAATCAAAATATATTAATGTCTCTGGTTCTAAGCAAGTTACGACATTCATTAAAGTTCTGAAAAGTGCTGCTTATATGTTACTTTTAAACTACATAAAACATTTACATATATTGTTTTTAGTTTTAGTGCTAAGATTTTTTTTTACTTTTACAGGAAAAAAAATTATGAAAGTTCAACATTATTTTTCCCGGTAAATAAGTATATTTTTCATTCAGGAGTTTTACTCCAATATCTAATATGATGAAGTTCATCGGATTATACAATAAAACTGGCCAAGTGCGAGTCAGACTTTGGTCCCGCACACGGAGGGTTCCGAACGCCATCTATCGAATTTCTAACGAACTTCTAACACCAACTAAGTTGTAAACGTTAACACAAAGTTAGAATAGTATTATATAGTAGTAATAGTAATAGTAGTAATAAAGATAAGATAAAGATAAAGATATTTTATTTGCGTAAAACATGCGTATAACAAAAAGTTGTGACAAAATATTCAAACGATCGTCATGTTTTGCCTTAACAGGCGTGCAAACTTTGCAGATGGCGCTGCTTTACTCACTACATATAATCCAAATTTAAATACATATTACACTGGTCATTCTTATAAACTAAATTGAATTATAAAATTACAAGGATACAGCACAATGTCATGAAAATAATAATAATGATTATAATTTGTCACTTAAAAATTCGTCAATACCATAATAACATTTCTGAATCAAAAATTGTTTTAGCCTATTTTTAAACATAATATTGTCCATGTCCTTTTAAGATTTAGGAATTTTATTGAAGACTGTTGGCGCCATACCAATTACACTTTTAAATAGTAATTGTAGTAATTAATATTATTAAATATCTGGTTGACCGAGCTTTGCTCGGTATTTTTTGCCACTTAAACAGACAAATATGACTCTTCCCGACATCTATTGACGAATAATAATACTATTTTTTTAAATTGAGAGCAACTAACTGCTTTACTGAAACAGTACTTCTACTCGCCAATAGATGTCGGGAAGAGTCATATTTTAAGTTGATTATCATTAAAGTTGATTATTGAAAACAAGAATAAAACAACATTTTCTGAAAATGACTCCTAGCTAGATCGATTTATCGCCCCCGAAATCCCCTGTAGGTATACTACATTTTATTTAATCGTTGGAGCCGCTTCGGAGATTCAGATTAAGGTAAAGACGATAGCGCCATCATTGATGCTAGATAGGTGGCGCTGCGCTATCGTAAAAAACTTTTATTAAACTTTTCTTTAATTTTTAACTTTGTTCTGTTCTTAGTATTTGTTGTTATAGCGGCAACAGAAATACATCATCTGTGAAAATTTAAACCGTCTAACTATCACGGTTCATGAGATACAGCCTGGTGACAGACGGACGGACAGACAGACAGACAGACAGACAGACAGACAGACAGACGGACAGCGGAGTCTCAGTAATAGGGTTCCGTTGGTACCCTTTGGGTTCGGAACCCTAATAAAAAGCTGATGTCTGAAAAATTGTCTCTATAACACACTGTGTATTAGAGAGCCAATGCTTACTAGTAATGTGACACAGGCAAGCTAGAAAGCTTATCAGATAAGAATCATTAACTGTAGAGGTGGCCTACTTGATAAAGAAGATAAGTTCTCTGTTGTTGAATCAACATCATTATTCTTAATGTGAATCTGAATTACCTTCCTTTATGGTCAAACGTTTTGACTAATTTGGCTGAATTATTGCAGATAAATAGCCAACATATATACAACTAGTATGGGAAGAACAGTTACCTGCAATTTTTAACACATCATTTTAACCCAAATACTTCTTCTCTTGTATGTATTTGTATAGCAATACATAATTGAACCTTCGGTGTTATTTGACAAACATTTGCGTAACTCCGCGCAAATGTACATGTTCAGAATATCCAGTTTTAACCGTTTCAGTAATATACTTTCTTAGTGGATGTTTGCACTCATAAGAAAGTTACTGCCAAAATGTAAGCTGTAATGTAAAGATATCAGAAATATTGTAAGACAAACTTACAATTTTAAGTTTGTCTTACAATATTTGAGATATCTTTACATGTATTATTCAGACTTCAACTAGCGGTTAGGAGAGGAAATGTGACCAATATTACTATTAAGTTACACTGCGTGTGTGTTTTGAGGGGGTGATAAAGATCTATCCTACATTCCTACCAAAAACATTTTCATGTGAAATGTAGCCAAGACTGAGACCACGCGGCTCGCACTGTCAAAAAGTTATCAGATATCATTTAGAGCCAAGCTTCTAACTCTACACGCCCTAACTGTACAACCTCTATAGCTGGGGTGGAGTCCGATTGGTCCTTACAGTTTCAATTTTCATACATATAACATTTTTCATATATACAATAAAATAATCATGAATGTATTTAAATGCTAATGAATTGAATATAATTGTCCCAGAGCGTTGCGAATTCGACGACATCCAAGTGTCGGTGACAACGAGCGGCACCCGCGGCGCGGTGGTGGGGCGAGTGGCTCGCTGGATGGTGTGCGGGTCGGTGGCGCCGCGCGGGGACCGTCGCGTGGCCGTGCAGCCGGCGCGGGGACACGTGCTCTCCGTGCCCGTGTCGCCGGATGGAGGTAACTGACTGACTGACTGTGCGGGAGAGTTGTGTCTCCGTGCAGCCGGGTCGTAGCACGTGCTGACCGTCCCCGTGTCGCTGGATGGAGGTAACCGACTGACTGACTGACTGTGCGCGAAAGTTGTGTCTCCGTGCAGCCGGGTCGAAGCACGTGCTGACCGTCCCCGTGTCGCTGGATGGAGGTAATCGACTGACTGACTGTGCGAGAAAGTTGTGTCTCCGTGCAGCCGGGTCGAAGCACGTGCTGACCGTCCCCGTGTCGCTGGATGGAGGTAACCGACTGACTGACTGACTGTGCGAGAAAGTTGTGTCTCCGTGCAGCCGGGTCGAAGCACGTGCTGACCGTCCCCGTGTCGCTGGATGGAGGTAACCGACTGACTGACTGACTGTGCGAGAAAGTTGTGTCTCCGTGCAGCCGGGTCGAAGCACGTGCTGACCGTCCCCGTGTCGCTGGATGGAGGTAACCGACTGACTGACTGTGCGAGAAAGTTGTGTCTCCGTGCAGCCGGGTCGAAGCACGTGCTGACCGTCCCCGTGTCGCTGGATGGAGGTAACCGACTGACTGACTGTGCGAGAAAGTTGTGTCTCCGTGCAGCCGGGTCGAAGCACGTGCTGACCGTCCCCGTGTCGCTGGATGGAGGTAACCGACTGACTGACTGTGCGAGAAAGTTGTGTCTCCGTGCAGCTGGGTCGAAGCACGTGCTGACCGTCCCCGTGTCGCTGGATGGAGGTAACCGACTGACTGACTGTGCGAGAAAGTTGTGTCTCCGTGCAGCCGGGTCGAAGCACGTGCTGACCGTCCCCGTGTCGCTGGATGGAGGTAACCGACTGACTGACTGTGCGAGAAAGTTGTGTCTCCGTGCAGCTGGGTCGAAGCACGTGCTGACCGTCCCCGTGTCGCTGGATGGAGGTAACCGACTGACTGACTGTGCGAGAAAGTTGTGTCTCCGTGCAGCCGGGTCGAAGCACGTGCTGACCGTCCCCGTGTCGCTGGATGAAGGTAACTGACTGACTGTGCGGGAAAGTTGTGTCTCCGTGCAGCCGGGTCGAAGCACGTGCTGACCGTCCCCGTATCGCTGGATGAAGGTAACCTCTGGTACTCAGTGGTCACATTTGAACACATAGTTATAAATAAAATATCTAACTGAAATATTTAACTGTAATATCTAACTGAAACACTCAACTGAAATATTTAACTAAAACATTCAACATAAATATCTAACTGAAATATTAAACTGAAACATTAGACTGATGAACTGATCCAGTCTAATGTTTCAGTTTAATATTTCAGTTAGATATTTTATTTATAACTATGAAGCGTGATGTATATGAAAGTGTGTTGGGAAGGTTTGGCGATGACAGGGTAAATTAAAACGGGGAAAGTTTGCTTGAAGTATGTCTGGGGTGGAATCTTGTGGTAACAAACACTTGGTTTGACCATAAGAAGATCCACATGTATACTAGGGAAGAAGGAAGCGTGAGAAGTATGAACGATTTTGTTATAGTGGATGAAAGACTGAGAAAGAATGTACAGGACACTCGGGTGTACCGCGGTGTCGGCGTGGACTCAGACCACTTCCTGGTGATGTGCCGAATAAGAGGTATCTTTAAGCGATGGCGTCATCGTGTGCAAGAACCCGTTAGTGTACTAGAACGCATAAAAGTTGAGAATTTTCAAGAAGAATGTGTGCAAGACGAGTTTGTAAGTAAACTAATCGAGAAGTTCGATGCATTAGATGAAGCGTGTGAGGTTAAAGATTTATGGAAGCCGTTCAAGGAAGGAATCGTGGAAGTTGCTATAGAAGTATGTGGTGTAAGTAAGAGAAAAAACGGGATGTCCAAAAAGCTGTATTTGAGAAAGAAAGCGTGGCTGGACTGGTTGGCTTCAAAAGCCAACCTAAGAATGCAAAAAGGAACAAATGAAGATGTAAGCAAGGCGAAGGAAGAGTATAAAAGTTTAAAGAATGCAGCAAAAAAGGTTGTGCATAGAAAGAAAGAGGATGATAGAGATGTCTTTGATAGGAGGTTATCTGACGACTTCCAGACGAACATTAAGTTTTTCTGGAAGTCCATAAGGTCAGCCAGAGGAAATCTCAATACTTCGCAACTTGACAAAGTCAGAAATCAGGATGGAATTATTGTGAGAGGAGAGGAATGCGTTCTAAAGAGATGGAAGGAATATTTTGAAAGTTTATTTGAAAAGGAAGATATGCAAGTACCAGTGACAACTGGTGTCGCGAATGAAGATAGCGATGGAAGTGATATCAGCATGGAAGAGATTATGACAGCGTTGAAAAGTATGAAATCGGGTAAGGCTGCAGGGTATGACAGGATTTCGGTCGAGATGCTGAGGGCTGGACAAGGTGTGGTAGCGAGTCAGCTGTATCGCCTTTTCAACCTTTGCTGGGGGAACGGAATTGTACCAGGAGACTGGTGCAAAGCCATCATTGTACCGCTATACAAAGGAAAGGGATCACAGCAAGACTGCAAAAACTACCGCGGCATTAGCTTACTCAGCATCGTCGGGAAATTGTATGCAAAGGTATTGATTACAAGAGTGTTGGATGAAACTGATAAAAAAATGTGGGATGTACAAGCAGGTTTCAGGAGGAATGGGATGCATGAATCAGGTCTTTTCCTTACGAAGCATAGCCGAAAAATGTTCGGCCAAAAGCCAAAAGGTCTATTGCGCATTCGTAGACTTGGAAAAGGCCTATGACAGAGTGGTGAGGAGTGAATTGTGGTCAACATTGTCTATGTATGCGGTGGGCGGCAGTTTGATACGAGCACTGAAATCACTCTATGAGGGTTCCAGTGCTTGTGTCAGAATAAACGGAGCGTACACGGACTGGCTTAACATCGAAAAAGGTGTTAGACAGGGATGTGTTGCATCGCCAGTGTTGTTCAACCTATTCATAGACAATTCCTTGACAGATCTGAAAGAAAGCGTGTACGGATTAAGAATGAATGATTTAACCATCAAATGCCTCCTATACGCTGATGATCAGGTAATACTAGCATCATCGGAGGAGGAGTTGCAAAGGATGGTTAATATTATGCATGACGCCTTAAAAAGCAAAGGGATGAAAGTGAATGTAAGCAAGACCAAAGTAATGGTCTTTGAAAGAGAAGAAAGAATGACAGATTGTAAGGTTACGATTGAAGGAGAGAGAGTGTAGAACAAGTGAAAGAGTTGGTGTACCTGGGTTCTAAGTTTACGAGAGATGGTAAGTATGAAAGTGATATTGAAGAGAAGCGAAGAGTTTTGGCAGGAAACCAAGTGAGTGAGACACTGCATAACTTTATGAGAAGTCAGAACGTGTCTAAAAAAGCGCGACTGGCTTTAAATAAGGGAGTGTTGGTTCCCACACTCATGTATGGTAGTGAATGCTGGGTATGGCAGAAGAAACATGAAAGTAAAATTTATGCTGTAGAAATGAGAAGTTTGAGAAGTATGATTGGAGTGACTGTGATGGATAAGGTGGAGAAAAGCATGATAAGGGAATGTTGTGGTGTGGTAGAAGATGTGGTGACAAAGATTGAGAATGGGATGCTTAGATGGTTTGGACATCTAGAGAGGATGAATGAAGAAAGACTGACGAAACAGATTTATGAGACGAGTGCGAATGGGGCAGCCGGTAGAGGCCGACCTAGGCGAACGTATCACGACCAGATCGGAGACGTTTTAAAGAAAGGCCAAGTCAAAAGTACCTATAACCGGCGAGCATGTATGAAGGCGCTCATGAAAGTGGAAGAAGCGAAAGAGGTATGTCAGGATCGTAGCATGTGGAAAGAAGTAGTCTCTGCCTACGCCAACGGGAAAATGGCGTGATTGTATGTATGTATGTATGTTAAGATCTAGACGTAATAAAACATTAAATAAAAAAATCTAAAAACCCGACTGCGCAAAAAGTGAAGTGTTAAAAAACGAACTGAAAAGAAAAAAACAAGTAAGTCTAGTAGTTTAGACTTCTGTTTAGGGATATCAAAAAACTATACTATATACTATATAAATTATTTCTCGGTCGATACACTCATTAAATAAATTATACATTGTATAAATATAATGTAGAGACTTTAACAGTCGGGACACATAAATGGCTTAAAGAATGGGGATTAATGTGTCCCAACTGTTAAAGTCTCTATATTCCATATAACAATGTATAATTTATTTTATGAGTGTATCGACCGAGAAATAATTTAAATGGTATAGTTTTTTGATATCCCTAAACAGAAGTCTAAACTACTAGACTTACTTGTTTTTTTCTTTTCAGTTCGTTTTTTAACACTTCACTTTTTGCGCAGTCGGGTTTTTTAATTTTTTTATTTCATGTTTTATTTTACACTTTTTAGTTAAGTAAAGGACGGCAAATTCCGTACTATTAAACGACTATAATAAAAGGAAGAGGTTGTTTTTTACCTCAGAACTCCATCAATTCTTAACCGATTTGGAAAATTCTTTTTTTGTTTGAGTTAATATGATTTTCGTTTGGTCTCATTGTAATTTTATTGAGATCTGATAAGTAACTTCAGAGATAAGCACCGCAAACTTGTTACCGAAAGTGACTAACGCGGCATGTAAAATCGTTATTTTTTCGATTTGTACGATCATAAATTATTTGTTATAAATATATTTTGAATCTCCATTTTAAGACCTTTTATTCGATACCCCACTCGATAGGTTTTGAAAAAAAAAATTTGTTTGAACTCCAAATTTTGGCGTCTGAAATCCGCCATTTTGAATTTTTCAATTTTTTTATGTTTTCGTTAACACTCGCGCTAGCATGGCGAATCTATTGACGTGCCAATTATCAAAATCGGCCCACGCGTTTGGTCTCTAGTGTGCCACAAAGGAACAAACATACATACATACATACATATATAGACTGAACACATTACCTCTCCTTTGCGTCGCGCAGTCGGGTAAAAAAGCATGGGGTCTACAAATCTCTCTTTAAATACGTAGTAGCTAAAGTGTACAAAACCTTGCGTTTAAATTAATATTTTGTTCATACTCTTTGATAATAATGTTCTAACGATTTCCTATGCAACATAAGTGATATAACTATTACCATAATATATAATTATGGTATCATTCCACTGCTGAACATAGGTTTCACCCAACAAAAAATAATATGGTCTAAGTTCATAAACACTGTAGATATAATTGACATAGTGACGTCATAATAATATGCACTGTATAGTATATATGTCAATTTGCAGGTGACTGGTGCACATACTTGGCTCCCGGAGTGTACACAGCTAAAGTTGAAGTGTCCGAACAAGAACAAAGAGAAGGACTGCAGTGAGTATGCCTTCATATAACAACAATAACCTAGATGTTTAAAAAATATTTTATTCCGTCATTTACATTATCAAAATACGTATTTTTTATTTTGTCAATGAAACAAAAAATTACTAAGATATAGAGCGTTGAGTTTCTGCGTGACGTCACCGCTCAGTACACTAATTAGCGGTTCGTGAAGTCACGAATCCACTTTCCGAACTTTGACACTCTTTATCTTTGTTAATTTCTATCGTATTTTTTAATAAAAAAATTGGTTGTCCTTAAAGTTGGTTAACGGACGTTTAACGTGATAACAAAACATTGATTTTCATGTTCATATCCATATTCACATTCATACAAAAAAATATTGATGAAATCGGTTCATACGTACAATGTGCGTAACGGGACAATGAGTGTAACGCGAAATTTTTCGTGCATGCAGCCGGCGTTCATCGATTTATTAGACGTCGTCACGTCAAAAATACGTGTGTAATATATTTTGATGGTTGGATCATCCAAAAATATTGGACGTATTTTTACGATGTATTAATTAGAATAATATTTCACCCAGGCATCATCCCTATTACTGTACTCATGTGTATATATATATGTGTATGTGTATATATAAATATAAATTGACGTGTTTCAGATTCTACCCGTTATCGCAGAAGATATCAGTAGGCCACGGGCCGGTGGAGGGCGTCTCGTTCTCCCAGCTGAAGGCGCAGGTGTCGGGCTCCGTGCAGTGCGGCGGGTCGCCGGCCTGCGACGGTGTCGTGGTCACGTTACGTGCGCTCTCACCCGACGGAGCGTACGTGGCCGCGCCGCTCACTGCCCTCCTTGTAGGTATGTCCACTACACTCACCACTAGAGCACGTCTCGTTCTCCCAGCTGAAGGCGCAGGTGTCGGGCTCCGTGCAATGCGGCGGGTCGCCGGCCTGCGACGGTGTCGTGGTCACGTTACGTGCGCTCTCACCCGACGGAGCGTACGTGGCCGCGCCGCTCACTGCCCTCCTTGTAGGTATGTCCACTACACTCACCACTAGAGCACGTCTCGTTCTCCCAGCTGAAGGCGGCCGATGTGTTACGTTTCTAGACTATAACAGGCCTCCCTCACTCGCCCATAGTTACAGCGCTTTATACCTAAAGTTTCGATCAGTGCCAGCACTGGTATCCGCCAGTCGGTTGTCACTGCTCACGCGAGCACGAAGTTTCCTGAAGTCTGCAAAACAGGCCTCCGTGGCGGCGATGACCTCCTCATTCGACCCAAATCTTTTTCCGGCGAGTGACTTTTTCAGGTTTGGAATCAAAAAGAAGTCACAGGGGGCCAAGTCTGGAGAGTAAGGTGGATGGGGCAGCAATTCGTAGCGCAATTCGAATAATTTGGCCATGGCGACGGCAGAGGTGTGAGCCGGCGCGTTGTCGTGGTTGTTGTCCAGTGTGAGCAAACGCGGCACCCATCGCGCTGACAGCTTTCTCAATCCCAGTTCTTCGTGGAGAATATGATGCACCGTTCCTTCTGCAATGCCCACAGTGTCAGCTATCTCGCGAACCTTCAATCGGCGGTCTGCCAACACGAGATCGTGGATTTTTTTAATGTTTTCCTCCGTAGTAGCCGTTTTCGGGGCACCTGGGCGTGGCTCATCAAAAACCGACTTGCGGCCACGAGCAAACTCGTTAAACCAATTCTTGACGGTTGCCATCGAAGGAGAAGAGTCACTGTACACAGCATCCAAGCGATTTTTAATTTCACTGCGCGTTTTCCCTTCCAAAAATAAAAATCGAATCACCGAACGATACTGCTCTTTTTCCATTTTTGTTAAACTGACCGACACGTTCGCTTTCAAAGGCTATTAAAACAAAACTAATAGAGGTCATTGTTTAAAACTTTTACTATAGGCTTCAAAAACATTGCACTGTACTATGGTAAAATTTTTTTGTAATCGCAGTGCCATCGGACGATGAGGCTACGTACTTGTTGAATGACCCTCGTATATTAAAACGGTTTATGTTTTCCATAGTCATTTTGCGAGACAAAACAAGTAATATTTTAAATTTTTTTATGCTAACGATACTAGAATAACAAAACAGCTTAAAATTCACTTTTTTTTTACTTAAAATTCGACTTATAGTTAAGGATTTTGATGTTATTTTGTGAAGTTAATAAAAAGAATTCATAAACATTTTTTTATTTCATTGAGTCAACCCCTAAGTAATACACATCGTATCGGGCGCGCGCCGGTACATATACATACGCCGAACGAAGTAATAACAACGCTAGGACTAGCGCCTTAGACACATTTTTGCTTGAATTGTCTGACGGTAGGTTAAAAAAAGCGTTGGTATTTTATTTTTGTAGGGGAGTGAAATATCTGTTACGTAGTAACTATTATATAATTTGTGCTATAACCGGCGACAAGTTCAAATATACCGACATAGGTCGGCGAACGAAATAGATCGTTTTTACGAACGGCTTATTGAATGCCTCTAGACTGAATACGGAGAACAATTGTTTGATGACATCATTGTCATCTTTTTATACTACCTGCATTCTCAATACATGATTAGTATTGTACGTTGTTCCCAGACGGTAAATACAAGTTCGAGGAGGTTCTCCCGGGCAGCGTGGAGGTGACTGTGCCCAGTGACCGCGTGTGCTGGCAGGCGGCGCGGCACGTGGTGGCGGTGAGCGCG
Organism: Cabera pusaria; assembly: GCA_954871355.1. Lineage (NCBI taxonomy): Eukaryota > Metazoa > Arthropoda > Insecta > Lepidoptera > Geometridae > Cabera > Cabera pusaria. The sequence continues at coordinate 682,970 of OX940886.1, read as the reverse complement.
GCGCGTGCTGTCGTGCCGCCCTTCACCAGGGCCGGGTACCTGGTCACCATCTCCGCAGACCATGACATACAGGTACAGGTCTCTTGAGCAATTTTATAGACGACTAGCAACTCGCCCCGGCTTCGCACGGGTGGAACATTTATGCATACAAAATTTGCATCAGTTTGTTGCATCGAATATAAAATATTAACATGTTTAACAATCATCGTCATATTTCAACCAATTTACACAAAACATTAACGAATTATGCACCTAAACCTTCCTCATAAACACTCTGGCTATTGGTGAAAACGGCATGATTATCCGTTCAGTAGCTATTGAGATTATTGCGAACAGACGGACAGAGGCAGTGATGGCCTTTGTTTTATAATACTTACGTAGTGATATTGGACGGCCCTTTGGCGTAAAGGATAGTGGTATCTGACCCGACCCGATATCGTCGGTTCTAATCCTAGCTATATAACCTACCAATGAAAGTTTTATGTGCATTCATGAATCATGGGTTTTCGTACAGAGGTAGTGGGATCATTAAATCTACCAAAACTGGCCAAGTGCATGTCGGACTCGCACTCTTAGGGTTTTATATCTTATATTTTTCGCCACCAAAAAATTTACTTTGTGTTTCATAGTTTGTTTTAAGTTTTTATTGAGATCTGCAGAATATATTTTTTCTAGATTTTTCACTTCTTTACTTTTAAAGTTAGAGAGGGGGGGGGGGGCACACATTTTACCACTTTAGACGCGCTTATCTTTTAAATTATTGACTTTGAGAAAAAATGATTTTGGGAACCTCAACGTCATTTTAAAGACCTATTGATAGACGCCCCACATATCTAGGTTTGAAGAAATATTTTTGTTTGTTTCAGTTCTATAAACTTTTATATTTATGTATAAAAATCGGAAAGCGGTTCACAGAATACATCTACCTACCAAGTTTCAATTCAGTAGTATTTATAGTTTCGGAATAAAATGGCTGTGACCTACGGACGGACAGACAGACAAACTGACAAACATGACGAATCTATAAGGGTTCCGTTTTTTGCCATTCGGCTATGGAACCCTAAAAAGTAGCTTACCACCAAGGAGTACATCTGCCGCCGTAACCTTACGGCGTTCCCCGACGCAAAATGTAGGGGTATTATACGTTTAACGTGTGTATCTGTCTGTCTGTCTGTAGCATCTTAGCACCCAACCGGATGATTTGATTTTGATTTTATTATTGACTAGCAGCCCGCCCCGGCTTCGCACGGGTAGAACATATATGCCTACAAAATTTGCATCAGTTTGTTGCATCGAATATAAAATATTAACATATTTAACAATCATCGTTATATTTCAACCAATTTACACAAAACCTTAACGAATTATGCACCTAACCCTTCCTCATAAACACTCTGGCTATTGGTGAAAACCGCATGATAATCCACTCAGAAGCTATTGAGATTATTGCGAACAGACAGACAGACGCAGTGATGGACATTGTTTTATAATACTTACGTAGTGATATTGGACGGCCCTTTGGCGTAAAGGATAGTTACCCTGATTCTGACCCGACGGTCGTTGGTTCTAATCCTAGCTATATACCTACCAATGAAAGTTTTATGTGTATTCACGAATTATGGGTTTTCGTACAGAGGTAGTGGGATCATTAAATCTACCAATAATTAAGATAGTTTAAAAACTAAAACAACTGACTTCAATGCCCCGCGAGTCAGTTTTAGTAGCAAGTTTGAGACGTTTATCGTCATATCACTGAAGATACTTATCACATCTCAATTAAATTACAATGGGACCACCTCAGAAACGTACTCTACCTATTACAAAAATAATCATTCGAGTCGGTTCACAATTGACGGAGTAATCGCGTAACATACACACACAAAAAAAGAAAGAAAAAGAAACATACAGACGAATTGAGAACTTCCTTCTTTTTGGAAGTTGGTTGAAAAGTAGCTTACCACCAAGGAGAACATCTGTCGCCGTAATCTTACAGCGTTCCCCGACGCAAAAAGTAGGGGTATTGTACGTTTAACGTGTGTATCTGTGTGTCTGTATGTAGCATCTTAGCACCCAACCTGATGAACCGATTTTGATTTTATTATTGATTGTTTTTTTTTTATAGATGTCTTCATCGAGAGTGTTTTTAGCTTTGATTCATGAAAATTCGTTCAATCGTTATAAAACTCTGAGCTTTAATCAATTTTCATAAGTCTAATCAATTCGAAAATCTTCTTCAACGATATTGTAAGAACATGGAAGCATTGACCTGATGCTGGGACATCTCCTGTACTCTACAGAATACTCAAATCCTCACCAACTTACAGCTTAGATTTTAAAATGTCGTGTTTAGAGTAATTGGAATGCTTTTAATAAAAAGATTATACATAGATCAGTCGGGGTGGTTTAAAATATTATATTATTTTGTATATAGATCAATATTATTTTATACAATAGATCATATTAATACTATATTGACTTCAAATTGATTGTGATCGGTGGGGATCTACAGCATAGCTAAGCTTATAATAATATTTTCGTCAGTAACTATGACCTAATCTGTGGTTTCACTGCAAATATCTTATTAATTTTGCGATGCGTGCGTGTATGTGAAATCCGTGATATCTTCTAGAGTTTTCATTTGAATTATATACTGTAAAGGACAATTTTAATCTATAATATGTGGCCATGCTAATTAACGTAATTATTTGGATAAGGATTAATACTATATACTTGAAAATAGCCTTGGAAGTTATGTCATATTTTTACCCGACTGCGCGACGCAAAGGAGAGGTAATGTGTTTATTAGTCTATATATGTATGTATTCAAACAAAAAAAGAATTTTCCAAATCGGTTAAGAATTGATGGAGTTCTGAGGTAACAAACATCCTCTTCCTTTTGGTATAGTCGTTTAATAGTACAACTGTAAAGTAAGTAAGCTTAAAAAGCAATACCCTATCTATTTTACGCATTTCGGTTTTTATGTTATTTTATCCATAATTGTAATAACGGTCATAGTTATACATTTTTTGTGAAGATTTCAAGTCTCTATCTATTATTAGTTTACAAGTTCAAGCACAAAACGCCGAAAAATACACGTTACTTGTACGAAAGGTCAAGCCTATGTAGCATTGAGCCGGGTTAGATCTTTAGATGGACTAGTAATAAGTAGTTTAGATCCCCGGAAACTACTCAATAATCCTCATGACATCAACTCTCTAAATGAAATGTGAAGATTACGGAATTTGCCGTCCTTTACTTAACTAAAAAGTGTAAAATAAAACATTAAATTAAAAAATCAAAAAACCCGACTGCGCAAAAAGTGAGGTGTTAAAAAACGAACTGAAAAGAAAAAAACAAGTAAGTCTAGTAGTTTAGACTTCTGTTTAGGGATATCAAAAAACTATACCATTTAAATTCTTTCTCGGTCGATACACTCATAAAATAAATTATACATTGTTAATTAATAAATTATACATTGGCTCGGTAAACTTAGTATAGGACGCCCTCCAGCTAGGTGGAGCGATTATATACGCAAGCTGGCTGGCAGCGGTTGAAAACGAGGAGCTGAAGATCGAGCTCAGTGACGTGCCATAGGTAAGGCCTATGTCCAAATGTGGACAGAGCTGTGAATGTGAATTTATGAGTCTTAAGTACTTATATGTGTTTTTGTTAATATGCGAATTAAGGAGCGCGTTACACTATGCAGCACGTTACACTATGCAGCACGTTACACTATGCAGCACGTGCTACACACATTATGATTAAACAATCTCACGCATTCATTCACGACCCTAAATACGAGTAAATCAAAGATAGTAACGAAATAACTTTAATTGCTGCACTTCACACAACCCTGCTAATAATTTAAACGTTAATTAGTTGCTTAGTTAAACGTTGATAATAAAAATTATTAGCAGACATATACAATCACACGCATTCAATCAATATACGACCTTAAATGCAAGCAAATTAAGATAATAATGGCTTAACCTCATTTTTCGCATCGCCTGCTAACCTGCTAATCACGTGAAATGAATTATGAAAGAGATAGGTAGATTTAGTATTCCCGTGGTTGCGACGGAGAGCGCACGCTACCGATGAATACGCTTAGCACTTCACAGAATTTCGCAACTACATGTAATTTGTTAACTGCTAATTAAGCATTAGCATGCTGACAACGAATGTGAATGCGAATGAATCCATCGCTAGTATTTCCATACATTTTGAAGCTGCGTTCGGCATCCACCCTACCCTAGCGGTTATGATCGATGAGCTAACATTTATATCTCAGCTAGGGAAAGAGGAATATATTCTAACAAAATAGTGCATCAGCTCTTACTGATACTTTTGACAACGTGTATCAAACCATTTCAATTTACGATCAATTGTACGGACATTGACAGAATTGTGGCAACAAGCCACAAACAAAGAAGACAAGATAACAATCTCCAGCCATAATAGGTCTAACCACAGAGCAGTACATAACAAGCTATAACATTCAAACTGAGTTCTGTATGTAAACAGGTGGAATACTCTAGCAAGTCATCAAGCGGCGTGCTGTCCGTCCCGCGCGGAGACAGCCGCCAGTGTTTGTCCACGGCCGAGGTGTACACGCTCACCCCGGTGGGCTGCCACAAGTTCCGGCCGCCGCACGCGGACGTGGACACCGCCGCTAACCTCCCACAAGTAAGCATATCTCACCTACTTTACAGCTAGCAGGCGGCAATAGCCCAATGGATAAGGTGTCGGATTGACGATAGAGAGGTCGTGAGTTAAGTTCCCCACCCCACCCATTGCACTATTGACGTGAACTCACTCCAGACACAAGCATATTTAGCTTAGTTGGAGGGGTTAACAAGAATACTAGTAAGGTGCAACCCACATTGCGAGTAATCTTTTAAAAAAAAAACTTTGCTTTTATTGTGAAACTTTTATTACATCGCCTCACATTTTTCAAGTGAAACTTGTTTAGGCGCACTGGGGTAAAAGTGCAACGGAAGTGACGTAGCGTCACGGTCCGAATGCAACGGACGTGACGTACGCGTAAATCTAAATTGTCAATATTTCAATAATTGTCGCATTAAAAGGCGCTCGCTAAATACACTAAATTGAAAAACTTTCCGAAAATGTTCAGTTCAAGTCTACGATCCGAAAGATTTCACTTGCATCGTGGTTTCATAAAATCACACCACGCTTTTGTAAAGTTTCTTTATAAATGTTATTATCGTCGACAATAAAGAATATAGGATGGGTGAAGATTATTTTGGGGGGTAAGCACCCCTGATAGTAATATAAAGTGAGAGTGGTCAAATCGATAAAAAAACGTAAACAGGCGTTGAAACCTCTACCATAGTCAATTAAACACAAGATGTATGATCCTCCATGGACTTACCATAATAAGGATCGTGCACAGCAGATGTTTTTACAAATTTAATCTAATCCGTATTTTGTCAATTATAAGGTTGCAATTGCTATTAAAAACGGCCCTGACGAAAGGAACCTAGATGGGAGTGTGTCCTTGTCTAACAACCTGCCAGTGTTAAATAATACTACAGTACAGTACTATTCTATATATATTTATATATACTACACATATAGAATAGTACATATTTAGATTTATATATGTGGTCCACACAAAAGAAAGAGACAAACTCAGTTTAAGGTCGGTCTCTTTCGAGGCGGTAGTGCACCGTCTTCATATGAAAATTGTTGATATCTTCAGAAGGTAGAGTTCGTGGCGGTGTCTCACGCGGTGGGCATCAAGGTGACGTCACCCGAGCCAGTGACGGACCTCACGCTGACCATAGACACGGACAACAAGTCGGGACAGAAGATCGGACCTCTCGCTCCCACGCAGGATGGGGGGATGTACGTCTATGAACATACCATCTATTTAGCTGATGTGAGTAGCTCTATTTTTGCCTTGAACGTCTATGTAGTAACTTTTTTTATGATATTAGGTAACAGGGACAGTCACGACGATCGCCTGATGATAAGCGATGATATATACCAAAATATATATATATATATATAGATATACAGCGACATACAACATTCTGGATGGCCAGAATTTTGCATTTCACTGCAATACACCTATGTAATACACCTATATTTTTTAATTTAATTTAATGTTATATGAATAGGAAGTTAGGGACATAAAAACAATTTTAGGTATTAAATAACGCCAATGAATATTTATAATATGTAATATTTCATACGTCATTACATGATGACAAGATAGGCGGACCTACCGACATTGTAGCACCTCAATTATTGTACACTATCTTCAATAAAATAAATGATTTGTATTTGTTGTATTTGTATAAAAAAATAACGGTATTTTATTGAAGTATGAAGTTCTTGAGCTTACCACCATCAAGGAGAAAATCTGCTGCCAAAACCTTACGATGTTCTGGATACACACAGCCCTTGAGAGGCAGAGTATTCTAGGCTCTGTAACGTGTTACTCATTTTCGACTACATCGTCCTTATCACCAGTCGAGATAGTGGTAACATCACTAGCCTATTAAATATAAAAAAATAACCCACTACCCCCGCATGGTGGTAGGACACTATCTAGTGTCCGCCTGGTCAGCTACCACCCTCAAGTTGGAAAATCTGTCGCCAAACATCTAATGTGTTCCGGCAGCTATCCTCGAGAGCCAGTTCCTATTCTAGCTCTAGCGTGCTACCATCCTCGACCGCATCATCACTTACCAACAGGTGAGATATTGGTCAAACGCTAGCCTATATGATATAAAAAAAATCGTCTGGGTTGGTCGCCCGTTGCTTTATAAATATAAATAACCAGTGATCAGTCACAGCACCTAGTGTAATGACCTCCTACTGCTACACGATAATATCGGTGTGATGTGATGTGACGGTGTGCACATATACAGGGTGAGATATCAGTGGTGTCGGCGTCGTCGTCGTCGCTGCTGTTCCACCCGGCGGGCCCGCACCAGGTGCTGGGCGGCGCGCACTGCCAGCCCGCCGCGCTCGTGCTGCGCGCGCGCGCCGCGCTCACGCTGGCCGGCCGCACCGACCCACTAGTGCAGGACGTCACCTTCACACTCACTGACGGTACGTATACTGTACTGTACTATACCAGGCCTGTCGCACTCCGCGCTGTAGCTATGACAATGTTAGTACATACGCGGCAGCCGGCCGGCTACGAGTTCAGTCAGTAGTGTCACAGAGTACTTAATCACTCTACGACGTTATAAGAGTAGGCACTTCCCTACATTGGATACCCGAATTATGTACGTATTGTGTAGCCAACTAACAACGGAAGTATTATTAATAGAAACTTTTTTGCAGTGTTGGTTGGTGCAAGTACGTTCATAATTATGAGTTATTTAATTATGTTTGCAATGTCGCGGAACTAAGTAGTGTCACGCGCGCTCTCGATCATACGCGCTTTACTTACTATTCAATCTGTTTTCTCACAACACTCAACCTTACAGTAACAGACAGCTGACGGCCCGCGAGCTGACTGAGTCATACAGACTCTCGCAGCGCCGACTTAAGGCCCATTTAAACGGGGAGAGTTTCTCGTACGTTTCCTTACGAGAAACCATACGCTACTATCACAAGCAATAATCGCCATAACACAATCGTATCAAAATGTTTACATACAGGCAAGAACTAACATCTCGCCTACAATTATGTCATACGAGATTCGCATATGACTTATCGCTAGGCGATAATTGCCTATATTTGTTTACACAACAAAAGTATAGTAAGCAGATTCTTGCTTATGAGAGTCTCGACTTGTATATACACGATTTCGTATGACATTTTTCAAGTTCATACGAGTATCGTACAAATCGGGTTGAAACGTTTTGAGTGCGAGAATCGAAATACGAGAAAATTCTGTTTAGACCGACACTATCAATATTCTATTGCGAGTCAATTGTCGCCAGAGTGGAAGAGCGAGAGGTATGAATGTTTAGACATATAATCTTTTTTATATTCCTTTGATAATCGTATCTTCAAGACGTGAAACTCTCCCCGTCTAAATGGGCCTTTACGGTGCATTTTACGGTGCGTAACACGCGGTTCTTAATTACTATTAGTGTATTCTGTGATGCAAATTCAAGGGCGCATCCCAGGCTTGTAGCGTATTTTGAACGATACCGACGTTGTGACCTTCATCTTCTGTACGTGTACTGTTCATTGTTCTGTGACTATACTGTACGTACTGTGTATAACAACCACATTTCACTATATTAAACTTAACTGGTGGTTAGGTGGCTGGCAAGAGCTGGATGAGATTAGCTGGGGACCGTGCTTAGTGGCGTACAATTGGAGAGGCCTATGTCCAACAGTGGACTAGTATAGGCTGATTATGATAATGATGAACTTAACTGCGCACTAAGCCAGGTCCGTTTCAGTCCATGGACTTGCGGCGTTAATTATTATGCGAGATTTAACCTAGATACAATGTCAGTAACGTTCAAAATACGCTACACCGCTAGGGCAGCCGGCGGACCTTAGCGGTGTAGCGTATTTTGAATGTTATAGTCAGCCCAGACCGCGACGCGCACTTACAATGACATCTGGCAGTCCAGAATGTTGCATGTCATTGCACTGCGCCTGTTACCTTGACACATATAAATGTTGAATCTCACATGCCTTGTAATTTCACTGGAAACCTTGCCCTTTCAACCGAAAAACATTGCTATTATTCAGCTGAAAATAAATTGGCAAAGTCAGCCACTACAAACAATATATATGTAACATGACGGTATGACAGTTTGTATAATACATCAAAGTTCACTATTACTTTCGAATTCAAAATTGAATGGTCTTTTCCGAGTCCGTCAGTGTACAAATTTAAATTGAAACCTATAGTTTGGTTCGTTAACTTCATAACAGCGTAGTATCATATCCTTAAGTGTATGTTTGTATACTAGAAAGGACCATTCGATTAGAAAAGAAAATCTGTCGCCAAATATCTAATGTGTTCCGGCAGCTATTCTCGACAGCCAATTTCCATTCTAGGTCTAGCGTGCTTACCATCCTCGACCGCATTATCACTTACCAACAGGTGAGATCGTGGTCAAACGCTAGCCTATAAGATATAAAAAAAATATTTTTAAAAGTAATACTGAACTTGGATGCAGTGTAAGAGTCCGTGAGTGTAGTTTCAATGAATACAAACATTACAGAGGAGGGCAAGATAACTGTGGTGACGTCAGCGGACGGGTCGTACCGGTTCGGGCCGCTGGACGCGTCCCGCACGTACAGCGTCGTGGCCGAGAAGGAGTCCTACGTGTTTTCAGCGGCCGACGACGCCGGCCTCATCGCCGCGCACAAACTGGCTGAGATCATCGTGGAGCTGCTTGATGATGCTGACGGTACCTCCTTGCAGGTACGCTCGCTAGCCTAGCTCGGGGGTTTGTCTCTAATTATTTATAGACATTTTTAGTCAATCTAATTATTCGCTCTTTATTATAGTCTCAATTATTGACATGTTAATTCAATGATGATGTCTGAAGTACTGAAACACCAGTTACGTGTATGGTTGGCAACCCTACTTTAATATTTTTTAATAGTCTGACGTCATCGATTTGATGACAGCTGAATGGTTCATTACTTTTTTTATTTTTAATTCAAAGCGTTAAATTCTGCTTTTGCTATGTTTACTTGATAATTGGTTATGATTTATGATTTTGACGTGTATATGTGCGTATATTGATACTGCCTACATACTGAATAAATGCTTTGATTCTATGATTTATTTTCAAGTGTAATATTTAATTTTGACATTTTATTTTTAGTTGCAAGGGGCGTAAATCGTATTAATTAATAATTTTAAAGTAATTTGAAAATTTGTTGCTTTTGTTTTAATCATTTATCTCAGTACTGTATGGTAACCGCTGCTTGCGTATATCATCGCTCTATCGAGCTGTATTATCTATGTTTATATTAAGTTTGATGTGGTGACAAAGATAGAGAAAGGGATGCTTAGATGGTTTGGACACCTTGAGAGAACGGATGAAGAAAGATTGATGAAACAGATTTATGAGACGTGTGTGAATGGGCCAACCGGTAGAGGCCGACCTAGGCGAACGTATCACGACCAGGGCCCCTAGACAAAATCCAATTTCCTGTTTGCCTTCACGCTAACGCAAGTTCAAAATGTATGGGAATGACATTTTTGTTGCGGAAACATAAATGTCATTCCATACATTTTGAACTTGCGTTAGCCTGAATGTAAACAAGAAATTGGATTTTGTCTAGGGGCCCAGATCGGAGATCGGGATCGTTTTAAAGAAAGGCTAAGTCAAAAGTACCTATAACTGGCGAGTATGTATGAAGGCGCTCATGAAAGTGGAAGAAGCGAAAGAGCTATGTCAGGATCGTAGCATATAGAAAGACGTAGTCTCTGGAAAAAGGCGTGATTGTATGTGAAGGTTGAATATATAAATGATGCCCCGTGTACTCGTCAGGGCCAGTCCCGCGACACTGCATACATCATTTAATAACTCAGAATTATGAACGTACTTTGTACCAACCGACACTGCAAAAAAATATTTATAACCATAATACCACAGGTTATATAATAGTTACTACGTAAATAATACTTGCCGTTGTTAGGTTGGCTACACAGCGCTTTCATAATTCGGGTATCAACAATGTAAGAAAGTGGCAACTCTTATAACGTAGTAGAGTGAGAGTGATTCAGTAGTGTGTGGTCAGGGCGCGCTGGTGTCGGTGAGCGGCGGCTCGTACCGGCGCAACGTGGTGAGCGGCGGCGGCGCGCTGCGCTTCCCCTCGCTGTCCCCCGCCGAGTACTACGTGAAGCCCAACATGAAGGAGTACCGCTTCTCCCCGCACCACCACATCCTCACCGTGCTCGAGGGACGCACGCACCGCCTCACTCTGCGGTACGACTATATTATAATAATATAATATAATATATATAATATATCATTAACACCCGTCTACGGCAGTATTTGTCCACATAGGCCTCTCCTATGGCACGCCACTGAGCTCGATCTTCGGCTCCTAGTTTCCAACCGCTGCCAGCCAGCTTGCGTATATCATCGCTCCGTCTAGCTGGTCTAGGTCAAATTTAAATTACTTATTAGTCTTAAGACTAGATTGTAATTTTAATGATGTACCAATATATTGACTAATATTGTAATACTTGGGTGAGAGGCCATATTACTTTTTCAGTTATTCAGTCGTGAAATATAAATGTTTTCCGTGAAATTACAGAGCATGTGACTCAATGTGTATTATGTCTCAAGGTAATGAGTACTGTGTAGTGACGTTATACAAAAGTTTCTGTACCCCTGATTCTGTTACGAGGTATACGTCATAATGAGCTTTTTCACAATATGTATTAGCAAGTTAAAGTGGCCGTAGCCCAGTCACATTCACCTGAGAGACTATATAACCACCGACGGATTTGGAATTGAATTCCACAGCTCGGCAAACATTGTGTTGGACGCCATCTAGCTAGGTGCACAGACAACTACAAAGAATCTAGCTAAGGATAACATGTAAACCCAAGGCTGAGCTCAGTACCATGCGAAAAGATAAACAAGTGAGATAGTGGTCAAACGCTAGTTTATCTACTATAAAAAAACAGACAGACTCGAAGACACCCCAGTATGTAACCGCAGATGGAATAGAAAAGCTGCCAACCGAGCGATGGGCACCACTGTGTCTGCTGATTATGAATTACTAGTGTTGTGTAAAAATATTACCGTCGTGTCGTTACGCAGTCCTGGATTTGTCAATAGGCATATAGGCCGTGGCCTAGAGACGGCAGATTTGTCAATAGGCATATAGGCCGTGGCCTAGAGACGGCAGATTTGTCAATAGGCATATAGGCCGTGGCCTAGAGACGGCAGATTTGTCAATAGGCATATAGGCCGTGGCCTAGAGACGGCAGATTTGTCAATAGGCATATAGGCCGTGGCCTAGAGACGGCAGATTTGTCAATAGGCATATAGGCCGTGGCCTAGAGACGGCAGATTTGTCAATAGGCATATAGGCCGTGGCCTAGAGACGGCAGATTTGTTAATAGGCATATAGGCCGTGGCCTAGAGACGGCAGATTTGTCAATAGGCATATAGGCCGTGGCCTAGAGACGGCAGATTTGTCAATAGGCATATAGGCCGTGACCTAGAGACGGCAGATTTGTCAATAGGCATATAGGCCGTGGCCTAGAGACGGCAGATTTGTCAATAGGCATATAGGCCGTGACCTAGAGACGGCAGATTTCAGAGGACGCCCGGATAAAAGTAAAAAAAAAGGTACATGGGCGGCGCAAATAAAGTGGCACTCATAAAAAAATTAAATCTGGCACTGGCGTTACGTTGAACTAACAATCAAAGGAATGAAAGGAAGGAAGGTACACACCTGCCTAGTAGCACACGATAATAATAAGAAGAGGTACCTATTATAGTATAACAGTGTTGGTAGGTAGTACCTATACCTACCAAAGATCAAAAATGTTTAGTCTTACTAAAAATGACAGCAGTGTTGTCAATGCAACAGACAGAAACAGTGAATTAAAACGACCGACGCTCGCTCAGTTTGTACGACGGTTATGTTTTTGCACAGAGTGTATATTATATTGTAATGTTTGCATTTATTGTAATGTAGAGGCACCCGCGTGGCGTGGTCGTGCTTCGGGTCGCTCGTGTCGCTGGGCGGCGCGGGCTGGCCGGCCGCGCTGCTGGCCGCCGTGCCGCTGCACACTGTGCCGCGCTGTCACACTGAGGAGGCCAACACTGAGACCAGCGGAGCGTTCAGGTACACTAAACTCTATAATAACACCGTTTAAAACACTTTAAGAACCGACTTCAAGTGCCGTGCTATTAATGTTCAGTACCAAGTTTGAGGTGTTTATCTATATATCTCTGGAGATACTTATCATATCTCGATGAAATAAAAAAACAAATTCCCCATACTAGCAAACTTTTTGTGATACAAAACAACACCCATGCTAGGAAAAATTGTTTGTGGATCTCACTAAGAATTGTCCTGTGTGGGAATTGAATCCACGACTTTCGATTTCATGTAACCAACAGGTGAAATATTGATCTAACGCTCGCATATAAGCTCTAAACAGACAATTGTAAAACCCCAGGATCCGTGGACTGGTCCCCGACTGTGAGTACAACATCGTCCTCAAGGAATCCTCCACGCCCGAGCTCGCCGGCCTGCGACTAGTCAAAGCTCCCTCTACTCTGAAGGTACGCTTTACTCTGTATTCCATTATATTTATTTAATACAAAAAAGCAAGAATATGTACAAAGCATAGAAAGATATGGTATTTATGCTACTTAATAGATATCTATGTCTAGCCTTATCGATTAATAAGATCCCTAGATCCTGCACTAGGATATCCTGTGTCAGAGAATGTAGTGTCTTCCCATACACGTATAATTTATAAGTATGTAGATAACAATGCAGAGGTTGGTTGATTGCTTGGAACATTATGTCTTGTATGTTAGTGAAATGTGTGTGTGTGCATATTAGTAGCATTTTTTTTAAAAGATTACTAGCTTTGTGGGTTGCACATGATTTGTAGTTTTGTTAACCTCCAACGAAGCTAAATATGCTTGTGTCTGGAGTGGGCTCACGTCAATAGTGCAATGGGTGGGGATCAAACACATGATCTCTCGATCGCCAGGCCTTAATCATTGAACTATTGCCGGCATTTAATATAACTTAAATATCACACAAATGTTAATTGACATAGCTTCACAGTGATAAAACAGCAGTAGTTTGACGGGTATGACCCGGTAGTGATGTAACATGTTTGCAGATAGTGAACAGCACGGACATCAGGGACGTGGTTCTGATCGGCACGCAGCCGGCGCCGGTGACGGACGTGCACGTGCTCGTGCGCACGCCCACCATGGACCACTACCGGTCGCTGAGAGTGACGGTGAGCGCCGAGCGCGCGCCGCACACGCCGCTCTTCTCCGCCCGGCTCGCGCCCGCGCCGCACTCCTCTAACCCGGGTAACTATATACACTACCGGTCGCTGAGAGTGACGGTGAGCGCCGAGCGCGCGCCGCACACGCCGCTCTTCTCCGCCCGGCTCGCGCCCGCGCCGCACTCCTCTAACCCGGGTAACTATATACACTACCGGTCGCTGAGAGTGACGGTGAGCGCCGAGCGCGCGCCGCACACGCCGCTCTTCTCCGCCCGGCTCGCGCCCGCGCCGCACTCCTCTAACCCGGGTAACTATATACACTACCGGTCGCTGAGAGTGACGGTGAGCGCCGAGCGCGCGCCGCACACGCCGCTCTTCTCCGCCCGGCTCGCGCCCGCGCCGCACTCCTCTAACCCGGGTAACTATATACACTACCGGTCGCTGAGAGTGACGGTGAGCGCCGAGCGCGCGCCGCACACGCCGCTCTTCTCCGCCCGGCTCGCGCCCGCGCCGCACTCCTCTAACCCGGGTAACTATATACACTACCGGTCGCTGAGAGTGACGGTGAGCGCCGAGCGCGCGCCGCACACGCCGCTCTTCTCCGCCCGGCTCGCGCCCGCGCCGCACTCCTCTAACCCGGGTAACTATATACACTACCGGTCGCTGAGAGTGACGGTGAGCGCCGAGCGCGCGCCGCACACGCCGCTCTTCTCCGCCCGGCTCGCGCCCGCGCCGCACTCCTCTAACCCGGGTAACTATATACACTACCGGTCGCTGAGAGTGACGGTGAGCGCCGAGCGCGCGCCGCACACGCCGCTCTTCTCCGCCCGGCTCGCGCCCGCGCCGCACTCCTCTAACCCGGGTAACTATATACACTACCGGTCGCTGAGAGTGACGGTGAGCGCCGAGCGCGCGCCGCACACGCCGCTCTTCTCCGTCCGGCTCGCGCCCGCGCCGCACTCCTCTAACCCGGGTAACTATATACACTACCGGTCGCTGAGAGTGACGGTGAGCGCCGAGCGCGCGCCGCACACGCCGCTCTTCTCCGCCCGGCTCGCGCCCGCGCCGCACTCCTCTAACCCGGGTAACTATATACACTACCGGTCGCTGAGAGTGACGGTGAGCGCCGAGCGCGCGCCGCACACGCCGCTCTTCTCCGCCCGGCTCGCGCCCGCGCCGCACTCCTCTAACCCGGGTAACTATATACACTACCGGTCGCTGAGAGTGACGGTGAGCGCCGAGCGCGCGCCGCACACGCCGCTCTTCTCCGCCCGGCTCGCGCCCGCGCCGCACTCCTCTAACCCGGGTAACTATATACACTACCGGTCGCTGAGAGTGACGGTGAGCGCCGAGCGCGCGCCGCACACGCCGCTCTTCTCCGCCCGGCTCGCGCCCGCGCCGCACTCCTCTAACCCGGGTAACTATATACACTACCGGTCGCTGAGAGTGACGGTGAGCGCCGAGCGCGCGCCGCACACGCCGCTCTTCTCCGCCCGGCTCGCGCCCGCGCCGCACTCCTCTAACCCGGGTAACTATATACACTACCGGTCGCTGAGAGTGACGGTGAGCGCCGAGCGCGCGCCGCACACGCCGCTCTTCTCCGCCCGGCTCGCGCCCGCGCCGCACTCCTCTAACCCGGGTAACTATATACACTACCGGTCGCTGAGAGTGACGGTGAGCGCCGAGCGCGCGCCGCACACGCCGCTCTTCTCCGCCCGGCTCGCGCCCGCGCCGCACTCCTCTAACCCGGGTAACTATATACACTACCGGTCGCTGAGAGTGACGGTGAGCGCCGAGCGCGCGCCGCACACGCCGCTCTTCTCCGCCCGGCTCGCGCCCGCGCCGCACTCCTCTAACCCGGGTAACTATATACACTACCGGTCGCTGAGAGTGACGGTGAGCGCCGAGCGCGCGCCGCACACGCCGCTCTTCTCCGCCCGGCTCGCGCCCGCGCCGCACTCCTCTAACCCGGGTAACTATATACACTACCGGTCGCTGAGAGTGACGGTGAGCGCCGAGCGCGCGCCGCACACGCCGCTCTTCTCCGCCCGGCTCGCGCCCGCGCCGCACTCCTCTAACCCGGGTAACTATATACACTACCGGTCGCTGAGAGTGACGGTGAGCGCCGAGCGCGCGCCGCACACGCCGCTCTTCTCCGCCCGGCTCGCGCCCGCGCCGCACTCCTCTAACCCGGGTAACTATATACACTACCGGTCGCTGAGAGTGACGGTGAGCGCCGAGCGCGCGCCGCACACGCCGCTCTTCTCCGCCCGGCTCGCGCCCGCGCCGCACTCCTCTAACCCGGGTAACTATATACACTACCGGTCGCTGAGAGTGACGGTGAGCGCCGAGCGCGCGCCGCACACGCCGCTCTTCTCCGCCCGGCTCGCGCCCGCGCCGCACTCCTCTAACCCGGGTAACTATATACACTACCGGTCGCTGAGAGTGACGGTGAGCGCCGAGCGCGCGCCGCACACGCCGCTCTTCTCCGCCCGGCTCGCGCCCGCGCCGCACTCCTCTAACCCGGGTAACTATATACACTACCGGTCGCTGAGAGTGACGGTGAGCGCCGAGCGCGCGCCGCACACGCCGCTCTTCTCCGCCCGGCTCGCGCCCGCGCCGCACTCCTCTAACCCGGGTAACTATATACACTACCGGTCGCTGAGAGTGACGGTGAGCGCCGAGCGCGCGCCGCACACGCCGCTCTTCTCCGCCCGGCTCGCGCCCGCGCCGCACTCCTCTAACCCGGGTAACTATATACACTACCGGTCGCTGAGAGTGACGGTGAGCGCCGAGCGCGCGCCGCACACGCCGCTCTTCTCCGCCCGGCTCGCGCCCGCGCCGCACTCCTCTAACCCGGGTAACTATATACACTACCGGTCGCTGAGAGTGACGGTGAGCGCCGAGCGCGCGCCGCACACGCCGCTCTTCTCCGCCCGGCTCGCGCCCGCGCCGCACTCCTCTAACCCGGGTAACTATATACACTACCGGTCGCTGAGAGTGACGGTGAGCGCCGAGCGCGCGCCGCACACGCCGCTCTTCTCCGCCCGGCTCGCGCCCGCGCCGCACTCCTCTAACCCGGGTAACTATATACACTACCGGTCGCTGAGAGTGACGGTGAGCGCCGAGCGCGCGCCGCACACGCCGCTCTTCTCCGCCCGGCTCGCGCCCGCGCCGCACTCCTCTAACCCGGGTAACTATATACACTACCGGTCGCTGAGAGTGACGGTGAGCGCTGACCACGAATTTGTTTTTATAGCTTATATGGCTTGTGCTATTGCACATAACTAGTAGACAGCAGTCTCGTGAAACTCTCCAACTAAGCTAAATATGTTTGAGTGTGGAGCGGGTTCACGTCAATATAGAAGTAATAATGAACACCCCCCCCCCAGGAGTGATGGTGGTGCTGCCCCGGCTGCCGGCCGACCACCGCAGCTACGTGGTGCAGCTGGAGTGCAGCCTGCCGCGCGCCGTGCACCACTACTCCGACCTGGCCGAGTACTTCGTCTCCGACGGACGGTTCAAGTTCATCTCCATGGACTTCCAGCCTAAGGTGCGCTGCTTGCACGTCTGTTGGATACTTTACTGGGATCAACATGCGATTACATCGAAGGGGCCTACGAATGAACCAGGAATGAATGAATTCGAGGGCCCTGTGGCGTAATCGGGAGAACGGTCGGCTTTGATGCCAGAGGTACCGAGTTCAATCCCCGCCGAGCACCATTGGATTTTGCTATCGAAAAATTTATGTGCACTTTTCACAGTGACACATCTGGTGAAGGAAAAACATCAACCAACAACAACCAACAACCCCTGCATGGTGGTAGGACTCTATCTAGCTAGTGTCCGACTGGCCAGCTACCACCCTCAAGTTAGGAAATCCGTCGTACAACATCTAATGTGATCCGGCAGCTATCCTTGAGAGCCAGTTACCATTCTAAGCCCAGCGTGCTACCATCCTCGACCGCATCATCACTTACCAACAGGTGAGATCGTGGTCAATTGTGATCACTAGCATATAAGATATAAAAAAGAAGACTGATGGAAGTACGCGAAGTCTTCTACACATTACTGTTGTGTGTCATCAACAAAAAACTTAGTTAAGCTAAGAAGGCGGCGAATGAACTGACGTAATGACGGGGGACACTTCACTGGCAACGCATTCGTTCTGCTCATCCTCACAAGTATGATGCCCGAGTATCAAATGTTGGCAACTGGAGACCATTAATCTTCTAGAGATACCGTGCCTTCTCAGCAGTCGGCTATTATTAAAGTCATTTTGACTTATTAAGGTGCTGCAGTTCCTCACTGGGGTCTTACTGGAGATGGCTCGCCGGAAATTAATTCATAATTCATTCATAACTCATAATTTTCCAGGTGAAATCGTCTGAACAAGAGCTCCGGCAGTCGTCATTCCTGTTGATCCCACTTTTGGGAGCCCTGGCGCTCCTGTACACGCAGCGCGACCGCATGCTGGCGCTCCGAGCGCGCGGCAGAGCGCCCCGCGCCCCGCGCCCCGCCCGCGCCGACCTGCTCGACCAGGCCAGCATCGACCAGATCCTCAACACCGTCAACGCCGCCGGCAAGAAGCAACCCAAGAAGAAGATCTCCTGAGTTAAACTATGTTTAGAGAAGTGAACTGGTGAAAGTGAAGTCATTATATCATTAAGATCGTTTAAAAACTAAAACAACCGACTTCCATCCCCCGCGAGTCAATTTCAGTAGCAAGTTTGAGACGTTTATCGTCATATCTCTGGAGATACTCATCGGATCTCGAAGAAATTACAGTGGGACCACCTCGGAAATGTACCCTTCCGGTCAAAAAAATAATCATTCGAATCGGTTTACAATTGATAGAGTAATCGCATAACATACATAGAAACAAAAGCATACAGACGAATTGAGAACCTCTTTATTCTTGGAAGTCCGTTGAAAATGGTGTGTGTTTGTGTTTTACATCCGGTTCTGAACTTTCTGAGACAGTTTCGAAGTATATTGAAATTAAAAACGTTTATTGTATCCTATGTTACCAATCTGCCCCATCTCGACTCCCATAGTCCTGACTGCTCGTGTAAACTTAACACAAGGAGCGAGCATGGAACTCAAGTTCTTCATTATTCAATTTAGAATCAGAATTATTTATTTGCCTAAAATTTTGGTAGCCATTGGTGTTGACAAATTGTAGCGGTTATGTTATGTCGCTCTGCGAAACCGTGAACTTAAATCTCTTCATGTTTATACATTCTGAAGCTACATTCTCGTGTGCAGCAAACGAGCCACCGTGTTGTATCAACTGGTCACAGTGTACAAGCAAGCTGCCACTGACTCGCGTGCAATTTTCTGATTTGTTGTAAGTGCTGTAACTAACAAAAATATACTTCTATTATTATACTTATTTAATGTATGAATGCGACTCCGTTTGTTTGTTAAAATAAGATATTTTATTTGGGAAAATAAAGAGAATCAGAGAAAGCATGAATGGTACATATAAAAAAAAAGTTTGTGTAAAATATGCTCTGTAAATGTCAACTACAAGCATTTGTAAATAAAATGCACTAATGTATCCAAAGCGCATACTGCTCGTACACATTAGCATATTACTAAAAGAAGGCGTAGAGTAAAATAAACAATGAATACAATGTTACCATGTGAAGTAGAAAATTATTATCCAAATAATTGTATTACAATCTTGAAAAGTTATTCTGTTTTTCTTGTATTTGATAATGGCTTTGTTCATAATGTCATCAATAGTTGCTTATATTTATGTATAAAATAATGAATTTACCTATGAATATAATTTGATTCATAAGATAATATAATGTGAAGTACACAACGTTTGAATTGATGTTTATTATTAAGATTTTCTGAATGTTCATTATTATTTAATCAGAATTTACTAAGTTGCTGTGAAATAGAGAGTGGAATGTAAGAATAGAAATGAGATGTTGATCACATCCAGTGAATGATTTAATTTATTTAAAAGATAATTGTTGATTTTTTTCGATTTTATTTATGCATTTATGGTGATGATAGTATTTCTGTAATTCTAAGGGTAAATAATAAACTGGACTGTTTTGATACTTCAGTGTTTTATTTAACTAGATTGAAATCGTGTGCTATTTATTTACATTTTTTTTATCATTGACATTGTTGAGATATAGTTTTGATTGTACAAACTGTGCCATATTTGTCCCCAGTACCGTTAGTACGAGTTTTCATCGTAAACGCTTCTGACAGATCTCACATAGTCTTCGACTTATTCTGGCTCCCTGATTGGTCTAAATTTAGTTAAGTGTGAAAACCACTGTACGCTGGCGCTGTACTGTTTTTTCATAGTTCGATATATAATATCAAGTATGGTCACAGAATAATGAATAGTACGTGTGGTATGAAAATGTCGTATTATGGGTTGGGTACTCTCAAAAGCGGTTACGATGAAAACTCGTACAGGGTACATACAAACTGTACATCTCTCCACGTGTTAGATATTCGCAGCTATTATGATTAAACCTTGTATGTTCTTTTGATTTTAAAATTGTATGTTCTACCAATGTACACCTAAGCAACATTAATAAAAGTTATATAACAATATTTAAGATAGGTTAAAAACTAAAAAAACCGACTTCCACGCCGCGCGAGTCAGTCTCAGTAGCAAGTTTGAGACGTTTGACATCATATCGCGGGAGATACTTATCAGATCCCGATGAAATTACAATGTGGTCCCCCCTGGAAATGTGCTCTACCAATTAAAAAGGAATCATTCGAATCGGTTCACAATTGACGAAGTAAGCACAGACACACAAAAAACATACAAACGAAATGAGAACCTTTTGGAAGTCTGTTGAAAAGTTAGGAATATTGAAAATATTATATTATTATAGTAAAAAGTGACATGTAAAGGTATATAGAGACGTATAAAGGCACATATCACTTGTCGTAGCAGTCTCCGAACCGTTGCTCGCACTCGGCCGCGGAGCGCGCGCGGTGATCCCAAAGTCGCGCGTTTTCTTTGCTGTAACAAATATAACTACAGTTACAACTACATGTTTGTTATTGAAATCGTGTCACTGAGTATTTCAGTCCATCGTTTTAGGTCGTGTGGTGAGTATTAATAGGCTAATGCTCTGGAACAGATTATTTAATGCGATAAGACCGCTGATTGTAAAATATATCATTAGTTTTTTTTTTACTGAAGATAAGCAAGCGTTTGACCACTATCTCACCTGATGTTAAGTGAAGATGTGATCGACGATGCAGCACGCTTGCCTAGAAAATACCTGTCCACTCGCGATTTGAAGACCCCCGGATTGTACTTCACATAGTTTGATACATAAAATCACGCCTTTTCCCGTTGAGGTAGGTAGAATCTACTTCTTTCCACATGCTACGATCCTAATATACCTCTTCGCTTCTTCCACATTTGTGAGAGATTGGTGTTGTCTATAATTTAAGTTCTTTAGCACAGGGACAGCCAGTACTTCAGTATTGTGATATAATGAAATGAAAATAAATAATGTACAGTACCCAAGAGATACAGCCGGGCGCACTACGTGCTATTACACTACGTGCTAGTACACTACGTGCTAGCACACTACGTGCTAGCACACTACGTGCTAGTACACTACGAGTATGTAACATACTTACTTCACAAAGTAAAGTTCGTACGCAGCGAAGAAGTTTCGTTGCGATCTTGCGTGCAGCTTACACAGTTGTAACTTCTCACATTCGTCGTAACTGAAACAGAAGAGAGCCTTCATTAGCTACGTTTATCTTCTACGAAGTGTTGAATGTGGCCCGCTGTCATTTCAACCGACTTCAAAAGAGTAGGAGTTTCTCCATTCGACTGTATATATTCTTTGTTTGTTATCTCTGAACTCCGTCATTTATTAATGGCCGGTTTCTGAGTACATTTATTGATCTATTAAATAACGGTACAGGTACAATTGAGTAGAATAAACTGGCCAAGTGCGAGTCGGACTCGCACACGTAGGGTTCCGATTGAACAAAATTTGCCGGAAAAATTAAGTATCTACGTAGTTTTAACATCGATATGTATAAATACCGTGTCAATACTAAACATGCTTATTTACTACAACGCCATCTAACAAATGTCGAACGAACTTCTAACACCCACCATGCGAACGTTCACACAAAGGTCAGTGACCTTTTTGTTGGTTACCGTCGTTCATAGATGGCGCTATAGTAAAAACACGTTTTTTGTACCTTTCATTTTTAACTTTGTTCTGTTTTTAGTATTTGTTATTATAGCGGCAACAGAAATACATAGTCTGTGAAAATTTCAACCGTCTAACTATCACGGTTCATGAGATACAGCCTGGTGACAGACGGATAGACAGACAGACGGACAGCGGAGTCTCAGTATTAGGGTTCCGTTGGTACCCTTTGGGTTCGGAACCCTAAAAACTATCAATACCATAACCTATATGAATATACCATAACCTATAATAATATAAATAATACAATAACCTTAGAAACCGATCATAACCGATTTGAAAAAATATTATGTTTTTGTTTGAGAGAGTAGATACACTTCCCGTTTGGGTCCATTGTAATTTCATTGAGATCTAATGAGTATCTCCAGAGATATGGAGATAATCGCCTCAAACTTGGTACTGAAATTTACTTAGTGCGGCATTTGAAGTCGATTCTTTTAGTTATTTTTTTTTATAAAATTATCAGCTGTGAGTTTGTTTTAAGGTTTAATTAGTGTGAATGTCGGCAATTTTACCTTCTCTTGGTCCTCATTTTGACGATATCTTGGGTGTCTGCGGCGCCCATGTTGAACAGAGGGCTGACAAACCGCCGCCTCATGTTATGTTTTGGATCATGATGTGCTACTGGATCTGCTAACAAAAAAAAACAATGTTATTAGGTCTTGGCTTGGTTGGTTGGCCTCAAATATGGTACTGAAAATTAATAGCGCGGCATTGAAGTCGGTTCTTTTTAGTTTTTTAAACGATCTTATTTATATTTTCTTCGGGATATGCCTTATAAATGCATTACCACAATTACACACCACAGAGACAGTGACAGAGTACATTTATTTACGGAGATGTTTGTTTAAACAACCTTAGCTATGCTTATAGATTTAAAAACGGGAATTTAACGTGACTTACGCGATGTCGATATAGCGATCGACATATGTTTATGCTATGCTGATGATATGGTGCTACTCAGCCCTTCGATCAATGGTCTGCGAAAATTAATAGCAGTGTGCGAACAGTATGCCTAGTGGCATGGCCTTAAATATAACGTTACTAAAACAGAAATGCTGGTATTTCGTGCAGGCAAGGGTCCGGAGAAAGTGCCTGAAGTGTCTTTGTTGGGTTCACCAGTAAAGGTTGTGAAGCAATTCAAATATCTGGGTCACATTATGACTGAGAACATGTGTGATGACAAGGACATAGAGCGGGAAAGAAGGAGCCTGTCCATTCGGTGCAACATGCTCGCGCGCAAATTCTCAAATTGTAGCGATGACGTAAAGATAACCTTATTCAAGGCTTACAGTATATGTCTATATACATGTCAGCTTTGGATAAGGTATACCAGAAAGTCGTACAGTACCATCAGGGTTCAGTATAATGATGCATTCAGAATCCTGATGAGAAAGCCTAGATTTTGCAGCGCGTCGACTATGTTTGCCGATGCTCGGGTTCCTGACTTCTTCGCGGTTCTAAGATCACGAATTGCATCATTTTGGTATGCAATAAGGAGATCCGAAAACAGCATTCTTAGATGCTTGTCAAATAGTTTCTACAGTCCTATCTACAAATTTTGGGCAGATGTGCATCAGAGCGAAAACCGTAAGTGACAAGTATGACCTTTAGATCACTACATAGTTATACGATTATTTTGTACAATTTCTATTTTTAATTTTTGTTAATTTTTAATTTATTTTTGTATTTTATGGGTTTATTGCCTGCAATAAAGAACTATTATTATTTATAAGCTTGGAAGGTGGGAACATGTGACGACGCTCTCTGTCTGACTACTGACTGTAGCCATAAAAAAGATAATACTGTAGCAGAACATTTAATTTTAACTAAGCGAGCTGTAAATCGCACATGTCTTCTTTCGGTGTGTAGATACTGGTGAAACGTGGCGGAAGTACCTATTTCACAAAATTTGATTCTATACATATTTAGTATTAGGTAGGTAGTTGTACCCAGCCCTGAGATCAAGTCGTCTAACTTCAATTGGTTTTATGGTTTATATACTGTCAATCATTTAGTTTTTATTTGCAACTGTTGGCTTACCATAAATAAATAAAAAACTAAACATTATTGCTTATCACAATCAACAGAAATATACGGTAGAATACAATAATGTATTGTAAGAAGAGTGGTTACCGATATTCAACTCTGACGAGTCCATTGGCAAAGTAGGTAAACTCGACGTCGCACACACAAAAGTTACTAATAGAAACACAGCTATTTTCTCCATTTTCTCGAAACTTCAGTAAAGCTGTTTTCAGGGGTATTTTATCAATGATCGACGAGTTCTTTTCATTTTCATTTATATAGTTTTACGAAGTGTCTAACGGATGAACTGACGCAGTTCGCAGTCGCTAATGTATGTGTATGATATGTATTATCATTTATTATGGTACTTGAGACAATTGGTTCGGCAAACACTCATCATTATTGGTCTAGGAAATGCTTCAGTTTTTCTTATTTTATTTAACAGTAGTAGTGGTAGGATAATGCCAATACGCAATGCTATGAGTGTGCTGAATGTGAAGAAGTCAGACAAAAACTATAGATATAACATTGAAAGTCAGAAGACTTAAATGGAGATGAGCAGGGCATAAGATAAGAGGTAATGGAACTAACCAGATGGTACCCCAGAGAAGGTAAAAGGAAGAAAGGTAGGCCGCAGAAAAGGTGCTGACGACGTTACCTATACAAGTTGCAGGAGTTATGTGGAACAGAGTGGCTCAAGTAAGAGCAGAATGGAAAAGGTTCGAGGAGGCCTTTGCCGATTGGCCTTCTAAAAATAAATAAGAAACAAATAGATACTTGACTAAGTTTAAAGTTTTACATAATTATGTGTTAGAATATTGTTATTAATTATTGTTATATTACCGGCTGTAATTCACGTACCTTTAGTCGAATTTTCTCGATCTAGGTTTCGAGCGAGTCAGTCGCTCTACCTCGGGAGTGAGGTCACGCGGTGAGATCGCGATGTTCACTGTTATTAAGTATATGAAGATCTGAATAAAAGTCTGTATTATTTTATAGTAGTAGGATATTAGTGTGGACAACTGCAGCTTTGTTTGATGGTAGGTAGGCACGCTTACATGTTTTTTTATGTCATAATATTATATGTTAGCGTTTTACCACTATCACACCTGTTGGTAAGTGATGATGCGGTCGAGGATGTTAGCACGCCAGGCCTAGAATGGGATCTGGCTCTCAAGGATATCTGTCGAAACTCATTAGATGTTTGGTGACAGATTTTTCTAGCTTGAGGGACTAGATAGAGTCCTACCGCCATGCGGGGGTTGGGGGTTTCAGAAGTGAACACTTGTTTAGCGGCGTTGTGCACTTTTCTTGGGATTGGTAAAAATGTTAATATTGCGTCAGGGTCACGTGTACTGATCGTAAGACGAAAATTCGTAAGACGGCGCTGCGCTTGCGCGTGGTTTCATTCAAAAATGACGTGTTCATGTTTTCACTTCTGCCGGCACTCCTGGAGTGCAACCCGTTATTTTTTTTAACAATGTTTATAAATATTTTTCGATAGAAAAATCCATTTGTGCACGGCGGGGATTGAACTCGGTACCTCTGGTGTCAAAGCTGACCATTCTCCAACTACACCACGATACCTCATATGTCAAACGGTACGTACGATGCTATGTATTAGGTACCTAGTCCCTTTAATATATGTAGAGGATATTGACACGTGAGTCTAAGTCGTGTGTCTTAGATGATGAGCTTCCCAAATACCTATTTACTTAGCGAGTCGCTTAAATTCGCTATTGACGCACCTATTGACGCGAATAAAGGCTCTAACTGAAAGTTATAATAACTTTTATTATATCCGCGAATATGACTCAATAACAACATTTTTTTTTGTGAAGAGTACTCGCAATGTGGGTTGCACATTACTTACTAGTATTTTTGTTAATTTATTTATTGTTATTTTTATAGATATTTTATTGTTATTGTTATTGTTATTTAGAACCTACACATCTTGCTATATTTAGAAGACGTGATTTTATATTATTTCCTGATCCCCAGCACAACACAGCTAGGTATCTGTGTACTGTGGTGTTAGTGCGTGCGTATTGTTCTTTTCTTTCTTTATATGTAAGTATGTAAAATATTTACATATTCCTACAATATTTACCCCACCTATCTATCTTTTTAAATGGGTAAACATTGGCAAGAAAAGTAAGTGAACAAGTAATAGTCTTGCTATACGACTAGTACGCTACGCTGGCGGTTTGCTGGGCTACAGCAATTTGTGTTGTCAATGAAAAGTCTGTATACACTACAGAGGTTTGCTAGGCTACAGCAATTTGTGTTGTCAATGAAAAGTCTGTATACACTACAGAGGTTTGCTAGGCTACAGCAATTTGTGTTGTCAATGAAAAGTCTGTATACACTACAGAGGTTTGCTGGGCTACAGCAATTTGTGTTGTCAATGAAAAGTCTGTATACACTACAGAGGTTTGCTAGGCTACAGCAATTTGTGTTGTCAATGAAAAGTCTGTATACACTACAGAGGTTTGCTGGGCTACAGCAATTTGTGTTGTCAATGAAAAGTCTGTATACACTACAGAGGTTTGCTAGGCTACAGCAATTTGTGTTGTCAATGAAAAGTCTGTATACACTACAGAGGTTTGCTAGGCTACAGCAATTTGTGTTGTCAATGAAAAGTCTGTATACACTACAGAGGTTTGCTAGGCTACAGCAATTTGTGTTGTCAATGAAAAGTCTGTATACACTACAGAGGTTTGCTAGGCTACAGCAATTTGTGTTGTCAATGAAAAGTCTGTATACACTACAGAGGTTTGCTGGGCTACAGCAATTTGTTTTGTCAATGAAAAGTCTGTATACACTACAGAGGTTTGCTGGGCTACAGCAATTTGTGTTGTCAATGAAAAGTCTGTATACACTACAGAGGTTTGCTAGGCTACAGCAATTTGTGTTGTCAATGAAAAGTCTGTATACACTACAGAGGTTTGCTAGGCTACAGCAATTTGTGTTGTCAATGAAAAGTCTGTATACACTACAGAGGTTTGCTAGGCTACAGCAATTTGTGTTGTCAATGAAAAGTCTGTATACACTACAGAGGTTTGCTAGGCTACAGCAATTTGTGTTGTCAATGAAAAGTCTGTATACACTACAGAGGTTTGCTAGGCTACAGCAATTTGTGTTGTCAATGTAAAGTCTGTATGCACTACAGAGGTTTGCTAGGCTACAGCAATTTGTGTTGTCAATTAAAATCTGTATACACTACAGAGGTTTGCTAGGCTACAGCAATTTGTGTTGTCAATTAAAGTCTGTATACACTACAGAGGTTTGCTAGGCTACAGCAATTTGTGTTGTCAATTAAAGTCTGTATACACTACAGAGGTTTGGTAGGCTACAGCAATTTGTGTTGTCAATTAAAGTCTGTATACACTACAGAGGTTTGCTAGGCTACAGCAATTTGTGTTGTCAATTAAAGTCTGTATACACTACAGAGGTTTGCTAGGCTACAGCAATTTGTGTTGTCAATTAAAGTCTGTATACACTACAGAGGTTTGCTAGGCTACAGCAATTTGTGTTGTCATTTAAAGTCTGTATACACTACAGAGGTTTGCTAGGCTACAGCAATTTGTGTTGTCAATGTAAAGTCTGTATACACTACAGAGGTTTACTGGGCTACAGCAATTTGTGTTGTCAATGTAAAGTCTGTATACACTACAGAGGTTTGTTAGGCTACAGCAATTTGTGTTGTCAATGTAAAGTCTGTATACACTACAGAGGTTTGCTAGGCTACAGCAATTTGTGTTGTCAATGTAAAGTCTGTATACACTACAGAGGTTTGCTGGGCTACAGCAATTTGTGTTGTCAATGTAAAGTCTGTATACACTACAGAGGTTTGCTAGGCTACAGCAATTTGTGTTGTCAATGTAAAGTCTGTATACACTACAGAGGTTTGCTGGGCTACAGCAATTTGTGTTGTCAATGTAAAGTCTGTATACACTACAGAGGTTTGCTAGGCTACAGCAATTTGTGTTGTCAATGTAAAGTCTGTATACACTACAGAGGTTTGCTAGGCTACAGCAATTTGTGTTGTCAATGTAAAGTCTGTATACACTACAGAGGTTTGCTAGGCTACAGCAATTTGTGTTGTCAATGTAAAGTCTGTATAGGTACACTACAGAGGTTTGCTAGGCTACAGCAATTTGTGTTGTCAATGTAAAGTCTGTATACACTACAGTAGTTTGCTAGGCTACAGCAATTTGTGTTGTCAATGTAAAGTCTGTATACACTGCAGAGGTTTGCTAGGCTACAGCAATTTGTGTTGTCAATGTAAAGTCTGTATACACTACAGAGGTTTGCTAGGCTACAGCAATTTGTGTTGTCAATGTAAAGTCTGTATAGGTACACTACAGAGGTTTGCTAGGCTACAGCAATTTGTGTTGTCAATGTAAAGTCTGTATACACTACAGAGGTTTGCTAGGCTACAGCAATTAGTGTTGTCAATGTAAAGTCTGTATAGGTACACTACAGAGGTTTGCTAGGCTACAGCAATTTGTGTTGTCAATGTAAAGTCTGTATACACTACAGAGGTTTGCTAGGCTACAGCAATTTGTGTTGTCAATGTAAAGTCTGTATACACTACAGAGGACGTTCAAAGGCTCATATTTTAATCATCGTGTATGTGGGCGACGACCTTAACACTGCTATTTTTATTCGTCAATCGTGAAGAACTGCTCCGATGTACTAGTGTCCGCGCACTGCGGAAATAAATCGTTCGTATATTTTGTATGCTATCATGGAGGTATACGTAGTACACTCAGATGTCAGTCGGAGGATATCTCATATATAGGATAGGTACATCGATGTACACCATAAAACATAGAGAAAGTATATATTAATCCATGTCGTACACCATATAAATAAACTGGCCAAGTGCAAGTCGGACTCGCACTCGTAGGGTTCCGTAACACAGTTAAGTATTCCATAACTATAATTTTTCGCAACTACAAAATTAACTTTGTTTTTCATAGTGTTTGTATGAAAAACAAAGTTATCCTTGCGGTCGCCATATCTATAAAACTGCTGACTGTATCTCGTTCAAACCAATTTTCGTTGTTAGTTTTTATTAAGATCTACAGCAAATATTTTCCTTAGATTTTTCACTCCCATACTTTAAAAGTTAGAGGGGGGGGGGGGGGGACACACATTTTACCACTTTAGACGCGCCCATCTTTCAAATGATTGACTTTGAGAAAAAATGATTTTCGAAACCTTAATGTCATTTTTGAAGACCTATCCATAGACAACCCACACGTATAGGTTGGAAATAAATTGTTTTTTTGTTTCCGTTCCATGTATGGGATGCCCCCCATACGTAGGATGTAAGTAATGCACATCTGTCTGTGCACATCGCATTTCGCATATAATATAGATACCTAAGCATATATATATTGTACTTATAGCATTGTGTTATATTGTACCATATATACTCTGTGATTGTATCTATTGCGCAACAATGCTCACAAGTTGCAATTTGATATTTTTATTCACGAGTTTTCTTTTCTCACGGGTTCGAGACTATTCGTGGCTTTTAGTTTATCTACTTGACAACAGATAGCACGAGTGTCGCCACAGTAAAAGTAAACATTTTATGTATATGTTGACATCTAGCGGCCAGTAGAGTAACTATCAGAGTAAGTAATTTGGTGGTTAACATCGGTGGCTAAACCACAAATTTACAATCATAATATTTACAGCTTTTGTCATAAAGTCATAAATAAAAGTGTAATTTAATTTCCACAAAAAAAAACGTAATCAAACAATAGATAATATATTTATAATCAAATGTCTTTCGTCCTATTTTAGGGTTCCGTTCCTCAAAAGGAAATAAAGGAACCTTTTTGGATCACTTTTGTTGTCCGTCTGTCTGTATGTCAAGACCCTGTTTCAAGGAATCAAGTTGATTTTTTTTATCAAATACTCGGGTCGATGATATTTTTCAGCTGTGAAAAAATCAAACTGGTTAGTCAACGAGATAATGATGACCGTTTATGTCGCAGGTATATATTGCGATTTCACACGTGAATCATAACTATATAGGGTAGTTCTCAATGAAAATTTGCTGCAAATTTGTAAAAAGCAAAGGAAAAAATGAAAGCCGTTTAGTATGTAGTTCAATAACAAAGAAAGCTAATTTTCTATTACAAACTTTTTATTTGCAATGTGTGTATTATTGCACCATTATCCGAATCCCCTGCCTGAGCCTTTGTTTCTGATTAGATGCCATGCAACTAACATCAGGTGAGATAGTGGTCAAGCGCTACCCAACCCATTTTCGCATTATTTTTATTACTAGAAGTGCCCCGCGGCTTCGCCCACGTTAAAGACTCACTTAAAACTTTTATTTTGTAAAAATCTTTCTATCATAAAAGACATCAAAGAAGTAATAGCCAAATCGGTTTACCCGTTTTCAAGATATTGCGTGACTAAGGGAAATAAGACGAAAAACCATATTGATTTTCAGACTTTTTTACCAATCCCTTGTAAAAATCCTGCAACACGTATTTACTTATTTATTTGCAGAAGTACTTGAGTGAAATGTCGAACAAAATGACTATTTAAACATTGAATCCCTAAAGAGTGAAATTTGAAAAATCCTTTCTTAGCGGATACCTACGACAAAATAACTATCTGCTTGCCAAATTTCAGCGCAATCCGAAAAATATTGATTTCAGACTTTGTTACCCCAGTTCACCCTTTTAGGGTCGCATTTTGAAAAAGCCTGAAACACGTATTAGCTTATTTATTTACTGAAGTACTTGTGCGAAGTTTCGAATAGAAAAGACTATCTTATCTTGTTTCTCAATACAAACTTTAAACCCCCGTTTCATTTTCATTCTCTAAAGGGGTGAATTTTGGAAAATCCTGTCTTAGTGACACCCTTACGTACTAAGACAAATATACCCTCCAAATTTCAAGTCTCTACGACCAGCGGTTTAGGCTGTGCGTTGTCTGTCAGTCAGTCAGTCAGTGTGTCAGGACAAAGATTCTTATAGTATTAGAAGATTATTATGAGCCTGAACTGTCACACAGCCTCACACTGCAGGGCAAAGGCCTCCCTCACTTTCTTTTCCACGTCTCGCGATTTTGGGCTATTGTTGTCCAATCTTACATTACGTGAGTGCAGATCGCCTTCTCTGTCAACTCCGTAATTTTTGCATATAAAAATATTATTACATTACCGTGTCTATGGATCATATATCAAAGTTAATTTAACCCTATAACCTAGTTTGAGAAGTTTCTACGGAACACTCAGAGCGCGAGCTAATTCGTACTTAGATATTTTTTGTTCCTCATTTCGACACTAGATGTCACTCTCACAAATAAAATGAAAATGCGTTAATTATTTTCTCTGGAAGATTCGCGAATATTCATGAAGTTTCTCGACGCTAGATATCGCCACCGACGAGGGTATAAAAGGCGACGCGCCAGACTAAAATATCAACAGTTTAAAATAAACAAGCGTTCAGGAGCGACCAGAAAAGTTATAAAGGGATAAAGGATTAATAAACAACTCTGAAAAATGTCTTTAATGCCGTATTGGATTCGTCATCTGCGCAACATGGTTCAGCGCGACCCTGTGATCAGGGTTTTGGAAGATCCTTTCGCTATGTTTTCGCGAGATCCATTCTTCCGGGATCCTGTGAAGTATATGAAGCAAATAGCCGCACCCCTGGAGCACAACATCGAGGGTGTCTACTCCGACTCGGAATTAAAAGTCGACGGGAAGAAAGTAGAGGTACATTTGGACGTGCAAAACTTCACACCGGACCAGATCGTGGTGAAAACCGTCGGGAACGAGATCATGGTGGAAGGAAAGAAGGAAGTGAAGCGCGAAGACGGCTGGACGAGGAGCCACTTCGAGAGGAGGTTCCTGCTGCCTGAAGGGTTCCCTCCGGAGAGGGTAGAGTGCCACCTCGACAAAGGCAAGCTGAAGCTCGTCGCGTTCAGGTCGGAGCCGATCGAGGAGAGGAACATCCCAATCCAGGACAAGACAGGCGACGCTAAGAGCATATCCAGCGATAAGTCATGCTAGAATTGGTACTATCTTTGTTTCTTTGTAACGCTCAGACTGACTAACTTTTTAGGCAGTATTTAGCTATTATTGCAATTTACGTATTTGTTTTGGTTCACAAATAAAAATAACGTTAAATATTGAATTCTTTTATTTTGCCTATTTTTATTAATATAGGATTTATAGATCATCATATAACGTAGTGATTCCGTACTCTGTGGATCATCACAGGATCATCCTCAAAGAGAATACAGTGCCACAAGTATAACTTGGCGGTGGTGGTTTTTGGAACTAATTCTTTTAATTGAAACTGTGAGTTTGACGTTTGAGAGATTACCGCGACATTATTGTTGATAAATCTGCTACATTAAAATAGTTCAATAATGCCAAAAGTAATTAAAAGTGGTTTAAGAGAAACTGTTATCAAAGTACAAAGTAAAAGCACAGTGGCGCACAGGCACGCCAAGTTATACTTGCTGGACTGTATAAATATTATAAATAAATAATCACTACGTTAGAAGACTTGGGACGGGACTACTATAGAGCTATCTGACCATATTGAAATGTCAAAACGAGGTTCTCTTATAGTAGCCAACATACCGGCGAAACAATCGATTGACCAACATTACAAAAAAATCCTAGTGATGTACAGGGCTGCGTTCACGACCTACGATCGGAGTGCAACCAAACGTTCTAACCCCGTTCACGACCTCAGTACCCTTACGAGTACGAGTTTTCATACCAAACTCGATATCGTATATCGAACAAATTTTGTATGTAGAACAGTACAGCGCCTCTAGTGGTTACTACACTTCACTAAATTTAGACCAATCAGAGAGCCAGGATAAGTCGAAAACTATGTGAGATCTGTCAAAAGCGTTTACGATAAAAACTCATACTAGGGGGACTGAGCGTTGCACTCGGTTAGCGCAATTGTGTCGTTCACGACCTCAGTTGTTTCACTCCGGTTTCAACTTTTTAACCATAAAATTCGATGGTTGAAAAACGCTCTGACGTTTGTGACGGAAATTTGGCGGGAAAACCTGTTATTTTTATTACAGATGGAAAAAATTTGTATTATCGAGACCAAGACGTGACATGACGAGACATTAATCGTAAAAACAAACGGAAAATATTCAGAAAAAGAAAATTCTAATAATATAAGTTTATAATATATAATATAAACTAGAGAAATTCGAATCTGCGCTAAATGTCAAAGTCACAGTTTTATGCTCCCAATGTCGTTATTTCCGGTTTTAACTGTATGTTTTAATGTAAAGATTATTGAAACAAGACGAGCACCATGTATTATATACATTAAATAAAATATCGATATCGACAAGCACCGGAATTACACCTCGCACTATTTTTAGCAGAGAGGTTATAAAGTTTGTTAATTAATAAAATATTGAAATATTTGATTTAAAGATGCTGTGAACGGCTATTAAATATGTGAATCTACTTACCGAGATTTATCACGTGGAAATCTGGCCATAAAATAACGATTAGTGAAGTCTTTCCTTCCAAACCTCAACCCACATATTTCACATTTTCTGCATATCATTATCACTCACAAACCAAGTAATAATATTGATACACCATACTTAAAATGCTTTCAAGCTTTCAAACTAGGTAATTTGTTGTAAAATACAAAATGAAATATTAAATAATTAATTTGGATAAGCCGGTAAGTATACCGCTACTAATGAAATTATATGTTTGACAACTAATCGGAAGAGAAAGTATGAGGCGTGAGTGAGACAAATGTAGACGCCATAGAAAAGGAACCCCGTTTCATACATCTTTTTTTTGTACAAGAGTTGCAGCAGACTGATCATCCTATTCTTGCGTAGTATCTCTACTTAGTCTTTGTCTTATTCCGGTTACGGCCAGAGTTCACACCAGGCGATTTTTGTTGTTCAACTTCCTTGGGATATACTTTTATTACAATTCCAAGTACTTTTAGCATCGATATAAAAAGGTAGATTCGGTAATCACTCATATGCCAAGTAAACATAATGGACCTAGAAACAACTTATATGAAAACACGAATTTCTAATGTCGGGCTTGATATGCATGAAGAACATAGGAAAGCATTGTTGCTAATTATTTTTAAATGGATCTGCGATAATTGCACATGTAATGCTATAGGTACGTACTACACAAACGCCAGGTCGATTGTGACTAAATATTAGTACTAAATATTTTATTGTATTTCATAAATATTCTTAGTGGTGCTCAGTGGATACCCGTGGTCGTATGCTACTTTGCAGAGTGTATTGTTTTGTTACGGTTACACAGCCACGACGGATCGCTCCACCTAGCTGGAGGGCGCCCTACACTCCGTTTACCGAGCCGTGGTCTCCACTCTAGAACGCGTGTCTACCCCAACGGTTATCGGTTCTACGACAGATGTGACCAGCCCACTGCCACTTCAGCTTGCTAATCCTTTGAGCTACGTCGATAACTTTGGTTCTCTGACGGATGACCTCATTTCGAATTCGATCCCATAAATACACAGCGATCAACAAACACATAACCCTCCCAACTGCTTCTTTGCGACGCCGTGGGGTAAAAATTAGTTTTCTTGACTTCGGCGGGATATATCTCGCCAACGCTACGCACGACAAAAATATGATGTACTAAACCCTATTTTCATTTTAAAATCCCTATTCAACGATACCACACACGATGGGGTGGGGTGAAATTTTTTTTTAGTTCTGGACTTCGTGCCCTCTAGGGCGCCACATTCAATTTCTTGTGACGTTACACAGCCTATAACCAGCAGACAAATAAGACACGTCCAACGTTCAACACCTCATTTGTCAAATTATGATAAGTAGTTTAGAAGTTATGAGGGAACAGATGAACATACATACTTACATACATACATACCCACATACCGGTCAAAACGTAACCCTCCTTTTTGCTTCGCCGTAGTCGGGTAAAAATAAATTCTAGTAAGTCTTTTGCGGGTAGGTACTTACCTATATTCTTAAAAGCTTGAGGCACAGAAGTATAGTAAGTACCTAATCTGTAAATCGGGTAGTGCCTAAAAAAACCGGTTGACGCCAGTAACTGATAAGTACCTATTACTGCATTGCATGTCATACATAATGGGTCTATGTAATTACCGTGGTAATTTTGATTTTGATGATACCGTTTCAGTAAAAAATACCAACTGTTATACCTTTTTGGAAAGCTTAATAAACTTTTTTTTGTTTTTCATACAAACACTATGAAAAATAATAAATTATAAGTATTTTTTTTTTAAAACAAGCTTTTTTCTGGGACAATGAACTAAAATGTTAAAAATAAATTCTAGTAAGTATTTGGCGTGTAGGTACTTACCTATTTTCCTAAAAGCTTGAAGCACTACCCGTTTTTCAGGCTAGGTAATTACTATACTTCAGTGCCTCAAACTTTTAAAAATATAGGTAAGTACCTACACGCCAAATACTTACTAGAATTTATTTTTAACATTTTAGTTCATTGTCCCAGATAAAAGCTTGTTTTTAAAAATATTTTTTACTCATAATTTATTTTTAACTTTTTAGTAGGTAGGTATAGATACCGAGTACCTACCTACTACCTAAGTATTTAACAGAAGGCATAATGTTTTAAAATATTCTTATATCTATATCTATATATAGTGCTCTTCAAGGAAAATCAATCGACTCGGTGCGGCTATGTTGCTTTATAACAGAAATGCCATGGCCACCTTACAGCTTCATCATCAGATCCTGGCTATCATTTGAGTGTAAAGTTCTTCTCAAGACAAATCATTTGAGCCCAAATTCACTGGGGTTACGTTATTTTATCACAAAGATGCCGTGGCCACCTTCCAGCGTCATGATCAGACCCTGTATATCATCTAGGTGAAAAGTTCTCTTCAAGACGAATCAATCGAGCCCAAACTCAGTAGGGTTATGTTGATTTATCACAGAGATGCCGTGGCCACCTTCCAGCTTCATCATCAGATCCTGGATATTATCTAGGTGAAAAGTTCTCTTCAAGACGAATCAATCGAGCCCAAACTCGGTAGGGTTATGTTGATTTATCACAGAGATGCCGTGGCCACCTTCCAGCTTCATCATCAGACCCTGGATATCATCTAGGCGTAAAGTTCTCTTCAAGACAAATCCATCGAGCCCAAACTCGGTGGGGTTATGTTGTTTTATCACAGAGATGCCGTGGCCACCTTCCGTCTCCATCATCAGACCAGCTCCATAGTACCATATTATTGTATTGTCACCGAAGATACATAAGTACACCAAATTTGAGTTCAATCGGATATCGGGAAGTGGGTCTAATTTAGCTTCCAAGATTCCACCCGAACATACATACATACATCATACATACATACATACATTGCAAGTCGAGTTCAACTCGCCCACCGAGGCGTCCGTACCAACGTTGGTATGTACCAATTAAGCTAGACCTCTAAATTGTATGAGCGCTCATATAACTCAGTGGTCTACCTTAATTGGCGTAAACGATGTGTGTATGGGGGCACCCTTTAATTTTCAACTTTTTTATATTTTTTGGATTTTTTCCTTAATTTGTGCTATAAGACCTTGCTTCTAGCCAAATTTCATGATTCTAGGTCAACGGGAACCCTCTATAAGGTACTGCCGGTTGACCGTTTTCGACCCAAAACCTGTAGGGTACTTCCGGTTGACCTAGAATTGTCAATTTTGGTTAAAATCAAGGTCTTACAGCACAAGTAAAGGAAACATTCCAAAAAATAAAAAGTTGAAAATTAAGGTACATTTGGGTACTAAGAAGTTTTCGCGAAAATCTAAATTTGCCCATATCTTTTTATTGTGTTGCCTCAAGACTGATTTTTTAACCGACTTCAAAAAAGGAGGAGGTTTCTCAATTCAACCGTATATATTTTTTTTTATTTTTTTTTTTTTTTTTATGTTTGTTCGCGGATAACTTCGTCGTTTATGAACCGATTTCGATTATTCTTTTTTTGTTCGAAAGGAGATATCCCAAGTGTGGTACCATGGTAATTTTATCTAGGTATGATAAGTATCTCCAGAGATATTGAGATAAACATCTCAAAATTGGTACTGAAAATGAATAGCGCGGCATTGAAGTCGGTTGTTTTTTAGTTTTTAAACGATTATATACACCCAATAGGGACTTCAGTATCAGGTATAAATTTCAACTTGCTAGGTCCACCTGTTCCTGAGAAAATCAGTGGTGACACACTAACGTAACGGAGCGCCTGGAGGAGACCTACCGTACGCTACATGATTTGGGGAAGTCTAAACAATAAAATATGAAAGACGGGTTATACATATATTGATTACACAGAATACTAAACTTTTTATCAATCACTACACTCAATGTTCATAAATAATCTTCTGTCATATTATTCCATATTATTTTCTCCTCTATATAGCGAGTGAAAGGCCAGCTCGCTCGCAATACAAACGTATCGGCCTAGCATTCATGTATTATGTTAAATACCGTAATTTGCATTCATCGTGAAACCCATAGATGCGTTTTTGCTGGCGTCTTCGTGTAATTCCTATAATAATAGCTGTTGCAAGCTTGTTGGAGGATTGTATTTTTCGGGACTTGGTGCAGAGTCCCCGAACCTCCGTATTTTGTGTAGATTTATCAATCTGTCGAAACGCCGGCTTCTCGTTTTCCTTTTACGTTCTCTTTGTAAATTACTTAATTTTCTCCTAAGAGCGTTTCCACATTATCCGATCCGATATCGGTGTCGGACGCCGATCCGATATCGGGGTAAGTAAAATGTATGAAATATGTACCTGTCTTTCATATTGTCCGGCCCGATATCGGATATCGGAGCCGGCACCGATATGCTGGCGGCACCATCGGACGCCCGTGAGCCGTCGGGCGATTATGTTTGTATGTGTGCTATACGTGTATCTAAATTGTCTCTTGTGTGCGTAGAGCCCGATGCGCGGCGGCCATTTTGAGCTTGTTTACTAGTTTGGTTGTCATCATGGCGTCGTCATCATTTAAATACGATATAATTACATTAATTTATTTATTACATTACATTAGTATCGGAACGATTTTGTCGGAAATATGTGAAAATAGCACCGGTGTCGGCTATCGGATGTCGGCTATCGTCGTCCGACACCGATATCGGATCGGATAATGTGGAGACGCTCTTATTCAATCATTTTTCTCTAATCTTTTACTCCATTTCTCGTGTCTATATTTCTCGACCCAAAATACAATCCTCAACTGACTTCTCCCTCTAATCCGTCATAGTTTTCCTTTTTCAAATTTGAAAACGTTCCGTAATATCAAAAATAAATTGTTTTAATACAAAAGAGTATATGTATGATATGAACATGAAATAGGTGGTTTACGAAATGCCACTTTATCCCCCCAACCAAGAAAAAATTTTGAACACAGAGAAAAATTTTGAGGTTATGGAACATATACTTCACCATTCACACCACCAAACACAACATTCAAACCCCCATTCATACAACATTCAAAAGTTTGGGTTTGGGCTCACGACTTTAAGAAGATCTAATGGCCCAGACTCAAGAAGTATTGTTCCTGGTGATCTGACAGCTTATTTTTAGGGTGTCGATCAGCTGCACCACGAAATGAAAACCTATATGTGTGTGTGACCTTATAAGCTTATTTTAGGAGTCGGTCCACTGCTCCATTATGCCTTCTTATTAGAAGACACATTATCATTATCTCTGGAGACATAACCAGACATATAACGTTATGTCTCAATTAACATACATATAAAAAAATTAATAATCCTTACTATACTATTGACCTTTGAGCTTGTTTAAGGAGTCGGTCCACTGCTCCATCCTAACAAATTTAAAAAAATATAAAAATAATAAAATCGAAATCAATGTTTAAACTAATAAAGCCAAAAGAAACCAAAGTTAATGTTTTAATGGGATGAAATGAGGAGTGACAATATAGATATAAAACCAAAACAAATATCAAATCAAAATGATTGAACAGTTTTAAAAAAAACAAAGTTACATTAAAAAAAATCAAAATTATCAAATAAAACGAAATATAAAACAGTCTTTTTTAAAACAAAATGTATTTTCGGTTTTCAGAGGAAACAAAGACAACAAGTAATTTTATAATATGGAAACTGCATATTGGAATGTTGGACAATTATGGAAATTGGTTAGTCAAAACTAGGTCAAAACCTTTGTACATCTTCCACACGTATGCTAGAATGTAATCTTCATAGTTCACTAGGAATCACAATGTTTAATATGCTAATATTTCATATTAAACAAATAATTTTTTTAGGGTTCCATATTTTTAAAAAGTATCGGCAATTTTTTTTATATTGAAATTTAATTTTTATGATTACTTTAGAAAAGTGTTTATACAATTTAAAGCGAAGTGAATTGTTAATGAAGTCATAAAAAAATAAATAAATAGATTTATGAAAAACATATCAAAAAAATTGCGGAATAAAACTAGTATTTATTTAAAATGGTGATATTATATATTAAAGTGAAGTGATAGTGATCATATAATTCGAATATTGTGGTGATAAAAGTGTATTATTTAATATATTATGATGTACGGAACCTTAGGTGCGAAACCAACTCGCACTTGAATATAGTTGCTTATTTCAATCGAATATAGTGGTGAATAAGTGTATTCATTTAATATCGTGATGTACGGAACCTTAGTTGTGAAACCGACTTGCACTTCGTTCTTCTTCTTCTTATTCAAGCATCAAAGATGAAGTTATGAAATATGTATGCTGTCAAATATGAAGATGTCAAACTGCAATGATAATAATAAGGTTAGTGTACACTGAACACAAAGAAATGTTATTTAAGAAATAAAGAGATTATTTTGAATATGTCTTTTATTGAAATAAAGGTATATCAATGGAGTTGTATTGTTTTAATGAACGAGTTTTTCTTCGTGATTTTGGTGAGTGTTCATTCTTATTTTCATGTATGAACTCATTTCATGCAAGTAGTTTGTATACTTTTGCGTGAAGATTATTTGTGGGTAATCATTAAGGTTGGTGAAAATTTTCTTTTTAACTTAATAGGATGACGATGAATTTAATTGATGTTAATGATAATAAATATTGAAGTTGAATAATAATGATATTTTATAAGTTTATAAGTAAAGTTTATTGTCAATTTAATTATAATAAAGTTGTATAGATTGATTTTCACCAACTTTTATCAACATTATATTATTATCTAGTATTGCGTGGAAGATTGTGCAAAGGGGTCGGACTACCATATTTGCATTAATGACCATGATTACATTGATATTATGTTCTTGTTAATCATTTAATTTAATTAACCATTTTGTTTAAAAAAATATAATTAATTAATGATTTTAAATATGTTAGGCTGTCAGTCTGTCTGTTTACTTTCCTACATAATTTTCAAAATTTATTTTTCAAAATTCTTGAGATGGAACCTATACAAAAGAGTATATGTATGATATGAACATGAAATAGGTGGTTTACGAAATGCCACAACACGGACGGACGGACAGACAGAAGACAGATGGACAGACAGACAGACAGACAGACAGACGGACAAGAAAGTGATCTTATAAGGGTTCCTTTTTTTACCTTCTGAGATACGGAACCCTAACAAAGTTAATTTTTTAGTTGCGAAAAATCATAGTTATAGAATACTTTACTGTGTTACGGAACCCTACGAGTGCGAGTCCGACTTGTACTTGGCCAGTTTTTTATGTTTGATACTCCATAACTCCGACAATTGTGAACCGATTTCAGTGATTCTTTTATTTTTCATCATTAGGGTCCATCTCTATGGTGGTATCATTTAAATTTTATCACGATCTGATTAGCATCTCCAGAGATATTGTGATAAAAATCTCAAACTTGCTGCTGAAACAGACTCGCGCGTATTTAAACTCTCTTAATAATATTTTTTGAATGATGTCAGTCACAAGTCACAACAACACTATAAATTGTAAATTGTTAAACACAAACCAAAATTTCATCGTACCGACGGGACTCGAACCCGCACCCCCCGGATTACACGTCCAGGTGCTCTGCCAATTTAACAATTTACAAAAATATAAAGTGTGTGACACTTCAAAGAAACATAATATTTGATTTACGCAGTGCAACATCTCTCGTCGGATTTGAAAACTGTAATGATTTCTTCCGAATGATTAACTTACGTAATAAGTTGTCATAGATGGCGCCACCAATGCATAATTGGGTTAACAAATGCAATCCACTAATTTCGTCGTATCGATGGATCGAACCGTGGCTTAATTGGCAGAGCACCTGGACGTGTAATCCGGGGGGTGCGGGTTCGAGTCCCGTCGGTACGATGAAATTTTGGATTGTGTTTAACAATTTACAAAAATATAAAGTGTGTGACACTTCAAAGAAACAACACTATAAACTCCTATAAGAGATACAAGATACAAATACACTATAGGTACGTCAGTCACTACCCTACTTTCCTTCGCTGAATCGATCACAAGTAGCTCTCTTATCAAAACTCCTTCCATTGTAATAAGATACCGCCATATAGTTACAGTGCGCATAAATAGGGATGAGATCATGTCTGTTGTTAGAATGCCCCTCGTACCCCTACCTCAATATCGAGCACATTTTTGCAGCTCTATCATTCCCAATAATTGGCACGAACCATTCGAGCTTGTTATCGAGAAACTTCATAAATAAGTCAGTCGGATGCATTAGTATCGGTACACTTCTCATAAATATAATATTTAACGACGAGTGGAGTTTTAGAGAAAACGGAATTGAGGGAAATATTTGTATAGAAATATATTTTGAGATAAAGCTCAATGATGCATCGACCATTTAATGAGATATCATTAAATGGTCGATGCATCAGCTTATGTTGATATTATTGTTGTGAATGAGAAGTCAATACCCCATAATATGTATTTGGGTAAAGATGCAATTTTATACATAACTTTTAGTAGTTAGGTAGTCATTGTTGTGGTCTTAATAATAATAAGCTGTACGCTGTCGAGTACCATAGCCCTACAGTTACTCTCGTCTAGTCTTTGTCAGCTAACCCTGCGAAGATCGTCACTCTTCTAGCGCCCACTTCTTACACAAGCTCATCAACTGCTTACCTTTATCCCACAGGTGCAACTTGACATTATCTTCTATTTGGGTCTATCCGCAGTGATTTCCGCATCCACTTCTTTTACATCTATATCTTCTATCACACAATCCATCATCCACACTTTCTTCGATTTTCCTCTTCCTCTATAGCCGTCCACTTTTATTTTTACCCGACTACGCGACGCAAAGGAGAGGTAATGTGTTTATCAGTCTATATATGTATGTATGTATGTATGTGTGTATGTATGTATGTATGTATGTATGTTTGTTCCTTTGTGGCACACTAGAGACCAAACGCGTGGGCCGATTTTGATAATTGGCACGTCAATATATTCGCCATGCTAGCGCGAGTGTCAACGAAAACATAAAAAATTGAAAAATTCAAAATTGCGGATTTCAGACGCCAAACTTTGGGGTTCAAAAAAAATTTTTTTTTTAAAACCTATCGCGTGGGGTATCGAATTAAAGGTCTTAAAATGGAGATTCAAAATATATTTATAACAAATAATTTATGATCGTACAAATCGAAAAAAAAACGATTTTACATGCCGCGCTAGTCACTTTCAGTAACAAGTTTGCGGTGCTCATCTCTGAAGTTACTTATCAGATCTCAATAAAATTACAATGAGACCAAACGAAAATCATATTAACTCAAACAAAAAAAGAATTTTCCAAATCGGTTAAGGATTGATGGAGTTCTGAGGTAACACACAACCTCTTCCTTTTGGTATAGTCGTTTAATAAATAGTACGGAATTTGCCGTCCTTTACTTAACTAAAAAGTGTAAAATAAAACATTAACTTAAAAAATCAAAAAACCCGACTGCGCAAAAAGTGAAGTGTTAAAAGACGAACTGAAAAGAAAAAAACAAGTAAGTCTAGTAGTTTAGACTTCTGTTTAGGGATATCAAAAAACTATACCATTATTCTTTCTCGGTCGATACACTCATAAAATAAATTATACATTGTTATATGGAATGTAGAGACTTTAACAGTCGGGACACATTAATGGCTTAATGGGGATTAATGTGGGTAACTAGAAGGGTTATTTTGATAATATCCTGAAAAGCACCCCACGCTATTTTTTTTACAATAAAATCATTTTTTCTTACACTATTTTTAATTCAAATTTATTAAAATTTATTTTCTATTTGTTAGTTGGATTTTCTATAAAAGCGTATTTTTTTAGTTTTTTTAAACTATTATTTATTCGTAACAGTGTGCGTCGCAACGACGGCATTCAAACTAACATTCGGCTACGATTATTAAGATACTGTTGAAGTGCCTACATGAATTGTTATACAATGTCATACGAAATTAGCGAAGTTATAGTATTAGCGTTGTGACTATTAAATAATATGTGGTATTAGTAGTATTAAAAATAAACTAATAAAATAAGAAAGAATGCTGATTATACCTACATCAATATGAAGTTACCATAAGGGAAAATAGTAGACTTAGGGCCAGTTTCAACGGTTCGTGATAGCGCTAATATGAAGAAATCTGACAGATTTCTGACATCTTTTATATGGCGTCATGTGTCAGATATAACTATATGTGTCAGATATAACTATCTAACGCATTATCAGGAACCCGTGAATATATATAAAAATATTAAAATTATCGAAATTATAATAAGTCATTCCACTCCAAAAATACACTTTTAGACAAGGAAATATATAAGTAAGTAGGTACTCAAAAAGAATACTGTTATTGGTTCTGGCGTAGTCAG
Organism: Cabera pusaria; assembly: GCA_954871355.1. Classification (NCBI taxonomy): domain Eukaryota; kingdom Metazoa; phylum Arthropoda; class Insecta; order Lepidoptera; family Geometridae; genus Cabera; species Cabera pusaria. The sequence goes on along the minus strand of OX940886.1, from coordinate 638,930 downwards.
TCAGAGAACAATTAATTAATAAAAACAATTTTATGACCACTTATGTACTAGTTTACTACATACCTACGTCAATTCAACGAGAGAATAAGGAATCATTCAAGTCGAGCCTCCGCCGCCGCAGTTTTAACCCGTACGGCGCCGCTTCTGCGCGTCACGTGCTCGCTCTTTTCGTTTTAAATTGTTTAATTTCGTTTTAAATTAATATTTATTACACAGACAGAGTTTATTTTAAATAAATAGTTTATTGCTAATGTGCACGAATGCAACGACGTGATGTCGTATTTTTTGGCGACAAATTTCTGATGAGAATTTGATTTTTTAATCTTAAAAGTCCAATGTGTCAGTATTTAGATTGATTGGTTACAGACTGTACGAATATATCCATATCAATTATTATTATGTTCCGTCAGGAAAATTAGTTGAAGTGTTTATTTGGTTTAAAATGGCCACTTACAAGCCTACTTCACCGGCACTTCCACTAGGTAAGTATCCCCATACGATGAAATATAATTTTTAGTATTAGTATTTATTCTGTGGTATACTGGTGGTATCACTGCGTATTATAAAATAAAGTGTGTGTCTGTCTGTCTGTTCGCAATAAACTCAAACACTACTGAACGGATTTTCATGCGGACAGACGGCCGTAGGATGGACAGTTGGTACCCTTTGCGTACGGAACCCTAAAAACTGTATACTCAACCTATTTTACGTGTTTTGTCAGTTACCCGAACTGCACCTGCTACTGACGATATTTATTGTTTTGGAATGTACAACAAAGCGTTTATCACGATGAACAGAAGTTACTTCCACTAACCTAACTACCACTTCTTAAAATATTGTGTCATGAACCTATTAGATGACATTCAGTAAAACGCGAAACTGTTGATTTTATTGAAGGTATTTCCCCTTGCATAGCTTTTGACTTTTCCCCTTTTTTTATTTTTGACCCAGGAAAATCCTTCATGGATACCACTTGAGCGAGATGGTTATGTGGGATTTGCTGCCTGAAAGGCAGGATACCCCACTAAAAACCTGGGGTGAGCCGTCATCCACCATGGTGGGGCAAGATGGGGTCGCGCTAGCATTCACCAACTTGCCCCGGTGGCAAATCCAAATGGGCCTTCGTCGCTGCGGAGAGCTGACCTTGCTCACCAAGGTCAACTCTTTGTGTCTTTTCCCTAGCTATACGTGAGGTAATTTAATGTAACCCACGACTCATGTTTCTATTTTAAAGTTCTACGAACTTTTCCAACAAAGTGATCGCCTAAAATCATAGTATTACTGTCATATTCCCGATCGCAATAAGCGTCTCAAGGGGTATCAAGTACAGCTCAAGATAATATCTTCATAATCTTCATTGCATGGTATTTAATTACCTGATAGAGAGAAAATAAATAAAATACAAAGGTTATAAACATACAGACATTCGTTGTGTGTTTTATCCTGATCGACATGTACAATACACTAATAAGTATACACGTCAATTAATTAACAAATTAAATATGAACGCTGATATTCAACACTCATAATATTGTACATATGTGATGTTGTGTGTATTCGATTGTGGTTACGAAAATATTTATTTTGGCACAGAATACTTATTAGTACTGCGGACTTATGGTTGGTTTTCCCGACGCAACAAGAAGGGGTGCTATAAGTTTGACGTGTGTCTGTGTATGTGTGTCTCTCTGCGGCATCATAGCACTCAAACGGTTGAACCGATTTTGATTTAGTTGTTTTTGTTTGATAGATGTCTGAATTGAGAGTGTTCTTAGCTTTCATCAATTAAATCCGTTATAAGCCGTTTTAAGATTTTGAGCTTTTTTCTGGTTGATGACGATATCAAAACAACTTTCGTGGGTTTGATCAATTCGAAATTAGGTATCCTCTTACTTTAACGATACTGTAAGAACATCGTCTGATGCTGGGACATCTCCTGGAATCTACAGAAAAGTCAACACCTCACAAATAGAGCAGAGATGTTGTTATGTTTAGGCTCAACAATATAGTTTCAATTATCAGATACATAGATCAGTCGGGGTGGTTTTTAATTAGAATTTAAGAATTATTGAACGTCAATTGTAGAATATACACATGTAGCACCCATGGTAGCACATTAACGAAAACGTCTTTTTATCATGTTCCAGGTCTACAGAAGCTGGCATACATAGACTGTGTGACAGTGAGTCAGAAGATGACGACGTTCGCCAACAAGTACGTGGTGAAGGAGCCGGCGGGGGAGGTGCTGTTCAACGTGAAGGAGGACTCCTCAGCCCTGGATGTGGTGCTGGGAGGCACCAAGCGGCCCTTCTACATCGACCTCTACGATGCCAATAACCAACTGGTGAGACCACATACACGTGTACTACACCTATGTATTTTTATTTTATTTTTTAAAGCTTACTAGAATATGGGTTGCACATTACTTGTAGTCTTGTTAACCTCTCCAACTAAGCTAAATATGCTTGTGTCTGGAGTGGGTTCACGTCAATAGTGCAATGGGTGGGGATCAAACTCTCGATCGCCAGGTCGACGCGACGCCTTAGCCACTGGGCTATTGCCGCCTATAATATATATTTATTACATTAATCTATTTGTTGTGGAAAGTTAACACTATATTTTATCCGATGATATTGCGTAATGGATGATATTGGATAATTGGTAACAGGAAAGAAGATGCTCTCCTGATGGTTAGGTTGGAGTTATGTTGATAGCAGATATGATACGTGGAAAACTAATTTGATTGAATTATTTTACCCATAGTAATATACCTAGTTATTTTTAACCAGACTCCAAACGTGAATATATTAATGCGAGAAAACAGATACTTAGGTACATTCTTTAAGAAAAGCGTGCGTATTCCTTGGAGAGGCCTATGTCCAGCAGTGGATGGAAATTGGCTGATAATGACGATGATGATTCCTAAGTCTAAAAGCGGTACTTGTTGACCACATTGTCAGTAGTGGTAGTGATGAACGCGTGTCTATCAGACATAACCCCCTCTCAGTCAATATCAGTCAAGGAGATATCGGTGACGGCAATGTACCCATTCCACGGTCGTAATGACCAGATTAAGGGTTAATTTTGAGATATTAGCAAGCCCAAATAGGGTGAGTCCACGCCATAAAGGCGAAGGTCGTGGGGTCAGCCCCAGAAAATCAATGGCTCATTGTACCGGCCTCTTTAAACAACCACTACACACATGTAACTCAACGCCACTGGCTACGTAAGTACTTAAAAGGCAGAGGTAATACACCACACTGAATCAGAGTCCCTAACTCGTTATTCAGGGAGGTGTAATAAGAGTCAGGCCCTAATTAGGGAGCAAGAGAATACCCTATCCGCCTATATATGTGCAAAGTAAAAACACTTAAAATAAGAGAATAAGGGCGCCTAATTAGGGGCCTCGCCCTCTATTAATTAGGGGCACTGATTCAGTGTGGTGTAGTACCTTTTACTAACTAGTCATCTGTGACTGAGCGTAAGCTTCGCATTGCCTGTGGGTGGAATTCGGTCGCTATGTCAGCGTTACGAATGTAGTTATTTAAAAGGGTTCTGTGAAATTTTAACGAAACTATTAGGATTATATATTAACTGTCGATGAATTTGAGTGCGTTTTTGTTAGTAACTGATGGTTATAGAACAATGTGAGCAGTGTTTTGGTACTCACGTCGCCCACTCTCGTACCTACGTCCGTTTTACACAACGCATGCATTCATTGATTTGTACTCATTCGCCAAACACCAGAGCACAAACATTGAGCAGACTCAATCTTTCAGACTTGATGAGCACACCTACTGGATAATAACCCACACGTTCATATTGGTCTATATTAATACGTTTATTGTAGGTATGGGGAGTTGGGGACCCATAATTAAACTGTTTAATTAAATTAACAATGTGAATAAACTCGAGATAACTCGACAGATTCGTTCGTTCGCTACCTAATTTTACTACTAACGCCATTTATAGTGAACCGACTTCACAAGCCACGATAGTCAAAGTAGCCAGTAGTTATAAGCATGTCAACAAAGTATACAAATTTGCTTATATTGTTTATCTCCATATCTCCGGAGATAATTGTCAGATCTCAATAAAATTTTAATGGGACCAAACGAGAGGCATTATATCTTAAACAAAAAAATATTTTTTCTAATCGGTTAAGATTTGACGAAGTTCTGAGGTAACAAACATAAAAGTAAGAAAAAAAAAACAGTCGAATTGAGAACCTCCTCCTTGTTTTTCCAAGGTCTAGGCTATCTACATACCAAATTTCAGCACAATCGGTTCAGTCGTTTTAGCGTGAAGTAGTCACAAACATACACGCAAGCTTTCGTCTCTATAATATTAGTAGATAGGATTGTCACAAGAGTTACAAGCGAGGTGTGTTCCCAGGTGATCAGCCTCCGTCGCCCGTACTCGCTGGGGGTCAGCAAGCTGAAGGTGACGGTGGGCGGCGAGCTGGCGTGCGTGGTGCGCCAGGAGGCAACCTTCGTGAAGCCGGTGCTCAGCATCAACGACGCGCAAGACAAGCCCGTGCTGCGGGTCAAGGGGCCAGCCATGTACGAGGGAGAGTGCACCTTCGACGTAAGTCATCATGACTACCAACAAACCTTTTGGTGCTAAATCTTATATGTAGATCTATCCGCTGTCGTAGATACAGAATACAGTCGCTGGATACACAAATCTGTATTTGCAAGAAAAATTAAATTTCCAGAAAAGTTGAACCACATCGTCACTTAACAATAAGTGGGAAGTGTAGTACCTACTTACTTGTCCAGTCCAGCCTTAAAACTATGTTTCTTTACTTTCAGCTGCTGACCCTGGACAAGCGTCCTATCGGCAGCATCCACAAGAAGTGGAACGGGCTGATGCGAGAGCTGATCACTGGCGCTGACCACTTCAACATCCGATTCCCGATGGATCTGGACGTGCGCTACAAGGCAGCCGTCATCGGTACCTGCTTGCTCATTGTAAGTTATACTCATCATCATACGATAATACAACTACCCACTATTATAATACTCAGGAGTTTACGCAGCATCTTGCTACGTAAACTCCCGAGGGAATGCACGAAACCTAGGTCGAGACAGTCGACAACAAACAGTAGTGAGTTTAATATATAATAGTAGGTCTCTGACTAACATCGCTGACGGTAGCAGTACCTAATTAAAAAATAAACATATTATCCAAATCAGTCCGCGAGTGCCGGATGTTTTGGCGAGATTCTCATCATATCTCTGGCGCTTGCCATAACATTTTGATAACATTTTTATGGGACCACCTTGCAACTAAAACGTATCCACCAATGGAAGCTGAACTTTAAGGTAGGTAGCATACATAGGTTCATAGGATACATACTATAATAAGCTCCTGAGGCACAGCTAGTTCAGGAGTCTTTTTTTTTAAAGAATGAAAGATTTATTTTCCCAAAATATTAAACTAGTTTTTACATTAAGTCTTATATATATGGACACAAATTAACCATCATTTGGGCACCCTGAAATTCCACAGTAGGAAAAATCCTGTGTTGTGGAATTCAGTCTATGGATGGATTCAAATTTTATTGTGCAAACTATACAGTATAAGAATAAAGATTTTTGTATTTGTATTTTGTATGAGCATATAAAGCTACATCCACACCTTCTTTAGTAAAGTCTGTTAACCAAAAAATATGTCAACACAAAAAGTCATGGTTTTTTCTTTTCAACCATATTCCAAAAAGGAGGAGGTTCTCGATTCGTCTCTATGTTTTTTTAATGTATGTTACGCGATTACTCCGTCAATTGTGAACCGATACAATGATCTCTTTTAAGGTACGCACACGGCGCGAGGTCCTGCGTGCGCGATCTAGGCGGCGATCAGATAGCGCAGTAGTATTTGTATCGACTTGTTCACACCAAACGCGATCAGAAAACAATTGAAATGTACTGAGATCGCGCCCGCAGATCGCAGGACGCCGCGGTGTGTCCGTACCTTTAAATGGTAGGGTACATTTCCAAGGTGGTCCCATTGTAATTTCATTGAGATCTGATAAGTAGGTATCTCAAGAGATATGACGAATAATGTCTCAAATTTGCTACTGAAACTGACTCGCGGGGCATGGAAGTCGGTTGTTTTAGTTTTTATATGTTATCTTTCGGCTCGAATACTTTGAATCTTAGGACATTCCACATTAACTATATCAGGAAAATGCTACAATGCATGGTTTATCAATACGATATGAAAGTATACACCGAGTTGTAGGTAGTCTACCGAGTTGCTGCATGTTATCTGGTGCCGACTGTTCGGAAGATTGGCAGGGAACGCGGCGATTTGTGTGATTGTCTCAGGTCAGCGTTCAGCACCTTATTGACGCGCTGCCGTCTTCAAGACCAGCACCATGCCACCTTACACCATGTCAGGAAATAACCTTCAATAATGCTCTATCGTTGTAGTTCCTACATGTAGGAGCATATAATATCGATGGTCCGCCTAACTTACTACCAAAATGTAGCTTACCACCATCAAGGAGAAAATCTGCCACTATAACCTTACGGTGTCCGGCAGCACACAGCCCTTAAGAGTATTCTAACGTGTTCACAATCTTCGACCATATCATCGCATACCACCAGACGAGATAGTGGTGGATCGCTTCGCTAGCTTATAAGTTATCTAATAAAAAGTGTCACATAGTCTATCATTAATTAAGAAAATATAAAAATAGCTGAACATTATCTTTTTTTTTGTTCCAGGATTTCCTGTATTACGAAAAAAGTTAGCAAATTAGTGAAGAAGTGCATGAACCGTTCTTCAGTCACCAGGAAACTCTAGAAATCCAGATATCCCAATTTGTGTGTGTCTTTATTAACTTGAAATTAATGAACGCTGGAGACCATGTCCTCATTTTGAATTACCCGATTACCCGACTGTACTGTTAATTAAGCAATTAAATTGCTTAATGCTTAATGACTTAGTTAAGTTTTTGGCACCCTGACAGAATAGGTGTGACGAACGATTTTGAAATCCTCTTCCGTGATGTGGGAACACATTTACTATTCACTAAAAAACCTATATTTCGGTAATTAACTTAACTTTAACGAAGTTTAAAGCAATTTTTCTAATATTTTTTCAATAGTGCGCAAAAACAGCTCACTATGTTAATGACATACTTAACGTAGTAGTTATTTTATAATCTATAACAATGAATACACATGGGTTTTCCAAAATTTAATAACATTTTCAAGAATTGTAATTATAAGTATAACTTGGCGTGCCTGTGCGCCACTGTGCTTTTACTTTGTACTTTGATAACAGTTTCTCTTAAACCACTTTTAATTACTTTTGGCATTATTGAACTATTTTAATGTAGCAGATTTATCAACAATAATGTCGCGGTAATCTCTCAAACGTCAAACTCACAGTTTCAAGAGAGCGGAATTAGTTCCAAAAACTACCACCGCCAAGTTATACTTGTGGCACTGTAGGTGTGACGTCATGCGCTGTGATTGGTGTTTCAATCAAAATGGCCAATTGCAGTATTTTAATGTTTTATTTTATTGAAAATCTTAATAATCTCAATTTTTTATATAAAACTAAACTAGTGTTTTAAATTGTTTTAATATGTATTATTGTTCCTAAAATAATCAAATCTTCGATTTTTTGATACTGTCGTCATGCCTATTAGATAGATATATCATAATATACCAAACCAATAAAGCACAGCACATTTTGAATTTTAATACTGTGCATTTAGAGTAGGTACAATTTCTTTGTTACCTTGCATTGTTTAAGCTTAATAAGTTCTAGTGTAAAATAGCTATGTTTAGCTAATATGTAACATATATATATATATATGTATATATATTAATATTACACTTAGTATATATAGTAAGGACGTTGGTGTTATTTAGGCTAAGTTACTGTAATAAAGTACATTACTTACTATATGTAAACTCATAAAGTGCATTTATTAGTCTAAGTCTAAATCTACGCACTTTCACCGTAATAATGGAAGTCTGAGAAGAATGGTAGATATGATTTGAGAGAGGCCTATGCCTAGCATTGGGATCGAACAGGCTGCGGATGATGATGATGAACTGTAGTCATGACTCTATTGTGTTTTGCCAGATGTCTATAGTGTTAATTTTGTCTTTATTTAATCACGATGCCTAGGCAGTGGAATAAAATTATGACAAATTAAAGATATCTACTCTTTTATTTTTCATGATATTATACAACATGAGAAGCAAGGCCCTTATGTTACTACATTTCGATGACCTCTTCATATAACATATTCAGTGGCACTCAAAAGTCGGGCTTGCCTTTTAGATGTTAAGTCTAGACGCTGTTATTCTGGGAGTGAATAAACAGACTGATAAGGATGATGACGATAGTAAACGATAAGTACTAAACTTGTAACAACAACAATGGTCACCATAACATTAGTTTTATGCAAAGTACATATACGATAGATAGGAGAGACAAGCTGGCATTCTTCATATCTAAGTACCTAGGTTTAGCTCAGTAGTATACCTACTGGACTGGAGACTGGAGTATAGGTACGTGCACAAGGTTGCACCAAGGATCATCTGACCATTTTGACCCATTGACATGGGTAAGGATGTCGATGTTTTGATCCTTAGGGCCAGTTTCACCGGTATCTGATAGGCCTATTCTGAACGTATCTGACTGATTTTGACAACTTTTGTATGACGTCATAATGTCAGATAACTATTTGAAACTTTATCAAGAACAGATGAAACTGTCCTGCTTTTTTTTATCTATCTACTATATATATAGTTAAGTTATATAAGTTTAAAATCAATCAATGTTATTCAATAAATATTTTAAAGAAGTTAACGTTTTTTTTTATTTCAAGATTTTTTTCAAACGACTTTAAAAACAGGTTCTCAATTCGACTGTACTTTTTATTTTTCTATATTTGTTACCTCAGAACTCCGTCATTTATAAACCGATTTGGAAATTTTGTTTGAGAGAGTATACCTACTTCCCGTTGGGTCACATTGCAGTTTATTCGAATTTAAATCTCTTTGTTTCCAATCGATGCCAGCCAGCTCACTTATATCATCGCTCCATCTAGCTGAAAGACGCCCTACATCATCATCATCATCATAATCAGCCGGTATCAGTCCACTGCTGGACATAGGCCTCTCCCAATTCACGCCACTGAGCCCGATCTTCGGCTTTTTGTTTCCAGTCACTGCCCACCGCTTTGCCAATGTCGTCGCTCCACCTGGTCACAGGGCGTTCTACGCTACGTTTACCGATTCGCGGTCTCCATTCTAGAATCAGTCTACCCAACGGTTATCGGTCCTACGGCAGATATAACCAGCCCACTGCCACTTCAGTTTGCTAATCCGATGAGCTATGTCGATCACTTTAGTTCTCTGGCGAATTACCTTCGTTCCGGATTCGATCCCGCAGAGAAACACCGAGCATAGCTCTCTCCATAGCTCGCTGAGCGACTTTAAATTGGTGGACCAGTCTAACTGTGAGTGTCCACTGTGACTGTGAGTGTGAGTGAAGGACGCCCTACACTATTTTCTTTTATATTACAAATAAATTAGTTTTATTAAAATGATAAGTATACTTACATATTCTAATTTATTATACCTAATTATTTCAAGCATTTAGATTCTTGGGATTCCAGAGGTTAAATTTCTCTTCAAAGCGACCTCTATGTACCTGCCATGAAAATAGGATCTTCAAAATCTAAATTGCTTGACTACTTCTCTGCTGATATTAATTGCGAGAGCCATACTATATGTTCAGCTTACTAGTTGTCGAAAGAGTTAGATAGATGGCGCTTAAATAAAATAATAAAATGGCTATAACTTAGTTTTGCTTTGCCCGCGTAGACTTTTATAACCATGTTTAATATTGAGAGTTGAATCATAGAAGAGAGAATCATGGAAGTAATTAAAAAGATAAAGTATATACTATAATGAAATAAATTGAAATGAAAAATAACATACCTACTTAGGTGAATGAATTTTACACAGGCTTATGAAAAAGAGTTTGAGTCAGGCACGCGGTAGACTCTTGTTGTACAAATATATCGCTGTACTTAAATATTTTTGTAACATCTATTCAATGATAATAAATAAATAAGACTAAAAATTTTCCCCTTTTACAGAAGCAGAATTACCCAAAAACAAAATGTAAAGTTGAATGTGTCGTCACGTCAGTGTGGTCACCTGTAAAGTAGTAAGTACCTACCAGAAGTAACTCCCCTAGAATGCTACTGTAAGAAACCTTTCTAGTGACAGGAGATCGCTAGTCCACCTGGACTACCTGGAGTACTACTATATTATAACCAACAGATTTCAACAGAAGTAGAAATGTTTATCGGTTTTAAAAAGAATACCAGACTGTACCTACGTCTCTAGATAAGGGCCGTAGTATCTATAGTGACGGGATAGAAAAGTACCAACACTGTAGTGACGGGCTAAATTCTGGAATGCCAGAGCTTGATGTGTCAAATTATGTGTTAAACGCAGACGCCATAGGTCTTTTAAGGGTTCTGTACCCAAAGTGTAAAACGAGACCCGCACTTGGCTGGTTTTTTTTATATCTTATAAGCCATCGCTTGACCACTCTCTCGCCTGGTAGTATGCGATGATATGGTTTAAGACGGTGAACACACTAGGGCTAGAATAATCTGACTCTCAAGGGTAAACATTATATATTTAGACATAGGTACCTTTTAAAATAGTTTAATGCAATCCACAGATTGCGATCCTGTAATTTTAGTCTGTGGTCTGAAATACCTTTAGCTACCAAACCCATTTAAATCGCATACAATTACGATCATGTATTAGATACGATCATATTCTCAGATTTCTTAGTGGAGAGAAAATAAATCACCTAAGTTATTAATTTGCCTAAAACTGTCGTTAAGTGGAAACTATTAGTATAATTGGGTTCCAGTGTGAATCTCACAAGAAGCGTTAAGATGGAGATTTGTGTTTACATCCTTCCAGTAACTTGGTTAAGTTACTGGAATCTAATCTAAATACGTACACAATAATTATGTACGACTGAGTTATGTGTAGAGCCAATCACGTGTCCATGGAGGTCTAAAATATATTTTTTTATTTAAGATCTCAGCAGCGAATCTTACTACAGCGGAGAGAGATACAACTTGCAGTGCCTTACGTGTGTATGTAGTATGTAGTGTGTTACCTCTGAAACATTCTACATACTTATACTTATTAACACTTATTAATACCCTAATTTTCAAATAGCTACTTACCCACCAACTGCTGTGTACTTGACCTGAGTGAGTAAGTGTAAAAACGTCTATTAGACTAGGTAGATGAAATATATATACATATGATGCTAGGTATGAGTGCAGACCAATCGCGCTATTCTGGCTGCAATGGCGTCTAGCTATCAGAAGTATCTGCTGTTGCGTCAGCCCCGGTAATCTTGATATAGTGTCAAAATAATACCAAACTTCAATTAAACAGCTGTATAGCTGTATCCATGGAGATTAGAAGTAAACTTTGATATCTAAAGAGACTACTGAGGTTAGACTGACGGTTAAAATATATAAAACACTAGCTGTGCCCCGCGGTTTTACCTACGTAGACATCTTTCATACTAACGTTTTCACAACTCTCTTCGGGGTGGACTTTCCATAAATCCGTTTTTAGTACACCTCTACGTGACCTCTACGTAAGACAAATGTACTCTCCAAATTTCAAGTCTCTTTAACCAGCGGTTCAGGATGTGCGTAGTCTCTAAGCCAGTCAGTCAGTCAGTGAGTATGTCAAGACAAAGATTCTTATCGTATTAGATGACGTTAATGTCAACGTATTTTTCTCGTAGCGATCGTCAATTCCTTTTTCAAATGCAACTTGACTAGCACTTAGCTTGTCTATGGTTATTGCGCTAGTGTAATAAGAACCAGCAGGGCTAGCATGGCCTTATCCCCGAGGGAAAGACAAAATTATTTCCCTATTTTTCGCCACTGACAGGAGATCAACACAACAATTTAAACGCTTGGTGAAGTTTAATCCCGAGTTTTGATTATGTATCGTATTAAAAAGTTAAAAAAAAGAATTGATTAAACGTCAGCGGGCGTTTATAATTGTCGAAAAACTTTACTTATAATTTGCCTTCTCCACCAAACAAAACACGGATAGGTGGAAAGACAAAATAGTCCCCTTGCCATGCTAGCCCTGCAGCAGAAAGTGTCAGGTGTAAACGAAGCATGAAGCCATGTGAGCTGTGGCCTTTATTGCCAAACTTGGGAAGAAGCCTCGCGCCGAGCGCAAATATGAACTATGTCGACTTCCAGTTTTTATTCGCTCAATTTCTTAATGTAATTTTGTTTATTCAGACGCTACGAGAAACTTCTAGTGTTTGTTCACAGGCAGTAATAATAAAGAAATATATTTTGTTAGCCTGTACTTTTATCAAAGGTTAAGTTGAGGCTACTGTATAAAGAGAAAGTTGGGTAGAAGTAATAATAAGTATCAGTACTTACCCATTTTCTTTTTACGGTAATGTTAGAAATGTGGATCACTTAGACTTCTAGAGTCTAGTTTACAATGTTGGACAGATGACACTTTTCCACTGTCTCGCCTGGTGTTATGTGATGATCTGGTCTTCTAAGACCATTTGCTACCTATTGCATCGTGCTAGTCTAAGAATGTAATACTATAATAATAATGTGAGACGTATAATAGACTGTTGACATTATTCAGTCCTTTCAAAGTATCTGGCAAGGACATGCCGGAACTGGTTCACTGATTGGCAAATATGATAAAGTTCGGTCACAGAGTTCTCAAAACGATCTTAATATAATTATTAGTTTGATTGAGCGTAACTCAATTTGCCGCTTCACTACTCTCGATTGTAACACAACACCTACACCTTACCTACAACACAGTAGACAGCTCCTCTCGTGCATCGACCCGCACGAGTCAAAGGGAACTGAAAGCTTATTCACCAAAGGCTAATTTTGATAGAGATTAGTAAGTTTCAGTGATAATTAGAATGGGAGGGGCCGTCGGCGTCACTCTCCCAGATTAGGTGCCCTCCCTCAGCTGGTTTAATCAGCAACTTGAGAAGCCTCCCAAACTGCAGAAAATTGGTTTTGTAGACGCAGGTTAATCTTGCTTCTAGGAAATACGCTCTCTACGCTCTCTACGCTCTCTCAGCTTACAATGTAAACTCGCAAGTTACATTTATAGGGCACAAAGAGAAAATAAATAGTTTTACCTTCATGCAACCGTAACGGAGCCTGCTTATGTTTAAAAGAAAACACGAGGAGTTAAATATTTTTCTTTTCAACCGTTCGCTTCTTCCAAAGAGGAGGGGGTTCTCAATTCGTCTGTTTTTTTTGCACGTACGAGTATGTTACGCGAATACTCCGTCAATTGAGAACCGATTCGAATTATTATTTATTTAATTGTTAGGGTATATTTCCAAGGTAGTCTCATTGTAATAGTGTAGTTCTGATTAGTATCTCCAGAGATATGGAGATAAACACCTCAAACATAGCACTGAAAATGACTAGCCAGCATTTGAAGTCGGTTTATTTCGTTTAGTAAACGATCTTAAATGATTAAATCAGCTATTATGTAAGTAAGGATCAAGTTGTGGTCGTCACAGGACAGTAGCAGCTCCACAACATTACGAGTGTTAACACTTTACCAATGTGTGAATATGTCTTATGTCTTAATTTTGATTTGGAATTTGATGAAGGATAACCTAGGCCTAGCGTGCGAACAAATCCTCACTTTACCTACAGGTGAGATATTGGTCCAACGCTATACAAGTCGCCAGCCAATAATACGTGTAAGTACTTTAAATACTTTTCAGTCCTCCTAGCATGGAATGTGTAATATAAGTTATGTCTTCTGTTTTATTAATTGCCATGAACATTTTGTTTTTTGTAAGTGGGGAAAAGTTGGGGACATAATTTTTATGTTTCCGTTATGATACCGGTAAGTAGAGTAGAAGTCTGTTATTGATAAATCTGATTTTACACGATACCGCATAACTTTTTTCGTACAAAGTAGTTATGGTGACAAATAAGGTAAAAAAAGTTACTTCTGGGACGATGCTCCTCATTTTCTGTTCATTACGGACGATGGACGGCCGTCGCGAGGTCTAATGAAAATGATGACATCATGATATCTTTGCGGGATTTAATTAATGTTTATTTGAACAGGATTTGGACTCCTACAAATATTTTTTTTATTCAAGAAACGTATTAATTCGTTTTGTGACCCCGTAGACCTTTTCCAACAGATAATGGCCGACATTAGGTTCAGTACCACTCAGTTCGGAAGGCTGATTGGGACAGCTGTACTATGTGGATTGGATAAGTCAGTTGTCCAGCGCCTTGTCTCAGACATCACTTAGTATCACGTGAGATAGTGGTCAAGTGTTTGTCTGTTCACAATAACAAAAATAAAACAGCGCAGCACCTCGCATAGAAAAGGCAGGATTGTAGTCACAAAACTAACCTAAAACGCATACATGCAGCTTTATACTATACGCCACTGTGAGATAATGGACATGGTCCGAGTACATTATAACTGGTACGTAGCTACGCTCGCTGCTGAATTATAAACAAAATTCTGCATTTTCGCCACACTAGCCGTCTTTTTCGTCACTCTTCATATAGTATGCCTCATTGTATAGTTTGTATAAGTAAACTGATGTAGTGTTATGAAGTAGGCACATAAGACTGTGCTAAAATTTGGGTAGCGCTGGATAATGGTACTGCATTGGACTTTGTCTTACAAGAGTAGCTTGAGACGCTTTCTGGTGTGAGAGACATGGCAAGCGAATAATTGATCTTGCAGCTACTAGATGGTTCAATAATATCGTCGGGCGAGAAAAGCACAAGACAATCACAAGTGGCATTGCAATAGAGATCTATACCCAGCAGTGAAGTCAGACAGGTGGGTAATGATGATAATGTTTTAATCTAGAATTGTCAATGAATCCTTCAGCCTGTGCTACTCGTTTATTTCCGAGTGATATAATATCGAATCAACTAATATGCTGGGTAACGACTGGCAAAATGTTACATACATTGTTTCATTCTTCGAGCATTCCATTAGCGTTTTCCATTGGTGTGTTATTATTAGAATATTACTTGCATTTGTTTTACACTGCGTGCTCTTTTGTGTTCGTCTGAAAAACCGACAAACAGATCGACGAAACAACGACACAGTTCGCTCGCGCAAGGCGTCCAGTTGTATAAGATTGCGTTGATAAGAATTTGTCACAGAATGTGTTTACCTTGCACGTTTGTGGACGGCTAATTCTTTCATTGCATGTTATAATGCATGGTACGTTTCATCAGTCTGCACCTACTTTTAAATAGAATGAAATTTAATTAATTAATCACCACCAATTGCAAATCAGCCGTGAGCGTGTCGTCCTTCATTTGTTTAAATTATGTTTCGATCATTATAACAGGTTAATGCGGGTTGAATGTAATGTGAATATTTAATTGAATGTTATTCATACATAGCAATTATAATGTGTTTGATATAACGAAATGAAAACCGCGCAAAAAAATGTTGGTGTAAATATGATCTGTGTAAGTTATATGGTCTGCGGTTCAATCAGTTGTATTACAACCATTTATTGCAATACCAGTTCTTTTACGGTGGGTAGTTTATATACAAACTTTCATACATTATAATATCTTTTAGTAGATGGTATTCCATATATAAAACTAAAATTATAATTTTGTTTAACGGCGAATCCACTGCCTTTTCATAATATATTTTTAGTTAAGTTATGTCTACGTGTCATAAACTGTTGGAAGAGCCGATGTAGATGGCCTGCGTGGAGTAGCTCATACAAAAATAACACTCGCATCTGACTATGTACAACAGATGAAAATATAGACGAACAACTACAATGTACTAACACTAAAGGAAAAGAAAGATAACATTTAACAAACAAAATGTGACATTGTTTCTCGGAGCGAGTGTAATTAAAGCCGCAGTAACAGCCGAGCTCTAATAAAACTAATAAGTCACATACGCGACAAAACGCACGCAAAAATATAGTGGCGTGATGGATATTTTTTTATTGGTAGGAGTCATTCTAGTCCACTTGGGGTGGTACCACAGCTTTGTATGGTTCATTCATCCATGAAATAGAAATGTTTATGTCAAAAGCCAAGTCAAAGCATTTATTCAGTATATGGGCAAATTAAAAATTTGACTACACACGTCAAATTACATTAAATAGATCATATCAATAATAAAAACAGACACATAACTTATTGCTTTGAATTTACAAAAAAAAAAAACAAAGGTATGGAGCCATTCAGCTTTCATCTAGACGTCGAACGTCACACTTAAAACACATGTTTAATTCCCCTGATTAATGTAGGGTTGCCAACCGTACTATTACGTGCACCCGCAACCTAGTGCATGTTTCAGTACTTCAGACAATTTTTATCCAATAAATTGTGAAATAATGAAACACAATAAATAAGTAAAACACAGACTAATTGCAGTACAAATCATATTCCGATTGATTTAAATATGATTTAAAGAGATGGATAAAGTCCATAGATAATACAATGCATATTTGCAATGTACAATGAATGTGCACATTACCTTAGACAGGCGTGTAACAGGCGTGTAACAGGCGTGTAACAGGCGTGTAACAGGCGTGTAACAGGCGTGTGCGGAGACATGCAAAATTAGGCCTATCCAGAGTTTTGTATGTAGTGCAGCCCTCATCGTTTACCACCAGGCGAGCGTTTTACTTACTCTCTTACCTTTTGTTACGTAGTATTATTATCGTTTCTATGCTTTTGTTCCAAAAATAAATATGGTACCCACTGGTTGTAGCAAGTCCTCATGTGGTTGGAGTACTCTACCCTTACACTGAGGTCCGTTTGAAGCACTTCTATTAAGGTAAATACTACTTTTTGGGAATAAACCATTTTTTCTTTATTCGAGTATGCCGACAAACACAACAGTTCTTTATCCATGGTAATTCCACCATACATTCAATAATGTATAACATATGAACAGAAAACATTTTATGAATAATACGTTAAGGTACGGCCACCCCGCGGTATCCTGTTATATTCGGGCGCGATCTAAGTACTTTTCAATTGTTTTCTCATCGCGTTTGGTGTGAACCAGTCAGTACAAATACTACTGCGCTATCTGATCGCCGCCTAGATCGCGCACGCAGGACGCTGGGGTGTGTATTAATAATAAGGTATTAATGTTTCTGTGGTTATTTCAGTATTGATCATTTGTGAGCTGATCTGAAAAAATTGGGACGAACGTGAAATAAATACACTTGGTGTTATTATTTGGAAACAAACACACACTCCTTAGTGTTTAATCTTGATGCAATAAGTAAAATTTGTCTACATGTTTACAATCCATCAAACTTGGCGTTCTGATGAACTACATATATGTTTTGTTTAGTGGCTATTCTCTTTTATTGCATTAATATAGTTACATACTACAATAATCATTGACAAAATTTGAGGCAAAGCCGAAAATATTATCTAGTCTTATGATTCTAATTTAGTTTTAATACCCTTGTACGACCCTCGCATTTTCAGTGGTTAATTTAAAAAATAAAACAAACGAGTTCAGAAGTTAAAATGAGTTAATCATGTTGTCAATCAAATTACAGTGAAGCTTTCAACGTTTAAACTTTATTAATTAATTGTTTATTTAAAAAAGTTAAAATTATTTTATGATTTTTATGAAATATTTGATAGTTTGTGTGTTTTTTATTTAAAGATTTACATATATACTATAAGTTGGTCACATATAATTTAAACAATATCTGATGGATATATATCTTTAGAGATATCTAACTTTTAACCTAAAATGAGTAGCGCGAGTAATATAGGTATATAATGTGCATAGTGCACTCACTTCACACTTTATATTCCTTCGCTCTAATTTACTTAATTGCTCAGCAAAAGACTATAATATCTTACAGTTACAAAGCTCTAGAAAAAATCGTGTGATGAAGCTAGTTAATTCTAGCGGGTTGTAACCTAGGCAGTAATAACAGGTCTCATGTTCAGTCTAGACTTCAATAGGTGTTCCGACCTTGGTTGGAGTATGGCCTTAATTAAATCAACACGGATTTACCAGAACACTAGATTATTCTGACAGTACGTGACTGTAATAGCGTAGATCTGCGGGCGCGATCTTAGTACTTTTCAATTGTTTTCTGATCGCATTTGGTGTGAACCAGTCGGTACAAATACTACTATCTGATCGCCGTCAAGATCGCGCACGCTGCGGTGTGTCCGTACCTTTAATCTAAAATGTTCTTTGTTTTGATTCATGAATATTCGTTCAACTAGGAATAGTTTACTAGTTTATCTCGCCATAAGAGCAGCTTTCATAGGTCTTTCTTTCTAGGTACTTCAATAATATTGTAGATGCATTGACCTGATACTGGGGCATCCTGGAATTTGCAGAATACCCTACTCCTTATCAACTTAGAGCAGAAATGTTGTGTTTGGGCGCATTCGAAAGGGTCTCGATCAAAACAAAGATAAGTTGGGAGTGGTTTTAAATTTTCACTGTATTGAGAGATTATGTTTATTAAGTCTTTGACATAATATATTCCAATTTTTTTGTCAAATAAAAAAAAATTTGTCAAATCTCCCGCCCCTGAGCGCTCCGGGTGCAAAGGTGCCAAATCACACTCGCCACATTTCCGCGCCGAATGGCGATGATTTAATAATTTTATTTAGAGAAGACATAACTGTTTGATATTAATTGGGAGGCGTTTCTTGGTAATCTATAAACGAAATCCAGCAGCAAAGCAGGAGAAAATAGAGATAGGCAGCGAGTACAAGAGCGTCCACGGGTGCAAGGTAAACAATCCCTGGTAACCCGGGCTAATGTCGTTAGTCCTACTTCAAAATTCATAACCAAGTAAAGTCGTGCCAGCCCTCGGGACGAGTGGAGCCGCGCCGCTACCTGCACGGGTAGGTAAATACTTAAATAATAGATGTGTCCGTCCACAGCGTCGCTTCACGGCCGAGGCACCTTCTCATTATTTAGGCAAATGTTCAATGTACGCCGAGTACACAGGATACCGCGCCATATCTCACTGTACACGTGATGTGAAGCGCATCCGATTTAAATAACCGACTTCAAACGCGCTAGTCATTTTCAGTAACAAGTTTGACGTGTTTATCTCCATATATTTTTTTTATAGGTACTGATATACCGACCAAATCATGATGATGTTTACATGACCACCTAGGAAAGGTACACTTTAAATCAAAAAAAGAATTTTTCAAATCAGTTCAGGCGTCTTCGAGTAATCGGTGAACATACATAGAAAAAAAGATTCCAACGCATTGAGAACCTCCTCCTGTTTTGTGAAGTCGGTTAAAAATAGCCCGGCATTAAAAGTCACTCTATTGTGGTAGTAAGTTGATGCATGAGGCAGTACCCATTTGTATTACATAACGAGTGATAGTGACGATGTTATGATATGATATGGTTTCAAGGATGCATGGGACTGATGGTCCCAAGGTAACGGTCGCTATTCAATTATGAGATGCGGATGCGAAGAAAATCAATTAAGTTTTCTTAACCTCTAACCTTAACCTTAGCTGAGCAACGGTCTGCTCCCTAAAATCTCTCTCCAGGGCAATGACTATCCAGCCAGGCTAGTGGGCCACTATATCGTCACGCCACCTCTTTCGTGGTCGACCACGTCGTCACAGACCATCTGTGGAGCCAATCTATAACGATTTTGGCCCACCTTGCCAGATGCATACGGATCACATCCCCCACAAAGAAAAACTGTAGCGTATTTTAAACAGTATCGAAAATATCGAAATGTCATTGCTCCTAGAGGTATTTCCATGTTCTGTAATTGCTGCCGGCAGCACTTTACATAAGTGACACGTTTATTAGTGAGCTACATAATATATGAGCCACTATGTAAATTATCCGGAAGAACTCCCTGCAGGGGCAGGCTGTACTCGTATCTCAGCAGCTCGTATGTAATCATAATGTTCACATTATATAGATTATTACTATCACTTTCACGTGGTTGACGTCAATAGTGCGTGTAATATTGTTAATATACTACATTATATGAGTATTAATGTAAATACTGCCGTACATTACTGATTTGCGGAATGTTATGTTGTAATACTTATTATTGCGCTTTAGCGAATAAAATTAGTAAAATTATGGTTTCAATAAAGTTGCATTGATTGTTGTTACGAGAAGACCGGCAGTTGTGGGTATCAGCATTGTTTTGTTACGAGAAGACCGGCAGTTGTGGGTATCAGCATTGTTTTGTTACGAGAAGACCGGCAGTTGTGGGTATCAGCATTGTTTTGGATGTGAGTTGGTTCATTTAGATCAGAGTGTTAAACTTGTTGAAACAGGAGTATATTATGTACTCAGATAGCGAAGGTTTAGAATTTTAGATCATACAAATGGATAACACTCCTACAACACAATAGTAACAATCGAGCGATCTTTGCAATAACAGGGGGGTTTGGGGTCACCAACGATAAATTGGTATGAATTAGAATAGAAAGCAGGTACGATAATGTGGGTTCGTTTTGGGCACTGTCTCATCTGTTGACAAGTAACGATGTGTCCGATGATCTTAGTAAGCTAAGCCTACAATGGGAACTGGATCTCAAAGGCAACTGTCTAGACAGACCGATATATGTTAGGTGACAAATGCTCCACCTCGAGGGTGGTAGCTAGACACTTGACATACTTGTGATCTGATTTCCAAGTCTTTATCTACCCAAGGCATGTATCCTTGGTACCTTGGGTAGATAAAACATATAAATCATAGATCTTATAAAATATGTTTTATCTCATGCATAATATTTCTACCCTTTAATATTTTCGTCCAATTTATCAGACATAGTGACATAGGGCGCTACACATCACGTGTGCGGATAAAGCGCGTCCCTAACCACGTATTTACCGCAGCCGTGTTTACTGCACGCTAGTTCGCTATTGGGGAAACGAATAAATCTCGAATTCGGCATCCCGTGTAAGCAATAAATAAATCAGGAGGCATCACTATCCAGTCGGCTTGCAATCGCCTCTCGGTGGAGTGCCGGCGGGCGGACTCAGGCCCGTGATAATATGGCACAACACTAGCTGGTTCATTCTATCTATCATTGTGAGCAATGGATAGAGAAATACTCGTTAATTAATTACTTTTACCGCTTCACATCTCCCTCTATTCGATTGCGATACCATGCCGATGCAACCTGACAGGGCTAAATAGTCTTAACATTTGAGTGTCGCAATTATATCAAAACTTGTATATTATAGAAGGATTCGCCATTCAGCGTGGAAATGCGGCGAGTGTGATGGGCTGGGCACATTTACTCCCGGAGCATTCAGAGGCGGGTTATTTGACTAGGTTTAATTTAACTTGATAATTAATAATGACTAATATGGATTGATAATTGATGATTGGGGATGTAAGGGAGCACAGGGATGTAAGGGAGCACAGGGATGTAAGGGAGCACAAATACGACCTCGGTGCTCCCAGCCAACCTCACCTGCCCGTGGTGCATCCTGCTGACCAACAGACGGGGCTCTGGCGACCGACAAATGGCGGTATAACCATTTCATATCTATGGCGTAGCTAAATTCTACAGGCCGGTGACGGGCAGCAGCGTCACCGGTGCGAGAAGCTACGTCCTGCGATCGCCAACACGCCTGCCCAGCGTGGCGATTAGGGCATATCCCTCCCAAGGGATGCAAAAAAGTATGGGCTCAGTGGCGCATCTTGGGAGAGGCCTATGTCCAGCAGTGGACTGATACAGGCTGATGATGATGATGAATATGGATTGTATTATAGAAGTAGACGCTGTCCTGTCAGACAATCCTTATCTGTCTGGTTGTGCTGGTAGTCTTCCTTGAGACACCAGGGTGCTTTCTGTGATCAGAAACGCTAAACACAAATAAATCAGATTAAAAGCCATTGCTATCAATGTAGAGACTACCCGCGGGTTGATAACACATTAAATGTAGTTCTGCATAGACTGACGTATGTTTTTTTATATATCTGATAGACTAGCGTTTCACCACTTAGCACCTGTTGGTAAGTGATGATGCGGTCGAAGATGGTAGGTAGCACGCTAGCATAGAAAAGATAATAATACGCTCGGCCTAGAATGGGAACTGGCTCTCAAGGATAGCTGCCGGAACACATTTGATGTTTTGGCGACAGATTTTCCAACTTGAGGGAGGTAGCTGGCCAAGCGGTGTCCGCTAGATAGTGTCCTACCACCATGCAGAAGTTAGGGGTTCCTGAACGATGTTTTTCCTTCACCGGAGGGCCACTGTGAAAAGCGCACATAAATATTTCGATCGTAAAATGCATTGGTGCATGGCGGGAATTGAACTCGGTACCACTGGCGTCAAAGCTGATCATTCTCCCACGACACCACTGGGCCCTCATGAATGATCTATCTACATCCTCTAAGTTTAAGCAGATCTTTGCTTACGAAAGCGCAAACACAAAGATGCTCGGTTGAGATGCAGATGATTGGATGCGTGCATTTTATAAGATGTATTCTATAATTTGCTTTCTATAATCAATTAGCGACCCGCCCGGGCTTCGCACGGGTAGAACATGTATGCCTGGATTTTTGCATCAGTTTGTTGCGTCGAGAATGAATTAACCTCTTCTACAATCATCTCCATGTTTCAACCAATTGACAAAAAATCTTATCAAAATATATACTTAAACCTTCCTTATGAATCACTCTGTCTATCGGTGAAAACTGCATGAAAATCCATTCGGTAGTTTTTAAGTTTATCGTGAACAGACAGACGCGGCGGGGGACTTTGTTTTATTATATGTAGTGATTTGTCGTTTTCAAGCCATCAGCAATGAGGTGGCTATGACAAACACAGAACACTATTGACTCATCGCATGTCTCCCACCCCCGCGCCCCCTTATGAGGAAGACAAGCTAACCTAGTGGATCATTTCCTGTTCACAATAATGAGGAATAGCAATCAGCTTACTTTGAATACTCGGAATATTCGAGAACATGTTCGAGATATCTTTATTCGGCAAAGATTTGTAGTCTGATTTCGTTTGTAACTACATAAAATGTTACATATCATATCAAATGGTACAATGGGTTAAAATGTTTTTACTAGGTAGGAAAAAAATAAAATAAAAATAAGACTATCAGACAAGCACTTATCCCTATTCACGTGATGTTAAATGATGATGCGGCTAAAGCTAGCTGTAGTGAGACCAAACACTAGATATCACACTTCGGTCCAATGAACAATAATCCCAAACCGTCCTCTTTACTGGCTGTCTCCAGCCATCATGGCGGTATTTGGTGACATGTTTATGTTCGGTGGATGGTTTGACGTACAATTGTAGCCTACCTCCTATGGTGACTCATTTAGCCGTACAGAGTGATAACGTGTATGGTAAATTGCTACAAAACTCAACGGACGCGGCAAGGTACAATGACCCCTACAAAAACAAAAACCTCTAAAAATAATTAAGATGTGGTGGTATTTATTTCAATTGAACACCATCATTAGAATATGAAAACTAAACGACTGGCCTTGAAACTAAACGTTACTACTATGTAGTTGGTTACAAGTGTAATACAAAACAATTTGCTGTAATTAGTACTCCGAAATCCTCGCTCGGTCTCTGGCCGAGGCAGTGCAAAGCGCCGGGGCACGGGGCACGGGGGCGCTAATGTAATTAGGGGGTCAAATAAATTTCACCGAGGAATTGTTTTCGTTTATCTGGACCTTTCCACGGCGGCACTCGGGTCTGATTTACCACCGGCCGTTTTCGCAGCGCTATGATTTTTCGCTATCGTTGTTCGCGGTCGAGCGAGCCGAGCCGGTGGCACCGGGTGCTCCGCCCCGCTTCGTGTCGGCAATAAGCCCTAGTTCCAGCTCAGTATTCCGATTTCATTTTACGAATAATACCTGTCTCGTCACATGAACATGTACGACTAGCGGAGCCCGATATTTGAACCAAATATATAGGCTTATTTCACACTTCATCCTTTTTAATGAAAGCATATAAAAGTGTAGGCATGTTTTAAACAGAGGCTTTAATATACATTATTATATGAAGATGCTCGAACATAATGTATCCCATCATTGTGTTGTTTACCTGCTTTATTCAAGCACAGCGGAAATTGTAAAGTAAACATTTCTGCGCTGTATATTCGAGCTCAGATTAAAACCCACCTGCTCCGAAGATAGTAGTGTTTTTAATTATTCGAGAGCTGAAAGGGAATAAGATCTAAATTGTTTTTTAATTTGTGTAAGCGCCTCTTAATTGAAACGCTTATCACCGGTTTTACTTCCTCTGAATTACCCTTAAATGTAATTTATGTTAATTTTCAGTCATCCGGGAGAAGTTTACGGTTTCCTGCGCAGCATGGCGTGGCTTGCGGGATATCTATGGTCGGTGCGAATATCTTAGCTGATTGTGTGTGTATGTGTGTGGTAGAGGCTGACATATTCAGAACCGCACTTCTCAGTTCATATTTGTTTGTTGTGATGAACATTTTCTTACTCTCTGTGTAGGCTCATTGAGGTTATCTATATGCCAGTAGAAGACAATAATGCCTTCTTTCTTTTTCCTGTACAGGGCAATTTTAATGTATTTTATGGTGTACGCGTATCTCGCAGAAATTCTACAGTTAAGTTAAAATAACTCCAGGAAAGGACCAATAGAAGATGCACATGCAAAATTACGCCTAGATGAAGGATACAGATTCAAGACATCGATCTCATCAGAAAAGAATATAAGGAAAGATTTTAACCAGTGCGTTCTACTTATGCAAGGGGACATACTAGTGGGTTGCAAGGGAGCAGAAAACCGTCTAGGTACGGATACACCGCAGCGTACAAATACTACTGCGCTATCTGATCGCCGCCTAGATCGCGCACGCAGGACGCCGCGGTGTGTTCGTACCTTAAGACAAATCCGCTAATAATAATGATCATGTATATGACAATAAATAATGATCCCCTGCCCTGCCCACAACAAACAAGACTCTGGCGACCGTCAAATGGCGGTTTAACCATTTTGAAAATAACACGTCGTAGCTAAATACTACCTCTACTACGATCATCTGGCGCAGCTGGAGGAAGAGTTGAAACACATAAGATGGCACATCCTAAGGTTATGTGAAGTTCGAAGACAGACATAAGACACCATAACTTTAGAATCGGGCCATCTTATGTACTACAGAGAAGGAGATCAGCTATTTCATGTTTTTGGTCTACAAGGTTCTCAGTGACAACGTTGCAGAAACTTCCGGTGTGTCGACCAGGGTAGCGTACCTCATAATTCAGTTAACCGAGAGGTTAAAGGTTATTTAGGATCCTTTAACGTTTAAGTGGGAGTAGAGACTTAGCAGGTCACCTTGAAGCTAGGTAAAGCTAGGATTTACGTAATATGATTAATATATATAGACATAGAATGTACTCATCAACGTGAAAATAATGCAACTTAAAACTATGCAAGAAAAGTTCTCATTACATAATTTGGGAAAGAATCTCCAAAAAAAAACGTGTGTGTACTTATGTACACGCGTTAGAAGTTATACTTCTGTGGCGTATGGAAAAAAAATAACTAAAATGCAGTAGTGATTAACGATAAATATTAAAATTAATCAAATAGATTTTTTTAAATAAAAAAAGGTTTCATTAAAGTAAAAATATGACGTTAAATATGACGTTCTTACGAAATGACATATACAACTTGAACATAGTCATGCCACCTAGAACTAACTTCACGGTGTAGAATTTAGGTGGCGGTGTGCGCGCGCATCGTACCACCTAGAACTAACTTCACGATGTTAAATTTAGGTGTCGGTCTGCGCGCGCATCGTAAAAATTCACTCTCATCATTTTTCTCTATCGCGCCAAAAGAAGTATAACTTCAAAAAAACAGAGAAGAGATTAATTAGTAGTGTATTATCTGTACTATTAGTACGTAGTATTATTATCTTTTCTATGCTATTAGTATATTTTTATTTCTCACAAGTATAATTAAACTATAATAATAATGCGCGGTAATCTGAGGTAATGAAGCATTAAAATCGTTACCTATTCATTCCTCAAGTTATAATGTTCACTATTAATGTATGTGTAAATGTATGACGTATTTCATCAGTCAATAATTTTTCAAAGCGTATGGTACCTAATACATATAAGCCAAACAACAAACTGGCAAACTAATTAAAAACAAACTTCATAAATAAGCAAATCCAAACATTTGCAGAGTCACAGAGCAAGGGTAGAAGTACCTACAGCTATTTAATAGCAATAAAACAAAGTCAAATATATAAACTAGATGATCCGAACTTCAGAGTTGTATCACAGCTTTCTGCCATTAGAGAACAATTTTATTTGTTGAATGCTTAACTATAATGGTTTATTTATTGATCGCAAATTTTAAAACATTAAGTTTTAAATACATATAATTAAAAAAAATTAAGAGCTAAAGAGTAGGTAGTTAAATCGCTTGTTACATTTAGAAAATTCAATGACAAACTTTATTGTAGAAAATATAATAATAGTTACCACGATCAATGTCCAATTGTGAATAATCACAAAGAAACGTGGTTTATTTTGATTTCGAGCCTTGATTCCTTAAGTTTGTACTTCTTTTGATTCTCTCAATGTTTACAGCTACACTAAGCCTCCCTAGCCACTCATATTCTTTCGTTTCTCTATGGAATTTTGTTCAACCCCTCGACTCCTCCTTATCTAAAAGCTCGATTCCATTTTCTTTCTTCCTCTAACTCCCTTTCCCTAAGGTCATCAGAGAACCTGCTCCTCGACACTCCGGCTCATAGTACGAATTTTTATGACTCATCATTCACTGTCCAAGCCGTGCGCCTGTGGAATGAACTACCTATTGTTATAAGACGTGCACAATCCATAGATAGTTTCAAAGACCAAGTTCGCAAATTCTATCTCTCTTCTGTCAGATAACTTTTCCTATCATTTCGCAACCAATATAATAATATATTGTTTATGTATATGAAGCTTATGATGTGCATATGTATTCGTATATAATATTATTATTTGTAACGTTTTTATGTAGTCTTTAAATATAATAATTCTTAGTAAAATGTTTAAAATACACACCACCGTCCTTGTTCTATCTATAATGTTATATCCATCCAAAGGTTGTCTGGAAAAATCGCTTTTAGCGATAAGACCGCCAATTGTACCTAGCATTAGTTAGTTAAGTCCTATTCATTATGTATTTTGTAAATTGGTGTCAATAAAGAGTATTTGTATTGTATTGTATTGTATAAGCCACTCTGTACAAATACAAGTTAGGTACATCGTATAATAGAATCAATAGTTAGGTAGACAAGACGACCGCATCGTTACTCGGCGCTCATTACACTGCGATCAATCGGCGTTCACAAAGGAGACGTAGTAAGTTACTGAACGCGCGGTTTGCCGAGCTTCACTCATTACGCCTCCACTCGTCTTAGGTCGGTGTTATTACTAGAATTATCTTAAATATTATTATAGTTATTTGTTACAGTTGTAACTAGTTGCGCGCCGCGGCTTTGCCTGTCTTAAAATGTATCATTATGCCCATTTCTAGTAATAACACCGACGATACTGGATGGCGCTAAAGTACTGCAAAGTTTATAAATTTTGAAGTGAAAAAAGTTTGGTTTCTATGTTTTAATACAATACGCATTTGACGTAAGTAAACACTTTTATTGACCCTTACATCCATACTGACCCTTCATCATCATCATCATCATAATCAGCCGGTATCAGTCCACTGCTGGACATAGGCCTCCCCCAAGACTCGCCACTGAGCCCGGTCTTAGGCTCTTTGCTTCCAGTCACTGCCCACCACTTTGCGAATGTCGTCACTCCACCTAGTCACAGGGCGTCCTACTCTACGTTTGCCGATTCGCGGTCTCCACTCTTTAGACTGGTTTTAACCAGTCTGCCCCAACGGTTATCGGTCCTACGGCAGATATAACCAGCCCACTGCCACTTCAGTTTGCTAATCCGCTGAGCTATGTCAATCACTTTAGTTCTCTGGCGAATTACTTCGTTCCGGATTCGATCCCGCAGAGAAACACCGAGCATAGCTCTCTCCATAGCTCGCTGAGCGCCTTTTCAACTGGTGGACTAGTCGAACCGTGAGTGTCCACGTCTCGGCTTATAATGACCCTTAAACCGTGGTAATTGTCAATTTATTTGTGACTGTGACCACTAACAACACCGCAATTAGTGGAGTCAATACAGGTGGCACTCAGCGCAGAATGATGGCTGCTTTTGTTTCTACAGGCCCTGCAACTATTGCAGAGCATCCGCGTAGAATGTTCTATTTAATAGTTACTGCTATATGCTAGTGCAAAGTTGATAGCTTGCAACTTTGCACTAGCAGTCTCTATCAATTACGGCCACTTTCTGTGTTCGATATTTACGATTATAGAAGACTAACAAGTAATATTTTTAAAAACCTTTTTAAATATAAGCTTTTACATAACCTAGGGCCAGAGTACGTTAAAACAAATGCAACAAGCCCAAACACGACGGGTATAACATGTGTAGTTTAGGAGTTCCTTTGGCCACCTTCCAGCTCCATCATCACATCATCACCAGTCATCATAATATTGCATTGTCACGCAAGTTACACATGTATGCCAAATTTCAGCTCAATCGAACCCCTGGAAGTCGCCATAAAATCAATCGCTAGATTTGTGACGGACAACTAAAAAAGCGAAAAATAAATTACTTAATATAATTATTATAAGCGCTACCCACTTATCTATTTGAAGTCGGTGCCAGCCAAGTCTATTGGATAGTAGTTAGACACTATGTATGAAGCGGCCAAAAATGTATATTCAACCGCTTTTTGGCGGGAGGCGTTATGTACCCGAAGGTCTTATAGCGTCATTAATTTAAGTGGACTGTATTTTTCTTTTATTCGCTAGGATCACCGATTACAAATCTAAATAATCACTACTTGATATATCAGGACAACTAGAGCGATTTAGGTAAGGAAAATGGAATATCCACGCACCTTCTAACTTTCCGGGAGCTCCTTCTCGTCCTGGATTGTTCAGGCTGCGCAGCACAAAATCCTCACAAATATCCTCATCCACATTAGCATTAAAGGGGTCCAAACTTTGTATAAAAACACTGTTATCACGTACGAGGTAATGCAATAATATCGTTTAAAAACTAAAAAACAACCGACTTCAATGCCGCGCTATTAATTTTCAGTACCAATTTTGAGATGATTATCTCAATATCTCTGGAGAAACTTATCATACCTCAATAAAATTACCATGGTACCACACTTGGGATATCTCCTTTCGAACAAAAAAAGAATAATCGAAATCGGTTCATAAACGACGAAGTTATCCGCGAACAAACATTAAAAAAAAATAAAAATATATATATATATATATATACGGTCGAATTGAGAAACCTCCTCCTTTTTTTGAAGTCGGTTAAAAATAGATCACACCGAAGTGCGTTCTGCGGCGGTTTGTCCTTGAGACTGGTTTCTTGAAGGACGTCGTTGCTTCCAATACGCGCGGTGCGACGTGGATGGACATGGATATATGGCGGGGGTAAATGAGATAGGAAATCGCTCAATTAGCCTGTATTACCATGTGAAAGAAAGTGACAGCTAAAGAACGATGAAATGCATTAATATTATGAAATACTAGTTCTGGGGGTAACAATGTATGTAGTAGTAGTGTAGGTAGATACATGTAGGTAGCATCTATCTACTACCTATTAGACTACAATTGACGGAATAATCGCGTAACGTACACACAAACAAAAGAAAATAAAAAACATACAGACGAATTGAGAACCTCCTTTTTTTTGTGAAGTCGGTTAAAAATTGACTTCAAATGCCGCGCTAGTGAAAATATTCACTAGTAATAATGACGTCATCAAGGTATCAAAGGACAATGTCCAAAATGGCCCTGTGCAATAAAAGCATCTTGACACACACGATAATTAATTGTCTATTTTATTACAATAATTCCAAATACTTTTATATCACGGACTTGTTGTATTCCAAAATTAATATTAAAAAGTATTATTTATCGCCGCCATATGGCCACCATCTTCGCCAAAACTCATGTCATGTCAATAAATATTAGATGTGTAAAAAAACCTTGCACCCTAACAGACTTTTCCCGGTAGAACATTCCTGTGAAGACAAATTAATTCTTTTCACCTTTGTTTCTATCTCGCTCACAGTTACCGTAAGAATATCTGTCAAAAACCAAAATCAACGAGAAGAAAGATGTAAAATCATTATTCAAGGTCATATATTTTAGTCTTCAAACGTATATGCAATAGCAACCTCCATTGTGTATAATGCTCTTGGGACTCTTCTTCTACAGTAACTGGTAAGTCGTCGAGATAAGTAAATGCGTCGTAATACAAATGTTGATATATTAAAAACGGCTCGGCCGATTTCGTTAAAATATAAATGGAATTTTCCAAATAGGTTCAGGCATCTTCGAGTAGTTGGTGAACATACATAAAAAAAAAACAAAAAATAAATAGACACTGGTAGAGGTGAAACTAAATAAAAGCTCGTAATAAAATAGAAGCGACTTCATGTTACTACTCGAGCGCGAGTGGTATAATGAAGTCGTTTGTATTTAGCGATGTAGGTATGTAGGTATACAAGTCAGGCATATTGAGAGGCTTCAGTAATGTAAACCTATTTAACGGCAGCTGAAACATTCAGGCGGCGATGTCACGAAAAGCGCTTTTGAAGCTTTTGCCTTTGATTCAAATCCAAGTTTATTCATTGCCTTTTGGTTGAAATTGCCTGTCGTTTCAATGGTGGAGGTTTCATCTTCTTCTATTTATTTTACCTAGGTAAAGGCCATCGCTGATATATTCATATTTGTGAGCTTATTATCTAGTTTCGTATTATGTAAGACCTTCTTTGTAGGGCAACCATTTTGATTTTATTTCATAAAGCTCTAAGCGGTGCTTGGATAATTATAACATTAGTTTTAAAATATCTATTGTACTGTGGACTCACTTATAATGAGACAATCATTAACTGTTTCGAATTATTATCTTCATATATGTAATTCTACTGTACGTGTGTATGTCACTGAACTCCTCTGGCTCTCTCCGGCTGGCCGTCTCAAATGAATTTTGGTGTGTATGTTTGAGTTAGTCCATAGTTGGTTTAGATTCATAGTTGGACCCGATAGGTGGCGCTGCGATCAGGCAAGACAACGTCTGCCGGATCTGCTAGTAAAATATATTACTTTATTTGAAATATAACAGGTTAATTGTGATTCTGGTTAATCCTTCAGTTTGTGTTTACAGTCGTGCAAGATTTACCACAACCCCCCAACATTTTCTAAAAGTTAACTTGCGGGTAAACTAAATAACTAAAGGTGTTTGAAGTATAGTACCTCCGTTTGCACAGGACCGGTCAATGCTGGAAGTCTGGGAAGGGCGGGTTTCAATAATTAACTTACAAATGAATTTTACCAAGTTATCTAAGCAGTTATCGGGGTGTAATCGCGGTGTGGATTTAGGAAACACATTTTGGTCGTCGGGAACTATCAGCCGAAGAAACGCTATCACATCAGCTGCAGTTAACTGTGAAAACTATTAAAAAAAGCAAATCTACAGTTTTTTTCTTAGTCACTTTGTAGACAAAAATAAAGATATCAATATGCTGTGCTGCAAATAACTTTTCGTTTCTGCGTTATACTGTTCTAGTGAAAGGAAAACAAAGACCTCTTGGTTTTTAGGGTTCCGTACCCAAAGGGTAAAACGAGACCCTATTAGTAAGACTCCGCTGTCCGTCTGTCTGTCTGTCTGTCTGTCTGTCTGTCTGTCACCAGGCTATAGCTCATTAACTGTGATAGTTAGACAGTTGAAATTTTCATAGATGGTGTAATTCTCTTGCCGCTAGAACAACAAATACTAAAAATAAAATAAAGTTAAAAATTAAAGGGGGTCCCCATACAAATAAACGTGTTTTTAAACGCCATCTATCTAATTAGTTTCGGCAAAATGACATAGATGGCGCTAGTAAACGAGCCCCGTCTTTTAGATCGCGACCAAACCAAATTGTTGCAACCGCGTAATTAACTGTAGATTTTTAATTAGTTACGCGCGCTTGATTTCGTGGAGAAAATCTAGGATAGATGATAATTAAATCGAATGAATACCCCAGCTTCTATTTTCGTGATTTTCTCCAATAATAGCGAGAGTGAAGGGAAAGATGGCGCTCTCGTCGTCCCGCCAAGTCTCCAAACGTCGAGTTTTAACACCGGGGCGCCACTATCGCCGCCGGCAGTGTCGAACTACAATCGGTGCAAGAAGCACTGTAATTTTGAACTAATTATAAAATATTACAAGTTTTTTGGTGTTGTGAGCTGTGTAAAGGACAAGTTCCTTCGTGCTCCCTTGGGAAGGTCCATACAGGACGGACACTGCTACTAGACCTGCGGACAAGCTCGGTGAGTGCCTATTCTCATAGCTCTTGTTGATTGTTGTGGAATTTCTCGAGAAACTTTACGTTGATGGTATTCTTTCGTTCGATTTGTTGTTAGTAGAACCGGCAAATTCGGGAGCTTCCCTCGACTCGCGAGGGTGCCCAAACATTGGTCCTTCAGACCCGGGATCCTCCTCGTAATTAAGGAACAGCAGACCTGTCTTAATAACCAGGAGTGACAAAATGGTCGACTTTTGTTTCGTTTCGTTGAGTGAAATACCGCGATAGCTCAAATAAGTATCGCACATTTTCACTATTTCGTGATAAATAATAGGCAAATCGCTCGGATTTGCGCTTATTTATTAGTATCTCGTTTGTTAGGCGGTGAATTATAGTTAAAACATTCGGTTTTAAGCTAATTCATTGTGAAAGTCACCATTACGTCGTAAATATAATCTCGAGTTATCCGTAATAGTTCGTAAAATCTCGCATAAAATTGTTCATATATCTATATTTTATTGTAGTTCGAGGCTCATTACGTTTGTATTTTTGTAAAATACATTTTATTTCGTTGTTATTCTATGCGTTTGGATGATGCAGTCATTATAATACGGCCAAATTAAGTGGTACATCGTCGCCTTGCAATACGTTTGCTCAGTCCACTCATTTTATTTAGTCGGGTAACATTTTGCAATACATTATTTGTTCAAAGTTGAAACGGTTATTTAACTTGTAGAAGTTAGCAAATTAAATTGGATCAAAGTAATTGAACCCGTGATAATAATTAAATTATATTAATTAATCACATATCAACATTTATCATGACCCTACATTTATAATTTACATTCAAGTTAAGTTCATTTCATATCGTGATTGCAAGTAGGTAGTTAGGTACTAGGTACCTACCGTACCCACATCTCGTTCATTATTTTATTTCGTCCTGTTGTTCGCTGCGGTTTGGTAACTTCATACATTTATGATGTTCGTATTTTTGTTGTAATTAGTTGGTTTGTATACAGTCCACTTAAAGTTTGCATTAGTTTGAATTGATTCGTTGTTTAGTTGTTTAGATTAATTATTGTTTTTGAATTAATTTGTTGGATTAATTAATTGTTTACGATGTCGAAGGCTGCAGTTAAACGTAGATTGGAAATGAAACGTAGTTTTGCTATTAAAAGGATTGACGAGTGTTTATCAGCGGCTTTAGAAGCAAAGAATGACACTTCTCGGCTACCTATGTTCTTATCGCGGTTTAGTCGACTTGAAGGTTATTGCAGTAGTTTCGAATCGAACCATTTATAGATTTGTTCAGAGATGTCGGAAGATTCCTCATTAGATGAAGAGGACGGTATTCGACAAGATTTTGATAATAAATATTTTGAAATATTAGAAATACATTCTGCGTTTACGTCGATCCCGGATAATTGTAGACCGGGCTTAATAG
The DNA here is from genome assembly GCA_954871355.1 of Cabera pusaria. Classification (NCBI taxonomy): domain Eukaryota; kingdom Metazoa; phylum Arthropoda; class Insecta; order Lepidoptera; family Geometridae; genus Cabera; species Cabera pusaria. The sequence goes on along the minus strand of OX940886.1, from coordinate 604,994 downwards.
AATCGAATGGTTCCGACTTAGCGGTAAAATTACCTCGTTTAAATCTGTTGAATTTCAATGGGGATATTACAACATGGAGCACTTTCTATGACATGTATAACACAATGGTACATCATAATCGGAAATTATCTAACATTGAAAGGTTTTCGATTTTGATTTCGCTTCTTTCCGGTGAGCCCTTGCAGCTGTTGAAAAGATTCCCGCTTTCGGAAAGTAATTATTTAGATGCGTATGCGGCTCTTATCGATCGTTATCAGTGCAAGGTAAAGTTGGCTTTTAGATATTGGGAAGAATTACAGAAGGTGACATTAAAATCGAGTTCGCCTAAGGAGTTACGTCACCTAGTAGATACATTCAGGGAGAATATTGCCGTGTTGAAAAACCTAAAGTTGCCAGTTAAAGATTGGGATTTTCCATTGTTTTATCTGCTGATAAATAAACTCGATTTAGATACTCGTCGCCGTTTTAGCTGCAAAATAATAGTAAAGACATCCCATCGTTTGACTCCCTTTTGGAGTATTTGAATAAGGCCGGGCAAGCACTCGAGTTAGCCGTGCCCACGCCCGCCCGAGCACCGCGCGCCGCAAACGCTGCCACTGCCGCCGCTCGCGGCTCGACCGCCCCGCGACTTGCATCGCACGCTGCGTCTGCTTCGACTGCGCAGTCTCGTGCGGATATTGCGCCGCGTTATCCCGCGCATACCAAAGCCTTTGTTGTAAACGCGCAGTCACAATCGAGTGATATTTGTGTCGTTTGCAAATTAGAACACAAATTGTTAAGATGCCCGACTTATAATAATCATACACCACGTGATAGGTTCGCTATTGTTCGTGAGCACAATTTGTGCCTGAAATGTCTGCGCCCAGGTCATCATTTGAGGACTTGTAAATCTAAGGATCGTTGTTTGAAGTGTGATTCGCCTCATCACACGACCTTACATTTTGACAAATTACCTGTTGCTGCGCAGACCACTCTCGTCGTTTCGGATGCCCCATCGGCATCACGTGTCCCTATAGTTTCGTCGTTATCATATGGAGATAATCATCCGACTGTTACATTGGTGGCTGGGAGCGAGCCCGCCACCCACAACATTTCGCTGTTGGCCACAGCTTTAGTCGAAGTCTTCGACAACTTCGGCACACCTCGTAAAATTCGTCTCGTGATGGATAATGGAAGTCAGTCCAACTTCATCACCAAGAGGTGCGCACATCGTCTCGGCTTAGTTTTGAAGAAAGCTGCGACTTCGATTGAAGGCATAGGTCAGTCGTCATCGATCACTACTGATTCCACGGTATTTCGTTTGCGCTGTGGAGGTCAGTACCCTAGTATCGAAGTCAATGCTCTTGTCTTAACTAACATCTGTGGTAACATGCCCACTGAAAGAGTTGATATAAGTCGGTGGTCACGACAGCTTGACATATTAAATTTAGCAGATTCTGGATTCGATGAGCCCGCGCATATCGATGCATTGGTGGGCGTTGATGTGTTCTGTCAGATCTTTCTCGGTGAACGCCGCGAATGCGGTCCCGACGGACCCGTGGCTTTCAACACTACACTCGGTTGGGTAGTGATGGGAAAAACTCCGTGTACGGTTTCTTCGAAATCGTCTTCTTTGCTTTGTTCGTTGGACAGCTTGGACTGTCAAATTCGAAAGTTTTGGGAAATCGATGAACTTCCCAAAGCATCCCCTCTCACAGAAGAGGAAGTCCTGTGCGAGCGTATATTCGATACGACTCACACCAGGAACGAAGATGGAAGGTATATAGTTCGTCTACCTTTCAAATCGCCGGAGCCAGAGTTCGGTGACTCACGCCCAATGGCACTTCATCGTTTGTTCGCTCTGGAAAAACGTCTGCCACGTGATCCTCAACTTCGTGAGGGTTACAATAAATTTATGAATGACTATCTCTCGTCTGGTCATATGAATGTAGCCGATGTGTCGTCATCGGGACATTCATATTATATTCCACACCACTGCGTGCTGAAACCCACTAGCACCACGAGTCCGCTGCGCGTGGTATTCGACGCCACCGCAAAGCCTGGAAATGGTCCAGCGCTAAACGAGCAGCTACTCGTCGGCCCTCGATTGCAATCGGACATAGGTTCGATTCTTCTTCGTTTTCGTCTTCACTTGGTCGTATTCACTGCCGACATTAGGCAGATGTACCGACAAATATTAGTCGCAGAATCCGATTGTGATTATCAACGGATTTTATTTCGCTTTTCGCCAGACGATCCAGTTGTGGAGTATCGTCTCAACACCGTGACGTATGGAATCGTCATCGAGTTATTTGGCACTTCGCACTATATTACAGGTGGCGCGCGATGAGGGAGTCGATTGCCCTCTCGCCGCGACCTCACTCTGGAATGATGTCTATGTGGATGATGTGGTGACTGTATCACACTCACTAGACTCAGCACGCGAGCTGATGGGCCAGATAATTAATATTCTCGGCAAGGGTTGTTTCGAGCTTAGAAAGTGGACATCTAACTGTCAATCTTTGCTCGAAGATATTCCCCCGAACATCGTCAGGATAGTTTGCTTTCGTTAGATTTGGAATCTTGTAGTTCGATCAAGGTTCTAGGATTGGAATGGAATCCAATCAAAGATGGATTTTCGTTTAGCGTGACACCGCTGCATGAGCACTGCACTAAACGTAACATTCTCTCGGAGCTGGCTCGAATATTTGATCCACTTGGTTTTCTAACGCCGCTCACTCTTTCGTTTAAGTGCATTATTCAGCAGTTATAGAGTCTCGGGTTGGATTGGGATGATATCGCTCCCAATCACATCGCTGAAACTTGGTCCCGATATCGATCGGACTTAAGTTCATTGTCGTCTCTCGTGATTCCTCGTTTCGTTCCCGGACTGGACTCAGTCAAGGTCGACATACACGGCTTCGCTGATGCGTCAAATCTTGGATATGCCGCCGTGGTATTTTTTCGTTGTGAGCGCAGTGATCATCATGTCACTACTCATATCATCATCGCTCGATCGAAAGTTGCCCCTTTAAAGAAAATTTCGATTCCTCGATTAGAGCTGTGCGCTGCGGTCTTATTGGCTGATTTAGTCGCGCATGTCAAGGAAGTATTCGGCGGCAAGCTTAACTTCAATGACACATTTTGTTGGTCAGATTCTATGGTGACTCTGGCTTGGCTTAAATCGCCATCATCTCGTTGGAAGACATATGTGAGCAACCGAGTTAGTCACATTCAGGATAAGGTTCCCCCTCAGCATTGGCATCACGTTCCCTCGGAGCACAATCCTGCGGACTGCGCCTCTCGTGGATTAACCGTTACGCAGCTGCTCGAACATCCGCTATGGTGGCATGGACCATCGTGGCTCAGTCTAGATGACGATGAGTGGCCAGAATCGTGTCGTGTAGAGGAACCACCTGACGTGCTTGAAGAGCAAAACAGCTCACAAGTATCGCTTTTCGTCGCTGTCGATCAATTCGATAAATTCTTGGGTACTCGAGCCTGAACAAGATTCAGCGATATGCACTTCGATTCATACATAATTGTCGAAACCGGTCTGATCGTAGATCCGGTCATCTCGTAGCATCAGAGTTGAAGCAATCGTTGCACTGTGTCGTCAAAATCGCACAAAATTCGTCGTTTTCGCTGGAAATTGATAAATTAGAAAAGGGACTGCCTCTTTCAAAGCCTTTGCAAAAGCTTAAGCCTTTTCTAGAGGGTGATGGTCTCCTCAGGGTGGGAGGTCGCCTGGCTCACTCGGAGCTAGATTATGATTGCAAACATCCATTGTTATTACCTCGACAGCATCGACTCACTTCGCTCATTATTGACCAATGTCATAATGATAATCTGCACCCTGGGCTTCGAACGCTCAGCTTCTTGCTCGCTCAAAACTTTTGGATATTGTCATGGCGTCGTGCGATTCGTAGTCGCCTTTCGAAGTGCGTCCGTTGTTATCGTACCAACCCCATACCTATCACCCCTCGAATGGCAGACCTACCTAAACTTCGAGTTTCGCAAGTCAAGCCATTTTCGAATGTTGGTCTAGATTTTGCGGGTTATTTTCATACGCATGTTCAACGCACTCGTGGATCAAGGCCATTCAAAACATATATTTGTTTGTTTATTTGTTTCGCTACAAAGGCTGTCCATATCGAGATAGTCATAGGATTGACTAGCGAGGCCTTTCTCGGCGCATTGCGCAGATTCGTTGCGCGTCGCGGCAGATGTCAGCGCATCCACTGCGATCGCGGCACTAATTTAGTCGGTGCCTACAACAGTTTGTTGCCATTGGTGCAACAAGCGGCATCTCACGAGACCATTGAATTTTCGTTTAATCCCCCGCCGTGCCACACTTCGGTGGTCTTTGGGAGGCTAACATTCGTTCGTTTAAAACACATTTTTCTCGCGTTATAGGTAACCAGATATTAACGTATGAGGAATTTCTGACCGTGGCAACTCAAATTGAAGCGTTGTTGAATTCACGCCCGTTGTGTGAAATGGGATCCGATCCCAATGATTTTTCAGTGTTAACCCCCGGTCATTTTCTCACGCTCGAGCCACTGACATCGATTCCGGAATCAGATGACTCGAATATTAAAATGTCTTGTTTGAGTCGCTGGCAATTAGTGCAGAGACTTCATCATGATTTCTGGAAACGATGGCACATGGAATACTTGCACACTTGCACACGCTGAACCAACGTGCTAAATGGTTAACTGATTCGTCGGAACCCAAGTTAGGATCTTTGGTATTGATCAAAGACGAAAACCTGAAACCACTTAATTGGTCGCTCGGACGCATAGTTCAGTTGCATCGTGCTAAAGACGGTATATGTCGCGTCGCGACGGTAAATACACAGAACGGTCAATTGCAAAGACCTTTAGTAAAGCTGTGCCCTTTGCCTATAGCAGACTAAAATAAGCCTCTTTCTATAAAATCGTTTCGTTTAGTATTACGCGAACTTAGCTTAGTTTTGGCCTATCATGGCATTGTGTTGTTATTGTTTTTGTTATAAAATTGTCTATTTGCTTTCGTGTGTTTAGTTTCGTAACTATTACATCAAAGAATCAAGAATCAAAGCATTTATTCAGTATGTAGGCAGTATAAATATACGCACATATACACGTCAAAATCATAAATCATAAAATAAATCATAACCAATTATCAAGTAAACATAGCAAAAGCAGAATTTAACGCTTTAATAATAATTTTGATAGAAAATACTGTAATTCGTATTTTGGTGGGCGGAATGTTGCAACCGCGTAATTAATTTTAGATTTTTAATTAGTTACGCGCGCTTGATTTCGTGGAGAAAATCTAGGATAGATGATAATTAAATCGAATGAATACCCCAGCTTCTATTTTCGTGATTTTCTCCAATAATAGCGAGAGTGAAGGGAAAGATGGCGCTCTCGTCGTCCCGCCAAGTCTCCAAACGTCGAGTTTTAACACCGGGGCGCCACTATCGCCGCCGGCAGTGTCGAACTACAATCGGTGCAAGAAGCACTGTAATTTTGAACTAATTATAAAATATTACAAGTTTTTTGGTGTTGTGAGCTGTGTAAAGGACAAGGTCCTTCGTGCTCCCTTGGGAAGGTCCATACAGGACGGACACTGCTACTAGACCTGCGGACAAGCTCGGTGAGTGCCTATTCTCATAGCTCTTGTTGATTGTTGTGGAATTTCTCGAGAAACTTTACGTTGATGGTATTCTTTCGTTCGATTTGTTGTTAGTAGAACCGGCAAATTCGGGAGCTTCCCTCGACTCGCGAGGGTGCCCAAACACAAATATTCTTGGTAATATCAATTAATCAAATGTATGAGGTTGAATCTCTGTTATGTTTCGTATTGTACGGAACCCTCCCTATGTGTGTGATAAGAGACGCGATGCTGACTCGCACTTGGCCAGTTTTATTGTTATATTCATTTTAAACTAATTCGATAATATGACCAAAACGTTTTGTGTCAAAACACTAAAATGTTTTCACAAACTGGCGAATGTATAAAGTTAACATTAAATCTACGTACTCGGATTGAGTCAGTTTTGCTTTTTGCTTAGTTTTTGTACCCAGTGTGAGTATTCGATTGCAGTTGGCGTCCATTTACGCGGTGCACACACGGACTGTTTTTTATTGCAGTATTTTTTTTTTGTAAAAGGTGAAGCAAGCATCCATCGGTGCCCTGTGAGCCACTGCCTAGTGCATATGGCGACTAATTGAATTACTTACACTCAATAAAATAATTTAAGATCGTTTCCGAAACTAAGAAAAACTAACTTCAAATTTCGCACTAGTCATTTTCAGTAGCATGTTATCTTTATATCTCAGAACATACTCATTAGATTTCGATGAATTTACAATGGCACTACCTAAGGACGAGGTATACTTTCGGTATACTAAATCGGTGAATATATATAGAAATAACCGGCCAAGTGCGTGTCGGGCCACGCGCAGTGCAGGGTTCCGTAGTAGCCTGTTATTCAATGCAAGTCATTACCCGTTATAAACAAGCAACTAGGTACTCCGTCTTTGTCACTTTAAAGGATTTTTTCTAAGGATTTTGTATTTGGTACAAAATTATCCAACACCCAAGTTCAACGACTATTACTGCTAAACTAATAAAGTTATCTTAACCGCTATAATTTTCCTTTAAAGTTCATGAAATGCGCTAATATCACGATTTTTTCTAGATTTTTCAAGCCAGCAGTTTAGCTTTTAGAAGGGGGGGGACGCCCTACTGGAACAAAAATTTGCACTTTCATATTCATATTCATTTATTCATTGCGAATACAGGTCAAAGTGGTCTTAAAATAAATAAAGTAGTACTGCTGTATCCTACCACATGGCATGCAATATTTTTTTTTATATATAATTAAAAATAGTGAGTTCATCATTACGTTCATATAAATTACTAAACATTCAAAAACAAATTTTATAATTGATAAATTAGTAACCAATTTCCTAAATTGACAACTTTACACTCATAATCTAGGATATGTTTAAGACGCTGAAATGGAAAAGTACGGGCATCAACATTAATGGCGAGTACATCTCATACTTAAGGTTCGCCGATGACATCGTCCTAATGGCGGAATCTCTGCCAGAAATACAACAGATGCTAACACAACTAGCTGACGCCTCACGACATATTGGTCTCCGCATGAACATCGATAAAACCAAAGTAATACTAAGTGCCAACATTACACCGAAACCAATAGTCATTAATGGCATACCTCTCGAAGTTGTACAAAAGTATGTCTACCTTGGGCAGACTATCATGCTCGGCAAAAACAACTTTGAGACAGAAGCCGATAGGAGGATTCAGCTGGGTTGGGCAGCATTTCATAAACTTCGTCAAGTCTTCTCGTCACCCATCCCTCAATGTCTGAAAACGAAAGTTTTTGACCAGTGCGTCCTACCCGTTATGACGTACGGAGCCGAAACGTGGACACTGACGTGAGACTGGTCCACAAGCTGAAAGTCGCTCAGCGGGCTATGGAGCGTGCTATGCTCGGGTTTTCTCTAAGGGATCACATTCGTAACGAGGTGATCCGGCAGAAAACTAAAGTAACCGACATAGCTAGCAGGGTAAGCACACTGAAGTGGCAGTGGGCCGGCCACATTAGTCACAGAACCGATAACAGATGGGGTAAACGAGTTCTGGAGTGGAGACCACGTTTGGGAAAACGTAGTGTAGGACGCCCTCTACCGAGATGGAGTGACGATCTGCGCAGGGTAGCTGGCAGTCATTGGATGCGAAGAGCCGAAGATCGGGCTCAGTGGCGAGCATTGGGAGAGGCCTATGTCCAGCAGTGGACTAACACAGGCTGCTGATGATGATGACACTCATAATCATTATTGTCATTAATAATACCATAGTGCCAAATAAACTTTAAAGTTTAATATTTCGTAAATGGAGCATTCAATCGAAAAATGGTATTAGCAACCCTTAAGTCATTTTAAAAGACCTATTCAACGATACCCCACATGATTGGGTAGACATGAAAAAAAATTCATCCCCACTTCTCATATAGGGAGCTATCATAAAAAAAATTTTTTTTCAAAATTTTTTTTCAGCACTTTGTCGGTGTCATTTATTTACATACCCCCACAAAATTACAGCTTTCTTGTATTAACGGTCTCTTAGCAAAACCTCGGACAGACAGACAGACGGACATGACGAAACTATAAGGGTTCCTTGTCAGGACTACGGAACCCTAAAAAAAACCTACAGACTAACTGAGAAACTTATCCTTTTTGAAGTTAATAAAAAAACGTAATTTAATGTGCACGCTATGCTTATTACATCGCAGTTCAGAATCTTGATTCTCAATAATTCGAAAGCAAATTCTGATTCGGAAACTGCCTCTCCTTCGACTCAGATCTTTGCAATTCACAATGTTCTAATCCGCATCTTTTGATATTTCAACTCGAAAAAATCAGAAATTTTAATCGGAAAGGTATCCGCGAGCAAATAGCTAACGGAATTATAAGTATTCGAAATTCAAAATAACGCTTCTGAATCCGAATAAGTTTTCGAATGATTAAGAATGAGGGGGCACGAGACGAGTTGTAACAGTAGAATTATGTGGATGCTCTAAGGTAGGTAAGTTGTCTAGCGTTTTATATAACGATGGTCGTCTATTTTGATACTTTCATTTTTAATCCCCGACGCAAAAAGAAGGGGTGTTATAAGTTTGACGTGCGTATCTGTGTATGTCTGTCTGTGGCCGTAGCGCGCAAACGGATGAACCGATTTTGATTTAGTTTTTTTTGTATGATAGGTGTCTTAATCGTACTTAGCTTTCACTCATAAAAATCCGTTTTGCCATTTAAAGACTATGAGCATTTTTCTAGATGATGACGCTATAAAATAAACTCTGTACTTCTGATACTCTTACTTCAACGATATTGTAGCAACTTGGTAGCGTTGACCTAATGATGGGACATCTCCTGAATCTGCAGAATCCTCAACTCCTCACCAACTTACAGCAGAGAAGTCGAGTTAGGTCTCATCGGTGGTTTAAAACTTTGAAAATAAGTATTATATACCAAATCGTTACATAAATTTCATGTGGCTAGTTTATCGGTTTTCTATCTCAATACTCAATACTTTAATACTTTCATAATTATGTTGTACATAAAGTTCTAAAATCTAGGTAATGAGATCATTACGGACCCTGTTGGGCACGTGCAAAATTATAAAACTAATTGAGAGAGGCTGAAAAAAGGAGCTGCTAGGCTATTCTGTAAGCTATCTCGACAGCGGAATCCGCGGTGGGATTTGAATTTCGTATTACGAAATTCAACCGTATTACAAACGTGATACGATTGAATTTCGTAGTACGAAATTCGAATCTCACCGCGGATTCCGCTGTCGAGATAGCTTACAGAATAGCCTAGCAGGATATAATTGAAATGAATTGTAATATTGTTGTGTCCTCTAAATATTTTTTAAAATAAGATTTTAATGGTACTTGTAGTTGTTTTATTTTTAAAATAAATTATTTGACGTTAGTTATGACTTTTATTGAGTTATGTAATTTATTGAATATTTTTAGGGACATTACATAAAGACTACATGAGTGTTTTATTTATATTTGAACAGTTTATATATTTACTGAATTTGGAAGTGCTTTCATGCAAAGTTATAAAGAGGAGCGTATATATAGAAATGAATTATATTCATGTGTCGTCTCAATATTCTTTAACAGTGCTAGATACACCGTTAAAGATATAATTATATTTCTATTCTATATATTCTATCAATACAATGCTGTGAGTGAACCATCCAATTGCACGAATTAATACCGCCATGCCCTTTGTTATATTATTCTAAAGACAGACAAGGTGCCGGCATGCCTCTTCACCACTTCACATCAGCTGAGCCGCTTGATTGTTTGTCACCAGCATTTACACACATTGAAATTATGTTTATTATCGCATAAGCTAAAGTTTGAATACTATGAAAAGCGGTAATTGCCCAATGGCTAAGACATCGGCCTGGTTTTCGAGAGGTCGTAAGTTCGATCGCCACCTATTGACGTGAACCCACTCGAGACACAAGCATGCTTAGCTTAGTTGGAGGGGTTAACAACATTTACAGTGATGTGCAACCCACATAGCTAGTAAGCTTTTCAACAAAAAAAAACAACGGGTTGCACTCCGGGAGTGCCGGCAGAAGTGAAAACTTGAACATTAACGCTGTGCATTTGGTGTACTCTCGCTCCGTCTTAAAATTTTCGATAAGGTCACGTGTCCTGACGCGAGTTTAATATTTTTTACCCATCCTCAAAAAGTTTCTACTCTCCCTCCGTCATACGAATTTTCGATCAGGTCACGTGTCCTGACGCGATGTCCTGACGCGAGTTTAAACATTTTTATCCATCCTATAATGATCACAACGCCCCCCTAAAGAAGTGTTCAATTCAAAAACAAACAAAACTATCTCGTATGGTTGTAAGCGATGATGTGGTCGAGGATGGCCTTGATATGCCTTGATTTACAGTAAGTCAAGCAACTTCGTTTCTCTGCACCTAAAATAAAATCATATTGAAAAAATCACCCGTATAATACTAAATTCAGCTTAAAGTTTAAGTTAAAGTAAAGTCTCTATACAGAAATCCGCACTAATAAATAAATCTGCAGTGACTAGCGGACATTATCACTGCATCAGGTAAGGGCGTGGCTCGACTATCAGCGGACTTAGCGTTGACGGGCGATAACCCGCCGCGCCGGAAGGGGGCGAATACAACGCTTTACCCGCTCGCACGCTACGGACTATTTTTAACTGGATTGTTTAAACTGGAACTCATTTGTGAGCTACAAAGAAGCGGTGTGTAAGGAGATGTTATTGCTGGTGTAAATGTTTCATCGAGGGGTGATAGCAGAGCATTCTATTCCAATGTTTGTATGTTTATGCCGTAGTAAGTAAATTGTTGTGATGAAAAAGTTCAGTATATTAGGTACATAGAACACTTCCATTGCTTATTTTTTTATATCTTATAGGCTAGCGTTTGACCACTATATCGCTTGGTGGTAAGCGATGATGTGGTCGAAGATGGTGAACAGCTAGGTCTAGAATATTTTTACTCTCAAGGGCTGTGTGCTGCCGGAACACAGTAAGGTTATGTAATTAATGGATTGTTTATTTATTTAGTATGAAGTGCAAATAAATTACTTTAAGGGTATTCCTACTTGATTTTTATTTCAAAGTTACGCGCTAGGATAATTAAATACGATACGGTAATGTTGAGTTACCGTAGCGCATAATTACACTTTATTGTGATAGTCACGTCGAGAGTCCATCAATATTGTTCAGTGAATATTTGGCTGGCCGTAAACCAAGTTTATTCGTTATGCAGATTTAACAGAGTTCTTTGTTTCAAGCTCAGCGGACGTCCGTCGTAAACATTCAGGGGCCTACCTTCACCTTAACAAAACTCGTTACCTTTTCACTCTTGATTTAACCTTTTTGTAAACGAAGTCTTAAATAGGAGTTTATTCTTAAAACTCTGCTCCAATTTAACTTTGTAGAAAGTCTGGAAAGAAGTTCGCGGGGTACGATTGTCGTCGAGTTGTTTCCTTCGAATAGCAAACTCGAGGCCTCCAAAGTAAACATAGTTAAATTAAAACCATTGAAGTCGAGCTCCAGTTAGTTCTCATTTGGATGCCGCGTGCGTGCTGTGGAACTTCTAATTGATTGTTTTGGAAGGATCCTTCAATACCATACAATGTTACGTTTGACGATGCGTGTCGCGCGGATGTTTTTTTTAAAGATTACTCGCAATGTACGTTACACATTACTAGTATTCTTGTTAACCTCCAACTAAGCTAAATATGCTTGTGTCTGGAGTGGATTCACGTCAATAGTGCAATGGGTGGGGTGAGGATCGAACTCACGACCTCTCGATCGCCAGTCCGACACCCTATCCATTGGGATATTGCCGCCTTGAACCTTGTTTACATCTTAACTTTGGGAATATTATATAAGTAATATGTAGACTGCTCCAATGTTAAAACATGCATAGAGTACGACGTCGATATGACACTTAAAGCAAAATAAATCTAGATTTACATAATTTGTTGGTAATTCATAGTTTCTTTAATTGCAACAGAAAATTATGGTATAGTAAGATGACTATCGGCACAATTTTAGCCGAGTCAACATCCCACAAGGCGGTAACCTGGTGAGCCAAGTCAAGGTACTTGCTGAGCTCGTCCTTCTCGGCCTTCACAAGGTTCTCGTCATGCGGGACCGGTCCACTATCATTATATCAGGCTTATTGGCGACAATAGTCCCGTCATGTCCGGGATAGCCGAGCGGTGGTAATAGACCAATGCACGACCATTCTCGAGAACTGGCGTAGGTGCGTACTTATTCTCGAGAACTGGCGTAGGTGCGTACTTATAGTACAGCACCTCGCACTTGACAAGACTGTATAGAAGAGCAAGTTGCTGGAGGATAATCCTGGCTATGAGGTTGTGTCTGTGTCTCTACTCGCCAGAGTAGAAATGTGACGGTCGAGGCTTTTGTTAATGCCAACACTTTCTATAATCGTGAGGTTGTACACCTCACGGTACACCTTCGAAGAATATACAGTATCATAATAGACGAGCATGGGTGAAGCATTGTTATGCGGTCGGCAGTCAAACACTGTTTTTAACACAATTTATTTATTACACACTATGATTAATTACAAATACAAGTTGACTTGGAAATACTTATAAACGTAGAGAATTAGATACTATACAGTAATGAACCAGCAGAGATTCGGAGGAGCAATGCCTTCTGAAATAGGGTGCGGGATCTTATAAAGGATTAGTGTGAGCAATGGAGGGGGATAAATGAGTATGGTAGCACAGATGGCAGGGTAGCAGTTATAATAACAATAGTTTTAACTATGAGAACTTTCTAGAACTGTAACTGATAATAGGTAAAGACTAATAAACTAAACAATACGTTTACTTACAACGAGAATTCCTAGAGGCTTAGAAGTAAAATGTATTTATTTAGTACTCGCCCTGACAACGGCATGTTTTGTGAATATGAGTTTATTTCTAAGGAGCATTCCTAGAAGAACAATACATTAACTTACAAAAAGGACTACCTAGAAACTCAGATGTTAAGAATACCTTATTATTAAACATAAATTACTAACTTAGACAATAACGTGCTTAGGTAGTGTGGGTAATGTGGGTAAGAAAGTGGTCGTAACATAACAGCATGTGATGTGATGTCAGTTGCCAAGGATACTATAACGCTGGTCCTAGAATGGGAACATAATATGTAAGACATGAAACAAAAAAACACTGGCCAAGTGCAAGTCGGACTCGCACTCGTAGGATTCCGTAGGTACCACACTACAGTATATTATAAGATTAAGCAAAAAATACTAAGAACATATTTCGGCAGCAAAAAATAATAATTAATAAACATTTTATCTAAACGGAGTTGTAAGCCGCGTGCTCATTTATTATAACGCCATCAAACGCCTACGCTTTCTAAGTGAAAGGTGGTAAGGTGTTAGGGATCGGCATTACAATATAACGCCATCTATGGACGTTTACCTAAGCGTTATATTAAAATGCCGAAAAAAAAAATTTCTTCTATGGGGAACCCCCTAAAATTTTTAACTTTATTCTGTTTTTACTATTTGTTGTTATAGCGGCAACAGAAATACATCATCTGTGAAAATTTCAACGGTCTAACAATTCCGGTTCATGAGATACAGGTTGGTGACAGACAGACAGACGGACAGCGGAGTCTTAGTAATAGGGCTCCGTTTTGCCCTTTGAGTACGGAACCCTAAAAAATCTTTACTATTGTGTACAATGTACATTTAACTGCTATTAAACAGTACAAATTAAATAAGTGGTTGCCATTTCATCATCAAATAACTTTACCTTTTAGGAGGATTAAACAAACCCTTGAGAAGTTAGATACCTATTTATAAATCTCGATTTATTGTAGGTCGTAGAAGACACAATGTCACCGTCTGGCGTGAGACGCAGTCAAGCGATGCGTTAAGTGGCTAACTACCCTACATACTAGAGACGTGGCTCGTATTATACATGTTGTTTAGAATTTGATATCAAGTTACAGAGCATATGCGATGTGAGGTGCAGCTACAGTTTCAGCGTGTATCTTCTAAATATATATTTTTTCTGTTCACGTGTATGTAACTAATCTGCTCCTAAACAACTGTACCTAACGATTTTTATAACTTTTCAATTGTGTTTGTGTATGTTTGAGTTGGTCCCTGGATGTGTGGATCATTCACAATCGGATCCTTCTTCCATCCGAAGTTGATCATTCAGATGAAATCACCGATCATATTGATGATTGATTGAACCATTAACGATCTCCTGAAGCCCGGTATATTTGGGTACGCAGACGATAGCACTGTTGTAGAGAGCTACATATCTGGAGCACGCACCAGTGGTGCAGAAATCCAGTAGAGGCAATGGTCGAGCGCTTGAATCTGTCTCTGAAGGCAGTCTCCGAATGGGGCGAAGCCAACCTGGTCAGTTTCAATGCGACTAAGACCCAGGCGTGTCTTTTCTCCAAAACGGAGTCAGTTTCATCTGACTCCTACTTTCCGAAATGTATCCGTGCGGTTAACTAACCACCTTGAGCTCCTTGGCATTATCTTTACTCCAACGTTAAATTTTGGTTCGTATATCGAATCAAAAGCACAAGTAGCCTCCAAAAAGCTTGGTGTTCTAGCGAAAGTGAGGCAGTACTTCACACCTGGACAGATGCTCAATCTTTATCAAGCACAAGTCCGATCATGTATGGAGTACTGTTCTCACCTCTGGGACGGTTCGGCTAAAAACCAACTAGAGACGTTGGAGGCAATTGAGCGAAGAGCTAAGAGGCTAATCAACAATGACGAGCTCATTAGCAGAAGACTCCAAAGCTTAGAGCATCGCCGCAGAGTTGCTTGTTTATCGGTTTTTTATCCAATACATTTCGGAGAGTGTGCCTCCCAATTGCACTCAGTTGAGAATAGACTTCATAAACATTAACCCTGTGCATTGAGATAAACGTAAACAGTACACATATGTCGCTGATTCTGTCAGTTTATTTATCCTTATTTGCAGGCCATATAAAGTTTTGCGAAGTATGGCGAAATTTTATAAGTTTTGAGTTGACTAATAGGGAATTTTACTCTATATGAGAAAAAAATCTAAAAATATATTATTGAGATAGCTTAGGCAAAAATCAGTCGCAAAACATTATTTTTAGTTCATAAAATAGCAAACTAAATTTTAAAATGCAATTCGAAGGTTTCAGCTTTTTAAATCTGTTTCATAACACCATTAAATAGAAGTCGCCATATTATCACGTCATACCGCTAATACCCGGTTCCTACAACATACAAACGGATAGTTTTGCTAACGATCGGTTAAATTTGACACGAGACGTAAACGAGACATTCTTGTGTCAAATTTAACAGATCGTAAGCAAAACGATCCGTTTATGTGTTGTAGGAACCGGGCATCAGAAGTGTCTACTATCAACCTGCATAGAGAAATAATAATAATAATAAATAATAATAAATTTCTTTATTGCAGACACAAAAAAGTGATCCTTGATGACGTGAAAATGACGTTAAGTATGACCACAGAGCAATATGGCGTCTACTGCGTCCAGCGTTTATGTCAAATCACGACCATGCCAAATTTGAATGCATTTTTATGGCACGTGATTTTTTTTGTGATTCATTAGAACTATAGTAACTAATTGAGACACTTTTCAAAAATGGGTGTAACTGTAATACCCTATTCAAAAGATTCCTGTACACAAAAAGTGTGTAATATTTCTCAAGTGTTCCTACGTGACAGAAAATGTTGTGAGGCTCTTGTAGGTACGCTAAATGACATGCTAGGTACGATTCACTAGGTACGATGAATTATGTAAATTCGATTAACCACCCTGGGTCTAGACTCGTTATTGATAGGCTATGGGTTATTTGAGTTTTATTGAAGTCCGTAGTGATACATTTTATTTCATCATCGCCATCATTGGGACCGAACATTCATCTCAAGTGTCATAACTTATTACTAGATTCTAGCAGCAGTTGCGAAAACTAAAGGTAATTAGAATTAAACATATGCTACTAATCATTTATATTCGTTTCGTAATAACTCGTACAGTTTTCAGTGCTACTTCAACATACGTTAATAGTAGGTATTAGTGATGTTATAAACCGGCTGTAATTCATTTATCTGTCGAATTTTCTTAACCTAGCATTTGAGAGAGTTCATTGTTATTCTTAGGGAGTAAGGTCGCGGTGAGATCGCGACGATTATAATATTTTTTTAAATATCTTATAGGCTAGCGTTTGACCACTATCTCACCTGTTGGTAAGTGATGATGCGGTCGAAGATGGTAAGCAGGGAGGGCCTAGAATTGTATGTACGAGTATTTTAATACTATAGCTTGTTGATTTTACTTTATACATTATTCTATAAATGCTATTAGTTCTCAGTACTTATTTTTCGACAATTTATCACGATTATTAATGACTTATTTAAAATTAAAACATTATAGGGATAGAAACCAGAATCGCAGCAATTTAGAGCGCGAGTAGGGACTTCAGATTATGAAACGGATTTCACGATAATAATGAAATATTTTACATTGCTGGGAAAAAAGTCTCCCTTATTTTACGTAAGAGATTTAAGGGCTTATTATTTATTAATGGACTTAATAAATCTCAGAATAATTTAGATGTCACGGTCTGCGGTGATATAAGAACTGCCATATATACCGCGCAAAAATGAAATACATCAGCATATTTATCATTCGGTATTTTTTAAATAAAATACGAGAGTTGGTTTATTTTTTCATCATTGAAATGTATAGGTTACTTTGAACTGTAATAGACACATCTACTAGCGACCCGCCCCGGCTTCACACGGGTAGAGCATATAGGTATGCCCGCATCAGTTTGCATCATTTGTTGCGTCGGTGTTCAACAATCATCGTCATATTTCAACCAATTTACACAAAACCTTAACAAATTTTACACATTCTTCTCATGAATCACTGTCTATTAGAGAAAACTGCATACAAATCCGTTCAGTCGTTTTTGAGTTTATCGTTAACAGACAGACGCGGCGGGGTATTTTTAGGGTTCCGTAGCCGAATGGCAAAAAACGGAACCCTTATAGATTCGTCATGTCTGTCTGTCTGTCGGTCTGTCCGTCCGTATATCACAGCCATTTTATTCCGAAACTGTTAAGACAACAGAATTGAAACTTGGTAGGTAGATGTATTCTGTGAACCGCTTTCCGATTTTTATACAAAAATATAAAAGTTTAAGGGGGGGCATCCCACAGGTGGAACTGAAACAAAAAAAATCTTTAAACTATATATTATAGGATAGTTATTTAGGATATAGGATATAGAATAGTTATATAAAAATGATATTGAGGTTTCTAAAATCATTTTTCTCAAAGTCAATCATTTGAAAGATAGGCGCGTCTAAAGTGGTAAAATGTGTGTTCCCCCCCTCTAACTTTCAAAGTATGTGAGTGAAAAATCTAAAAGAAATATATGCTGTAGATCTCAATAAAAACGATCAACGAAAATTGGTTTGAACTAGATACAGTCAGCAGTTTTAGAGATATGGCGACCGCAAAGATAACTTTGTTTTTGATACAAACACTATGAAAAACAAAGTTAATTTTGTAGTTGCGAAAAATCATAGTTATGGAATACTTAACTGTGTTACGGAACCCTACGAATGCGAGTCCGACTTGCACTTGGCCAGTTTATTTATTATTACAAATCTTTCTTTTCTTTTGCGCCATCTACCGACGTGTGTGGGAATCACTCTTATTCCAATGAATTATATTTTGACCAAATCTTGAGCGAAATTAATTAATATTTTAGTGTAATTTGTTTATTTAATTTGTGTAATGTTCAAGTAGCATAAAGTTAATCGTTCGACTATTACTTCTTGTAAACTTGTAAGTATAAGTTTTCATTTAATTTTATTTATATGCGTATTAAAAGCAGAAGGGGAGGTATTCGCCCACCAGTGGGAAGCAATAGGCTAGATTAAATTAGAAGATGTGTCCCACTACGCTGGATTTTTGCAGTGACAGTCGATTTTTTTATATACCAATAGTCAAAGCAGCTCTAGAGCAGCCACTTTTATTTATTTAACAAAATGTATCACATGTACATCGTAAATGTCGTGACATGTCATCGTGGCGGTGACATAGTTCTAGACACAGACTGCGACAATAGACCTAGATGGCTGGCTGAGATATCGCCGGCTATCTTACTTCTAATATTGTTGGTTTTTTTAGTACAGCTAGGGTCAGACGATCGCATGGTACGACCCGCTTTTATCAGACCAGTTACAACAATGGTGAGCTCAAATACATGACTAGCGCTTAATTTAGAAGCTTGGACAGTAAATAAATACACACACAGAGTGACAGAGAGAGAGAGAGAGAGAGAGAGAGAGAGAGAGAGAGAGAAAACTCTGGTCTCATTACATCATATATTTCAGTAGTCACTTTTTACACGTCTTTTAACAGCGTCCTAGGATATATTTTTCAAGAGAGAATATCAATATTTGCAGCATTAATCAGCTTACATAACCAGAACAGTGCTTTAAAACATTTCTGCAATATATCTTTATTTCATTTTGGATAGTTTATATAAAACTCAGGTGTGCCACATTCAAATCTTTTAGCTATTTTTGATAAATAATTGTTGGTTTAATTTTATTGACTATGTAACAGATTTCCTGTAATCAATTACTTAGGTAGGGTTGCCGCTTCCGATAAAGTTTTATAGGATGCTATGTCCTATTTCCCCCTTTATGTCGATTTCCGATGAAAATCTAGTTTAATGATAGTAAGCGTGTCCCGCGGGCCTGGGGGCCCGGCTGCGTCACGCTGCGTGCCTTGCTCTCAATGTTAACTGTCACGCAACGAGACTACAAAGGGTGGAATGTTTTTAATCAGTGGTTAACGCTGACTGTAGTTATGTAATGATGTTGCACTGTAAAGTTTACTTGCAGATTTCATCTTTTGATGCCATCTTTGATTATTATTAAGTTTAATTGTTAATTTAACTGTTGATTAAAAACATCAAGAATGATGTTTTTAATCAATCATTTTTCATCATATGTTAAACTGAAGATTAATCGTCTTTTCTTATTCGTTTATCGATTAAAATGTTTACTCAATCTAATTACTATAAGCATCTTTGTCCTGACATACTGACTGATTGACTGACTGACAGACAACGCACAGCCTAAACCGCTGGTCGTAGAGACTTGAAATTTGGAGGGTATATTTGTCTTACTAGGTAAAGGTGTATTAAGAAAGGATTTTCCAAAATTCACCCTTTAAGAGGTTGAAATGGCGGTTCATAGTTTGAATGGAGAAACGAGATTAGATAGTCTTTTCTATTTGAAACTTCTCACAAGTGTTCAATAAAAAAATAAGTCAATACGTGTTCAAAGATTCCACCCCTAAGAGGGTGAAATGGGGTAACAAAGTGTGAAAATCAATATTGTTTCGGATTGTGCTGAAATTTGGCATGCAGATAGTTATTCCACAGTATAATGTCTTATGGCATTTTATTGTGGGGGAAAGCCGCTGAAATCCAATCAATATTTGTTTTGCAGAAACGAGCTATTCGCTCTATATATAGTATGAGGTCGCGAGATTCACTTCGTGAAAAATTTAAGGAAATTAAAATTCTAACAGTGGCATGTCAATACATTTATGAAAATATTTTGTTCATACGCAAGAATATAAATGATTATAAGAAAAGGTCTGATGTACATAATTTTAATACAAGACATAAAAATATATTAATTATACCAAATTTCAGACTGCAGAAAGTTAGTGGTTCATTCATGGGGAACTGTGTACGCTTTTACAATAAGCTACCTAAAGATATTGATCAATTGCCTATGAGCAAATTTAAAATCTATGTAAAATCCAATTTGATGAAAAAATCATACTATACAATAGGTGACTATATGGATGACAAAAATGCATGGCCTGAATGCCCCAAGTTCCAAGAACAAATATAAATTGTATTATAATTAATAATATATTGTTAAAATTTTAAAGCTGACATGTACAATTCCAAGCCCCATAGAGTTTCTTGGTGTTTCTTCTCTGATGGGAGTATTTCCGAAACACCGGTAGATTCAACAGCCATTCAGTTTTCCCCTTTTGTCCGCAGATTTTCTTTCTAGGCTTGCCATTTTTATTTTTATTTAAACAATATTATGCAGCTGACAGACGGACTATCAGTTCCATTTGGATCATGATATGTACTGTGATCGGTATGCGTTTCTCTATGTTGTGTTTCACTATTTCACTTTTTTATTTTTTTTATATAAAAATTGTCTGAAGTACTGAAACACACATGATGTCGTCAGTATTGTGTGTCGCAATGGCAACTCCGATCAAGATCAAATGAGGGTAGTTTCAAACTACTCTCAATAAAAACAATGCTGATACCCACAACTTCAGTCTTCTCGTGACCACGGTCAATGCAACTTGATCGAAACGTCGAGGTAAATAAAATTATGTTTAGCGCGATAAGTCCCGTATTACAATATAATTATGTGTGTAAATCGCGAAAGTTTAAAAAAAAAAAAATAAAAAAATAAAAAATTTACTATTCTCACAATTGCTTCAGTAAAAAAATAAGTCCATACGTGTCTCAGGATTTTTTGAAATTCCACCCCTAAGAGGGTGAAATGGGGTAACAAAGTCTGAAAATCAATATTGTTTCGGATTGTGCTGAAATTTGCCTGCAGATAGTTATTTTGACGTAGTTCCGGTAAGAAAGATTTTTTTTAATTTCCCCCCGTTTACGAAACGGGGATTCAAAGTTTGTATGGCGAAACAAGATGAGATAGTCTGTTTTATTCGAAAATTTACATAGGTCCTTCTGTTAATAAATAAGTAAGTACGTGTTGCAGGACTTTTCGAAATGGGGTAGGTAACAAAGTGAAAATTTGGGTTTTTTGGGTTTTATAATTATGAATCCCGATTTTCCTTAATCACGCAATAACATGAAAACGGGGGAACCGATTTGGCTAATACTTATTTGATGTATTTTATGATAGAAAGGTTTTTACAAAAGAAACGTTTTAAGTAAATAATAGGAGTTTTTAACGCGGGCGAAGCCGCGGGGTACTTCTAGTATTACTATATGAGTAGAATAGAATATGTACATTTTATTATACTTTATTTTACAGAACAGGGAATACTTGTTGGTGTTTCCTGTTCTGTGTTTTATATAATGTTAGTATTTTATTTACATTTAATGTATTTTAGGGTATCTATATAAATCGATATAAATCGTTCGATTGAAAATGAAATGATTACTCAAAAAAAAGAATAATTAGAGATCGTTTACAAAACGAAAAAAAAACTGACCTCCCATGCCGCGATAGTGAAAATAGCCAGTAGTATCATGTCGTCAAGGTATACAAATGCATATGTCGTCAAGGTATGTAATGTGTTTGAGATGTTTATCTCTATATCTCCGGAGATAATTGTCATACCTTGATAATTTGAACGGGACCAATCGGGTGTCTTGACTTGATATATTGACTTGACAATATATACGTATTAATGAACTAGGTAAAATTATGGCCCAGCGATTATTGTATCAGTATGACACAAACACGTAAATGTTTAATCAGTTGTGCGTTGTTAATAAACAACATATTATGGATATAAATAATTAACAGAGTCGCGACAAAGCTAATGAAGTCCCCGTACCTATGAAATGTTTATGTCACACATTTACAACATAAATTGTGTTATGCTAGCAATAAATAATTAATAGGTCGTTTATACCTACCTCATTTGTGTGGAGTAGTGTATATTCATCTTAGATGACGTTTTTTAATATTGGGAAAAGGACATACAAAAGCGCACTGTTAACCTGATGCTAAGAGGTGGCGCTTGTCGATAATATAAATGCGCTACTCTGGATTGCCGAATTTTTTCATCATAATCAACATCTTCAGGCACTTACTGCTAGCGCAGGCCTCTAAACACGGACTTATGCTTATTGCATTCAGTTTCTGCCAGCCGCTTTCCGAAGAAACTAACTACTACTAAAAATAGTTCAGTAGTTGGTAGCGTCTAATTTGTATACTTTTCTAAGATATTAGGCAAATATGATACACGTTATTTAAATAACGTACGCTGAAATGTCAAAATCATTTACTTTCCTACTGTATGCGTCATAAACTTATCGTTTAGAGCGATTTCTTACAGACCACTAAAC
This sequence comes from Cabera pusaria, assembly GCA_954871355.1. Taxonomy (NCBI): domain Eukaryota; kingdom Metazoa; phylum Arthropoda; class Insecta; order Lepidoptera; family Geometridae; genus Cabera; species Cabera pusaria. Next base: position 582,713 of record OX940886.1, on the reverse strand, counting down.
GATAATGAAAAATATAAAATGTACTTAAAAAGTTTATTATGTTGTAAATTCTATACAATTCGATCCTTGTAACGAAAATTACGAAGCCACTTGAAAAATATTCAATTCAAAATATCAAAACTTCTATAAATTCACCGCATCAAACGACCAATTCACCACAAGGTTTCAGTTTCAAATTAGCAATATTTATTACACTTTAAAAAATCTAATATCATCGCAATAATAATACTATATACAGACAGACTAATGTGCAATAAACGATAAATACATAAAAAATACATACCAAAATAACATTATAGGATAGACTTGAGTAGGATATCTGCTTAATAAATCGCTTAAATCAATTCAACGTTCCAAATCCAAACGTAGAATGCATTTCAAAATACGAGTATAATGATTCATGAACAGTACTCGTAGGTACGAGTACGAGTACGAGTATGAGTATGTATATTTAGCTCGCTCCAGACGAACTCTCTATTGTGAGTGAATGATAAATGAGCTGAGATCGCAGCGACAATAATTAGTAGCTCTATGAATAGCAAACTACTCAAATACTCGTACCAACTCGGTCGCGGGACGCGGGAGGCACCTTTATTGCAAACAAGTCACAGATTGTGTTCTAGTTACTATCACGCAACAACATGTTCAATAATACATTCATTAAACTGCACATTTTATAGTATTGTGTTATGGCACAGAGTATGGCGTACATACTCTTTGGTTAGGGTAACGGGTGCAGTGTAAAAAAATTGCATGCCATATACAATGGTCGACAGACGTAAGCGGTAGACATCATCGCTTACCATCAGGGAATCTTCCAGTAACCTAATATAACTACAAGTAACAAAATTAACATTTTGAATAAACACCCACGACAGCGTCCTTTAGACAGTTAACGTCATAATTTCTTATCTAAGAACCACCACTGATTAATTACGAACCGTTAATTACGAGACAAAATCGAACTAGTAGTTATGGAGAAAAATGGCAACATGGATTTGCACAAACAATGTTTGCTGCAGCACCCCCTGGTGAGTTGTCACCGTAACACCTATTTTAGAACATGGGCCAATCAAAGCCGAACCCATAACTGAAAACTGCAACAAAATCGGACTAGTAGTTTTGGAGAAAAACGCAAACATGGATTTGCACAAACATCCTCTCACCCCAAACGCATATACTGTCTCCGTTCCGGCGTGGGTATAAAATAGCGTGATAGAAATGAGACGTCTATTTCCACTGTCCACACCATAAGATGTGTATGTGTACACTGTGCACGACGTCTGTATATCACAACATTGTTCCTAACTAATTGAAGGTAAATAGGTGTGGTTGTGGGCAACCAGCCGTCATCATCGATCATAGATAGTATCGAGACTAAAACCAGTGACCTTGTAATCTATTATGGCTGGAATACTATCCTAAGGTTAACCGCTATACACCGATGCCTCGATTTAAGCTATTAATACGTTATTACCAACTTTTCATTATATAAAGTTGTTTTTTTTTGTTGGTTTTATCTCAAAATGAAACTTCTAGGCTAGTATTTGGTCACTATCTCACTTTTTGGTAAGTGATGATGCAGCCGAGGATAGTAAACACGCTAGGCTCGGAATACTCTGACTCGCAAGGGTTGTTTCCTGCGGGAATACCATATGGTTATGGCAGATTTTCTCCTAGATGGTAGGTAGTAAGCTACTTTTTGGTAGGAAGAAAGGCGTAACATCGAAATAATTATGCTTTTACCACCTGTGGAAATATGCTACGCTGTCGTGATATATCTCAGATACAACAAACTGACCAGCTAATATATCATGAGGTCTTTAACAGATTCAATCATAGTTCTAACAAATCTGTTCGGTTCACATATTCTCTGGAACTGAGTTTAATTGAACAGCTTGAGATACGTCATAGATTTGGCAGGACTTATGACACAGAATGCATGGGCGTATAGTAATACTATCATAAGTTAGTGACATTAGCCACATCTATCACTGTATGGGAACCACAGAAGTCCTAATAATTCAAGTATTATATTAGTAGCTTTAACACTTCTTTGATCATCTGTTGGCTCAAATTACCAATGATATTTATTTATCATGAGTTATTCTCGAATCATAGATGGTGCTATGTGGTCATTGTTTATGGCCACTGGTGGTAGGATTTGGCCATGGATGGTATGACATAGGTTTGCTACGTTTCAGTAGTTTATTCAAGGCCAGCCAGTTTGGAAAATTGGTTGAGGCAGTTGCTCTATGTGAACAAGACACGTTAACGATAATCCAATTTCTCCGTCTTCCACTTCCAGACAAACACAATACCTACCTTATTGGGTAATAAAATGGTCAAGTGTTTGTCTTTTCGTTAATAAAACTGTAGTGTCGTCCCATTGTTGACTAGAGTTGGAAGTGGTCCTACTGTTAAATAGAGTAGTAACCCTACTGTTCACTAGATTTGTCCTACTGTTGACCAGAGTAGTAGTCTTATTGTTGATTAGAGTTAAAAATAGTCCTTCTGTTAACTAAGGTAGTAATTCTACTGTTGACTAGAGTAGTAGTACTACTGTTGACTAGAGTTAAAAGTAGTCCTACTGATAAGTAGATTAGTATTCCTACTGTTAACTAGATTTTAAAGTAGTCCTACTGTTGACTAAAGTATTAGTTCTACTGTTGACTATAGTATTAGTCCTACTGCTGACAAAAGTTGAAATTAGTCCTTCTGTTGACTAGCGTAGTAATGCTACTGTTGACTAGACCTAAAAATAGTCCTACTGTTTTTTTTTGTTTTTTTTTTGTTCCGCTTTGTTTCATTCCTCCGACATGGGCCAGAGACCTTTTCAGAGCGGGTTTTGATGTAATAGCTATTAATTATAATAACTCCAATAAGCATTCATGCTAAAATGGTTTACAAATTGCAAGTGACATAGTAAAAGTTAGAATACATTATTCTTAGTAATAAATACTTTTATATTATTAGTTATATATCTGTTTACTGTAATTTTTTTTGCCTTTTTTTTGCATTTTTCTTTTCTTCTATTTTATTTATTATAATATATTTCTAGTCATACTGTTAACTAGAGTAGTAATCATACTGTTGACTAGAGTATTAGATGAACTTGAGTTAATAGTAGTCCTACTGTTGACTACAGTATTAGTTCTACTGTTGACTAGAGTTAATAGTAGTCCTACTGTTAACTAGAGTAGTAGTCATACTGTTGACTAAATTTGAAGGACCTAACATCTATTGTATTGAACATAGAGCCGGTTTTGCGTCTCTCGAATGTGACACCTCTTAACCTCTGATATAATAAGTAACTGTATTTCGAAGAACTGAATCAAATACAATTTATAAGTAATAACTTATCATATCCTAATAACTACATTATTATCAAATAACGATATTGCAAGCGGCTTTCATTTTAATATCATATTTAAAATAGATAGTATATTATATGGCGTTCGATAGCATCGCATAATCGAAAAATTAAACTATATCGCTATATCGTGTTATTTTTATAGGTAGATATTGAGAAACAAATCGTGAGCTAAACAAATCATCGGAAACAAACTAAGTGTCAAGTTGTAGGCTGCGAAATAATTACTTACAACTTTGCAACCTACTACTAAGTAAATTGGTTTTGGTAATTGAGGGTCTCTATACAAAAACGTGTTTTTTTCGGCGTTTTTTGCTGGATCTTTAAAACGGTAGTACATAGAAAGACACTTATATTTAAACTTGTTATTATATATGTATTGTTGTTATTATTTATTGTTACAGTGACCGAAGTATATTATATTCTGTCTTACTTTCAAACCTATATTGGTCTAGGATATACAGTACTCTGACAGACGAATAGATGGATAGACGGACGGACGGACAAGTAAGTGTATCAGTAAAAGTAAGTAGTATCACCCGTAATACCATAATACCGCCCCAGGCAGAATAGCAGAATTTCCATTACTTTACATGCTAGATGTGTATTAGTGAGTAATAGAAGATAACGACCTCTCGTAGACAACCACAATGTGAGACACAACTTAATTATCGATCGCAAACTGATTGAAGTCTTGAATTTTCAAGTATCTACTGTACTCGGTGTTGTTTAATATTTTAACAGCCATCAAATCTGTTTTAGTCATATAAGAGATAAATAATATTAACATTTAAATTTTTATGTCAACAAACTTCAATATCTGTGTGTCTTGTATTTTTTTAAATTCAAAAGCTTACTAACAATTTTGGTTACTATAATACTCCAACAAAGTTAAATATTCTTCTGTCTGGAGTGCGTTCACGTCAATAGTGCAATGGGTGAGGATCGAACGCACGACGTCTCGATTGCCAGTCCGATACCTTATCCATTGGGCTATTGCTTATTTATGTTTTTAACCGTCCTTAAAAAAATGTTTCTCAATTTGACCGTATATAATATATGTACATATATTTGTTTTTTATGTTTGTTCGCGGATACCTTCGTCGTTTATGAACCGATTTTGACTATTATTGAAGGTTATGATAGATTTATTATTATTATTGAAGAACGATATTGATTATTGTTTTTTGTTGGAGAGCAGATATCTCAATGGTGTTACTTACCATTGTAATTTAATCGAGATTTGATAAGTATTTCCCGAGATATGAAGATAAACACCTCAAACTTGGTACTAAACATTAATAACGCGGCATTTGAAGTCGGTTCTTTTTAGTTTTTTAATCTTATTAAGTCTTATTAAGTTAATATTTAATTAAAAACAAAAACCTGATACTGAGTATGTAATATTTTAATTTAAATAAGTTTATTACAAGAAATTGAAATCTAATATTCAAATTATGATTTTTATAATATACACTGTGTAGGTAGGTGCAGTGGTACATCCTAGACGCCATCATTATAAGCTGTTCTTGGTCTTCTTACACAAGCGGTTTGCTGAAGCATGGCCGGGAAAATTGTACAATATGGCGGGTATGACAGGAACATGAAGAAATGCCGGCGTATTGTGATGTGCCTAAGCAAACTTCGATGGGTCCAGTCCAACTATTAACCTACGACTTATAGATAGAAAATTAAATACTATTTGATATATATACATAGAAAATATACTATGGGCAATAGAACCGTATGTCTATTTGTAAGAATACAATCAAGTGAACGATAGGAGTTACTGTTTATTGTATTTTTACGGCGAACAATTCAATTATAGCTTTACAAAACAAACGTAGACCAATCACACTCAAACACGATTTTCTATTCAAATTTTGATCGACTCAATCGTAACTAAAAAGATTAATAGTTTCACTTAAAACTTTTTAATGAAGTTCAGACAAACTATCACAGTGAAAGCTCAACAAATTTTAATAAAGATCTAAGCCTAATAGAATTCAGATAGTCATAAAAATGTATAATATTTCTGATAAAAAATAACATCTCGGGGTTTATTGAGTATTTTTACTACACAGTACTTGAAAAGACTTCATTAGAAAGTAATTTCGATTTGGTGAAAATCTATTTGCCATTACTTTGTCAGTCTGGAATCGCGACCATGGTTTATTGCTTAAGGGTATTTATTACAACTTGCTAAATAGTAAAGCAAAAAAGAAGCCAATGAAACCTACAGGTTCTTCTACTATAATCTGATTTGAGCTTAAAGTTTGAAGTCAGGGCGCAATATATTCATGCTATATCTTATGGGCAGACTTCGTCGCTTATCATCAGGCGAGCGTCTTGCTCTAAATACATGGAATACTGACCTGCGTATAAATACATTTTTGATCTACAGATAACCTTAATAACACACGTACCTGTGGAATTTGAGGGAATATACTCTTATAAGGACGAAACATAAACGAGCCTACTCGAAGCTCTCTTATACTTGTAAAAACAATTTTAATATTAAATCTAGGCTCAATCCCTCAGTCTCTCCACCTCCAATTTCAGGCCCCATTTGAAGGGTAAAAGCTGGTACTATCTGAAGGGTTACAAGACGTAGCATGTAATTGATTGTGCCTACGAGTACGTACCGTTTTATATGACACGCATGTGAGATCTGGAATTCATAATACTAGTAAATAATGTTGATTTTTATTGTTTTTATAAAACTTCGTTTAAAATTGGGATGAAAATGGTAACCTAAAATTATTTTTCAGTAGCTGGGGTCTGAGGAAAATAAAACTATATCTACATTTCTAAGCATGCCTAGCACCTAGACTTAAAAAAAATCGTCCATCGCTGCATAAGTTAAGCTCGGTGGAATGCTAACAATAAAGTATATCTTTGTTATACAAGCAAGCATAGGGACCGGACGACGGTCTATGTATGTCGTAGCACAAAGAGCTACGTGATAGCCGCTTTCGAATTTACAACTAATTTATTAATGACGACCGCTGTCAGGATTTATATCTAGGTAATATTATTATATTCCCCGAGGTGCCTACTGATGCACCAACCTTCTCTGTTAAGCGAGAGTATTAAACTTACCCGTGCGTTGCGGTGTAACTTGGGTATAACTTAGTCATCAAAATGGCGCCACCCAAACAGTCGTTCAAAAATAAAGTCAAAAATTATTTTCACAAGAAATTTTTTCGTTCATTGGTTGGGCACGAGTTAGGAAATAGAAAAGCAGAATACGATATAAGTAGTCAAATTATAGTTTTACGTATGTAATTTATTTGTTTTCTTGGCTATTTATTTTTAAGTCATATTACGCATTGAGTATATACTAATGTATTTGACCGGTATGTATTCCATGTTCATCTCTTTCCAAAAGACTTCTTTACAATATGACGTGATCTTATCATTAAAAGGGATTCTTTTGATTGTGCGCTAGTTCCAGGCAATGTAATGACCAGTACAAAATACTTTTAGCATTAGGTCCTCCTTTTTTGATTTAAATGTGTATTAAGTATTTACAAATAAACAAACAAATAAGCATTTTTAATACTTATCATGTAGATGTGTGTTACAGACACTCAGGCGGTGATAGATAAATACCTTACCATTTTATTAAAAAACGTTTTGTGTAACCGAGAAGTACGAGCAAGAGTTCCAAGCCAGTTTTACAATGATCTTTATCCCAGTGAAAGGAATTCATATGTCATTTGTCTTCTTTACGTACGAGTCAGATCGGCTATTTTGTAATCGTTGGCATTCTGCGCACCAACAACACCGATAGGTAACGTAATGTATTCACAGTTGATGAGGGTGTTACGAGACGCGAGCAAAGCTGCCGAGTAATAACCTAGCCATCCCTTCTCAAGGTGCCGAGACTCTCCTCAACTGCTGACTCCAGTTTGGATAGGGACAGCTACTCGCTCCAGCGGCTTACACTAGACTTCACATCTTGCTTTTACAATCAGCTTTGTGAGATGAATAGCTTAATCAATCTAAGTGAGTTTAGTGCCAAATTGAAAATGCGGACTTAGATTGCTGCTTAACTGTTTAATTTCTAGCTGTTTTAAAATTTGCTAGATTTTTATCGTGGTTTTATTTTTGTATTAGATAGGACAGAGTTTAACCACTATCTCACCTGGTGTTTAGTGATGATGTCATCGACTATACTTATCTTTACTTAAATCTACAATGTTAATAGGTGTGATATCCATATTAAATAATGTTTAATATAAAAATAACTCAATTCTAAAATAAAGGCAGAGGTTGAAACTAATTCGTCTTCATCGATTTAATGCTACGTGCAGCGACGCAACCGCAACCTCAATCCGTTTATAAACTGGGTGGACGAGTATGAATCTATCATAATAACGCGTGAAAATGTCTTCACGCAAAGGCATTGTATAGCAACCAACGTTTTGGCAATACACGTTAACCATTGTGTTGGTAAAGACTCAGTAATAAAAACTGTGATATCCTCTGGCTATGAAATTAATCTTCAAAAATATTGTTATATCAAAAACGTTTGCCTCTGATGTTACGAACTTGTTTTATTATCATAATCAGCCTGTGTTAGTCCACCGCTGGACGTAGGCCTCTCCCAAAATACGCCACTGAGCCCGATCTCCAGCTCATTCGGAGTGATATGCCCTCATCGCCATGCTGGGAAGGTGGGTTGGCGATCGCAGGACGTAGCTCCTCGCACCGCTGATGCTGCTGCCCGTCACTGGCCTGTAGTATTTAGCTACGCCATAATTATGAAATGGTTATACCGCCATTTGTCGGTCGCCAGGGCCTCGTTTGTTGGTCAGCAGGATGCACCACAGGCAGGTGAGGTTGGCTGGGAGCACTGATGTGCTATTCGTGCTCCCTTACATCCCAATTGTGTTTTATATTATTGTAAGTGTATTTGTGCTTAAGCCTTCAGTACATTTTAGTTATCTACTGCAGTCTAAGGACACGCTGAAGCGAGTGAAATACAGCTTTGTGAATTTAAGGATCGATTCATACTAACGCAGAGTCATCGAAGCGTCAAATTCTTCACAAGTAAAGCGAAGCACCAATCAGCGTTGGTTGCGCTCCGACGCGCAAATTCTGTCGAATACGCGCGATATTTTTTTTTTATTGTGTAAGAAATATGTGTATAATGTTGTGGAGATAACGGTGAATTTGCTATGTTAAGTTTCAGGTTGAAGCTTTGATGCACTTCGACTCTGCTTTAGTATGAATTGACGCTGCATCTCGCTCTATCCGCCGCAGTAATACTAAAAAGACTAAAATAATGTTTCATAGTAATTTTAGTAGACTCCAGGTAGACTGCAAAACACTAAAAGCAAATAATGTAATGTAGTACTGGCTTAAAGTGAACACAGCAGAGGGAAGTGCGGCCGGTGGCTAGGTTCATTTCGGCTGGAAAACGATTATGTTTTATTGCTGTGCTGTAATGATTGCGAGGATATTATTCCGAGTTTCATGTCAATTGCGTCATTCCAGCTACGATGACGAGACGGGTGTTATTTCCCGTGTAGAACCTGTTTGCTAGGTTATAATACGTTTTGTAATAACTCGGTGGTGGTGTGAGATTGATTATTGATTTTGATATTTATAAACGCGTAATGATAATGTAAATATGTACATAATTGTCACTATTCATATCAAATATTAATTTTGTGGGAACTAAACCTTTCGTGGAAGTAAATATTGATTATTGTCAATTAGATAATATTTAATTTAGAATTGAGATGAGCATCATCCACTCTTGGACAATGGTCCATGTTCCTACTACTGGCCACTGCTATTTGCAATTGTAAGGATATAATTGTCATGGTAGTAAATAAGAACAAGTGGTAGCAATAAGACGTACAATATAGGAAATGTATACTTGATGTAAAAAACACGTAGTTTTAAGACAATCTTGTAAACGAAAACTTGTAAATTGTATTGTGTAACATTTATTTAAAACTATGTCAAAATAGTTCGTAAGAGTAAATAAAAATATCTAGTTTAAAGTGGGTGGGTTGCTCAACTATGTCCCAGTTTAGCAACACACCAATAAAATTATGACAGATGATGGATGCAAGAAAGGTAAAGTATGCAGAATGTATGATGATGATAAATTGAGAGAACTGGAGTGACAGAGTCCCGCAGAAAAGGCTCCCATCCAGTGGGAGGGTTTAGAGCAGGAAAGAAAAAAACTGCTATTTGCAGGCAAGTCGTTCTACCTGGACTGGAGCACGGAGCGACACTATGATCTATCACAGGTAAACCGTTCCCAGATAAACTATTTATATTTCCCACTCAGAATCATAGAACCTAGAATCCATTTTATGCCAGGCACGTTTCTCTTACAAAACACCAGGCTGAATTTGGAAAAAGCCTGAAAATTTTCTTTCTTATGTAGGTTTATTTGCAAGCTGCTTGTTACCAGGACCTTTTCAAAGACGATGAAACAAATACGTCCTAGACACAATCTTAGTGTCCAATATTTTACACGACGTTTCTGTTTCAACTTATAAATATTGAGAGAGACCCTACGCGGCACCGGCCACGGTCCCTCGGGACCTTTTCTTTAAATCGAACGCTTTTTATTGAAACCGAACGTTGAACCTTAAAAATAACTTCTAGGTGCTATAGATTGAATTCATATAATATCGAGTACTACAACGTAAAAGAAATCAATTATTTATTCCGATGAAATTGAAACTAAATCGTAGACGTATTGCATGAATGTTTAACATTGGAACGTTAGTAGGTAATACCAGTTTTATTATCATAGAGTATTTGCTATTTGATTTAGCCGTAGGATCAAATTCTAAATTTATTGCTGTCGTGTTTGCCCTTGCGTACCAAATTTAATGTATTTCAAAACGGGATTCTAGAAATGGTATTTGAAGTACCTTAGTAATAATAAAAGTTTTGTTTTATTGGCTTAGAGAACTTTCTAGTAAACATAGGATTTTGCCTAAATTTTATTTTTATTTATTTATTTATTTGGCACACAAAACAGAATTATTTTATAACAATGCACAGAATAAAACAACTTTTTGGTTACGATTCGAAAAGCATTCCTAAATATGTGTACACAACTTGATTAATACATTTTATAAACAGTTACTCTCTTGAATTTAAAACATACACATACAACAACAACATACAACAACAACAAATTAAATTAAACCAAATTAATCAAATTTAAAAAAAAAGACAACGGTCTGCACTCCGTGCCGGCACAAGTGAAAACTTGAACATTAACGTTGTGCATTTAGTCTACTCTCCCTCCGTCTTACGAATTTTCGATCAGGTCACGTGGCGTGACGCGAGTTTAACATTTTTTACCTATCCCTAAAAAAGTTACCACTCTCCTTCCGTCTTACGAATTATCGATCAGGTCACTTGTCCTGGGCGGTAGTCTCTACATGCATAGCGATGAATTTCGAGCGATAATCGTCGATAAGAAAAGAGATGTAGATAACAACTGTCTAGCTGCATCTCATTCCAGCAGACGTTTGCGATGACAAGACGCATCGCTATCAATGTAGACACTTCCACCTGACGTGAGTTTAACATGTTAAACCCATCTAAAAAAGTTCACAACGCGGATAAAGAAATATTCACTTTAAAAAAAAAATTTAGGGCCCACAAAAGATTTTAAGGGTACAAGGATTTCATAATATAAATTTTACGACATAATCTAAACTAAACACTGCAGTGAACCTTATACCGAAATAGATAGTAATGTATATGCCATAAGCAGCATATCGAAAGTTGGTAGGTATATGCATATAGATTGTTGGATGTTATGGAGAGAAAATATAGGTTGTGGCGGAATACAGGAAAGAGAAATTACGTTTCTTTCCACTTTACTCCACCGAAGTTGCACCACTGGTGGTGTAGGTAAATCTCTATTTGTTTTGACACCACCGACTGTCAGTGATGCACAGGCGTAAAAATCATACCTTGTTTTAATATTTTACTAGCGACCTGCCCCGGCTTCGCACGGGTAGACCATGTATGCCTAAATTTTTAGCATCAGCTTGTTGTGAAAGCGAGAATGAATGAACATCTTCAACGATCATCGTCATAATTCAAGTAATTTACACAAAACCTTAATAAATTATACAACGTATAATTTGTTATACACGGGTTATGTGTACATAACCCTTCCTTGTGAATCACTGTCTATTGTTGAAAACCGCATGAAAAACTATTCAGTTGTTTTGAGTTTATCGCGAACAGACAGACAGACAGTCAAACGCAGCGGGAAACTTTGTGTCATAATATGTAATGATAATCAAAAATGTACAGTATGCGTGTAGATAAATAGGTATATATAGATTTTAACTATAACAGGTTCTTACTAGGAGGGTAAGCTGAACCTCCCCCCTACTCCTACCCATACCTACCTACAAATTAACGTATGTGAATTTCGTAGTAGAACATAATTTTCAATAGAAGTTTGGTTTCGACATCAAAGCCGGCTTGTGGTTGTTTAGTTTGCAACATGTGCTATAAAGTTTCTTGGTCTGATCAAAGTAATCGCTACGCTGGCACGTATCGCTAAAGACACTATGTGTGGAAGATATCTTCTCTGATATTGAACTATAATTATATTTTATTTGAGTTCGAATGGCAATGCCAATGGCGAGCCACTCACGTCTATCGATAATAACATCAAATTACGTCTATTAATTACGTTTATCTTATAAATAAATACCTATGTCAAAAATATTTATACGGTAAAAGTTTAGCAAAATCATATATTGTGTTAACTTTGATAAATAAATAGTAATGACTTAAAAATATTGTGAATAGGGCAGTATGATTTAGGTTTTAAGACAATATGGCTTTTGTTAAAAGAGGTATCTGACATGGTAATATACAGTAATAATAATATTTATTTATACATTTATTTTAACGAAATTTGAGAAGAGATGCATTGATACTAGAACTTGTGTAGGTAGTAAAAAAAACTTTACATATCCACAATGTCAACGATTATTGTCCAAATTGAAAAGCAGGGCCTACAATTTAAATGTAGGCCTTAGTTGTGAATGGCACTGGCGGTCACCCATCCAGATACTGAGCGGGCAGTCCGGTGACCACCGACCGCTACGAGCGCTACGAGCGCTACGAGCGCTACGAGCGCTACGCAAGTGATTATAATGTTTTTTTTTTACAATGATTATAATTAATTATCCGTGCCCTTAGTGATGCTGAACAAAAAGTTTTTTTTAAATTTTATTTTTTTGTATTAGGTTCGCCAAACTACATTTAATTTTACATGATAGAAAGAACATAAAATGTGTCTGACCTACTTGATGCAAACACAACATGTACGTTAATATAATTAATGAGAAGTATGCCTACATAACAGAACAAGGAAAAAAAATACTACATAGCTTAAATTCAAGTTAATTAAAATCTGGGAGTTAACTAAATTGGTTGGATAAAAATATACAAAGGATAAATGATTTAAGAGCGGTGATCTAAATAATATTTAAGATTTTTTAAGGAGTCTGCGAATATGTCGACTTCATGACAAATTTTATTACAGGCTGCATACATTCGATTTAATGGTGAGTGCTGTCCGTAGTTAGTACGATGAAATGGAAGACTGAAAGTTGTTCTGTTTTGGAGACGAGAGCATGAGCGCGGCACTGAGAACAAAAGATTACTTAATAGACTTGGACTGTCTACTATTCCGAGTACTAATTTATAAATAAATAAAACATCTGCAAGAGTGCGTCTGGATTCAAGAGAAGACATTTTAAAATGTGCGAGTCGGGAAATATAAGACGGCAATTTCTTACAATCATTGTTTGCATACGAAAGATGGTAGAGACACTTTTTTGTATACCTTCTAGCCTTTTGATGTGAACAGTGTACGATGGACTCCAGATAGGACAACTGTATTCCAGTAACGATCGGACGAAGGCACTGTAAAGAAGAATTGCTATGTCGGCTTCCTTGAAAAATTTCGTTTGTCTTAATACAAATCCCGCTGTGCGTGCTGCTCTTTTTACAATGGAATCTATGTTGTCTCGAAAATCCAGTTTTGTGTCTACTATAACACCCAGGTCCCGCATTATCATGCTATATTAATTACGAAGCTTAAACTGCTCAGTGCTCAGTAAATTTAATCTATATTATTTAAAGATTCATGTTTAGATGTTCACATATGACACTACAATATTTTCTATAGATCCGAGCAGACTTCAGAGTTCAGCCTAAGTTTGGAGCACCTTCTGCCTTCATTATATTTATATACTACTTACAAATAACCGTTGTAAGTATGTACCCAGAGCATATACCCAGAGACGCACACAATAATATAACTTTAAACACAATAACCAATATCCCAGAGACAACAAACTCCTCTGTAGTTAATTTGAAACCATCGGAGAGCACCAAACTCTGATTGGCCACTTAATAATTTGAAACTCAATATAGTTTATTTGGATCCCCAGTATAGGCCCCCGAGGAGCTCTCAGGGACGCTAATGGGCCCGTCTCTCTTCTATTGTAGAGAATACGATTTGCGTTTAAAAACCGTTTGAAGAGAAGATATACAAGTACGTATTCTACCGAGTTTACATATTTTACAAATTAAATAAGTTGAAGAAAGACCGCGGCACGTAGCGACGGTCAGTGCCATTTTAATTACAGTGAAAGGACTTTCGACACGTTCTCGTGTGGGACGATTTTAACGACATTTTTTAATTTTCAATTAATTTTTTTGTAAGTCTTACAGTTCTACATAGTTCAAAATGTCTGTTTTATTTACGTTGGCGACTAAAACGGTCTTTTAACTTCAACGATCCTTTTAAATTCTCTAATAATAAACATAAAATGCAATGTTAAAAATATTGTTTTTTCATTCTGTATTTGAAAGTTACAAGCCTGGTTTTGTGGCACTGCCGCTTTTGCACACATTCAACACTAGAGGCGTTTGGTAATATTTTTGGAAATGTGACCTAGACAGAGACAGCGCTATCCATATCATAAAGTGCCGAGAGTGAGATAGTTTAATTACTGTTCGATTCAGAATGATTGATTGCAACCCGCCGGAGGTAGCGAGGGTTCCGCAGGGATGGCCCTACAAACATACCGGAAATTACTGCCAGGTACTACGATAGTTATTGTATTTGTGGGATGGACGTTACATCGTTAAGTATAATGTTACCGTTTAGTGTAGCGCCAACTACGCCGAGTTACGTTCTGTGATTAAACTGGAATCTTTGTCTATCAGACTAGAACACGTTTCTATTTTACGGATGAATAACAGACAAAGCGGGTAGTAACTCTCCAAGCGGATTAGCAGAAATCCACAATTAAACAGAAAATAATAATGAATTTCAAAAGAAAAGTTCTATTTGCATTACGACGCGTCAAGTGAGTCTCCATTCCTCGAATTTACATATAAATAAAAACTCCCTTACAATATATGCCTGCGTGGGCAAGGCACCTATTTCTTGTTACAACACAGACTATAAGTCAGGGTATTTCAGAAATAATGAGAAAAATGTACGATTATATATCTATAGCCGAAAATCTGCTGAGATTTTTTTATAATCATTTAAAAAATAAAAAAGCACGCTTCATCAGACCGTGAGAGTTACTGGACGAACCCAATTATAAAGAATGAAGCACGCCGCCGTGACTTTCTGTATCTATGTGACTATTACTGTCACGTCTGTCTTTTAACTTATGAAATATTCTTGCATGTATAATGTACTAACATCTTCATACCAGACAAAACATACACGGTTATTATAGAGCTATGAATCGATTAAATTTGATGCACTATTATGTCTCTACATTTAGTTTTCGCGAGTTTTAAACACGATTACAAGTTACTGACATTATTAAACTCTTTACTATTTATTTTTTAAAATGGCAAGATTTTGCTGCGTAAGTTTTTTGAGAAAGTGCTATGGACAAGCACGAAACTTAAGTCAAGACAGACGATAAATTCACTAGTGAATATAATAGTCAATACTTGTCAAATTAGTACTATAAAGTAAAACAATTAACCGGTAATCGAACCTGTGAATGCTAAGTTAGGATACAGGTTCACACACACTAAATAATCATCAAAATCTAAAGAAATAACGGTGTACCGAAATGTAAAAAATAGTCTTTTGAGAATAAAATGAAAACTAGACAAATCCGGGTGAAATATCCAGCATAATTTGTATTGAATCAAGACCTGTCGGAGAATTGTACGCCGAATTACAGCACCTTTGATCTCGCGACAAACACTAAATATAACATGGAAGGCAATGGGCCATCCAGCCCAGCGCCCTATTTCAAACATTTTGTGAGTGTTCGGAAATATTTGTATGTCAGCTGTCTATAAAACTGTACGGGAGAAACGTACCAAATATTATATATGATTTGATTTGACAAAGGCATATGTTAGTAAATATTTAACTTAATGAAAAATACTAAGAAATAACTATTAACAAAATTTCACAACAGGTTACATTACCACCGTCAAAACGTCCACCTAGGGTGGTAAACTTCCAGTTTAGGTTTAAACGGAGTGCAATACATGTGATATTTGTTATCTAGATGTTGTCATTGGTTAATTTGCCTGTAGAAATCGTATATCATCGATTGATAGATAGCTCTTTAACAATACAGAAAATGAAAAGACCAACGTTATGGTAATATATAATTAAAATATCACCGCAGACGTTGAGCTGAACTAATTAATATAATCTGCGGTTTTAATAACGCCAGCTTATTAGAGTAGGTTTAACGATCGGAGCCTACCTCGAGATCTAACCACCGAGCGCTGTCATCGTGGAGTTGATAACGAGTTTGCGATGAACGAGTCCATACGCACGTTATTTTAGATCGGATTACCTACATACTACGCCTGAGGCTGTTATTCGTACTAACACTTTATTTACCTAGGTTTGTACACAAGTCTTTCCCCCAAAAAACTAGCATCGAGACGAGATAGCAACGAGAATCAGAGAATAATAGTAAAAGTTGTAGTTTACGCTTTTTTCCCGCATATTTAATTGTGCATTAAATGTTATATCGTTTTGTATCAAAAATAATAAACATATATTATGTTTCTTTGAAGTGTTACACATACACTTTATATTTTTGTAAATTGTTAAACACAATCCAAAATTTCATCGTACCGACGGGATTTGAACCCGCAACTGCCTGGATAACATGTCCAGGTGCTTTGCCAATTAAGCCACAATTTGATGTATCGTTAACGATAACAAGTCCCGTCGGTACGATGAAATTTTGGATTGTGCTTAACAATTTACAAAAATAAACATATTTTTATTCTGGAATATAGATGTTATATAATAATCACGTTCATTTGAGGTTTAATAATATAATAATAACCGGCCAAGTGCGTGTCGGGCCACGTGCAGTGTAGGGTTCCGTAGTAGCCTGTTATTCAATGCAAGTCTTTACCCGTTATAAACAAGCAACTAGGTAGTCCGTCTTTGTCACTTTACAGGATTTATTCTAAGGATTTTGTATTTGGTTCAAAATTATTCAACACCCAAGTTCAACGACTATTACTGCTAAACAAATAATATTTATATATATAATTTTCCTTTAAAGTTCATCAAATGCGCTATTATCACGAATTTTTCCAGATTTTTAAAGCCAGCCGTTTAGCTTTTAGAGGGGGGACGTCCTTCCTTGTCAGGACTACGGAACCCTAAAAACGGAATTATAAAGTAACTAATACCCCGCACTCGAAATTCTGAAAAAGCCTTCGGATGAAGCAGAATTAATAATAATGGTAATGGCTATCATCTGCATTGCGTAGCGCTCGCGGGCGTCTCTCTCGCGTGTGGAAAATATTGTTATTTATTATTAACTGAATATTAAGAAAATGTAAAGTTTGCATCAATATGATTATGAGTCACGTTTCCATACATTAGCTTCAAACGGCTGTTGACAGAGGTTGTCGCAGAAGTGACACAGCTTATACTGACTCGACTTCGACAAGAAGGTCCCCGACATGGCCATATTCTCGCATCATCAGCGAGCCTACTCACAGACTCACACTCAAATTCCAAATTGTTCTGCCTTTATCTAAACGACTTTATGATAAGCTTTCGCTTTTATTATTTCACATGCGTACCGAAGGGGATAACGTCTTTTAACGCCTAACTTGACTTTATCTCATAAGCCATTTGTGGAACGAAATCCGACTTAAAATTTCGGCCAAATTGCATCGCATAAATGTAATGTTTTATTCGCTATATTCTTGTTTCTTTTCAAATATTAAATCCAATTTTGTAATCGTAAACATCTCACAGCTGTAAAAAGTTACGACATAATATTTATAAATCATGTAATACAACGGTTGAGTGCTGCGTGCATCGCAATCATCGCATCGGACAAGCAATATAAATAACTGCTAGGTTACTGCCAGTAACTTTTAGTTGTAGAATACACCATTGATAAATATATACATAATAATACAAATTAATTATAAATTATTAAAAAAAAAAAATAAAGCCGACTTTTTAACCACAAACAGGCACTCAAAAGCGAAAAATAAATTGCTTAATATAATTATTATAAGCGCTACCCACTTATCTATTTGAAGTCAGTGCCAGCCAAGTCTATAGTATCTATCTACTATCCAATACTTGGCTGGCACCGATTAATTTAATACGATAAGTTTTTTTATTTATAAGCACACAGTCGTTCAGTTACAAGAAAGATTCGCCATGACACTTTTATTTTAAAAGAGAGAGAGAGAGAGATAACAAGCAACAAGATACTATCTATCCTACTCTTACTATTACATCGCACTGTCTTTATTTTTAACACCCCCCGTCAATGTAATAACATTAATTAACAAATTATGTGACAATTTTAAACGTCCCTTTTTCATTTATCATAAACATAAAAAAAATGAAGTTAGAAAGCCATTGAACCAAGATTAATTTACATATTCATATTACATAGCTTCACAAACTTCAAAAGTGTATTTCCATTGAGGGACTTCGTTAACATATCAGCAATTTGATCTTTTGTTGTCACATATTGTATGCATATCTTTTCATTTTCAATCAGTTCCCTTATATAATGATATTTCATATCAATGTGCTTTAATCGTTTCCCACTAGTTGTGTTTGCAATCCTTATGGCAGCTTGATTATCACAATGCATGATAGCAGGACATACATTACTCACATTGAAATCACATAACACATTAGTAAGCCAGCATGCCTCACTTCCGGCCATGTTCATTGCCACATATTCGGATTCTGCTGATGATAGACTCACAGTACTCTGCTTCTTAGAGCACCAAGATATTAGGCAATTTGAATACATAAAGCAGTAACCAGTAGTGGACTTCCTGTCTCGAAGGTCCCCTCCCCAGTCAGCATCACAAAATCCAACCAACGTGCTATCATCACATTTATAAACTAATTTATAATTCAAAGTGTGTTTAATGTATCGCAAAATTCTTTTTAAGTTGGCCAATAACATGTTACTAGCGCTTAATATTGATACAGCAACACAAATATCAGATCTTGTGCCTGATGCTGCATACATTAAACATCCAATGATCTGTCTACAGATATTCTCAAAATTACCTTCAGATTTATCATTTTCAAGCTCTTTACAATTAAAATTCTGATCCATGGGAGTGGAAATAGGTTTACAATCATACACATGGAATCTTTTTAACACATTTTCTAGGTAAGTCTTTTGACATAATTCTGTAACATTTGTTTTTAAATTCTGCTTTACATTTATCCCCAAAAATCTGAAACTAGACCTAAATCTGTCATTTCAAATTCTTTGTTTAGCATTGATTTTAAATTAGATATATGTTTTTCATTACTACCAAACATCAACATGTCATCAACATATAAGAGAAGATATATTTGTTCTGAATCGTTACATTTAGAGTACAGACATGAGTCACATTTAGATCGTTTAAAACCTTCCCTGATCATAACAGAGTTAAACTTTTCATTCCAATATTTTGGAGACTTTTTTAGCCCATACAATGATTTGTTTAGCTTTACAATATTTTTATCATTGTCATAAGCGTCATCTGGCAAACTTATGTATACATTTTCTTCAATCTCCCCATACAAAAAGGCTCCGGTTACATCCATTTGGTATATAGATAATTTTAATTTAGTTGCTATAGCCAAAAATAGTCTGAATGTACTTAACTTTGCAACAGGTGCATATACATCGTTTAGATTTAATATATCATCTTGCTCAAACCCTCTGGCCACCAAACGTGCCTTGTATTGAATATTACTATTGTTTTGTTTAATTTTAAATACCCATTTACTGCTTATAACCTTCTTATTATCTGGTATGTCACAAATACTACACGTGTTATTATCTTTGAGGGTTTTTAGCTCCCTTTGAATAGCTTCCTGCCATTTACATGCATCCGGACTATTCATAGCTTCACAATAGGTTTTTGGCTCACAGTTATCTAATATTACATTATTACAGTTATAGAAAACAGTCTGCTTCCTTAAACGTTTGTTTCCAGGATCCACGTCACGTCTCACAGCCTCACCACACTCATCACTATCACTGGGTTCATATAGACTACCCTCAGAATCACTCTGTATGGTGCACTGAGAGTCATCACTTTTCATGGTCTGTGATTGGGGACTGGGCACACCTGCAGCACTGGTATCTTCTACTTGAGCACCCACCTCAACTGTAGCTGGAACCTCAACACTATCCTCGATATAATTGGTTGTCTCACATTGTTGTATTGGCTTCACTGGACCGTTGTTCACAAAAACAATGTCTCGTTTGGTCTCAACTTCATTTTTCTGTGGAAAATATACTCTATAGCCTTTTGTTGTTTCTCCATACCCAACCATAATGCCCTTTTCACCTTTGGCATCCTACTTATGTCTTTTTTCTTTGGGTATGTGGACATAAACAGCAGTACCAAATATTTTGAGGTTATTAATGTCATAACTTTTGTTTGACCACAATTTATATGGAGATTTCCCTTCTACTGAGCTTTTACCAGTTCTATTAAATACATAAGCAGCTGTATTAACACTTTCAGCCCACAAACTGATAGGTAAGTCTTTGGCACATAACATTGTTCTAGCCGCTTCCACTAGAATTCTATTTTCCCGCTCAGCTGCTCCATTTTGTTCAGGAGTAAAAGTCACAGATGTTAAATGTATTATCCCTTTGTTCTGAAACATTTCTTTGACATCTTTGTTTATAAATTCGGTTCCATTGTCACTTCGAAATATCTTTATTTTATTTCCTGTTTCATTTTCAGCCTGCGATATGAAGTTCTTTATACACGATTTAATTTCGTCTTTTGTTTTCACGAAGAACACTCGCCTGTACTTTGAGTATTCATCTTTAAATACCACAAAATATCTGCAGCCTCCAATCGATGGCTTTTCCATGGGACCACAGGTATCGGCGTGAATAATTTCGCATACTCTCGACGTCGCATTGTTACTTACAGGATACGGCAAGCGGTGAATTTTCCCTTTTAGACAACTTTCGCATGTTTGAATATTGGCATTTTTAACGTTAATATTATTTTTCTTCAGCACATCTTTCACATAAGCCATGTTTTGGTGTGCCATCTTTTCATGCCACTCATGCAGATCACAACACACGTCAGCAAGGTTCGCTGTACATGCATTAAAATAGCGAAAATCCAAATAATACATGCTTCCGCGTCGCTCAGAAATAGCCATCACCTTGTTTTGTTTATAAAACTTGCATTTATTTTCTTCCGTAACGATAACATAACCTCTGCTTGTCGCACAATTGATAGAGAACAAATTTGTTTTCAACTCAGGAACATGAAGTACATTGTCTATGGTTAGTGTCTATCCATTCACTCCCATTCCAAACTTGCAGCGCCACCTGACCGCAACCCTTGACATTAATTTTCGTTCCGTTCCCTACTATTACCGATTTATCTTTTACGGTCGAATATTAATTGAATAGTTCGTAATCACAACACATATGCTCGCTTGCACTTGAATCGACTAACCACTGAGATTTTTGTAACTGTTCATCAAAACCACTGTTGACTATAAAAGCATTACTTTCTTTTTCTTTGTCCCTTTTAAAACGGCACTGGCTCTTTAGATGTCCCGGTTTATTACAAAAATAACACTTGAGATCTGGACGACTGTCATTAAAGTTACGAAAGTTATTGTTCACATAATTATTATTATATCGGCACTCGCTTTGATAATGTCCAAGTCGGTGACACTTATAACACTTTACACTTTTCTTATCTACTTTCTTTGCCACAAACGCCGTAGACGACGATGGCCTGCCTTTTTCTTTAATTCTTTCTTCCTCTATCAATAATCTGGCTACCAGATTATCATAGGTCTGCTTGTCATCAGGAGGATGGATGATGGATGGAGGAGGAGGATGAAATGCTTGTAATCTTCTGGTAAGGACATAAGAACCTTGGTGATAACAAATTATCAGACATATTTTCTCCCAGCTGTTTTAACAGATTCTGCATCTCATGTACTTTTGATAAAAACACAGACATCTCTGTTCCTTCTTCAAACTTGAATTGAAAAAAGCGTTGTTGCACAATGTGAATGCTAGTTTCAGATTTTTGTTCATACACGCTTAACAATTTCCTCCACATAGACGCCGCAGTATCGCACGAGATGATATGCAACATGACTTCTTCCGACATCCTCGTAACCATCAGCGTTTGAGCTCGCGCATCCTGGGTTTCCCAAGTACTACGCTGAGTCTCATCTTCAGGTTTTACTGTTGTCCTGTCCACGATTTTGTAAAGACCTTGACCTCGCAGCAACACGGACGTTTGGAACTTCCAAATATTCCAATTCTTGGAACCCTCCAACTTCATAACGTTCTGTTGTCCACTTCCCTGTGTCGAATCCATTTCAAAACCTTCCTGTAGGCTCTCCTGCCTTGCCCAACGATAGTGGAACAAGTAATTTTCCTTCCCGGTATTACATAACCTCAAAAAGGCATCAACCCACGCCGCCGGTATTTTTGATTATTAATTTTCACTACAGTATTAGCAATCTTTAAGCTTACATTTATTAATCCATGGTAGTTAGTGACCTGGGCCCATAACCTGATGAAATATAAATGAAATATAGGCTTAATTTAATACGATAAGTTTTTTTATTTATAAGCACACAGTCGTTCAGTTACAAGAAAGATCCGCCATGACACTTTTATTTTAAAAGAGAGAGAGAGATAGCAAGCAACAAGATACTATCTATCCTACTCTTACTATTACATTGCACTGTCTTTATTTTTAACAAACCTCCTTTGTGTATAATCTTCTTGGGACTCTTCTTCTAAAACCAGTACATTCTCCTATGTTTGAGGTATTTACCTCCATATGATCTCTGGAGACACTAATCAGATCTCGATGAAATTAAAATGGGACCACCTCGGAAACGTACCCTACCGATTACAAAAAGAATCATCCGAATCGGTTCTGAATTGACGGAGTAATCGCGTAACATACACAAAAAAAAACATAGAGACGAATTGAGAACCTCCTCCTTTTTTGCGAAGTTGGTTAAAAATACATGAAATCGTATCTTTCAATATTTATGATTCTGTTTATATACTTCTTTTTCCATGCCGAGATTGTTTGGAAGACATTTCTCTATGCGATAAGTCCGCTGATTTATTACCTTGACCACACACCGCTGCGTCCTGCTTCCGCGTGCGCGTTCGCGATCCGATTATCAATTGTATTCTGATCGCCTTATGTCGCGTTTGGTGTGAACTAGTGTGAACAAATACTACTGCGCTATCTGATCGCCGCGCCGCCTAGATCGCGCACGCAGGACGCTGCTTTGTGGTCGTACCTTTACTATTACTGTAATAGACAAGTCGTACAATTTGTAAATATTTGGTTATCAATAAAGATTTTTGTTTTGTATTGTATTATATTTAGTAATACGAAATGTAGGGACTAGCTACAAACGGTATAGACCATTTTGTTTATTTCGACTAGCTTATTATCTTGTACTTACAAACAATGTTAACGGAATATTTACAGTGATTTTCATTATTTATAAGTAGCTAATATTTCGGCTCTGTTGCAAGCACCATGATCACAGATTTACTGTTTTACATGTAGAAGGAATGTTTAGGTACGAGCAAAAGAAGCGATGAAGAGATACAGATGATGAGACCGATGACAAGAAGTTTCTTGTACTTTATTTATTGGGAACTCATTTTAGGCCAGCCGGTAGGGGCCGACCTAGGTGAACGTATCACAACCAGATTGGAGACGTTTTAAAGAAAGGCCAAGTCAAAAGTTCCTATAACCGGCGAGTATGAAACATGTATGAGAACATGTTTCATGAGTTTTATTCACTTTCATGAGTGCTTTAATAAACACTCATGAAAGTGAAAGAAGCGAAAGAGGTATGTCAGGATCGTAGCATGTGGAAAGAAGCAGCCTCTGCCTACCCTAACGGGAAAAAGGCGTGATTTTATGTATGTATGTAATTTTGCAGCTATTAAAACAGAAGGATTTCGCAAAAAATACGCTGACTACCGTTTCTTTTGTAGACGTAAATACATATTGGTTTTACCGCTCTAGATATTACATGTAAAAGCTCCGAATGATTCGAGAAAGAAAAAAGCCCGACTATTTTCAGGCAGGTAAATCTAAATATAGGCTCTGAAACTTATCCCTAGTCACCGGCCTACCACAACATTGAAAACATTCTTACTTTAATCTCACTACGGTGTGCAGAGCGAAACACAGCTCTACGGTCCTATACAAGCATCTCACTCTTTCAAAAGTTGCCAACGCAATAAGAATGTTTTAGTCCTTGTGGTAGGGCTCCAGTACCCACGTCAAAGCTGGTATTTGGCAAATTCGGCGTCATGTTTCGCGATCGACAAATTGTCGATCTAACCCTGACCCTCGCTTCTTGACAGAGCCCGGCTTCACTCATCTTCATTCTTTATACGTACTCACAGCAAGGTCTGCCGAGCTAGATATTCTCTTATTAGTGTACTTACTCGGATATAACGATCATCAATGACTAAGTTGACTACAATTCTTTACAAAAATGGTCAGTAAAGAACTATGTATATATGTATATAAGAATGTATGTTGATAATGCTATCGCCTATGGCTACATCTTTTTTGTTGGTTCATTTGTAATATTGGGTCCTCACACGATGACTCAGGAAACCAATTTTTGTTGTAAACTGCTAAGAACAGGTGCTACAAGAGAGTTATAGAAATTACAGTTATAGAAATTATTTTCGAAGGTGGCTTGTGCTTGTGGTGGCTATATATTATATTAACGAAAAATGACAAAGAAACAGAGAAGCTCTAAAAATTTACTGGTGATATGCATACAATCCGTACGCATACATTCTGACACACTAGCATTCGCACACGAGAAACCGCAACCTCTTATAATAGGCACACAACTACTCTCTTCACGATGAATCACACACACACATACATACACATGCACACACACACACACACACACACACACACACGACACAGGGTATCCTAGTGTGGGAACTAGTGCAATAGCTGTAGTTTATCCCAACCAAACTTTCATTTTATATGTTATTATAAAATTTGATAAGTACTTTATTAATTTAAAACTATGTTATGTAAAGCATGTTGTGAATATATATATACTTGTGAATATAAATTAAATTAAATTAAATTAAAAAAAAAAAAAAAAAATCTCGCTGTATCTCGTTTGGTATCAAGACCACGTTTTAATTGGTTTTGAAGGTTTTGGATATATTGATATACTGATGTATACTATAGAAAATTGTGCAGCTTCGGTCGAAGGCGGTAAACTTTGAGTCGCAATAATGTCAGACGGAGACACAATGTCAGAGATCAAATAAAATCTTTGCGGTCAAATTTACCGGCGAGAATCAAGAATCAAAGCATTTATTCAGTATGTAGGCAGTATATTAATACGCACATATATAAGTCAAAAGCATAAATAATACAATAAATCATAACCAATTATCAAGTAAACATAGCAAAAGCAGAATTTTAACGCTTTGAATTAGAAAAAAAAACAAAAGTAATGAACCATTCAGCTGTCATCCAATCGTTTACGTCAGAAATTTAAAAAAAATTAAAGTAGGTTAAAAACAACCATAAAAACGAGATGAAGGCGCTCATGAAAGTGGAAGAAGAGAAAGAGGTATGTGTATGTACTACATATATGTATGACTTATAAAATCATACTCAAATATCGCGACAGTAAGCTTTGTTCTAATTCGAAATGCTTGGATTTGAGCGAGCCGCTCCAATTATTTCTAATACAAAATTCACGATAATCCTTTTTGAATTTTTCATCAAACGTCCATTTCGTATCTCGTTTATTTCAATTAATTGATTAATTCATAAGTCTGTCGATGTTAGCATTTTGTTAAATTATTTCGGGCTCGTTTCGAGGGCTACGTTTTGAATTTATTTTGTCCAATTTACACATCACAAGAAATTCAATCAGCGTGCCATCGATTCGTGAGCTTGTTTGAAACAAGCTGCTTGACAGAAAATATTGTTTGTTGCCGCATTGTGGATGCTGATAGGTACTGAGAATACATTTAGAACGTAATATCGGTATAACTTTAACATCACGTCTTTGAAGTACTCATATATTAATAAAGTTTTCCAATTTTTAACCGACTTCAAAAAAAGGAGGATGTTTCTCAATTCGACCGTATTTTTTTTTTTTTTTTAATGTTTGTTCGCGGATAACTTCGTCGTTTATGAACCGATTTCGAATATTCTTTTTTTGTTCGAAAGCAGATATCCCAAGTGTGGTACCATGGTAATTTTATTGAGGTATAATAAGTATCTCCAGAGATATTGAGATAAACATCTCAAAATTGGTACTGAAAATGAATAGCGCGGCATTGAAGTCGGTTGTTTTTTAGTTTTTAAACGATATTATTAGTAATACACGTATTACCTCGAATTATGATTATTTACGACTGTATTTTCGATACAATTTTATCTTCAAGCCGAATAAACCGAGCATATAAATATATAAAACCAAAGGTTAAACAATTATTAATTTTCAACCGTTCCTGGTATTCAATTTAAGGACCTCATATCATAAATCATAAATAATACATTATTTATTGCTGAATTGTAGTCGGTACAGATGGTGAAGTTACAAAATTGTTTCATACAATCTACCATGAAAATGGTGTGCAATGGTTTGCCTGGAGAGGCTACAGACATATATCAAGTATAATTATGGGCTGCGGAAACTTTGACATTATAAATAAATATGACATAATATCATAGTATTACATTGTACAATTAATTAATTTGTATGTGTAATGTTTACAGAGTAAAAATAGTATAGGTAATACAATAGAATAATAGAAATTGATAAAGGTAATGTAAAGCAATCAAAATGTCGAATCCCAGTTAAATGTGTGATAATAAAATGTTACATAAGGTGGTTCAAGCAATATCAATAATATTCAATCAAAGTTATCATTTAAAAAATCGTCAATAGCATAGTAACATTTGGTCGTCAACATTCTCTTAAATTTATTCTTGAACAATGTCATGGTGAGGTCCTTCATACAATTTGGTATTTTATTAAATATTTTGGGAGCCATACATAACAGACTTTTGTGCATTAGGGTTGTTTTGGCTCTGTGAATGCACTCATCTGTCTAATTTAATGTGGCATCAAATAAATATATGTATATTCAAAATAATATCTTGCCAAGATCGTAGAGCAAGTGGTTAAACAAAATCAGCACCACAGATAAATTACTTGTGGAAATCAGAATACTAAATAAATTAAATATTGCATCTTTAAAGCGAACTTCCAAATACGAATCCGGATGGGCGTTCTCCGCGTTATTAAAAGCTCCTTATCAAATAGACCGTAAAGTATTAGGCAATTTGCTCGCTCGTGACTAACACAAGTACACAGTTTTCCTCTTTAATGATAAGGTGCAGTTGCACGAGCGAGATGTTTCAAATTATTTCTCATTTCCACTTCAGGCTTGCTCGGTGACAAGACAAATCCGTCGTACGTTACCGTTGTCAGTAAACCTTTATATATTTCATCGAACATCTGACTGTATCGTTCGCAATTATCTGAAGTGATTGAAAAAGGTTGCAGGGGCAAGAATAAGTTTAATTAAATTATATTTATTTGAACTTACACTAGCCTGTGTTGCCAGTGATGTCAGGTTTATATTGAAGTCAAGTTGCAGATGGCACAGACAGTAATAAGTAAAGAAGTTCCTATGTTTTTTTTATGTTCCGCTATGTTTGTATTCCTCCAGCATGGGTCGAAAGTCCTTTTAAAGCGGGTTTTGATGTAATAGGTATTAAGTAAAATAACTCTAATAAGCAAAAATATTACACGATTGAAAGTCACATTGTTAAAAAACATAAATACATGGTAGGAATACCTAAAAATATTATATTAAAGACAAAAACTAGTTCATCATGTTAAACTCATTAATATTAGTTTAGCAAACATAGCACACATCGCAGAGCTCCGCAACATAGGTCCAACTACGTGGAAAATGCAACTTCATGCGTTAGGGTTGAGGTTGTGACCGCCAGCGAAAATACCTCCGAGTGAAGCTTAGTTAGTTTGTTAGTATGACTAATGAAGCGGAGGCTACGGCGGAGCGAGCCGTGACGTCACACCTTGCCGGCCTGTCACATCGCCGGAGGACACGATGGAAAACTATTAACTAAGCTGTTATTTATGGACGTCGGTCGCCAGCTGCCGGGATTTTGGCCGCCGCTTGCCTTCAGATGGAGCTCCTCGATAACAATAATTACTGGGTCGGGTTTAGGTATCCTTTGTCATTCCATTACTTCGCGGAATATCACATTTTTCTCAGAAGAAACATAAAAGAGACGTATTCAGAAACGAGCGGTTAATCACGCCGCCGCGGGACGCAACGAGCGCGATGTTATTTCGGATGAAACACTCGCGTTTCTCAATTTTTCAACGCAAGCCGGAAAATGAGGGAATCCCTCCCCGGTATGTTTATTGCGCACTTGATAAATTTCCTTGTGATGCTTAACCAGTGATAATTTTTAATTTAATGCGAGAGGAATTACTCCGATTTGGAGGGCCCGGGCGCGCGGGCGGCGGCAGGGCCAGGGCGGCGAGGCGGGGGCGGCGGCGCGCGGCGGCGTCAGTGCGCGCCCGGCGCCCCATGCGACCCACCCGTGCTCCGCCGACGACTAGCTGGACTCACCGCCGCAAGTACGCGATGTGATTGTGTTTGTTCTTCCCGATGCATCTGTGTGCTGTGTGTGTGAGAATTGCCATGTGCACTGGGATGTGTTCCACCTATGTACCGATAAGTATATAGCCCAGGGCCGCGAGGGTCGCGTGCCCGATACCCCACTAATAAAGCGATCATAAATAAGGCGAGATTAACGTTCCGTTCGGGTACCAATTAGCCTGTCGCCAATTAATGTTTAACAGACGGGGTTGACAACTTTTTCTAATTTGTTTATCAAACGTCAATCAACCGGAAAATTTCTTCGGGCGACGGATTAATTATAAATGTTTTACGGCTCGATATTTCTACTATTTGTTTGCATTCAGTTAAGGGTTTCTAGTCTCGAAATATTAATTAATATTGTAATGTTTTTTACAATGAAATGTCATACTAAATTATTGCGTAAGTAGCTGCGGGTGGCAATTTCATGCTTCCTTCGAGTTTTTCTGAATCACAATGTAGCTTTAAAGTAAGTACGTTAAGTAAATAGCAATCAACTACATTATGAAAATCTATAGTTTTGTCAATGTAAGCGGTAAACAGTAAAGATGTACATGAATCATATCAGCATATAGCGTTGAGCATAGCACGTCGAGAAGTGGTCGTAAGCTGTGCTTTATTTCCATCGCGGATGTAAACCTCAACATTGTGCACAATAAAGCTGCCAGCAAGTCTTGTGCGAACGGCTCCTCTAAATGATATGATAGTCTGTGCTCTACATTATCGCTCGAGTATCTCAACGTTCAAGGGAGAGTCAGACCATTCTAGGCCTAGCGTGTTCACCATCTTTGACCACATCATCGTTTACCACCAGGCGAGAAAATGTTTAAACACTAGCTTATCAGACATAAAACATGATAATCATTTAAATACATAATAGATAAATTATTTTCAGCAGGTAGCAAGTTTCTGGCATTTATCTCTATATCTCTGAATATATCAGATCTCGATACAATTTATTAAGAAATACCCTTTAAAATGGACGGCCCGTTGGCATAGCGGATCTGTGGGATAGATAGCTGGCTTGTCTTCGAACTGGGGAGGTCGCCGGTTCAGATCTGTTTCTATGTCTGGTTTTTTTATGTGCTATCATGGGCGTTCGGTTACAGGCTAGATGGTAGGAGAATTATATCATTATTCCTTTTTTTCCATATACGCATTGAGCACTTCGTAGCTAAAGAGTTATTTATGTCGAAGAAATATTTGACGATCCACGAAGAATAACTAAATGTTTAGTCGTATCTACAGATGTATAGTTGATGTAAAACATGTACGCAGCCTCAGGATTCGAAACTTTACCTATAGAAACCTTCGCAAGGGTGAAATTTATTCGTGACCTACGAAGGTATCCGGGCCGTGTCTCGCACGTAGAGATAAGCTCCTGATAATGGCTGCAGTGATTAGTTCGTGATCGGCTTCAATGTCGATGGGGCTCTGATTCCCGAAGTTTTTCGTTTTGAGGAAGGGCGCGGTAGCAGGCCGTGCCAGGAGTCGAACCCGCACCTAGCACCCGTGCGTGCCTCACTCGCAATCCAACAAATAAACTGCTGATTGACGTTTTAATACCCATTCCGTGGATTCAATTCTTTAACTTTTTTATTACCTCCCCTCTGCGCAACTATAAATAATCAACAGTAGACGAACTCCTAACGTATTTTTGCGTCGGCAAGTTTCTGTTTTCAAAGGCGGGGTTTACGATCCTTAAAAAGTTCCGGTATTTCGTTATCTAACTTGTGTACATAACTTAGGCTCTCTCGTGTTATTCGACATAGTTCTCCGGTTTGTTTTGTAACGGCGATGTAGATTCGGGAAGTTTTATCTTAATTCTACTTAGTGTTGACGTCTGCCGTCGTTATTCGAACGCTCCAGTTTTGCTTACATTAAGCTTCTACAAACTGAATGTCTAAAGTTGTAACTGATTGTGTACGTGTCTTTTCTGTCTTTCCATTGAATTTTGAAACGTTTTGGTACAGAACGATGCTATGAAATTGTTGCAGATTTTGGACAATATTCTCCTAATAATTGTAGCACATAACTGGCTAACATATTATTGACTCCAAAATAGAACACATGCGGTCCACTCCAGCGACATATAAAGTTTTGTTCAATACTGTCTGAAGTGACGGTAGCATATATAGCGGTAGTTGTAATAGCTTGCATAAGCTGTCACCCATCCAAGCAGTGATTTCAAGCATGCTGCAACCCACTATGGTCCGTGCCATATAGATTGGCACTAAAGTGCATCGACCCCTCGTCAGCTGCTAAGAAAAATGAGAGATAAAATTTTGAAAATTAAATCCAAAAATATCTATTTATCATTGATGTTTATTACAATTCTATATACTACTAGAACACATTTGATATATTTACATGTCGTATTTTTATGATCTCGATATTTTTTTATCCGTGTTTTTTGTAAAAAGGGATTTTAACGCGCTAAGAGTGTTCTATGTTATAATTTATATTAATGATTATTAACGAACATCTCTTTTTGTAACTATTCTCCTTGAAATTAAAAAAAATAACCATTAATATATAGGTTTTATAACACTTACGTAACTAATTCCTGAAAATTATACAAAACGCGAGTTATGTCACTTTACCTGGAACATTTTTTCAGGCAACAGAGATGCGTCACCTTCGGAAATAATACATTAATTTATTTTATAAATTAATTTCGGCAAGAATTAAGTAATAGCAATAATATATAAATGTACCATCAATATAAAATAAATCATATTAAATCATTTTATTTATTTATTTTCCAACACACATTAATCTTGCATTAAACCCAATATATTAATGCAGACTCCAACTCAAATAAATATTTGTGCATGTTTCAGACAAAAACTTTGGATATTTTAGCGGCAAATAAAAATTAGTACATCGCTAAGTAAAAAGAAAACCTTATTATAATCACAGTCATAAAAGGTTTGTCACCGCTGCTAGACCACTGACAGGTCAACGCACTTTAGCGCCAATCTATGTGGTACATATTATACTATTGAAACGAAGCATGTTTCTTCATACATTCTGACGTCTGATATTTACCGTCTACTTTTTAACCGACTTCAAAAAAAGGAGGAGGTTTCTCAATTCGACCGCATATATATATTTTTTTTATGTTTGTTTACGGATAACTTCCTCTTTTAAGAACCAATTTAGATTATTCTTTTTTGTTCGAAAGAAAATATCCCAAGTATGGTACCATGGTAATTTTATTGAGGTCCGATTAGTATCTCCAGAGATATTGAGATAAACATCTCAAAATTGGTACTGAAAATGAATAGCGCGGCATTGAAGTCGGTTCTTTTTTAGTTTTGAAACGATATTATTAAAACAACGGCAACACAGCGCTCCATGTTCAGAATGTTGATGAAATAACAAGATTGTTCCACTAATTCAATTATCCATATCACGTACACGTTTATACGAACATCTAAGTAAATACCTACCTACTAATATCTGTTTCTAATGATCTAAAGACTACATGGTTGTGACTTCTTGTTTATAATGATCTAAAGACTACATGGTTGTGACTTCTTGAGGCTTCAAATATTGAAGCCGCTTCTTGAAATAGGTATTCAATTACTAATTAATTTGCTCTTTTACATCAAATTGTTTATGGAATATCTCTAAATAATTATTCATAAAAGAATAGCTAAAAAGCTTGAGAACAACTTACCTAAAATTTATTATAAATATAAAAATATTGTAGTAGTAGCTTTGAGTATTCACCACAGTATAAGAGTTGTCCGATAATATTGAGATATATAACAAATGAACAAGGGAAAAGGGTTGTTTTGGAAATTAGAACAAAAACCGGGAGCCTTGGCCTTAATAAGGATTCTTTCTGTTACAGCGGACTCCTTACAAGTTCTTTTTATGTTGTTTTCCTCTTCCAAGCGGAAAAATTATAATATTTTTTCGTTTTCTACCAATCACTGGCAGGATCATGATTCTAGCTTTATATTCTGTAGATTAAAATATTCACGTCAATGTAATAAGAAACTAATTTTGGTTCAATTAGTAATAGAAAGTGTAAAAGTAATTTTTAGTATTTGTAAGTTTTACTACGTTTTGTAGGGCAACATTTAGTATTTATTGATATTCACTGTATATTATTATTTACTTACACTTAACTAAATTATAAATTATAAATACACAAGTCACACAAGCGACAGTCAAATATAAACACCAATTTTATAAAAGTAAAAGTCAGTTTGTATATTTGTTTGTTTAGGATTTCTTCATGGTCAAACGGCTAGACCAATTTAGCTGACATTTTGTACAGGGATAGCCAGTATTATCGATTAGGGTACAGGATAGTTTTTAACGCGGGTGAAGCAGGGCACAGCTAGGTAGGTCAATATATTTTGCAGATATGATATTAAGCTAATTTTGTTAGGTTTGATTATTAAATGTATCGTGAGGATTACACACAATATTATTATTAAGAACGGTTGCTGTGGTTGTGTGGTGTTTGTTAGGTTTGTCCTATTTGAAGGCATCCCTAATACGTCTCCTCTCCGACGCATGAATACTACGAACGTGAATAATTCCACCTTTTAGGAGTCGGTTAAAAATCATCCGAAATTACGCTTGAATAGATCTGTTTCGCAATTATGCTTCATATTCGTGTATTTATTCGCAACAAGACACGCCTTATTAAGCTAAGTGGATTATTGTGTTGGCAACATTGTTACTACGAATAATATTATATTATATATTAAAGTAATAGCGTAATGTATCGGTTTCGGGTTATTGCAAATGCGACAGCCATTTTTAAAATGAAAAAGCTTTTATTTGTTATTGATAATGGTATCTAGTTAAATTAATCTTCATCTGACATTCGCCTGACAGTCTATATTTAATATTCGTAGTACCACGTGTTCACATCTTTCGCGTGTCAGACCCGATTTTTTATCGGATGTTCCAGTGGCAGAATATTTCAAATGAAGCTATTCACAATTGTCGGCCAGATTTTGACCTTTGTTTTGACAGCCCGATTAAAAATCGGATCGGACACACGAAAGATATGAACACACGGATGTCAAATGAGATCATTCGTATCGGAGTTGAGCCTATCTTGTTCAGATCGGACCCGCTATCTTCATGATATTGTCGAGCCACGTTGCTGCTGGGCGACCAACGCTACGTCAGCTTATTTGTTACTAGCAGCACCGCGTTTAATACTGTCTATTATAAACCTTCCCTTTTATATTTTTTTTCAGTAAGAACTTTATTTACAGAAGTTATTTACATAATAGTATATACATTAAAATATTTTTAAAACTACCTAACTATAAACAAACAAATAAACCTAATCAAAATCAATAAAAACTAAAATGTAGTCTACCAAATCACTACCAGTAGGTAAAGTTCCCAAAATGCAGGCTGTATTCCCCCGTTGAATGGCGATGCTTAGTCTCTGAGCTAAGTACATGCCAGCATTTTTCTATCTATTGCTAAACACTGAATTAAATACGTTGCATCGTTTAAAAGATCTAAGCGTACAGATAGCGGAAGCGACTTATACTATACTATACTTTGTAAAACCTTCCCAGAAACATTTAATCTGAGTAGCTTTAAACGAAGAGTGATGACAGTGCTCTCTAATAAGGGTAGGCAACACACCGGCGATACCTCTAGTTTTGCAGATGTCAATAGGCGGCGGTGACCACTTACCATCAGGTGGGCACCTGCCTGTTTGACGCGCTATATTATAAAAAAAAATTCAGGAGAAATTTATAGGTATTCAAATTGAAACTAAAATACTCGAACTCAAAATTCCACATTCAAAAAAACTATTGTCGCGTATTTACATAAGAATATGTAGGTATCTATCAGCGGTCATCCAAACATGATCTGTAGTGTAAACTTTACCCTCTTTTATATAATGTAAAGGTCGTGAATTTGTCTTTACTTTGAAATTGAATCGAGTTCGCGGTTGACTGGTTTATCGTCCGTGCAGATCTACTCTGTGTGTTGATAATATCAACAATCTCGTAGATATTAGATTTATGTTCAAGAATGAATGTATCTACTGAGCTCACGTGCTATACTCTCGACTCCATCGTTACTTACCATCAGGTGAATTGCAACCTAACGATTGTTATGTCATAAATAAATACTATCATGATATGACCTTAGACTTATGTATAAAGCTCAGTTCATACAGCGTAAATTATATAATACGATTACGTGCATCTTAAACTTTGTTTGATAAACAGGATCATCGTTCGAAAATTACGAAAAACTAATAGAAAATCGGTTCATCTGTTTGGTCGCTACGATGGCACAGACATATATACATAATATACACAGGTACACAAGTCAAACTTATATTTCCCGTCTTTTTGCGTCGGGGGTTAATAATAACAATATTTGGAGTTTGTAATTGGATTGGGTTGGATTGGATTGCATGGGATGTCATAACCATACGTTTTAAGATAACGTTCAACGGTAACGCAAATCTTCGAAATTGTTGTGCTTCTGTAGTCTCAGATAAAGGAATACTTCAAATAGACAATCACACAGGAATTTAATACGGTTAGATCGCGGTGCGTAGATTACATAGCAAATTAAGGCAATTTGCCCGCAGAGTTGTGTCCAATAAAATGTTATCTCATTTCGATATAACGCGTATTTTTGTAAATTGTTAAACACAATCCAAAATTTCATCGTACCGACGGGACTCGAACCCGCACAAAAATATAAAGTGTGAGACACTTCAAAGAAACATAATATTTAACGCCTATTTTTCAGATAGAGAATAATTTATGTAAACTATTTCAATTTTCATTCACGATTTGGAAAGATTATGTGTCGCAATAATCGGGATAATAGTGATTTGTGGGCAGCTACGTGAAAATCATACCAAGTATTAACGCGCTAAAAGTGTCTATTCTGTAGCGATATTGTTTATTTTGTTCGATAATATTACATAGCACTGTACACGTTCAATCTATATATATATATATATATAAAAGAAAGTCGTGTTAGTTACTACACTTATAACTCAAGAACGGCTGAACCAATTTTTATGATTTTTGTGTTTTTGGAATTGGCTTTGTCAGGAATAGGATAATAAGTATTAAAAACAATGAATAATTGACCTAAAAAATATATATAAGAAAAAATCTTTTGCCAAAATGTTTCTGGGTTTAAAAACTGCCAATCATTTGATGTTCAATTGTTTATCCCGTCGATACGGTAAACCGCAAATTAATAAGGATCATTGCTCCACACGATTAGTGTATTTAGCCAGTGTCAAGTATAAACATTCTTCAAGTTTTTGTACATTCAAGTCATGTAGATTTTAAAAATGTTAATACATTTTAAATAGTGTCAGTAATGACAATTGTATGACATATTTATTAATTATCAAATATGCGTGCGTTCAGAAATGTATGATTACAAGCAATCAAGCCAATAATAATCAATGCCTAATCAATTTTATATTTTATCAGTTTTTTTTTTAAATATCTTATAAGCTAGCGTTTGACCACTATTTCGCCTGTTGGTAAATGATGATGCGGTCGAGGATGGTAGCACGCTAGAGCTAGAATTGGAACTGGCTCGCAAGGATAGCTGCCGGAACACATTAGATGTTTGGCGATAGATTTTCTAACTTGAGGGTGGTAGCTGGCCAGGCGGACACAAGATAGTGTCCTACCACCATGCGGGGGTTGTTGGTTTCTTTTTCTATAGACAAATCCATTAGTGCACGGCGGTTTGAACTCGGTACCTCTGGCATCAAACCCATCCGTTCTCCCGATTACGCCACCGGTCCTTCATACGGGCCACGGGGTATTTACCTACATTCTAGCGAATGTAGGTAAATACAGAGATGTGCAAGAATGTGATAGCCAATTTATGAGTGCCGTATACAGTCTTATCCATAAGGCAAAAAAATATTAGACAGTTATTCATGAAGTATATATACTTATTCAGACTTAAATTAAATACTGGTGATTATATTTTTACAATTAAAATTTAAAATAACATATCTATAACAATAATAACATTGTTTCATTGCATCATGTCTTGCTGACACGCGGTTGAAGTACTTGATTATTGTATTTTTATTCTATTTCTGTATTGCCATAATACATTACTAAACTTAATATATTTTTTGTATTCATTGTATTACGTTCATAAAAGCCAAATTAATTTCATCTAAAAGGTAGCACAACATTCACTGTCTGTTAGGTGGTACGAAGTTCGCCGGGCCAGCTAGTAACTTATAAAGCAGAGAGCAAATTCTGTTTTACGCACTGAGGTTCCTTATTCAATATTTTTAACGATTTGAGTGGTTTAGTTTATAATTAAATAATGTATTATTTATCTCACGTAATCTCAGATGAAAGGGTATTGAGGCCGTCCCTTTCTCAATCCGTGCGCACTTCTTGAGAAAAGGTCGCAATTGATATAGGTATACTTGTTGTGGTGATAAAATATCTATTTTTTTCAAAAAACAAAAGAGTGGATTAAACATGTAATAGTTTTTTTTTTCATCGCAACATAATTATCATCGTCATGTCACAAATAATTTGTGTATCTGCTGTAAGTTGTCACTCGGTACATTAAATTACGCGTATCAATGTAATTCACCAGCGCTAAACCAGCTATAGAAAATTTGATCAAAAACGCGAGGGTTGTCTCGAAGCGAGCTTGGCAATAAATATATAACAATGTCGATATTTGATGTATTAAACCAAGATTAAGAAAATGTCGGGATATGATCCGAGCTCGTAGGACCAACGGGCCATATAACGAGGTTACCTTCGCAAGTGCGCCATGCATAATTGAGTGGAGGGCCAACTGCCGCCCCCAGGACCAGGGGGGGGCGAGAGGAGGGGACGTGCAGGTGTTCAGCCTGAGCATAGCCTATCTGGGCTGGGATTACTACACGTTCTTGTTCCAGAAACGACAAAAGCTTGGATGCTTTTCTTTGATACATGGAGCGATTGTAACAACTTATGAGTCCGAGATCATTGCTTTGATATTTTATTGTTAATGAACATACAAATTTCGGGTTAAAGTTTTTTTTATTTCTCTAAGAACACAGTTCACTTACAGAGATATTACATTTAACGATAATACATTTTATGTTGCTTAAGTTAGTAAATAAAGTACAAAAATATGTGCACGCAGGGTACCAAAAACTTAAATGTAGAAATATAAATAATAATGCGATCGTGTCGGTAAGCAAAAGTAGTGTAGGTAACACGCGCGACGCGCGTCTGAATGTGGTTGTAGGTAAGTTACAATGACAAACATTCGTAGTTTTATTTATGACTAGCAGCCCGCCCCGGCTTCGCACGGGTAGAACATAGAGGAACGAACGTAGGGAAAGAACATAGGGTAGAATATGCCTACAACATTTGCATCAGTTTGTTGCATCGAATATAAAATATGAACATATTTAACAATAATCGTCATATTTCATCCAATTTACACAAAACCTTAACGAATTATGCACCTAAACCTTCCTCATAAACACTCTGGCTATTGGTGAAAACCGCATGATAATCCGTTCAGTAGCTATTGAGATTATTGCGAACAGACAGACAGACGCAGTGATGGAATTTGGTTTATAATACTTACGTAGTGATATTGGACGGCCCTTTAGCGTAAAGGATAGTTACCCTGATTCTGACCCGACGGTCGTTGGTTCTAATCCTAGCTATATACCTACCAATGAAAGTTTTATGTGCATTCATGAATCATGAGTTTTCGTACAGTGGTAGTGGGATCATTAAATCAACCAAAAAGTAGCTTACCACCAAGGAGCCCGGGCCCGGTGGCGTAATCGGGAGAACGGTCGGCTTTGATGCCGTGGTACCGAGTTCAAACCTTACCGAGAGCAATGGATTTTTCCATCGAAAAAATTATGTGCGCTTCTCACAGTGGCCCTCCGGTGAAGGAAAACATCGTTAAGAAACCAACAACCCCCGCATGGTGGTAGGACACTATCTAGTGTCCGCCTGGCCAGCTACCACCCTCAAGTTAGAAAATCTGTCGCCAAAAACATCTAATGTGTTCCGGCAGCTATCCTTGAGAGCCAGTTCCCCAGTCTGGGCCTAGCGTGCTTACCATCTTCGACCGCATCATCACTTACCAACAGGTGAGATAGTGGTCAAACGCTTGCCTATAAGTTCGATATAAAAAAAAAAGGTTGAACATCTGCCGCCGTAACCTTACGCGTTCCCTGACGCAAAATGTAGGGGTAATATACGTTTAACGTGTGTATCTGTGTGTCTGTCTGTAGCATCTTAGCACCTAACCGGATGAACCGATTTTGTTTTTATTATTGATAGTTTTTTGTTTGATAGATGTCTTTATCGAGAGTTTTCTTAGCTTTGATTCATGAAAATTCGTTCAATCGTTATAAAACTATGAGCTATAATCAACTTTCATAGGTCTGATCAATTCGAAAATCTTCTTCTTCAACGATATTGTAAGAACATGGAAGCATTGACCTGATGCTGGGACATCTCCTAGACTCTACGGAATACTCAAATCCTCACCAACTTACAGCTCAGATTTTAAATGTCGTGATAAGAGTCATTGGAATGCTTTTATTGAAAAGATTATACATAGATCAGTCGGGGTGGTTTATATATAGATCATAACTATATTATACAATAGAATTTTATACAGTAAAAATAAATTATTATACGATATTGACTTCAAATTAATTTAGATCGTTGGGGATCTACAGCATCGCTAAGCTTATAATAATATTTTCGCAGTTACTATGACCTAATCTGTGGTTTCACTGCAGATATTTTATTAATTTTGCGATGCGTGTATGTGAAATCCGTGATATCTTCTAGAGTTTTCATTTGAATTATATACTGTAAAGGACAATTTTAATCTATAATATGTAGCCAAGCTAATTAACGTAATTATTTGGATAAGGATTAATACTATATACTTGAAAATAGCCTTGGAAGTTATGTAATATTTTTTAACAAAAAATTAAAGATTAAAATGGTTACTGTGAGTCAACCTTAAGAGATTTAAGGGACCTTAAGGGACTTTTTTGTAGGTCTTATTAAGTTGTACAACTCTTGCATAGAAAACATTCTTCTATCTATTTTAAATTGAGCAGCGTTCGTAAGAAACGTGTTTTTTCGACCGTTTTTTAGTCGACTTAGGTTGCAAATTAGGTCTCCACGAATGTACCTTTGATTTAAACGGGATAATATATAGCCTATTTTCATTCCGAAAGTCCATTCTATATATTAGTGAAAGAATTTTTTAAATCGGTCCAGTAGTTTTTGAGCCAAATCATTACAAACGTACAAAAATACAAATGTTATCTTTATAATATTAGTATAGATTATGATAACCTTTACCACTTGCGATTTCGGTTTGTGCGTACCGTCAGTAAAGTGGTGGTAACCTAAGTGGTCTATAATTAGTGCGATTTTCTGATTGTAAATCGAGATGTCCCATTCAATATCTTTGATGATTGCAATTAGTTCTCAATTAATATATGTGAACTATCTGAGTTATAATCTCAGTTTAAACCGGCATATTATGAAAGGACAATGACCAAAATGGCCCTTGTAATTGATAACCTCCTCCTTTTTTCGTGAAATCGATTTAAAATAACAAGTTAATTTTATACATTAAATATGTTGTCCTGTATCTGTAAGCTGCACGTAGCCAAAATGGCTTAAGGTACGACCACACCGCGGCGTCCTGCGTGCGCGATCTATCAATCTATCGCGATCTATCAGATAGCGCAGTAGTATTTGTACACACTGGTTCACACCAAACGCGATCTACGGCGATCTACGGCGATCAGAAAACGATTGAAAATCAGATCGCGAACGCGTACGCGGACGCAGAACGGCGCGGTGTTGTCGTACCTTTAAGCGGATCGTAGCAGTTCGTAGTGCGCCGTAGCTTCCGAAACACGGTTGCCTTCGTAGCAGTTTTATTGTTCAAACGCATCTGATATAAAAATTATCAGATGACTGATTATAACAATATGCTGTTCTATTTTGCCAATTACCAGTAAATATAAAACTACAAACTACTATCAATTGTTTTTCCATTTAACGATTGCAAAATTAATCAATTCGTATACTATTAAATAGTGATGCAGACAATTAGTTTCACTCTGTTGGACGTTTGTTACTGACACGATAGTTCAGTTAAATTATTTTATTATATGTGTGATTTTTGTCGAATATATTAGTTTGCTAAGCAAATAAGTATTATTCCTATATTGATGGAGCACATTAAATAGTAAGAACATGCGGCCGTGTTTAGTAAGTTACTCTCCTCGAAGCAAGAAATTCATTCTAAGAAATGATTAATTAATCGCATATATGTTGATCTCTTAATATATCAAATATGCGTCACGGAGAAGTCCAGCGGTAGCATCGTCGATCCGACGACTTCCAGATGTTGTTGGCACGCTCGCGACTCACTGCAGGGGCCATAAATCCTTCCGCGACATTTTTTCAACTCCCCTCTACCCTTTCCTTCCCCTTCTACTTATTTGTCGCCTTCTCACGTTTTTGATTTAACTTTTTGCAAAGGATCCGCGGCCTGCCAGTTATTGCGCCGATAAGCCCAGAGTAAATCTTGAACGCCGATTGCTACTTTGATCGTTCGTAAGCGCCCGCGGGATTCCACTTTGAAAAGTTATAGTCGATGTGACCGGGTGGCTCGGTAAATATTCATTACGTCGGACGTAAACAACGCTATTCAGATTGC
This sequence comes from Cabera pusaria, assembly GCA_954871355.1. Taxonomy (NCBI): domain Eukaryota; kingdom Metazoa; phylum Arthropoda; class Insecta; order Lepidoptera; family Geometridae; genus Cabera; species Cabera pusaria. The sequence goes on along the minus strand of OX940886.1, from coordinate 541,304 downwards.
AGCAGACCGTTTTGGAGCCGGTCGTCAGAAGACAATTCCAGGCCCCTGTTATTTTAAATCCGAATGCCTCTATTACCGTTATTGCAGCAGGTTAATTCCGTATCGAATGGAGTCCGGAATGAAATGCAATACGTAGGAAATGATGCGGGCCGGCGCGGGCCGGTCGCGGACGGTTGATTAAAAAATATCCGGAACTCGCCGGCCGGGCCGCGTCCGACCCGCACTTTGCATAAAAACTCGCAAATAAAATATGGGGCGGCCGCATTCATTGAATATTCAGCATCGAAGCTATGCCGGATTAAAATAATATTTTACGAGGACCGGCAGGAAATTAAAATCTTTCTATTGTTTTTGTCACCTAAATGCAGAACAATGAAGGAGATAAAGCGTAATCGATTGTCGAGGGCTCGCGGCGTCGCCGGCTTCTAATGGGATTTGTTTATTTATGTAAGGAGCGCTTGGAAATGAAGGCGTTTTCTGTCGACTCTCACCCTTTTTTAAAATGTTTAAAATGTTCTTAAACAAACTCCTTTTACCTTTAAGTATTTTTCTTATTCAAAGCGTTCGTTATTATGTCCGTTAATATGAATTATATTGTGAAAAACATTCAAAGTTTGCGCAGAACAGCCTTTACAAAAATACCAAAATGTCTTGGGACCTACGTTTGTGATGCATTGAATGGAATAAAAACATTATTTAACAATTGACGTCAGAATTTTCCCCGCGTAAACTCTCAAATTGTAACCCCTTTTCATGGAGACCTTATATATGTTTACATGTCAACGGTGACAAAGGGATATTATGTGACGTCAGTTGCGTTAAGCTCGTCGAATAAATTCATTTGCACCTTTCATCAATATTCAATATGAATCCTCTTAAAGCTGCTTTACAATTTTTACAAACAAACTGATTTAGAAAATATAGATGGCGGCACACGCTCGTGGTCGCGCTTTACTGTTACATGCGACATAGCAGTTATGACGTGTGAAATGTTTGCAGAACTGATATTTCGTTCAAAATATGTTTTGCTCGCCTGTCACTTCCCACTGGTTTAGTTACGGTTGAATTTAAAGTTTTATTGAACATTTTGGCAGGAAAGTTGTGAACAATAATAATTTATTGTTATGAGATGAGCTTTTGTTTTTTTATGGTTTTTTTTGCACCGAACTGAGTAGTACTTGACCACTATCTCACCTGATGTTAAGCGATGGTGCGATCGATGATAGAGCGTGCTTACCTAGAAGATTTCCTATTCGCTCGCGATTTGAAGACCTCATATTGTACTTAACCGGAAACACAGACTCAGACAGGGCATTCCTTTCCCTGGCGGTTCGTAAGATGTTATGATATTAAAATGCCGTACAATATACTATACTGTTTCTTAATTTAGTTTCGCATGACTAAATCAGTGTCCACTAAAGTATCCCTCAATCAGTTGACCTTTACAGGGTTTCCAAATCACTCTTTAACTTCACCCATTTAACCCATTAGAAACAAATCGAGCGACAAATCTTCTGAATAGATCATACAAAGTAGTATTGGCGCGGTCGTCCGGCCAGCCGAAGGTTTCGGACGGTCCGTTCGGGGCGGACTATAGACGACCGGACCGTACTTGTACAATGTAAATGCAGCTCAATATTCAGCCGAATCCGATTGGGTACAATCCGTGGGGCCACTAGAACGGCGTCAATGACTCCGAGTAGATCACGTCGCCAATTGCCGCCGGTGATAACGAAGGCTTCACCGACTCTTTATATAGGCAGCGGTCTAGGGATCGAACTGCGAAGTTAAGTTTGTCGTATAACCTAGTTTGACATGTTTTTACAGAAGCCTCGGTGCGCGAGTGCAACTCGCACTTGGCCGGTTTTTTCCTTTTAAGGTATGAAACCCGAATAACGATATCTGAGAGATATGACGACTCTACATTTAGAAAGCTAAAAGACATAATCTTAACTAACTGATCCTTGGCATAGTCCACTATAAGGTAAACTTAATAATAAATAAACTGATGAAATAAACAATACATTAGTAATCAATGTACCCCAAAATCAAGCGGAAGTTTTGTGGCTCCGCAGTTACGCGTCACTAATATTCGCAAACAGGTCACGAGACTCACCCCGATACACACATTAGCCCCCCAGGCTTCCCCCTGTCCATAATTAGGCACTCTGTGTTCTGTCCGCCGAATCTGAGGAGCCATTCGAGGCTGGAACATGTCGGTTAGCAACTTCGAAACAAGTTTTGTTCGGAACGAGTGTAGTAAAAGCTCCGAGAAATAATCGGATGAGCTCACACACGTATGAGCATTTGGCTAATGTCAGATGTAAGTGTGAGCACGCGTCTGCCAGAGGTCGCCTCGCTGACATCACTAATGGTGAATGACTTTAATAATCATCCCGGGAGGTTTGGCGGGAACGTGAAAAAGCGTGGGTGCTCTCATTGTATTTTTTCCTAAAACTTGTGTTCTTCCGCGAGTAAATGTGTAATAAATGAGCATTATTAACCATTAAGTGGCGGCGAATGTGTGCGAGTGTTGGGAAACAGCACAATGTTGAAAAACATGTTCTTCGCGTTCTCACCAATATTCCACTGAAAATCTTCAGTAAAGTCCACATCTTTACTGAGGGTATGACTTGGACTAGACAATGACTTCAACTTGACCCGAAATGTGACTGTGACCTATTTTTATGACTTTAATGCACCAAAACTTAAATACTTTTAATACTTGACACTGGGTAAATACACTAATCATGTGAAGCCATAATAAAATAAAAAAACTACAATACTGCCAACCGGTGTTTGAAGTGCAACCCATTTCCTATTTGAGTTATGAAATTCTGAGGAGTGATATTCATATTTTGTTTTTTACTAACCGGCATTCACTCGCGCTTATTTTTCGGATCATGCTCCGACCGGTTTCGTCTCGATTTGAGAGTCTTCGTCCGGGGAGCGGCTAGAAAGCTGTGACTCGCGGCGTGCTGCACGAGCTTCCCAGTGCGACTGGCGATTCGACGTAGCGGTCGCAGATGGTGGGGCCAATTTCCTATTCTCTTGAGTCCTGGATAGTTCATCAGGACAAATAAGTTTTTTACTCAATGCTTGATGAATCACGTGTGTTTCCTCAATCAGTTTCTGTAGGTACTAATTTCAAGTCAAACGTACTCCACCGTTGGAGCAATAAACCTGTACACAATAAACTAGTGCAGGAATAATAAACATATACTTTAATTGTTCAATTTTCTGCAGTAAATATACAGCAAAAATATTTTAAATAATTTTAAAACACTCACAACATACGCTTTTTGTAACGGTTTTGTCCGAATCAATGAGGTACCCAGCACCCTGATGTCCGTTTCCTGTCAACACAAACAAACACACTGACTGTTTGAGTTACTCATGTTAGTGTTAGAAGTTTTTACTTTACAGTCTACACACCGCAACCCAAATACAAAACATAAACGGGCACACTGAACTGAAAATAGTACATGACGTATAACGTACTCAATAAAGAGTGGAATGTCTTAGTGAATTATGTGTGTTCACAGGGGAGCGCTAGAGGTACGGTCGATGTCGAGTCATTTCGTTCGTACAGACTTGTCTGTCGCGATCAGAGCCATGTCTATCAGTGTCTATGTTTGGGAGTTCAATTTACTAAAATATATGACATTTATAAAACTCCTATCTACCTGTGACCTCTGTGCTATAAAGCTCAGTCTATTTTAAGTATATTTATTCCTCAGTTTATTTTAGGACACAGTTGACGATGGAAAATATTTTTACAGATAACATTTTCAACTCCGATCGAACAATTTAATAATTGGAATCCTAAAAAACTCACAATACAAATTAGACTATATCGAAACCAAATAGGACAATACCAGTCTTCATTTTCAGTTAAATTCCCGCAATTAAAAATAGCTGAACGACCTACCCCACCCCCCTCCCGCGCACCTGACGCCCTGCGCCCTACCTGAAGCTGCGAATGCGGACTATTGTGAACTCAAAATTGTGCACCTCAGCACATCAGATGGAAGTTTTAATATATTTACATTCGGCATTCGTACGTATTCGCAAAGTTAACGAATGTTAATGTATGTTTAAGTTGGCGGTGTTAGCTGCATTCGGCTCCGCCGAGGAGTTGGAGGGCTTTGGAAATACTCAGTGATTAATTTCGCTGTTGGATGGAACTTTAGAATGGAAGTTGTGTTCGAACAATATTCACCCGTTGAAATAAAGTGATTAGATAAAGTTAAAACTCCCGCATGCGGCTAAGAGCACAAGGGTTGTAAGGCTACATCAAAGACAAGGTACGCACGGAGTAAATGGGTCTATATTATCGTCGCAGTCCACTACTAGACTACTTGAGTTCATTCTATCGAGCGCACCCAGCGGAGAGTACTCGGCATCCGATGCCGGAATTTCAAACATTTCAATATTCGATCGCTGCTGTGTTTGCGCGTCGAGATAAATATTGCATGCCGAGAACGCCGGAAGGGGGAGCCATTTTTAAGAAATATTTTATGCTATGCCACATATTCAAATGTTTAGTGTACGCGCGCGATGCTGTAGATGGAATCGAAAAAAACAACAACTGACGAGGATTCTGTATTGAAGGGGCGCGAATTTAGACGTACGTAACTACGAAACGTGAAAACTCAGGGTTATTGTGTTTTTAGGATGGAATTCCTATTTCAAAGCATGTGCAAGATTATTTAAAATCCATATGTTTGTGAGTGACACTACGCAGCAGACGACACTTGCAGCCAGTCTGTCAGGCGAGCACACACTCGCTGAAAGGCCGCTCACGGCGCATACCGTGCCTTCATTACGGCCAGTGAAGGTGCGCAACGCTCGCTCATATAGTATTCATTGGAGCGGCCGATCCGCCGGAACAAAGACGCCGAGTTTTTCACTACAATTTATTATCACGCTACCCCTCTCTGTCAGTTTACTGGCAGCGGGAAATATCGAAGAATGCACGGTCCGGTGTAGACTCGGCATTTAACGAACTGACTCCTCGGTCGCGGAAATATTCAAACGAAGTTAAATGGCCGCGCTGTTAGGTTGTTATATCGTATTTTTCAAGGGTACGCCTTTTGAAAGACTCCGTTATAAATGTGTAAAGTTGCCAACGGTCTGACGGCGCGATGTTAATGAACTTTTTGATATTACTAACAGAATTTGGAGCGGCTTAATCACGTCGGTCATTAAAGTTTCTATTGCAAAACATAATGGCATTGCTACTGAAATGACTTTAAGTAGAGCAGTGTTTTATTAAAGTTGTGCAGTAACGCGACCGGGACACGCCCCTGAGATCATTTTAGTGGCATATCTATACATTCAGTTTACGACGCCACTTCGTGTTTTGTGCACAACGAAATAAAACGTTTATGTGTATTTAAGCGAGATAGTTATATTAGGAGAGCGTCGCTCGGGCGATGTGCGGAGGTAATGTCCACATTCTTAGTCGGTAAATTATACTGACAAATAGAAATGTGCTATTAACCGAGGGAATCGTTGTATGCGGTGAGGTTTATTGTTCGGTTATGTATCTTGTAGTGTTTTATATCGTACAGTAACAGACTAAATGGTTCAAGTATTTTGTAGAAGTTCATTTTATTCAAATACATAGTTTTATTTTTTGCAGTTTGCTTGTTTTACAGGAAAAAAGTAAACATTCAAAGAAACGTCTCTCAGTGTTCCATAACGGAAATAGCTACAACACAATGTACAGCACCGCCGGATGCTGTAGTTTTGATTGCACTCATTAAGCGGTGCACCGTGATATTGCTCGCACATTTGCCGGAGGAATCCCGACCTTATTACTAGCGAGGCACAGACTACTGAATATTTTGGCTGTATGCTGGTGATTAAGTGAGGAAAGTGCTAAAATAGTGGATTATAACAGTTCACAATTTTAGTTCATAAAAAAGTGCTACAATGATAAGTTCGCTATCGAGATAAAATAAAAATACAGGATAATTTTGTAACTGAGTGTAAAACTTTATTCATTCAAAAATATAATACGAAAACCCACTTTAAGCGCATAGTAGGCTTATATATGTTAAACTAGCTGTTCCCGCGACTTCGTTCGCGTGGAATAGTGCTTTGGGTAGCATTTTTAATTATTTAGACTAATTATTTTACAAATAAGACACATACGTATAAATACTTTATCGTCGTCTGCCCTCACGCAAAGAGAATATAATACTACGTTACCCTCACGTGTCCGTTCGGGTAAGTACACTTATGCATATTTTCCCGCCCACACCGCGCCGTGCCACGCCGCGCTACGTACCCGCGTTAACTTCAGTTTCATATTTTGTAATGACTCCTCACATGTAACATCAGGATAGCTGTAATATTTTGTCTCTTTTCACATAAACCTTACATATTTCCATACAAACTTTCATCCCCTCACCCCCTTTTGTTATTTTACACCCTTGAGGGTAAAACTTTAACAAACTTCGAATGTCATATTTATTTATATCAAATAAACAGCTTAAAAAATAAGCATTTAGCTCTAAAAACGACAATACTTCCATACAATTTTTCATCCCCCTCTTTCAACCCTTTTTTTGCATTAAAAAGCAGCCTATGTTCAGGCTCTAGCTAGACTATCTGTGCACCAAATTTCATTTAAATCGGTTCGGTAGTCTTGGCGTGAAAGCGCGACAGATAGACAGACAGAGTTACTTTCGCATTTATAATATTAAATAATAAGGAAGGATTACCTTTCGAGAGCACTTATCATCACCTGTATACACCAGGGTTGATCTTATCATCGGTTATAATATGGTGTCTCGTACGACACGGCTGGTGAACATTTAAATTTACGTAATTTGTCTTTAACCCTAAAAACAATAATTCTCGACTCCAGCGCTGAAATGTACAAAAGAATCGGTCGTTTAGCGGCATTACGAATTATTCCAAGTCACGATTCTTATTGCTTTAAATCATGAAGAAATATGTTGCCCGTTACATAATTCATGACTGGGCTTTGGTTGCAATAACTAGGATTATTTCTACCGCTCGCTATAAATGTTAACATCTCTGACTAACCGACTTGATCCCACTGCTGGGCAGAGGTCATTAACATTAGAACTTCGTAGCATAACAATATATGGTCATAACGTCTCTCTTTCTCGGCTTTCATGGCGACGTTATCACTCATATCAATCGTTCGCTATCGTGCCATCGCTCGGGTAAAAACTTTCTTTAGCTTCGCTTCTAATCTGCGCTAATCAAGAGGCTTTTAATAAATAAAACGGTATATCTTAATTTGACGTATATTATGGAACCAAATTGCCGAGGGATTCATTAATAACATAATTCGATGATGTTTAGTTAGCGCAGCTGTCAGGTTTGACCCTTGCCAGTTTGAGTAATTGTTTTAGTGGGTACACTATATCAATTGGGAAGAGTTTTTATACTTAACGATTTACGATTTTTATGGTTCCGTACCCAAACCCTATTACTGAGACTCTAATACCTGTCCGTCTGCCAGAGGGCGGTATCTTCTTCTCTTCTCGGTAGATACTTGAAATTTACTCATAGTATGTATTACTATGGCTGCTATAACAACAAATTACTGAATACTGAATACTGAATACTGAATACTGAATTATAAGTTTATTGAATTTAAATTAAAAAGGGATCCACATACAAGAAACGTGTTGTTTCGGCAAATGTTGTTCAATATTATTGAATATTGCACTGTGGTACGGAATCCTACGTGTGTGAATCTGACTCGCACTTGGCCAATTCATTATTATAACAAAAGTCTATACTTCTATAAGTCACCATATTATAAAGCTTTTGTAATTTCTATTCATAAACACGTATTTACTATATCGATGTAAATTATTAGACGTGATTTTAATAATTTGTTTCTTAAAGCAACACCGTAAATAACAGTACCAACAACTAACTACCCAGTCTCAACAAAAAAGGTACAAACAGGCGTGTATAATTGATGGCAGTCGTGAGTTTATTTATAAAGTAATTAAGAACAAGCGGCACGCTCGAATGAGACGTCAGTGCACTTTCAAAACTACGACACGTAATGCACCTATGTTTTATGAATTACTAGCTACCCATCCCGGCTTCACACGGGCAAAAGTTATATTATGTTGTGTTGTTATATCTCAAACGGATTAGGCAGCGTTATTGATAAAAGCTCCCATACAGCTATAGATTATTTCCGACATCTTTTTACTATCATTGTCTTATTTTAACCAATTAACACAAAACCTTAGCAAATAATACACCTATTCTTTCCTCAGGAATCACTCTGTTCATAAAACAAAACCGCATAAAAAGCATCGGTAATTTTTGAGATTATCGCGAACAGACAGACAGATACGCGGCGTAGGACTTTGTTTTATTATTATTGTATCTTTGTTATCTTTGCAGTGATAATATAATGTATAAAAATACTAAAAATAAATATCGTTAGCGAGATATGAGTAAGGTGTCTTAGAAGCGACAATCAAACTCACACTCGTTCGTAGCTCTAGATACTGCTGTTATACCTACTGACGTGATTCTTGGGTCCCTCTAAAATGTAGTTTAGCTACTGATTTACCACTATCTAGTTTGGTGGTAAGCGATGATGTGGTCGAAGATACTAAACATACTAGTTCTAGAATACTCTGACTCTCAAGGGCTGTGTGCTGCCGCAACACCGTAAGGTTATGGCGGCAGATTTTTCCTTGACGGAGTAAGCTACTTTTTGGTATCAACTCACGCGGAATATCGATACAATAATATACTCTTACCACCTGTGCCTGTATTGAATACCTATGCTAGGATTAGAACCAGCGACCTCTCGCATAGATGTCAAGCCAAGATCTTTTATGCCAACGAAGCTCTTTTTTTTAGTGGTTAGCTTTGGTCTTGGCTTGAGCTGCCTAGTAAACCAAATATATAAAAAAATTTGGTAGTTACTTTACGTAAAGTATTGTAGAGTAGATTAAAATCAGTTGTCCAGTAGTTCAGGTTCAGGTTCAGGCAATAAAAAACAAAATGGTTTTTAATTTACACAGGACGTAATACTTTATTTATTGATAAGATCTACACATTTAAACAAAATACTTCGCTGGAAATAAAATTAATTACACGTTGCCTATTAATATGCTGTTAGAGGCATATTAATAAGCAACGTATACAACTCCAAAATTGGAACAGTTTAACTTAATTTTAGTGTTAATTAAAGGAGAAAATTATATGAGTACATACTACGTTCTAAAAGATATTCAACATGCAAGTAATGTTACAAAAATAATTCTATTCCCACAAAAATAAACAAGAGAAGTAGAGTTGGGAATTTGCTCCAACTACATTTAACTAAGTAAACAAAAGGGTTAAGACAACAATCATTTAAGCTGCGCTCCACATAGCACCGCATAACATCACTCCGCGTCATCTGCTATTTTTAGAACAATTACGCGCGCAATGTAGGAACTGCACGTTAACTGCCGGTTCAGAGATTAACATGCGCTGTGATTAACACGCGATAAAATTAACTGCTCTTCGAAGTATTAAGTGCCTGTTTATGGTCTTTCTATAGTGCTCACTTTTGTTTGCAGGATAATGTTTAGTGTGGTGACAAGTTGTACTACATAACTTGTAACACATGCTTAAAACCGAATTTCTAACGAATGCTTTTGGTAAAATTCTTAGTATAAATATATAAAAAGTTAACTCTTAAGGAAACCACAAAGGAAGATAAATCAATTGTAAGAATTTCAAAAATAGAGCTAACAGTGATTTCCGATAAAACAAATTAACAGATCAATAATCGTATTATCCTATACATATGTCACGTGGCTAATATTCATAATATCAACAATGTGGTACCCACTTAACAACGTAATTAATTAATCGTCACAAACTGCGCCACAAATCGCCACCGATCTAATTAATCTGCGGCTTAGTACACCGCTACTATTAAATAACAGACTAACAATTAAATTAAAACCCAGCTACAAAAAGATCATCCGCTTTTAACTGGTATAAGCTTAACCCCACAGTACTATTCTGTGCTTAATCCTATTGTAGCTAATTACCCGCTGCGGTGAGATATAAGTAGCAGGATGAAATAACGTAGCAGTAGCAGTGCACTGTTATAGTTGTCGTTATTAATAACTGTTAATTATAGCAGTCGGTATTTGTTTTCGCCGAGAGGACAGGTGATTTATAACGGCTCATTACGATCATAGTGATTTATTATTAGGTACCTATTTGATTTTTAAGCTGAGAGATATAAAAGTTTAATTCAGATTGTACGGTACTCTATATTCGTTTTCATTATAATACTAGCGACCTGTCCCGGCTTTACACGGTGATTTATCATACACATGAAGCTCTCTCTTGAATTACGCTATCTATGGCTAAAAACTAAAGTTTTCGAACAAAAAATATTTTTTCAAATATTTCCATAAATGACGGAGTTATGCTCGAACATACATAAAAAAATAGTTCCTCCCGGATGGAGCACCTCCTCCTTCTTTTTTTAATTCGGTTAAAAATTAATTATGTTGTTAATAGATTTTGACTCTTTGAGTGATAAGATAAATGTTTTTCTTGAACAATGAATTACTCGCTCTAATTATGTTTTGAATTCAAGTCTGTTTAGGCATTAAAGATCTTTGACATTGTTGAAGCTTTGAAAAAAGCACTGTAACACAAATGTTACTTTAAATGTTAAATGGATGTATATTTTATAGAAGTAAGTTTAGTATAGGTGGTAATATTGTGGGTGTTTTTATAAAATAACATTTTGATTTTGTGATCAATCATTTTTAGATGTAGGGTTTTATAATTGTAAGTGTTGCCTAAAGCGTAGATTTAAAACACCATTACGACAAAAAAATATTATCATCCTTGAATAGTTCTTCTATTGTTATCAAAATAATATTTAAAACACCACAAAGGTTATGTTCATTAATAATTTTACAAGCCATTCTACAATTTGACTCGGCTGGGCGTCTCCCTCACTTCAACTTTACGATGGTCGAGTCCCAAAATAAAATCCAAGTTTACCCGGCGCATACAGCCTTAGCTTGTTAAATTATAATCATAATTTGTTAAATTAATAAACGTATTCAACTGGCTGTGCTTGCTCGTAAAACATAGGTAGTTATCACACTCTACTGAGCTCTCTTTTCTAATGGGTAGGCCTTTGTTCTTCATTTTAGTCGCTCAAATTTAATTTCGGTTCTCATTGTGTGAGCCGCTCTCCCGACTAGAATAGGCTGTTTACCTTCGGCTTTATTCAGCTTTAATGAAAAAATACAAGATTATTTTAGACAAAAAGCTTACACAACTATTAACTTAACGTTTTTACATGTATAAAACTATTTCAAAGGTAGAAATATGAAACTGAAGTGATTCTTTGATGCGCGCAAGAATCATAGTAAGTCATCAATCATAGTAATTCGTATATTGTCAAATCAGGTAATTATTTTAAAGTTGTATTTACATATGTAAGTACCTACTATTATACATAAAGAATAATTTATTTCTAATTTTAATAAATTGACATGTAATATAAATAACTTGACATCCGGTGTAAATAATATAGTAAGATTAGACAACTGTGTTTTTGAAAAAAAGTATTTGTATATCGTCGTTCATAATACCAGTGTAATGGATGGGGCTCGGTGGTGACGTTTATTGGTCCTTACGATGCGCCGCCACAGATTTATGACTCCTTACAACAATTTTTAAACGTTAATAGCTATTCCTTTTGTAGTTTTATTACTCAAGCACAACATAGATTCAAATTTTAATTCAATCAAAAGTAAATAAATAAAACAGTTCTATTAGTAAGTTTTAATTAGTATACAGCGAATAATATTGTATTCTATTTTATCGCCTGAAGTTTTGATAATGATATAACAAACTTGTTACTTTCAGTTTTGAAGTTTGGATAAACAAGCTGTACAAGGCGTGATACAATATAAATCGAACATATTTTTTTTGCATTCGTAGCTACCTGTCTTTGAGCACAACTTTCTACGAAAGATACACTTACAAGTCAAGGCCAGTTCGCATCTACCTTTTATTTATTTTAAATAATCAGTAAAAGTTTGTCAAAAGCCAAACAATGACGACAACCTCAGTAAACATTTGCAAATTCACGCTTCGCCCTCTGAACCAGGCCAGGTAGCTCGCCGGAAAGTTGTGGCTCAAACTTTCCTTCAAAAAGCCAGAATGTCGGGGAGTGTAGGCGATAGAGGGGGGGAGGAACGAGAGGGGGGCATTGGAACTGGAAGTCGGTAGTTTAATGCGCTGTGGAATTACATTCGTGTGTAATGAAAAGCGCCATAAAGTTATATTTTTACGAAGTTCGCCCTCCAGTTTACGAGCCCCGTCTGTTTATAATATGGCAAATGCTGGTTTGGCTCAACAGGCTTCAGCCGGGTTTCATTAACAACCTTTTTAACAAATTTAATATATTGTATATAATAATATATATTTTATAATAAACGTTATATATAGATAGTCTTTCATTTTTGGTGAAGCAGAAGCCACTGTACAAATGTGAATGTTGAAATATTGTAAATATTGTACAGCAAAAGGTAAAATATTATTATATACAATATTTTGTATTATTTATCAATAGATTTCTAAACAGGAAAATTTGTCTGTATACCTATTTTTTAAGGGTGCCAAACCCAAAGGGTACCAAATGGTCACACACTGATGGTCATAGGCTTATCCAACTGCCCGCCACTGAGTACGATCCTCGGCAACTCTCATTCAGCCACATTTGCCGATCCGCGGTCTCCACTCCTGAACCCGTTTAACCCCCACGGTTGCCGGTTCTTTGGTTGATACGTCAGACCCACTGCCATTTCAGTTTGCTGATCCGGTGATTAGTACATTGAAGTGATTTGCTTTGCTATTACGGAGTTCAAATCCCTATTTATTAATTGCATTGTCACCGAAGATATGCCAGTATACCAAATTTGAGTCCAATCAAACCTCAAGAAGTGGTTTTAATTTAGCTTCCAAGATTTGACCCACACATACAAACATTAGGAGTTAATAAATAAATAAAAGTTTGTATTAACAAAGTGAAACAGTATCCCGAGCCCTCGCGGAGGCCGCTTCACACTTGTCCGGTTTGATTGCCGGTGAAGCCAGGAACTCGACCGTGGCGGTCTACTTTATTGCTGCATTTTACAGTCGGTTTGTTCCGGTTCACTCCGGTTTATGCCGCTTGTCCAGTTATTAAAATATGAGGAGGCAGTAAGCAACCCCGGCACTCGGGTCCTGATTGATCCCGCAGCCCCCCGCCATCTTGGATTATAAAATTACCGACGTTTCTGGATTATAAATATTGCGTTTACTGCGGACCGTTTCCGATTATCGAGGGCCTTTTTACAGCCGCTAGCCGGGCCGAATTAACTTTGATGAGAAGCGGGATTAGTGGGCTCGATCGATTCGCGAGTTTCAGCCGGTTAATGAAAATGCTCGTTTACTCGAATATTGTGTAGCTCTGCTTGCGTGAAATTGTATTCTCATCTTTTATTAATGTCAGTCTCAACGAGATAAACTCAATATAAAAAAAAAAACAAATATCTGTGTATAAGTGCTTACTATGCAGACTTGTACTTGTATAATATAGGGCGTAATAAAATATAATTAAGATAGTTTAATAAGTTATTTAAAAAATAAAAAAAACCGACTTCATAATCACAAACAGGCACTCAAAAGCGAAAAATAAATTACTTAATATAGTTATTATAAGCACTACCCACTTATCTAATTGAAGTCGGTGCCAGCGAAGTCTAATATGCTACCTACATGTATCTACCTACTTACTACTGCTACTACTACATACATAGTATCTATCTACTATCCAATAGACTCAATGGCGTATCTTGGGAGAGGCCTACGCCCAGCAGTGGACTGATACAGGCTGATGATGATGATGATGATGATCCAATAGACTTGGCTGGCACCGACTTCAAATAGATAAGTGGCTAGTGCTTATAATAACTATATTAAGTAATTTATTTTTCGCTTTTGAGTGCCTGTTTGTGATTATGAAGTCGGTTTTATATTTTTTGAAAAATAACTTATCTTACCTTTTTTAGTGCATAACAAGTTTTAATTAAATTACATGCATCTATTACATTTGGTGTCTGGGCCGTTATACACTGACGGATATATACTTTTTGAAAATTTCAAGAACGGTTAAGAAGATACAGATCTGTAAAGTGCGCACATATGTATAGGACACGGACGGACGGACGGACGGACGGACGGACGAACGGACAACAAAGTCTCCGAAAGTGTTCATTTGGTTTCAAATTTACTTTAAATGCCTTGCTAAAGTGATAATATTCACTAGTAATAATTATGTCATCAAGGTATCAAAGGACAATGTCCAAAATGGCCCTGTGCAATTAAAGCATCTGACACACACGATAATTAATTGTCTATTTTATTACAATAATTCCAAATACTTTTATAACACGGACTAGTTGTATTCCAAAATGAATATAAAAAAGTATTATTTGCGATTATTAACATTACTTGCCGCCATATGGCCAACAGAGTACTGAATCACTCTACTACGTTATAAGAGGCACTTCCCTATATTGTTAAAACCCGAATTATGAAAGCACTGTGTAGCCCCAACCTAACAACGGAAAGTATTATTTACGTAGTAACTATTATATAATCTGTGGTATTATGCTTATAATTTTTTTTTGCAGTGTTGGTTGGTACAAAGTACGTTCATAATTTTGAGTTATTTAATAATGTATGCAGTGTCGCGGGACTGAAATGGCCGCCATCTTCAGCAAACGTCATGTCATGTCAAAAAATCTTAGGTATGTTTAAAAAAGTTTGCACCCTAACAAGACTTTGCCCGGTAGAACATTCCTGTGAAGACAAATTATTTATATTTATATATAATTTTTTTATTATAATTATTAATATATAATTATTTATTGAGGGCCCGGTGGCGTAATTGGGAGAACAGTCGGCTTTGATGCCGTGGTACCGAGTTCAAACCGCCGTGCACCAATGAATTTTTCGATCGAAAAATATATGTGCGCTTCTCACAGTTGCCCTCCGGTGAAGGAAAACATCGTTAAGAAACCAACAACCCCCGCATGGTGGTAGGACATATCTAGTGTCCGCCTGGCCAAGTTAGAAAATCTGTCGCCAAACATCTAATGTGTTCAGGCAGCTATCCTTGAGAGCCAGTTCCCATTCTAGTCCACTTCTCTATCTTCGACCGCATCATCACTTAGCAACAGGTGAGATAGTGGTCAAACGCTAGCCAATAAGATATTAAAAAAATAAATAATATATTATCCCCACCTTTATTTCTATCTCGCTCACAGTTACCGTAAGAATATCTGTCAAGAACCAAAATCAACGAGAAGAAAGATGTAAAAACATTATTCAAGGTCATATTTTTTAGTCTTCAAAAGTATATCCAATAGCAACCTCCATTGTGTATAATCTTCTTGGGACTCTTCTACTAAAACCAGTACATTCTCCTATGTTTGAGGTATTTATCTCCATATCTCTGGAGATACTTATCAGTTCTCGATAAAATTAAAATGGGACCACCTCGGAAACGTATCCTACCTATTAAAAAAATAATCATTTGGATCCGTTCACTATTGACGGAGAAATCGCGTAACAAACACACAAAAAAAAAAACATACAGACGAATTGAGAACCTCCTCCTTTTTTGTGAAGTCGGTTAAAAACTAAAACAACCGACTTCCATGCCCCGCGAGTCAGTGTCAATAGCATGTTTGAGACGTTTATCGCCATATCTCTGGAGATACTTATCAGATCTCGATGAAATTACAATGGGACCACCTCGGGAACGTAACCTACCGATTACCGATACAAAAAGAATCATTCGAATCGGTTCACAATTAACGGAGTTATCGCGTAACATACTCAAAAAAAAATATATACAGACGAATTGAGAACCTCTTTTTTTTTGGAAGTCGGTTGAAAATTTATAACAAAATAGAAGCGACATCCCACCCCGACGACAATAGCGAGCCGCGTAGCTCGTCCGCAAGGTCGCTCTCCGTATTAATCATTATCTTTTATGAGTGCCGACGACGAGCAAGTTTTTCTATCGGTCGCGAACTTCGACAAAGATTCATTGCCTGTCGCTGTATTCCTAAAGCGCTTTTCTGCGCATCGCGGAGCCGAAAGTGGCACAAACTTTTGGAAATTCCGCTCGGGGAAAAATGTCGGAGCCGATCTTATCCGAAACGTTCCGAACTCGGAGATTGACTTCCCGTGTCCATTAGGAGGGACAAAGTTTCACACCGTTCGAATATATTTTTCTGTGTCACGTCGCCGCTAACTGCGAAAGGGATTTGCGGCCGCGAGCCGCCCGGAGGTGGGAACTCATGGGGATGTTGCGGCTCATAGCAGGATTAACTATTTATGCGCGAGGATATAAATATGGAAATATTTCCGAAAACAAAATTGTTTACACAGACAATATATTTTCGTAATGAGTTTTCGGATTATAAAGAAGACGTTAACTTTCGCATGGTAACTCCGCATCTACATAAATATAAGCCGCGGGCCCACTGACAGCGCGAGATTGAAAAATGTTGCGTTTCGAAATCACGTCGTCGTGCTGAGTCAGGCGGGGTAAAAAAGATATGTCTGTCTGTTTTTCATTCGCTAGTGATGCCCCAGGAGGAAATTAAAAATTAAAAGTAGGAAGCCCCACCGCTCGAATAACTCTTTGTTTGGCCTCGATTCGTCGCATCCGGCCGCCGACGCCGACGCGTGTATTGAAAGATTAAAAACTTTATTTCGGGCCGCACCGCGAAATTGTTTAATCAAAGCGTACGTTTGCAGACAAAAGGAACCGACGAGTCCCGTTTTCGGCGTCGGAACTACGCGGTATCGGAATTCTTTGTTCGTCAAAATACGGAATTTTTAAGGGTTCCGAACGTTCTATATGCATAGTAAAGGTTCGGTAAAGGGGTAACCGGTACAATTTTGTTCGACTCAAAGGTGAGCACTGCCGCATGTCGTTGCCCACAAAATTAAACTTTTTTGTGGTTTTCGGCTGCGTTTGTAAATGCAGAAGCGTTCCCAGTGTTGTTATTCGAGTGACAAAGTTGTGACATACTTTCGTGCGAATGTGCCAACGCTTTGTACAATGTTGCAATTTTCAGATAGGTATTTGGCCTTTCTACGCAGTCGGAATTCGTAGAGTTTCATTGTGCGCCAAAACGCGGTTAAACATTTTGTTGGATGTGATTTTAACTGCGTGTTTTCGCCAGTGCAGCGAATAAAGTGTCTCTGTTATATTTTAAAGTTGGTGGAGTGCACGGTTTTATTTGAAGTTGGTTAGAGTATCTTCTTAGAAACTTTTCGTTGTATTAGAATAGATAACCACTAGCGAGCTACAGACTTTAACACTTCTGATTTTCACGGATAAGTTGCTAAAATAAAATTTTGGCCAAAAATTTATTGGACCAGAACACAGCGCCTGGCGCCATTCAGCCATGCGTTGCATTGAAATCATTAATGAATGGAATATAACTACAATGTTATGGAGAAAGTCCACTCCATGTTGATTTATATTGCAATTCAAAACAGTAAGTGTGTGGTTGGTGTATTTATTGGTTGAGCTCGTTACCTCGACATGCTTTTTAGAAAAGCATGATTGTAGAAGATCACTTAAGTATGTGCTTTGAATACAATGACATGGCTAACTTGCCAGGGATCGTTGAAGTCGATAATGATGAAGTAAGGGTAGTTTTGATGGTTGAATTATAGATCTTTACGTCTATATTATTAGAATTCCTGATAAAAGCCTGTCCAAGTCAAAGTAATTAATTATTTACAATGGCAATATATCAGCTATACTATAATAAAATTGTAAATAATTGAAAACCATTGAATAGGTATTTTTTCAAAATTTAAATTGGGGGAAGCATTATAAACGACATAGATACCGAAAATGTAATTTAAAAAAAATTGTCTGTATGTATGTATGTCTTTACAAATCGCATCACACCGAAACTACTAGACGAATTATAATGGAACTTGAAGTAAGCGTAGATTATACTTTGGAATAACTTTTAGGATATATCATTTTACACTATCACTAGGTTAGATTCTGCAGGATATTAATAGTATTAATTGAACATTTTATGACAATGATAATGAAAATTATGATTTGTATAAATTTGATTTAACATGTTTTTATTATTTCACTTTAACTTCCAACTTTTAAACGCATTGTATACATCAGCGTTCTACCTCCATTATTATTAAGCCTTTATTGCTGATACATTTAAAACATTTTGACTACGAAATAACTTTTCATTCCATCTTTCGGAAAGCGGTGATTGGTTCCTCAATAACTGCTTGCAAAATAGGTCTTTTCTCTGTAAGCCTTTGATAAAGTGATTTTTTTATTGTAGGCTTATGAATTATCTCCTACAGTGCCCTGAACAAAGAGTTCCAATCATAATATTTTATTTTATTCATAGTAAGACCAGACCATCTACTTTGCTAGCTTTGCTCCCCCATACATACCACACGTAAGCATTCCAGTTAAACTACTCTCTACAATAAGTTTCTTTGTAGTCAGGAGTAGAAAACTTTACCGCTTTGAACCCTGTGAAGAGCAAAAAGAAGTTTAGGGCGCCAAAATGGCGCTGCTCGCTGCATTCACTATGTATCATGTAGCGTCGGATACTATAACGTGGCTGGGGCACTGGAACTCACTATATTGTTATTGACTTAAACTAGTCATCGAGGACACAGTTCAGTATGATACTCTACTCCATAACCTATCAAATATTAGTGACATAATCAGACACGTCAAACACTATTGAATTGAATTGAAATAGTGCGTTTTGTGCCGCTCCTTGTATACTTTATACATTCTTGTTATAAGCTTTTTAAATTTCCTAAATATAAACAAGGTAGTTACAGGTAGATACGGTGGACGATAGTACATACAACTTCCTTGATATTATTTGGGTTTTAACGACAGACACTTCTTCTTCCATTGACCTCAATATATATTTTTCAGACTCCAAATATATTTTTTGTTTTATGCAAACATCGATGTTTATTCTTCAGAGCCGGACTCCACAAAACTGAGCTGAGTGGAGGGTTTTTTTTAAATAACTACATATGTACTTGAATTTGGTGAGCTTTTCTGTAGTTAAAATAAGTAACAATTATCAATAAGATTTCTATGCGCTGCGTGATTTAACAGCGTGGCGACCTCCAATTGGTTGTTGAGGCATATCGCTTCTCCTTTTAGCTCTTTTATTAGACGACATGGTCAGAATAGAGTTTGAACGCACATTTAACATAAACAACAATGACGTGCCCTCCATTAACCATATTCGTTATACTCCATTAACATATTATTATTATATACGACAACCTCAGATATATTCACAGCCTAATCCAACCCGAATACTCTTATACATATAGTTTAAACATTTTATTATTAAAGCATTTATTGTGGCATCATTAGTCATAACCACAACAGTTTAATGTATAATTGATCGACTATCATGTCTACATGTCAGTCTGAACACCACAATATCATAATTTATTAAAATCGCCATTCGTGATAAAACATTTAATATCATTGAACTAATCGATCATTCATTAATCAGAAAGCTATTTTTATGTTGAAAGTAACTAAGGTTTATTTTGAGCTACAAAGTTAATAGAAATTAAGAAAACAGAAATCAATTATACAGCTACTATACTTCACCAAAACTTGAAATCTGTTTGCGAGTTTAATCCCAAAACTTAGCTCTAACCATGGCTGACTGACTGCTGTACCGATTCAGTGAATAAAATCTATATCTAATTCAAAACCAAATACATTTTAAATGTATTTGGTGATTACAACATTTGAATTGACAGTAAGCTTTGTGCAAATCTTTATATAGTTCAACTTCTGTTGCTATAAAATATCAGAGTTTTTAAAATAACGACGTCCATATGGTAAAAACATATAACAAATACTAGCTGATATCCGCGACTTCATTCACGTACTCGTGCACCAAGAATTTTATCACTGTGGAATTAAGAGTTTTATCATTTTATCTCTCTGTCAATAAATATTTGAGGTGTCAGAGCTATTCCAGTTATAATATATATATATATATATATATATATAGTGCGTAAAAATCATGATTTTATTTTCACAAAAAGTAAGTAGCCTATGTTCATCCTCATTCTATAAAGTATCTCCTTGTTAAACTTCAGTAAGATCGGATCGTCCGTTTAGCCGTGATTAGGTAACACACAGACAGAGTGACAGCGTTACTAACGCTTTTTAATCGACTTCAAAAAAAGGAGCAGGTTTCTCAATTCGACCGTCTATATGTTTTTTTTTTAATATGTTTGTTTGCGGATAACTTTGTCGTTTATGAACCGATTTTGATTATTATTTTTTGTTGGAAAGGAGATATCCCAAGTGTAGTACCATGGTAATTTTATCGAGGTTTGATCAGTATCACCAGAGATATGAAGATAAACATCTCAAAATTGGTACTGAAAATTAATAGCGCGGCATTTGAAGTCGGTTTTTAGTTTTTAGTGTTTAGTTTTTTAAACGATCTTTTGTAATATTAGTCTGGATGGTAACCCACTTACAAAAAAGTAGTAGAGATACCTCTTATGCAAGACCGGCCCCAACCTTGACATATACAATTAACAAACAATATAACTGAACTTTATAAATCCTTCAACAAATAAACCAACAATTTCAAGTTTGTCACAGTAGGCGTTCGACTTCACTGGTTACCAGACACAAAAATCACTTTAGACGGTAAGTTACCAACTTGGGGGAAAACTTGGCATTCCACCGACGACTTGTTAGACAGACTCGATTGTTACTACTTAGTGCTTGTATAAGTATAGGACCTAACTTTGACACTTTAACATTTAACTTTTTTATGACATGTTTTAACTTTTTTTATTATAAGAATAGCGACCCGCCCTGGCTTTACACGGGTAGAGCTATGATGCCTAAATTTATTGCATCAGTTTGTTGCGTCGATATATTTAAACAAATTCACAATAAATCTTCACAAATTAAACACCAATAATTTAAGATCGTTTAAAAAACTAAAAGAACCGACTTCACACGTCGCGCTAGTCAAAGTAGCCAGTAGACGTAGTAACTATTATATAATCTGTGTCAGTAGTTAGTAGTATGCCGTCGATATAAGTAAATGCATCGTAATACAAATGTTGATATATTAAATACGTTTCGATCGATTTCGTTAAAATTTAAATGGGACCGCCTGGGAACCTTACTGAAACCCTTTGAAACAAAAAATAATTTTCCAAATCGGTTCAGGCATAATTGAGTAATCGGTGAACATACACATAAAAATAAAATAATAAAATAAAAAAGGTTCCGACGAATTGAGAACCTCCTCCTTTTTGTGAAGTCGGTTAAAAACCGTCTTCATTAATCACTTTATTCGTGAAAACCGCAGGAAAATTCGTCTAGCAGTTTTTGAGTTTATCGCGAACAGACAGACAGACGCGACGGGGTACTTTGTTTTATAATATTTAGGGCCAGTTTCACCGGTTCCTGGTGGCGCTAGTGTGAAGAAATCTGACAGATTTTTGACAGCTTTTATATGGCGTTATGTGTCAGATTACAAGCAAAAAAATACAATCAACGAGGCGTTCAAGCCTCCTCCATTTTTGAGTTGGTTGAAAATAAAACAAACATTGACAGCTTAGAATATTATATACGTATAATGGAAATGGTGATTTACTATTATAATAAACAGCAAAAATATAACATAATGAGACAAACGGTATAAGTAAGTAGTAGATAAGTAATTTTATCTCTGCCCTAGAATCCCAAACTATTTAGGTTCGGGGCAACGTTTACTATACAAGAAACTAGTATCATTTTTATTTCGTTACAAGGTTATATAACAGTTAGTCTCTCATACAGTATAACTGTAGGCTAGTTTAAGTATTCGAGTCCCTAAAGCATTGCTGTCGGAATAAAAACACAAATACTATCCTGTGTGTATGTTTAACTACGGATATTAGATATTTTATAGACACTATGAGATCACGGTTGAGTACTTGCGGCGGTTTTGTCACTTCTACTTACTTTGCAAAGTAAACTATCAGTAGTAAATATATTGAGCCCGAAAAATAGCTAAAATATATCAAAGTCCTAAAATAGCCAACAAACACATAAAACGAACCCGCAGTGACGAAGTGCTCGCGTTAAATATTTCAAACGGGCCAACTATCAAATAAATAGAGCCATAAAAACGTTGCGACTTGATTTTACGCCTTTCTAAAAGCTATCGAGACTAGAAATCTGCGGATATGGAGTTTGACGTCGTTACAATGAAAGGTTTACGCGTCCGTCGCCCGGAGGAGCGAGGCGCTTTACGGCATTTACCTGTCCTATTGCACTTGCAAACTTACGAATTATGAACCACGTATGAATTTTACGAGGCGAGGCGTGAGGGGCACGGGGCACGAGGCATGCGCTCCTATTGGCGTCGCCGCATCGGGAATTTCATTAGAACGCGAACTCCGATTTTCGACTGAACCGTAACTAATTGGTTCTGCTTCGCTCTGCGTTATTTATTTGCTTGTAATTATGTTCGTGGCAAAAAGGTACACTTTAACCCGAGATCGATGAACGCCCCGAATAAACGGCTGCGGCTGGATTTTTTCAGTTTGAAAAACGATGGCAATTCTCGCACACGATCGTATCGTATTAACAAGTTCGACATCTAGCACTGCACGAGTAGTCCAGTAGAGTAGCTGAACGTAGTCTCGAGCGAAGCGCGCTCATGTTCTGTTTCCGCGGAACGGTCAAGTATTCACTATTTTGAGAGAAGCGGCCGAGCCTCACCATAGAGCCTGAACAAATACGCTGATCACGAGTAATTTTAAACTTAATTTTAGAAAAATATTTTGAATGGAAGATGGCGAAGTTTGTTTAGGATCTATTTATCTTTACAAATTGATTAACAACGCCGCACGAAGGAGCGAGTAATAATATTTATAATTGTTTCGTTTCAGGTTCTCGGAGTTATCGGGTTATCGGCGAATGTGTCGGGGTGAGAGTGTGGTGAGTGGTGAGTGGTCGCGCGCGAGTGTGAGTGAGGCAGCGGAGTGGGGCATGCAGGGGAGAGCGCGCCGCCGCTAGCCAGCGTGATGCGGCGCGCGCGCGCCCTAGCGGCGCTCCTCGCCCTGCTGCTGCTAGCGCATCTACCGCCCCCTGGTGAGTCCGAGAGCCACACATTACATTGTATCTCCATCTACACATTAATTTAGGAACATGTTATTTGTGATGAACATTTAGATATAGGAATTAAAAACGTTTTAAAATAAGATTACATCTGCAACAATTAAAAAAATGCTTTATAACAACTTTCCAAACAAATGTTCTGCTAAATTGTTATATACACAATCCAAAATTTCGTCGTACTGACGGGACTCGGACCGGCACTCCCCGGATAACATGTCAAGGTTCTGCCAATTAGGCCACGGTCCGAAACTATCGGCACGACGAAATTAGTGGATTGCATTTTCAACTATGCATTGGTAGCGCCATCCATGACACAAATGCATGTAACAATTAACAAAAATATAGTGTATATATATAAGTGTGTAACACAACACACTTCAAAAAACATAATATATTAAATATTCTACTTTTTGTCAAATGTACTTAAACCCTTTTGCCGGCGTCACCTTACCACTGTTCTCCGTATTGTCAAGTTCGTGCGGCCAAACTGCCACCTAAGGTGAGACGGTGGTCACGTGGCGTTGTAACCTTGAAGTCGACCTGAAGATAAAACGTCTGGAAAACTTTTAAGTCGAGTTTATGTTTTAAAGAAATTTCACCACTGAATATTTTCAACATTATGTTTTGAAATTTCACGAGGCAGATCGTGAAAGTGGCGAATAAAAAGAACGTTCAACCGAGCAAAAATTGTTTTATCTCCGGAGTTCGCGGCTCTCGATATAAAGGGCGATCCCTGATCAAATTGAAAAGAGTGCGGTTCCCCTAGATTGTATGAATAAAATTTACTTAATCGTAAAAAGTTGTGAGCGAGGAGTCGGCCTCGCACCGCCGCCGCGCCAGCCTCCGCCACCGGTCAGATTAATATCATCGGAACTTTACCAGTCTACATTTTATTAGGGTGAAGTTTAACTCGCACAATGTAAACCGTGAAGTTATGATACGGATGTGAAATTGGATAATTTCGAAGGTTCCGATCAGCAGGAGGGAGGGGGAGTTTATCGCACATCTGCGAGTTACGAGGATAATTGTTGTTTTGCGATACAATGGGAAGCTAACAAATAACTTTATAGTCGACCTTTCCGATGAGAAATAAGAGTGCGAAGGGCGTGCGAAAGTAAATAACCTACGATTTCGTACCTTCATTTCAGGACCATTTCAGCACACTACATTTCTCGTGAAAGGCCCTCGAGCCGACTGCCGGCCTGGGAATGGGCGTGATTATGATTTACGCTATACGTTGCGTAGTTTTTCGGCGCCTCGCACAATGGACGGCTATCTACGGTGTGAGCTTTGTCGTTTTTGTAGGGTTACATTTGCTACTTTATGGGTTTTTAATGAGAATATATCAGGGTTATAAGCCGGGACCAACAATAACTTTAGTTGAATATAGATTACACGGACACTGCTGTCTTTAGAAACTCTGGTTATAAATTACTCAGAATTAATATAACACACTTCACCCAGAACAAACCAATAAAACACACACAATACCTACGATACGTGGCGTGACATAGTCGCAACGTAATTGGCATACTGTGTGTCGGACACTCGAGAACTGTCTCTATCCACATGTCAGAGTATATCTCTACGAGCATATCACTGTGCTCTGTATATCTGGAGCTCTAATTAAAATATTGTTCTCTGGAGCAAGCCCCACTACAACTGAACAGAGAATTGGCATCGATTTGTCTGTCTTTGTGTTATCTACATCGATACTTATGCTACGACGAAGCGTTCGTAGAAGTACTACGATTCGTAGAATGTCATTAAGCGTAGCCTTAGAGAAAATGCTCGCTGAATAAAAGCTTCTTTCTAATGTTTGTCTACTCAAAGTAAACATGATCGTGTCATATAATGGGAAATTATGAAAGCCAGTCCGTACATTTATTTATGTTTAATTAAGAATTGGGCGAATGTTTAGAGGGAGTCGAAGGGTTACTCACATTACGAAACAAACCAAATTTAACGCTCACACGACCAAGTAAACAATTAATCTGGAACCACTGAAGCGAATTATAACAAGAACAACGGTAATATTAAAAACAACAAATTAACTCGTGAATTTCAATGCCGAGTAGACTAAACAGTAAACACAAACAGCGTTAGAAATTCTGCCTAATTATTGCGAAGGCAAAAATACGAAATTTCAAAAGGTCGAGTTGGGCGGCCCACTTCAAAGGCGAAAGTAAAAGGTATTTTGTCCGTAAGCCGCTTATATTTTATCTATGAATTAATGTTTTCCGTGCGCGCGGTCAGAACGCTCGCACGATACTTGTTTACAGTATTTCACAATTAGTTAGAATATATTGTACTCCAAGATTAACTGATTGTAGCTTGTTAATGGTGTTTCTATGTTTATCGAAATATGATACGACCACCATATATATATATATATATATATATATATATATATATATATATATATATATATATTTATTTATATATATTTACTGCTTAATAAACTGCTCAAAGTACAATACATTCTATTATTTCAATACTGGTTGGACAGATCTGACTCTGAATCAGATCAGACTCTTGGCAATAAGCACTCATGATCAGCCGGTATCAGTCCACTACTGACTGGACATAGACTTCTCCCAAGACTGACACTGAGCCCGATCTTCGGCTCTTCTTCTACAGTTACTGGCGCTTTGCGGTCTCTACTCTACAACCTGTCTACCCCAACGGTTATCGGTCCTGATGACAGATATGACCAGCCCACTGCCACTTCAGCTTGGTAATGCCTTGAGCTATGTCGATAACTTTAGTTTTTTGGTGAATAAATTAATTCAGGATTCAATCCCACAGAGAAACACCAAGCATAGCTCTCTCGGTAGCTTGCTAAGTGACTTTAAATTCATCACAAACGGCAAGTACCTACATCTCTCAATTATGATTCGCAGATGAAATCATCATGATGGCGATTCTGACTGATTCTTCACGTTGCATCCAATCTGGATGAATTATATATGTCAAACCAAAGTCATGTACAATGAGCACATTTTGCCTGGACCAATTGCCGTAAATCTAATCCCACTTGAAGTTGTTTCACAGTATGTTTACCTAGAGCCGTGTTCTTCACTCTAGAACTCGTTTACCCCAACGGTTATCGGTTCTGCGACAGATGATACCGGCCCACTGCCATTTCAGTTT
Organism: Cabera pusaria; assembly: GCA_954871355.1. Lineage (NCBI taxonomy): Eukaryota > Metazoa > Arthropoda > Insecta > Lepidoptera > Geometridae > Cabera > Cabera pusaria. Next base: position 514,837 of record OX940886.1, on the reverse strand, counting down.
GCTAATCCTCTGAGCTATGTCGATTACTTTGGTTCTCTGACGGATGACTTCGTTTCGATTTCGATCCTTCAGAGAAACTCCGAGCATAGCCCTCTCCATAGCTCGCTGAGCGACATTAAATTGGTGAACTAGTCGCACTGTCAGTGTCCACGTCTCCGCTCCGTAAGTAATAACAGGTAGGACGCACTCGTAGCGGGGCGACCGGGAACTGGGGGCCGTTGTGTGGTTGTATCTGCCATTAAGGTTTTGCACAAATAATCACACCGCGTTGGGCAGTCGGGTTGGGTGATCGCAGGACGTAGCTTCTCGCACCGGTGACGCTGCTGCCCGTCACCGGCCTGTGGTATTTAGCTACCTCGTTCTGAATGGATATCCCGCCATTTGTCGGTCGCCAGAACCTCGTTCGCTGATCGGCAGGATGCATTACATGCAGCAGAGGTTGGCTGAGAGCAATCAGATGGAATTTTGCTCCCTTACATCCCAAATGGCTCGGCAAACGTAGTGTAGGACGCCCTCCAACTAGATGGAGCGATGACATACGCAAGCTGGCTGGCAGCGGTTGGAAACGAATAGCTGAAGATAGAGCTCAGTGGCGTGCCATGGGAGAGGCCTATGTCCAGCAGTGGACGGAAATTGGCTGATAATGATGATGATTACCTAGAGCACATGCTCTAATTAGGCAAACACAATTTCGAGATGGAAATCCTAAAAATAATTCAGCTGAGCATGGCAGTATTTGGGAAACTCCGTCAAGTCTTCTCGTCACCTTATACTGTGGTAGAAAGATAAGTCTTTAATCGGTGCGTGCTACCGTACATCGGTCCGTGCTGCGTGCATTGTTGTAACCGTATTCAATGAGATCAACTTACTTCAGACAAATGAAAATTCGGTCCCACAAAAGTAGCTGTTCCGTAGAGCTTTTAGCACCGCGCTAGAGGTGAACTTACGTCCAAATAGATGGCTCAGTGAATCTGTCCCTGGACGAAAAAATGTATAGTTTGTCTCCCGGGACGTCAGGACGCCGGGACAAATCGCATGTGGGCTATTTTCCCCGGCGAGGGCGGGACAAAGGGACAATGGGGACCTTATTCTCGGTATTTCGGTCCGCGGACCTCTAGTTACGAGTATTGTGCTCGAGAGGATCTGATTTGAAGATGCTATCTTGTCAGCTTCGTTTGAGATCATTGTGCCAGTCATTTGCTTATGTGGCTCGGGTATCTCTCTGGGAACAACCATTTTAATATATTAGCACTCGTCAACTGGCTACGTTGCGGCCTTCGTATATACATATTTTTTAGTTATGTATTGTAGCTACTTTAATATTTATAGACTGTATTTAATTTTTATATGATATAGGTGGCAATCAAGCAGAAGGCTTACTTGATGGGCTGTGCTCACCGTCGCCTATTAACACTTGCAACACTAGAAGTGTCGCTCATGCGTTGCCTTACTTATTATTTTATGATTTATTCTATTTAATACAGACTTTATTGAGATTGAAAATAACGTCAAATACTCGGATCTACGGTCTGTTTCAGCTGTGAAAAACTCAAACTTGTTAGTCAACAGTCCTATCAAAAGATAAAACCGTGTATGTCGCATATTTTGCGATATCACAAGGGAACTTACCTTATAGGATACCTATAGGGTAGTCCAACACGCACTTGGCTGTTTTTTTAAACATAAGAAGTATGAAGTATCATAATCCACAGTAAGCATGTATGTTATAAAAGCTAATTTATAGGAGCAAGTAGAAAATTACAATATATTAATATCCACAAACAGTATATTCCGTTACATAAGTGTCATAGAATAACAGCACGACAACCTTACTTTTTCATGATCCCCTGCAATTTCACACTTAACCCTCAACTTTTACACTTAAACAACAAAATAAGCACAAAAACGCGTTAAATATAGTAATTACTCCCATAAATACACATAATTTGAATTACCATCGGTTTTGATCAATCGCGTGCCGGCAGGTCGTTGGAACAACAATAACTATGACTAGGTAACAATACATTATTGTCCTGAGTGTTGACACTCACACTTGTGACTGTACGCCGTGTTCACCGGGCCCTTACACGGAGCGGTTAATTACCGCGCTAGTGATAAAGTTCGTAACCATAATATAGGTAACTACTTCTAAAGAACAGAAGTTCGTATTAAGAGTTAGTTGTAGGTTAGAATCATAATGCTGAATGCTAAGGAAGTAGAAAGCTGGTTTTGTGTCCTCAATGTATGATTGTTTTCTGTGTACTCGATAGGAATTCTCAGCGGTTTAATTACGCCTTTTAGAGATTTTTAAATATATTTTCTTAGTCCATGTGATTGTTACCTGTGGATGAAGTTGTCTTATCTGGTAGGAAGGTGTCAGACATGCCTCTACCATCCAACTATACCAAGGTACAACAGAATCCAACTTGAGGGTGTTAAGTTCAATTTTTATTATTTTAAATTATTGCTAAATGCCGTGTAGTTGGTAAAGGCCTCGTTAATGATTACTTACGTCGTTTAAGTCCTGTGCAAAAGTGTCATGTCTAGGTTACCCTGGTTTAGGCTATGCGTTGTTAGTTGCGTGTTGTCAGTCAGTTAGATAAAATTACTCGATTTTTAACTTTATTATTTTGAATGGCTCATGCGATTGGTCGTTGTGCTAAGCAATTTGCAAAACACGAAAATCGGTTTATGATAAAATGTATGCCGAAATATTGCCATGTATGGAAGCTTTCACACCAAATATCGGCTGAAACGGAGGTTTGACCGGATCCATGGTGATCATTTATCATTCACGAGGGGTCGGGACCATTCATTAGTGACTATTAATTTGATCCTCTGCTAGATCTCGTGTCTTTGTAATTGGATACTTACATCAGAGCATTGTTTGATTAATTTTAGGTTTCTCAAAGGCGTTTATTGATCGAATATTTGATAGATAATCCGAGCAGCTTACCTGTTTACTTCTATTTATATCAGATATGGTCTTCGAAAATAGAGTGGGACACGATAGAAACGTAGTGTATGTCGCCCTCCAGCTAGGTGGAGCGATGATATACGCAAGCTGGCTGGCAGTGGTTGGAAACAAATAGCTGAAGATCGAGCTCAGTGGTGTGCCATGGGAGACGCATATGTCCAGCCGTGGATGGAAATTAGCTGATAATGATAATAATAAATAGAGTGGGAAATTATTTGAAAACACCATTATCTGTTTATTCTATTTATATTCGAAAAAAATTAATTTTTAAAATAATCTAAACGAAATTATTTGCCCACCAACCAGCACTTAAAGCCAATTCGTAGAACACTAGTAAGTATAGTAAACTATATGTTGGCTTTGGTTTGCTATGAGGATTGGACTGATGTCGGTTGTCCAGAACTCCGTACATCACTTCACTTCCATCTTCCACATCAAGACAAGAATGATTCCACCTTAGACATCCACTTCAGATTAGAAAAGTTAGTGGTCAAGGATAACGCAGAAGTGAAACAAACACGTATAGCGTGGAGTACTATTTACCGCAATAATATATTTATACGTGTTTCTTCCATTAATCCAGCGGTAGAGTTAGTAACAGACCGCAGAGTGATCGCTTCCGCTTTGGATGAGTGCTGCTCTATCGTACCCATTCGACTTGTCGACGAGTTTATACGTTTAGGGAAACGTGACTAATTGCTTCTAATTCGGTTTGCCATTCAAACTTCTGAGGAGTTAATATCACAGGTGTTTTCTGGTAGATTTCTATAGAAATACAAATGTAAATGAATAAAAGATGTTGAGATGCACACGCCATTTTTCATCTCTACCCAATATTTAATATTAAAAACATGAAGAGACTTATACATAAAAATGAAATGGGAGTGTAAAATAGATTTGTAGATAAATAAGCGACTTGGAGAAGACCTGTACAAAGTTATTTTGCGGGTTATTAATTAAGAATCATTTTAACGACATGGAAGGAAAGGCACCGTCATTTGCTGCGATTTCAATGCAGAAATCGGATCGATCGGATGAAAGAATAAAACTGAGAAATATTATTGAAAGCCGTTATTATAGCCTGCAATACTTTTACTGAACCTCCTTATAAAAATCAAAGATAGGAATTTAGAGTACATAATTAATTGAATAATTGTTTTCGCATTTAAAGTTGCGAAAATACAACATCAAAAATGAAGTCAGACAACATTAAATGTAACATATCTTTTTGCATTGGAGAGCTAAGCTGTACGCACAAAGGCGATCAGCCGCAGTTTTGTTGGCTGGCGATCCACTTGTTTTCGGCTCTTTTCGGCGTCAGCCTGATTTATTGGCGTGTTTTCACGCGATAGGATGAAAAACGACTTTCAAATAGTTCGCTGAAAAGAAAAAAGACGGTTTAAAGTAACCTTTTCTACGATGTTTAGATAGTTTATTGTCCTTTAGTAACGTTATGCGTATAAAAAACGTTCATTTTGATTTAATTATCTCAAAGCTTTTTACTAGATATTTTTGTGTCCATAAAGGTACGGCCACACAGCGGCATCCTGCGATCTGTAGGCACGGTTTCAGTACTTTTCAATTGTTTTCTAATCGCGTTTGGTGTGAACTAGTCGGTACAAATACTACTGCGCTATCTGATCGCCGCCTAGATCGCGCACGCAGGACGCTGCTGTGCTGTGCAGGACCTTAAGTCTGCGCTTCAGGCAATTTCTGAGAAATTGTTTAGTAAATATTTTTTCCTAGATCGACTTGAACGGTGCGCAGATCTTCTCACTATTTATTTGTTAGAGATCTCCTCATTCTTGGCAGCTTGCAAAGAAGAAAATATTAAGATACATTTATTAGAAGGGTTGTAAACAATTTCAAGAAGACCATTCACCATTATTGCATTAACAACATCATTCTTCTATAGTCGTACTTATGTTGTTATATTGCGTTATTATTTTTATTTTGATAACACCATGCAACTACCAAACCGCTTGTTTTAAATATGTCACGTTGTCATATATTTTGAATCCCTAATTTTTGTTCAAATACCTATGAACGGCTTAAACTGCTTTTATAGCATATAGCCCAGAGTTTGACTGCTATATCTCCTGTTGGTAAGTGACAATGTTGTCGAGGATGGAAGAATGCAAGGCATGACTTCAGAGCTGGCTTTCTATCTCTAGAAAATTTGGAAAAAATACTGGTGATCGCGCATTTCACATCGCGCGATCGGGCGAAAATTAAAATTAAATTTATTTGCTTTTATTCTAAATGTTAATTTTATTTTATATGATAAGCGTGATAGTAAGCGATGATGTCTACCTATTACAGACACACTGGCATGCAAAATTCCTGGATTGCCAGAATTTTGCATGTCACTGCACTGTGCCTGTTACCTTGAGACATAAAGATGTTGACTCTCACATGTCCTGTTATTTCAATGGACACCTTGCCATTTCAATCGAAAAAAAATCCTATTTCACGGCCGCACATAATTGGCAAAGTGGTGGTACCGCCCCAGGCAGACTAGCAGAAGTCCAACCACTACAATCTAATACTATAAGAATCTTTGTCCTGACATACTAACTGACTGACTGACAGATAACGCACAGCCTAAACCACTGGTCGTAGAGACTTGAAATTTGGGCGGTATATTTGTCTGAGTACGTAAGGGTGTACTAAGAAAGGATTTTCCAAAATTCACCCATTTAGGGGATGAAACGGGGAATCAAAGTTTGTATGGAGAAACAAGATTAGATAGTCTTTTCTATTCGAAACTTCACAAAAGTACTTCAGTAAATAAATAAGTAAATACGTGTTTCAGGCTTTTTCGAAATTCCACCCCTAAAAGGGTGAAGTGGGGTAACAAAGTCTGAAATCAATATTGTTTCGGATTGCGCTGGTATTTTGCATGCAGATAGTTATTATGACGTAGGTATCCGTTAAGAAAGGATTTTCTTTAAATTTCCTACGGATACAGAACAGGGATTCAAAGTTTGTATGGCGAAACAAGATGAGATAGTCTATTTCATTCAAAACTTTACATAGGTACTTCTGTAAATAAATAAGTAAGTACGTGTTGCAGGATTTTTCGAAATGGGGTAGGTAACAAAGTCTGAAAATTTGGGTTTTTTGGTTTTTATAAATATGAATCCTGATTTGCCTTAGTCACGCGATAACATGAAAACGGGTGAACCGATTTGGCTAATTCTAATTTGAAGTCTTTTATCATAGAAAGGCTTTTACAAAACAAAAGTTTTAAGTAAATAAAAGGAGTTTTCAACGCGGGCGAAGCCGCGGGGCACTTCTAGTTAGTTATATTTAGAAAAATATGAAATAAAATTAATTTTAATATACTCGTGAATAATTTTAATATCATTAATCAATTCTGTGCATGACACTAGATAATATCTCCAATTTTACACAGTATTTTACATTTTCTGACATTAACTTACTTAGCTTTAACTTACTTAACTTACTTAGTATAATAATGCATGTACTGTTCTACACGGACAACTACAGATATATTAATAATGAGGTAGATTATTCATATTTCACAAGTTAGTACCGCCATTCCCTTTCTTCTATCGGACAACCACACGTACCGATGTGCGCCACCGCTTCAGGGTGGATGTTCCATCTACACGCATGAAGCGTTTTGCTTCGTCCTACATAATACGATCCGCCAAAGAATGAAACTCCTTGCCGGTGTCTGTGTTTCCCGATAGCTACAACCCGGGGGTCTTCAAATCGCGAGTGAACAGGTATTTACTAGGTAAGCGTGCTACATCGTCGACCGCATTGTCACTTAACATCAGGTGAGATAGTGGTCAAACCTCGGAACAATGACTAAAGCATGGAAGCCGGACTAAAATAAGAAATTAAATACGTATGTTTACTTTTTTTTACTTACGATGTTAATAGTGCGTAGGAAAGATATGCCGTTCTGTTTCGTTATAATGCAGGTTGTCACAAGTTAATTTTTGGCTAGTGATGGGCTTATCATCGACATTATCGTGTCGATGTCAGTCATCAAAGCAAATATGTATTTAATTTTATTAAAAAATCCAAATACAAGACTGTTCATTATATGAGTTGTGTATGTCGTAGGTATTATTGATAAAACGTTTTTTGCAAAAAATAGTAGGATTTTGGGAACACACGAAAAAGTAGACAATGGCTATTATATCAATTAATCAATCTTAATGAAAAAAGTTAGTTCCGATTAGGTTTTTAAATTATAAAAAACCTAGTTATTTAGCGAAAATTTAGTTTATGAAATTTTCCTTTCAAATCTTCTCTTCTTCAATCAGTATAATTATAAAAAAGCGTTGCATCGTAATGTAGAAATAGTATGATAATGGTGCGTAAATCCGTAATACACCCTTCAACAACACAAGTCATCTTGTCCAAAGCACTGTACACCTCACGTAAGTATATACTTTTACTTTCTGGTCACGTTCTCAGACAGTAATTAATAATTAAATCGCTTTTTTTTTAAAGTTTAATTATGGCTCCACACGATTAGTGTATTTAGCCAGTGTCAAGTATTGAAATTCTTCAAGTTTTTATGAATTTTAGTCGTAAAGATCATCAAGCCACATTTCAGGTCAGTTTTCAAGTAAATGTCTAGTCTAAGTCATACTTTCAGTAAAGATGTAGTGTTTACTGAAGATTTTCAGTGGAATTTTGGTGAGAACGCAAATAGCATGTTTTTCAACATTGTGCTGTGCCCCTACACTCGCACACATTCACCGGCACTTAATGGTTAATAATCCACATTTATTACACATTAACTCGCGGAAGAACACAAGTTTTAGGAAAAAATACAATGTGATCACACACATTTTTCCACGTTCCCGCCAAAACTCCATATCGTTTTTTTCACTCAGTGAATTCGTCAAACCCGCGACACGTATCGACAAAACATAAAACTGCAAAACTAAGTTGATAGCTGACATATAGTATTTTGACGTCTTGGATAGAAATTTTGTATTTGTTAGCATTATAAGATGACCAAAGGTGACCATTTGACATTTCCCATTTTAAGCTTTGTGACACGTTTAAGAATAATAAAAACAAACAGCCATGTTTTGTTTCTTTCACACCTTATGACATGCTAATTGACATAAATGAATAAAATATAGTATACTCGATTTTTATTTTAGCCCGGCTTCCATGCTTTAGTCATTGTTCCGAGGGTCAAACGCTTGCCTATACAGCATAAAAAAAAAGACAACACTCGATAAATCTCAAGAGGAAAATTCATAGAAAATGTATCCGCGTACGACTGATGCACTAGCTATATCTGTAGTAGTAGTATATCTGTAGTCTGGACTGTAAATCTGCTCAAATAATTAAACATAAGTAAATCCTCTGAATTAATTAATTTCCTGCGAGCGTTTAATCGCATTATCGACATAAATCTGCATTGTGACGGCATCACGCCACTGTGGCACCACTGTCGCTGTTCGCCCACGTTTATCTCAACTTGCTAAATAAATGATACTTTTAACCTATGTTTATAAAAGAGTTGTTATTGTAAACTATTGTAAATGTTTCTAATATCTATTGATGGGACATTCATATTCCGATTCCAAATAAATAGAGATATTGCCGGCAAGAATAATTGTAGTACCTAGATTGGATTACGAAGACGCAAATTAGTACATTTTAGTCAAAGCTGCTATTTTGATCCTGAGCGTAACTTGGCAATCTAGAGTAGAATGTTTGTATCATATTTTTTCATGTATGTTCACTTGTATATGTCAGTGCATTTGCAGGAAAACCTCTAATCATCGTTTTCCATTAGGCTTGTCATCGTAATCTTGCTTGTGTCCTATCCATTATAATAATTAACATTGTTTAATATCTAATAACTAACATCATATACCGAGTTTGTCGAGTTATAATCTCTAGAGATACTATTCAAATCGTAATAAAATGTACTTAGGGACTAACAAAACTACTCAAGAATAATTTAAATCGGTTCATTTTCAGCGACAAGTTTAAACTTTGAGGTGTTTATCATAACATCTGAAGAAACTCATCAGACCTCGATTAATTGTAAAATGAGACCACCCCGATGTGATGTACACTACACATAAAAAAAATCGATTTATATAATTGACAGAAAAATAAAAAATATGCAATTGAACATAGAACTACTTTCCTATTTTGAATTCGGTTAAAAATAAGTGTTACTCCCACTTTCAGAATCTTGAGACGCTGGTTTCAACTGGCAATATACAATATACTACATAAACCACTAAAGAAAAAGTATATATACTTATAAACAATTTGCAAGTGCTACCATTAAAATATTTCAAAAACTTGTGAAGTTTCAGGCGTGCTGAGTTGTTGCCTTCCCCGCCTTCTCGGAGCTTCTTAAACTTCAGGGGTGTGAGGTGAACATCAGAACATCCTCATAGCCTGCAGTAGCTAAGCTTGCGTTTATTATTGAAGTACAGGAATAATTATACCTTATTTTATGGTCACCATCTTCGATCTTTTTTACGTTTTTCCACGCATTTGCCTTGGCGTTGCATTTGCCTTGGCGTCTAATAAAAAAATTATATAACGACCGTCAGTCGTAGGACTGCACATCAAAAGTGAAAACTCAAAAATGAAACGATTGCGTGTTTCAACGGTGTACATCGCAATCTATCGGATTTGCAAGAATTTCGAGCCGACTTTACCCGAACGTAACCCGAACGAGCGTTGACATGAACTCGGTGTAAACCGAATTTACCCGAACTCGAAGGGGATTTTCTCGAACGAGCTAACTTTACCTAAACGAGCACGACGACTCAGTCTCATTTACTATAGAAAGTGCTAGGCGAAAAGAAGTTTTCACGCCAGTAAATAAATACTAGCGGTGAGCCTAGTAAAGCCATAAGTATAAAGGCATAGGTCTCGTAGGTTTTGAGAGTATTAGCCTAAAGTAGCAAGCTTAAAGCAAATCCTTTGTCTTATAATACTTGGTAATATATTTGAAGCAATCTTCATTACTGTCTCTGCCTACATGACAAAGGGGGTGTTAATTGAGGGTATTTTTTGAGTACAGTCTGTCGGTCTGCTTATTTGTGTGCCGAGTTCGTAGTTATACCAACTGCGGCGTTATTGTAAATATAATTAGGGGGATTTATTCTGCCGGCCAAGGGAGGCGGGCAAGGGAGGGTTATGTTTTGAAAAACGGCTGTTTGTGGCTTCGAGCGCCTGCCAGACGTTGTGTTGTAATTTTAACAAGATTTGGATTGATTGGCCCTTTGTTGTTACTTAATTTTTGAATGGAATAAATTCTACTTAGTGACTGAAATGCTATGCTAGGTAGTTCTGAAATTCTTTTCTTTTTTAGGTTAAGAGGATATTTGTGAAGAAAATTAGAATTATTTGTACGATAAAATAATGCTGAAGTTTTTAGGTAGTTAATACCAGTATCCTAGATCGTAGATCTAGAATAGTTTGACTCTTGAGGGCTGTGTGCTACGGGAACATCGTGAGGTTATGGCAACAGATTTCTTCTTGATGGTTGTAAGCTACTTTTTGGTAGCAAGTCAGGCGCAACATCGTTATAATACTTTTACAGCCTGTGATTACCAAACTAAAGAACAAGATAAACCTAAATTGATTACGCCTCAGTAAAATGTTGAATAGCTTTACCCCGCGGCTTGGTCCGCCTTGCCTACGGGAAACAAATTACATATTTTTCTCCAGAAACAAATATAATAAGACAATATCACAAACAAAGCAATAAGGAGAAAGTTATCCTTAAAACTAAACTAATCTCAGGGATGATAGTAGAATGGTCCTAACGGAACTCAAAGCGTGTCTGAAAGATCTAATTAGGGGGCAACTTGATGTGGATAATAAATAATTAATATTTTTCCAACGAAATACTTTACCGATCGCAGTATTTCTATGTAAAACATTTATTTTTTATTTTTTAGGCGCTAAATTAATTACCAGGCTGCTCCATGAGCTTCTCTGCAGCAGGCAGGTATAACTAAATGTATGAAAAGCAGTTTTCTCTTAAGTCTACCCCTGTCAATAAAGAGTTTGGCCTTTAGATTTATTTATGGCCAAGGCGAAGCAAACTTTGAGGGAAAACTGTACTCCTTTGAACTCGAAGGGGTTAGTTCTGTGAGCTTAGAGGAATCCTCGGAATAAACACAGACTCTTGTCTTGTTTGTTACCCTTATTAATACGCAATTTTTGATCCGAACATCTTTTTCATCCGATAAACATCAAGGGGTCAGGGGTATCTTTTTGTTGTAAGGCTTATTATATTGCTTATTATGGCGCTTGTGAACATTTATTATGTCTTGTGTTGTGTAAAGACAGACTTGCGGGGTCTACAGCTCATAGTGCCGCTTGTTTATAATGATTTTGAACTTCCTTTGGACGATCTCGATAGAGTTTATCTAAATTCATAACGTTAAGTTCTGACTATGCATTCAAAAATGGTACCACAATGACAGTCTTTATGCTTGTGCAACTGAAATATGATTCAAAAGTTTATTTAAGTAAAAATTAAAATGTTTGTTATATATTTATTTTAAATATAGTGTAGGTTTACAAAAAGTTTCATATTATAAGAATAAAACTTGTTTTCGTAACATACGACTCGTATAGCTCGGAGCTGCATATTTATGTGCGCCAACTGGGAAAACTAATAAGAGTTCGTTGCCGAGTAAAATCCGTTAATTAACGGCAACAAACAGCGGATGTAAGCACGGATAACGAGATCAACAAACATAATAACGCCGCTACGAAATAAACATACTTCAATGAACATGACGTTCTTGATACCAAACATTTGAAGGATGCATACGTTGAAACAGTGCTTTGTTTGCAGAAAGTATTTGGTTAATATCCTGATTTCTAGATACAAACACTGTAATACTGCTTCGCTCTATAAGTTTTTTTATAGGCTATTGTTTGGCCACTATTTCACCGGTATGTATGGTTAGCGATAATGCGGTCAAAGATGGTGAACACGCTAGGCGTAGAATACTCTGGCTCTCAAGGGCTGTGTGCTGGAACACCGTGAGGTTATGGTGGCAGATTTTCTCCTTGATATTCGTAAGCTACTTTTGAGTAGCCTTTCAGGTGGAACATCGATATGATGTGCTCCTGTAAACCATCCTTGGGAAAGTTGAGTAGTTTTTAGTTAGATTATCTGCGCGATCTGAAATTAAAATATAACAGAAGTGAAGTTTTGTCTAGCTAAGGCTACGAATTAATATACACATATTCATAGAACTAAGGAAACTTAATAATATAAGACAAATACTACAAATTGGTTCAACATACTTGAGACTTTCGCTAAAAAGCCAAATAAAAAAAATTGCTGGAAATTCAAACACAAATTCACATGAAACGGATGTAGATTTCATTTCGCTTCCCAATATTGGTTTAACGCAAATTGTGTACCAAAGTCAATAGGCAAAACGAAATATATTTATGGTGTGCGCTGAAAAAGAGCCATCAGTCACAGTCAGTACTCTCTGATGACCCGTTGTGCTATACGTTGGCAGAATGTGGGGCACTTTTGCATAATTGCATATTTGATACCCTAGCATACTTTTTGAAATCTAGTAAGCAGTGGTCATTGTTACTTAACTTACTTTTTTTTAAATAAACTTAATAACCTTGAATTTTAACTTGAATTTTAAGAATATTAAAATAAATTTTCTATTATGCACTCTTTATTTCATAAAACTCCAATATATTGGATGTTATTGAGGTTTTGAATTGAAACTTCTTTAGGCGCACTGTGGTTAAATTTAACAGACGTGACGTAAGCGTAATGTTTACATTTTATATTTATAAACGCCCTCTATTGTAGAACGGCGTAACTACAAAAACGTATTCGCTATCATTGGGGCGTTCATCCTGCTAAGTTCAACAGATGGAGTTGTACAAAAAGATCTAAATCTGTGAAGAAAGGGTCACAGTAGGATTCCGTGCCCAAAGGGTAAAACCTGGGACCTTATTACTAAGACTCCGCTGTCGGTCTGTCTGTCTGTCTGTCCGTCTGTCTCCAGGCTGTATCTCATGAACCGTGATAGCTAGTCGGTTGAAATTTTCACAGATGATGTATTTCTGTTGCCGCTATAACAACAAATACTAAAAACAGAATAAAGTTAAAAATTATAGGGGGTCCCGATAGAAAAAAAATTTTTTCCGGCATTTCAATTTTTTTTTATACGTTATAGGCTAGCGTTTGACCATTATCTCACCTGTTGGTAAGTGATGATGCGGTCGAAGATGGTAAGCACGCTAGGCCTAGAATGGGAACTGGCTCTCAAGGATAGCTGCCGGAACACATTAGATGTTGGGTGTCAGATTTTCCAACTTGAGGGTGGTAGCTGGCCAGGCGGACACTAGATAGTGTCCTACTACCATGCGGGGGTTGTTGGTTTCTTAACGATGTTTTCCTTCACCGGAGGGCCACTGTGAGAAGCGCACATAAATTTTTCGATAGAAAAATCCATTGGTGCACGGCGGTTTGAACTCGGTACCACGGCACCAAAGCCGACCGTTCTCCCGATTACGCCACCGGGCCCTCAATATAACGCCATCTATGAACGCTTAAGTAAACAGCCATAGATGGCGTTATATTGAAATGCCGATCCCTAACACCTTTGTGTTAACTTTCACTTAGATTGCGTTAGACGTAAGATGGCATTATAAGAAATAAGCACGCGGCTCACAACTCTGTTTTGATAAAATGTTTATTAATTATTATTTTTTGTTGGGGAAAAATGATAGCGGTATTTTTTGCTCGATCTTATAAAATACTGTAGTGTGGTACGGAACCCTACGAGCAACTTGCACTTGGCCAGTTCTGTTACTGACCCGCTGTCTTTGCGGCCCACTGCAGATACCACTCACATAGCGTAGTAACTATAAATCGGCAGTCAAATCCAGGAACAAACGGCACAATCGGATCCTGTCACAGTCGGGCGGCTTCATGTGTGGCACCTAAATAAAGTGAACTAACTCTGTAACGCTCTGAGTGGTTTCCCATTTAATCGCGGTGGTGCGCGATGCAGCTATTTGTTACTCAATACCACACTTTTTGTCCGTCACGCTGGAACGGGTTTTCAAATCGGTTAACAAACGCACGGAATTAATTGGATTTGACAAATTTGCGGGGCCGGTGTTATGCCGCGGATAAATCGAGCTGTAAAAACATTAATTGCTGCGAATAACAAAAGTTGTACAGGGAGATCGTAAGTTAGAATTATTTTGGTATATTTTAGCTTTTCATAAGTTGTCTCATAATCTAAAAAAAAAACCTGACGAGATTAGTTGTTTTATACCGCACGGGCTACCGGCAGCCACTCCCGTCGTTATGTGGATTAATGATAATGGAACAGCAAATATTGAAATTGCTGAAAGGATTTCAGTGTATGGTTTCGGCATAATGACACTCTAATTGCTAGAATTTAGAAGTGCTTTGCATTACCTACTGCAGTATTTTGATGGATTATAAAATAGTTTTTAAATTACCGCTAATTCTTATTTTTAATATTCGAACCCTATATTTGATTACGTTGGAATATTTTTCGCACCGTACCATATCATACTATACCATATCACACATGTAACAGTATTTTATAGAATCAACCTAATGGTAGTTTCATTGAAACTGATGTCCTCATCTAGTGAACGAGGTTGGTCCCAGAGGGTCAGATAAACTGATCCACCAGTTTATTAGATCAAGGTTGATAAAACTACAGGAAGTGGAATAATTTGTGCTCCTTCGGAAATTAGAAGCCTGGAAACGAAGAGGTTTTCAGTTTCTTGAAACCTTATCTGGGGTAATTTTGTAGATTGAAAGGTCTTCTTTTAAAAATAAAGTTTCAGGGAAAGATTTGTTACGCAAGTACCTAAACAGTATAGATTTCTAGGTTGATTTATTTATAAGATGTTATGTCAGCAAACAAAATGTTGTGTTTTATATTTTTTGTTATTTATTATTTACTATCAAAAGTTAGAGAACAAAACTTAGGGAACAGTTAATAAAGCTCTTATCGATACAGTAACTTAGATGGAAAATGATGATTTACAAAACATAAATAAAACATATCTAATTAAAATTAATTAAAACCGGATATAAAATGTAATAACAAATAAATAATAGTTAAAAAAAACTAAAAAACACGCGTTTTATAGAAAACCGAACTAAGAAATAGAAAATAAATTTTAATAAATTTAAATTAAGAATAGTGTTAAAAATTTCAATAAATATAAATTAATAATAGTGTGAATAAAAAAAAATATTTTACTTAAAAAAAAGCGTGAGGTGCATGGTGTCAATAGTTATAAATATTTTATTGACAGATATGAGTAGAGTGATTATCATTTTGATAATATCTTAAAAGCACCCCACGCTTTTTTTTAATAAATTGTTTTTTTATTCACATTATTAATTTATATTTATTGAAATTTTTAACACTATACTTAATTTTAATTTATTAATTTTTTTTTTCTATTTTTTAGTTCGGTTTTCTATAAAAAGCGTGTTTTTAGTTTTTTTTAACTATTATTTATTTTCTACTTTTTAGTTGAAAAATGGAATAATTTTTATCAAATTAGTGTATTGTCATCGGTCCTCGATAAATCTACAAAGTTTGAACGAAATCTGGCCGTTTATAGTGGGTCGAAATCGCGCCCAAAGAAGTCGGTTACAAACATACAAACATATAGGTGAAGCTAATAAAAAGTCGAAGAGGTAGAGCTACAATTTTTTTCTGAAAACGCAGGTCAAACAACTGTGTTAAAAACTTGAACGCTTACGCCTTTTCGTAGAAAAAGATTCAACAAACTGTCTCAACGAAAGCTGAATTGACAGCGTACCGTGGTTATTTTGCATCCCTTTTCAGCTATGGGATTCTTATCTGAGGTAACTCGATTGACATTAGAGAGTATTCAAAGTCCAGCAGCGTTGTTTTCGAGCAATTAATAAGGCCTGGTTTCTTGATACTTGCAAACCTCTTTTCACGAAATGCAAAATACTTCCTGTACCTTGTATATTATACCTCAGAGAAATTTGTGTTTTTATTTAGTCCCATCCGGAATACTTCATTAAGCGAAATGATGTATTTAATAAAACTGGTCAAGTGCGAGTCAGCATCGCGTCTCTTATCGCACACTTAGGGAGGGTTCCGTACAATACGAAACATAACAGAGTTTCAACCTCATATATTTGATTAATTGATATTACCAAGAATATTTGGTTTGGTCGCGATCTTGAAAGACGGGGCTCGTTTACTAGCGCCATCTATGTCATTTTGCCGAAACTAATTAGATAGATGGCGTTTAAAAACACGTTTTTTGTATGGGGACCCCCTTTAATTTGTAACTTTATTTTATTTTTAGTATTTGTTGTTCTAGCGGCAACAGAAATACACCATGTGTGAAAATTTCAACTGTCTAACTATCACGGTTAATGAGCTAAAGCCTGGTGACAGACGGACAGACAGACAGACAGACAGACGGACAGCGGAGTCTTAGTAATAGGGTTCCGTCCCGTTTTACCCTTTTTACCCTTTTGGGTACGGAACCCTAAAAACGGGTGAAATATTTTAACATTAATTTAATATCAACCTCGCTGTAATGAATATATTTTCAAAAATGTTAATGATATGTGTGTATATATGTTAATAATATGAACCCTAATGATATTAAATTATAAGAAGGAAATTATTTCAAACGGAATTTAAATAACTAGCACTTAAGTAATTGTGTTTTATTGTGTTACAGATCAAACGTTTTACGCTGATCTTATTGTTGCATACACTTAGTTTTTTTATACCATTAAGGTATAGATTTAGTTAGCGTTTAACCACTATCACGCCTGGTGGTAAGCTATGATGTGTTTCACGATTGTGAACGCGCTAGGCTTAGAATACTCTGATTCTTAAGGGATGCCGGGACAATGTATGGTTATAGCGGCAGATTATTGATGATAGTAATGTTCTTTTAAGTAGCAAGTCAGGCGGAATATCTATATAATATGCTCTTACAACGTGTGGAGAGTATTAGTTTTTGATAAGAGTAAACATATAAATGGTATTCATGAAAGTTAAATGGCCTCAACGCCTAGTTATAGGGATATCAAGATTCCGCGCCTAATCTAAGCTCGTAATAATAAAGTCCGTCCCTATTTCCGTTCGCCGATAAATGGCTAAGTTGGCTAAGTTAGTAGTTGCCTCAGTCGGCGGTCATTACGGCCGATATTGGGAAAGTTGTGACTTGATGGCTTGTAGCCGATATTCTGATAGGTGGCTGAAATTAGGATACAACTCGAAATCCGAGTTGGCGGTCACTTATTTGGACGTATTGGTTGGAAGCCGGCGGAGGCTCTTCCGCTTTATGGGCTTCGTATCGACCGATGTGTGAGCTAGGGAAGATTCTACGGGTAGAAGCTGCACCGAGCTTACTGAGGTGAGCTAAACTTTACTCTATTAATCAAGAACTTTAGATTCGATGTTGTTTATACGCTTACACATATATGTTAAAACTTTGGTGGTTCCCGAGACATATATGATGAAAAGGTCTATATTTAATTTAGTATGTCATGGCTGAAACTATTGAATAAACCTGTTAACATTGTTACTTTAGAACTGAATAATAACGCAGTGCCGATGTTGTTAGACAAACATGATACTTTATAATAGTTCTTCATATCGCTTCTTCACAATGTTAGTTTTATAAAAGTCGCAAGTAAAACTTGGGAAGCACGACGCGGAAGTTCACTAACGATAATCCATAATCTTTTGTAACTGTAGATTTAAATGATATGAAATTATAAGTATAAATATAATATTATAATGAGGGCCCGGTGGCGTAATCGGGAGAACGTTCGGCTTTGATGCCGTGGTACCGAGTTCAAACCGCCGTGCACCAATGGATTTTTCTATCGAAAAATTTATGTGCGCTTCTCACAGTGGCCCTCCGGTGAAGGAAAAACATCGTTAAGAAACCAACAAAAACCCCCGCTTGGTGGTAGGACACTATCTAGTGTCCGCCTGGCCAGCTACCAGGCTACTGTCACCAAACATCTAATGTGTTCTGGCAGCTATCCTTGAGAGCCAGTTCCCATTCTAGGCCTAGCGTGCTTACCATCTTCGACCGCATCATCACTTACCAACAGGTGAGATAGTGGTCAAACGCTAGCCTATAACGTATAAAAAAAAAAAAAGAATAAGAGTAATATTACTTGCTAAAATGTGTTTACAAAAGTATCTTATAATTAGACAATTTGTTCTTTTCGAATATAAAATGATTCCGTGGGTTAATTATACATAGGTATTAAATATAGATTATTGCCTATATTTTTATACAATTACTTAACTCTTTATTCATATCCTAATTATAATAATTAATAGAATAGTCCACCAATATATAGTCGCTCAGAGAGCTATCGAAAGAGCTATGCTCGGTGTTTCTCTGCGAGATCGAATCCGGAACGGAACGGAAATCCGGAAAGTGGACTGATACCAGCTGATTATGACAGTAATAATAATAAGCATAGAAATAGGAATCATTATTCCTATTTCTGTGATATAAATAATATAAAAAATAAGGTTATTTTCAATAAAAATGAACGCCTGAAACAAATTTACTAATTTCCAAAAAAGCATGTCTGGGTCCCACAGTTGTATTTTGCATCTCGGCAGTAACTCAATATTCCTCAATATACATACCTAGGTATGAACGGTCGTCCGAAGTCGGAACTTTGTTTTATGCCCCGTTGTGGCCATTCATTGTTCAATTGGCAGCTCCTATTGGAATAGTTTAATAGTTGTTTCATTTGATACACACAGTTTGGTATAACGAGCTTGTGTATTCTATGAACTAACAATTCTAAGTATTCAGAATTGAGGTATTTCGGAATAAATTTTATCAAAAGAGAATTTGGGAATATGCTCTACATGTTTTGCATTGTTTTCAATGTTAATGAACAATTTAACAAGCCTTTGTTTTACTTGAAGTGTTTATTTGTATGTATATTCGGGTCTAATCTAGCAAGGATAATTTGACCCACTTTCCGGTGTTTGATTGAGCTGAAATTTTGCAAACATTATGCATATTAGATGACCATTTAATGCTAAGACACCGTCAAGCTCGTCGGTAAAGCTGGAAGGTGGTCTTAGGAACTCCCAAACTACACATGATAAGCCCATTGTGTTTGGGCTCGTTGGATTTGTCTTGACTTATTCAAAATCTGTTATAAATAAAAAAAAATGTTATAAATAAATAAAAAACAGAACCAAGTCAAACCCATAACTGAAAACTGCATCAAAATCGGACTAGGCGTTTTGAAGAAAAATGGCAAAATCTATTTGTACCAACAAATGATTACTGCAGCCGCCCCCTGGTGAGTTGTCACCGTAACACTTATCTAAAACATGCGCCAATTATACTCGAACCCATAACTGAAAACTGCATCAAAATCGGACTAGTAGTTTTGGAGAAAAACAACAAAAACATGGATTTGCACACACAAACAAACATGCTCTTACCCCAAACGCATATACAGTCTCCGTTCCGTCGTGGGTAAAAATCGTTGAATGAAACAGGTATTTGAGCAGATAAAATGATAACATTACCACAGATTATATAATAGTTACTACGTAAACATTACTTTTTTCGATCACGGAGCAATGTACCAGAGTATTTCCGCAACATAAAAAATCTGGCATTCTTTGATGTGACTCATACAAAAATTCATAATAGTGACAACAGCGTATAGCAATAAATCAAGTGGACATAAATCTTGCCAGAATGCCAGATGTTCGGTTCAGTTGACGAGACATCGTGACATGTTGTTTCTGTCAGTTCAACACCTAAATATAGATTTGAGAATGCACAGACATTGTGCTAGTTAAAGAGGGTAACTCTCATTTGATGTTATTGGTGTGTGCAACTTGTTAGTATTGACTGGAGGAAATTAAAAATGAAAGCTAAACAAGGTGATTGGTGTTAGAGAGCGTGCTGTACTAGAAATGATGATGCAGGCAAAGTATCTGGAATTACATATGTAATCGTCTGCGTTTGCTATGATGACGTCAGTATGTTAGTTAACTTTATCTTAATATGTAGAAATCTCTGATGTCCCTTTTATTTAATACCCTACACGGCATCTTCAGAAATTTTTTTTTTAGTTCACTGCTTCATGTCTAGAGGGCGCCATATTCAGTTTAATGTAACCTTTAACTAGCGGGCAATCAAGATGCTTCCAACGATAGCTCGACTGTTTGTCAAACTATGCTGAGGAGTTTAGATGTTATGAGAGAACAGGGGACTGATTCTCAATCATTCGAAGGCAAATTCGGATTCGGAAACTGCCTCTCCTTCAACTCAAATATTTGCAATGCTTTAATGCATAATTTTAGAATCTTTTAATTCGATAATATCTGTGAATCTAATCGGAAAGGTTTTTGCAGCTTGACAGATCACGGAATAATACATATTTGAAATTCAAAATTACGGTTCTGAATGTGAATGTATCCGATTGAAAAGAGAATAACTATGCAGGTGGACATACCCTACATACTCGTCAAAATCATAACTCTCCCTTCTGCTTTGCCATAGTCGGGTAAAAATAAATCTAAATTGATGTCTACTGAAATCTGAAGAAATATACACTGAACTTACAATGAGATCGTTTAAAAAACTAAAAGAGCCGACTTCAAATGCCGCGCTATTAATTTGCAGTACCAAGTTTGAGGTGTTTATCTTTATATCTATGAATATACTTATCAAATCTCCATGACATTACTATGGTATCATTTAAAGATATCTACTATACAACAAAAAAAGAATCATCAAAATCGGTTCATAATCGATGAAGTTATCCGCGAACTAACATAAATATATCTACGGTCGAATTGAAAAACCTCATTTTTATGAAGTCGGTTAAGAATGCCTGACGATGCTCATGATAAAATTTAATTAACTCACTCCATACGATAGCGTGAAGATTAACAATGTTTCTGTACAGTAGGCAACTTTATGTAGTTTACACATGGTTGTTAGCTTCGTGTGACATCGCAGCTATCAGTGGTTATCTCGTTACAGCTGCAGCTCTGTAATTTGTGTTAGTAAGTTATTGTTGCTTACTTTGTTTAATGAGCCGAGGACGGCTGATTCGTGGCAGATGCTCAAGTAACCCGATCAGACGCAGGCTATTGCTGTTTCAAGGTTTCACAGCTGGTGGCTTTTGAATGAGGGTAAACGGAAGCTGTTGTACTTTTTCTATGTGCTATAGAAATGCACAATCATAAATTATATACATTATACCTAAAACTCATATGTTCCAAGTTGTATATGCTTATATATATGTAGTTACTTTTAAGATTATAATAATTGTTTGTTTATGTTTCAAATAAATTATTAACCCATTTATATCTTATAATTAGTAACTTTACTGTTAAAATTGATCTCTCTGATGAACATAGTATACATACATAAAGCACAATAGGCTCTGGCGCCGATCCAAGAACACAACTGCTTGTACACACTGTATCGAGTGTAAACAGTTTACGTTATCTTTTCAATAAATTTGAAATCTGTTTGGAGTCATTATGCAGAACAGCTCAAACTTGGATGGACGCGAGTTAATATTCCGCATTATGCAGCAAGGGGGATCTCTGTATAACTGCACCCGGGGCGCCACTACCCCCTCCTACCCCGGGGGAGTTCTGTTCACTCCTCAGGACATTTCATTATCTGCCTCAAAACGAACGTAACATTTA
Source organism: Cabera pusaria (assembly GCA_954871355.1). Classification (NCBI taxonomy): domain Eukaryota; kingdom Metazoa; phylum Arthropoda; class Insecta; order Lepidoptera; family Geometridae; genus Cabera; species Cabera pusaria. Next base: position 493,093 of record OX940886.1, on the reverse strand, counting down.
TATTTTATGACAGTATTTAAGCGTTTAAATCATTGTTCTGTTTCTCGTCAAAATATCCATACTAATATTATAAAAACTTTTGTAACCTAATCACGCCTAAACGGACTATACGATCTTACTAAAATGTAAAAAATGGAAACTTTATAGCATGAAGATCATCGTCATCATCATCATAGTAAGCCTGTGTCAGTCCACTTTTGGACGTAGGCATCTCCCAAGATACGCCACTGAGCCCGATGTTAGGTTAGTTGGGAGGGGTATGCCCTAATCGCTACGCTGGGCAAGCAGGTTGGTGATCGCAGGACGTAGCTCCTCGCACCGGTGACGCTGCTGCCCGTCACCGGCCTGTAGTATATAGCTACGCCATAATTTGAAATGGTTATACCGTCATTTGTCGGTCGTCAGAGCCTCGTTTGTTGGTCAGCAGGATGCACAACGGGCAGGTGGAGTTGGCTGGGAGCACTGAGGTGGTATTTGTGCTCCCTTACATCCCACGAGGATTCCCATGAAGAGCATTAGCATGAGGATGAACGTAGGTTACTTTTTGTGAATATAAAATCATGATTTTTAGGGTTCCGAACTCAAAGGGTACCAACGGAACCCTATTACTGAGACTCCGCTGTCCGTCTGTCTGTCTGTCTGTCTGTCTGTCTGTCCGTCTGTCACCAGGCTGTATCTCATGAACCGTGATAGTTAGACGTTTGAAATTTTCATAGATGATGTATTTCTGTTGCCGCTATAACAACAAATACTAAGAACAGAACAAAGTTAAAAATTAAAGGGTTTAAAACAAAAAACTTGTTTTTACGATACGATACGATACGAAATTAATTCACCTCGACGCAGCTAGATGGCTGCACAAGAAAAATTAGCACGCGCAAGCGTTTCAGTTATTAAATTTGTGGGCCTCGGTCGATTTGTTTGCTTTGTTAAGGTTAACATGCACACATGTAGTGTACAGTAATGACTATTATATCTTCCATTTTAGTACTTAAAGAGCTTCAATTAACTAGAATTAGTAGAAAGTTAGTCGTACGAACACTCGGTCTTCCAGATATTTAATTATATTAATTACCTTTGTGTTAATATTTACTTAGTTGGTGTTAGAAGTTCGTGGCGTTCGGACTTCGGAATTTCGGAACCCTCCGTGTGCGGGACAAAAGTCTGACTCGCAATTGGCCAGTTTTATTACATTTAGTTCTTATAACTCAGATCACACAAAAGTTGACTAACAGAGCATTTAATGATAAAAGTCTTGGTTAACGGCGTTATCAAAGTCGCGGGTTACCAGTAGCTAATATATACCAATGACTTATGTTAGACAGTTAAGTATCCACTCATTTTAGCATGTTCATTTTTAATCAAAATTAATTATTGATATCAAAGAAATTTGCTTGCTAAAACAAATAACTTACATTACGATTAACCTATCTCAACAATAACAACGATAGCAAAACTATTAAGACGTCTGTATTTAATGAAACCCGTAGGGTGTAGAGTCATCTCCGCGGAAGGATATTACTCTGAACTCTGCATCTGTATATTACCCGAGCATGTTTACTTGCGACTCAGGAGGAGATGGAGGGAGCGGAGATTTCCTGCTGATTAATGCGTCTGGCTTTATTAGTCGCTGAGTGTGTTATAACCTTTGACTTTACTGCGGATTAGCTGATTGTATTAGCTGGTGCAGTAATTGCGGAGTATGCACTAACTTATGCTGCGAGTAGAGAGGCAAACTAATTGCCGCAACGGTTGGACTCAGAAGTTATGGATTAAAATAGCGTCTCGATTTTAACATCACACCTCTCGCCATAGACAATACGCTCTCTATATTAACTCGCACAGACCTCAATTCAATCCAACAGTCTTGGGATCCTAGGCATCGACATTTCTAGTGAGATCCAATTTAAGAGCCAAAGCAAAACTTGCATCCAGGAAGCTAGGTGTGCTTAACAGAGCGAAGCGATATTTTACACCGCGTCAACGGCTTGTGCTTTACAAAGCACAAGTTCGACCACACATGGAATATTGCTCACAGCTCTGGAACGGCGCTCCGAGCTACCAGCTTCAGCCTCTTGACTCCTTACAGCGAAGAGCCACTAGAATTGTCGACGATCCCGAGCTCTGTAAAAAACTGGAGCCACTCAACCTCCGTCGAGACGTCGGAGCGCTATCCATCTTTTACCGTCTCTATAATGGGGAATGCTCTGAGAAGCTTTTTGACCTGATTCCACCATCGCCATTCTTTTATCGTACTGCTCGGTACCGTCAAAAAGCTCACCCTCACATCTTACAGACCTGGACATCTCGAACTACCCGTTTTAACCGAGGATTTTTACCGCGTACCTGTAAGATGTGGAATGATCTACTCTCCGCGATCTTTCCATCTAGCTATAAGATGTCTTTTAAAAAGGGTATCCACAAACTCCTCAAAGGTCGGCAACACATCAACAGCACTCATGGTGTTGCAGTTGTCCATAGGCGAAGGTAACCGCTTACGATCATGCGGACTGTCTGGTTGTTTGCCAACCATAACATAAAAAAAAAATTCAAGCGATAATTTCTCCCGAACACTTGTAAAATGTGGAACGAGCTACTTTCTACTATTTTGCCGCAGAGCATCAACACATGACTATGTGGCGTCAATAAAAAGTCCTTCAAAAGGGACGTCAAAAGATTCTTGAAAGCAACGCACGAGTGACACCCCCGGTGTTGCTAGTGTTCACAGCGACGGTTACTACTTCTATATTAGGTGAGCCGTTTGCTTGTTTGCTACCTATATCCTTCGAGCATTTACCAATGGAGATGTCAATGCAAAGCGTTTCCCTCTGCTGGCCATATAGCCATTATTGGCCATATGAGCGTGCGTAACTACGCTGTATTTTTAATACTGTGTGCGTGTTTCAAGCTAGTGTGCGAGATCGTTGAAGTGAGTGATTTGTGTGTGTGCAATGCGTGTTTACGTCGTCCCCCGTAAGTATCGACAGAGAAATATGTTTGCGGATTACAACGTTAACATCTCCATTGGTGAATGCTCGAAGCCTATATTAGAAAAAAAATGTTCGCAAATTAGCTCCCTATTCAGAAGTTTTCAGAGTCGATTACACAAACAAACACACGTTCCCTACAAAATAAAAATTTCAATTAAGCGATAAAATATAATTGACAGATTTGAGAGTCGTTACAAGTTACGCGGCCAGATAATTGATTCACTGAGAGTGTTACCATTAGGTCGCTCCATTTAGTGAGGGGCTGAAGGGCTGCGTATCATCACTCATTTAATAAAAACATTCATTAGTCAGTCATCTGTTCACAACCCTCGCTTAAAACTTTACACTTTTGGGGCGTTTTTTGTAAAGTTCTATATATAGACGAGGGCTGATGAGGTTCACGCGTCATTACGTGAAAAATAAACCGTTACCAAAGTTCTTTTGTGAACGAAATACATTTTTCAAAAATAATATCGCTTTGGTCATTTTTAACTGACTTCACAAAAAGAAGGAGGTTCTCAATTCGCCTATGATTTTTTTTAAGTTTGTTACCTCGGAACTGCGTAATTTATTAACCGATTTAGAAAAATCTTTTTATTTGAAAGAGTATGCTTTTCGTTTGGTCCCATCCCATTGTAATTTTATCGAGATCTGATAAGTATATCTGGAGATATAGAGATAAATATTTCAAACTTAGTACTAAAAATGACTAGCGCGGCATTTGAAGTCATTTTTTTACGTTTTGTAACGATCTTAAATGATAGAATAGAGTACTCGTATCGACAGACTGCGCATGCCATGTCAGTGTTTTTGTTGCTTGTACGTTTTACTATTTTTATTTAGTACTAGCAGCCCGCCCCAGCTTCGCACGGGTAGAACATATATGCCTACAAAATTTTAACCGGATGAACCGATTTTGTTTTTATTATTGATAGTTTTTTTTTTGTTTGATAGATGTCTTCATCGAGAGTGTTCTTAGCTTTAATTCATGAAAATTCTTTCAATCGTTATAAAACTATGAGCTTTTTTCTAGTTAATTGCGCTATGAAATCAACTTTCATAGGTCTGATCAATTCGAAAATCTTCTTCTTCAACGATATTGTAAGAACATGGAACATTGACCTGTTGCTGGGACATCTTTTGGACTCTAAAGAATACTCAAATCCTCACCAACTTACAGCTCAGATTTTAAATGTCGTGTTTAGAGTCATTGGAATGCTTTTAATGAAAAGATTATACATAGACCAGTCCGGGTGGTTTAAAATATTATATTATTATATATATAGATGAATATTATTTTATACAATAGATCATATTATTATACTATATTGACTTCAAATTGATTGTGATCGATGGGGATCTACAGCATAGTTAAGCCTATAATAATATTTTCTTAGTAACTATGACCTAATCTGTGGCTTCACTGCAAATATTTTATTAATTTTGCGATGCGTGTATGTGAAATTCGTAATATCTTCTAGAGTTTTCATTTGAATTATATACTGTAAAGGACAATTTTAATCTATAATATGTGGTCAAGCTAATACACGTAATTATTTGGATAAGGATTAATACTATATATTTGAAAATAGCCTTGGAAGTTATGTAATATTTCTTAACAAACATTTTAAGATTAAAATGGTTACTGCGTGTCAACCTTAAGAGATAGACATATGCTGTCGCGGACTTTTTTGTAGGTCTTATTAAGTTGAGCAGCTTTCGTAAGAAACGTGTTTTTCGACCGTTTTTTTGCCGACTTAGGTTGCAAATTAGGTCTCCACGAATGTACCTTTGATTTAAACGGGATAATATATAGCCTATTTTCATTCCGAAAGTCCATTATATGTATTAGTGAAAGAATTTTTTAAATCGGTTCAGTAGTTTTTGAGCCAAATCATTACAAACATACAAAAATACAAATGTTCTCTTTTTATAATATTAGTATAGATTGACTTTATTTTTTTCAACGATACCACTCTGTAGGATATATGTATATAATTTCGACAAAAGAAGTAATCACTTATACTAGTTTATTCTGTAAAAAGTAATGTTAAGTTATCCGTAAAAAAAACGTCCTGCAGGAGTCAAATATTACTAATCTAACTGAACCTAAGAATAATTTAATTATCCGTTCACTATTCCTTACAGAATTTCACTCATTGTGTTTCCTGAACGTTTCCATCTCTAGACAAGACTAGTCTACTCTACACGAGGACTGTGAGGCATTACAATGTATAAAAGTATCCTTGAAATCGGTCATCTGTTTTGAAAACATAATGAAAATGTACGTATTGTTATATTTGTCGCTTCGAGAGCCTCTATTGATGTCTGTTGAAGTAGTCATCTATAAGAAAATAGTTTAACGTTTTTAACTTGTGGATGTGACGACCCGTACATAACAAGCTATAAATAGACACCGCTTACAACGGACAATGACTTCCCTCTGAAAATATTCTAGGAATATGAGACGACAAATGATTATTCTCCTTCTAACCAGTTCTTTCCTTTTTACCCCTGACGCAAAAAGAAGGGGTGTTATAAGTTTGACGTGTGTATTTGTGTATGTGTGTGTCTGCCTGTAGCATCGTAGCACCTAAACGGATGACCGATTTTGATTTAGTTTTTTTATTTTTATTGTTGTGCTTTTAATCGAGAGAGTTCTTAGCTTTGATTCATGAAAATCCGTGCAGCCGTTTTAAGACTATGAGTTTTTTTCTAGATGATGACGCTATGAGATCAACTTTTTTATACAAGACTTTTATCGGCCTGATTAATTCGAAATTCGGACTTCAACGATGTTCTAAGAACTCGGTAGCATTTGCGAACGGCGAGTGGTAGCGAAACTGATGCTGGGACATCTCCTGGAGTCCGCAGAATACTCAACTCCTCGCCAACTGTCAGCAGAGATGTCGTGTTTGGGCTCATTGGAATGGTCTCAATGAACAGATTGTACGTAGATCGGTCGGAGGTGGTTTTACATTTATAATTTTAATATTTTTTACCAATTCGATTGTTTATTATAATCGACTTTATTGATTTCATCGATTTACTCATAGACATGAAACATCATTTATATTTTTCAACCGACTTTCAAAAAGAAGGAGGTTTTTTGAAGTTATACTTCTTTTGGCGCGATAGAGAAAAATGATGAGAGTGAATTTTTACGATGCGCGCCACCGACACCAAAATTTAACATCGTGAAGTTAGTTCTAGGTGGTACGATGCGCGCGCACACCGACACCTAAATTCTACAACGTGAAGTTAGTTCTAGGTGGCATGACTATGTTCAAGTTGTATATGTCATTTCGTAAGAACGTCATATTTAACGTCTTATTTTTACTTTAATAAAACCTTTTTTATTTAAATAAAATCTTTTTGATTAATTTTAATATTTATCGTTAATCACTACTGCATTTTAGTTATTTTTTTTCCATACGCCACAGAAGTATAACTTCTAACGCGTGTACATAAGTACACACACGGTTTTTTTATTTTTGTGTGCATATTACGTGATTACTCCATCAATTGTGAACCGATTCGAATGACTCTTTTTGTAATCGGTAGGATACGTTTCCGAGGTGGTCCCATTGTAATTTAATCGAGATCTAATAAGTATCTCCAGAGATATGACGATAAACGTCTCAAACTTGCTAGTTATATTGACTCGCAGGGCATTAAGTCGGTTGTTTTAGTTTTTAAACTATCTTAACTATGGCCTAATGCGTTAAATTCAATTGTTTATTAGAATCGACTTTAATGATTTCATCGATTTACTCATAGATATGAAAGATCACAACTAGGCCTAGAATAGAATGACTCTTAAGGGCCGTGTGCTGCCGGAGCACCGCAAGGTTATGGGGACAGATTTTTCCCTTGATGGTGGTAAGCTACTTTTTAGTAGCAAGTCAGGAGGAATATCGATTTAAAATGCTCCTGCCACCAGTGAAGTACTACCAGTTTTACGTGCCACGTACTGGCTAATATCTATCACAAAACCTGGTAATTAAGAAAGATCAAAAACCCACGTGAATCTAATCTTAGTGCAATAGGTAGGACAAGAGCAAGATAATTACGACACCTTTCGCTTAAACCGGCTTTATTTGATTTTTCGCTTAAAATGTAAATGGAAACTCAAACGAAATAGGTCTTGGCATTGACTTGATTTTAATAAGAAATTAAAAGTTAATCCTCAATTAAACGCTCGAAAAACGAAAATCTTGAAGAAAACATTTCCTGTAACGTCTAATTAACTGTTCCTCAGAAACGGTTCTTAATATTAAACTGGCTTATAATAACGGTGAGAGGGCCGCTGTGATTTCCGACATAATTTGCAGGGCAGTTGAGGCTTATTATTTTTAATTAATCAAAAACTTTGTAATTTTAATAATAATTAGCAAGGCGTGAGAATAAATAAGCTCTATAGCTCCCATTTTGAGATACATACTTGTCCAGTTAAAAAGCTCGGGATGGGAAAAGTTACCGCAAACGGCTGTAAGAATTTAGCTCTATTTACACTGCGATGAGAATGTTATCAACCTTGGAAGTCTTTCTGATTTGAACTATACATTACATAAAGATGAAGTAGAGTGGTTCACAGGTTACATTATATGTAACCATACATTATATGGTATGTTTACATTATATTTCACGTGATGGAAAATGACGACGTGATCAAAGGTATAGCATGTTTATAGCTTTCTCAAGTTGTAGCCATTCAGAAACAAGTCAGCCGACAATCAAATGAAATGAAATGAAATGAGTTTGTTTCACACACAGTGTGTTCAATTATTTTGTGGTTCGAATAATAAACGTCGAACGAAAATGTTAATTTCACCCGTTACATTTGGCACAAAAATATTAGCCAGCAAACAAACCAATAGGCATAAATCAACATTTTAATTAATCCATTTGGTATTACAAAGTGCAAACAGAAACTAATCTCACCGACTATCGGGAGTACACGCGCCCAACACAGAACTCATTTACACCAAATCATGCTAAATAGCCTCCACTTTATATTGAAACCAGTGGTACTAATCAAGAGGCCACTCATACTAATTAATCATTTATATTGCTCATTCGATGATTACTAAAGGGTAAAAAGCTGCTAGCTATATCATATCCATACCATATCCATGTACCAATAATAATGCCTTATAATGGCAATACAAATTGTATAACAAAAAAAAAGTATAGTATATGCAAAAGCAAGTATATGCCATAGCAACCGTTTTTGCTTGTATATGTTTGAGGTATTTATCTCCATATCTCTGTAGATACTAATTAGATCTCGATGAAATTAAAATAAGACCACCTCGAAACCGTACCCTACCTATTAAAAAAAAATCATTTGAATCCGTTTACAATTGACGGAGTAATCGGGTAACATACACACAAAAAATAAAAAAAACACACAGACGAATTGAGAACCTCCTCCTTTTTTGTGAAGTCGGTTAAAAATACGTGACAAATGATAAACATTATTAGAGTCTGGCTAACGAAAGTAGATACTGGATTTTTTTGCAAACTTTTTATATGACAACACTAAAGTGTTCCCATCGGATATTTACCCTACAAATTGGGGTATTTTAAGCAGAAAGTACTTAGGAACAATTAATTCCAAAAAGGCATTTTTAAAACAAACTTATTTTAAACATTTTATAAAATGAGTTTTAAAAATTCGTACGTGTGCTAAAATTGTATTCATCGAAAATAAGTATCGTATGTACGTGTTGGATCATTTCAAGAGCAACACTAAGCATTAAGTTGGTCTAATAAATAGCTTAATTAATTAGGTACACTATTTACTAGAGAAAACTTGGCAATTTTATTTTAATTAATTTTCGGCTGTTTTCCGAAAGATTTGGTAAAATCAGAATCAGTGTATGGTATCCCTATCTCTGACGCAACAAGATGGCGTGTTGTTGATGTTTGATTTTAGGGCTGCTATGCTGATATTTTTTAAATTTGCCGCGCTTTTTCAGTATCAACTTTCATTAGCCAGACTTTAGAGAAATAAACGTGCACCGACATATGATTGTATGTGATATACCCCGTATTCATGAAGAACACTCAGGTCTGACAGGAGTCACAAGCGTCATTCAATCCAATACATTATTGACATTTGATAATCATGTCAATCTGTCGCTTATCCATGGGGCCGTTATATTACGATATGACTAAAAAAAATAATTGAAACCACTTCAAGTGGTCATCTATGTATAATATAATCATTGAGACCATTCCAATGAGCCCAAACTCTACATATCTGCTGTTAATTGGTGAGGAGTTGAGTATTCTGCAGATTCTAGATGTCCCAGCATCATTTCAATGTTACCATGTTCTTACAATGCGGTTGAAGTAAGAGGATACCGAAATTAATTTCATGACGTTATCAACTAGAAAAAAGCTAATAGTTTTAAAACAGATTTACGGATTTTCATGAATCAAAACTAAGAACACTCTCGATTAAGACACTTATTAAAAAAATTGGTTCACCAGTTTGGGCACTACCATTTTTAACCGACTTCAAAAAAAGGAGGAGGTTTCTCAATTCGACCGTATATATATATATTTTTTTTTTTTAATGTTTGTTCGGGGATAACTTCGTAATTTATGCAACGATTTTGATTATTCTTTTTTTGTTCGAAAGGAGATATCCCAAGTGTAGTACCATGGTAATTTTATCGAGGTCTGATAAGTATCTTCAGAGATATTGAGATAAACATCTCAAAATTGGTACTGAAAATGAACATTGAAGTCGGTTCTTTTTTAGTTTTTAAACGATATTATTATAGCACCTCTTCTTTTTGCTTCGGGGTTGAAAAATCCGTCACGGTGGGTTACAACCTCAGCCATATCATGATATTACATAGCTGAGGATTGCATAACTGCGGGTAATTATTGAGAGCGTGACCCTCCCCCCTTACCCTGCGCCCGAGGGGGTTACATCACTGGAGTCATTTCGGGATCAGTGTAATAATGTACCGAATGCCTGGAAATTCGCCAGTGCTATGTATTAGTGGACTCTCCGATCCAATAGGTTTAAATAGGTTTTGAACTACTAGTTGACTAAAAGAAAAGATCATTATTAGCATTTATAACTATTTTTTATTTATACAATTTAATTCATTATCAGGGAAAATAGTTTTTATCATAATTTATTATTAAGTTGTATATATATGTACTATTTTGTAAATATTGGATTCAGCTGAATAATGATCAAATTAAACTTATTATTATAACTATTAGCAGTTGAATTAAGGCTTTTATTTGTAAAGAATAGAAAACTTACTTATTTGAAGCCTTAGTAAAGCTAAGTCGGCTAAACGTATCCTTAATATTTACTATAAAACAAATGGCTTCAAAAAACTGCTTCTATGACATTAAAGAATTAATTGACTTTTGTAAAAATAAAAATGTGACTAAAGCTTATGTTTTACACGATGACTTATTTAATGACTGAAACTATTGTATATGTATAGATACATTTAAATATTTGCGCGTCTGCTTGCAGGCAGAATACTTGCACAAACCATATTTTTAACCGACTTCAAAAAAAGGAGGAGGTTTCTCAATTCGACCGTATATTTTTTTTTTTTTTTTTTTTTTTTTTTTTTTATGTTTGTTCGCGGATAACTTCGTCGTTTATGAACCGATTTCGATTATTCTTTTTTTGTTCGAAAGGAGATATCCCAAGTGTGGTACCATGGTAATTTTATCGAGGTATGATAAGTATCTCCAGAGATATTGAGATAAACATCTCAAAATTGGTACTGAAAATGAATATTTTTTTTATGTTTGTTCGCGGATAACTTCGTCGTTTATGAACCGATTTCGATTATTCTTTTTTTGTTCGAAAGGAGATATCCCAAGTGTGGTACCATGGTAATTTTATCGAGGTATGATAAGTATCTCCAGAGATATTGAGATAAACAGCTCAAAATTGGTACTGAAAATGAATAGCGCGGCATTGAAGTCGGTTGTTTTTTAGTTTTTAAACGATATTATTAAGAACCTAAATGTTAAACTGTATTCTTGCAAATAAATACTTGATTATGATTATGATTATACTTTTTACTATTTTTATTATGGTTCAAGAAGATAGAATACTTACAGTATTACAGTGAATATTAGTACAGCTGGCAATATATTAAATTTTTGAATAATTTTTATGTCTGCTTTGCTGTATGAACCTCATCTCCTCCATTAATGGTTCGGACATACCGCGGCGTCCTGCGATCTGCGGGCGCGATCTCAGTACTCTTCAATTGTTTTCTGATCGCGTTTGGTGTGAACCAGTCGGTGCAAATACTCTGATCGCCACCTAGATCGCGCATGCATGACGCTGCGATGTGTCCATACCTTAAGAGCTTTAGGGATTTGCTTAAAACGGCTTGATTAGTAACTGTTGGAAGACTACTTAATATGTATATTTTACTATTCCAAGAGGAAGTTCAGTGCTGGTCTTATTTGTCTCACCACAAATTAAAGAGACATAAATAACATCAGTAAATATTTCTGTATTTCTTTGACGTTGTTTCGTCAAATTCTTTTTTATTTGTAAAGGTTTTTAAACAAACAGAAGTGTAGCGTCGTAAGAGTTCCACAGTCCAATGTCCGCTGCAATATTGTAGGTCTCACAACAAACAAAACATTCCGGTTCAGTTAACAAGTCAAAAGTTTCAGTCTCTTTGATCGGAATCACAACTCGGAACTGCTATTGGGATACACTACATATCGTGGAGGACGTGCATTTCAAACAAATACAGTGGAACGTGAACTCTTTTGTGCTCTTTTTTATGATTCACATAAACTGAACGATACTGAACAAGACTTAAAATAATAGTATTTACATTTTATATAACCTAATTAATTCAAAACTGTTTAATTTAACTTACAAATGTAAAACCGATGCTTACTGGAAATTAACAAGAATAAGAAACGATCAAGTAACTATCAACATAATCTACTATCTAATTTAACGCTTTGATATAAATATTTAAACGTCAAAATCATATCACAGTAGTTACCGTAGTTACAGGTCCGTTATTGTGATATAATAAGAAAAAATTATGGTTAGCGCAGTAGGACTTCAGTATATTTTAAATAATATACAAAATCAGTAGGTTAGAAACAAAAGTAAATATGAAACGAATTGTGAACGTGGAACCCCGTGCTTCAAACGTGATTAATCAGGTTAGGAAATCTTATAAAGTTTAAGTGCAAGTTGAGGAACAATGTACTTACCAAATCAAAAAGGTTTCCGTTGTGACGCAAGCGAACCGAGCGAGTGTGAGCGAAGTGAGCGAACAGAAGCGTAGCGCGGATGTAAGCGTGAGCGAAACTTAGCTGAAGTTTCGCAATACCAGTAATACTGCGGGTATGCTCGGCTTTGTGGATAAGGTATCAGTTTACTTATTGTTGGACTTGTTTACTTTATAGAAAGATATGAGGTACTTACCTACTGCTATCCTATAAGCTCACTACTACTATTTATTTGAAGCTGTAGTCGTGATCCTCTGAGATTATCCTCGAGTACCGCTTTGTTTGTATGTCAGTACAAGTATTGACTTAGGGATATTTAATAATACTATAAACTTAGGCTTTAAATGCCACGTTAACCGCTGACTAACTCTGAAAACATTGTTTCTGTATTCTTCTGTATTAGAAATTTCAAGATATAGAAAAGAAATCATCCACAACTACAGACCTTAAATAAAATAATCATTAAAAATTCGCCTTCGATTCGTTTGGCTTTCCCAATAGAATCAGAACAAAAATATTCCACGACAAAGCACTAAAATCCGGGGCTTTAATTGATCGAGTTTCCTGATAGCAATTAAGCGCAATCGTTAAACGACGCCGGAAAAACGCCGCGTCACTAAACGCGTACGATTCCACAGAAACGATAGAGTCAATAAAACCCCATTTCGGACGATTGTCGTCCGATTAAAATTATATTGCTTCGTCGAATGAAACGAACATAAAGGAGATGGCGCAATTATAACCACGCATGGATATATATTATTTTATTTATAAACGATTATTATTTGTCTCAGGCATGTTGTGCTGCTTTTGTTTTGTTCTTCGTATATTTTATGAATTTGAAATTGTATATATGTGGAATATTAATACAGACCATATCAAGCCTGCGAATTTATGCTGAGAACGATTGAAGCTCTGTTATTTATATTAGAAGGTAACTACTGCAAAAAAGTTAAATAAAAACTGGCCAAGTGCAAGTCAGCCTCGCACTTGTAGAATTCCGTAACATAGTAGAGTTTTTTATAACTATAATTTTTGGCCACCAAAAATTAACTTTGATTTTCATAGTGTTAGTATGAAAAACAAAGTTATATTTTCGGTTGCTATATTACAAAAACTGCTAACTGTATCTCGTTCGAACCAATTTTATTGAGATCTACAGCATATATACTTTTTAGATTTATCACTCCCTTACAGTTAGAGGGGAGGGCGGGGGGACACATTTTACCACTTTAGAAGTGTCTATATTTCAAATGATTGACTTAGAGAACAAATAAACTGGCCAAGTGCAAGTCGGACTCGCACTCGTAGGGTTCCGTAACACAGTCAAGTATTCCATAACTATGATTTTTCGCAACTACATAATTAACTTTGTTTTTCATAGTGTTTGTATCAAAAACAAAGTTATCTTTGCGGTCGCCATATCTCAAAAACTGCTCACTGTATCTCGTTTAAACCAATTTTCGTCTTTAGTTTTTATTGATATCTACAGCATATATTTTTTTTAGATTTTTCACTCCCATACTTTAAAAGTTAGAGGGGGGGGGGGGGGGGGAACACACATTTTACCACTTTAGACGCGCCTATCTTTCAAATGATTGACTTTGAGAAAAAATGATTTTAGTAACCTCAATGTCATTTTTAAAGACCTCTCTATAGATGACGAATCACACGAATAGGTTTGAAGAAAACATTTTTTTTTGTTTCAGTTCCATGTATGGGTGACCCCCTTAAACTTTTATTTTTTTTACTTTTGTATAAAAATCGGAAAGCGGTTCACAGAATACATCTACCTACCAAGTTTCAATTCTGTAGTCCTAACAGTCTCGGAATAAAATGGCTGTGACATACGGACGGACAGACAGACAGACATGACGAATCTATAAGGGTTCCGTTTTTTGCCATTCGACTACGGAACCCTAAAAAATGGTTTTAGGAACCTCAATGTAATTTTTATAGACGATAGGTTTGATGAAAAAAAAAATTGTTTCAGTTCCATGTATGGAAAGCACCCCGTTTGCTTCTTTCCTTTATTTTATATAGATAAGAAATCTTTCATTTATTTTTTTTATTTAAAAATCGTAAAGCTCTTTACAGAATATACCTAGCTACCAAGTTTCGACTGTATTGTCTTAACAGTTTTTGGAATAAAGTGGCTGTGACATAGGGGCAGACGGATATGTCGAATCTATAAGGGTTCCTTTTTTTGTCCTTCGGCTACGGAACCCTAAAAAACCGTTAAAGTAATCACTCCGTAGATGCTTGCACAGTCCTAATAAAACTTTTCCAAAACCCTAACGTAGTTACTACGACTGCTTTATCGTAGAAATATTAAGCAATTTTCTCGCAATAACAAGCGGGCCGCGGCGATATTATGACTTTGGATTTCGTTCTTAGCACATAATCCCGATTGTTATACAGCTGTAACTGCTGTAAGTCTATAAGCGAGTGTAAGCCTGCAATAACAATAGGCAGAAAGTTTGCAACTTCCACCGCAGATTAGTGCGACTACAAACGCCAAAACATTACCAAACTCGCAGGAAAACAATAACAAGACATGCCATTGTCGGCCTACAATAGCATCGCAACATTCCGAACAACACTACGGATAGTTGGAGACGAGGATATTTAACAAGAAGATTCGTCATACGGGGTGGGGCGGGGTGTTCAATGTATTTCAATGTATTCTCAGTATCGGGCTGATATATTAATAAATTATTAGTAAATCAGCCCGATACTACTATAGCTACGAACAATGATTCTACATTATTAGTAATAATGTAGGTAATTCAACTAATTGTTTCATTAGTGCATTAACTGAGGGTATAAATGTAAAATTTCGTATAATTGCATCGAGGTACATGTAAACAAGAGGCGCCCATCATAAACTGACTTACGTGCCGAGCGGCGCGCTATTGGGCGTAAGGAATACTTACGCTAAACTAAGCGAGATGTAGGTTCAGCACTGCTTTATAGGGTTCCAAACCCAAAGGGTACCAACGGAACCCTATTACTGAGACTCCGCTGTCCGTCTGTCTGTCTGTCTGTCTGTCTGTCTGTCCGTCTGTCACCAGGCTGTATCTCATGAACCGTGATAGTTAGACGGTTGAAATTTTCACAGATTATGTATTTCTGTTGCCGCTATAACAACAAATACTAAAAACAGAATAAAGTTAAAAATTAAATCCCCATACAAGAAACGTTTTTTTCGGCATTTTACCATAACGCCATCTATGTACGTTTGACTGTATTAATTATATTAATTACCTGTGTGTTAACTTTCACTTAGTTGGCGTTAGATGCTCGTAATATGGCGTTGTAATAAATAATCACGCGGCTCCTGTTTTAATAAATGTTTGGAATTGACACGTTAATATAATCTAATATAATATAATAATATCTGGATAACCGAGCTTTGCTCGCAATTTTTATTTATTTTTTTGGTAAATCGTGTTTTATGTAAAGTTTTGGCTCCCAATAATTCTCTCACAAAAGAAACTTGGAAAAATTAATCATCTTGTCTGGACTCGAATCGGGGTCCTTCTGATCGCCATCCGATCGATCTTCCACTGAGCTATCATAACAATGCCACTATGGCGAAATTTACCTTCATATTCTAATTATATTGTAGAAGTTTTTCATTACCTGAAAACAGGGATAAAACAACATTTTCTGCAAATGACAACCTAGCTAGACCGACTTATCAATTTATTACGTTATTTCTTTCAGTATTTTTTGCTCGAGTTTATAAAATATTGTAGTGTGGTACGGAATCGAAACCCTACGAGTGCAAGTCCGACTTGCATTTAGCCAGTTTATTATTTGAACGTAGAGCTAGTTCACAACGCCACATCTGGTACGTAGTACATATACATCGATGTATAAGTGTGAGCATTAGTCTGCGTGTTACCTCTTGTTAACGACTATTAAAATGGCTAACGCGACAATATAGCCCCGCTTTAATTAAACTCCAGTTACAAAATAGGAAATAAGCCAAGAACTGTTCACAAGGAGATGTTTGTGTTTTACCGAGATTTTGCACCTACTCTATTTACTTATCAAACGTTGCTAAGTAAGTACAAAAGAGACAGAGAGAGAGTATTGAAGACAGTACTCTTTCGGGCGGCCCGGGTACTGCCTCTACAGAGGAAAACGTAAATGATTTGCGGTAATTGTAGGTACTGGAAGATGGCCGAATTAAAGTTGAATCAATAGCAGAGGTGACTCATCTCTACGTTAGTACTAAACACACTATACTCTATGACTAAAAGTATAATATCTCACAGCATGTAAGAGAGACGTTGTATAGCAAAGGCCCTGTAAGCCAATAAGCCTTTTTGTAATTTCTGGACTATTTTACTTAGTGTACAGTAGACTATTTTATAAAGTACTTAGTGCATATGTCACGCGGAGGCAACTCTTTTCATTTATATCTTTGAAAAGTTCTATTTTTTTAATGCGAAAATGGCTAGCGCTTGATCACTATCTCACCTGATGTTAAGTGACGATGCGGTCGATGATGTCTGTTAACATTTTAAAGTAAGTATTATAAAGAACTTAAGATGTAATTTATAGTCTAGTCTTTTGCTCAACTGTGAAGTTGAAATACTTATCTACTTCGTGCATTGCTGCAACATCAGTGGAGGGAATGATGGTAGCGAGTGCGGTACTCGCGCTCTGCTAATTAATTTATGTCCCCGACAATAAGCCTCGAAAGCAATCAACGCTGGATCATGTTTGTTCGCGTTTGCATTGTCTGCTCACTTTTGACATTAGGAGCAGTTGGATGTTTGCTGCTCAATGGAAAACTTAGGATTATTGATGGAGCTTGGAATCCACACAGCCATAAATTCAGTTGGACACACATATGAACGTTTACAGAATTATAAGCATCCAGTAATGTAGGAACCTATTTTACAGAGCGGATACCTCGAGATGGTAACAGAAAGTGTGGGTGAGAGAACCAAAAAAAGCGAACACAAAAAATTAATTTAAGATAGTATAGTCACAGAATATCTATACTCTAGTATATTGATACTTAATGTATGTATGTAAAAATGTTAATAGCAGAATAAAGTCTTTTTCAATTATTTTATGAAATTTATTTATATTTTATTTTACGTAGATAGAGTATCTACGCAATTGCAGGTATGTGAACGCAGCAAGCATTTTAAATTTATACGATTTCTTCCGGAGTTATCTTATTATCTTTATTACTTACATAATTTAAAAGTACTTAATTTTGTTTACTCTTTAAATATAGTATATACATTATTATAACTTTAAAACTACATAATTATAAACAAACAAATAAACCTAAACAATAAAACCGGCTAAGTCGAGTTGAACTCGCCCACCGAGGCTTCCTTACCAACCAATTAAGCTACACCTCTAAATTGTATCAGCGCTCATATAACTCAGAGGTCTACCTTAATGGGCGCAACCACAAATTACCCTATAGGTTTTTGAACCAAAACCTATACGGTACTTCCGGTTTACCTAGTATTGTAAATTTTGGTTATAAGCAAGGTCTTAGGGCACAAATAAAGAAAAAAATTCCGAAAAATAAAAAAAGTTCAAAATGAAGGTACATCTTTTTACTGACAAGTTTTCGCGAAAATCTAAATTAGTCCATATATTTTTATTGTGTTGACTCAAGACATTGATTTTTATACACCCAATAGGGACTATAGACTTCAATATCAGGTATAAATTTCAACTTGCTAGGTTCACCCGTTCCTGAGAAAATCAGTGGTGACACACGGACAGACAGACGGACAGACAGACAGACAGACGGACAAGAAAGTGATATTATAAGGGTTCCTTTTTTACATTTTGAGGTACGGAACCCTAAAAACAATAAAAACTAAAATTTAGTCTACCAAACCACTACCAGTAGGTAAAGTTCCCAAAATGCTGGCTGTATTACCCCGTTGAATGGCGATGCTTATAGTCTCTGAGCTAAATACATGCCAGCATTTTGGTCCCGTGTCGTTTCAACCAGACGTGCGGAGAGATCTTTAAAAATGCTGTGTGCACCCGGTCCCCACGGTTCTAGAGTCTCAACCCCAAAAGGCACAAATAGGTAGCAGCTTTCTAAACTGCTATATTTGCGTCTCTTGAGGTTCTCAGCTGCTTCTGCAGCTACACCAGCCTTTTTCTGTGTTCTGGGAAGATGTGACGGTGTCTAAATGTCGACACAAGTAGCGTCCCATACCAAGGTATTAATTTCATACCATCAGATCTTTTACAATCATCGCGCATTAAGCCGTTTGGTTCTAAAACGGCTGCGCAGTTAATGGCGGTAAAAGCCCGACGGATGATGTCGTTAAGTCTAGCGTGACGAGAAATGTTGCCTGCGCTCTTAATGCAGGAGAGACCGTGGTGACCAAGCTGGCTGACGGCACTACCGCACTGGCAGTGGTGTGGAGCACAACACTGTTTGTTACTTACTGCTAAATATAATGACTTTATTGATGGTCTTAGGAAGTCAACGTTCAAGTATATAGTTAGTGATTAGGGACTGTAACCTTATCTTCCATAATACTGTGCATTAGTGCATTACTGCATTCGATCGATATCTATGTAACAGTATATGGTAGGTAAGCGATAATACATAGCCTAAACATACCAAGAGCATATAATTAACCGCGCCTACTCCAGATTATCCCGATAATTGAAGCATATTATGCAACCCACTGTATCACAGCGCGTTGCACTACCGGTCCGGTATTAGTGAAGACAGCAGCCGACTGGCAGCTAATCGCACGTAATTGACCACTTAGCGAGCCAGCCCGGAGGACGCTACTAGTGTACTACCTCTCTACCAACCCTACTTGTCTTAGCTATGTATGGCATAGATATTAATCTATACCATGTCTAAGCAAACATTTCTACCGCATTTGTGAATGTTGACAAAAAAATGTTATCAACATAGTTGGCATAGGGTAATATATACCAATCGAAGATTTGATGCTCCGTTTCTATGAGGTTTGAGGCTTTGGTAACATTTTTGATTGCCGCTATTTCGTTTATTATGTTTATCAAAACATGGCTGGTGTGAGAAACAAAGTTTGAACCAATACCTATACGAATAATTGCTACATATAAAAACTACATCGCATGTTTAACAATGTAACCCGTACCCACCATCTTTATTATTTATTAATTACACCTATGCTCACGTATCACCATCATAAGCCTGTGTCAGTCCACTGTTCAACGTAGGCCTCTTCCATTACATGCCACTGAGCCCGATTTTTGGCTTTTCCAGGCTGTACTCATGAACCGTGATAGTTAGACAGTTGAAATTTTCTCAGATGATGTATTTTTGTTGCCGCTATAACAACAAATACTAAAAACAGAATAAAGTTAAAAATTAAAGGGGTCCTCATACAAGAAACGTATGTTTTCGGCATTTTACTATAACGCCATCTATGAACTTTTGACTGTATTAATTATATTAATTACATATGTGTTAACTTCCACTTAGTTGGCGTAATTGTACTAAATAATCACGCGGCTCCTGTTTTAATAAAGGTTTGGAATTGACACGTTAATATAATATAACAATATCTAAATGACCGAGCTTTGCTCATTTGTTTTTTTTTTTGGTAAATCGTGTTTTATTTTTTGGCTCCTAATAATAGTTTTCTCACAAAAGAACAAGCTTGGAAAAATTAATCAACTCGTCTGGACTCGACCCGGGGTCCTTCTGATCGCCATCCGATTGATCTCCCACTAAGCTATCATAACAATGTAGCAATGGCGAAATTTACCTTCATATTCTAATTATATTGTAAGAGTTTTTCATTACCTGAAAACAGGGATAAAACAACATTTTCTGAAAATGATAACCTAGCTAGATCGATTTATCAATTTATTATAAGAAACGTGATTTTTTTCAGCATTTTTTGCTCGATTTCATAAAATATTGTAGTGTGGTACGGAATCAGAGTACGAGTGCAAGTCCGACTTGCACTTTGCCAGTTTATTTAGGCCTAGCGTGCTACCATCCTTGACTATATCATCTCTTACCAATAGACGAGTTAGTGGTCAAACGCTATCCTTTATGATACTTAATATAAAAAAAGGTTCAAGTTTATTTGTTAGCTGATAACTTTGAATATTCTACTAGACCACTTGAACAGTTATAATTTTGCTTCATCAGCGAATGACAACAGCATAACGGTCCCGTCGAGCGTCGTGTCTAAGCCAAACTGGCGTCAGTCTACCCTCATCTCCACTAAATACGAATTTTGGAAGCGCTCAGTTTGTGTAGCCCGGCTCACAAGCCACAACGTTGTAATACCTACTACCTACTACCTATGTTTCTGCAGGAAATGTCTATGAAGCGTCGAAAAAATTATGTAGGTATCTTGTAGACTAGCCCAGCAAGCCAGTTACGTGCTGTACGGACTGAGCTATCCGGGTACGCAGTGTTTAAGTAATTCGACTACTGAATGTTAGTTCAATTTACCTGCTACGAGGGAACGAAATTACGTGCACTAATTGCACGTAAATTCTGCTTTTGACTCGGTTAATTGAAAATCTGTATAATGCACTGAAAGCTATTTTTTCTGTGTCATAAATGTAGAGTGTGTGATTTGTCAATGTACACACACACACATACCTATAGTGATAAAGTATGGTGCTTATCAAAGAATACATTTTTAACCGACTTCCCAAAAAGAAGGAGGTTCTCAACTCAACTGAAACTTTTTTGTATGTCTGTAATTTATAAACCAACTTGGAAAATTATGTTTCTGTTCGAAAGAGCTTCGCATTTCTCTCATTGTAATTTTATTGAGATCTCATGAGTATCTCCAGAGATATGGAAATAAACACTTCAAACAAAGTAATCTGTCATGTAGCGGAATTTGGAAAGGCACACTAAAGACTTTATTCTACACAATCATCATCATCAGCCTGTATCAGTCCACTGCTGGACATAGGCCTCTCCCAAGATGCGCCACTGAGCCCGATCTTCGGCTCTTCTCTTCCAGTCACTGCCCACCGCTATGCGTATGTCGTCGCTCCACCTGGTCATAGGACGTCCTACGCTACGTTTGCCGATTCGCGGTCTCCACTCTAGGACAAGTCTGCCCCAACGGTTATCAGTCCTGCGGCAGATATGACCAGCCCACTGCCACTTCAGCTTGCTAATCCGTTGAGCTATGTCGATAACTTTAGTTCTCTGGCGAATTACTTCGTTCCGGATTCGATCCCGCAGAGAAATACCGAGCATAGCTCTCTCCATAGCTCGCTGGGCGACTTCAAACTGGTGGACCAGTCGGACTGTGAGTGTCCACGTCTCGGCTCCGTATGTCATCACAGGTAGGACGCACTGGTTAAAGACTTTTGTCTTTAGACACTGTGGTATAGGCGACGAGAAGACTCGACGGAGTTTTCCGAATGCTGCCCAGCCCAGCTGAATTCTTCTCTGGATTTCCTTCTCGAAGTTATGTTTGCCTAGTTGGAGCGTTTGCCCTAGGTAAACATACTTAGTGACAACTTTGAGTGGGATTCCATCTACGGCAATCGGTTCCGGAACAACGTGCTCGTTGTAGATGACTTTGGTTTTGTCCAAATTCATCCGGAGACCGATGCTACGAGAAAAATCAGCTAGGCCATTCAACATCCTTTGTAGGTCCTGAAGCGTCTCTGCCATAATGACGATGACGATGACGATGATTCTACACAATATGTTGCAAAAAACATACCAAGAAGATTCCTGTACTCCCCAGTATAGGGGAGAAAGGGGATGAAGTTTTCTGCAGCGTTATATATGAACAGATTTCAATTTTTATAAGGGCCCGCGACATCTACTGTTCTCACAGAACTACCAGTATTAGTAGGAATACTAAATATAATACTCAAATCATCAATTTCGAGGATACGATGCCACGCCACGATCTCACCCACTGTATTCCTAGAACCATGTGCTCAAATAATTATATCAATATAGATTGTCTGCCCTGATGTATGCGATGCATAACTTGCCAGTAAATCAAAAACGTATGTTATCTCCATTCGAAGTTCCACTCTGTCTGTCACCGCGATCTATCTATCTATAGAACAGTTAACACGCCGGCTAAAAGGTCTGTAAAACAGATATAACAAGGTGATGATTGGTGATCACAAATGTTGTGTTCTATTTATAGACAGCGAATTGTTCATAATCGTTTCAGTTAACGTTTTAATGATCTCTGTTAAACTTTTACATCTATATAATTATAATAATTGAGCGTAGCTTTAAGCTGTTTAGTAAGAAATTGCGGATTTTTAAACGTTATGGCGAAAGCGAGACCCACAATTATATTGATCTGTAATGATTATGTATCCCACATCGTGGCATTAATCATGACAACAGTAAAAACATAAATTAAAAATTTATTAGGTGCATTTAAAAATTGAAGCCCTTATCAGACAGACCATTCTGGACCTAACGAGTTTATAATCCTCGACTACATCAGTACTTACCACCAGGCGAGCTAGTGGTCAAATGCTAGCCTATCGGATATTAAAAAAAACCGATCGTGACAAAGATCATGATTATATACTTCATACCTTAGACCGATGAAGCGGAAATGATCAATACTCAAACATTTTATCACTCTTTATGGGCATCAATAACAAAATTAACACTAATTATAAAACACACTAAACCCAATCAATCTATTGGACTTATCAAAATGAATCGTATAAGTCCAAACTCGCAATCTACACTAGTAGTAGTCACTAAAGATATCATGACTCCAATACGACGTCTGTTCCTAAATGTCAAACTACAGTCATCATCATCATCATAATCAGCCGGTGTCGGTCCACTGCTGCACCTAGGCCTCTCCCAACTATAGTCAAACTATAGTGTTGTCACAGTATTAGCATGATTGTAAAAATATTGTCATCTAAACTACTTTTTAACCGACTTCACAAAATAGGAGGAGGTTCTCAATTCGTCTGTATGTTTTTTTTAAAGTTTTTTTTTGTATTCAAGATCTCATTACGATGCGACAATTAGAAGTAGGTTAAAATTGAACTTTAAGTTTTGATTACATTGTTTGTCTGTTAGTTACAAATAATACTAATACTAGCGTGCTTTTTTTTTTTTTTTTATACTTTATAGGCTAGCGTTTGACCACTATCTCACCTGTTGGTAAGTGATGATGCGGTCGAAGATGGTAAGCACGCTAGGCCTAGAATGGGAACTGGCTCTCAAGGATAGCTGCCGGAACACATTAGATGTTTGGTGACAGATTTTCTAACTTGAGGGTGGTAGCTGGCCAGGCGGACACCAGATAGTGTCCTACCACCATGCGGAGGTTGTTGGTTTCTTAACGATGTTTTTCCTTCACCGGAGGGGCCACTGTGAAGAGCGCACATAAGTTTTTCGATAGAAAAATCCATTGGTGCACGGCGGTTTGAACTCGGTACCTCTGGCATCAAAGGCAAGCGTTCTCCCGATTGCGCCACCGGGCCCTCAAAATATCTGGCTACAACATAGCTAGCTAAAACATCGTGCTATCATGCATTTATCATTACTAGCATTTCGTTCTAGAAATATTATGATGATTATACAAAAACGTGATATAAAATATCCATTGCAATGAATATAATAAAGCGAGGAGTTCTTCCTGGAATAAAATAGTACCGCATACAATAAATAAACGGTCGAGTAAAGAATAATATAACGCAAAAGACCACATTTCTGTTTAGTAATAGGTAAATCTTGTATCTTTCACGTCCCAATATTCGACATCTGGTGTTGTGGTCACTTTATCATCCTCAATGGGTCGTCTACGCCCGCAATCTGTCCACGTTTCTGCAAAACTAAACGTGCGGTTAACATCGACCTTAACACCAACTGATACAGCACATATTTCCATATCGCAGGCGCGGAAATTCGCGCTCAATTTACGATCGTGACAAATAAGAGCTAGTGCAAATTTGGACCTTATTTTTTGGTGCGACGATTGGTATTTGTATACTTTTTTGGTTCTTAATTAAGAGGACATCCATCACGGCCGACCATTGATGGTTCATTGATTAAGTTGATATTCCATTTTTTAGAAGCACTGAGATGGATCGGTCCGTTTTCTTGTCAATGGAACATTATAGTTTTAGGTCTATAGCGAATTAGATAAAATAATTGGGTGACGTGTTTTAAAGGCTAGCTAAAGTGAAACCTGCGTCTGTTAATTTAATTAATTTGGTATAGCAGAATCCTCTGAAGTTTCCAAATAATTATATCGACATTAATTATAGTATAACGCTGTCAAATTTGGTACTCAAATGTTAGTCCTGTTTCTGGCACTGGGACGAGACGCCTGGCTGGGAACTAACGAACTGTCCAAGTTATTATTTAAGTAAGGTAGGTACATATTCGCTTGACACGTTTGTTTTCTCAACTAATTATAATTACTTAGTCTAAATAGTCTTGGCATTGAGTTTAGAGCTCGCTGTTTGAATTTCCCTAATATTTTAATACCAGAGCTTCGGTTTCTGACTTGTTCCTTGAGGTTTCTTTTGGAAGCGTCAGGATACAAGTTAAATTTACTTAATCCTTAACTCCGTTACCCTTCAGCAAAGAGAGAAACAACCGGGGGGTCCTTTATACATTTAATTAAAACACTTCGAATGACAATGGGCGGAGAGATGCGCACTTCATTCAGTCTATTGTTGGGTCACATAGCGCCGCTTCCTGCAGCCATACTGCTTGCTAGTTGATAGCTGTTCTATTATGAGATGGTATCTTACACTGAGTTATTTGAATGCTCTATTTTCTATTATAATGAAAAGAAAACGTGAAGGACAAAAAACCTTTAGAAGGTTGTAAGACCTATATTATATCAGTTGGCTTAAACTCTTTCACAGCTAACTTTGATTGACACAGCGATCGTTTGGCATGTTTAACACGAAAGTTGACCCACCCATGAACATTGCGTATGCAATAATAAAATAGATATGAAAACGTTGTAAAATCATGGTGAAGCCAGCTTAGAAGACTGGCTGGAATAATTACATTCTGTGGATTGGACAAGTCTGTTGTCCAGCGCCTCGTCTATCTACCATTTTCTGTTTCCAGATAAGCACGATTCCATTTCAAAAGCCACCGAAACATGTTATTCCGGAGGTTGCGGGTTCAAGTCCCGTCGGTACAATGAAATGTTTGATTGTTTTTAACAATTTACAGGTTGTCTGGTAGAGATTGCTTTAAGTGATAAGACCGCCCATTTTACTATTTTAAGACTTTTCATATTGTTATTTATATATTGTGTACAATAAAGAGTTATCATTCATTCATTCATTCAAAAATATAAAGTGTGTAACACTTCAAAGAAACATAATATTAGATATATAACTCTTGATGATCCAAATAGCCAAGATAATCATAAAAGCGCTGCACAATTTCCCATCATATAGATGTTTGGAAAGTGGATCCAATGGCTCACGTTACATTTTGGACCGTCGCCAGTCGAATGCAAGGTCAATAAATAACGGGGTAGTCTATCTAGACATGCCTGGATCTACTGACTACGGTTCGTTGAAGTTACTTTTGTTAAGGTTTTCTCGAAATAATACAAACAACAATAATAAATTGAAGCCCAGTGGCGCAGTGCGAGATTGGTAAGCCTTGACGCCAGAGGTAGCGAGTTCGATCCCCGCCGTGTACCAGTGGATCTGTCGATCGAAAAATGTATGTGGCCTTCCGGTAAAGGAAAACATCGTTAAGAAACTCCCAAACCCGCACGGTGGTAGGACACTATCTAGTGTCCGCCTGGCCAGCTGCCACCCTCAAGTTAGAAAATCTGTTGGCAAAAACTTCTGTGTGTATGTGTTCCGGCAGCTATCCTTGAGAGCCAGTTCCCATTCTAGCCCTAGCGCGCTATCATCATCGACTGCATCACCACTTACTGACAGGTGGGGTAGTGTTCAAACGCTAGTCTAAAAAGAAACTTGAGTAACTAATAATACTATACAAGTATATTAACATAATGCGAGTGAGTATTTAAAAGCTGTGGAAAACTTTTAATAACTCAAATGACACTGCAATTTGATTTGAAACAACTTATCTCATTAGCTAAAATGTTCAACTAGTACATTCATTAATCTAGATTATGGCAAATTAGTGCGTTCACCGCAATAATGAGAGGGGTATTATTAGTATAAATGAATTAGTATAAATAGAATTTCACCGAATATCTCTCAGCATAATACCTTATCAAAACCTACCTACCTAATGAAAACGTTTTCTTTGTTCTACTTTTTAACCGACGAAAAAAAAACGGAGGAGGTTATCAAGTCGACGCGTATACGCATAGCTTTTTACAGAGTGGTCTGATTTCGATAATTCTTTTTTTATTGCAAAGGGTATACCCCCAAGGGGGTACCCATTTAAATTTTGACGAAATCAATCGAGCCGTTTTGAATAAATTAACAATAAAAAAACCACGGCTATCCTCTGAGCACCACTAAGAATATTTATGAAATACAATAAAATATTTATTACAAGTTAGTTGTTTATATAATACACGATACATATTGATTAGTTTGTACATAGCGATCTCAGATGTGAATATTTTCTTGTTTCATACTTTTTACAGAGTGATTTTTCAGTAGTCGGGTTTTAGTTTTTGAACTTATTTTTTATTTAAAGAATTTTGGGGTTTTTGGATAGATGTATACATGTCAACATATTTACATACATACACAGTGATCATCAAACACATAACCCTCCCAACCGCTTCTTTGCGACGCCGTGGGGTAAAAATTAGTTTTCTTATCTTCGGTGGGATATATCTCGCCAACGCTAACCCTCCTTTTTGCTTCGCCGTAGTCGGGTAAAAAACTGAAAAGCAAAAAACAATAAAACTTTTTTATTTAACCTTAATGACGAAGTTCTTAAACTACTGTTAGTATACCTAAGTATATATTTTTGTAATTGTTTTGAGTTTTTAACTAAACATATCATACCGTAACATAACATATACCCGAACGGGCACCATATATAGTAATCTGTGACGCCGACTCAGAATTACTTAGGTATACATACTTACATTAGTTTAAGAACCTAGTTATTATGTTTAGTTAAAAACTCAAAACAATTACAAAAATATATACTTAGGTTTACTAACAGTAGTTTAAGAACTTCGTTATTAAGGTTGAATAATTTTTTTTAATTATTTTTGATTTTTAGTTTTTTGCGCGGTTTAATTTTTTTGTTAAAAAGTTTTACAATTTCAATGTATTAGATATTTTACTAGCGGATCCGGCAGACGTTATCCTGCCCGATCGCAGCGCCACATATCGGGTCCAATTGTGAATCTAAACCATCTATGGACTAACTCAAACACGCACACAAAAATTAATTTAAATCGGTCCAGCCGTTTAGGAGGAGTTCAGTGACATACACACGTACAGTAGAATTATATATATAACGATATATTATTGTCTAGTGCTGCAAGATAATCTCTATTTTTCTGTGATAAAACTCTCTATTTTGTTGGAGTGTGTGTATGTCTGTGTGTAAACCAACACACCCAATTTGTTATACGATTCTTTACTGAAGATGCGTATCTCATTTTAGGCAGGGTTGTCCCCGAGGGTGCAACTATTTTCTAAAATAAGTGCCCTTTGGGATCCAAAGTTTTTGTCAAGGATAAACGCCGCTGCGCCTTGTTCAAAACAAGATTTACTGACATTGCACTGTCTCGACCCTGGGTTTGTTGACCTTGACTGGCTTTGTGATTTAAGGCTTGAAAAGAATTATATATGTGTTTATTGCTGTATTTATAGCAATTACTTATATAATTTGATCGAAGAACTTCACTGAAAATAAATATCTGCTGTAAGTTGGTGTGGAGTAAATATTATGCAGATTCCAGAAGATGTTCCAGCATAAGGTCATCTCTATGATATTCTTATAATATCATTGAAGTAAGAGAACACCGAATTTCAAATTGATTAGACCTATAAAAGTTGACCTCATAGCGTCAGCATCTAGAAAAAAGCTCATAGTCTTAAAACAGCTAAACAACAAATTTTCATGAATCAAAGCTAAGAACACTATTGAACCACCTATCAAACAAAATCAACTTAATCAAAATTGGTTCATCCGTTTAGGCGCTACGATGCCACACACACATACACAAACGTATAACAGCCCTTATTTTAGCATCGGGATTTAAAAAGTAATCTGTTGGTATTATTGTCTTTTCCTGAATGTGTGTACCTTGTTCTCCCGCAGGTGTATGCGACGTGGCGGGTGGCGCAGGATCTGTGAACGCGCTGCCGGCGAGCCCCGGGTCACGACTGGCGCCATCTTTCGACGCGGCGACGCCTCGCAATGTCACCGCCCTGGTCGGCAAGTCTGCTTACCTCAGCTGCCGCGTGCGCAACCTCGGCAACAGAACGGTAAGTCTAACTTTATAACAGACAGACCGTGGATACAACATGGCTGAGTTATGGATCAATGAGGACTGTGTTTATCTCTAGACGACACAGTGTATTATGAATTATGAATATGTGAGCTTAAAGCCAGTTGATGCAGCTGCTATTTTTAGAAAATAATGAGAGTTATTAAGAACATATTACATGTTTCCTAGGACGGCCATTGAACAGTCCAATGCAGTAACCTGATATACCTTACTAATTGTAGTAATGAACAAGTAAGAAAGAAAACAAAAATTTTGCAACAACAAAATCAACAGTACTTCACTGCTGGACTTATTTAGTACCACTATATGCGGTAAATTCACACTAATTATTGCCGTCAAACGAGCACTACTAAAACATACTATAATAGGTCATATTTCAAACCATAAGCAAAAAAGCACTTTCGAGGATAGTCAGACAAGCGGCTTATGTTAACAACTAGACCCGGATCTTTCAAGCCAAGCGCCCAAGCCCGTGAATGTTACATTAAATAAACTATTACAAAAGGCTTCCTTTTGCTTTGTATTTTACCTAAAACTATAATTTCAATAGAATTCATTGAAAAAAATGCCTTATTGAACTTTGCCTCAAATATATCAAAGCAAAGAGAGCTTCCTCTTACTGAATAGTGAATACCCTATAAATTTAAACCAAACACTTTCACATCCATTCGTTTCGATAATGTAACAAACAAAACAAATACAATAGAATAAACTTACATACAATAACTTAGTCTAGCTGTTTTGATTTTATGATTCACGAGGTCTTATTTTTATAACCTTAGTTTTTCCGCCAGATGGTAGGAAGGAGACACTGGCTTAACCCGACGTTTTTCTGAGCGATAAAAGAAAATTTTTACGAGCTTAGCCAGCTCTAGTCAGCTCACGGCTTACATCTCAGACGATAAAATATAAGATCTATTAATCTCTGGGAACAGACAGAACGGTCTAGTACATCCTTTATTACAAATACTGGAGTGTTGGTTAATTAATAATGCCACTTGAAAAGCTTTAATAGCGACTGACGTCACTTGCAGGGAAAGTCAATTTTATTTGAAAGTTTGAGGTTTACACTCCATATCTCCGAAGATCAGATCTAGATAAAATGTATATGAGACCAGCAGCGCCTTGCATATTCTGGTTTTTGATGTCGTACAACAATGTGATTGTCCAGACTAAATACAAAATAAAGATCCTTTGGGCAATTTTTTTTTTTGATTCGGTTTTCTTTTTTTTTAAATGGAAATTCATCAAGTATCAGCTATAGTGTACAAAGTAATGTTCATTAGTTGAGATTTGAGATTACATTTTCTCGCTCTGACCATATTTTGTAGCTTGATACATATTCTGTTTTTTACTTTTCAAATTGCGTAAAAAATATGTCCAGGAAACTTTTCAGATGATATCTTTTTCGCGTTTCGTTAATCATTATAATATCATATTTTTAATGTAACTTTACAGTATATAATTACCCGATAATTAGTACTAGAGCGAGTTGTGTCAGGCTACAATTCCGATGCGGTCCCGACAAGACCAAGTGCTCGTAATAACAGCGTAAGAGGCTGTGATTTCCCGCTTCGCTCGTCGCTCCCGCTCCGGCTAGCATTACTTGCTCCGCTCAGCTCCACGCCCCTTCCGCTCTCACCGGATGCTGTGGTAATTCTCACTAAGATATATCATAGTTTCTGATGTGATTGATGCAGTAAGATAAACCCAACTAATGGGTGAGCAGGCGTTCAACGCTGCCTCGATGCCAATTATTACTGACTAGCTGTGCCCCACGGTTTTACCGGCGTAGACATCGTTCCCGTGGGAATATCAGGATAAAAAGTACTCTATTTATTATTCCAGGGTCTAGGCTACCTACATACCAAAAAATAAATCGGTTGATTAGTTTTAGCGTGAAGAAGTAACAGACATACATACAAACTTTCACCTTTAGGCCCTTAGCACACGGCGTATTTTAAACGCGCAGACGACGCGCAGATTACGCGCGTATACGCAATTCTAACGGGATTCGATCGCAACCTTGTAACTTAAGCACACGGGGCGATCGTGAAACGCGCCTCTACTGCGCGTATACGTGCAGATACAGCGATACAGACGCGCTGTAGTCGCCCCCCCCTGCCTGTAGTTCCCCCCCTGCCCCTACTCCGCTCCTTTGTACGCGCGTTTGTATCGCTTCAAACGCGCGTATACGCGCTTCATGCGCGCGCTTGTATCATCAATGCAAACGCAACAATCAGCGTCTACGGCGCCGAAGACGCGCGTTCCTGAAGCGTTTTCGCGCGTCGTCTGCGCGCTTAAAATACGCGGTGCGCTATGGGCCTTATAGTATCAGTAGGATACATTATTTTTTTGGCGAAAAGAATAATTATGTGGTCGTTGTTGATATAAGTAAATAATTATTGGCTTTATATTTACTCTTTTGTAGGTGTAACGTGTATTTTATTGAGCTCGATTCTGTATAATAAATCCCCTCATTGATGTAACGTTCACAGAAACATTTCCTATAGTTACTCTTCTACATAACGGTGATTGAATTTCTGGGTATTTCGGCTTTGAAGAACATTTTGATACTGCCAGAGGTAACGCTTACAAAAGGTGAGGGTAATAATATGGAAAAATATCACTTTTTCATTACGATGCTTAGGTATTCATTTTATTAAGAAATCACGGTCCTTATACATTTTAGAGCTTAAAAGCTACAAAATATGTACAGAAGAAAATAATGTTCACAATAATAGTTGTTGACAGTGTGGCTTAAAATGTTACAATATAATTATGTCTCACAGAGCCTACACTAGGCGATAAGCCTGTGCTGTAGGTTCTGTATAACCTTCATAGTTGCTGTGAATCGCCAACAATTGTGCCTACAATACAAAACATAGGTAAGTACTATTTTATTATTACATACTTATTTTTAGAAATGTTGAAATACAACATATAAAAAAAGAAAGAATATTATGTATTTAACTATATCGCTAAGGTAGAATAATAATGAAATGATGATGTGATAGTGCATGCATGCGCGCGTGTGTGTGTGTGTGTGTGTTTGTGAGTGTGAGTGTGTGTGTGTGTGTGTGTGTGTGTGTGTGCGTGCGTGAGTGTGTGTGTGTTGTCATGATAAAACTTTTAATATGTGTTCTGTATCTTCGTAGTTCAGCTTGTTTAACCATTTTTTGAGCGCGTTTTTCGATTCTAGTTTTGTCAGATTTATAAAATTAGGAATTATTGTATTGAAATTATTGTATATGTATGGGCCAAGGAAATGTTTGTATCTATGGGACAGTTTTGAGTTACATTTGGGTATGGAGAAGACTCTGTCTTTTCTTCTTTTGTTAGGATCATAGTCTTGAGTTTTAGCGCTTTTGTGTTGTTCTAAAACTAGACCATATACAAATAGTTGTCTTACTGTGAGGAGCTGACATTCCTGGTAAAGTTTAAATGTTGGATAGAAAAATGGTTTGTTAATTGCTACCTTTAGTACGGCACGCTGGGCGCGTTCTAAGATTAACATGTGTGATGCACACGCTCCACCCCAAACTGTGTTACAGTACGTTAAAATTGATTTGCATAATGCATCATACACATCAAAGAGAAGAACCCTATCCGCAACTTCTCTTAGATTTTTGAAAATATATATTAACTTGCGAACTCGGCCGGCCAGAAGCTCTATATGAGGTCTCCAAGTCATTTTGTCATCGATAGTTACACCAAAGTAGCGAAGATTATGAACACGTTCTAATGAAATACATGTGCAATCGAGAGAAGAACAGTTTGAATGAGCTTTAATTTCAATTTTACGTAGCCTTTGTCTAGAGTTTGTGAATGCCATGTACTTAGTTTTTTCTAGATTCAGGGTAAGAAGATTGTCTTGCAGCCAAAGGATTACTCTTTTGAGTCCAGCCTCTACATGTGCACAAGTTTCTTCCCATGAGCTTCCAGAAAATACAATGGCAGTATCATCTGCGTACGAAATTATTTTAGCGTGATCTAGATTTAGTGCGCAGAGATCATTTACATAGGCTAAGAACAGGGTAGGACCAAGCACACTTCCCTGCGGCACTCCATATTCAACTGTTGCGTGTTGACTTACTCTGTTGTTTATTTTTGTTCGCTGGGTTCTGTTAGTGAGATAATTATCTATAAGCTTTGAGATATTACCTCGTAAAATCAAATCAAAGTAAATCCTTAAGATATAATTATTACATTAGACAGTAAATGTCTACAGCAAAACGTGTTTATACTTAAAACATACTCAAATGGAGTTATACAAATAATTGTAATAATAGTTTTATTAAAATATTATACTATGAGCGCGTGTGTCTGCGAGTGTCTGCGTTTGTGTGTGTGTGTATGTGGGTATGTTTGTATGCGCGCGGTGTGTGTATGTGCGTAAGAGTATGTGTGTGTGTGTATGCATGTGTTTGTGAGTATGTGTGTGCGTGTGTGTGTGTGTTTGAGTGTGTTAAACCTATATGAGTAGTCTTAGTTGGTGTGAAATAGTTAGAATATGGGTCATGAGGATTACCTAATTAGAGGTAAAAATGAGGGGGACAAAAATATGGCCGCCATCTTCGCCAAACGTCATGTCATGTCAAAAAATATTAGGTATGCAACGTTGCAGCCTAACAAGACTTTGCCCGGTAGAACATTCCTGTGAAGACATATTAATTCTACCCACCTTTGTTTCTATCTCGCTCACAGTAACCGTAATAATATCGTTTAAAAACTAAAAAAGAACCGACTTTAATGTTCATTTTCAGTACCAATTTTGAGATGTTTATCTCAATATCTCTGGAGATACTTATCAGACTTCGATAAAATTACCATGGTACTACACTTGGTATATCTCTTTTCAAACAAAAAAATAATAATCAAAATCGGTGCATAAATGACGAAGTTATCCCCGAACAAACATTAAAAAAAATATATATATACGGTCGAATTGAGAAATCTCCTCCTTTTTTTGAAGTCGGTTAAAAATATCTGTCAAAAACCAAAATCAACGTGATGAAAGAAGTAAAAATATTATTCAAGGTCATATTTTTTTGTCATCAAAAGTATATGCAATAGCAACCTCCATTGTGTATAATCTTCTGGAGACTCTTCTTCTAAAACCAGTACATTCTCCTATGTTTGAGGTATTTATCTCCATATCTCTAGATATACTAATCAGATCTTAATGAAATTACAATGGGACCACCTCGGAAACGTACCCCACGTATTAATAAAAGAATCATTTGAATCCGTTCACAATTGACGGAGTAATCGCGTAACATACACACAAAAAAAAAACACAGACGAATTCAGAACCTCTTCCTTTTTGTGAAGTCGGTTAAAAAGCGTTCTGTTTTCTGCCAAAGTCAATCTTCTTACGTCACATTTGAAGACAAAAGATAATAATAATACACCTGTTTAAAGTACAAAAATTAAGTTATACGGCACTACACTGGATTACAATGAAGGAGCAGACAAATAGAGAACTCCAGTCGTAGGTACATCGTAGGTGATACACACCCTTTTTTGTGAAGGTCTCTAAAACAGACATTTAAAGGTACGGGTACGATAACATGTAAGATACGAGCTTCGAAACAACTTTTGCGGATAGAATAAACAATGTGCGATCAAGTAAGGAAGAACGTTGGATAAACTCATCTAATTAAATAATAATCATCTGAGACTCAGTAATGCGAGAGAAGAGTTTCAATATCCATATTTGCACGTGATAATAATATGCGTGAGACTCGAGCGAAGCGTGCCGAGCGAGGATGTACTACTCCTACCAACCCCTAACCCAACAAAAGCCGTATAATAATCTCTTCGCTTCTTATAATCGTTTATGTAGGCCTGTATTTGTTTATGGTAATTCGCGGAATGAATATTCATAGCCCCGCTTTCTTCGCACCCTGCCACAATCTAAGACTGCAGATAATTTTCAAGTTTTCTAATTAAGGATTTCGCGGAACGTCCATTTTGTTCTGTTTATCCGAGGACCCTAGGGCATCGATCGCTTAAAATATTTGTTTAAAAGTTGTAACTCGCAGCGAGTACCTATTTATATATTCAAACGTTTCTACAAATGTTGTGAAAAATGCTCCGGATGATAATAAAACAACGTCGGACAGAGGGTGGAATAAAATTATTCAAAATGTTGTTTTTCTACCTTTCGGCAATAAAACCCCAAAAAAGGGTAGACATTATTTTATATATTCGTCTTTAAAGTAAACTTTCAGTTGGTTTTAATAGCATGTCGTGTTGACATGTATTGTTAACTGCCCACTCTCACCAATGTTTGCAATTAGCAGATACACACCAATATTACTTAACATTATGTAGAATTTAGGCCATGATTTTTGTCATGCCCTTAGAGATATTACCCCGCGGTCATATCAAGGACAATAAATGTTACACTGTACTTTTATAATACACATTCCTTGTCACAGTATTAATGTTTATTTAAACCTCACATCACACTACCGTCACATTTCCGTCATACGCCTTTTGTACGCAGTATATAATTTGTTTTGTCGGAAAATCATGCAAGATGATAGAATACCTGATTATTTATTGAGATAATTTGGAAATAGACAAGACAAGTTCTCGACTATTCCTTATTAAAAGGCAAGATAGGTCTATGACATATTATATGAGTTGTCTGGAAGTGGAGTAATTGGCTGAACCCAATACCAATAAAAATACTTCCTCCATATTTGTACAGTTTACATCGCAATCGACCTAGTAGTTTATAAACGTTTTGAAACTAAAGTTTTTGCAAATACATAAAACTGATTCTTTTTTATAAAACATTAGTTAATAGAGATTTTGTGGCCTATAATTAAATCAATAGACAGACTCAATAGCTTCCGGCCTAAATACATAAATGGCAATAGAGGTGGCACGCTACTCCGTCCTTTGCGTCACGTAATTCAATGACGTCCTCAACCTTTGAACCTGTCCCATTTACTGCATTGAGTAAACCATTTTTACTGTAGCTTTTTGTAGGTTTTTAAAAAGTTTATTTAAAATAAATAAACTTTGTTTAAAAAGATAACTTTAATTAAGTCTCAAACGTGATTTCGACTCGTAAATTTCAATGTTATATTACCTGCTAATTAATATTAGGTTCGTTGCAAAAAATACAGTTTTAAATCTTAAAATGCAAATGGCATAGGTACTCCACATTACACCGTCCATTTCTTCTCACCGCCTAATCTGTACTCTTGTAGCTTGTATCAAGTAGAGACAAAATAAGTCTTCCATCGTCTGGGCCGGCGTCAATAAAGCAAATAATGAATGTAATACGTAAAATATCTAATATTTCTTGATACGTCTCGCCAAAAGCTGCAAAAGGATCGGTTTGCGTTACAGCGTCAGCCGCGACAAATGTAACATTCGCTCAACGTCGGCGAGACAAATTGTTCACTTCCATCGACACATGCCGAGTCTCCTTCTCCCCACTTATGTACTTTTGATATATTTACTGTGTGATTTTTATTTTTTATTGTACATTTTTATTTTTAGGGCCCCGCTGATAGGCTAGCATTTGACCACTAACTCTTCTGGTGGTAGGCGATGATATGGTCGAAGAAGATGAAAAGATGAACACGCTAAGCCTACAATGGTCTTTTAAGGGCTGTGTGCTGCCGAAAGGATGTGGCAATAGATTTCTCCTTGATGGTGGCAAGCTACTTTTTGGTAGCGAGTCTGGCGAAACATCGATATAATATTCCTACGACTTTTATACTATTTACGTAAGAGCCCGCATAAGGCTTCTACGCCATCTTTGCTCAACAGCTATATGAGCCGCATATATGTTTCGCGTGACATGATCTTTTTTGCCCGAAAACATGAAATATGGTTGATTGACTTACGTAATAAGTAGTCATAGATGGCGCCACCAATGCATAATTGGGTTAACAAATGCAATCCACTAATTTCGTCGTAACGATACTTCGCACCGTGGCTTAATTGGCAAAGCACCGGAACATGTTATTCCGGAGGTTGCGGGTTCAAGTCCCGTCGGTACGATGAAATTTTGGATTGTGTTGAATTTCATGTAACAATTTACATGAAATATGGTACTCAAAATGAATAATGCAGCATTTGAAGTCGTCTTTAAAAACGGTCGTTTAGTCCGATCATTCTGGTCCTACACCGATCCCATGAAGTGAGGCTTCCATATAAAAGATATTGCAAGTCATATTTCGTACTGGAATTAAAAAAATTAAATGTATAATTTTATACAATTCAACCGGCGATTTTTACGTGAACGCTGCTGCAGACAATATTGAGCAAATGTAAAACTCCATCAATATTTTCTGCGATATTTTCTTTGGAATATTTAATTGTTCGTGGAGTTGGGCTGCAAGATCCCTCTTATGACAAATGTTCAGATCTACACGTAAGTTTGTTTAGAATTCGACAAATTCGTTTAATTTGAATGTTTATTAATTGAGTGTTATGAATCAATTATTTTTAGGTTCAACGACCGTCCATAAACCAAAAAGAATATTTCTAAAATTCGTTTACAGGCACAAGTAATATACAACAATTTGAAAAATCTAAGCTTAAAAGGCTCGACAAGTATGAAAAACTGTCTTTGTTGAATTAAAAAGTTATTTATGGGCTTAATACAGCCATGGGTTGTGTAATCTCCTCATTTTCCCCTGTAATCAGTCCCGTGCAAGCGGCACAGTCCCCTGGCTTCGAAATAAGCTGACCGCGTCATTACTCAGCCCCTGATTTGCGTAACGCCTGAACTTGAGCATGGATTAGCGGCTTTCTGACTTTATAAGATGTCTACTTTATCACTTTTTCTGTGTACAAGTGTAATAACATTTTATGATAAAAATATGGCTGAAATGAAGTCTGGAAACTTATTCAGTATATTTTCGTTACTTTAGTCTTCTTTCTTCTACAGCGTATATATCTTTGTAAGTAAGATAAAATACTTGTAAACTGTAAACTACGAATAATAGTAATAAGAAAAATAAGACCTTAGGTCAACGACCAGACCAGGAATTGATTGAATTGAGTTGCTATTTAATATATCGCTCTACTTTCATGTAATATCTTCAGGGTAATCATCACATCAAAGTATTAGGGCCAGTTTCACCGGTTCCTGATAATGCGTTAGATAGTCATCTGACACATGACGCCATATACAAGCTCAAAAAATCTGCCCAATTTCTTCATTTTAGCGCTATATATTTTTAGCGTTGCCTGTACAAATAAATACATGCACGAATTGAATAATATTTTGCATAAAACGTTTGCGGACCGGACCACATTAAAAAATAATACTTAAATCAAAAATGTAAAACCACCTCCGACTGATTTGTACCTATATGTATAATTTTGTTCATTGCGACCATTCCAATGAGCCTAACACGACAGACGAGGAGTTAAGAGCAATCTGCAGATTCAAGGAGATGTCTCTGCATTAGGTCAAGCTTACTATATTTTTGCAATATCATTGAAGTAACAGGATACTGAATTTCCAATTAATACATATGATTTATTTCCGTGGATTTGACCACAGAACATGGATATGATTTGACTAATAACTACGCTAAACAGACGGCAGCAGTGTGACAGGTAAGTAGTGCGCAGAAGCGCCATTTTGATTTATTTTACTTCCGCGGTCAAAGGACTACGAGTTTACGAATGTTGCTATCGTAGTTTTTTTTTTACCAAAAAAGAGCTGATAATATTTAAATGGCTGAACGGATTTTCAAGAAACAAAGCTAAGAACACTCTCGATGAAGACATCTATGAAAAAAAACAAACTAAATCAAAATCGGTTCATACGTTTGGGCGCAACGATGCCACAGACAAACACATAGATACACAGATACACACATCACACTTATAACACCCCTTCTTTTTGCGTCGGGGGTTAAAAATAAAGCAGTCAGTTTAAAAAAATTGAACTAAACATTTTTACTTTATTTTTAACTCCCCGACGCAAAAAGAAGGGGTGTTATAAGTTTGACGTGTGTATCTGTGTGTCTGTGTATCTGTGTATCTGTGTGTCTATGTGTCTGTCTATGGCATCGTAGCGCCCAAACGGATGAACCGATTTTGATTTAGTTTGTTTTGTTTGATAGATGTCTTCATCGAGAGTGTTCTTAGCTTTGTTTCAAGAAAAACTGTTCAGCCGTTAAGATATTATCAGCTCTTTTTTGGTTGATGAAACTACGATAGCAACTTTCGTGGCCCTTTGACCGCGGACGTCAAAAAATCAAAATGGCCCTTCTGCGCACTATTTGTCTGCCACTCTACTGCCGTCTGTTTAGCATAGTTTACATTAGTCAAATAAAATTGCTGTTACTTCCATGACATTGTAAGAATATGGTGAACTTGACCCAATGCTGAGATATCTCCTTGAATCTGTAGAATACTCTCAACTGCTCGGCTGAGATGTTTTACAACATATAGATTTAAGATCGGGAATTGAACGTGACATACGCAATGTCGATATAGCGATTGACATATGTTCACTGCGGGGCTGGAAGCGTCGGCGAGCGCCCGTCCTTCATCTGTATCTGCTCATCCGTAGGCCATCTTCAGGATCTCGAAAGCGGATCCTGAAGATGGCCAACGGATGAGGCTGAAATATGTCAATCGCTATATTGACATCGCGTAGGTCACGTTAAATACCCGATCTTAAATCTATAAGTTTAAAAGGAACGTGAGATTATGTAATAAAAAAAATATCCAACATATATTTTAAAGTCGAATATCAAAGGCAGGGCCGCTCCACCGCGCATTCAAACGATTTGAACATTTCTCTAAGATAAAAGGTTAAAATACTTCAAACTTATCATGCTTGAACGGTCGGACGCGCCCAGATCCTCGGCCCATGGAATCCTGAAATTGAATGAATATTCGATTGTTTTTGTTGGAGTGCCTCGAGATCAAAGCGCTTGTAAAAACACGTCCGATAAAAAACATTATGTACAGAAATGAAACACGTATAAGTTTCTTTCAGTGAAAATAGAACAATTTAGGAACATTAAATAATAGATGGGACTGTTTTTTGATTAGTGAGGAATTCTATGAAATGTTCCGACAAAAGATTTAATTCGCATTTTAATTTACCTTTTTTGTTCGTGCACGTTACGTGAGACGTTCCCACGTAGATAAAAGTGTACTCTTCTATTGCCTATCTAACAAACAAGTTCTTGAGCGGAGACCGCGAATTGACAAACGTAGCGTTGGACAACCTCAGACTAGGTGGAGCGATGATATTCGCATCGTGGCTGGTAAGAGCTGGATGTAGAGCAGTGACGTACTATAGGAGAAGCCTATGTCCAGCAGTTAACCATTATAGGCTGATGATGATATAACATCCTGTAAATCTGCCTTTTTGAATTAGATTCTTTATTGTATTGTGATATAAACAAACAATTTTCATAAATAAATGTCTTAAACCAAAGTCCCATGTGGGATGCACACTACTAGTAGTCTTGTTAACCCCTCCAATTAAGCTAAAGTAAAAAACAAAGTTTGTGTCTGGAGTAAGTTCACGTCAATGGGAATGGGTGGGAATCAAACTCACGACCTCTCGATCGCCAGGCCGATTATTGCCGGGCTATTGCCGCTTCTATTGTATCACATACAGTGTTCGTAACGTTTCGGGTCGCATTAGTATTATTACATTGGCTGCGACACGTGAATAGAGCGGGGTCCCGTGGGATGACGCATCAGTGGTGACGTCACGGAGACGCGGTCGCGCTTCCGGCTCCAGCGGATTATCGGATGCCCGCTGCGGACCACGGACGTCGGATTGTGTACAGATTTGTTTAAACTGGATTTACACGACCATACTGAACTAATCGTATCGTTTCTGCTGTCGGATTTACTGGCGTGGCAAAAATAATACCCACTGTCGATGATTTAGAAAGGTTGTAATAGCAATAGCTAAATATATTTCTATCACGATTAACACGATTAACGTAATTTTTGCCAGTGTACATGAGGTCCGTGGTATATACATAACATAAAGTAGAGCGCAACGACAATGGTAAGATCTATTATGCCTCAGTGTGCAACCGTCGCGATTATTATTCCGAAGTGATTAGATTGTAAAGCTTGTTGTATATCAGTTACGACCGCGCTTCATAAAATACTCTGTAGAATTCCTTAGTATCGATGCTACTCACTGAGAAGATAATTTACTGTAAGTACCGTCGGGACTTCGTCGTCTCGGCTTAGCGAAACACAAAATAATTATATTTCTTATCGTACCAAATTAAAACGCCGCTCGGAATTTCAATTATAGCCGTGTTTTGAATTGTGTCTATTTGTGAACACCCCTGACAATTCAATTTGTCTTAATTTATCTCGAGGTTGCCAGCCCTTACGGAATATTAAGATTCTACTTCTACGTGGTGAAGCAGCGTAGCAAAGTAACGATGTAGCGGAGTGTAGTAAAGTAGCGACGTAGGCTCTAGCGATGTAACTCGTAGCGCGTAGCACTCTCGTAGATCGTAATTGTTATCGCTCTTTAGAAAGTATGATTTGATGTTAGCAGGCCTATTCAAATGAAGGCGTTTTATGTTATTGTTCGTGGTTTAGTTGAAATGTATAATTCTCGGCGGTAGTGTTGTTTTAGGTTTTTGCTATTGTTCATCTAGGGTGGGTACTCGTACACTCAAATTATAAACGTGAAAGGTTTTTAAAGCCACTACGTTTAACCTCAGAATTACATTATTATCATATAAATTGTGTAAGTTGTATTTTTCAAAAAGTTTCTCCTAGCTGAAGAACCGATGTCATTATGAAATAATCATTACTTACTTTAAAAAATAGTAATTCCTATTACAACAAATACTCAAAAAACGATTAGTGCAAGTAAAACGCGTGATATTATAAATGTATCCTTTATAACATTCGTTTTGAATATTCAGCGGCTACGGATAAAGATGTATTGATCTCGTAATCGGCGATGGCTCGTTTCAAAGTCTCTGATTGAAACTGAATAATTCATAGTACAGATCGTTTTAGAATTAATTAATAGAGTGTTAATTAAACCGCTTTCTCTTCCGAAAGTACTTCTTTAGAATTTGTAGATGAAGCGGCCATTAAGTTACTTCTTCCGATGTAAATGAGTTCTGGCATTTACTAAATACCTAAGTTAAAACCCCTTCTTTGAGGCTTTTATTTTTGTTAAGACCGTTTGTCAGTAATAATAATATTTTTTATAATATCATAGAACACGCTAGCGTTTAGACCACTGTTGGTAAGTGATAATGCGCTTGATGGTAGCACGCTAGGCCTAGAGGGCTGGTTCTCAAGGACAGCCGGAACACATTCTCTACGCCTGCTAAATTAAGAGCAATCCTCGTTAGCGATGGGTCGTTGACGTATTTTTCGTTAACGCAACTAGTCCGTTAAAGTAACCTCCGTCAACTAGTCGATTAACTAGTGGAATTGATTAACTAGTTAATGCTTCAACTATAGT
The DNA here is from genome assembly GCA_954871355.1 of Cabera pusaria. NCBI lineage: Eukaryota > Metazoa > Arthropoda > Insecta > Lepidoptera > Geometridae > Cabera > Cabera pusaria. The sequence goes on along the minus strand of OX940886.1, from coordinate 450,926 downwards.
CGATTTCACATATGCTCGTATGAATTCAACCGCTAACGAAGTATTGATAATTCAATCGTTTAATCCAAATAGCGCTGTACGTTAATTGTAATTTAATTTTTTTAACAATAAACATATTTTTATTTTAAGTTTTAGTTATACTCATGACGTAAATTTCTAAGAAATTAAAATACTAAGTCTTTGAATAAAGAGCTATTGTTTTTTCTATAAAAAATACTTACGCAGTTGAAATTCCCTCAGACTAAAAACTAATGTTACCGTTCGAAATCACGTTGACAGTTAATCGCGCAACGCGCCTCCGTCCGTTGACGTCAACTGATACGTTTCTCTATACTCTTGAAATTTGCCGTCTATGGATTCAACTAGTTGATCGGTAAACGATTAACGGTCGAAACGTTGACAGTCGATGGACGGTTTTTTCAACTAGCTCTGATTCTCGTAATTTAGCAGGGGTAGACTTAAGTGAGAGCTGCTCTTAACTCGGTCAGTTATTACGTTACCTGCTTTAAAGTAAAGTCACCGAGTAGTTTGGTGATTAAAGCATCTAAAGGAAAACCAAAAAAATATTGTTTACAAATAAATACTGAGGTGTTATTATTATATTATGTGTATTATTTTATGAATATATGTTCTAGTATTTCGTTGTAAGCAATGTTAATTATGTATTACTACTGACTGTTCTTATTTAAATCTTTTAGACACGCCTTGAGTGTTATGAACACCTTATTACTCTCACCCAAGAATGGTTTCATTTTACTCAAAATTTTGTTCTTATTGCTTTGTTTGGGATACTTTTACCCGACTACGGGAGGGTAATGTGGTTGACCGGTATGTATGTATGTATGTTCATCTGTTGATGAGGTATCGTTGGAAGCAACTCCACTAGCAAGTCTACTAGTTATTTGGCTATGTGACGTCACGTCTAATAATATGGCGCCACTAGAGAGAATAATTAGCACATTTTAAAAATACGATTTTTGCTGTTGTTTTGCTTGATTATTCACGATATTATAACCCCAAAAACTAAAACCTGAGCACGGAAGAATCGCGCGCGCTTAATAAGTAAAATAAATTATTTTTCAAAAAAAATAAAACCGACTTCATAACCACAAACAGGCACTCAAAAGTGAAAAATAAATTACTAAATATAATTATTATAAGCGCTACCCACCTATCTATTTGAAGTCGGTGCCAGCCAAGTCTAATAGGTAGTAGATAAATACTACCTACATATATCTACTTACTTACTAACCTACATGTACCTACTTACTACTACTACATTCATTTGGTACCCGTCGGGTTCGGAACCCTAAAAAATTGACTTCAAATGCCGCGCTATTGAAAATATTCACGTTCAAGTCTATTTTATTACAATAATTCCAAATAGTTTTATAACACGAACTAGTTGTATTCCAAAATGAATATTAAAAAATATTACTTGCGATTATTAACATTAATTGCCGCCATATGGCCGACAGATACTACTGAATCACTCTACTACGTTATAAGAGTTGGCACTTCCCTACATTATTGATACCCGAATTATGAAAGCACTGCGTCAACTGCGCCAACCTAACAACGGAACGTATTATTTACGTAACAACTATTTTACTATTAACTTACGTAATAAGTAGTCATAGATGGCGCCACCAATGCATTATTGGGTTAACAAATGCAATCCACTAATTTCGTTGTAACGATACTTCGCACCGTGGCTTAATTGGCAAAGCACCGGAACATGTTATTCCGGAGGTTGCGGGTTCAAGTCCCGTCGGTACGATGAAATTTTGGATTGTGTGTAACAATTTACAAAAAAATATAAAGTGTGAAACACTTCAAAGAAACATAACTATTATATAATCTGTGGTATTATGCTTATAATTTTTTTTTGCAGTGTTGGTTGGTACAAAGTACGTTTATAATTCTGAGTTATTTAATTATGTATGCAGTGTCGCGGGATCGATATGGCCGCCATCTTTGCCAAACGTCATGTCATGTCAAAAAATATTTGGTATGTTTAAAAAACTTTGCACCCTAGCAAGACTTTGCCCGGTAGAACATTCCTGTGAAGACAAATTAATTTTCCCCACCTTTGTTTCTATCTCGCTCACAGTTACCGTAAGAATATCTGTCAAAAACCAAAATCAACGTGAGGAAAGATGGAAAAACATTATTCAAGGTCATATTTTTTAGTCTTCAAAAGTATATGCAATAGCAACCTCCATTGTGTATAATCTTCTTGGGACTCTTCTTCTAAAACCATTACATTCTCCTATGTTTGAGGTATTTATCTCCATATCCCTGGATATGCTAATCAGATCGTATATCAGTATCAGTAACGTACTACCTATTTAAAAAAGAATCATTTGAATCCGTTCACACTTGACGGAGTAATCGCGTAATATGCACACACAAAAAAAAACATACAGACGAATTGAAAAACTCCTCCTTTTTGTGAAGTCGGTTAAAAACAAGAAAATATTCTGGTCTGAGACTTTAATATACAAACTACTTATTTAATATGTATCGTCTATTAAATAAACCACTAATACGTTTATCTATACATTTTGATACACCTAATACATTATGCATAGTGATGCTCCGAGGTCGTATGCGACCTACCCTAAACAATACATTTTAACATCAGCGATCATGAGCTTTAGGGCAGATTCTAGGAGATATCCCAGTATCAGGTCAAAATTACCATTCCCGTGCAATATCATTTCAGTAACAAGATACCAAATTAGTAACATACCTTAATTTGCTTCATTATAATGTAATATAGATAATAGCTACCTGCTGAAATTTCATCTAATAACAGTCAGTAATACTAACAGCTCTGGGAAACTTATCTCCGTAATTTTAATATGACTTTTTGTCAGTAAGCAGTTTTTGCCGTTTCCTTGGAATCAAAACGGAATGATACATATTGTGTACGTTACCCCAGCAAGAAAGTATCTCCTACAGTGATATGAGTAGGACGTATAATTAGTGCTAGGTCTGCTGTAAATGTGCGCCAAATAAAAAAATTGTGCGTCTTGCCGTTAAGGAAAAAAACACAAAAAACGATTCCTGCTGGAGTAACGTTGTTCCAGCAAGAAAATTTTAAACGAATGATCGGAGAGAGAAGTATTGTGTATGGGCAGAGAGCTTATATTTGTGCTAGAATATGCGCCGAAAAAATAATTTGTGCGTCTTTAAGTTTTTGAGATATTGCATTTCCTGCTGGGGTAACCAGTAAAACCAGTGTATGTGCGCTTATGGGATAAACATACACGAGTAGCTCTTAATTTGTGCTAATTTGTGACAGAACTGGATTTACAGAAAATCACAGATCAGTTATACCTAAGTACAATTTTAAAACAGCTAGTACAATACTATCCTATAACAGTTTTATTTTTATATTTGTTGTTTTCTACTTCAGTGTACTCCCGCACGGTAAGTGTCAATCTGTTCGTGGGTAACTTTAAGAAGGTCATCGATATATATGAAACCATCGCTTTTTTGTAGTCATTCGAATTTGGTCGGATAACGGGCCGTTATTTACATGTTTTGTTTTTTTGTTTATATCTACGTATATACGAAACATATCAAGCTGAAAAGTTTCACTATGTTTTATGATTAAACGCACTAATTTTTGGTTTACACTCGCACATCTTGGGTTGAGCCGTTATCTTGTATGTTGACGTCAAAGTTATGACGCAGTCTTTTTCACTTTTAATAATATTATTCAATAACGCATGTATGAAGCTTTTGAAACTTTTTATGGTTATAACAGGTGTCAAGGCGGAACGAATACAGTTTTCAATGACCTTATACGTTTTCTCATTTAGGCGCAGCAAATTTTTTTCCGAATTTATAAAAAGCGCTATTATATTACTATATTACTTGGAAATTATAAATATTTTCTTAAATCTAGTTCTGTCACAAATTAGCACAAATTAAGAGCTACTCGTGTATGTTTATCCCATAAGCGCACATACACTGGTTTAAGAGATACACGATTCTGCAAAACGTTACCCCAGCACGAAATGCAATATCTCAAAAACCTAAAGACGCACAAATTATATTTTCGGCGCATATTCTAGCACAAATATAAGCTCTCTGCCCATACACAATACTTCTCTCTCCTATCATTCGTTTAAAATTTTCTTGCTGGAACAACGTTACTCCAGCAGGAATCGTTTTTTGTGTTTTTTTCCTTAACGGCAAGACGCACAAATTTTTTATTCGGCGCACATTTACAGCAGTCCTAGCACTAATTATACGTCCCACTCATATCACTGTAGGAGATACTTTCTTGCTGCGGTAACGTACACATACATATTTCAGTGTTCATCATTAGAGAGGAGAGCTAATAGAGTCTCCGACGTTGATTAATCATCTGTATTCTGAAAGAAAATATGGCCAATAGGACCTATTGGCGATGTGTTTTTACGATGGGTGTTTTGAGCTACGAATGTAAGCCGAAATTAACTTGATCACTACGAGAAAACACGTTTAGCATTAAGATTAAAGCTTTTTAAACGAGTGGATGATATCGACCCCTCATGATGACATACTATTCATTCAACACTTTGAATCGTTAAGGGCCAATGTCCTATTGAGTACTTATCTGATAGATTGTTGACAGCTTTTATATCAGTCATCTGTCAGATAACTGTTTGTCACTTTATCAGGAACCGGTTAAACCGGCCCTAAATCTGTGTATATGCATTCGCAATAAATTTATGTATCTAAAAGATGGCGGTAGTTTTGCTAATAACCCCTCAAAGTTGAACTTAACGTTATCTAATCCAACAATAAACAAAGTATCCGAGGCCAGTTTAACGCATGACCGTACGTACGTACGTAAGCCCTTTGGAGATCAAAGGCGGCCTTTGTCGGCCGTATGTTTATGTACGTTCCGCGGTCACCGCGGACGCGGCGGTTTGTGTTGAGCCGAGTGGGCCGGACACTTCCTCAGTTTTTCTTGCTAGAATAATTGAAAATATAATGTGTGAGACGATTAACTATATTAAACTTCGTAACAACGTGCTTGCTTCCGAAATCATGCTAAGAAGCAAGTTAAGAAATTATATTTCATAAACGATAGTAGATTCAACATTAATTTACTTTCACGTGGTTTACGCTTTGATCACATCATATTTAACTGAAACACTAGTATATACAGGATGCAATTGGCATTTAGTCCCAAAATAATAACCTAAAAGAATCCTAATAAAATCCAAGTGACCAGTAAAGTAAATGTTTTCGAGAATATTTCCTTGGCTAAGTTGATCTAGATCTATGGTCCATCAACATATGGTACGCATATATACCTATTAATTATTCCTTGCTATACGAATATAATGGGTAATAATTAATGGGTGCGAAAGTCGTATTCTGTCTGTTATACCTTGTGCAGCTAATGTATTCTGTCTGTTATACCTTGTGCAACTAATGTATTCTGTCTGTTATACCTTGTGCAGCTAATGTATTCTGTCTGTTATACCTTGTGCAGCTAATGTATTCTGTCTGTTATACCTTGTGCAGCTAATGTATTCTGTCTGTTATACCTTGTGCAGCTAATGTATTCTGTCTGTTATACCTTGTGCAGCTAATGTATTCTGTCTGTTATACCTTGTGCCGCTAATGTATTATGTCTGTTATACCTTGTGCAGCTAATGTATTCTGTCTGTTATACCTTGTGCAGCTAATGTATTCTGTCTGTTATACCTTGTGCAGCTAATGTATTCTATCTGTTATACCTTGTGCAGCTAATGTATTCTGTCTGTTATACCTTGTGCAGATAATGCTTGCTAGTTATTTCATAAAATAGTACCTTCATAATAATTTATTGAATAATTTATTGAAAAATAAAAACAAATATATTGAAACTACGTATCTACTATATTATGGACGTGTGACATTTGTAATAGATTAATTTGAAATAATGAACAATTGTATTGTGATAAGTACTACGATTCGGTTGACTACTTTTACTATTACCAAAATTAACATGTCGCAAATGCGACAAAATGTTTAAGGCACTAATGTTGATATTATGTAACATCTCATGTACCAACATTTTGAAGTTAATAAATGATATTCTATTCTATTCTATTTATAGAATCTTTGTTTACAAAGAACGGGCAAAAATAATATAAGAACGGCATTTGAGTAAGGTAACGTTGATCTTGTGATATTAGCTACTATTTAATATCTCTATATCATCTCACATCACGCGCTGCTTGATGAATAGTACATTAAACACGTGACCTTATCTCAATATCTGTTCTCGTATGTCAGTCTTCATTATGATCGTCTTAACACATGTATGTATGTCAGTAAAGTATGTATGTAAAGTATGTATGTATGTCAGTAGTATTAACACATGTATGTATGTCAGTCTTCATTATGATCGTCTAATTTCGCCGGGGTCACTGACCATCTCATTTTTCTATTGTATTCAGGTCATTCTACACAATTAGTTTATTGACGCTGGTATTCACCGTTGTACCGCATATACTTACAAAATTAGCGCAATGGCCATAGTGTGATCCGAGTTCTGTTGTAATGACCACAGTAGAGTGCTCCGCGGAACAGTGGCTCCAGGCTGTCAGCATGACAGTTTTCACTTCTGTACCCTAAGTAATTGTAATTAGGTAATGCTAATTCTAGGTAGGTAATACACGTAATACAGTTCACAACAACAATGAATGGCCTGCTTGGATCCATTTCTGTAGTTGATTACGTAACAGCCTATTATATATATATCTATATCTCTCGTCAATATTAATAATCTGATGAGGCATGGTTTCACGAAGGAATATTTCCAGTACGAGCAGTAGTGATGTAACAAGAAACTAATATTGTTGTTTCATGTAAGTCGCCACAAAACTTTGGAAAGTTTCCGCGGAATTTTCGCATTATCTCCCATTACCGAGGCTTACACAAACAAGCCACCTTAGAGAGTTAAGTTCAATCGTAACTTGATATAACTTGAACAAGTTAGGGTCGCTCCTGCGGTTTCCTTCGGCCTGACTCCCGCCGCTGTAACTTAGCGAATTAAGTCGCAACTTAGCTCTGTCTTAGTCCGTTTGACTAAGTAGCGCATGGCCTGATGAGTAGCCTGACCTTTGTTAAAGTCTAGTCAACCTTAATTGCTTAACTCAAACACTGTTTGAATTATTAGTCTCGTATTTAACTTTGAATAGAACATCTGATAAACGGGAAATTGGATCGGACTTACAAAAATCTTGATGCATTACACAAAAAAAGGTTCAACCAATAAACGTAGCAACTACCGTCTAATCACTGTTATATAACACGCAGATTCATGCTACGTATTACTACCGAGCACCTGAAAGCCTACTTACCCCAGACAATAGTACCTGAACAAGCTAGTTTTGTAAAAGAAAGGGGAACAAAGAAGCAGATTCTTAACGTTCATCAAATCACAGAGACAGCACGGGAATACTACAAACATACCTTTATTTGCTTTGTTGACTTATGCCCGGTTCCTATAACATAAGAACGGATCGTTTTGCTAACGATCAATAAAATTTGACACGAAACGTAACCGATCGTAAGCAAAACGATCCGTTCTTATGTTATAGGAACCGGACATTAATAGTCGAACGGTTCGACTGAGGGAAATGGTTAACAGTCTAGATGATCATGCTGGACATGGGGACCTCGAAGAATCTGTACACCTTCTTATATGTGTTCACAATTGGCCAGCATTGAACATCTTGCCGACAACAGGTAACCGTTTGGCTATGTGTTTATGTTCAGTGGGTGGATTTAGACATGGCTGAAGTGTACCACCAGTGGTCACACATTTACCACCACCCAGGCATCACCGGTATAAGTTTACGAACGCGGGAACAATAACATCACTAAATTTGGAACAAAACAAAAATAACTTATTATTGCTCTTGTAATGTGAATTAAAATTTACAAAACGAAACGGATATACTATTCTACGAGTATGTACTCCACGATCAAAGCTAATTATAAATGACATCCTAAATTATCATAAAAGTTCATTTCAAACATAAGTCAAACACAATTATCGTGTATCTGATGCAAATAATCACCACAGATATTATAGCGCTGCGTTCAGATTCTTGCTCGCAACAATAATAACGATCTATTCTGTTTACAAACGGTGTTTGAACAGTGGCAGCCGATACACGAGTGTATCTGCGAGAATCGCCACAAAAGCATATTAGGAGTTACATCATTGGGTGGTCAATGAGACTTCTACGTTGGAACTGGTCCAGATTTGGTGCGTTCATGGTGCAAGCGGGTTAATATAATGTTAGAATGTTTTAAACTCAAAGTTATTATCTAAATCTATAAGCCCTCTTAAGTTCATACAACCTTTTTGTCACTTCCAGAGCTAGATCATTTGATTACAGATTGTGATCTGTGAATTTACTTATATCATCAGATGATCATGATGATGCTTTAGCTGATCGCAAGTAGTAAGCCTGTAAGCAGATTGAAGATAACTAAGCTAAACGAAGCGCTAGAAGACTAAAATAATCAGTACAATCTCCGAACAAAGCCACCATAGTAACCATTCATAATGCCAAAACTAGGCGAGCCAACTTGAGACATGTATACGTCTCCAGTTACTGTCTACGTGAGTGGTCTGTATAAAGTGTCGCTCGCTGGTCGTCCGAACTAGCTCCCCGGTTAAATCTCGATCGATGCCACTCCACGCTGAGTTATCGGTGGTCCCTTACACGGCGCTGGCACCACCTCTCTTCACGGTTTATATCCTTGGAAAGCTATAACTTCCTGGATTGTATTATTTACGGCGCTGCCTGTTTCAACAGATTCAGGACTATTTGTGCGTGTCTGTATGTGAGCTGAGTTACGATTGCAATAGTAGAGGGTTAACATTGCCTTAACTTGTTCTCAATTGATATCAAAGACATTTGTGATTACGTTAAAAGCAGATTAGTAAAATTTAAATCGATGTTAACTCTATAGGACTCGGACCACTACAACTGTCTGCTTACCGTCATAAACTATCGAAAAATCTAACGTCATAAAAACGGAAATATGACGAATATTCTCGGTGCCGCAAGGAATGGAAAGCTAATTATTAACCGATACAGTTTTAATCAACCAAATATGCTTCGTTATTGTGGAAACCCTAAAATGTATCATCACACAAAACCTGGAATAATAATGCAGAACAACGAAAGCACAATGTAACATCCACATACGCGCACAATAATATACAATTTACATACGCGTCTGTGAATTCAATGAGATCGTAATGATTTATTTAAATGAAAATTCATTATCCCACAACGAAAATGGCAGAAATAAATGAATTGAAATGAAACTGAAATATTAATCTGAAAGTCTGAAGTACCATTGTAATCATTTAACGAACGTGACGGCTAAATGAATCATACATGTTCGAAGCTTTAAGACTTAGGTATCGTAGCTTATAATATGAAAGATAAACAGAATTCCCCTTGAAAGTTAGACCATTCTATACCTAGCTACAGCATCGTTTACCACCATGCAAGGTAATGGTCAAAGGCTAGCCTATCAGATATTTAAAAAAACATTATTACGTTAGTTAATTTTTTTACTGTGGCCTCACCAGCTCTTGTCGAGTGTGACGAGTAAGCCGCCATCTTGTTCCACGTCGTGCTAGTTTTTTGTCAAATTTACAATAATTTAGTTGCAAAATTAGCTGCACTTCGCTGACTAGGTATAAGGTTACACCATCTTTTATCTCACAAATTACTGCAAGCCATAATAAAATATAATTTATAATAAAATATTTATTCAGCAAATAACACAAATCAAGTACATGTACCTTAACTCTATATACCATCAAAATATAATAATAATAAAACTAATAAGACCTAAGCTCCAGGGTGGAAGTGTTAAAGACATAAAGCCGCTAGTAGCGTTTAGTGAAAGTGCAGCACACCTCTCAACACCCTTAGCTATCCACGCCAATGTTGCCCCTCGGCGCCGACATAACGGTCCGCCTTTATGGGGGGCCCATTCAGTGTATAGCTAGTCACCACCCGCCTTAATATTTTGAAATGAGGCATAATTGGCGGGTGCCGTACCTCATCCCATAGACCAGAAAACAGACATCAAGCAGCACACATTCATAGCCATAATAAATTAATGTACCATCTTTTTATAGTTTTTCATCTCTCCATCCACAAGTCATATTTTTATAGCTTAATATTGTAAAGGGCCTCTTGACGTTGGCTTCGGCTCCGTCAATGCCTTCCAAAAGACCGGGTGATTTGCAGCCCGTGATGTGAATTAAACTAATAAATATACAATGTGCAGTTAAATATATCTTATAATAATGTTAAATAATAAATTTATATAATATGAGGGTACAACTAAACATTGTCAGCCGTTCTAGGTCGAACCTGTGTTACAGTTACATAAATAGTTTAGAATAAATTATATCGCATGAATTTTGCACTCTTGAATCAGAACTTATTTCCATTTTTTTCGAATTCAAAATAATTATTTGATATTATGTTTGGATGGGTTTAGCTAGTGGCAAATGACGTTGCCTATTTATTGAACATAAATTGTATATTAACTTAATACAGATCCATAAAAAAACTAGATTTTTATTTATTTTTTAATATAGAAACATAATGATATGCTTATCCGATATTATTAATTATAATACTTAAATTCCAAATGTAAAACCACCCCTAACTGTTATATGTATATAATCTGTAGGGCTATTCTGTAAGCTATCTCAAAAGCGGAATCCGTGGTGAGGTTCGAATTTCGTACTACGAAATTCAATCGTAACACGATCGTAATACCACATGAGTAAAGAAGGAATCTTTACTCATGTGGTAATACGGTTGAATTTCGAAACACTTAATACAAATCTCACCGCGGATTCCGCTTACGATCTCATAGCTTACAGAATAGCCCTACAGATCATTGAGCCCATTCCAAACATGATATCTCTACTGTATGTTGGTGAGAAGTAGAGTATTCTGCAGAGCTTGGAGATGCAGCATCAGGTCAATGCTACAATGTTGTTAAATAAGTTGATCTTATAGTGACATTAACTAAATTTTCTAGCCATTTTAAGATGCATGAGCTTTGCTAATATCTTAAAATAGTTGAACAGATTTTCATGAATTGAAGCTAAGAAAACTCTCCATAAAATACCTATCAAACTAAAAAGACAAAATCAAAATTAGGTGTATGCTATATTCGTCTGAATGTAGCATACATCTAATTGTAATGTATTAAAAAAATAAAAAGTAAAATGTATTTCCTATAAAGTTGAGTATGAAGAGACATTTTACCAGTTATCTTCACTTCACCGTTTCTATAGCAAGTTTGCGCGCTTACAATATCACGAAAATAAATAAAGCTGTATCCCATTGTCTTAATGTTCACGCAAAAGGAAAACTTGGGGAAATAATAAAATGAAAATGTCGTTTATTCTTCAGAAACCGGAAATAGTTTCTCGTGTTCAATTTCTGTCCTTCAATTGCTTCTAAAAATATACTCAAAACAAAGAACTAAAGGAAAGGTCTCGACACCACAGGCAGGTAAAACTTTGTGGTAGGATCCGCATAAACAATGTGTATTATTATAAATAAAAAGTTTGTTTCGAGGAGAAATCGATTTCAGATCTGTTTATGGTTCAAGGATGTCTCGGATGCTGTTTTCACCATTTAAATATATATTCGTAGTTTGCATCTCTAGACCCTGGAATAACACATAGGATACTTTGTATCCCGATATTCCAACGGAAACATACATATACGCGGGTAAAACCGCGGGACACAGATAGTTATTACAAATAGTTTAGAATCGCAACTAATAGTTTGTAGGCCTGATGAGGTAGAATTTTGATGAATTTTATTACTGAATAATACCTTTTTATGTTACTTTATATTATAAACAAATAAATAAATTATAGTCGATAATACTTATTGCAAAGTAATGTAGAAAACCGCCGCGATAATTGCTTGCATTCTTATTACGGTTTATTCTTGTTTAGGATGATAACTTCAAGAATGTATTCGTAACTCTTCATAAATACTGACCTTTCACCTGATGATAGAGACTACAATTAATCGCTAATAATATCGTGAAATTCTTTCCATAAAAGAAAAGTAACCAAAAACGAACGAAAGACAACATTGTAAAAATAAAACTTGCGTATTATAATTTGTAACAAAAATACATTGGATGTTTTCGCGCTCGAAGTTTCACAATGTATGTGTAAAAGTTGAATCTGTGAGAGTGTGTGTGCTTTTATCTGGCCACAATGTTATCGTATTATTTCCCGCCTCCAGTTATAATTCAATATCATAGAGTTGCCACCCCTGCGGCCGGATCCAGCCGTATTTACACAAATTTATGGACGGATTTAGCGAATCCGGCATAAAATTACCTCTTATGTATGTGAAAGTCTTAATACCAAAAAAAAAATCAAAAAGTTTTTGGCGCCAGATTTCCTCCTTGATAGTGGTAAGCTAAATTTTTGTAGCAAGTCAGGCGGAACATGAACTTAATGCTTCCAACGCCTGTGGTACTCGCATAGCAGTATTATATAATTATACGAATTAATATTTATATTCCTAGTACACAATATTATGAATACAAAGGTTTGTGTGTACTTAATTACACGCAAAAATTGCTAAATGGATTAAATGAAAAAGTGTAATTTTGCAAAAATTCATGTGAGAATTATATAACTCTCACATGAAACTATTTACAGGTATACAGTGTGGAAATTAAACTCAGGCCCTGGAGGGAAACTACTTTAAATCCTTAAGCTAGCTCATTTTACTTAAAGGAGACATTCCTTTATATTTGAAAAGAAACAAATCTGCATTAAAAGATTTTTTAAAACTCGCTTGCTTCGCCCGGGACTCGAACCAACTAAAATTAAAAAAAATAAACACTGTTTATTTTATTATACTAATCGGTAGTATTAATATTCAGGATAAAGTTTATCTAAAAAATGTTTGGTTACTGTTCACTTTTAACAAGTAAAAGACACGTAACAGTTCTGTTATCTCTCCAACACTCAAAGACTTCGTATGAAGTACACGCTTGCTAAAATAATATCATTTTTCAACAAGATGGTGCACCTGCCCACAACAGCAGAATTGCCAGGGCATACCTTAATGAAAATTTCAATGCCTGGATAGGTACAAACGGGACGATTAGATGGCCTGCAAGAAGTCCAGACCTGACGCCCATAGACTTCTTTTTATGTGGTCATGTAAAAAATGTTGTTTATGAAACTTGCTATGAAACCGTTCAAGAGCTAAGGATTGCGATAGAAAATGTTATTAGGGGCATACACCACAACACTTTGCTGAAGGCTACAAGAAATGAATTTCAACGGCGACTAATGTTGTGTAGCCGGAACGACGGGGCTCATTTCGAACAATTTATCAGTTAAATAATTTAAGTGTTACAAAATTTATAGTAAAATAAAGTTGATGTTAGATTTAACGATTATTTTTATTTTTAAGACCTAATGTTTGTTAGAGAAACTTTATCCTGAATATTAATACTACCGATTAGTATATTAAAATAAAGAGTGTTTATTTTTTTTTATTTTAGTTGGTTCGAGTCCCGGGCGAAGTAAGCGAGTTTAAAAAATTCTTTTAATGCAGATTTGTTTCTTTTCAAAAATAAAGGAATGTCTCCTTTAAGTAAAATGAGCTAGCTTAAGGATTTAAAGTAGTTTCCCTCCAGGGCCTGAGTTTAATTTCCACACTGTATATTTTGCGGGCGAAGCCGCGGGTCACGGGTTGAACAGTTTGAGTATCGAGTACATGGATAGTTGCGAAATAAAGAAACATTAATTACAGTCAAAGTTAAAATAAATCTCCGTATTCGTACCTCATAAATATCAGATGATTGTTTTCCCAACACTATTGGTAGCTTTTATATAAGTTGGTTACAGCTAAGTTCCGGCGCCATTAAACTAAGTAAGTGCTTTACGATAACGATATAATCTCTGAGTAGTTGCGATCGCAAATGTTTTATATTACGTAGTAGCTAGAAATGTGATCTGTTGAAAGCATATAAAGTAATACCGGTAAAATAATATACTATAATCCAGATGATCACTTTCTGCTATATTAAAGGTACGGACACACCGCAGCGTCCTGCGTGTGCGATCTAGACGGGAGCGCAGTAGTATTTGTACCGACTGGTTCACACCAAACGCGATCTACGGCGATCAGAAAACGATTGAAAATCGTAAATCGTGGACGCGAACGCGGACGCAGGACGCCGCTGTGTGGTCGTACCTTAATAGTATATTTTGTCATTGATTTTAATAGTGTTTGTCAGTTTACTTTTTATTTTATTTTAAAGTGACGAAGTATGTCTCTTACAATAACAAAAAAAAACTAGCCTTAGGTACAATAAGTTCTGGAAAAATTGAGTCAGTTATTTGAAATGCAGGTATTTAGCACAAAGTTTATTAGGCTCCCAAACAATCTGACACGATCTCAATTAGTGTCGAGTTTCAAGGAACCCATAATAAGGGCCACTTGCATAACATTCACATTTAATTTTATTTAGTTAATTTCATTTAGTCCCCTAAACACGTTTAAAACTAAACGCAATTATGTTGTCTTGCATGTCATGCTTTCCGGTTCTGTTTAGCTAAACGTTTTTAGCGCGTCGTAATACGTTCCGTTTTTCTCAAGCAAGGTCAAGCATCTGTCAAGCACACGAAAGATAAAATATTTTGCGTACAACGGAATATTAGCTTGTCAAATTAGGTAGCAATAGCAACTTATTTGTAAGTTATTTAGGATGGAAAACTATGGGAGTTATGTTGAAGGTTTAACAATGTGTTGTTACAGGTTGTATTGTAGGTAAGTAAATAGAGAATACCTACCTATTTGTTGTTGAATAACCTACCTTTTCTATAAAAGATCATCGAGCAATCTTGACCTCGGATACAGTTGAAACTACATTGAAATACTAAATCAATGCATAACGTAGTAACTATTATATAATCTGTTGCATACCTAACTATCTCGTCGTCGTCATCTGAGAAATCCATTGTAGATAATATATTTTTTAAACACCTCAGGTAGTTGCACCAAATCACGGGTTGCACACTACACAATACACTAAACAAAAACAAAGAGGTAATCACGGTGAAAAGAAAATCTCTCGCAGAAAATGTTTAAATTGCAACCGAAACGTCCCGCTCTCTTCTCGTAATTTGAAACTTCTATTGCTTCTATGAAAAGATCTCATTTCCGTTTCATAAAGTCATTCGGAGGGTACATCTTTATCTGTGGCGCATTCATCTAAAGTTTCGGTAATTACGGGTTAATTTACTCTTGTATAACGCTGGTAGATGTAATGATTACGCTCAAAAGATGATTGATGAATCTCGGACCTCTCAAAGTACCGACTCACTGTTGTCTGTAGGTTCAACCCGCTCCCGCGCTCGCTTGTACCCCGCCCGCACCCGGCCCGGGATCGCTCCGCCCTTTCAGGGTCTGTTTTTCTCGGCTGAACTGGATTATTAAATTACATTATAGCGTTTCTGATCACTTACGTGACATGGCGTGACATCTGCGGAGCTTTCAGGATATACAGATTTTTTTCAATTACATTACGAAGATATTTGATGGTTACATACGGCCGAGAATAGGAGCAAAAGGTAAAAAAATAAAACCGGCTAAGTCGAGTTTCACTCGCCCACCGAGGCTTCCGTACCAACGTTGGTTAGTAACAATTAAGCTAGACCTCTTAATTCAGTATGAGCGCTCATATAACTCAGAGGCCTACCTTAATTGGCGTGAACTATGTATGTATGGAGACATCCTTTAATTTTCAACTTTTTTTATTTTATAGAATTTTTCCTTTATTTGTGCTCTAAGACCTTGCTTCTTGCCAAATTTCATAATTCTAGGTCAACGGGAAGTACCCCATAGGTTTTCGACCCAAAACCTATAGGGTACTTCCGGTTCACCTAGAATTGTTAATTTTGGGTAAAAGAAAGGTCTTAGAGCACAAGTAAAGGAAAAATTCCGAAAAATAAAAAAAGTTGTAAATTTTGGTAAATTTTGGTACTTACAAGTTTTCGCGAAAATCTAAATTTGCCCATATCTTTTTATCGTGTTGACTCAGGACCTTGGTTTCTTCTTCGACTTCAATATCTGGTATAAATATCAACTTACTAGGTCCACCCGTTCCTGAGAAAATCGGTGGTGACACACGGACAGACAGACAGACGGATAGACAGACAGACAGACAGACAGACAGACGGACAGATGGACAAGAAAGTGATCTTATAAGGGTTCCTTTTTTCCTTTTGAGGTACGGAACCCTAAAAATCACAGAAATAGGAATAATAAGTTATTATTGCTATTTCTGTGCTAAAAATGAAGGTTTTCTAAATGCAGATATCCAAACACTGGCCTGAGCATGAACATAATAATATTTTGCTCTTAGGGTTGACATTTTACTGCGCTATTTACCAGTAACGCCGATTTGGTCTTAAACAAACTTTAACTATCAAAGTTGCAACACCAGCGGAACCGGAAATAACAGCAATTCCTGTCAGCGGCGCTTTCAGAAAACATTTTTCGTCAGCTCGGAATCGGGAGCGTAATTACATTAAACGTCAACTCTGTGCCGTACTTTCATGCTCCAAAAATTATAGGCACTTAGCTTAACAAGCTGCGGGAACTATTCCGCTCTCCGGGAGAAATGTCCTTGATTCCGGCAACTATGTATGTGGAAACTATGCCCGCTTTGATGTTCCCGACTCGCGACAGATTAGCGCCGGTGGGAATATTCGCTGATTAAAATTAAGATCGCTAGTATGAAGGGCACTTCGCGCGACGCTCGGGAAACGCCTCCGGTTCATCGGCGATGGGAATCCAATAACTAATACAAATAAGTCGAATTCGAGCAGCGGCTCACGTTTTCAAATCAACGCCGAAGTGGAAACATAGAAATGAAACGCGGCCGCGGGTAAATTGGCGAAGATTGAATGCGGTGTGGGCGTCCACTCGCTTTTTGTAGGTCTCATTATCGCGCGGACGTGGTCGGCATCCCGCTCTATCCGCTTTATCCGCTTACAGCCGACAACCAATAAAAGCGTTCTCGAATGAAACAAAAGGGCGCAGATAAAGGCGCACAATGGTGCGCGGCCGCGACGCTATCGCATTCGTCAACGTGGGTGCCCTTTTTAATTGAATGCCGTTTTGTACGCGCATTCCATTTTATACGGTAATGGAGCGACGCGCGCCGCGGCCGAAAGGCGACGATAACCGCTGATTTACCGATTCCCTTCACGGAAATATTGGGCCGGGCCGGGGCTCGACGGCCACGCTGTTTACAAGGGCGCCAAATTGAATAACGCCGATAGTTCGCACCCCGTATACGTCATCGATAAGGTGTGAGTTTACTCGGGTTATGGAAGAGAAACTCTAGAAAATAGGGCGAAATAAAAAGAGCGGAGAGTACCTGTTCCGGTAATTTATTGACTATTCATTGAGATAGATTCAATATCGGTACGGTAGAGCGGGATCCATATTTCTACTTCCGGCTAGGTCGAGTGTGTATCGTGTATTATTGCGACCGGTTTTGGATCTCGGCTTCGGTAAATCGTTTGATGATTGAGAGGGCTCGTCAACAACAAGTCATCAGAAGAGTTATATCTAAAGCGGAATAATTTATGACGCACAGAGTATCACATTGCGTCACTCTTCCATTTGTTTGCCGATTTATACTCGGTTTGGCGATATAAGGAAAACTAGGCTGTTACAAACTAACGGAACATTACGTCTCACCGAAGAAAGTAATGCTGTCATAAGGTTCAGGTTCGTAGGTGACGTTATTGATACGAGTATGGCACCGAAGATACTCTATTAGCAACATGCAAAATATTGAAATAAGACTTTTGCCTCAAAGTTTTTAAAAGTGATAATATATATATATAAAATATATATATAATAGCTACATAATTAGCTATATAATTAACTTTTTATTTGAATACACTGTGTTCTGTATAGTTTGTCGGTGACTTGCTCAAGGCTACATAGTACGCGTAGTACAGCTACGGCACTACGGCGTAGCAGCGGGATCGAGCCCGGCCTCACTGAACGCACTCGCATAACTCAAATGCCTCTGGCTTCCGGGTGGTCTCTATGAAATTCCATTTATATCAGCACATTATGACAGCGGTCGTGCTGTGCTACTTATCACTAGTATAGAGAACAGTTTTCGGTCTCAAAAACATAATCACTCGGTCTGAGTTTAACTGTCGGACTTAATAAAATCAGCTTTTACAATTTTTAAAAGCTCTCGTCGAAAATACGTTAAACAATGGCGTCTTTTAGTGAAACAATTTATCCCCCCTCCGCTGCTCTCGTCCGATCCGGACCTTTATCACTTAAAAGCTCAGTGACAAATTTCAACAAGCAAGCGAACATTACCTTAATTGCTCACACTGGGGTCCATTGTCCCAAGATTTTTCTTTTTTAATGGACATTTCAGGTACCCCCTTGTCCCCCCTCCTTTCTCGCTCAGATAATGTATTTCCTTTGTCTATTGTGTATGATTCGTCTAAATCACTCCAGTTTTTTATGCTCCCAAAGCGGAATAAGCGAGCGGTAGGCGCGGAGATGTTTATTATTTTGTTCCGCTTTCTTTATTCGGTGGTGGCGGTTGCGTAGTTTGTCACGGATATATGTAGCGGAGAGCAGGGAGTGCGACACGGATCAGGTGGCCTTGGCCTTGAAACCTCGGGCCTATTCAATGGCTTTAGCAGGAGGGCAAAGACTTAATACTGAAAGGGGTTTTGACAGTAGCTACGCGTGCCGCCACAGGTATTCACTATTCTACCCACTGATCACAACAATAATCTTTTATCTTGTATTCTACCGATTTACAGAGCAAAAAACTGAAGAGGAGCGAGGTTTCAGCTCTTTCCCTTGTTGGACCCGTAGGTAGGGCTGCCGCTTATTTTTAATTCAACATAAAGATTGTAAAAAAACAATAATATAATCTTAAACAACATTACAAACAATTACCACAAACTCGACTATAATATTAGCCGGCGGCTGCGGTTTTGACGATTATACGATTCGGAGTAGGAAGTAGTAAAATGAGTTTAAACATTTCTCGTATTAAATTTCGCGAGAAATTATATAATAGTCCACCTGACAAAGTTCAACGACTCGTTCCTAAAATTAAATCCTACTCAAATATTTTAAGCGCGCGCTAAAGCTAGTGTTTGTAAAGGTTAAGTAAACTGCGGTCGGAGGGACTTCTAAACCTTTGTGTAGGAGTTTGAAGATTTTAGTAGTGGTGCGGTCGGGGCAGCCCTAGCTAGCGCTAAGGAGGGCGGGTCAAGTATCGGCCGGCTCGGGCGGTAATTAAAACGAGCCTGCTCGCAAGTAGGTCAGGTATCAATCGCGCCCTGATGCCATAACAAGTCTCCGACCTTCGCATCTTCTAACGAGCTGATGAGGCGGCTCCCGTTCAGACTTTGCTCTTCACTTCACCACGTTATCACGAGACTGATCACAACGCAAGACAATATCGGGTGGTAAGCTTTGAACTACAAATGTCAGATTCAATGAGATGGTGTAATCTGTAATACTCGTAAATAATATCTACATTCATTTGAAGCTGTATTTGTTACAACTGTATTCACAATATAATTAGAAGCGAGATACAGATCTACAAGCCGGCTCACAGTTACAATAACAAAGTGTTGTATTCATTCACCTCATTGAATAGAGAGGACTACTTAGCTCAACAATAGAGGTAACAATTTATTCAACGGTAACCTTTCTGACTGAATAATTGTATAATTCGATGGCCATAGATTTTATTTACCCTCTAAGACTTTGGTTAACGAGTGTAAGTAATTGCTAGACCGGCCCAGGCTAGACGAGAGATGAATCTGACTTAACTCACGGATTTCTACGACTCAAGGCTGAAGCTCACTGAAGCAATTAATTCAATGATAGTATTCTATATATAAAGTTATCATTTAAAATAATTCAAAAAAATGCTCTAAGCTTTATTGGTTTTAAATTGTGCTTGTCAAAATAACCGAATTATTTAAAAATTCAATAGAAGCAAATATGAATAATGTAATTTGTTTTTATGTTATTTTTAAAAGAAACCAACTTTCTGGTACTTTTCACTGAGTCCAAGCTCGTTTATTTATCCAACAGTAATTCTCACAAATATGATGTCCAAAAGAAAACTTTATCTCGGTAAGTGTAGAATGTTCGACTCTTGGCAGCCAGTCACGATCTGGTAGGTCGAAGGGCTAATTACGTCGTCCGATTCGCAGGGCAGCAAATGGGCCCTATCAATCCGTCGTACAACGAGAAAAACGCCATTTTCACGTGGGAGTCTGAATGCACGACCTTACCTCAATTTGGGTTAACGACTTAATTTTTTGCGTTCGAAAGTTACGAGGCCACATTGTAAAGGTAGAAAATGTATAAATATTGTATGTTTTTCATTGGGTACAATTAAAACATATTAAGTTTGGCATAAATTAATACTGTTTCTTATTCAAATAATGGCGAACTTTGTACCATCTATTTCTATTTTGTTACGTTTTGTTTGTTAACATACGAAAAGAAGCTGAATGATGCTAGGTAACAATGTAGATTTCTTAATAGGTCACTTTTTGACCGACTTTACAAAAAAGGTATTCAATTCGTGATATACCACTTTAGAAGTGAAAACTTGTTTAGCGGCGTTGTGCACTTTTCTTGGGATGGGTAACAAATGTTAAACTCTCGTCAGGTCACATGTCCCCAGGACACGTCTGGTCAAAAAATCGTAAGACGGAGCGCAGGACGCTTGCGCGAGGTGTCATTCCAAAATATTCAATAACCGGCCAAGAGCGTGTCGGGCCACGCGCAATGTAGGGGATAGAACGCTATGAGGCCTGAATTCCGCGTACGTCGGTCTCGCGTACGAATATACGTTGTGTTCTATATAGCACCACACTGTGACGCTGACATCAGCGGCGCGCGAGTTGCTACGCGCCGCGTACGTACGCGACCGACGTCAGCGACAGAGGAATTCAGGCCTAAAAATGACGTGTTCAAGTTTTCTCTTCTGCCGGCACTCCCGGAGTACAACCCGTTGATTTTTCTAAAAATTATTATATAGTTAAGAAAGCAGCCCGATGGCAAGTGGCTGATATGTTGCATGGAATTGCTAATATAGTGAAAGGGGATATTATAAACTCGGGCGAAGCAGTGGAATTTAGTTATTTATAAATGTGATCCATTTGAATAACAGAAATGCTAACTTTTCTTACAGTAGCAAAATCAACAATAATAATTGATGGTTAATAAAGTGACGTGATTCTTCACATTTATCTATTAAGATGAATAGCTAAAATCGAACAGCGTTATTTACTATTCGTAATATTTCGGAGAATTCCTCTGAGAGCTGTAGTTGCCAATTAATCATTGTAAATTGTTAAGCCTTTGACACAGATACGAAGCGGATTCCAGACTGCTTCCACGCCACGATATACTGAATACATTGTATGAACGAACAAAATGTGGAGTCGCATTCTATAACGTATTCCATTTAACTGCTTCGTGTACTCGGAACCGAACTGTGATTTATGTTCATCGATATAAAGTTCAAATCGCTTTGCATACGGTGTAGTGTAGAGACGGTGGAGTTCGGTTTTGGACACAATGCGGCAAAGATCTCAGCTTCGCAGTTATTTACAGCTAAAGTTTTCTGGAGCCGGCACCGACGCTCGTACCTGGACTAAAATGCAGAAATATCTCAGACTCGATCGCGCTTCGTTGCATTTTTATTAATCAATGCAAATTTTGAACGTCCTGTATTTAAAATAGGAGTTGTGTAACATTGCACTTCAAACACGGGATTTATTAATAAGAATACAAGTCGAGCAATGTGTTAAGAAATCTTTACAGTGACATGTTACCTCTATGAAATTGGTTCAGTAGTTACCGTTTCACTTACCTCTAAATTAATGTCAAACTTGAGAAAAAATTATGAGTAATTAGACTAATTCAACTAACTTTGCTAAACATGCTTCCGTTCCAAGAAGAAGAAGAAGTTCCGTTTAACCTTCATAAGTTACTAGTTTTCGTTTTATAAAAATAAAAAAGGTATACATCAAATTAGCATTATTCTTTTTAGCCTGACTATATTCTCTGTTTTAACTTGTGTTTCTTCAGCATGGTTGATCTATTGTAATATCAGCTAATTATATTTTCAATAACACTACCATAGTAATACTTATAGTAATACTAACGTGTAAGTGTATGTATACATTGTTATTATTACTCTGGCTCCAATTTCTTTTTAATATTACCTTACCTTACCTATTTAATATCGAGCATACCTGCCGTTACCTCAGTTACCTGTTACACTTGTACAATAAGCGCATATGTATTTATATATAAATAACAGGACGAGACTAAATTCCACGACACAGGGTATCCTAGTGTGGAATTTCAGGGCTTCACTCCAATAATTCATATAGGATGTTCACATATAATTCACAATAGCCCAATGGATAGGGTGTCGGACTGGCGATCGAGAGGTCGTGAGTTCGATCCCCACCCCACCCATTGCACTATTGACGTGAACCCACTCCAGACACAAGCATATTTAGCTTAGTTGGAGGGGTTAACAAGAATACTAGTAATGTGCAACCCACATTGCGAGTTATCTTTACAAAAAAAAACACATATTTAAGTTATCAATGTAAATAGGATAAGATTTGATTACCTAATAAAATTCATTCATTCATTCAATTCATTCATTCATTCATCCATTCATTCAATTCATTCATTCATTCTTTCATCAAAGCATGTTATTAAAAGATTTATTTTTGGCGAAGTTGCGTGAAGTTATTCCTATAAAAAAATTACTAAATGCTGTGCAATACATTAGTTATTATTTTAGTCGATTCTTTAATTAATCGTGGTGAATGATTTACTCGTGAAATATGGCAGGTCCAAATTAAAATGTCAAGTTCAGATTTATTTGATCAGATGAAGTGGTCTCGGGGGGTGGAGGTGGGATCTTTGTAAATTAAAAATGCTTTTTAAATCAAATTGAGTTTTTAAAAGATGTTATGATTAATGGTTGCCCTTCGTCTCCTAGTTAAGTAAGGGATTGGGAAAATGCTGTCTGGAAGAGTTATTTTAAGCAATGAACATTTTGAGCAATAACTTATTTCATAATAAACCAGTTTATTTTTAAAGGTATCTGGTTTTTATCCTTCGATTATCGTTCAGATGTTAAATTTATGATTTAGAAATATGGAATAAAATTCTATATAGTAAGAAATGACTGAATAATTAAAATTAAGTTGTTGTGGCAACTTGCACCTACGATTTTTGTAGCATTAAGCTATTTGATAAATAGCGACTTGAACATTAATTAATAAATGCATAATATACTTTTTATTTACATACATACAGAGAAGGACTTAATAACACTAAATTACAAACAAATATTACATAATCTTAACAGTAACTACATGTATATATACAACTTAAAAATAATCATCTAATTAGACAATATTAAAAATATATGATACCTAAACTATAGATAAAATACAGAACAGAACCAAGAGTCACTATCTGTACTACGGTAATGTTCCCAAAAAGCTAGCGACGTTACCTCGTTATATAGCTAGGCTAATACGTTGGCCGAGGTAAGCGCCAGCTCTTTGGTCACGAGTGATGTCAATTAGGCGTCTAGAAAATTTCTTTACAAAATAAATTGACACTCATCTTAATCGAAAAATAATCATACACGACTCCCAAGACTTAAACATTTACCTAACTCGCCAATATTCTTTGCTTGTGTGGCATTTTTATCTCAACCATCTAAACTATCCCAAGAGATCAATCCAAAATCGAGTATCCGATTAATTGTAAATGGCACTAACTAACCAAATTTTGATTTTTTTATTCCAACGCACTTCATCACGAATGCAGTTCAATTTTACAATTTGTGAGTAAGCTTTGCGATTTTATGGGCCTGGCGGAATTTCGCTAGTTTTATGACCCGTCGATAACATCCCGCTGTTGTAACCAATTTGCCAATGAAATGTGTGATATGTATATATATGTGTGTGAGGGGAATGTAGGGACAAGCGATGTAGGGACACACTGGTATCAATCCCAGCGGGACAATTTTGGCATTCGCTTAATAAATATATGCAACAATACTAATCCTACTCATATATAATGGAGAAACTTTGTGTATATGTTTGATACTTCTTCACGCTAAAACTACTGAACCAATTGAGCTGAAATTTGGTATATAGATAGTCCAGAGCTTAGGATAACACATAAAACACTTTTTATCCCGATATTCCCACGGAAACGATGTTTACTTAGGTAAAACCATGGGACACTGCTAGTAGAAAATATATGTACAATAACAGGCCAAGTGCGTGTCGGGCCACGCGCAGTGTAGGGTTCCGTAGTAGCCCGTTATTCAATGCAAGTCGTTACCTGTTATAAACAAGCAACTAGGCACTTCGTCTTTGTCATTTTAAAGGGTTTATTCTAAGGATTTTGTAATTGGTACAAAATTATCCAACACCCAAGTTCGACGACTATAATCTTAACCGCTATAGTTTTTCTTTAAAGTTAATGAAATGCACTATTATCACGAATTTTTCCAGATTTTTTAAGCCAGCAGTTTAGCTTTTAGAGGAGGGGGAGGGGGGGGGACGCCCTACTGGAACAAAAATTTGCACTTTATAGTTTAATATTTCGTAAATGGAGCATTCAATTGAAAAATGGTATTTGCAACCCCAAACCCTAAGTAAAAGACCTATTCAACGATAACCCACACGATGGGGTAGACGACGAAAAAATAATTTCAATGTTTTTCAAAATTTTATTTCACCACTTTGTTGGCGTAATTTACATACATACCCATACAAAATTACAGCTTTCTTGTATTAAGGGTCTCCTAGCAAAACCTCGGACAGACAGACAGACAGACAGACGGACATGACGAAACTATAAGGGTTCCTTGTCAGGACTACGGAACCCTAAAAACTGTTATGATACTAATATTACTTATTTTATATTTCAGGTAAGTGCAGCATTTTTACGATTGCCAAGAGAACTTGAGTAAGTACACTTTGTGTGATTTGGGCTAAGGAACAAATTATAAATGCCAGGTTATAAATGTTATAAAGATCAGAGGAAAATTGTCAACAATAAATGTCCGTACAAAAAGAGCTCTATAACACAACGATTTCGTCGAATTTCAGTGGAAGCCTATTCCGTATTTTTATGTAGCCCAAGTAAAAGCCAAGGATATTGCTTACCATCTGAAATTGTCACTTTATGTTACATCATTTATCATTTCACCTTTTCATCTCGTCACATCTTGTTCTCAAAATAAACAGATGAAATAAGACATAAATATTTCGTTGTATACGAACAACAGTAAAAGCTTTGAATAGCGGTTATTGTGCAGT
Organism: Cabera pusaria; assembly: GCA_954871355.1. Taxonomy (NCBI): domain Eukaryota; kingdom Metazoa; phylum Arthropoda; class Insecta; order Lepidoptera; family Geometridae; genus Cabera; species Cabera pusaria. Next base: position 425,410 of record OX940886.1, on the reverse strand, counting down.
CTCCAGATGAAGTAAACTGATGTAAATATCCGGCGACGTGTAAAGCCCGCATTATTTCCTACATCTTTCCTCCCTGGGCTTGAGAATAGACTCGGCGTGTTTACCGCTGCAGCGCTGCATCGCTGCATATTATGAAATGGCACTAAGCGGTATATCCGCTGAGCGCGAGTGGCTGCGTGTACTTGACATGTAAGCTTGTATTTGTATATCTGTCAATGTGGAGGCTGTATTGTGCGGATACATTTCGTGGAGCAGAAATGTCGAATGCAGTCAGTTTTTAGGGTTCCGTACCCAAAGGGTAAAACGGGACCCTATTACTAAGACTCCGCTGTCCGTCTGTCTGTCTGTCTGTCTGTCTATCTGTCTGTCTGTCTGTCCGTCTGTCTGTCTGTCTGTCCGTCTGTCACCAGGCTATAACTCATTAACCGTGATAGTTAGACAGTTGAAATTTTCACAGATGGTGTATTTCTGTTGCCGCTAGAACAACAAATACCAAAAACAAAATAAAGTTAAAAATTAAAGAGGGTCCCCATACAAAAAACGTGTTTTAAACGCCATCTATCTAATTAGTTTCGGCAAAATGACATAGATGGCGCTAGTAAACGAGCCCCGTCTTTCTAGATCGCGACCAAACCAAATATTCTTGGTAATATCAATTAATCAAATATATGAGGTTGAAACTCTGTTATGTTTCGTATTGTACGGAACCCTCCCTAAGTGTGCGATAAAAGACGCAATGCTGACTCGCACTTGGCCAGTTTTATTTATAGATTATAAAATCTGATAGACGTTTGACCGCATATCTCGCCTGGTGGAAAGCGATGATGTCTAGAGTCAATTATTGTTTACACGCTAGGCCTAGAATGATCTAACTCTCAAGGGCTGTAGCTGCCGGAACACCGTAAGGTTATAGCGGTAGATTTTCTCCTTGATGGTGGTAAGCTACTTTTTAGTAGCAAGTCAGGAACATCGATATAATCCTCTACCACCACATTTAGCTATGTGACGGCTTACTGTAAGCACAGAACAGATAATAATACGAGTGTAAGACAATAGTTATATGTGCTTTACTTGGGTTCTTCAAAAGAGTGATATTGATTATTTTCGCAAGTTTCAAGAAGAGGTGTCCCTGAACACACTAACTTCTGATTAGGGTTTTAAATTAAAGAAGAAATACGTACTTTACTTATAAAACGTTTACTTAGTACACAACGACGAAACGAATTAATGTAAAAATGACACACTATGCGTTTATCCAATAATTCTGTTACATGGAGACGGGAAATAATTGTATGAAGAATGTATTTCCCTATTATTCCTATTTTATAAAACATTTCATTACATACTCACAATTATTATATTTACATACATACACACACATATACATTTAGACATTATTTACATTATTTTTATCTTTAAGTATCACGTCAATATCAAGTTTTCCGAAAAAAATTAAAAATAAAATATCCCGTCAGAGTCGAAGATCGGGCTCAGTGGCGTGACTTGGGAGAGGCCTACGTCCAGCAGTGGACTGATACCGGCTGATTATGATGATGATGATCCCGTATTTGTACACTTACTTTGTTTAAAATGATGCGTAATCTGTCGTTACAATTCCAAGTACCCTATCTAAATAAATAAAATAAAACAGAATTATATTGAACAATGAAGCTGCCAATGATTCCTTAAGATTCATATTAACACTTTAGTTAAACAACACTGGATCGTATCCACCACTCGTCTGTGTTATTTACTGCGCCGCCGACTTGTTTACCGTCTGACGTCTACCAGCTTATGACGTATTTAGGCTCCTTTAGCCGTCTTGTATCTCGAAATCTCAAGCAACAAAACGGCAAAATCTTCCCAATATTTTGTACAATATGTTTAAGTAAATTCCTGGGGTATTGAGATTTGAGAATAGGTATCCGTTGACAAGATGTTTTACAGGTAAGACTTGTATATATGAAGCCGTTAGAGATGAGTTTTGAGGTGTCATACGGTGAAGAATTTCTATGTTTTTAGCGTAAGATTTACCTGCTTACATACCGCGAGCTTTGTTATTTTGTGCTTTTATTGCGAGGTTACATAAACACAATAATAATTTAAAATCGTCCACTAAACGAAAATAACTGCTTCAAATGCCGCGCCGTCACTTTCAGTACTAAATTTGAGGTGCTTATCTCTGTATCTCTGGCGATACGTATCAGCAGGGCTAGCATGGCCTTATCCCCGGGGGAAAGACTAAATTATTTCCCTATTTTTCGCCACTGACAGGAGATCAACACAACAATATAAATGCTTGGTGAAGTTTAACCCCGACTTTTGATTTTGTTTCGTATTAAAAAGTTTTTAAAAGTCAGCGGGCATTTATGATTGTCGAAAAACTTTACTTATAATTTGCCTTCTTCACCAAACCAAACACGGATAGGTGGAAAGACAAACTAGTCCCCTTGCCATGCTAGCCCTGCTGATCTCGATAAAATTGTAATGGAAGCAAATAGAAAGTATATTCATTCAATCAAAAAAGAGTATTAAATCGGTTTAGAAATTACGGAATTCTGATGTAGGAGGTACAAACATAAGAAAACGGGAGAATTTAGAACCTCTTCCTTTTTTGTGAAGACTGTTAAAAAAGCTGTACGTATTTAAAAAAAATACTTTGTAATAAGAATATAACACATCTCTTGTGGGTATTATGATGGCGCAGTAAAATGAAGAAGTTTACAAAGCATGCTGGTAGTACTATAATAAAAGCGATATACTTCTACACAATAACATTTTTCTACTGAGGTACGTCTGTCTGACAGATGATGAATATTGATCAACGATCCTAAGCATCCAGTATATCTAGAAATATTTTAATTGCAATTATCGTGGTGTAATTGCATTCGGGGCAGAGTTGACAAAGTTTGTAAATTCCCCCTCGAGAGGGGGTGGCGATCGACTGGCCCGAGTGACCCAGCTAGAGGAAGAGGTTGACTGTAGTGAGGCACTTACTGGGAGCTATACTAACGACCCAATTTTTTCAAAACATTAAATATTTCTATAATATTAAAATATGTACTTACCATGCTGGCCTGACTACTACCTATAACAAATGCTGTGACACGCAGCACTCTAGATTGGCAGAATTTTAAGACATTTAGTTGTCACAATATCTGTAATGTATAATACTATTTATTAATGGCGGCTGGCGCCGTATCGGAACGAAAAGTCGGTTTACACGGTGCCAGTCGCTGGTGCCAGTCTAGTTCTTATGCCAGAACTGGCATCGTATATATCAGCCTTTAAAGGAGACATCATTGTTCCCCATCAGGCAAGCATTCTATACTTTCTAATATCATAGAAAAGTCAGTGTTCTGATAGTAATCACAGGAACAACATCTAGATGGCAACATCAGGGCGCTATTATTTAATCAGATAAGCTTTGCTGTTAAACTGGTAAATTACTGAAAGAGCAGTGTTACCATATAGAAACAAGATCCAACTCGTTTAAGATTAACGTATTTTTATACCATTGAAGAATTATGCTAAAATGTTTATTATATATTGTTCAAAACATGGGAGTATTCTGAGAGAGCTATACCATATTAAAATAACCGATTAAATCTATTAAAACATATTCTCATCATCTATGATACTTGTGTGTCTATTAATAGTTAAAATTTTTACGTGAGTAAAAAATACCTGATCTCTGAGACTAAATAGGTCCAAGTGTTGTTCCAACCCAGGAGTTTTAATTAAACCGCCTCCGTTAACCGATAGTTTTTAATCTCGACTCAATCGGACCGACCTTTTTGTTTAACTTGTTTTTGGGAGTTTACTCTACTTTCCTCTCTCTATGTTTTCTTTATAGTTCCGTACGTGCCCTAAATTATGTTTTGGCTGATAAAGATGTGCCTCGCTGATGCTCATAGCTTTGATAAGGACGGTGTGTAGTTTACATGCATTGGCGTCGTGAATGTTAGTTGCTAAATACATTTTATATAAGTTAGCCGCACCTGATAGCAGGTAGTGCCTGTAACCAATAACTAGATTCTCGTTCGCATGTGGCAAGGAGACAAGCCCGCGGGCTTGTCTCAATAAAAAAGTGTTCATGTTAAAGACCGCGGTCTTTAACATGAACACTTTTTTATTGAACAATTTTACAAAGGGGCTCGTCCCATTACCTTTGCAAACTCATTTTTTTTGGACTTGGACAAGCCAAAGACCAGGCCGTACTACCTTTTACCAAAGATTATATTGAACAAAGATACATTTGCGATGAATTTGAAATTATTCTCTTAAAAAGAACCGAAACAGTGTGGGCAGAAGATAGAAAGGCTATTAGTAATGAAATACTGTAAATTTTAAGGATGCCAATACCTCCAAGCCAAATAGGCAAAGAGGCCTGAGACATTACGAAATATCTAAAATTAAACAACTTAGAATTTGATTTTAAACTTTAAACTTTCGCGATTTGAACACATAGTTATACATATTAAAATACGGGACTTATCGCGCCTAAAACAAAATTTTTAATTAACTCGACGTTTCGACCAAGTTGCATTGATCGTGGTCACGAGACGAGACGACGTCAGGTTTTTGTTTATTTTAAACCTCCGACGCAAAAAGAAGGTGTGTTATAAGTTTTACGTGTGTATCTGTGTATGTGTGTGTCTGTCTGTGGTATCGTAGCGCCCAAACGGATTAACCGATTTTGTTTTACTTTTTATTTGCTTTGCTTTGATTCATGAAAATCCGTTCTGCCTTTTTATGACAATGAGCTTTTTTTCTAGTTGATGACGCTATGAGACCAACTTAAATAGGTCTGTTCGATATTCGGTATCTTTTTACCTTAACGATATTGTAAGAATGTGGTAGCATTGACTTGATGCTGGGGTATCTTCTGAATCTGCAGAATACTATACTCCTCACCAACTTACCGCAGAGATGTCGAGTTTGGGCTCATTGGAATGGTATCAATGAACAAATTATACATTGAGCAGTCGAGTGTGGATTTAAATTTCTAATATTATTAGAACTACTCACGGGATATTTACCATGTTTTTTATTAATTATGAGTTTCCGATATTTCGGCTCTGTTGCAAGCGCCATGATCACGGATGAACTGTAGATTGCGGGTCGAAGTAATGTTTACGAGCAAACGAAACGGACTACCTTCTTTCGTTCTCGTTTTGAACGCTCGGCACCACTACCACTTGTTTTCACTGGATCTCGATCGCGACACACAACACTCACAGTATCTTCCTGTTTTTTATCACTCCGCGGGCTTTTTCGGGATTTACATAAACCTACCACTGGATGCCAAATACTCGACAGTTTGAACCCGTCCTCACGATTGAAGTTTTGAAATTTATTAATTTCAATCGCTTCCCTAACCAATCTTGGTATATAGTGGCGTTCAGTCGACAGTATCTGAGGGTTATGTAACTCAATCCAGTGGTTTGTTCCAGACTCCAACAGGTGCTTAGCGATAGCAGATTTCTGTGAATCGTTATTTTTGACTGCTTTGATATGTTCCTTAACGCGACACGCTACTGTGCGTTTTGTTTGACCAATATAAGAGCTTCCACAGCTACAGTCAATTTTGTACACTCCAGGGTTTTCCAATGGGAATCTGTCCTTTGGCGTACGTAAAAATTGTGAAACCTTCTTTAAGGGAGTGAAAACAGTTTTGACTGAATATTTATTCAGTATGTTGGCCACTTTGTCTGTTACTCCTTTCACGTACGGCAAGTAGGCTGGTTGACGTTCAACCTGGTAGTGTAGGTCACGTTTTTGTGTGCGTCTGGGTGGTGGTATTCGACCCTTGTATCCATTCCTCTGTAGTACTCCACTCACATACTTTAATTCGTCTTCCAAATGTGCCTCGTCGCATAGACTATATGCGCGGTCAGTGAGGGCGGTCACCACAGAGTGCAAGTGACGAGGGTGGTGATGTGAGTTTCCATGCAGGTAGCGGTCAGTGTGAGTTGACTTCCTGTAGACTGAGTGACTGAGGGAACCGTCTTCTCGAACTCCAATCCCTACGTCCAGAAAAGCTATACTCCTCTCTTTTTCCATTTCATAGGTAAAATTCATTTTTTCATGGATGCTGTTCAGATGATTCACATAGGTTTGTACAACAGTTTCATCGCCCCTAAGTATAGCAAATATGTCGTCCACGTACCTTTTCCACAGTATCATGGAACATGGTGCGGTCGTAATGGCTTCTTGTTCAAAATACTCCATCCATATATTGGCAACAACCGGAGCCACTGGGCTGCCCATCGCCACACCGTCTAATTGGAGGTAGTATTCGCCTTTGTATACAAAAAAATTTGTACATAAACAATGTTCGACCAGGTTGGCATACTCCAAAGGAATGCCATTGTCTTGAATTTTTCTCCTGATGACTTCCAAACAATCAAGGATCGGGACGTTAGTGAAGAGTGATTCGACATCAAAACTGACCATCACGTCTTTCTCAGATACCTTAATGCCTTTCAGAATATCTATAAAATGGCGAGAGTCTTTTACAAAAGATGAAGTATTCCCTGCTATGTGCTGTAAAACGCTGGCTACATGTTTAGCTAGATCGTAAGTTGGGGAGTCTATTTGACTGACGATCGGTCGTAACGGAACATTAGTCTTATGGACTTTAGGGAGGCCGTACAGTTTGGGTGGCTGAATATTTCGAGGGCGCAATAAATATTTCCCTACATCTTCACCAATTGCATGCATGCTTTCCTTGACAAGTTTTTGAGTAGCCCGATTTAAATTTCTAATTTAAGTATTATTATACTTGTTCCATCTGGTTTTTATTTTGAAGTTTGAGTTTGCACAAGACTTATTTGGACGTACTCGCATTGCTGTAGAATGTGTTTGAGTCGGTATTATTCGTATTGAGATCTCTTTGCTTAATTAAATCTGTTTTTTTGCCTTTCAGAGCTTCTGTAGAGGTAAATTAATGTGGGTAAGAATTTCCTTCTCTTTTTAACTTTCTGTAAGCTCTTTTACACAGTGGCCCTCCGGTGAAGGAAAACATCGTTAAGAAACCAACAACCCCCGCATGGTGGTAGGATAGTGTCCTAACACTATCTAGTGTCCGCCTGGCCAGCTACCACCCTCAAGTTAGAAAATCTGTCACCAAACATCTAATATGTTCCGGCAGCCATCCTTGAGAGCCAGTTCCCATTCTAGGCCTAGCGTGCTTACCATCTTCGACCGCATCATCACTTACCAACAGGTGAGATAGTGGTCAAACGCTAGCCTATAAAGTATAAAAAAAAGTACCTACGATGTTTTATGAATTTATGATATATGACCTTGACCTCTAGCAATAAGTAATAATACATTTTTAATTACATTTCATTTACATTTTATTCTTCCCGGCGTAGAAAAGTAAGACTAATATAATAAACTGGCCAAGTGCAAGTCGGACTCGCACTAGTAGGGTTCCGTACCACACTACAGTATTTTATAAGATCGAGCAAAAATACCACTATCATTTTTCGCCAGCAAAAAATAGTAATTAACAAACATTTTATTTCTTATAACGCCATCTAATGTCTAACAAAGGTGTTAGGGATCGACATTTCAATATAACGCAATCTATGGGACTTTTACCTAACTAAGCATTCATAGATGGCGTGAAATGAATGGGTCCCTCTATTATTTTTAACTTTATTCTGTTTTTAGTATTTGTTGTTATAGCGGCAACAGAAATACATCATCTGTGAAAAATTTCAACTGTCTAACTATCACGGATTATGAGATACAGCCTGGTGACAGACGGACAGACAGACAGACAGACAGACAGACAGATAGTAATCCCGTAGGGTCCCGTTTTACCCTTTGGGTACGGAACCCTAAAAATGACCCTGCGGTAGTAAGCCTACTGTACCCTTAGTACGAGTTTTCGTATAAGCTTTTGACAGATAGTTTGACTCACATAGTTTTCGACTTATTCTGGCTCCCTGATTGGTCTAAAATTAGTTAAGTGTAGTAACCACTAGAGGCGCTGTACTGTTTTTCATACAAAATTTGCTCAATATACGATATCGAGTTTGGTATGAAAACTCGTGCTAAGGGTACTGTTTGTCCACCGTCCCCGTCACTGGGACGTCACCGATAACGAGATTTTTCGGGCAGAGTTTAAAATGACGTGACGGCGATCGTTTGTCCACTGCGACCGATCCCGGTGGTTCAGTTTGTTCTTGCTGTCATGCGTAGAAAAAACAATAACCGATCGAACGATACCGTGCAATGGAGTGTGTGGACAAGATCAAACGTGTGTTGTATTGTCATCCAATGCCAGCACATCGGCCCGTTACAATCTCGGGCCGAGTTCTAGCGGTCGCACCGATCTACTCGAAATATCGGCGGCCGGGATGATGGCGCTCGGTGACAGACATGCAGTAGACAAGTGGCTATAAGTAATATGTACCGCTACTTCGGCGCCGTCATCTCATTCCTGTTGACATCCCGGTGACGTCTTCGGTGGACAAACGGTGTAGTAGGTGTTTTTAACCAAAAGAAAAAATATACAGATTATATAGATTCAATTCAATTCAATTCAATTCATTTATTATCTCTCACAAGTTATTACAAAAATAGGTACTTAGTCTAATGCTCAAATAGAGGACACTATCTTGTGAGAGACTGGTGCCTGAAGTAGGTTTTAAAAAAAACCTGTAAATACGGGTCACCAGCACTCCCCCTGACAATGATCTTATTTTCAAGTTCCGTGAAAGTTGACTAATCTTATGTAAGTAATTAATAACTGCAGCTAGTATAACAAATCGAAAGAATATAGATAATAATACAAATAGGAAGTTTACTAGTAGGTATGACTCAATGCATGCATACGTGAGAGGTATTATATGTGTATATTTTTGAGGTATAAGTGCAGACGTGTGTGTGTGTGGCGTGATATATTATGTTAGAGTAGATAATGTCTTTGTCTATGTGCGTGTGTTTATGTGTGTGAAATAATGTTTGTTATCAGAGTAGGTTTATGAGTCAGTAGTTGGTAAGTCGGTTTAGGAAGTATGTTATTTTCTATTGGGAGTTATTTATTTAAGTAGATGAGTTTAGGCCAGGAATGAAAGTAAAAGTTCCGTGTCTTGATAGTTTAATGTTTGTAGATATTTAATGACAGATTGTTTGCAACGATAGGTAGACAGGGGGTATATAGAAAGATTAGTGTTTAACTTATTATAGAGGAAAGGTCCAAGAAAAGTGAAGAATTTTCGGGAGAATTCTGTATTTCGGGTTATAGTTTCGCAAACTGTTCCTTTTCTCCTCCTGTTTAGAGTAAGGTTAGGATCGAAAGGTAGCTTGGAATGTATTTTTAAGACAGTATTTAATATAAATATCTGTCGCACTGTGAGTACCTCCCAGGTTTTATATAGATCTACTGTGGGGTACCTGAACGGTAGCCCTGCACTCACCTTTAGAATGGCACGCTGTGCCCGCTCAACCTGAATCAGATGAGATTTGGCAGAACCTCCCCATGAGGTGATGCAGTATTCTATGATTGATTGGCCCAGTGCATAATAGACCATTTTTAAAATATCTCGATGTGCGACATGACGAAGATTACTAAAAATATAAATAAGTTTACGCAATCTGGAAACTAATAGATTTAAGTGGGGTTTAAAGGTGAGGGTTTCGTCGATCGTCACACCAAGATATTTTATATTGTCGGTGCGTTCAAGCTTTGGACAAGAACAGTGAAGGATACTCGGGTCACATTTATGAGCGTAAATGGAAAGATAAGGAGGGGGAAGTAAATTAGTTTTAATAGCAAAGGTTATGAATTTTGTTTTTGTTATATTTAGGGTCAGCAGGTTAGATTGTAGCCAATAGTTTACTCTATTGAACCCTTCTTGGGCGATATTGAATACCTCCTCCCAGGTATCTCCACTAAAAAAGAGGGCTGTGTCGTCGGCAAAGGTAAGGATCTTACCACCACGGAGTTGGAGTCGACAGAGGTCGTTAATGTAAGCCAAGAAAAGGGTTGGACCAGTAATGCTTCCTTGGGGAATGCCGTATTCCATGATCAGCTCGTCACTAATCCAATTTTCTATCGTAACTTTCTGTTTCCTTTGGTTCAGATAGTCTCCGAACAATTTTAAAGGTAAACCTCGTATTCCCAAGCGTTCCAACTTAGTCAACAGGTGTGGAATAGAGACGGTGTCAAATGCCTTCGCAAGGTCAAGGAACACCGTCAGACATTTCTGTCTCTCATCTAAGCTTACCGCTACTGAGTGTACAAGGTCATGAACAGCATCAGATGTGGACCTACCTCGGCGGAATCCGTACTGCGACGATGAGAGTAGATTGTTGTTTTCAAGGTAATTAACCAAGCGGCGGTTTATAATGCGTTCCAGGACCTTGGATAGCGTCGGGAGGATGGATATAGGTCTAAAATTAGTAACAGAATTTTTTGAACCAGTTTTATGGATAGGTTTAATAAGGGCTATTTTAAACGCGTTCGGAAAAACACCTGTTGACAAAGCCAGATTGCAAATGTGTGTGATTGAAGGAGTAAGAAGAGATAAATACCTTTTGACTATATTGGATGAGATAAGGTCCACACCCACTGTATTGCTGTCTTTTAGCGATTTTATTACATGAAAGATTTCAGTTTCATCAGTTGGGAGAAAAGCAAAAGATTTGGGAGGGGAATCGAGAAAATGATCCGGGCAGGAGTGCCCGTGGCTAGGAGTAACAAAAATCTGTTCAGCAAGTTTTCGACCTACATTTGCAAAGAAAGAATTTACAAAGTTAATGCTCTGCTGAGGATTATCCTCGTTTAATAAACAGGTTGAGCTATCAATCGGTTTATTAGATCCACTAACTTTTTTAATGGCAACCCAAAGCTTTTTTCTGTCATTTCTGGCATTTTCAAGCACCTCTCTCTCATACTTTCTTTTGGTTTTTTTTATTAATGTGCTACAAAAGTTCCTAAATCGCTTATACGTAATTTTGAGAATTTCGTTGTCAGGATCTTTCTTAAATTTTTTATAAAGCCTATCCCTATGCCTCATACAGCGTATTAGGCCTTTGGTAATCCATGGCTTACTGATTCTCTTTCTTTTTCGGTTATTAATTATCTTTGTGTTTTTTTTTATTGCTGTAGAAAGATAACTAATTAGCAAATCTGTAGCAACATTGGCATCCGAGCAGGCTAATATCGATCGGAAGTCTAAACTGTGCATAGAGATGTCAAGGTTTTCAAGGTCAAGGCGGTGACTTGTATTTGGGTTCGTGTCCGATTGCGAATGCAGCCCAAAACTTAGTGCTACACTCTCGTGGTCTGTGATTGACGTTTCTAAGATGATTGTAATCGCGTAAAGTTTTGTTTTTATTATGACGTGATCGAGACACGTGCGTCCATGTGTGGGCGAAGTATGGCCCGGCAGCATGCCGTAACTCGCAAGGACATTCAGATAGTCAAAGGAGCGGTTATCCCTAGTGTTTGGTGAGATATCAATGTTGATGTCGCCACATAGAATAATATTCCTAAAGTTATTCAGCTTAGACAATAGTTGGTCTAGCGAGTCAATAAAATTAGCGATGTTTAGGTAACTAGGGGGGCGATAAATGCAAATTATGCATGTATCTGAATTTATTTTTAAGAGAAGACAATTTGCATCGCTTAACTGAGGCTCTTCAGAAACGACGTGCAATGTCTTTTTATAATATATAACGACACCTTCATTTTGGGTCTTATGAATGGTTGTGGCTACCCAGGAATAACTGTCTAAGTTAGGGACATTTTTTGAGGACTGAAGCCAACACTCAGTAAGGACTAGGATATCCCATGAGACGTTAGATCTATGTAGGAGGGTTGTAAAGTTTGGCATGTTACAGTTTATGCTGCGAATATTTTGAGAGAGGATATTAATAGTGCTATGGTCGGATAACAGATGTTTCTTAACGTCGTCTACATCACAAATTATTTCTTTTGCTACGTGAACTGAATCTAGATCTAAGTATAAGCTATCTATATCCTGCATAATTACTCAGATTTAATAGCGTAAAATATGGTACTGTTATCACGGCTACTTCTGCGTAATAACAGGAAAGATGCAGTTTTAATATTAAATGTACTTTGACCTAGTTCAATTGACGTTTTTAGAATGTACTTGTGATATTGGACTTTAACCGCAGACAATGAAGCAGTAGAAAATACTAATACTGAGTCGATGTTGTGGTGATCTGTGTGTGTGGGTGAGGTGATTTGGATGTGTGTTAAGTGAGGTAGTAAGTAACGGTGAAGTAAAAATGTAAAGATAAATAACATATAGTGATAACACGATGCATGCATTTGAGGTAATAGGTTTTGGCTTATTAGACATAGTATAGACAATACATTTAAAAATATTATCCGTAGGCTTATCATTAGTCACGCTAGAATATGTAAAAGATCCTCTTCTTCATCTACGCGTATGGGAAGGGCTCCATCTTCTTTTTTAATGAAAATACGACCATGCGATGTCCATGAGGCTACTAGTTTTTTACTCTTAACATTCTCCCGCGCCACATAAAATATTCGCTTCGCTTTTCTTGTCAGTGATTCAGAAATGTAAAGTGGCTGGGGTGGTCCCGGAATTTTGATTAGTTCAGAGTTTAAAGATGGTTCCTTCTTTTCTTTTTTTGCCTTATTAAAGGATCGAAACGATGATAGAAACGATTCTTTTAGAACCGTCGATGTAAATTCGACTACCATTGTCTCTGACTTGTCTCGGTATATGTTTCTTATTTCCGAGGTTTCGATAGGAGTTTCTAGGCCCAGGATTGAACCTATATCCTTCACAACAACGGTCAAATCCTTCTTGGACATCCCACTTGACTTAGGAAGGTTCCGGATTTCTATAGTACCACTCCGCGAGGTACGGTCTTGTTGTTCAAGCTGGTTATCGAGCTTGGTAACTCGTTGTTTAAGTTCGTGGTTCTCTTTTTTAAGGTCTTTTATTTCCGATTGTTGTTCGAGATTTTGTTGGGTAAGTATAGCGACTGCGTTATGTATTTCGTGATTCTGGGACACAATAGTCATCAGTGACGCATTTAAGGTATCAAACCTGCGGTCTTGCAGATCATTCATCGCCTTGAACATTTCTTTGATTTCCGCCATATGCGAAATGGGTTGAACAGGAAGATCGTCGAATGTACGTTTCGGCCTCTTCGTAACGTTAAAGTAGTTATCTGCAGGGCTTGTGTTTACGACTCGATGCAGAGCTGAGTCCGAATTATAATGTGTAACAGTCGGCAATCCCAACTGTGGCTGACCACCGCCAGGCGGTGAACGTTGTACCGACATTATTTGTATTTAGAACGCAAAGTCGTGGGCTTTATTAAAGCGTAGGCCTAAATGTGCCGTCGGTAATTAGCGCTGCTTAGAGGCGTGGTCGTCGCACACGCAGGTAACTACACTCACACGCAGGTAAGGTAAACTACGGGGGTGTGATGGTAGGGATGCCCGCCCGGATTTGTAGATAAGTGAGTTAAGGTATTGAAGTTGACTCACGGAAATATACGCGTCTTCTTCCTGCACTGGAATGCCTGTTCACACGTATGAATAGAGGTAATGGGACGTTAGTAAACGCGACTGCTCGGTACAGTGTCCGCGGGAGGAGTGGAACACACTCATACATCACCGAGTTGTCAGAGCAAATGCTTACATTCATAGTATCGTCCCATATTCTGATTAAAACCCGATATTTCAAATATTCAGAGTGTGTCACGATTGGTAAACAGAACCGGTAAGAGAAATGTAATAAAACTCACTCTAATACAGTACTCCCACCAAGACCTCAACTAATCCGAAGTGGTATCGAGAAAGAATATCCGATTACAACAGGCGAACCAATATGTCATATCTCAATATCCAAGTTAATAGCTATCAAACTACTCACGCGGTTCCCGCAGGAAGTATTCCCGCGATAAATCCCTCCCAAACAAAGAAAAAGGCCCCTCCCCCACATATATCATTTGAAAGGGGGAGAGGAGGGGGTGGCAGCGACAAGTAATGCACCGATATCAATTGTATTTCCTCGGTTCGGATACATTATTGCTCCGGTTTTATTAACTCCGTGGAGACTTATTCTGAGATTTTCCTGTATTTTTTGGTGAGATTTCTTACAAAGGTATCGCGTCACAGGCTCACAGATGTCGACGGGAGGTCTCACTACACTGGTCTGCCTTATCTACTTTATAATATGACAAAACGTCGAAGATCTCTTTTATTCGATAGATGGATAGAACATATTTTGTGTATTGGTTTAGTCTAAATAATATTTAGCGAGCACGGTCAGATATAATATATTCTTGTGGATCGGTAAGTTTATTACCTCAGATCTCGGCCGTTTATTACTCGATTCGGAAAATTATGTTTTCTTTGAGAGAATATCTTTAGAGATATTGAAATCCAGGGAAACACCTTAAACAAACAACGGTACTGAAAATAACTAGCGCTGCACTTAAAGTCGGTTTTGTTCGTTTTGAAATCTATCTTAAATTAATATTATTTAGAATATCTGTGTGAACACAAAATATAAATCGTATATATAAGTGGGCACCCTGATTTCTAAAAGTTGGCAGATTCTAGCCAACAAACATAATGTTCAGTATGAACAATACCCCATAAAGTTTTTTTAAATGGTTCCTCAAAGAGAATAAAATAGAATCATGCTTTATTGTACACCAAAATAAAACATACAGAAAATATTTCATAACAAATGATAATACAGTGGGCGGTCTTATCTAAGATGATACCTAAATAAAACTGGCCAAGTGCGAGTCAGCATCACGTCTCTTATCGCACACTTAGGGAGGGTTTAATTTTTAGCTTTATTTTTTTTTTGTATTTGTTGTTCTAGCGGCAACAGAAATACACCATCTGTGAAAATGTCAACTGTCTAACTATCACGGTTAATGAGCTATATTGCCTGGTGACAGACGGACAGACAGACAGAAAGACAGATAGACAGACAGACGAACAGCGGAGTCTTAGTAATAGGGTCCCGTTTTACCCTTTGGGTACGGAACCCTAAAAAGAAAAAAAATACTCGTAATTTATGAACAATTGAAATTTAATTCGCGTATTTGCGCTTGTTTCGAATGAGCATTATTTTATTTAAGTCATATGCTTGTAGGTTATTAAGATATACATCTTATATAATACATTACGAGATGGAGGCGCAAGGAAAAACTTAGTTTAGATAATAAAGTTACTTGTTTAACCAACGAACATACATTACAATAACGTAGCGCGCATCCGACTGTCTCATTTTGTTCCCGTAGAGGCGCGGGAGGCACAGTCTGCTCAGGTATTCAGATAAGATTCATACATATACATACATTATTATCATGTCGCTACATGCTTACAAAAATCATAAGTCGTATTTACATTACTAACGGCGTTATGGCATTAGTAATGAAAGTGCTCACAACACAATCACGGCACGTCGTAGCCGGAGACGTTCTCCTTGACATTAACACAGGCTGCGACTAGTCGCATCTCTTCTACGTAGGCGTAGTAGGCTTAGTGCTCTCTAACAGAATTCATGAATATCATTTTATGTGAAGTGAAGTCCTGTGAAATGTATATGTGTTAAGTGTGACAGACAAACATAGAATAATATTCATAACGCTGTATGCGTTATGAAAACCTTAATAATTTTAAACATTCTCCGCTAGCTCGGTGAGCCGAACTTGCCTCCGAGGTGAGAGAGCGAGACTTGTCACGGTCCTGCGCCACTTCGTGCCAGTTAAGGTACGGACACACTGCAGCGTGTTGCGTGCGCGATCTAGGCGGCGATCAGACAGAAAAAAACTGAGATCGCGCCCGCAGATCCCAGGACGCCGCGGTGTGGCCGTATCTTTACTGGCTTGAAGTTCGCGTAAGTTTACTAGCAGCTCGTCAATCCAGCTATACCTAGGGCGGCCTTTTGCTCTGCGCCCGTTAGGTTTTTTTATACATCTGGTAGGCTAGCGGTAGACCACTGCCTCGCCTGGTGACCAGCGCTGATGTCGTTGTGAATAGTGAACACGTTAGGTTTACAATTGTCTGACTCTCAATGGCTTCGTTGGCAATACCGTGAGGTTATGGCGGCAGATTTTGTCCTTGATGATGGTAAACTACTTTTTGGTAGCTAGTCAGGCGGAACATCAATATAATTGATGCTTCTACCATGACTACGTGACTATCCTTTCCCATTCTCTTTACTACCCGATTATGAAAAACAACAAAAAACTTGAAATTCAATTGAAATATTTCTCTTCACGGGTAAGCTTTGTATGGTGTGTTAATATTTTGTAAAGAATGGATATTAACAAATTATTTAAGGCACCCAAAAGGGGATCAAAGGGTTGACTTGCGAGTATATCCTAATTTTAGCTTGTTGTGTACAGCAGCATTCAATATATTAGCAAACAACGAGCCCTTTCTACACCATATCCCATTATTTAAAGAAGTGTTGAGGCTTCGCGTGCGAGACCGCACTAAGCCTGTAATGCAACATAGATGAAAACAAAATTGCACGTATAACGGCCGTATAACGGCGGTCACGATAACGACGGTAAATAGAATACGCGCATGCAATCCATGTTCGACATGGTTCTGGTGTTAGCGATCGGTGTTCAGTTATTGGAGGTAGGATACGATCTGTTTACCATTATATACTAACTCACCTAGTTATTACCTATAGAAATATTGTAGTAAGGTCAATCAAAGATAAGAAAAACTTCATCAGCCTATTAGCCCACTGCTGGACATAGGTACACATGCACGCCACTAAGCACGATTCTTGGCTACTCTCATCCAGCTCTTTCCAGCCGACTTGCGATGATTATCGATAATCCATGGTAATAATACACCTACAATGTATTTTTAGTACTTAGTATATTAATTAGTTGCTAACATTATCTAATTCTGTATTTTACCATCCGTTTTGTGCTTCCAGATGAAGCTAAATTATTTTTAGGGTTCCGTACCTCAAAAGGTAAAAAAAGGAACCCTTATAAGATCACTTTCTTGTCCGTCTGTCCGTCTATCCGTCTGTCCGTCTGTCCGTCCGTCCGTCTGTCCGTCTGTCCGTCTGTCCGTCTGTCCGTCTGTCCGTCTGTCCGTCTGTCCATCTGTCCGTCTGTCCGTCTGTCCGTCTGTCCGTCTGTCCGTCTATCTGTCTGTCCGTCTATCTGTCTGTCTGTCTGTCTGTCTGTCCGTGTGTCACCACCGATTTTCTCAGGAACGGGTGGACCTAGCATGTTGAATTTATACCAGATACTGAAGTCTATAGTCCCTATCTATCTCTAATACTATAAGAATCTTTGTACTGACATACTGACTGACTGACTGACTGACTGATAGACAACGCACAGCCTAAACCGCTGGTCGTAGAGACTTGAAATTTGGAGGGTATATTTGTCGTACAGGTGTACGAAGAAAGGATTTTCCAAAATCTACCCCTTTAGGGGATGAAATGGGGGTTCAAAGTTTGTATGGAGAAACAAGATTAGATAGTATTTTCTATTCGAAACTTCACACAAGTGCTTCAGTAAATAAATAAGTAATAATTTTTTTAAATTCTACCCCTAAGAGGACGAAATGGGGTAACATAGTCTGAAAATCGGTATTGTTTCGGATTGCGCTGAAATTTGGCATGCAAATAGTTATTTTGACGTAGGTATCCGCTAAGAAAGGATTTTTCAAAATTCTCTCTTTAAGGGGATGAAACGGGGGTTCAAAGTTTGTATGGAGAAACAATATTAGATTGTTTTTTCTATTCGAAACTTCACATAAGTGCTTCAGCAAATAAAATTTCAGGCTCTTCCAAAATGCCACCCTTAAAAGGGTGAAGTGGGGTAACAAAGTCTGCAATCAATATTGTTTCGGATTGCGCTGAAATTTGGCATGCAGATAGTTATGTTGACGTAGGTATTCGCTAAGAAAGGATTTTTTTAAATTCACTCCTTAAGGGGATGAAACGGGGGTTCAAAGTTTGAACTGATTTGGCTTTTACTTCTTTGATGTCTTTTATGATAGAAAGGTTTTTACAAAATAAAAGTTTTAAGTAAATAAAAAAAGTCTTAAACGCGGGCGAAGCCGCGGGGAACTTCTAGTTAGGTGTATAAAAATCAAGGTTCAGATTCAACACAATACAAAGATATGGGAATATTTAGATTTTCGCGGAAACTTGTAAAGTACCAAAATTTACCTTAATTTACAACTTATTTTATTTTTCGGAATTTTCCCTTTGCTTGTGCTGACTGAAGACCTTGCTTTTGACCAAAATTGATAATTCTAGGTCAACCGAAAGGGTTTAGGGTCGACCAGCTATAGGGTACTTCCCGTTGATCTAGAATCATGAAATTTGGCAAGAAGCAAGGTCTTACAGCACAAATAAAGGGAAAATTCCAAAAAATAAAAAAAGTTTAAAATTAAAGGGTGTCCCCATACATAGATAGTTTTGTCAATTCAGATAGGGTTTTTATTTACATGAGCGCTCATACAATTTAGAGATTACATTTCGTAAGTTACGTCGATATCCGGTTTTTGATTAATCATATAAATCAGATCGCTGCTGGACATTGATCTCTTCCAAAGCACGCCACTGATGCAGATTGTCCAACATTGGGAATGCACGCATGGGAGGCATTATAGTCACTGACAAAAGGGTTTTTTTTTTTACACCGAACTGTATAGCACATCGATGACAGTGTGCGCTTACCCAGAAGATACCAATTCACTCTTGATTTAAAGACTACCTTATTGTACTTAACCAGATTTATAGTCTCAGTTATTGTATAAAGTTTTAAGGTTTTCATGGTCACTGACAATATTATTAGAACTACTCACGGGATATTTACCATGTTTTTTATTAATTATGAGTTTCCGATATTTCGGCTCTGTTGCAAGCGCCATGATCACGGATGAACTGTAGATTGCGGGTCGAAGTAATGTTTACGAGCAAACGAAACGGACTACCTTCTTTCGTTCTCGTTTTGAACGCTCGGCACCACTACCACTTGTTTTCACTGGATCTCGATCGCGACACACAACACTCACAGTATCTTCCTGTTTTTTATCACTCCGCGGGCTTTTTCGGGATTTACATAAACCTACCACTGGATGCCAAATACTCGACAGTTTGAACCCGTCCTCACGATTGAAGTTTTGAAATTTATTAATTTCAATCGCTTCCCTAACCAATCTTGGTATATAGTGGCGTTCAGTCGACAGTATCTGAGGGTTATGTAACTCAATCCAGTGGTTTGTTCCAGACTCCAACAGGTGCTTAGCGATAGCAGATTTCTGTGAATCGTTATTTTTGACTGCTTTGATATGTTCCTTAACGCGACACGCTACTGTGCGTTTTGTTTGACCAATATAAGAGCTTCCACAGCTACAGTCAATTTTGTACACTCCAGGGTTTTCCAATGGGAATCTGTCCTTTGGCGTACGTAAAAATTGTGAAACCTTCTTTAAGGGAGTAAAAACAGTTTTGACTGAATATTTATTCAGTATGTTGGCCACTTTGTCTGTTACTCCTTTCACGTACGTATTGTGACCGCATTACGTATCTACAAGCACAACGTACACGTGATCTATGTGCCTTGAAATTACAACGTAAGTTCGAATCGTTGGTAAAACACCAAAAACATGATGTCACCTACCACGATAACTCGCATGATTCGAGAACAATTGTCAATATATCAGACAAAGAGTTAAATGTTTCTGCACTCAATGTCCTAGAGAAAGGGTTAAATTTCGCTCCTACACCAAGTAGCATACCCTATGAAAATGTTATAGGTACCATTGAGGAAGTTATCTATCGTAACAGAATACCTTCGGCAGATGCTGAGATTTTGAGACAAGACGTCGCTGTCACTTTACGCCACGCAAAAACTCCTCAATCTAATATCACTGTTGCTGAATTGTCCGCCCTTAAAAGTCTTCGTAATGACGACAGCATATTGATATTAAAAGCAGACAAAGGTAATGCGACGGTTGTAATCAATACGGTAGATTACCATAGCAAAATACAAGATTTGCTGAGTAATACCAATATCTACAAAAAAGTGACTTATAATCCAACAGCGAGAATAAATCGGGCTACTCAAAAACTTGTTAAGGAAAGCATGCATGCAATTGGTGAAGATGTAGGGAAATATTTATTGCGCCCTCGAAATATTCAGCCACCCAAACTGTACGGCCTCCCTAAAGTCCATAAGACTAATGTTCCGTTACGACCGATCGTCAGTCAAATAGACTCCCCAACTTACGATCTAGCTAAACATGTAGCCGGCGTTTTACAGCACATAGCAGGGAACACTTCATCTTTTGTAAAAGACTCTCGCCATTTTATAGATATTCTGAAAGGCATTAAGGTATCTGAGAAAGACGTGATGGTCAGTTTTGATGTCGAATCACTCTTCACTAACGTCCCGATCCTTGATTGTTTGGAAGTCATCAGGAGAAAAATTCAAGACAATGGCATTCCTTTGGAGTATGCCAACCTGGTCGAACATTGTTTATGTACAAATTTCTTTGTATACAAAGGCGAATACTACCTCCAATTAGACGGTGTGGCGATGGGCAGCCCAGTGGCTCCGGTTGTTGCCAATATATGGATGGAGTATTTTGAACAAGAAGCCATTACGACCGCACCATGTTCCATGATACTGTGGAAAAGGTACGTGGACGACATATTTGCTATACTTAGGGGCGATGAAACTGTTGTACAAACCTATGTGAATCATCTGAACAGCATCCATGAAAAAATGAATTTTACCTATGAAATGGAAAAAGAGAGGAGTATAGCTTTTCTGGACGTAGGGATTGGAGTTTCGAGAAGACGGTTCCCTCAGTCACTCAGTCTACAGGAAGTCAACTCACACTGACCGCTACCTGCATGGAAACTCACATCACCACCCTCGTCACTTGCACTCTGTGGTGACCGCCCTCACTGACCGCGCATATAGTCTATGCGACGAGGCACATTTGGAAGACGAATTAAAGTATGTGAGTGGAGTACTACAGAGGAATGGATACAAGGGTCGAATACCACCACCCAGACGCACACAAAAACGTGACCTACACTACCAGGTTGAACGTCAACCAGCCTACTTGCCGTACGTGAAAGGAGTAACAGACAAAGTGGCCAACATACTGAATAAATATTCAGTCAAAACTGTTTTTACTCCCTTAAAGAAGGTTTCACAATTTTTACGTACGCCAAAGGACAGATTCCCATTGGAAAACCCTGGAGTGTACAAAATTGACTGTAGCTGTGGAAGCTCTTATATTGGTCAAACAAAACGCACAGTAGCGTGTCGCGTTAAGGAACATATCAAAGCAGTCAAAAATAACGATTCACAGAAATCTGCTATCGCTAAGCACCTGTTGGAGTCTGGAACAAACCACTGGATTGAGTTACATAACCCTCAGATACTGTCGACTGAACGCCACTATATACCAAGATTGGTTAGGGAAGCGATTGAAATTAATAAATTTCAAAACTTCAATCGTGAGGACGGGTTCAAACTGTAGAGTATTTGGCATCCAGTGGTAGGTTTATGTAAATCCCGAAAAAGCCCGCGGAGTGATAAAAAACAGGAAGATACTGTGAGTGTTGTGTGTCGCGATCGAGATCCAGTGAAAACAAGTGGTAGTGGTGCCGAGCGTTCAAAACGAGAACGAAAGAAGGTAGTCCGTTTCGTTTGCTCGTAAACATTACTTCGACCCGCAATCTACAGTTCATCCGTGATCATGGCGCTTGCAACAGAGCCGAAATATCGGAAACTCATAATTAATAAAAAACATGGTAAATATCCCGTGAGTAGTTCTAATAATATTGTATAAAGATTTATTGTTCTACCTGCGTCTATAGACATGCATCTTAATACTACACGTGTTACTTAACTTAGCTAGGTTTTGCTTAATGGGTGTCTACTGGCGGTTGGATTTGGCCATGGCTCATGTCACAGAACAATCTCATGTCACCAATAAATTCGTCGAAAATCGGCTTTTTGTTCGGTGCCAACCAGTCTTTGTTTACTTGATATAATTCTGAACTACATTAAAGTACGTACACAAGAAATGCGTGCATTAAACCTCGCTCGCTCGTACTTAACCCGTTTTCCTGTTTGTTATTTATTTACACGATAGCACCCGTGGCTTGCATTTACATCTCGAAACTAACAAACTAAGCAAACGTCTGCATATTCAGTCCGTGGTTTACCATATAAATTGTGTCGCTTGACACGGGGGCTGATTGCAGCAAGCATCGGCCCGGCTCTGTTGCCGTGTCGAACTCAGGTGTCTTTGAATATCTATGGATTGTTTTAAACTATCACATTTTGTTGTATAGGTAGTTGAGCTCATTTAAACTTGTGAAGATAGGGTGATGGTATTGTGGTCTGATTTGATGTTTGTAAATAACTAGCAGTGTTTCTTCTTGCGACTTCACCCGCGGTAATATGTACCTTCTTGTAAAAAGTGTGTTTATATAGGCTATACATCTGTGTGCCAATAATCACTCAAATCAGTTTAGCCGTTATTGCGTAATTAAAAAAAAAACATCCATATTTCTATTAATTCCTATTAATTCCTAAAACGTTGATACGTTATAGATTAAAGTCCTCACTAAAATGCTCCACTGCAAACTTCCGTCAAATTTTCTATCAAAATCTACAACAATTTATTTTGAAGTATCATTCAAGATATTAGAAAGGTTATTCATTCCAAATTATGTTTCTTGAATCAGAACTAGAAGATCCAATCACAAAGTTCTGTTCTGTCAAAAGACACAAATTCGAAACTTTTGATAAATCCTTAGATTCCTGAAAGCGTTTTGTGATTGGAGTACATTGGTAACTAAATCATTTAAATTGAAGTATAACTTATTAGAACATATAAAATAACAAGTACAACGGACCTAATTAATTAGAATGATGCAACTTGAATGACATCTATCCTCAAAGTTCTTTTGAAGAGATTCACGTATAATATTTATGATTGTATCACAAAATCAATAATCATCAAAACATTTACTAGCGCATAATTTAAAACAGTTTAAGCTGCATCCGTTCTTATCATTTTAATAGCATAATATGCTTTGTATGTTTGAGTGAATGAGCTATAATGAGGCTGGTTTTTGTTCTGGCACCGGGTCCAGGTGGCATGCATGCATACCTAGGCACACCTAGTTACCTAGGCATGTGCCCGCGACGCCAGGTATTCCTAGAACGTGCGGTATTTAGGTCGTCGACGTGCCGCCAGAGGATATGAGGCCCACTTAAGCCTCGTTTCCACACTTTAGTGCTCGCATCCTTATGAAATAGAAGGATTTTGCCGTAATTCAATAGTGAATCTGTTTTAAAAGGCTTGGAATGGTTACGCTCTGCCGACACTGTAGAGTTTTCAGCATTTTAATATCTAAAAAAATCTTGGATATTTAATATCGTAAGATGGAGTGAATATCTCACGATGGAAATTAAAATTAAGCTGCACCTAATCTTAATATAACATTATTTGTATGTGTGTTGAAGGTTTATGTGTTTGGATGTTTCTTACTTAATACTCAGCCACGTAAAAACGGCTTAGCGGATTTAAGATTAAATTAGGCACATTAAATGTTTATGACTTAGATTAACACAAATTGATACCTTATATCCCAGGTTTATAGTAAGTAGTTGAGAGAAAATTATAACTCACGGAGAGTGGTATTGCTGTTCCAACATACTAGGAAGGCCAACGGTAAATACGGTACACATCTGAGGGTAGTCAATTATAGACTAATAGGCTACCCTCAGATTGGTACCGTGTTTGTCATACGTATCACTCAACACAATTCGAAAAATTATATAAGCGACAAATTCATGCAGTGCTAGACTGCTGGTAGACACTCTACGAATCGCAAAGAGTATGGCAGATAGTATTTTTGCAAAATTCTACGTCAAATTGAGTGTCTGAAAAGACATGTCAGTAGTTTTCTGCTCCATACCACAGGGACAACCTTTGATGTCTACTATAGAATTTAGCTTACCTACATTAGGTATACATCTATATGAACATGATATTTTCCAAATAAGGAAACGAAATAAAGTTGCGTTCGATGGGCAGCTATTAGCAGCAACTACCTAACGCTCCGATAGATTAATTCCGACCCGACCATTTATTTGGATACGTGGATCAAATGATGTATTAATATTTATGAAGACCTGAATAAATACGCTGGCGCTGGCTTAATGTCCTCGCGATACGAGGAGTAGCTTTCATCGCGGATCATCTCGTGTATTATTCTGTTATATCCCGGATATTGTTTTGTAAGTCACTGAGCGTAGCTTTCAAATGCTAAATAACAAACAAGGGTGTGATACTAATAAATTATTTTACAAAAAATATAAAACCGACTTCATAACCACAAACAGGCACTCAAAACCGAAAAATCAATTACTATAATTATTATAAGCGCTACCTACTTATTTTTTTGAAGTCGGTGCCAGCCAAGTATATTGGATAGTAGATAGATACTATGTATGTAGTAGTAAGTAGGTAGATATATGTAGGTAGTATCTATCTACTACCTATTAGACTTGGCTGGCACCGACTTCAAATAGAGAAGTGGGTTGCGCTTATAATAATTATATTAAGTGATTTATTTTTCGCTTTTGAGTGCCTGTTTGACGTAATAAAATCGGTTTAGTTTTTTTGAAAAATAATTTATTTTACCCTTTTTGTGCAAAACAAGTTTTAATTAAATTACATGCGTTATATAACATTTCGTGTCTGGGCCGTTAATAACTCACGGACGGATATATGCTTTGTGAAAATTTCAAGTATATGTACCTATTACGGTAAAGAAGGTACATCTGTAAAGTGCGCACATATGGACACACGGACGGACGGACGAACGGACAACAAAGTCTCAGAAAGTTTTCATGGTACCCTTTGGGTTCGGAACCCTAAAAAAATTACTTTAAATGCCGCGCTAGTGAAAATATTCACTAGTCATAATGATGTCATCAAGGTATCAAAGGACAATGTCCAAAATGGCCCTGTGCAATAAAAGCATCTGACACACACGATAATTAATTGTCTATTTTATTGCAATAATTCCAAATACTTTTATAACACGGACTAGTTGTATTCCAAAATGAATATTAAAAAGTATTATTTGCGATTTTTAACATTAATTGCCGCCATAGATACTCGTAAGAGTTGGCATTTCCCTACATTCTTGATACCCGAATTATGAAAGCACTGTCTAGCCAACCTAACAACGGAAAGTATTATTTACGTAGTTACTATTTGTATAATCTGTGGTATTATGCTTATAATTTTTTTTTGCTGTGTTGGTTGGTACAAAGTACGTTCATAATTCTGAGTTATTAAATTAGGGATGCGATTTTTTTAAGCTCGATCCGATATTTTGGATCGTAATGGATCGCAACGTCACGATCCTATCCATGGATCGGATCGTATGCATTTGATCCGATTTTCAAAAGACCGATCCAAAAAAATCGCATGAAAATACAACATTTATTTCTAACCAAAAAGGGTTGATTGGTTCAACAAGGCATTAGGCAACATAAACTATATTAACCTGAAAAGACTAATGTGTAATTTAATCTTATTAAAATTAACTTTCAATAATTTAAGGACATACGAGTACATTTGAATGTTTATGAAGCATAAACACCACACAACGAAACAATGAATTATGTAATAATATTCGTAGTTATTGATAATATTCTTTGTGTGCAAATTAAACTACTTTACATTGTGTGCAAATACATCGTCGCGTCGCGTCGCAACGCGTCTCATCGCGGTGTGAACTGACCCTAATATGTCCATACCAGGCTAGCCTACTGCTTCTTAGCTATTCTGTCACAGGTGCCACTTTCAGGCATCCTGTCTTATACTCAGATCCATACAAAAGGAAAGGCCTAATAACTGTCTTGTATGTCCCTAAAGTTTAAGGTTTCGCAGGTCGAAAATTGTTACTGTATATTGTGTGTGTATTTCATCCTTCTCGCCATCGTATTGTATGAAGAAACCAACCGTATTTTTTTTTATATCACAAAATTTTCTTGATGTTTTTCTTTTTTGTGTTGCACGTTACTAGTAGTCTTGTTAACCCTTCAACTAAGCTAAATATGCTTGTATCTGGAGTGAGTTCAAGCTGTGGTTCACGTCAATAGTGGAATGGATGGGGATCGAACTCTCGATCGGCAGGCCGACGCTTTATTCATTTGACTATTGCATTGCATATTGCAGCTTTTAAATTTTTAAGATAAACTGTAACTAACTCCTCATCTTAACTAAATAAAACATATATATACATATAGTAATAGAAACTCATAGTAATAGAAGCAAACAGTATGTGAAACCAACAACAGTGACATAATAAAACCAACGTGATAAATAATAAGCCGGCTTCTGTAATCTAGATGTTCACAATAAATCTTGTACAAGATCTGCGGCATATTTCTACCCCAGGGCTTATCACGATGCCTGAGCTTGAACACATCACCGTAATAACACATCGCAGTATAAATATACGAATAAATACTACCAAATAGATTGAGAGAACGAACCATTACAATATATTTTCTTGGATTTTAAAAAGTGGATATTAGATTTTAAAAACCTCTCTTTTATAACCCAGTTTTGTTGCAACGTCGCAACTAAAAACTTGTAATTAAAGATTTTGCTCTACGGCCGCGTACAACAGTAACTGCTCTCTCTCCATCGTAGTAAGCTTGAAATAACAATTAAGCTATGAATAATAAATGTTTATCCTTGTAGTTGGCCCGACTATTATTCGGTACCTAAAAAGACGTTGTTGTATTTCTTTGATAGAAATAGTAATAATATAAAATATAAAAGTTAAAATAAAACTAGTATAAGTATAATTAAAAATAGTTATAAAATATGAATAATGATAAAAATATCAGTCATCAGGTCACTTATATCATTTTCGATTCGCACTCTGGTGCACCGATATCCAGCATTTAAAAACTTTGCTATGTAGGTAGTTAGCAATACTTTCCAAGATTTTGTTTTTGGAATTTCTTAACCCCGCCCAGAAGGACGCAACCCTAGATCTGATGACGGCAAAAAAGTCTGGAACCCGTGCATCAGCGAACATGCTCGATGCGCTACAAAACCGTGGCTTTCTCATGAGGATGCGAAAAGCGTCATTGTATTGCACCCTCATGGTACGGTAAGATCTCCGATTGTATTTAGTCCACAGCTGACATGTGTACAGACACAGACAGTATGCCTTGAACAGAGTCAGCTTTACGTCGCTACTACAGCCGGAGAACCTCCGCGCGAGCATGTTGCTTCTGATGGACAGGCTCCTCTTCTCCCTCTCCATATCCTTGTCGTCACTTAGATCATCCGAAAGTATGTGGCCCAAGTATTTGAACTGCTTGACGAGCCTCACTGGTGAACCCCGCAAGTAAACATCTGGTATTCTCTCCGGACCTTTACTGGCTCTGAATACCATCATCTCAGTTTTTGCAACATTGTATATGAGTCCGTGTTCTGTAGCATAGCTCTCACATATAGCTAACAGTTTGCGAAGACCGTTGATAGAAGGACTGAGAAGCACGATATCATCGGCGTAGCTCAGATTGTTGACGCATACGTCACCAACATGGCATCCAATTCTGGTGCCTCTCAGTCTCTCTATCAAGTCATTCATATAAATGTTGAATAGGTCCGGAGAGGTTAACCCTCCTTGACGCACACCGCAAGCCAGCCTGTATTCGCTGGAAGTCGAGTCGCCCCATCTTACAACATTAGTTTGGTTATCGTACCAGTATCTCAACAGATCGACCACATCTTTGGGTACTTCGAAGCCAGAAAATTTGTCCCAGAGAATTTTATAATTCACGAGATCAAATGCTCGGCTCAAGTCCAAGAAGCATGCATATACAGAGGTGTCTCTGTCCACAAAGTAGTGTACCGTCTGCTTTAAACTGATATTGCGGTGTCTGTTGAGAGACCCGCACGAAAACCAAACTGCGCATCGTCAACCTTCATGTTGTTTACCAGCGAGGGCCACAGCAGTCGTTCAAACACTTTTCCTATTACAGTACCCAATGCGATGGGTTGATAGTTCGCAGCACTACCCAAATCGCCTGTCTTGTTCTTTACAATGGGTACCGCCACCGCTCGCATCAGTCTGTCCGGCAGATATGTATACTTTAAACATAAATTAAATAAATTGCACAATTTACTATATATTATGTGACTCGCCCACTGAATGTGCTCGATGCTCAGGCCATCGTGTCCGGGTGACTTCCCACGTTTCATATCATTGACTGCCTTCATAACATCTTCAGGCGTGAACGTTATCTATGACACGTTGTCATCGGACTCGATGACTCGGGCCTCCCGCGCATCCAGTTTCTCCGGCTCAATCTTAAACCTGCCGGCAAACATTTCAGCGATTTGGGCAGGATCTCGCTCACCGCCAACCATCAGGGGGATCGATTTTTTGTGATTTAATTTCTTAGTGGCGTTCCAAAATTTTATTAAGTTGTTTTGCTGTCTATGTTTTGCTAAGATATCCATTTTAATAGTTTCTTCATTATTTTGACACCATTTTAACTTGTTTTTGAATATACTTCTACTTGATCTCATTCGCTCATATACTTCTCCACCTGATGGTCTGCCGGCAAGAACCCAACACTAAAACTCTGTTCGGTGTGGTGGTTCCACCCTATAATGCGCTTTTTTTTGTTCTTCTGTGCACCAGATTGTGAACCACTGCTAATAACAGCCGCTTTTTGTATTATGCTAATTATTACATTATAAATATTATCAATAAAAGTATAATGTTTGTACAATTGCGTACATTTAGTATTGTACGCGCAGTGATCACACTAGTTCATCATTAGTATATTCCAAATTGTTAAAACAATACTCTTCGAACTTGTTTATCTGTTCAACGTCCCTTTGCCCCCACAATATTCTCTTCGGTAAACAATCATAATTATTGCTTAAAATTGGTACCTGATTCACACCAGTTCCTTCAATGGTACATTCGACACATAGTGGAAAATGGTCAGACCACATAACATCATTAATAACTTCAACGCATTGTATTGTATCAATCGCCGCCTCAGTTGCAATGCAGTGGTCTAACCACCTACAACTACCGTGCGCCTCACTTAGATATCTGTATGTATTAGAACTAATACCTAATTTTTGTATGTCTGCGCATAACCATTTTTGGTCATCACAAAACGATAGTAATTCATCTCCAAACAGGGAGCTAGGATGTGCATTAAAGTCACCTATCATATAGGCTACCTGCACGTGACTTTCCTCGACAATCGCACTTATACTACCTAAACAACTTATAAAGTCAGGGAGATTGACTTCCTTATCAGTCGGCATGTAAATACTTATAACTACAAAATGTTTGTTACCGACGGTAAGTTCAATTGCAGCTAACCGGTCACTATAACAATCAATTACAGATACAGAACTAAACTTTGACCTGCGCCACATCAATGCAACACCACCATACGGCCTACCGCGAACTACGCCTGCCGAGGTATCTACAGATGATTTTGCTGTGTAGTCAAAGTCATTATCGATATCTTGCATAAAGTCTAATTCATAAGGCATAAGCCATGTCTCCTGCAACGCGATAATATCAGCGCGACTGCAAAGATCACGCACATGTTGCATTGACCTTTCAATTGATTTACAATTAAAAGAGATTATTTTAAAGCTTAAATAACTTAAATCCATATTAAGATGATGTTTTTACACGGCCACCTTTCGGTGTATATATGCGAAAGGGTCGATACCTAACTCCTTCTGGCCAAAATTCGTTGCTCAGGAAAACATTCATCTTACTTTTAGGTATCACAATTTTATACGAGTTAAATAAGTAAGTCAGTTTCTCATTGTTGCGCCAGTAACTGCACTTCCTGACATGTTTCACCCTTTTCCAGAATATGTTCTTTTATATATTCTATATTCGTGCCTTTCTTCAGTCTCGATATATAAACAGCCGATGATAGTTCAGCTACTTGAATCTTGCACGGTCCCGTAGCCGTGCCACACATATTAGCTTTTCTATTACGCTTCTTGTTACGAACTAGAGTATAATCGTTATCGTCCTTATTCTGCGTAACAATAGCGTTCAAAATTGGCTGCCGCTGGCTCGTAGGTACGACGATATCCCGGTAAGAAGGCGTATGAATGAGACCTACACGTTCATCATCGCAGCCGGGTAAAGACCCGGCTGCGATGATGAACGTGTAGGTATAGATCGCTGCATTGTTTCCTTATCACTGCATTCTTTGGTCGGTGGTCTCTTTGGAGTCGTAACAACGCGGCTTGTTTCATTCGTCGCATTGTTATGTTGAGCTGGCGAAACGTTTGTCGTGTTTAATCGTGAATTAATAGTGGATCTCAATTTTGTCAAATCAGAACTGATTTTCGTTTGCATATTACTCATCTCCACTTTGGTGGCTGCGTCGTTTCGTATACTTTGAAGTTCTGACTTCAAACTAGCCATGTCTTTTAAAAGCTTGCTCACATCCAATGAGTCAAACGTAACGGGAGGTAGGCGATTTAGATTCCTCGCTACAAAGATAGGCTGTATTGAAGGATCGCTTTCTTTCAATAATTTTATAATCTTTAACGTTTTTCTTACTCTTGTCTTCACCTTTACGTATCACGTTTCTTCCTGCATCAGGTAACGTTTTGATAAGTAAAGCTTTGCCGGTTTCTATTTCTGTATCCGAAAAGTTTGAAACGCATATTTGCACTACACTCAACTCGTCAAGAACGTCTATTTTGTTTTGTACAAAAGTTAAAAACTCGTCGATAAAAATATTGGGCTCTGTAGTGGCCATGTTGCATTTAGTAGTTTACAATAGTAAAACTATTACTTAGCACGAGCGATGTTGACAAGTGCATTGTATTGTAAACACGAGGAAAACAGACGACGCGTCACTCACTGGCGGCAGCCGAGGGAAGACTTATGAATATAATGATTAGTTATACCTAATTGTATCCGTCGCTTTATCTTAATACTAATAGCCTCGATCGGATAGCCTTTAAGAGTATAATCAAGCAAATAAAACAATATTTTAAATATAGTAGCAATATCTACATGTAATTTTATGTAACGTCGGAGCGTGTCACTTTACAAGACAGGAATGTTTTGCTAAAACATAGGCAGACACGTAATCACTCTTGACTTTTTGGATTATTTGGTAAAAGAGTCAGCTTTCTTGGCTCATAAATAATTGTAAGTAGAAAATTATTACAGTTCTCTAGCGCATTTATATTAAGGCTTAATTTTGAAGCTCTTAGATTTCAACCGCTGTGTAATAATTATTTCTGAGTAAATGGGAATGTTTTTAAGGGTTCCGTACCTCAGAAGGTAAAAAGGAACCCTTATAAGATCACTTCTTGTCCGTCTGTCTGTCTGTCTGTCCGTGTGTCATCACCGATTTCTTACGAACGGGTGGACCTAGCAATTGAAATTTATACCAGATACCAGATGAACTCTATAGCCCCCATTAGGTGTACAAAATCATGGTCCTGAGTCAACACGATAAAAAGATATGGGCAGATTTTCGCGAAAACTTGAAAATATCAAAATTTACCTGAATTTTCAACTGTTTTTGAAAAATGTTGAAAATTAAAGGGTGCTCCCATACATACATAGTTTACGCCAATTAAGATAGGCCTCTGAGTTATATGACCGCTCATACAATCAAGAGGTCTAGTTTAATTGGTTATAACCAACGTTGGTACGGAAGCCTCCGTGGGCGAGTCCAACTCGACTTGGCCGGTTTTTTAAAATATATTTGAAACATGCTAGTGAGAAGCGATGCTGACTAAAGTGGGATTGTAATTTTTTCTGAAAGTAGGAGGCTGCAAACATGCAAAGATCATCGTGCCGGAACTCAGCAAAGCAATTATTGATATATTTTTGTTCAATGGATGGTTAAAAACTGCAGCTGAAATCAAACACAAGTGCACATCTATTTAATATCACCAACAGACGTTACTCATGTGTTCGTTAAATTGCACGTATAATGCGTATCTGGCATACGAGTAAGATCTCGCTAACTGCGTGTTACCACCGTTAAACTGACTCAGGTCTTTCAGCCTTCCACTCTCCTGTTAATCACTTACTACTTCTGTATGAGTAAGAAGTATGCTTAGAGTTCATTGTTTTTCATAAAAAAAATTAACGATGTTATGCAGCTGACACATAAATCAGCTCCATTCGTATCTTGATTTATACTGTGATCGGTATGCGTTTTTTTTAAGTTGTGTTTTATTATTTCACTTTTTATTTTATATAAAATTTGTCTGAAGCACTGAACATTGAGTACGTTTAACCCTACTTTAATAATGTTTAATAGTCTTACGTCAATTATTGGATGACAGCTGAATGGCTCATTACTTGAATATTTTTTTTAATTCAAAGCGTTATACTATTCTTTTGCTATGTTTTACGTGTGTATGTGATGTTGTGATTTTGATTTGATTTGAGTTATAATTATATGAACACTAAACATTCTATTAAATATTATGTTTCTTTGAAGTGTTACACACTTAATATTTTTGTAAATTGTTAAACACAATCCAAAATTTCATCGTACCAACGGTCCCGTTGCTACGATGAAATTTTGGATTGTGTTTAACAATTCTATTAAATCTTTACAAGTCATTAATTGCACTATACTAGGTCTCAATCTTAAACTAAATAACCGAAAATTAATCTACGTTATTATTATTGACATTATCCGTTCCAAAAGAAAAACATATCTTGTTAACTAGCTTACCTTTATTTTGAATTTAATGTTTTGTTGGCTTCATTTGATATGTATTAAGTTTCAGCTCTAGGTTGTGAGCTTGTTGTGTCTAGAAGTTGCTGTAGCACGTGTTACTTCTATCAATATATTACACGTTAGAATAACGCTTTAGTAGAGTTTGTATAAGCTGGTAAAATAAACTAGTATGCTAACCTGTGGCGAAAGGTGCGGCACTCTTATTAAATATTTCGTTGGCAGAGAGAGAAAAAGTAAGTATATAAATGAATGGTATACAAAAATGCGTGGGCTCGTCATGTGATTACTTGCTGTATTCATATTTATTTTCTTCAATTATGCTCTAACCACACAGTGTTTACTGTTCACCTCTTGAGTATATGTCAATAAGAATAAAGGTATATAACCTATCTTTGTTATTTTTGTAACGTTATTGATAAAGCAACGAAAGAAAGGTAGAGATCGAGTGGCAATAGTCACAAGGATTTTATAAATATAGGTATAACGTGTGCATATATCACTTGGCATGTTGTATCGATTCTAGTCAGCATCACAACACTATCTTCTTTTTGATGGCAAGGGCAGTAAAACTCTTAAAACCCGGTTTTTCGAATTTTGGAAGCCTGGCGGGCGCGGCTGAGGCGGTCTTTGTTTTGACATTATCTTCTAACATACAAATGAGGTTTCAACCCTCGAAACTGGGGCGCTGCTGCTCATTATAACTCCAAGTGTAGATACGGCTGAGGCATATTTTGAAGGTGTTTTGTCGAAAGCCTTTTGAAGCCATGAAAATTGTAAGGCGAATTTTTCACAGCAAAATTAACGAGAATGAAAGTTTTACATTTTCTTTTGTAAGTGGATGCGAGAAGATTCGAACGAACTACCAACGAAGTAAAGTATTTATGCTATATTTGAAGGAAACCACGACAGTAGAATGATTAAGCAGGCTGCAACTCGATGTCTAGTTAACATTGCAAATTGTATTTATTGTAATCTGGCACGCGAAAACGTTTAACTGTGCTCCGTCATGATAGCGAACTGTGCATTTACACAAAAACGACAAACCATTCCACCATTTTATATGTTTTAATTAGAAAGTTAAATTAGCTTTATACAATTATAGGTACACTGGTAACAGTTTTTATGACGCGGAAACCAAACATGAGGCTTTATCTGACGACGGTTAAGGTTTATTATGTTCAGGCACGAAGAGCAAACTGAACGAAAACTTTTTCATGACGCATTCCGAGCCATTCGGAGAATATTCCAGAACTTTTGCTGGATTACTATGTTAACATTTGTGAGTTAGTAACATTACAATGTTGTGTTTAAAAATACAAATACAGTTTTGAAGCATTTTTGATGTGTCTGTTGCTTTTGTATTATTGCTCTTTGTATTTTTTGACCACCATTTCACCGTCAAGTCA
This sequence comes from Cabera pusaria, assembly GCA_954871355.1. Classification (NCBI taxonomy): domain Eukaryota; kingdom Metazoa; phylum Arthropoda; class Insecta; order Lepidoptera; family Geometridae; genus Cabera; species Cabera pusaria. Next base: position 391,157 of record OX940886.1, on the reverse strand, counting down.
CGATGCGATCTAAGCTGGAATTAAGTGCTTGTCTGGAAGTTAGAGTAGTGAAGCAAAGCGCTGGAAAACCGACATAAGTCCTATCCAGAGAGCCCAACTATTCTATCACGTCAGCTAAATACATATTCGTAACTGTGGCGGCACGGTGGTCTTCGGTTTGTTTATCACAATGTTATGTGGATTTTAGTAAAACTTTGAAAAAGGTACCTTGTATTTAAAAATGAGACGTTGTTCAACGGTGGTATCGCGTGAAGTAAAGCGTCGATTTTTGAATTTTGACAGCTGTTGCTGCCAACATTTTCGTCTATGATTTCGTTTAAAAAGGAGGGTGTCGAGCGAGGTGTCAGGCGTCTCCAGCCTCTTCCGGCTGCAGAGGCAAGGGGCAGATCTTGGAGAATGCCCTTCTGTTGACCCCTGTTGCAGTGCGAATATCGGCGACGCGGGAGACTCCATCAGCACCCGGGAATATTTTTACGACGCGTCCCAACCGCCATTTGAGAGGCGACAAGTTGTCGCCCTTGACGAGCACCATGCTCCCCAAAGTGATTTCACTCTGCTTCGTCTTCCACTTCGTCCTCTGCTGAAGCTCCGAGACATTTTCTCTGGACCATCGTTTCCAAAAGAGTTGGCGCAGCCGCTCAATTTGATGATAGCGCGTCAGACGAGAAGTAGCCGTATCTACCAAGTCTCTCTCAGGTGGTGCAGTGAACGGTCGGCCGATGAGGAAATGGGCTGGGGTCAGCGGAGTGAGGTCGGAAGGATCAGAAGATAAGGGAGACATGGGACGGGAATTAAGGATGGCTTCGATTTGTGCCAAAACCGTGCTCAACTCCTCGTATGTCAAATTCGCATTTGCAACACTACGCCGAAGAAAGTGTTTACACGTGTTACAAGTGTTTTTATCCCACTCTCCCATAGGCCTCCAAAATGGGGTGAGTTTGGTGGAATAAAATGAAATTGAATGCCGTCGTTGGCGACTAATTCAACGATTTGTTTATTATTATCGTTTAAGAATGAATATAGCTCCCTAGAAGCTCCAACAAAATGTCTGCCGTTATCAGAATAAAGTGAAAGAGGTTTTCCCCTTCGACTAATAAATCGCTTAAGTGCTAAAATAAAATCTTCAGTTGACAGACTGGTAACAAGCTCTAAATGAATTGCCCGCGTAAGGAAACAAACGAAAAGACACACGTAACATTTCACTAACCGTGATCCTCTCCCCTTTCGATTTAGCATCATCAGCGGACCTCCCAGATCCACCCCCGTCCGCATGAAGGAAAATCCAGGGTCCAAACGTTCAGATGGCAAGTTACCCATGATCGGAGATAACGTCTTCCCCTTCATGCGCGAACACATAACACACTCGCGCACTATTTTCCTGATAAATTTCTCGCATTCAATATCCACCAGGTTTCGCGCAAACTGGAAAGAAGAAGTTGAGGACCCGCGTGGAGTAATCGCATATGTTTATGTCTTATCAATAGCACTAAAAACTGGTGTTTACTGCACAATAATTAATTGCATTATTTCGATTATTATCATTACATAATTCATTATAAAATTCACGATTTTGCATATAACACGGACCGTTCCACCAAAGTTTAGAGCTCACTAATGAGTCAGCTGAAAGCCCTCTAGACAATAGATCAGCTGGATTGTCTTTACTTGCGACATGATGCCATCTAGAATTGCCTGTAAGCTCGTTTATTTCCGTGACTCGATTTTGAACAAACGTTTTTAACAAATGTGGAGACATGCTGAGCCAACCAATGACTATGGTCGAGTCAGTCCAGAAGTGGACTTCGGTGAAAGATAATCGTAATGATTCGATTAGTTTTTTATAAAGTCTCGCACCTACTAGCGCAGCACAAAGTTCTAGCCTAGGTATGCTAATCGATTTTAAAGGTGCTACCTTGCTCTTAGCATAGAGAAGTTTGCCCGTGACTTTGTAGTAATAGTCATCATAAGAACTGATGTAAGCGCACGCTCCGTAACTAGTAATGGATGCGTCTACGAAAATGCTCAAAATTGTTTGTTGTACGTTGTCGCTTAAAACGTGACGAGGAATTTTTAATTCGTTTAAACATGTCAAAGTTCCGGTGAACTTATTCCATTTTACCGCAATATCTGATGACACAGGAGTGTCCCAATCGAGTTTACTTAGCCACAACTTCTGTAATAAAATTTTCGATAAAATAATTACAGGGGAAAGTAAACCTAGCGGATCGTATATTTGTGAAATAATCGATAACATCACTCGTTTAGTTAATTTCGAAACGCTCGAAAACTCATCGACCTTCGCAGTGTAATACAGCTCGTCCCTATCGTTATGCCAACCTATACCTAGCGTTTTGTTTTGCGTATGTTCGCCGACAAACAAATCTACAGGTGCACTCTCTGATACGTCTGAGTTGAAAGTCCACTTACGAAGCGAAAAGCAACCCGATTTCAAAACATCTGAAACCTTTCTACAGATGTCTAATAACTGTGAATAATCATCACTTCCGGTTATTAAATCGTCTACAAATATATCTTCGGTGATTACGCGTGTTATAGTATCATCGTCACAGTCTATCGCTAGCTGTCGTATACAGCGCATACTTAGGTATGGCGCAGACGCAGTGCCGTGCGTCACCGTATTGAGCTGATAAACTTTCAGAGGATCAATCGGTTTATCTCTCCAAAGGACAAGTTGTAACGCTCTTTGATCCGCTTGTATTAATACTTGTCGAAACATTTTTTCTACGTCGGCGCATGCTACGTATTTATGTTGCCGAAAGCGTAAAAGAATAGAAAAAATGTCGTTTTGAAGAGCTGGTCCCGGTAACTGAATATCATTAAGTGATTTTTCGGACGAAGTAACCGCGCTCGCGTCAAACACTACCCGTAACTTAGTCGTGTTACTATTTTCTTTAAATACCCCATGATGCGGTAGAAAATAGTGCGGGCTGTCGACTTTATCTAAAGGACTCATATGACCTAAAGCCTCGTACTCATTCATAAAGTTACAGTACATGCGTTTATAGTAGAACGTTCCAATTTTCGTTCTAGCGAGAGAAATCTATTTTTCGCTAAATTGTATGAATCACCCAACGCCTCTGGTGACTCCTTGAGTGGTATTCGAACAGAAAACCTACCATCGGCTTCTCGTTTAGTCGTTTTTGAAAATAATTCTTCACACAATCGCTCGTCATGCGTGAGAATGTTTCGCACTTCCGGTACGTTTTCTAGTTCTTAGAAGCGTTGAAGATTTTCATCTATCGTTTGGGTAAAATTACAAGTGACGGAGTTGTAATTATTATTTAATCCGTTTGTGTCTAATGGCCCCGTGAGTAACCACCCTAATTTCGAGTTCTGTAGGTATGGTCCTCCGTTTTTTAATCGAATTTTAGTTTCGTCTATAATTTCCCAAAATAGATCCGCACCTATTAATATATCGATATCCGACGGAATATGATAAGTAGGATCAGCAAGCTGGATGTTATTTGGTAGCCGTATAAGATCAGTATCAATGTTTGCAGACGGTAAACTGGCTGTAATACACTGCAACACAAAACATTGCACCTTTCTATGGTAATCGTTTACTTTAGAACGTAGGATAATTTCGCATGATTCGTTTGATTGCGTCACCGATTGTGCGACGCCTGATATACGTATAGTGGACTGTATTGAAGACGCATTTAATCGTTTTCTAAGCGAATCCGATATAAAGCTGTGTTGACTACCGTTGTCGAGCAACGCCCGGGCTGTGTAAGGTACTCGCTTATCTCTGTCTACAATGTCTACGAACGCCGTGCATAGCAAAACCGGTTGCACTGACTGATTATTGTTTAGTGCGCTTCCTAGTGTGCTGTAGCTATGCTATAGCTAAAGAATGCATAGAAGTGGAAGGGCCGTGTTGAGATGTAATGTTGAAATTAGTTGCGCCCGCGCGTTCATTAGTCGTAGATATGTCGTTTATATTACTTGTGCCGCTTAAATGAAGCAAAGTATTGTGCTTATTTTCGCATTGTTTGCAGGAACCGAATAAACATTCATTAATAGAATGTCCTGAGCGTAAACAATTGCGACATAATCGTTTATCGTTTATGAATTTAATTCTATCTTGAACTGATAAATTTAAGAAATTAAAACACATGTATAGGGCATGATTACCGTTACATGACGGACAATCAACGGTGCGCTTAGTGTTGTTGCCATTGTTATAGGTCGATTTGATTTTAGGATTAGAATTCGTTTGTGACACAAAGCTATGTACGTTGCTTTTGTTATATTGTGATGGTTTCGTTTCGCTTGTATGTATCACTGGCTTAGGCTGAGATTGTGCTTTGTTATGACTTGCGTTTATCATGTCTAACATGTCCCCCTTATTTCTCAGAAATGATAATAAGTCTTCTAGCATTAATTTCTTGTTAGGATCAACTAGAATAGAACCTTTATGATTCTCCCAATCGCGCTCTGTAGTTGAATCCAATTTGGATACAACCAAATAGATAATTAACGTATCCCAATACTCGGTTGGTTCATTTAGAGCTCGCAGGTTTCTCAACACGGTATCAATTAACTTCCTGATCTGCATATAAGACTCTTGTTTCAGAGTAGGAATAGAAAATAATGCCTTTAGATGGTTATGTACAAGAAGTCTAGTGTTATGATACCTGCTATCTAGTAAATTCCACGCGATTTCGTAATTGGAAGACATAAACTCCAATGCACTTATCACATCAAATGCAGTACCTTTGAGTGATGACCTTAGATAATGAAACTTTTGAATCTCGTCTAAATCCGAACGTTTATGGATCATACTGAGGAATGAGTTTTTATATTCGAGCCAGTGGTCAAATGCTCCATCGAAAAAGGGCAATTTGATCTCCGGTAGTTTGATGTTACTTCGGGAGGAATGACCGTTACATTTTGAATTAGCATTGTCACCAAGCCCCCCACTTTCGCCTAAAGTTTCAGCAACAGCCAGAAGGTTAAAATATAAAGATTCAAATGAATCTATGTACTCGAAATTTGAATCTACTTCAGATTCAGGTAGAAATGAAACGATTCGACTTTGTATGTTATTAAACACTTTAAAATGCTCTGTAGCAGCCTGCATCCTGAATTTAATTTCCCGAATTTGAATTGTGGATGGGCTAACGTCTACGAAATCATCCAAGTATTTTTTTTACTGAGTCAACCGACCTCGCAAGTTGCCCCTTTGCTTCTTGAGCTCAGAAAGGCTACTAGATTGACCTCTATTAGAAGAAACTGACAATCCTGCAGAAGGCACTCCTAGTTTATTGTCATCGACCATTTTGAAAACCTACGTAACAAATAGAAAAAAGGCGTATACGTTTACGAATAAAAATAGGTGTAGGTACTTCGTTACTACGTAGGTAATCGTCAAATCCACAAAATATAAAACTATTTCACTTCCTATGAGTGTAAAAACTCGGTTTTAGCACAAATCGTATAAGGAAAGGAACATAAAAGGATACACAGGTTGAAGACTTGACCGTTGCACAGGCGATTTCGATTTAGGCGCTAAGTCGTAATTCTCCGATGTCGCGATCGCACGACGAACTCCGGCGAGAAGGAACAATGTGGCAATATGGCACGGTGGTCTTCGGTTTGTTTATCACAATGTTATGTGGATTTTAGTAAAACTTCGAAAAAGGTACCTTGTATTTAAAAATGAGACGTTGTTCAACGGTGGTATCGCGTGAAGTGAAGCGTCGAATTTTGAATTTTGACAGCTGTTGCTGCCAACATTTTCGTCTATGGTTTCGTTTAAAAAGGAGGGTGTCGCTTGATCGCCGCTAGATGTCGTACTCTATCCGTGAGCGGCGACAGTAACACTTCATCATAATCATCGTCATAATCACGATAGGTATCCTCTTAACGCTTGCGATTACTATAATAAAAAGTTACCTGACAGCATTAAATTGTTACAGAATAATAAATTTAAATTTCATTTGCATCAATGGTTGTTGGAAAATTGTTTTTATCATATTAAAGACTATTTGAGTTTTTGATAACTAAGAAAATTAACAGTAAATGCTTTAATTAATGTAAATTTAATTTAAAATATTTAATTAAATTCATATTTATTTTATTATTATTTGACATCTTACCATAAATATTTGCACGCCTGCCTGCAGGCTGGATACACTGACCTACATGTTAATAAATAAGATCATTTTGTACTGTATTCTAGCAAATAAAATATTTGAATGATTGATTGATTGATTGATAAAACACTCAAATTATCGTATATAAAAGTATTGGAAATATTCTCTGACTGAATTCTAATTGAGCTGAAATACGAGTGTTGCAATGAGTATCCGTCGGTGAAATTTCTTTTTAACCGACTTCACAAAAAAAGGAGGAGGTCGCCATTCGTCGGAACCTTTTTTTTTAATATATATTTTTTATGTATGTTCTATGATTACTCAAAGATGCCTGAAATGATTTGGAAAATTCTTTTTTTGTTTCAAAGGGTACCCTTCCACAACTTACATTTTAACGAAGTCGGCCGAGCCGTTTTTAATATATCAACATTTGTATTACGACGCATTTACTTATCTCGACGAGTTACTACTTGGCTAGCACTTAACTTACTGGCACAGATTATGTAACAGTTACTACGTCTACTGGCTACTTTGACTAGCGCGACGTTTGAAGTCGGTTCATCAAGTTTTTTAAACGATCTTAAATTATTTAAACTTAGAACTTTAATAGTTTTCTACTGTTCAATTGTTTTTTGATCGCGTTTGGTGTGAACCGGTGTGAACCGGTCGGTACAAATACTACTGCGCTATCTGATCGCCGCCTAGACCGCGCACGCAGGACGCTGCGGTATGTCCATACCTTAAGATCAGATCGTCCGTTTATGCGTAATAAGTTAATAAACAGACAGAGCGATAGAGTAACACACGTGATTATAATATCAGTCTGGATAACTTGAAATATAGATAGAATCGAAACAAGGACTACTTACTTGTAACTTGCGTGTGCAGACTACGGAGTAAAAACCAGATTGTTCTTACTAAGATTACATTGAGTCAAATTAATTTTCTCTACCCAGTTTAATAGACCTGATACGTCTTCAATTACTTATTTACGAACAACAAGTAAAACCTGTACCTATATTGTGTAAATAACAAAAACTAATTGTACACAATGTCAAAAATTATTCTGTAAACATAATTATTTCTATATTTAAATATAGAAATAATCAGCCAAAATTATCATTAGTAAAGACATACTACATTTATTATTTATTCGTAGTACTACATGATTTTCTTTTTTTATGACTTTGGCATGAAAACTATGATCTATACTTGATTGAAATCCGCGCATATAATTTGAACTCTAATATCAATGCACGGTCCAAGTGCGAGTGGGACCTGCACACGAAGGGTTCTGTTCCACTAAGAACCACTGTACTCAATTTAATAAGTTCGAGCAAAAAGTACACGTTTCTTGTGTACACTCCTTACTTGGTACTTGGTACTTGGTGCGCGGGCTGGTTTCCGCAACTAGGCCGTTTTCCGGCCCTTTTTGCGTGAGGTTGGTCGCGCTTATGCAAGCCACCCGATGTCAGCGAGGAAGGCCAGCAGCTCGCTGATGCCGGCGCAGGCCCCTCGCATCGTCGTCGGTGACCCGAGGAGTGTCCTCCGCTGTGACGCCACGCTACTGCACTCCAGGAGCACATGCGCAGCCGTTTCCTCGGCCTCCATGCAGCCTCTGCATAGAGGACTGTCGGTGACACCTATAGTATTTACTATTCATTTAATAAACACCTATTTAGGTGTTTATTAAATGAGCAGTGTCCGGTGACTACCCCGACAATATGTCGGAGTTTGTCACGTTTAAGGTTGAGCAATTTACGGGAGTATCTCGGGTTTAGTTCCGGGAATGCCTCCTTCGATTGCCTACATTCCTTTATACCTGCCCAGTAGTCTTGATGTTGTTTCCTGATTTTTTCTCGGATCCAGGCTTTGATTTGGCTGTACGGTATAGGTATCATTCGTTCTACTCCTGCAGGGTGCAGGTTAGAACCTCTCCTTGCCAGTTCGTCTGCCGCGTCATTACCTCTGGATCCACTGTGGCCTTTTATCCATTGTAGAATGATACGGTTGTGTTTACCAACCTCTTGCAGAAGATGATGGCACTGCACGATCAGCCCCGTCGAGAAGTCAGATATGGAAGTCAGAAGTCAAGGATATGGTTTAGTTTTCTTGTATATCCCATACAAGAAACTTGTTCTTTTCTGACGCTATTTATGCACCGTAATTATAACTTGAATTTCACAGAGTGTGTATTACTATAGTTGCTGTGGCAGCAAAGAATAACATTAAAATGTTATTAAATATAAGGAGTGTACACAAGAAACGTGTACTTTTTGCTCGAACTTATTAAATTGAGTACAGTGGTTCTTAGTGGAAAAGAACCCTTCGTGTGAAAATATATATATATTTTATGAGTGTTCGCGGATAACTTCGTTGTTTATGAACCCGGTTTTGATGATTCTTTTTTTGTTGGAAAGGAGATATCTCAAGGGTGGTACCATAGTAAATTCATTGAGATCTGATGAGTATCTCCAGAGATATGGAGATAGACATTTCAAACTTGGTACTGAAAAATTAATAGCGCGGCATTTGATGTCGGTGTTTTTTAGTTTTTTAAACGATCTTATTCTTAATTTATGTTTGTTTGCGGATAACTTCGTGGTTTATGAACCGATTTTAACTATTCTTTTTTTGTTGGAAAGGAGATATTTCAAGTGTAGTATCGTGGTAATTTCATCGAGGTCTGATGGGTATCTCCAGAGATATGGAGATAAACACCTTAACAGTTCAGAGAAAATATCGTACATTTATTTCAATATTGTAACGTAATACCAATACAAATAAAACTGCTCATGGTTCTCGCAATTGAACAATATGATAATAAAAGCATTCAAATTCCAGTTTGCCACAAAATACAAACTAGACAAATAACTCTAAATAAACTAAAAGTACCTAAAACTACTAATTATTATGGCAGACGAACGATTGAATTTTTAATACCCACTATCCTTAACGAAATCCCCCAAAAACTACAAGAAAAACTAAATAAAGTCAATTATAAACGTATACTTAAAAACTACTTTTACAACACGTACCACAATAACACAACACCGATGGACTTATAATAACACAATATTACGACCCCAACTTAAAATAACAGCCTGTATAAGGTGTAAGTCGCAGAACCAGTTTGCCGACAGCGATACGCATCGTCCGCGTCGCAAGTACGAGTACGTCAGCGGTCGCCCGTGCTCGATCGCATCCGTGTAAACTACCCTTCCTAACATTTTTATCACACATCTACATCCTACATACCTACATAAATACTAAAATTACGCATATAAACAACTTGTAATAAGTTTTCATAGAATTTATTAGGAAGTTAGTTAAGTCAAGTGTTATTTTGTAAAATAGCTGTATAAATAATACTTAAGTCGCGCGATCCTGAACGTGAGTGCCAGTACAAACTTATGGTTTATTGGCACAACATAAAAATGTATGTAATTATTAAGTACTTAAATAAACAAATAAAAAAAAAAAAAAACCTTGTACTGAAAAATAATAGCGCGGCATTTGAAGTTTTTTATTTTTTCTAACGATCTTATTGGGTAATATGTATTGAGATTGGTTTTTTGAAAAACATCGGGGGAAATCTATAATTATGATGATTATTATTGTTTTTTTTTAAAGGACCATGTGTTTCGTTACTGTCTTTGTGGAGTTACATATTTACGAGAAAAAGTGAACTTGTGCGTTTTTTTGCGTCATGATTGAGCCATCGGTAAACGTTAAACGTAAACCTTGTAATAACTAATACAAGATTAAATCAACAAAAATCTGCCGATGTCGTCAGTATTGTGTGTCGCAATGGCAACTCCGATCAAGATAAAATGAGGGTAGTTTCAAACTACTCTCAATAAAAACAATGCTGATACCCACAACTTCAGTCTTCTCGTGACCACGGTCAATGCAACTTGATCGAAACGTCGAGGTAAATAAAATTATGTTTTTAGCGCGATAAGTCCCGTATTTCAATAACTAATACAAGTGCAACCCACCAGCTAAACCGGCGCGCGGGAGCGCCTTTCAAGGATATGTCAGATAAGTCCCTAATTTGTAGTTGATTGCATTGGCCGATGACATTAACTTTAGCTAGGGAATTTTGCATATCTGAAACTTCGTAGCAGCACTCCAGGTTAGTTTATAACCTTTCTATATAAGCCGCGTCACCGACGTAATTGCTAGGTAGCCGAAAGTTAGTAGCTTATAGTAGCATATTTTGTGAAACCTGCAAGTGTCTGTCTAATACGGATCAGTATAGCCCTGTGACAGACGGACTGACGGACAGATGGACAGTGGAGTCTCAGTATATGGGTCCGTTGGCACTCTTTGCGTACGGAACCAAGTAAATCAGGATAGGTACTAAAGGTTAACACACACACATGCGCGACTCCGCTCCCACCCGGCGGAGTCGTTGATGTGAGTGATAACCTTTACATTATTAGTTTCTAGTTCATCGAAGCGTTGAGATTTTCACTTGAAAATAGTTGAGTAAAAATTCAATATCTTTTCGTTGATTTGGCCGGAAATCTGATTCGCCGGCCGGATGCCTTTTATCGAGACTTGCAGACTTTATCAAATGAGATAGAGATCAATTTCCCGCGGATGTCAATTGGATTTACTAGCTTTCGACTTCTCTTAGCATATCTGGAGAAATATAGCCACGAACTCGAGAACACGATCAATTTATTTCAAATCATTGGGTGTTTCATTACCTTTATTTGAGTAGGCAGATTTCTTTTCATAATCGCATTTCTTTAAATAAATTATACATGTAAAGTAAATACAAAAAAAATTTGTGTTTATCTTACCTGATACCTGAAGATCAGGAATCACTTTAGAGGTCTGAAGTAATATAACAATAGACACGAATTGAGTATATATCTTTTTCGTGAAGTCGTCTTAAATGAAAAAAATCGACCGAGTGCGAGTTGGACTCTCGTAGCGAGGGCTACATACCAACTTGTCAAAATAGGTTAAAGGATAACTTTTCGATCCCTAGAACGTCACCTAGAAACGGCTAGTGCTCCAACTAGTGATTTTTTCACAGATATCGTAGACCCGTGTATCTGATATAAGTTTCAACTTGATATTTACACGCTCCTGGGTCTTTACAGACGGACAGACAGACAACAAAGTGATGACTGAATAAGGGTTCCTTTTTCCGTTTGAGGTACGGAACCCTAAAAATAAATCTGTAACTATTTCTATTCTCATTTTGACCGATTATTAAACTTACGAAAGAATTTAACCAGTTGCTTTAGAAAAAAAAAATGAACTTTACAAAGTTTAGCTTTGCATCACATACAACTTAACCCTACTTATATATCGGTAGGTATACTAATTACTAGTTTTAATAATTTTTGTTTCTATTTAGGATTCCGTACCTCAAATGGTAAAAAAGGAAAGAAAGTTGAAATTTATACCAGATACTGAGGTCTACAGTCCATATACGAGTAGGTTAGTACCCTATAGGTTTTGGGTCGAAAACCTATAGGATACTTCCCGTTGACCTAAAATCATGAAAGGCAAGAAGTAAGGTCTTCAAGCACTTACGAGTATATAGGAATAAATCTGAAAAAAAGGTTTTACTATTACAAACGTATTATTTGTATATTATGTTTCTTTGAAGTGTCTCACACTTTATATTTTTGTAAATTGTTAAACACAATCCAAAATTTCATCGTACCGACGGGACTTGAACCCGCACCCCCTGGATTACACGTCCAGGTGCTGTGCCAATTAAGCCACGGTTCGATACATCGATACGACGAAATTAGTGGATTGTATTTGCTAACCCAATTATGCATTGGTGGCGCCATCTATGACTACTTATTACGTAAGTTAATCATTCGTAAGAAATCATTACAGTTTTCAAATCCGACGAGAGATGTTGCACTGCGTAAATCAAATATTATGTTTCTTTGAAGTGTCTCACACTTTATATTTTTGTAAATTGTTAAACACAATCCAAAATTTGTATTATTTGTAGTTGGTGCAATACATTATCTATGGATCGAACTACAAAGTTAAGTTTTGTCCTTTAACCTAGTCTAAAAAGTTGGTACGGAAGCCTCGGTGGGCTAATTCAACACGACTTGGCCGGTTTTTAGGGTTCCGTAGCCGAATGGCAAAAAACGGAACCCTTATAGAATCGCCATGTCTGTCTGTCTGTCTGTTTGTCTGTCCGTCCGTATGTCACAGCCATTTTATTCCGAAACTATTAGGACTACAGAATTGAAACTTGGTAGGTAGATTGGTAGGTAGACTTGGTTGGTAGGTATTCTGTGAACCGCTTTCCGATTTTTATACAAAAATAAAAAATATAAAAGTTTAAGGGGGCATCCCATACATAAAACTGAAACAAAAAAAAATCTTCAAACCTACACGTGTGGGGTGTCTATGGATAGGTCTTTAAAAATGTCATTGAGGTTCCTATTATACTTTTTTCTCAAAGTCAATCATTTAAAAGATCGCGTCTAAAGTGGTAAAGGGTGTGTCCCTCCCCCCCTCTAACTTCTAAAGTAAGGGAGTGAAAAATCTAGAAAAAATATATTCTGTAGATCTCTATAAAAACTTTCAATGAAAATTAGTTTAAACGAGATACAGTCAGCACTTTTCGAGATCAAGCGACCGCAAAGATAACTTTGTTTTTTATACAAACACTATGAAAAACAAAGTTAATTTTGTAGTTGCGAAAAATCATAGTTATAAAATAGTCTACTGTGTTACGGAACCCTACGAGTGCGAGTCCGACTTGCACTTGGCCAGTTTTTTTATATGGTATCTTTGGTATCTAATGTGTAGTTATTAGATAGAATAATATTTAAAAATATGTAATAAAATAAAATATAATAAACAAGAAAAAATACATAGTAAAATAAAAAAATAAAAAAATGTAATAATGTTTAATGTTAAAAATAATGTTTAAATGTTTAAAATTAATAATAATGTTTGTTTGCTTTTACGAACGAAATGTTATTGAATGCCTCTAGGCTGAATATGGAGAACAATTATTTCATGACATGTCATCTTTCTATACTACATATATATTCTCAATAAATTATTTGATTTGATAAGGTCTCCTAAATCATCGCCTTTGAAAATGTGAACATATATAGTTACACATCACTTAACATTTAAGTTCAAAGTTATTCCAAATATTCCTGTTCATAGAAAGAGGGAGTAATACCTACTATCCCCAAGTAAAGCAACTTCTCAAGTTGCACCCAAGTTGGTCAGTTGGCACTTATCGGGTTCCGGTTAATTTCAACTTGGGCTGCTTAATGTTGTTGTTAAATACCTCGCCGAAGATTTTATCAGTTTATGAAATGTTTGTGTTGATAAAAAACAGATGTTATGATTTCAGGTTTCAGGTCTTATACCTGAAGAACGGGCCCTATAACTAATCTTACAGACGTACAGCTTTATTTCTGTCTATCTATATATATCTCCCCTGCTTTTAAAAGGCTGTATTTTGATAGCTAACTGGTTGCTGGTTGCTTGCATATATTTGGACCAGAGACTGAGCATCGCCATTCAACGGGGGAATACAGCATATAAAATACATCCTTCAAAAAAAACTTGTTCGCATTTTAGCCAATATAGACCAAACGGATAGCTGTAAACCGTATTTTCAAACTTACAAAATCCTCACCCTACCATGCATTCTCGAAGTTTGTAAATTTGTTCGCAACCATCCCAACTTGTACACAACACGATTAGATGCATCTAGGCATAGTAGTGTACGGCTGCCAACCGACTAATACTGCCTACATCTCACCTTCAAATGTATTCGAAAGGTCCCTTAGTAATGTCCATAAAAATATATAATCACTTGCCGGTATCTCTAATCTCTAAGTCAATCCCAAAATCGAAACTTTGTGAAACAATTAAAGGAATTTTTAGTCCAAAAAAGCTATTATACAATTGACGAATATTTTAAAGATAAATTTTGACATTGTTTTCTATTTAAAAATATGACATTTCCTTTTTACATTAAATAAAATAAATAATATACGGACATAAATGACATGCATAAATAATAATAATTACGATAATTATGTAGAAGTGTAATATTCCTCCTCTCTCCTAATTGATTAATAATTTAATTTTTTAAAGTAATATTGCTGTGCCCTTCCAGGGTCTATAAAGAACTGTAAATTTTATTTAAGACCTTGTAAATACTTTTATAGACGCAATAAAATACTGAATACTGAATACATTTTGGAAACTTCACCTGCTGGGAAAATTTTTGCAGACTACATATAAATAATTATCGTAGTTCTCTAAATTTTGTGACTCAATTTATTTAGTAATTTTCTCGTTTATTTAAGTTTTTATATGTGTATAGTTTTAGATGTGGTCAAAGATTGTGAACGCGCTAAGCTTAGAATGGTCTGACTGCTGCTGAAAACCGAATGGTATGTTGGGAGAGATTTTGTACTTGATGGTGGTAAGGTACTTTTTAGTAGCAAGTCAGACATCTAAAATGTTAAAAATTTTGTGAATAAATTAGTTTCGTTAAATATTTTTAAAGAATGTAAAATAATCGTAGAGCAAAATTAATTTCGGATTCTTCGACAAGCTGTAAAACTTTGTCAAGGTATTTGATAACATTTTTGTTTGTATTAATATTTTGGTGGTGGTATTGAATCTGGCCGGTTAAGAGATGTCTAGACGAGCGCCCCTTCCAAGTCAGTGAGCGCGTCGCGCGATACACGTTATATCACCTCCAAGCTCACAGGCGCGTGAAAATAACCCGATATATCGGGAATCTGGTGACAATTGCATACTTTGAATTTGATCAAATTTATGGCTTTTGTTTGTAGTTTGTTCTAAAATCGCCGTTGCCGCGTCAATACCACATGAGTAAAGAAAAGTCAATACAATGCTTTGCTGATCTCAAAAGTGATTTATATCTATTTTTCTCTGCTTTATAGAACCAAATATGCAGACGTATTCGGAATCTTGAAGTCGGTTAATTAGTCATTTTTGTTAGATTAAACTCAGCAAGCCTCAATTCACTCACTCATTGTAAATTAACAATGGCTGAACTAAGCTACCTGCTGGTGGAAAAAATATGAGTTAGTAATAACAGGGTAACATGCTCGAAGCACATAAGGAAGGAGTGGGTTTCCCGTGGCGTACATTTTTCAAGTCCAATTCGGTCCTCGGGCGCAGCCCTCGCGCCCGTAAATAATTTATCTCGCCCATTGTTTCCTAAAAACTACCTTTCTCGGTTTTCTATACGTAAATAATGTAGGAGCCGCGGGTTGTGCATCTAACGGCGCGGTGTGAAGCGGTTTTTCTTTGACAATTGAACAAAGTCCGACGCCGGAGGCTATGAGGCCCAGATAAGGGTCTTTCCTCCACCCTCGTCACGCCTTTGTCTCGGTTTGTTTGTTTGTATTTTTATCCCGCCCTCTAATCCGAGAACTGATTGTCCCGCACCGACTCAAATTAAACACGAACTGGGATCCGTCCGTCGACTCGGGATAATAAATACGGATACCGAGTGCCCGAGACGGAGCTCTCGCGCACTTCTATTGAGCTTCATCCACTCGGCCAGAGTAACCGCCGCTGATCCATCTGATTGCTATTTTCTGATCGACTTCCTGAAAGGTACAGTTACGAGGTAGCTCTACTACCACCCGACTTTTTTTGCAATTTATCTTCGCAGTATTATTTACTCGTGGTTCTCGACTCGGCATCAAAAATTTGATTTGATACTTGGAAATTTTCTATGCGATAAATCTGAGTAGATTCTGTACTGATATAATATATCACGTATTCTTTTGTCTAGACCAAGTTAGGGTAACTTGATTGGATGCTAACCAATCTCCATCGGGCCTGTCTAGCTGGAGCTTTCTTGTAATTTCTTTGATTTTAGTTGCAATAAAAGTTAATAACATCAATTTATCAAAGTAAGTGACCTAGAGACTGACGCCTAACCTTAATTTAAGTATATAGGGGTGCGTACGTGTCTCGATCTCAATTTAGAAAAGCTAAAAATATGCCAAGATCCATATCATCTGTCCACTGCTGGAAATAGGCCTTCATAATATGGCATACAAAATAATATTAGTCAAAATAACTAACAAAAAAAAATCTGGTCTAAGCATCATAAGCCTTGATATAATAAACATACTGATAATAAACGTACATACTGAAACACTTGTACAATACAATGGTGGTCATATGGCTGATAGAAAATACAATCTCATAGAAAATATCTAAAGTGAGCAAAACTAACATTTATATTCCACTAAGGAGCGTTACGGAACACGTTAACCCTCGCGCACGTCACTCACATACTTATCCGGAATCCGTAAACGAGCAGTTACGGAAAAGAAGGCAAATTGCATTGGGTGAGCATCCGGACATCCGGAGAGTACGCACATCGTAACGAGGGACGTGAGGAGACTGACCAGTCTCGGCTATGGAGCGGCTCATTTAGTTCAGTTGTGCGATTGATGGGATTCAAGGAACACCGTTAGTTTGTGTGTTTAGTGAACCAGTATCTCTTTCTCTGTAAGTGTCCTCGTTGGTAAGATAGACCTTCCAGAGCTGCAAGAATACACATAAAGTTAGTTATGGTAATAAACGCTACAGGGTTGGTCCGAAGTGGCACATAAGATAATAGTATGGAAGAATTTCGGAAAGATGTTTCCTCCCCAGAGCGATAGCACCGGCAAAAATGTAATACTATCAAAAAGTCAAATATGAAACCGTTGTTCAAATAGCAAAGCAACAGCAATATACAGTACAGTTTACTTAAAAGCTAAGTTTGTGATTTGAAGAGAACGTTATTGCTATTCCAAGTATAGAACACCACGTTTGCATATAAAGCTGGGTCAAAACAATTTCAAAGTTCCCTTAATAAAATGTTTAATGGTTCTTAATTTGTTCCAGATCCAGTAAAATTGAAATTTCATTAGAATAATCGTTTTTGCTCGAAATTATCGTTTTATGAACAAAAATTGCCGAACTTGGCTAATAGATATTATGGATTTATAGAAACATAATTTTCAATTAAGTAATGAAATACCTACTCATCATATTTGGGAAGCGGAAACACAAATTAAAATATGTTCGAGTTGTGGCCGAGCAGGGTTATGTTATGTTGACAGGCAGTCAGATTATATCATACTTTTTTTAAAGAATATTATTGCGTCTAATAAAATGAAGTGTACCTATGAACTTAGGTACTATTTCATCGTAATGATGAAAGAAACTATGCTAACATACTACCGCGCAAATATTTATATCAACATAAGAAACACAATTTCGCTTGTGACTTACGAAAGCACTAATACAAAACACTCATTTCCAAAAATGTCCGCTACACCGTTCGAAATATTTTACGTGCCCTACAAATATTACCTACACCTACAAGCCCTAAGTTTTTTTCTTCGAAGAACTGTAATAAAATACGTGCGTACCTAACTGCGACCCTTCCACTGAAACCTGTAAGCTATAGCTATAACGTAGCTCACATTCGTGGAACGCACTAGAACATTGTTCGTTGGCGCCACAGATGCTATTAAATGCTATAAAACGCCTGTGTGAGCAACACGCTAGACTATAAAACAGTTACTGAGCTCCGTAGAAAAGTACAAAAAAAATAATTCAACCAAATTGATGTACCATTAGCGTTGCTGTTCGTTCTTCAGTGCAAGTGTTTTCTTTCAAAAGCCAATACAGTTTTTAAAGAGATCGCAAAGAACTATAGACCATTACACAATGTTGTTTCGTAATTAATAAGTATACGCATGTTTTTATTCATATGTTTGTTTGTTTGCGTAAAATTACTGTAAAGTTTCAAAGTTCAAATAAAACTCAACACTAACATAATATAAATAACGTTGATCAGATATAATCCATTTGGTATACGTACTAAAATATTTGTCGCATCAACGAATGACATGAGAGAGTTAATGTACTGCTAAGATTTCAGTGTTGAGTGGTACGTAACTACGGGAACGGTTATAGTGGGCGTTTTCTACGCCGAATTTAAATTAAGTTGTTGTTGGTGAACAATAAAATTGCAGTAGTTTGGGCACAGATTGTTTCAAGCTCAGCGCCGTTCAAACTAATGGCGATACCTAAATACGAACATAATTATCATAAGCGTATATTTTAATGGGACCGGAGTTTTAACTGGCTATAACAATTAATCACAATTTATTCCTTCCGATTTGAATGAGTATATGATGTGATTGATTGATAAAGGTATCACGCAAAAGTTTAACTGACATAAACTTTATTTGGTTTATTCTCTTCTGTTTTATGAAATAAAGTTTATGTTATAAGTAAAAATGTTATAAATAAATGAAAGTAGTTATTAATGCAGGCAAAGCCGCGGGGCGTACCTAGTGTTAAATATATGTGTTAATTACAATTACATCGTTAATTAATCGTTAATTACATTTGAGAATTTTCAAACCGTAATCAATAATGTTAATACCGAATCAAATCATTCTGCCGTGTGAATGATAAATGCTACAATCATTCATATTTATTCTTCTTGTAGGGCTTTATCAAAAATGGCTAACGTCTGTACTTTGCTGACAACGTAAAATGTTGTAAATGCTTGTATATTTTAAATCGGGAATTTACACGATTCTCTGAAAACAAAAGTCACAAGTGTCTATGAAAATATATAAAGTGTTAGATCAACAACGAAGAACTAGGTTGAAAGTGTAGTTCGTTAGAGAGCCACTTTCTGTACATTGTTCTAAGTACAGGAGTTGTTATCATGATTCACTGAAGTATGTTTTGTAAAGTAACAAAGTTGAAGTGGCAGCGATACGCCGCCTATTCATTTGCCTTATTTAAATGCAAATCTTTCCTCCGCGAACAACTAAACTCAAAATTAATTTAGACAAAGGACAATATTTAATCTCGTTGAGCAAATTAAATGTTTTCTTTGAATAGTTCGTGTCGCCGTTTTATTGCGTCTGCTGTTTATGTTCGGGTAGGTTTATGATGCTCGACAAACTTCACGTTTCGTCGCTGGAAAATTACTTGAAATGCTTTCATTATTTAAGAGACCTTGAGCTGTTTATTAATTTATGCTTCGGCTTTGAAATTATTTCGAAGGTTCGTAAAATTGTTTCAAAATAATTCAACATCCAAATATTTTTTTCATATTTTATTGAGTCTCTGTATTTCAAGTAGTCAATCTTGTCTGACAAAAACAGTTTATTTGTGTTGTGTAATATAAACCATGCTTTTATGGTTATGATACATTGTTATGAAATTTACTTGGCGACAACATTTTGACCTTAGTTAGCTTAGGTTAGATAGTGTAGGACTGAACGTCACGTTCACGTCTTTATTGGTGGACATTTATTATCAAGCCTGATAATAATTCGGATACCATGTCACTTATGCTAGTAATTAACTTGAATAAATTGTTTTTTACAAAGGTAGGTATGATTTGTTACACCTATAATATAACGCACTCCTGCGTGTGTGGTCAAACGTAAAACGCATACATCACTGTCAGCATAAGTTATCCGTATCAGACACATTATCTAAAACCATTTGAATTAGAATCGGTCAGCCAAGCAGTAAATCCCACTGGGTAATTGAACAATAATTCAGTTTTCAGCGAAATCTCTGATAAAAGAACGTTACTTAAGGACGCCTTTTTGTCTTCCATCCCACTTCGAGAGGGCTTACATTCCCTTCGAGATTTTTGTCCTTTATCCTAAATTCTTATCTAATATTTGCTTTGTGATCTTTAACATTTAGCTGAGAGAGAGAACGTTTTTATTTATGTCTGCGTCCTTCAAAAGTTGTATGTAGTATCATATTATGTTGGCTATCTGTATGCAACATTTCAGCTTATTCGTCGAACCGTTTGATGAAAACATAAAAAACAAACAAATATACAAATTGACTTTCAAATTTGTGATATGGGTGTTGGTTTTATTATTTTAAATCTACGTTTAACGAATTATTTAATTAATATACATATTTGGTTTGCACCTTATCAACATGTGTTTTGTTAAGATGAATCGTTTCTTAGAATTATCATATAATCCTTAGTGAGAAGCAAATAAAAAAATATAATTTAGCTGCAAATATCACACTACATAAATGTTGGTGCATCGCCGTCTCTTCGACATAGAAGTCTTTTAATTTGCTATTTCAAAAGCTAGAATATACTGTACCAATTCATAAAATTAGTAAACTACACTCCGTAGTAATACTAATAAACGGCGGTGCGGTGCGCCGGACTACAAGCCGCCCTGCTTCGCTTGCACATTCATTTTTAACGCTCGCTTTGCTCCCGGCTTATTCGCGAAAAAATAAATATAAACAATTCATTGTTAATATGGGACAGTAGGATTTTTTTAACTTCATTAAATTATAGGGGTTAATTTAAACCTGGCAAATAACTTATTGGCACCTATTGTTTTGCGAAAAAGTTTCAAATGTAACCTTTGAGGGCTCGGCTCCGTAATCGGGAGAACGGTCGGCTTTGATACCAGAGGTACCGAGTTCAATCCCCGCCGTGCACCAATGGATTTGTCTATCGAAAAATTTATGTGCGCTTTTCACAGTGGCCCTCTTCTCCGGTGAAGGAAAAACATCGTTAAGAAACCAACAGCCCCCGCATGGTGGTAGGACACTATCTAGTGTCCGCCTGGCCAGCTACCATCAATGTATTACCTATCAAAGAATTAAAGCATTTATTCAGTATGTAGGCAGTATTAATATACGCACATATACACGTCAAAATCATAAATCATAACCAATTATCAAGTAATCATACCAATAGCAGAATTGTAACACTTTGAATAATAAAAAAAGACAAAAGTAATGAACTATTCAGCTGTCATCCAATCGTTGACTATTAGACTCAGACAGACTATTAAAAAAATATTTAAGTGGGTCAAAACCAACCATAACATGTAACTAGGTGTTTCAGTACTTCAAACAATTTTTGTATAAAAAAAATAAAAAATAAGTGAAATAGTGAAACACAACTTAAAGAAACGCATACCGATCACAGTACATATCATGATCCGAATGGAACCTACAATTTTTTTAAAGATATTGTTTAGCTACTCTGTACCACCAGTGAACACCAGTTACTCAAAGATAGTATATTTTCTGAGCTCAAAGTGCAACAATTCTGTCAATTGGTAAAGACGCAAGTAAGTCCAATATATCCCCAATTCTACATGTTGCCGGAATATACCAAGTATCCGCCTGCCTAGCTACCACCCTCAAGTTGGAAAATCTGTCACCGACAGTAATGAGAGACAGTTCCCATTCTAGGCACAATGCCCACACCGTCACTTAACAACAGGAGAGATGGTTCAGTGGTCAAACGTAAGCCCAAAACACTTTTTTATAAACAAAACGCAATTGATACAACTTAATCCCTACTTGATATTCAGAGGCATATTACCTACTGCTCCTATGTACTGAACCTAGTAGTGGACGGAGTGTCGTCTCTCACGAGGCGTGTCACGGTGACCCACACTCTATCATGGCCCAGTCATGTCCTACAGACTACGAATTTGTTGTGCTTCAATTTGTCACTGACTTTAACTTTTTCTTAAAGCACCCTATTTGTTTTATAGTTTAGACATGTGAAATCGTCTCGTTCGCCTTACGTCGTTTTGCACTATATTATTATTTATTAACAGCCTTCGAACAAAGTTCGATTACAGGGTGACACATTCTTTACTAGACTGATACATTTTTTTTTATAAATCATTTATGCTAGTGTTTGACCAGTACCTCACCTATTGGTAAGTGATGATGCGGTCAAGGATGGGGGATGGTATAAGTTGCGTTCATTTGCATTTGTGAAATTTTACAGGAAAATTATACATAGCTCTAAAAGTCCTTTTATTTAAATTCAAATATTTTACAATGTATTTAATTTAAAACATGTATTGTTGTTGTTTCAGGTAAGTGCTCAGCGCTCAAAATAAGAAAATATAATGTGAGTACGAATTTAATGTGCCTGAAGATTTAAGGTAAGTACCCGCATTTATTTGTAAATGGGCGCCGCTGTTAAATTAGCAGCAACAAGACTTACGGTTCTGTTAACGAGTTCTGGTGTTTACTGGTTCATTTATAATCATATTTTTATAACTCAGGGCGAAGGAAATTTGTGAAGTTTTTATTACACTACAAAAAAAGTAGAAGCACGTTAGTGGTCCGAGGTGATCGCGCGGTGTAAGGGCGCAGAGCTGTGTGTGTATATGCAAGTGAAATAGTGAAGAGCATCGCCCGCGTCACGGCTACATTAATTACGCAGCTTTTATGACGCAATAAAGGCCGTATAAATAGCTCGACCGTGTTCCACTATGAAGGCACATGACGTGGCGTGATCGCGCCGTTATAAATCGTAGGTTCATGCCTTCACATTATTTAACGCGCGCGGCACGCGAACGGCCGCATGCGACAGCCGCCCGCCGTCATTTGTCGCCGCATTTTATTTACGCGACGGGCACAACTAGGCTGCGCTTTGTCACGACGCGCGCCCGCACCCTTAAACCGCATCAGCCGCGGCCGTTCATTTTATCAATTTAAGGGCGCGGGTTACGAAGTAACTATTATATAATCTGTGGCACGGGCTGCATCGCCGCGCCCGATTCATATTACTTAGGCTGAACGCAGACCATAGTCACGACGGTCTAAAGACAGACTATTGCTGTACAAAACATATGAAGACGCACACTTCAAACGAAACGTCTCGTAGACAAATATATTTTTGTTAATTTTTAGACAGACTTGTCTTTAAGAGAGAAGTCTGCCTTAAAGCAGTCGTGAATATAGTCTGCGCTCAGCCTTAATGCATTAGTTTTTAATGTAGGTACCTATTTATAAGGTCCTGCGATAAGTTTTTATAGATGTTCTTCGCCGACTTTAATTAGTTTAATTTAGCCCGGAGCACACCACTAACGCTACTTTGCGGCAATAAACTTTCGATAAACTCGAGCGACTCCGCCGCGCTACCGATGAGAACTTTTATCAAAGAACTCGCCGCTATGAAAGACGAGCCCTCTAGATATCGGTGTAGTGCCGCGGTTCCAGGAAGGTAAATAATTATCTGCGAATATTTCCAGTTTGGCGGTAAGAAAAGCAATAAACGTTGTGGGCGGCAGAGCTGAAATGTCATTAAAGTTAAAAAGTGATGCTGCGCCGTGGTTCAGCGCACCGCTGCAGCGCTGCAGCGCCACAGTGTCACTCGACATAAAGCAAACACACCGCTCCGACAACTTCCGATCTTAATTGCGTTTATATGCACGAAACTGAATTTAATTATGATCATCCTGAACTTTGGCCGCCGGATTTAAATCCCGACCATTTTGCCGGAACGAGCGGACTCGCTCCGATTGCGAACGTTGTCCTGAATCGACGCTTTTGTCTAGAACAAAACGAAGCAGTCCTAAACCCGATGTAATTTTCTCCGGCGCTATTTTACGTATCAGTTAAAAGTATATCGTACTCGCAATCATACTAAAACAGACTGTCCTAACCAAAATTGCTTCCGACGATGACAGCTCACCGAGCCGTCCGTAATAACTTCGGACACCAGATTATTGTCAAGCTGACTTATTCGCCGTTTATCTGGCACCTAAAACAGAGTATTAAAGTCTATATTCCGGTAACTGAAACGAGTAGACGGGTCGCCGAGTTCGTCTGAAGGTAATAAGATTCGTAACACATGAACGGTAGAGTCTAAATTCGGGTGTCTCCCGGGAGCGCAGGTTGACAGCGGCCGTCAGTGTGACAAGCGGCCGATGGCGAGTGAAGCTGTTTTGTGACAAGTGGAGTTTGAAGTTGCGAACTGAATCACGTTGAGTAAACGTGGGATCGAGCAACTTTGTTAATTATAAACCAAAGGAAAGTTTTCCTTTTGACGCCCGGGGCCGGAATTATAACAAATTATTTGACCATTTCCTCGCGTTGCGTAAATGAATCCGCGAGTAGCTTAACGAGTTGGTACCGTACAAGTGTAACAGCGTTCGATAAGTCTCTCATTGCAGCAGGAACGTATCGCGGCACGTTCTCAGCTAACCCGATCACACTAGGTGTGTTCGTAAATGTACCTAGCTAGTACGCTCGTATGTTGTTACATAGAAATCCTCGAAACTAAACAAGATTTATGATCCTGCGACGGAATGTGATCGAGTTGCGTTCGTGCGCGGCGTGCAGAATCACAAATGGCTAGAAATGGGTGCCATTCCGTGCGCGAGCATTCCGACCGACACCTCGCCGTGTGACAAGCAAACCGTCGGCGACACGACACGGGACGGGTCCGTGACAACCGCTCATTACTGACATCATAAATCATCGTTTATTATGGCTGCTAATTATTTGTAGTTATGGTGAATACTCGACGCGGCCATGCCGTGGCATCATATCGCCGGTTATATGTACGAGAAGCGTGATTAAAATTAATTTTATTTATGTAGGTGAACGTTTAATGGTTTACAAGCCTACATTTCCTCGGGGCACGATATCATTTTAATTTGAACCATACGAGTTAGTCTATATTCGCGTTGACACTCACAATTTGTCTAAAAGAGTTCGCGAGATATATCTATCCTCCGTGGCTGAGGATAGATATATCTATCCTCTGTGGCTGAGGATAAATATATCTATCCTCCGTGGCTGACACGCTCGCTAGTGACATGCGAGAGTAAGTATTACTGATCGACAATTGGACAGTTCCCGAGTCATGAGTGTTCACAATGAGTTCTCTCCGATCACCAGACCTGACATTTAGCGTCAAAGAACTCAAAAATAAAAACAGACAGTAGTGAACTCCGCATCAAGCGAAGCGTGGAACCGATGACGTCGCAAAAAGAAAACGTTCCCTCGGCACTTCTCCAGTTCAATGAAGGGGAGGAAATTGCACAGCGGATTCCGAAATACCTACACTATACCTATAACTATTGGCTACATTATTCGGGAGAATCTGAGAGTCAGCACTGTTTTAAAGATAGATTTGGCCGAGATTCGGGTAACTGAGCGCTGTGGAATCAGTTCACATAGCTCAATTTCAGAGGTGGCTTTCTTGTCGTCTTGCTCTGTTAAACATGCGTGTGAACGTTTGCAATAATTTGTCAAATATAATGTATAGGTATCATGTAGAACTCTCATTTGTACAGAGCGCCCGATTCATATACATTTGCAGGGACTCGGGGGAGACATTGCTTCTAAAACAAATAAAAAGTACGTAATAAATCGTGGAAGTTGTTGGCGAGCGTATTGCGCCCTCTATGATCCGGGATGCGAACAAATCAAATTGGAATTCGTCTAATGAATTATTATTGCGCATTTAGTAAATTGTCTAGTTTTGCAATTAAATATTCATTATTTTTCATTGTTTCTGAGCGTTATTGAAGTTTTTGAAAGTAATAAGTTAACGTACGCAGCACTGTATTACTTTAACTGGGAACTTAATTATATCTTAAACTGCTCACTCCCGTGAAGGCAACTACCGAGAAAACAAACTGTTCGGAATGCGATCAACATTCGTATATTTATTTTATTTTATTTATTTATTTACATATTATACTAGAGATGCATTACAGTATTTCACCAAATCGCCTTTCCAGTTTCCTGTTAAAGATAAACAACACATTACACAGCTAAAATAACTAGAAAAACAATACATTTCAACAAAAACGGAAACAACACAAAAAAAATACTAATAAAACTATTTGGACAAACCGACTACCGACATAAAAATTAATATTGACTTTCGAAGGTCACTCATTGAACTGTTAAATAAATCTAGTTCTTGGTCTCGGTACAGCACAGCATTGAGTAGTTGCACCCGAGAGTTGCACAATATGTTTGCTGATTGATACATTTTGCATCACGTCGCACATGGTTCAGTGCGGCGGGGTACGAAGCGGCTTGTTTTTATTTACAAGACATTTATCATCATATTTACTGCCTTGAAACCTAATCGACCCAAGCGGCCATACTAATATTATAAAAACGTTAACGTAACTCATCATGTCATTCTGTTTGTTTGTTACCTAATCACGCCTAAACGGACCATTCCATCTTACTAAAATTTAACAAGGAGATACCTTAGTATAGCATGAGAAAGAACATAGGCTACTCAAGACATACTACATGTGAACGAAGTGCGGGTATCAGCTAGTAACTTTTAATTACAGCCATACCGATTGGTTTTTTTTATAATAAATGCAAACAAGCAAATTATTTCTTGCAACACTAGAAGTGTCACTCAGAAGTTGCCGACCATGAGTTTTTAATGCTCCTTTTGAAGGACTCTATGTTGTACGGGAAAACAGCAAACGGGAGCTCGTTCCACATTTTACAGATATACGGGAGAAATGAACGCTTGAATCGAGATTTGTGCGAAGTACACGTCTCGATATGATGTGTATGAGCGTGATGTCTATGGCGACAGGTGCGATGGTAAAATCGGGACGCCGGGATTATATCGAATAGGTCTTCAGAACACTCCCTGTTATATAAGTACACGGTGTCTACTCATTTAGATATATTTCACACGAGAGTCGCATCAAATTAATTGGAAAGTAATTTCGCACGACATTACGCCATTTTGTAAAATTTATATCATTATCAAACACTGTGTTATATTTATTACCCACGACGGAACGGAGACTGTATATGCGTTTGGTGTGAGAGGATGTTTGTTTGTTTGTATGTGTGTGCAAATCCATGTTGCCATTTTTCTCCAAAACTACTAATCCAATTTTGATGCAGTTTTCAGTAATGGGTTCGTGCTTGATTTGTGCATGTTTTTAAATAGGTGTTACGGTGTCAACTCACCAGGGGGCGCAGCAGTAAACATTTGTTTGCAATCCATGTTGCCATTTTTCTCCAAAACTAGTTCGATTTTGTCTCTAAACGGTTCGCAATTAATCAGTGGTGGTTCTTAGATAGATGTTATGACGTTCATTTTCTAAAAGACATTGTCGTGGGTATTTATTAAAAATTTTAATTTTGTTACTTGTTATATTGAGCCACAGGGCACGGTTGGATTATCAATATTAGCATGTTCTGTGCGTATAGGAGGTGCGTGTATCCTGAGCATTATCTGTTGGAAGGGTCACATTAGCATACAATTGCAGGCAGGTAGAGTCCCACTGAGCCACGCAGCTCCTTATCACCCCCCTCATTAGAGGGCAGAGGGCGGTAGCGTGACTCTCCTGTGTAACTCTGCGCGCCGTGACGCCGCGCGATGAAAACATTACTCATCGCCGGAATGGCGAATGGTGGACGGCGGGATCGCTTCATGGCGGTATTAAGAATAATGGTGTCAAATTGAAAGTTCACGAGATTATGTAAACATTTGGAGATTTAATTAGAACCGGCTATTATTATTTTTGATTAATTGAATGGAAAGTGGATGAGAAATGAGAATAGATCAAGATTATGAATGAGGTATTGTTAATACTTTTAGCAGAGGTGGAATAACAAGTTCAGGAGTAAGCAAGATAATATAATCTATATTTTATTAATCAAACGCTCAATTTATCGAAATCTTGCCCATCTTCAATTACAATCTAGGAGAAGTGGGTGGTGGGTTGTTATTCACACAATTCGGCGATGTGGTTAAGTAATAACGTTTAAAGCATTTGACCGACGCCAGGCATCTACCGATTTGAGTGCGGTTCGCCTTTTGGTTCCATAACCATTATGGCACTCACGAAGACTTAAGTCTGAATAGTATTTTATTATAATAATACTTAAATTAAAATTTAAAACCACCCCTGACAGATCTATGGATGTATAATTTGTTCATTAACCCACTTCTGCTGTAAGTTGGTCAGGAGTTGAGTATTTGCAGATTCCAGTAGATGTCCCAGCATCAGGCCATTGCCACCATGTTCTTACAATATTGTTGAAGTAGGAGAATAACGAATTTCGAATTGATCAGACCAATAAAAGTCTGTCAGCCTATTTGTGCTGTGTTTTTATTTGAGGTTTCTAATCAACAGTCACGTACACATGTAAAGATACTAATAAAGTAATATAACGCCAGCTAGCTGGACAAAATCCAAATGATTTATTTTGTAGCGAGTTAAACGAGAATTTAAAATTCACGAAACGAATTGCTAAATCTATCCACTTTGTCATTCGAGGAAAACGGCACAAAAATCCGGAAAATGTTGTTAGACTTTCATGACCCATAGAATTAAATTTCATTTGGATTCCGATCGGCTGCCAATCAGGGCACTTTGATACGTCATCACAGCGCAAATAACGGCGAAGGTAAAGTCTGCCAGCGGACGAGACGAGCCCGTGTTTGAGCCTTGTTTGCTGCGGGGGGCAGAGGGGTAGGAGAGAAGGCTTGTTCACAGGAAGTAGGCCAGAGATGCACTTGTAACGTAGATTGATACATAGTTAGGATTTAGGTGTATTGCACTGCTGTGCAATCACTCAGTCAGTTTTGAGATCGTTGCTTCGTTGGTTGGCTTATGATTAACGCTTACCAATTTAAATGTTCTGATATATAACATTTGTTAGGTACTAAAGAGTTGTAAAACACTTCTTATATTTTGGTGCCCACATATGGAATAGCACATTGATTCTTTATCATAATATCGAAGTTAATTACTGAAATACCACAATATGTACCTACCTCAATAGTCCTCCTAGTCTAAACTAAACGTGATAGACTTCGGACCACAAACATAAAGAAGTAAACCTCGCCGCCTGAATTATTAATATCGAACCTTTCCTTAATCCAAGTGAAGCATACAACAAACATTCGCGAATACGTGTTTAACTGCCGAGGGAAACTCGGACGAAATAAAACATAATATTTATGCGAAGTCGAAACGACTCGGTATTAGCTAATTCGTTTTTACGATTCCCCTTCCCACTTGGCAATCCCGCAGATTTACGTTCCGATAGTTTTGTTTTACTGCCCTCGCCTACACTGCGCCGGAACAAGCCCGTGCTAGATAAATAGGCTGATTGTAGATCAATTTCGTTGTTTGTCGCGACGTGTTGTTGCGCACAGGTTTATGATGAGGTGGCGAGATTAATACAGATTTACTGTTATGGGGTGATGCTGATATCGAATGGGTGCTACATTATTATAGTATCCTGCGTGTTGTTCATTGGATTCACTACGCATCGTAGCTCGTAGGCTCCCGGGAATTGAAATTATCATTTTGAGTTTTTACAACATAACTAACAACCAGGAGACCTAGCGTGTTCATCATTCTTGGCCTGATCATAGCTTACCATCTAGCGAGATCACTATGTTTTTTTTAAATTTCGTATCCAAGGGGTACCAACGGAACCTTATTAGTTATTCCAGGGTCTAGGCTATCTGCATACCACATTTCATCTAAATCGGTTCAGTAGTTCAGTGTCAGTAGTTCAGTAGTTCAGTAGTTCAGTTAGCGTGAAGAAGTTACAAATAAACACAACAACTGTCGCCTTTACAATAGTAGTAGAAGGTAGGATTGTACCTACTGTAGTACGGAACCCTACGTGTGCGAGTTCTACTCTCACTTAGCCAGTTTATTTATTCATAATATAAAATAAATTAAGGCTTAGTCCTCAACTAACCCAATTTCAACTACACTACCACCAAAAAATCGCTCACTTTTTTAACGTAGTTTAAAGGAAGAGTCAACCAGCTATATTTTTAATGTTGACCTAGAAACGCTAAACGTAATGATATCTTCTTCGAAAGAAATGGACCGGACTGTGACAGGCTCGCTTAGAATTTAAATGGGTCCGTGACGAGCTAGCTCTGTCGTGTGGCTGCACTCGTACAGGCTATAAAATATTGCTTAAATGACAAAATTAATTGTTAGAAAAAGTTCACAGGAAAATTATAATATCTTACGGCGAGAGAAGTTTTCGTACAGATATTTCTTGATATTATTATTGTAGTGAAATAATTTGTCCCAGGCAGCATTGTGTTGGCGTCCGTTGTTCACGGGCTAGTTCCCCCCCCCCCCCCCCCCTTCTTCTCCCTCCGTCTCTCACAAAAGAAAAGGATCTCGGGATCCTCGAATCAAACCAAAATGAAATGATAAGAAACAGATACCTCGTATTACCTTTGTATCGTGAACTAATATTTTGGAGAGCTTGTAAAAAAGGGAATATATAAAAAATATGTCAGAAGCTCTAGTTACTAGTTCTACTTGTTCATATAGTTATCATTCTATTTTATATATTTTAACGATTCCAAATGATTCAATGGTGAGGTAATAGTGCTCAATTAAAAATCGCGTATTTTACAGAGAAGAATTCAGCTAGGCTGGTAGCATTCAGCTAGGCTGGTAGCATTCGGAAAACTCCGTCGAGTTTTCTCGTCGCCTACACCGCAGGGTCTTTAACCAGTGCGTCCTATCTGTGATGACATACGGAGCCGAAACGTGGACACTCACAATTCGACTGAACCACCAATTCAAAGTCGCTCAGCGAGCTCTGGAGAGAGCTATGCTCGGTATTTCTCTGCGGGATCGAATCCGGAACTAAGTAATTCGCCATAGAACTACAGTTATCGGCATAGCTCAACGGATTAGTAAACTGAAGTGGAAGTGGGCTGGTCATATCTGCCGTTGGACTGATAACCGTTGGGGTAGACTTGTCCTAGAGTGGACACCGCGAATCAGCAAACGTAGCATAGGACCATCTGTGACCAGGTGGAGCCACGACACGCAAAGTGGTGGGCAGTGACTGTAAAAAAAGAGCCAAAGATCGGGCTCAGTGGCGCATCTTGGAAGAGGCCTACGTCCAGCAGTGGACTGACACCGGCTGATGATAAAATGATGATGATGATGTTTCTTTACAGCACTGTACGATGATTGTCGAAGAAGTCAAAAATAATTAATGCTTAAACGGTTTTATTAAGCTTGACTTCCAGAAAACAGTACATTATAAAAAAATATATAAATAAAACAATAAAACAAATCTAATATAACGGACAAGAAAAAAGGCAAAAACAATAAAATAACAATATTTTGTAGCTAGACTGAAAGGAAGTTACCTTGTAATAATGAAGCATTAAATGAACTAAATAGAATTACAATTTGTAGTGGTAGGACTTCTGCTAGTCCGCCTGGGGCGGACTACCACTTTGGCAATTAATTTTCAGCCGTGAAATAGGAATGTTTTTCGGTTGAAATGGCAAGGTATCCAGTGAAATTACAGGGCATGTGAGACTCAACATCTTTATGTCGCAAGGTAACAGGCGCAGTGCAGTAACATGCACAATTCTGGACTGCCAGAATTTTGCATGCCGCTGTATCTGTAATAGGTAGACATCATTGCTTGACGAGGCGAGCGTCGTGCTTGTCCTGTTACCTTTTACCATAAAAAATAAATAAAGACATATATGAAGTAACAAAATAAAAAATAAAATAGGTAAAATAAGTTAGAGACTATAAGAGACGATGAAGATAATGCACTAAAAGCGAAACATAATAAGGTAGGTCCTAGGTACCAGTTATCACACCACTCTATTTTCTCATCAATCTAGGGCATTGATCACACTCAAAAATAAAATCACGTGGCGTGGCGTAACCTGAGTAAATATGTAAATTATTTTGCAAATATTTATTTAATCTCTCCAGATTAAAAATATCTGCAAAAAATATCACTACCTCAAAAAAATATAGTTTTATTTCAATGCTACGATTCAAGTAAATAAAAAGTTTCCCTACAAATTAATTAAAAAGATCTCACATCAAGCTACGGGTAGCTGTATACCATCCGATCCTTCAAGTTTGAAAACATCTGATAAGGTCAACGCGGCCCGAGGAAAGTTTAACTTTAAATTAGATAATTTACTTAAGAAATATTTTGCTTTTGCTTTGAGAGGGCAACAAGTTCAAATTTAATTTTATGTTAGATGATTTCCGTCCTTGGGCATTAAAAATGTGATCAAAGATCTGAAACTCGTTGGGAGGTCTGCGATCCCCGAGTCGATAGATGTGGCGCTCTTGGCCTCTCCTCTGACGGCACCCTTTGTAAACATTGAAGTTTCACTTTTATTGGGTCTACGTTTACTAAGTTTCAAAGTTTTTCATGACATTTTAATGAACATCGTGCGACACTGTTTCTACTGTGTTTGCTAACTTCACAAATTAAAAAAGTTATTGTCTTGCGTAAATTCAACTTTTTTACAAACATTTTTTTACAGAGAGCAGCAGAACTAACAAAGCAATTCTATTTAAACATTTTGGCGTACACTCTTATAGCGAGGTGAATGTTTAAAAAATCTCATTTGAAGTTTTACGGTTACAGTTTAGAGGTCATCAACCTGCGGGTAGGGGTAAGGGGTGAAAGGAGGGGGTATAGTGTGTGCTCTCGTAACGTGCTTGTTGAAGTTAACGAGCGGACGTGGCCACGCATCGCATCAACCGTGGTCCGCCGACCTGTTAACTGGACTTAATGGATTCTTTGGCTAGCTTTTAACTGGTTTACCACTTCCATAGTCAAAATGTTGAATAAACATGCTTATATTTCTTTAACCATACATAAATGTACTATACTGCCTCTTGGAGATGTCGGAATCGTAGATCTACATTGTATATGAGCCGTAATCACAGAATCATTAAATTTTTTGAGAATTATTAATAGTTTGACTGGCCAGTTGGTCTAGTGGTTAGTAAGCCTGTGCACGAATCTGAAGGTCGTGGGTTCGATTTACATATGGGACAATTCTTTGTGTGATCCGCAAACAAATATTCTGGGTCTGGGTTTAATCGTGTCCGTGATTGGTATGTATGTAAAGTCCCCCGCGACACATGGTTCCCTAGTGCGGGGAGTCGCCTTTTAAAAAAATAAAAAAATATGAATATTTGTGAGGCTGCAATTATTGATCGAAGGGTGTAAGTAAATAGGCAGCTGAATCATAGCACACAAGTGGACACTACGTCCACTCTATTTCTGAATTCATAGACTATAACTTTGTTTCAAATCACTAGAAAAACTTCCACTTTATTAGTTTAGCGGCTAAAAACACGATAGTATAGCTTTCCATACATTGTTGTATCGCTTTTCTGTCGTTACGCGTCTGCCACTTTTCGTGGTACGAGGTAGGATGCGAGAGAGTGTCATTCAGTGGCGGCGACTCATTCAGCTTGTTTGGAGCTATCGCTCTGTTGGATGATCCTCATTCCACTGTGGAATGTGCTTGTGAGTAGATTGTTACGTAGATACTTTGCTCTTTGGTTTTGACTGTTAATTTTTTTTTATTGTTGCTACATTTTCATGTTTTTCTGACTACCTGTTGTAAAAGTGATATGGAGCCATCTCCATCGTCATCAAGGTGATTCAAATACAATTACCAACTGTCACCCATCGATCGATTATACCACTGCACGATCGATCGATGGCAGCTCATTAGCAGTAAACTCGGTAAACAATTTTGCATAATTAGATGCGCTAAATAAATACGAACGGAAGTTAGTTCTCTAACGGCCGAGTGAAAAATGTAGACAAGTAAAAACATCAGCACCATTGGTATAGTTACCATCAAGTGAGATAGTTTCAAATGTTCGTCACATTAAAATACTCAACGTCATTCTATATAATCACATTAAAGAAACAGACGATGTACTTGCTTGTTTCATAATATTATTAACAGTAATAAAATATGTTCCGGTCAAATTACCACAAGAATCATAAATTGTGTAATATTCCGTAACAGATTACCCTTCCGCGTGAACCATTAATCCTTTATAAAAACAAAGGATTACTTTAATCCCGCCTTCTCACGAAGACATCAATCTTACATACAAAAAGTGTAGCAGGTAACGAGGAATATTCATCTTGCTTCCTCTCCCATGCAAATGTTGTGTATGATTGATTAACCCGAGCGGAGAACAATGTCTCGTGGATTGAGAGAATCTCCATCAACCATTACTGAACGAAAAGGTCAATTTGATATGGATTGAATGAATGAGTTACTTTGATACATTTGGATTTTAGTACATGGGTGTTAATTCAGCCTCGCTCCTATATAATAATGACTACACAATTGCATTGCTGCTACGCACGACAATGTTCTACGTCGTAGCTTTGTTTACTACGAAGCTGTGCTACGATGAATTGAACATTTTTCTTGCTACCATAATAACACCATATCATAATTGGAATTTGAAACACTCTTAATATAAATAATAATTAATAAACACTAATAATTAAAAACACTCTAATTATCCATACATATATCTCTCATTATATCTCTTAATATATCTTGAATAATATTATAACAGAAAAATAACCTACATTAATTACTATGGTAGTAAAATGGCCGCGCATATAAGTTTAAGCAATCTGCCATACATAATTAAATGTGAAATATTTGAGGAAAAAGGAACGATTAACTTTTATGTAATAACGGAAAGAAAAAGAAACTGTTTTAGAAACAAATATAAAATCAAACAACAAACAGAATATAAAAAAAACAACGGGTTGCACTCCGGGAGTGCCGGCAGAAGTAAAAACTTGGACACCTCATTTTTTTTATATTTCGCAATGATACCTTGCGTTAGCGACCTGCGCTCCGTTGAAATAATACCTCGCACAAGCGCCCTGCGCTCCGTTGAAATAATACCTCGCACAAGCGCCCTGCGCTCCGTTGAGATAATACCTCGCACAAGCGCCCTGCATCCATTGAAATAATACCTCGCACAAGCGCCCTGCGCTCCGTTGAAATAATACCTCGCACAAGCGCCCTGCGCTCCGTTGAAATAATACCTCCACAAGCGTCCTGCACTCCGTCTTCCGAATTTTCGATGAGGACACGTGACCTGATGCGAGTTTTACATTTTTTACCCATCCAAAGAAAAGTGCAGAGCACTACTAAATAAGTTTTCACTTAAAACAATTACTACAAGTACTCGTGCATGTGATGTGCTAAAATATTATAGTGATAAATTACTAAATTTCAGGCACTTAAATACAATTATATATTTCTATCTATTATTTATCTTCAAAATATGATCCAACAGGTATTCAGGTAACTACGTCGTATAAAGCGGCATGCACACCGTTCATTCCGTGGCGGCGTCGATCGCGAGCGTGCAATAAAAGGCAAACACTCAATTAGTGGCGTGCGCGCCGGAAATTGTGGTAGAACCACTAATTGCGCTTCCACTTGGTTACGATAGAGTCGTTGAACCTTCGATAGTTGTAGCGATAGTAACTCTTCATTATAGCATGTCCGGTCATCCTTAAACGACTCTATTGCGAACATGGACATAAGGCTCTCAAAAAGCTTACCACTGAACTCGATTTTCAGCTATTCTTTTCCATCCGCCGCACTCCAGAGTGTAGATTAATACTACCCAACTACTAGGTTTTCTGAGTCGTTATCTCTACTAAAGAATGCATTTTCTACCTTAGTTTTCGAGTTTGTGCTCTGTGACAAACGTGACAAGTCCATTCCCATATTAACATTTTAAATGTGAATTCTTTGGCCAGTGTAACGCTTACTTTTTGTGATCATAGACGTCATCCTAGTGGTAAGATCATTTGTACCATCAGTGTCACCTGCGTCTGTTATTACAGTTGATTACAGTAAGTTACAGTAACGCGCTGTAAGGTTTCATACATTTTACCGTCCGTCGCGGACGTCCGCGAAGGTCATCCGCGTCGCACTGAATAGGGCCTAAGGGTTAGATATATTTAACGATCATCTTATATAGGAAAAAACCTCTTCTGACTGATACGCTTGTAAAACTGTGCTATGTAGTCGGTGGGTCCAATCACAATTTTAGTGGTAATTGTATCAAAATTATGTGCTTCTGCGTTTATTTATTTATTATTTTAAGAAATAAGCGCTAACATAAGTTTTTTATAACGTGAAGCAGCTAATATTTTAGTATTCTCCGCTGTAGTAGCTAGGCAACGGAGGTTATTGCTCATTTGCTTGTCATTATCACTCTTAAAACTTAACTTATGGCGGGTTTCTGAGTACATTTGTTGAGAGTTTATCTATTCAATAACGGTACAATTGAGTAGTTAAACTCTGAATAAACCGACCTCAGAAACCGACCATTAGTGTCCATAGTAATAAACATACAAAGCATAAAAGAAATCCGCCTATGCGTCAGTTTCCCCGCCAATATAATAAACCAGACAACTGTTTCCAAGCCCGCCCGTATTTAATACCACAATTAAACTTATCGCCGACTGTTACTCCGCCCATATTTTTTTAAACCTGCCATAACTCCGGCCGACGGCCGGCCAGGTAAAAAAATAAAATTAAAAATATATTGCACGTCCATCAGCTGTAAAGTTTCTCGTTAAAGTACGAGTAGTTAAATGAGTTTGCAAGTTGGACGAAATAAGAATAAAAAAGTGGGGAGGTATAATATTATGCCCCGGGCATGCTTATCGGCCGTGCAACCGTCACGCGCGAGGGGGCACTGGGCAGCCATCGTTTTTATTAATAAAATAATGTAAATAAGGAGCAGCTACAAGTTTTGAGCGACTGTTTGAGGTAAAGTTCATAGTCACCATGTGGAGTATATTTGACAAACTTTTAGAGTGCATAAAAGCCCCGCCTGGACAAGTCGACAAGACGGTATAGGTGCCGGGTAAAGCCTGTTAATGTTGTCCCGGAATGGGTTATATTATAACTTGGTGTTATAGCTTTATTCGCTAGGCTTGTCGTTAACGTATTATTATATTAGCCTATTTGGTTTTATTTGCGTGGATTTAAGGCATTCATACACCACAGCGTTAACTTTACACTCGGCTGCCGAGTTACTGTTGGTAGAACCGACACAAAAACTGGTAACAGAATTATGTGTGACGTGTCGGTCTGTATAATCTTTGCTACTAAACGGATAAACCGATTTTGGTATAGTTTTTTTGTTAGATAGGTGATTTGATTGGCAGTGTTCTTAGCTATGATTTAGGAAATCTGTTTAGTTGTTGAAGCTCTTGTCTAGTTGGTTGTAGAAATGGCTCTCATACCTCTGTGTGAGAGCAACTTCCGCAGATCTGATCAATTCAAAATTTAATATTCTGTTAGTTTAATTGCTGCAAGAACATTGTTAACCTTGGTTTGTCAGAGATTTATTAATTATCAAGTTAGATGTTATTCCAATAAGCTTTCATTTCATTTGTAACGTTCAATTTACCCGTCAATAAAAAAATTAAAACTATTTTAAAACTGCTCACACTTGTAAACTGGCCTATGGCTTGTAGATCCTCAATATTGCAATATCACCTATCAAATCTGAACCTAGTGGCGCAGTGGGAGAATGGTATGCTTTGCCAGAGGTAGCGAGTTCAAATCCCTACAATCTCCTGGATTTTTCTGTAGAAAAAATATATGTCCGCAATTCACGGTTGCGGAAAATTTTCCGGCTGATTATTTGATATTGTGATAAGACACTGTCTAGTGTCCGCCTGGTCAGCTACCAACCTCCAGGTGGAAAATTTGTCGTCAAACATTTTAACAAAACACAATACATATCATAATCACACAATCACTTCACCAGGGAAACAAAAATATAAAATGATAAAGTCTGTGTTTGTTTCCATGCGCCGCGCCGCCGCGCCGCCGCGCCGCCGCACGCTTCGGGTATGATTGTGAGCTGTTCATATATTCGGTAACGCGGATATAATACGCTAAATTGCTCATATGAACTCCGTTTTATGTTACGTATGTATGTGCGGTGGAATGCTGCGGTACGCTGGGGGTATTCAAAATATGTGTTAGCTATTGAAGCTTACGCTGTTTCTTGCGCCTCACAGATTGTTATTCAGTAAATTACCTTGGAGCCGTTTAGTTGCGTACGTTGCGTAGAGGGTACGCCCTCTAAGGACTGATATTGATATGTAGTACTTACACCCTACGTCAACCGATTTTGGTGAAACTGTAGAGGCTGGCAGAAACCAACAGCCTTAATTCTGTTTTAAAAACGACCAAGTACATACTTATCTGCTTCATTTAAAAATATTATTATTATTCATTTAAATAATAATAATAGTAATTTATCTATAGTATAACTAAGCGATGTGCTCAGACAGACTTCTCGAGTAAATATTTGCGCATCACGTGTAAATCGCTCGAAGGCTACACGAGTCTTGAGAACATAAACATTATATACCTATCGATAATATTTACCGAGTCAATTTACCAAAGTTTAATATCAAAATGAAGGACCATCCCTTCGGCTACCCAAACAATAACATAACCCGATTTGGAAGTAGTTAGCGGGGGTTAGGTACATTCGAATGGGCGAGGACTATTCAACTAACTACGTACATGTTGCCCTGAATATGCCCTTGACAGAAATTAGCTGATTTTTGGTAAAGTTTCAGATGTACTTAGAATTCTAGGCTCTACTTCGATTTGCAATCAGTGAAAGTTTAGTTGATTACAGAGTTTTTGGTGAGAGCACGACTGACAGGTACTGAGCACTACTCGGCACGACTAACTTGTTGTAAGCTTTGCGTAATGAAGTACATATATTGAATGTCATGAGTTTGCCCTACTATTATTTATGAAAGATGTATCGTTGATGCTACGTCTTGAACAACATCGTCACTTAACATTTAGATAGTGTTCAAACGTTTGCCCATTCAGCATTGAAAACATTTAGGTGCTTTGTATTATTTTATTAAGTATTTTCTGATACGCATCATAGCTTTTACTGCCTTTCAAAATCAAAATAATAATAATATATATATAATAATAATCTAATACAAGGCAACTGAGTGACAAAACCTCAAGTAACCCGAGCTACATCTACAGTAATCGGGCGAAGCAAGCCGTGCCCGACCATCGTCGGACCGAGGCGGTGCCGCTACGGTCACGTAATCGCCCCTGACACGGCACCGATCCGCCAATTAGCCGTTTGTCACAAGATTATCCCGGATTCGGCCGGGTCACTGTTTCTTTATCATATTAAAGCGGTTTAACCTTTAGTTTTGTTGGCACTAGCCAGGAATCGGGTCCTTAAAGCGGGCTTAGGGTAATTGTGATGCGTAAGAAAATAGGAGATCCTTATGTTGAATACAGAGAGGCTTTGTTCCGCGAGCTCAGATTCAAACAAGTCCTGTTTAGAGTAGATTTGGCACGTTTCTATTCGATGTTTAGTTCCTAGGAGGAATCAGGAGAGACTTGCCACAAACAAACATACGTTTGATACTTGAGCGTATTGGAGTTTGTATCTCGCTGCCGGAGATGTCTGGAGCATTAGTTCGTTATCCAGAAGGCAGCTGAGGCATATAAAAGGTGCTGTTATGTTTTATTTTGCGAAAGTTAACAAAGAAAATAAATTCATCCATACTTTCGACTTTTAGCTATTCACTGTATCTTGTTCTGCTCTACAATTTTCAAATTCAGTTTTGAAACATAATCAGACACATACAGTTTGTTGAGATAAAATATTGGCTACAAAAAAAAAAATCTTTGATCTGACTACCGCTTTTTGGCCGCTCAAAACATTCGTGGAACAGAAAAACACGGCGATTAACCACTGTATATTTGCGTCGCGTCGACGCGTGTTGTGAGATGTCGTGCGGACGTTTGAGCCATCAATCTTGTCGCAGCGACGCACGGCGGACAAGGAGTGAACAGTGGCACGTGTAGACCGAGAGATAGCCAGCGAAACACGTCGGCTATTCATGGTTTATTTGCGGCTGCACGCCGGCACGCCGCGCACCGTGTCTCGTCACCCGTGACCCGGCGTGACGCGTGCGGTGATGCGACATCAATCTTGTCATCGACATCCACGCGGGCTACGTGTCAACATCTAGTCCGGGAGATACCGATATATT
The DNA here is from genome assembly GCA_954871355.1 of Cabera pusaria. Lineage (NCBI taxonomy): Eukaryota > Metazoa > Arthropoda > Insecta > Lepidoptera > Geometridae > Cabera > Cabera pusaria. The sequence continues at coordinate 351,264 of OX940886.1, read as the reverse complement.
CGCTGATTTAATTACGATCAGTATTATCCGGTGAAGGAAAACATATTTAAGAAACCAACAACCCTGGCCAGCTACCACCCTCAAGTTAGAAAATCTGTCATAATTAGTAACCGATTTTTGATCTAATGTGTTCCGGCAGCTATCCTTGAGAGCCAGTTCCCATTCTAGGCCAAGCGTGCTCTTGCATCATTACCATCTTCGACCACATCATCACTTACCAACAGGTGAGAGATAGTGGTCATACGCTAGCCTATAAAAGATTTAAAAAAAAACCAACTAAGTTTGTGATTAGAAACTGTCATATTCGTTTGCACCAAATTTCATTTAAGTTTAAACACAGATTAACACAGACGTAGCCTGAAAACGATAAAACGCTTTTAAAATGTTCGTTTTAATGAAATAGCTCCCCCAAAGTTCACCGACTTATAAATGACCTGCAGATAGTTTTGACTGTTTAAACGTAATTTTAAAGCACGTCGGAGTCATTTCTGTCGGCAGACACGCGAAACGGTCATCTAGCATCCGCCACCACCGTCCACACCCTGCCTCTGCATGTTCACTTTGATACGACCCTTTACCACCTTTTCATTTCCACAAGTGATTTTCTAAATTATGCTAAATTATTATAACACCCTCATTCAGCGGTGAAAGGTGTACACATTTGTTAGACAATTCGGCTAGACTAGAATAATAGTTAATAATTTAACTATCTGATCATAGCTAGTAGGAGCAGGCGAGATAGTGGTTAATTGCTAGCCTACCAGATACAAAAAATTATTCAAACGGCTGAAGAGATTTTCTTAAAACCTAGCTGAGAACACTCGATGAAGTCAGAGTTTTTTTTTACATATATCTTATAAGCAAGCGTTTGACCACTATCTCACCTGTTGGTAAGTGATGATGCGGTCGAAGATGTTAAGCACGCTAGGCTTAGAATGGGAACTGGCTCTCAAGGATAGCTGCCGGAACACATTAGATGTTTTGGCGACAGATTTTCTAACTAGAGGGTGGTAGATGGCCAGGTGGACACTAGATAGTGTCCTACCATGCGGAGGTTGTTGGTTTCTTAACGATGTTTTTCCTTCACCAGAGGGCCACTGTGAAAAGCGCACATACATTTTTCGATAGAAAAATACATTGGTGCACGGCGGTTTGAACTCGGTACCTCTGGCATCAAAGCCAACCGTTCTCCCGAAAACGCCACAAGGCCCTCAAACAAACAAAAAACTAAATCAAATTTGGTTAATCTGTTTGAAACCTGCGATGCCACAGATAGAGACACATATTGTAATATTACGCACCTCCATAATTTTTTTTTACATACGTCTGGTCTGGCCAGCGAAATTTAAAAAGTACCGATTCTTGATTTAAGAATTGAAGCAGAAGAAAAACAAAAGGATGCCCGTAGAATTTTGAGGAGAACTAATATAAAAGTTTTTCTCGTTAGTTCAATAGCAAGACACGAGCGATTTTATAAGGCGTATAATGCCTAAATAAAGAAGGCATAAGTTTCGTGTTGGAACCCAGGACCCGCAATGATCATGTGGTGCTGAATGCCAGGACCCGCAATGATCATGTGGTGCTGAATGCCAAGACCCGCAATGATCATGTGGTGCTGAATCCGCACACCCCAGTTTGGTAGCGGACTGCTCCAAACGGGTTCCTTGAGGAGAGGTGATCTCACACGTTGAGTCAAGCTGTTAGAGTTGCTCTGTACCGAGCAGAGAAGCATCATTCAAGGGACAAATAATAGTCATCCAATAGTAAATGTGAATTTTGAAGCTTGGATAGGCCGCCGGTCCACCAAGATAAGCATGATGGGTAAAACTTAGTTGTAATTGTATAGAATATCGATTAGATCATCTGAAGCCAGCTAGCTCTTTGTTCCTTTAATTTGGGATACCTTCTCAAGGATAGGTGGGGACGTACGTGCGGACGGTACTTAGGTAGAGCTAGCCGAGGTAGGGCCACTGTTACGTTCAATATACACAAATACACACGTCAAAATTCTAAGTTATATAACATGCCTTATCTTTGTGCTATTGGGACGTAGCCCTGAAATAGTGTAGTACTAATATAACAGTAGAATCACAGACTCCCAGACTACCAACATCTCATAACTCACAGCTACAAGTTTTGACAACAGTTTAATTATAACTAACACTCGCATCCTTGAAACATAACCCTGTAGAGCAGGAAACCTGAATCCCAGATAATTAACCCATAGTTTAGGAGCCTAAATCACCGCCTCCGCAGTTATATCGCCTCCCATACGTTAATGTTCCATAACAACAATGCGAGAGATGACCCCACATATTAGGGCGACAGCTCCTAGGCTATTATGACGGCTATTAATATGGAGACACACAACTGTGAATGTAACAGCTCTTTGTTGCCATTTCAGAACAATTACAATATTTTATCGTTTTGTAGCAACAACGTCTTAAAAATTACATAGAAACCTCAACAGAAATAGATTTTTGAGCTCAAGTTAGAAAATGGTGTTGACATCGTAATAAAAGTACGAACAATGTTTAAAAATGTACGTTAGTGTGTAAATAGGTAATATATATTATTAATCTGTAATATTTAAGTTTTATTTCACAAAATTATTTATTATTATTAGTACAATAACCAAAACAGATATTGCAGTGGGCCCCAAACTAGGCGACGCCTGTATCTGGGTGACCCAAGATATTACAATCATAACATTAAGAACTAGGTTGACTAAAATATTATATTATATGCTGCTATTCAGTTGTGCAATTGCGTATGCATACGCGTTTGTGTGTGTGTGTGTGTGTGTGTGTGCGTGTGTGTGTGTGTGTGTTTGTGTGCGTTTGTGTGTGTGTAGATGGTAGTATGTAAGCAGCTAAATTAAGAAATTACACATTTGATTTTAAAATACTTTCAGTTTCAGCGTACGTCTTTTGTAATAGCCAGGTGAAAATAACTTTCTTGGCATGTTTCGATGTGCAAGAGACTATATCACAGAACTCTGTTACCCGGTTATATGTGTAGACCCAGAGATAACGAGGCATTCTGCGGGAAAATGCAATTTTTGTTCTTGGGAGGGGGAGTTTCTGGTATCTGTTACGTTTTTTGATGCGTTCGTATTTCTTCTTGTGTATGTTTAAAACAGCTTGGAGTATGTATAGCTGGCGAACTCGTAGTTGTGATTCAATAAAATAAAAGCCTCCACATAACGCAATAAATAAAAATATCAAAAACATAAAACGTTGTTGTAACGGAGCAATATATGTATTTGTCCAAATGTCATGTCGTATAATAAGTACGTTATTACTCGTAGGTCACACTTCGGGAGCCAATAGAATTTTATATTCAAGCGTAATAAAATCATACAGCCACAAAATCCGAGAGAAATTCAACCGGACCAAAATTTTAGTTCACCCGGTCACATAAAACCTTAGCCCGCAAAAAGGCGCGTAATCTCCGAAAGGCTTTCCGATACTCGTTCAATGGCACATATCTCGCTGCAAACATCGACCGCTTACATTACGCAGCCACTTCCAAAAAGGGTCCACGCCATTGAACAACATAAATATGGGCAGAACATTAGCCGCAGCGAGTGTAGCCCTATATCTTTATAAAGGCACTCAGGCCCTAGGCGCGCGCTATGCCCCTTGAATCGCAAGCAGGGTACGAGCCATAAATCGAGCGATGGGCGCTCGCGGCCCGTTCGCGGCTGATCCGACGCAATCCCGCCGCGCATTTATCAAACGTGAGGCGCGTCGCGCGAACTTGCTAGAGGGCGCTAATGGGCAGACGATGGCGGACGCAACTGTCGCTTCCTAGCACTGGTTCTCGGGTTAATAGTTTGAATAGACAGGGCGTCCCGAAACTGTTAACTTTATTGGAGTCATCATCATTGTCGTTATAGTTACAGCCTTACGCTGCCAAGCAAATGGTTCTACGGTTGGTAAACTACTCTTCGCTGTCAATCGATGGGTGTCCAACAAGTTTAACCTTTTATATGAATACGATGTCAGCAAAGTGCCGTCTTTACTACACTCGGAGGCCGTCATTAAAATCGGCGATATTTGTCATCCAAGTTTACAAAGCTTTTATAGCAATTGGTTTAATAATTGTTTTTTTTTTTAATAGCAAATCTAAAATAATTGTCATCTTAGATTTTTTAAACAATAAATGAATTAATAAACTTACTGAGTATACTGAGACTGGATATTGCCAATATATTCAATATCAAAAGTTTCTAAAAGAGTATAGTCATGCTCGTTGTCATAAAAAGCTGAATCTCGCACTTCGGTCGATCGGTTCCCTCTTCCCCGCGCCCCGCCCCCCCTCCCCCTCACGTATAATCATAATAAGTCACTAGAAGGCTGACGTTACATTTTCCCAACATAAAAATCGAGCTTGATTTCCTTATGTTAGAAAAAATGTATATAAAACACTTTACCCGGGCAGGCACGTCTGGTGCCGACCTGTCAACATGAAATGAAAAAGTGTAATAAGGAAACTATTATAAATCCATCCTGGAGGCAACCTCTCGCCGACTACAACTCTGTTTACTTGGTCGTACCTACCTGTATCTATACGAACGACACCACACAAAATGTATGTGAGCGAAAAAACGAATCGCGTACCTGTGGATAATGTTATGTGAATTTAGAACCGTGATTCCGTTTAATGAAATATTATCGTGGAGCGGGCATTTACATAATACGCTGGATATATTACTGGGTTACGACATCGTAAAGATAAGGGCGAAAATAAAGGAGCGCCAGCGATGTGATCAAAACAAAAACGTCGCTGGCTCTCGGACTATGCGTTGTTTTTGTGGGATTTAAACGCGAATACTACGCGAAGCTCTAGCCCGTCGCGAGCTTTCATACGACTCATTGTTATATTACTAGGTAGGCGGTGTGCCAGACTACATGGACCTTATTACTGATACACGGGGGTCCAATTCAAATAAATCAGAACACTAAATGAATCTGAAGCAGCTGGCAGCACAGGCGTCCGTTGTTCGCTGCTACATACCTCGTCCACGTTTAAGTACAACAAGTCGGCGGTCCACTGTGGCTTTTTTATTTACTGTTCCGCGCCTGTATTCAATATGAAATCTACTGAAATACATCTGAGCTGACCGAATCCAAAGGGATATAAAACTTACAGCGAGGCGACCTCTTACAATGGAGCCGTACGGATTGTTTGAATATTTAATGCATCGGACGAAACCGCCGCCGACGGCAAACAAGCTCGGCCTCGCATCGTAAAGGAAAAGAAAATTATACGAAACATTTCCTCCAGTTGAAGTAATAAAGCGCTGGATCTGTGGAGCCGCGGACGCGCGGTTCATTGCTGGCTCGTTACGGGCACAAAGCGCGCGCGACCAACAAACCCGCCGCTCTATTTTCAACGCCGCTTTGTTACTCCGTGTTCGAATGCACTGTAACGCGGCGGCGGCTGTGAATTTGTGGCGATTGAGGCGATTTACACTTCGTTTAGAGCCGCTGTAAACACTATTTATGGGCTAGTTACACGGTCCTGGTGCGGGTTTAAGCCTTTTGTTTAATGCGCCTGCCAAGTAACAGTCGTAGTTCAGAACCAATATTCTTGTTTAACCGTTCGTGACGTTCAAACCGCTCGTAACGTTAAACGGTCGCCATATACGACCATTAAAACATAATAGGCTGAAATAAAAACAAAAACGCGATAGATTTTGTTTCCATTAATGGAGGTAATATAGGTATTCGGTACGTACACATAATACGCGTTCGTTGCCACGTATTGTTTGGAATAGGCTCTTGTATTTATGAATGTTCAGAGACGAGTAACTTACGATAGTGCGAGACGAGTAACGAGACGAGTAACTTACGATCTCAATTATTGCCAATAGAATTGTTCTCATATTTCTAGTTAAAAATTATCAAATATTTATAGGTTCTGGTAAAATTTTGTATGAAAGGTATATTATTACGTGGACGGTGACCTGATAAAGTCGTTGCATTTACGAGTCCATCAGAGAGTGCATTTCCAAGTAGTGCCTCCCCATGCACTAAGAAAAATATCGATTGATCAGATTGACTGTATAGTTACTAGTTAGCACGACACAGCGACTGGCTGGAATATAGTTACTAGTTAGCACGACACATCGACTGGCTGGAATATAGTTACTAGTTAGCACGACACAGCGACTGGCTGGAATATAGTTACTAGTTAGCACGACACAGCGACTGGCTGGAATATAGTTACTAGTTAGCACGACACAGCGACTGGCTGGAATATAGTTACTAGTTAGCACGACACAGCGACTGGCTGGAATATAGTTACTAGTTAGCACGACACAGCGACTGGCTGGAATATAGTTACTAGTTAGCACGACACAGCGACTGGCTGGAATATAGTTACTAGTTAGCACGACACAGCGACTGGCTGGAATATAGTTACTAGTTAGCAAGACTAGTTAGCACGACACAACAGCTGGGTGGAATATAGTTACTAGTTAGCACGACACAACGACTGGCTGGAATATAGTTACTAGTTAGCACGACACATCGACTGGCTGGAATATAGTTACTAGTTAGCACGACACAGTGACTGGCTGGAATATAGTTACTAGTTAGCATGACACAGCGACTGGCTGCAATATAGTTACTAGTTAGCACGACACATCGACTGGCTGAAATATAATTACTAGTTAGCACGACACAGCGACTGGCTGGAATATAGTTACTAGTTAGCACGACACATCGACTGGCTGGAATATAGTTACCAGTTAGCACGACACAGCGACTGGCTGGAATATAGTTACTAGTTAGCACGACACAGCGACTGGCTGGAATATAGTTACTATTTAGCACGACACAGCGACTGGCTGGAATATAGTTACTAGTTAGCACGACACAGCGACTGGCTGGAATATAGTTACTAGTTAGCACGACACAGCGACTGGCTGGAATATAGTTACTAGTTAGCACGACACAGCGACTGGCTGGAATATAGTTACTAGTTAGCACGACACAGCGACTGGCTGGAATATAGCCAACCGCGTAATAAAATGTACACCTCGTTTCACTCAAATAAAAGTCGTTGCGGAGTTTTAAATATACGGTTTATGTATTTGTGTGGCAAGTGTGATATCTCACGAGTGAAGCTGGCGCGCCATTTTGTGCTTGGTGCAAATTATGTGTTCCGCTAATATTTGTATGGGACACCGCTTCCGGCGTAGGTCACCGCTCAGGTGGGGCGTATATTATATAGATTGTTCGGGAACTCGACTCGATGTTGTTTTAAAAATATCTCATACTAGCAGCTCGCCCCGGCTTCGCACGGGTAGAACATATATGCCTACAAAATTTGCATCAGTTTGTTGCATCGAATATAAAATATGAACATATTTAACAACCATCGTCATATTTCATCAATTTACACAAAACCTGAACGAATTATGCACCTAAACCTTCCTCATAAACACTCTGGCTATTGGTGAAAACCGCATGATAATCCGTTCAGTAGCTATTGAGATTATTGCGAACAGACAGACAGACGCAGTGATGAACTTTGTTTTATAATACTTACGTATTGATATTGGACGGCCCTTTGGCGTAAAGGATAGTTACCCTGACTCTGACTCGACGGTCGTTGGTTCTAATCCTAGCTATATACCTACCAATGAAAGTTTTATGTGCATTTATGAATCATGAGTTTTCGTACAGTGGTAGTGGAATCATTAAATCTACCAAAAAGTAGCTTACCACCAAGGAGTACATCTGCCGCCGTAACCTTACGGCGTTCCCCGACGCAAAATGTAGGGCTAATATACGTTTAACGTGTGTATCTGTGTGTCTGTCTGTAGCATCTTAGCACCTAACCGGATGAACCGAGTTTGTTTTTATTATTCATAGTTTTTTTTTGTTTGATAGATGTCTTCATCGAGAGTTTTCTTAGCTTTGATTCATGAAAATTCGTTCAATTGTTATAAAATTATGAGCTTTTTTCTAGTTAATTGCGCTATGAAATCAACTTTCATAGGTCTGATCAATTCGAAAATCTTCTTCAACGATATTGTAAGAACATGGAAGCCTCCTGGACTCTACAGAATACTCAAATCCTCACCAACTTTCAGCTCAGATTTTAAAAGTCGTGTTTAGAGTCATTGTAAAAAGCTATTATACATATATCAGTCGGGGTGGTTTAAAATATTATATTATATTATATTATATTATTATATATATATAGATTAATATTCTTTTATACAATAGATCATATTATTATACTATATTGACTTCAAATTGATTGTGATCGGTGGGGATCTACAGCATAGCTAAGCTTATAATAATATTTTCGTAGTAACTATGACCTAATCTGTGGTTTCACTGCAAATATTTTATTAATTTTGCGATGCGTGTATGTGAAACTCGTGATATCTTCTAGAGTTTTCATTTGAATAATATACTGTAAAGGACAATTTTAATCTATAATATGTGGCCAAGCTAATTAACCTAATTATTTGGATAAGGATTAATACTATATACTTGATAATAGCCTTGGAAGTTATGTAATATTTTTTAACAAAAATTTTAAGTTTAAAATGGTTACTGTGAGTCAACCTTAAGAGATAGACATATGCTGTCGCGGACTTTTTTGTAGGTCTTATTAAGTTGTACAACTTTTGCATAGAAAATATTCTTCTATCTATTTTCAATTAAGCAGCGTTCGTAAGAAACGTGTTTATTCGACCGTTTATTTGCCTACTTAGGTTGCAAATTAGGTCTCCACGAATGTACCTTTGATTTAAACGGGATAATATATAGCCTATTTTCATTCCGAAAGTCCATTCTATGTATTAGTGAAAGAATTTTTTAAATCGGTTCAGTAGTTTTTGAGCTTACTCGTAGCTTGTTGGTAAGTGATGATGCGGTCGAAGATGGTAAGCACGCTAGGCCTAGAATGGGGACTGGCTCTCAAGGATAGCTGCCGGAACACATTCGATGTTTTGGTGACAGATTTTCTGACTTGAGGTGATCCATTGGTGCACGGCGGTTTGAACTCGGTACCACGGCATCAAAGCCGACCGTTCTCTCGATTACGCCACCGAGCCCTCTAAATTAATCAGAAATAAGGAACAATTTTGTCGAAATAGTTTTACTAAATTCGTATAAACATGAAGATATATGTTAGTTAGATTCCAATCTATTTAATGAATGAATCAAGCATATATTAAGTTCGGAGTAACGTTGGATATCAAGAACGACGCGGCAACAATGGTTGCTGGTAACAAGATACAAAACCCTCGCTTCAGAAATCGTGTAAATTGAGTTTCCACCCGCAGGGTTGCAACGTCGCTGAATTGTATTTATTGCAGCCGTAATTCGAGCGCTTGTTAGCGACTTCTTTTTTATTAAAGCTCCAAATTTTAACTGGTGGCAACCCTAACGAATTTTTCATTAAAACTTGTAAAAGATACATTGGTACAAGACCATAGAACCGAGATTTTAAGTGAATTTTGCTGAAATTTAGAAAATACAAGCGTCCTCGGATTTGAAAATATATGGGCTTAGAAAAATAAAGAATTTAGAAAAAGTCACAATATCATAAGATCCTTTCAGTAAATATTAAATAAGGCTTACAAAAATATTCAGTGAAGTAGCATAATATAGTGGTCCTCTTTTGATTGATAAGTTAACAAAAAACAGTATCTAGTGAAACACTCGACGGTATCATAACATTAAGTTAATGGTACCCATCTCCCGATAGCCCCGCGGGCACGCGAGCACTCTCATAGGGCTACCACAGCTGCGATGTTACGGAATACCTATCTATATTAACCTGTCCATCCCCTTGCTCCTACCCTTTCATAAAATAACTGGGTTGGCAGACTCAGACCGTCCCTGGAGGGGCGTTCTGATTTCCAGTCTTATGAAATTTTCCATTATTTATTTAGGTACGGCACGATGCCTAGATATTTTACCTGACCGGCGAAAGTATGCGGCGCTAGATACATGTTTTTTTCATGTTATTTTGCCTTCAGGTTATTTTCTGATGCAGTACTGGTGTGTTATCTAGAACTGACGAGAATACCATTTAAGTATAGGTTACTTTTGTTGTGGCTGCAGCATCGAACTAATAAGTACAAGCTAATGAGAAATAGGTCGAGTTTTACTAAATGTATTAAACCTACTATTAGTTTGTTTGTTCCCTTAAATAATTGTCATTTTCATATATACTTATATAATTTAAAATGTTGTCTTACATAGTTTCAGAGACGTGGGTGTATTATAGTGCATGTTTTAATACACTAATTATCATAGTGATTGTTTCTGGCCGCCATAAAGAACGTAACGTCGCTCGAGAAGCTCGCGGAGGCTTAATTCCGTGGTATCAAGGATCTCTTTGTCCAATTTGCAGGCGTCCCATCCCATAGCTGCGGTTAACCTTGGCTTTTTATGGAGACAAATCTCCTTATATTTTATGTAGCACAACAAAACAGCCGCGTGACGCTAAGCTAAGGCTCGTAAACGTTTTGAATTCAAACAAAGCGCGAGTTTGCGAATCTTTTGTTATTTATTTAACAGAGACTAGAATTTTTCACACGCAGTTTAGCCGCTGCGGCCATTTCTCTTGTGCTCGTGATCCGTCGGTATAAACGTCACGCTTCGTTTTATCGCTCGGCTGTTATCAAGTCCACATATTGCAACGCCACAAATATATTCAACAGCTGAAAACAACGCGCTAAATTAACTTAGCTACAAATATGTTTTTTCAGTTTATTTCTCGTTCAAAACTCGTAGTTTACTTACTCCTGCATAAACTACAAGAATATATTTCCCCCTCATCTCCAAACAATGTGTAGCTCAAAAGCAAAGTTTTAAAAGATAGCGTTCCGTCTGGTGAGTTGTGATTGCATAAAGAATGGGAGTCTGCCCGTGACGGGTGCTAGTTCAGAATGATGCGCAGCCTTCAGCGGACGCCTGAATAGAGCACTGTCCCGAGTGGGAGAATCGCAGTGTAAACTTGTGTGTGTGGAAAGAATAGCCTAATAATAGACAGACGCCTTGCAACATAAAAATAACATTTTTTTTCTAAACCAATTTGGTGTAGCTGCGTACCAATTTCTTATTCAGCAAAAGTAGTTATTTTGCGACTAATAAGGTTTACTAAATGCTTAAAAGAATATCTTCTAGTCGTATGTAAAATTTTATTAATTATGTAAAAACATAATATAGTACTCGCCAACTATATACATATAACCAAGACAAAGTAAATTGTACCTATATTATGACAAAGACCTACACATGAAATAATATAACACATACACACACACACACACACAAATATCAAAACACAATCATATTGTGTTGTCATCGACATCATAACTCAAGGCTCTACTACCTTCAATATCCGGTTGTAAAGCACCATCTATAAAAGTTTTCCCATCGTGCTATTAACAAAATAGGCAATCTCTGACGACTTACAGAACTGAATTGATATCTGTATATACGTCTTCATTCGCAGCGGCACGCGACGTCGCGCGACACGACGCGCGTGCATGCGACCTGTCGTGCCTCCAACCTATGTGTGCTCCTTCAAACTTAAATACTTTACCCCTCTGTTCCGGCAACGTCGCGGTTATGTTTTGATTAGTATAATTAGATGACGCAAATTTCAAAATATACGATCTTCAATTTTAGACGTTTTCAAAAACTTGGCAGGTTTATGTTCAACTCTATCTTTGATGTTTAAATTTCCTTCTTTTTATAAAGTTTGTTTTCTATTATTCCTTGTAAAATGTTCATTAATTACAGCGTGTCACTCAGCCACAACCCACGGGGGCATCTATGCACGATGTTACGATAATATGTGGGTTCTATCACTAGCTTTACATTCATTACTACTTACAATACTATACTTATACTATATTATACTATACTAATATACTTATAATATGTACAAATTTTGATTACGTAAATAGAAACAGCTCGCAAAGTAAATCAAAAATTTAAAATATGTTATGTTTTCTGTTCAACAAATTATGTAGTTTCTGTATTATTCTGTATTATTATATCTTCTACGAATTATGATTCTAAATTACCGACTATTATACTCACTACTGATTGTAATTGTTGACTGTCTCTACCTGTCACGATCTCGCTGCGTGAACTCCCGAGGCAGTACATCGGACATGCACGTAAACTCCCGAGGCAGTACATCGGACATGCACGTAAACTCCCGAGGCAGTACATCGGACATGCACGAAACCTAGGTCGAGACAGTCGACAACAATCAGTACTGAGTATAATAGTCGGTAGTTTATAATCATTATTCGTAGAAGTGAAGAAGGTGAAGTGAAGAAATGGGTATGTTTAATCGAAGTATGCCCGTAAAATTAGAGGTCGCAAAAGGGTCTGAATAAACTTGATGGTCAAACCTAACAGTCAGCGGCTACTTAGAGCCACTTGCACCGGTTCGTAATAAAGTGACAGATAGTCTAGATATTCAAAGTTATCTGACATATTGTTCATAATAGGTCTATCTAGAAACGGTGAAACTGGCCCTCAGTGCTAGTTAATGTATTAAACAATTAACAATCAAGCGCTGGCTACACAGAGCAAGCTGCCGAATAAACGAAATATCATTTGAATTCACGACTCCACTGCGTCTGAAGTTCGCAGAGCTTGAGGATGCAACATGGTGCAACTACCGCTTCTATCGTACTGATTCCTAGCTGAACATTGTTTCTAACTTAGCTGTTTAGTTAGTAGAGTAGATAGGTACGTCACATATTTGACGGCACCAAATCTTTGGCCGGGTCTTAATGATACTATTTTCTCTTTAATGGCTTTACATATATTATTACTTTCACTCTTAACACATTCTGTTGTTTGCATTCGAAACTATGGTAACAATTAAACAAATATTTATGCTAGTAATGTGTTCACTCGGATCCAAACAGACTCCTATTTAATTGCACGTCTCTACATTTTGATGTCAACCCACTGCAGTGTAAGCGCTGTGGCTTGCGCGCCCGGTCCGGACTTACTCTACCGTTGTTGCTACGTCCCGCGTGTGTTTCAATTAGCGGGAACTTTATGTTTTAATAGGTTTTTGCGCTCGTTATTATGTTAATAGTATGAATGAAGCCCCGTCGCTTAATTACTGATTGTTTAAATTCTGTGAGAGGGAACGGATACGGGCGCCTCAGTCGTCGTGTATTTGAGTTTTATTTCAAACGATCTGGAGGAAGGGGCTCACTGTGATCGCGGGGGTCATTAGCGCGATGTGTTTATCGTGGGGGGTGCAGACACCCTGCCAGTTTTCACTTTTATAAGAACTCTGTTGGAACATTAATAAGCAATTACGAATCTTGATATGGGTTGACAAAAAGTTTTGAAAACATTTTTGCTTTTAAAACTTTTTATCAACCTACTACAATTTTTACAACTAATGAGATCCCTATAACAAGTGAAACTATGACTGCGTACCTGCACTGCTTGTAATAGTGTACTCATTATTGTACGATAGTTTGTGTTCAGCAGGGCAGCGGGAAAATATCTCTAAAATGTTACTTAAACCGCAAACTTTGCGACATCGTATTTAAGTGCATTTGTGCCTCTCTGCGAATTGCGTTCTCGCGGTCAACGGGTGTGATAAAATGAAACTATCTACTAAAATGTACATTGTTTTACTCGGGCAGACTTATGTGAATTCTCATTACACATCTCAGATGTGTTTTCCGTTGGCTGAAAATATTTATGCAATAAATTAGTTACATCGAAATTTTAATTGTGTTTATTTATTGAATCGATTATTTACATTTCAAAACTTTGCTTAATGATATTTTTAAATAAAATCTTATATGAACGTTGTTTTACTATAGTAACACAAAATATTATCATGTTTGTCTTGTTTCATTTCTGATTTTTGAGCAAAATATGAATTGCTCCAAAAAAACGTTGCACCCTGCCTGTCGCACCCCATCGAGGTGAATTTCTATCTTTTTTTCGTTTATGATGTATTTAGATGCATCCCGCGGTTTTGCCCGCATTCAATTCTTAGTTACAAACCTTTCTCTTTAATCACTATATCTCTCCATGAAAATTGCATTAAAATCCGTAGCGAAGTTTAAAAGATTTAAGCGTACGTAGATGGCCTGAAGCATCTTTGTTTTATACTAACATGTAAAGATAATGGCTTTGATTTCGCACTGCATATATGTACCACATTATACGACATCATACTTACTTATCTAATCCCTCCATCATAGAAACACACAAAGAGATCATGAAAACGCATGCATACTCTATGACAGGCAAACCTCCCGAGAGGCTGACAAATTAGCTTGTAACTCATTTATGTGCAGCCACCTCGCGTCCCGCCGGGCCCGGACCTACCTTCTGTTATGGTAATGAAGCCCTAATGAGGACCTGAGAGACTCGTTATGAGAGGTGGCTGCTAAAACCAAATACAATATCTTATATTGCTCAAATAATTATATTAAGAGGTAAAAGGTTCTGGAGCTCCTTATGAGATTGTTATAATTACATACGCCTCTTTGGAATATATCTACTAAGAAATATAGATGTTGTTTCTATCTTCGACTTTCAATCCAGAAATATAGATGTATTCTGTTCAGGGCGATCGTTGCTTTTAGACGCTTGTTAGTACGCACCGCAAGTATTGCAACGCATAAATAATCGCAGTCGTCTCCACCTTAGCACGTAAGTGTTTTAGTGTATGCATATGCACTTGGTAACGTGTGATGATTAGATAGATATAACGTATAAATATATTACAAACATGCAGGAAAATCTTAACTCTAATATATTTTAGAGACATTCAAGTAAACACCAGCACTTTAAAACTGTTAATTCCGCTACAAAATAATACAGTATCAAACTTCTCGACGCAATGTACGAGTTGATTTTGAAAGATATCCGTTTTATAATATTTCTATTGAATAAACCAACTGAAACATTGCTTGAAAATATTTTAATTTAAGTTGAAGTTAATGCATAGCTAAAATGGAATTTTATATTTTTAAGCCAATAGAAATGCGAGTAAAAGATGTACAGATTTTGAAACGAAACCAGGATCTTTTGATACCCTTCCCCTCTCCTCACTGCCCCCTCCTATAGGAGATTGGTCCGCTGCGGAGTGCGGGCTAATTCCATTTTGCTTTCAAGTACGATTTATAATTCAGTTCTAAGCTGCAGTTACACAATACGATACGATATCGTACTCGTACAGGGGCCTTATTCAGTATGACCATTTTAAAGTCTTACCGTGCCGTGTTACGTTATCTCCGCGTTATGGTATTCTCTATGCCAATTAAAACGCGGTAGGGTAAGGTTATGAGCGCGTTTTGAGCTGTCAAAATATCGTGACATATGAGGACGAGTAACGCGCGCGTTTTGGATAATTTACCTATCCTGTGGCATACAGAATACAATTTTTCAATAATGTAACGTGGCGCGTTAAGGAACGCGTTATCTCATTGGTCATACTGAATAAGGCCCCAGTACAGTATATAGTTGGTGTTGTTTATTTGAACCGATTCCATTTTCTGTGTTACCGTGAATATTTTGAAATACGTTCTCTAAATCAGTTAGAGTCGTCACTATAACGAAACTAAGTGTTTCTAGTTGACCTATACAATTGAAATTAATGAAGGCATATATTTTTTTATGTTTGAATAAACATGAAAGTAAACTCACAGATTACGTAATATGTATTTAAAAAAAAATTAAATACAAAGTGCCCCGTAGACGGTCATTTGCAATTGAAAGATTTTACATTATTGATCGTTTTAATTGAAGTTGCGAATGATGGAGCTTCAATCGACGCGTCAATTCCTCGCCCACATTTCCTCTCTGGACAGTAAGCGCACGATGATATCAAATTCTGATGTTGACTAGCGAGCGAATGACCGAATGATTATCAATTGTATAACGAGACGTTCAATGTTTGCGTTATTCGCGATTGTCAATGAGCTTCAATCAAAATTTCCATTAATGGCCTTCACTCACGTAGTTACGAATGACAATGGCTTAAATTGCCTCTGTAGACGATCAATTGGTCCATCAATAACGTAGAAAAATTTAATTGCGATTGAACGTCTCTTGGGCACTTTACACCGAGCGGAGAGCCAGAAACGCTACTAATGTGTTAATTACAATATACATACTTACCATACCACATAAACTTAACAGTAAGTACTGTATGGCACTAGTCATGTCAGAATTTTCCTTCGGTCACTATTTATTCTGTGCTTCGGTCTCAATATGTGTATCTGCATAAAACACGTGACGATTCATTTGGTAGATGTTAACGCTATGTAATTTTCCAAATCCGTTGCACATAACTAAATATGCTCTCAAAAGCAGGTCCCGGTTATCTCTGTTTACGATATAATTATATGTATGTATTTATGTACAGTTTAGTTTCTTTACAGTCACAAAATGAGTTTATTCATTGCAGGCGCTTTTAATCCTTCACTGTGAGACTTACACTCATATTTTTCCGTACACTATTTTTATGATATCTTGTGTTGGATCTCTTGAATGTTTTATTGACGGAGCTTTTGAAATGGTGTTTGTGAAATGATGAGAAACTCGACTTCTGAACGGTGCTCAGTCGCGTTACCTAAAATCATAAAAAAAAACTCTTATTACTCTATATCCAGACTAATATTATAATAAGTTCACCAAATTTGTATCAAATCGGACATCGGGAAGTGGGTCTAATTTAGCTTCCAAGATTCCACCCGAACATACAGATATACAAACATACATACATTGCAAGTTAAATAAAAGCTTGTATCTCTGTCACATCTGTTTGTTCCCTAATCGCGCCTAAATGGACCAGCCGATCTTACAGAAAATTAACAAAAATACTTTATAGCATGAGGATGAACACAGGCTACTAAATTCTTGGTGTACGTGAACGAAGTCGCGGGTATCTGCTAGTACTTTATATATTTACATTACCGTACTAGAAACATTCAAAATTACTATAATTATTACGTTAACTTCAAGATGGTCATACACATGTTTTATTGCATTTAAAATGAAATTTCATTGAGTTAGTTACTAGTTTGGCGAACCTTATACGCAATGGCACCTACCTATACCCGAGGCATTTAAAATAACGATTGAACCCAAGTACAATATAAAGATGTTTATATGAATATATATACATACAGTAGCGCTTCTGATATAGTATGCAGACCCGACCGTTGTTGGTCTAAGTACTTAATAAATGTAGCAATATAAAGTGATATTGATCATAACGCACATAACATCTAGAAACAATGCAACTCCGGCCGTTGCGCGACCGCAGTATGCCTTTGTGAGAAGTTTAATCACATTATGTTCATAACATGTTGAGGCTCACACCACAACCCACAGGACCTCCCGGGTACTCTCAGGAGGGCTCACACTTAACGGGTTCAATTTAAGATGAAGGATGGAGGGGTTCCTTATTGTTGCCGTCCGCACTTTGTAACTATGTAGCTATATCAGTCACATTTAAAAGGTATAATATCAACAATTTTTGTAACCATTTTCCACCAATGCTGCCTGTTGGCATTATTGTTTTGTTTTCTACTATCCTCAGTAGCCACTAGTGCTACGTACACGTGTAGCGCTCTACGAAAGCCTACGTAGGTAGGTTTTTGTAGCTCTTTACGGAAGCCTACATAGATAGGCTTTAGTAGAACGCTACACGTGTACTGGGTAGCCATTACCAACACTACGTAGCACGCTGGTGGTATAATTCTTTATTTAGCATGTACAAGATACGACATAGAAATAATATATTTGTTCATATAATGGATTCTGAGCGTCTTGGCGTCGTATTTACTAGTGACGTCATCGTCTTCACACCATCCCTAATATCAACTTGAAATGTCTGTGTTACCAGATCGTTGGTTCTCAATACAATACCAAAACACAGAAATGTCTGGTATTTTCTCGTTGTCGTTCCCAGCAGATACCTTGATGTATAGACAGCAGCGCGAGACAAATAGTCGGCCCGAGTTCAAGCACTAGCTGCCTGATGGATAGCGAACTTAACAAAAACGACGTTTAAATATATTTACCAACGACTAATCTGGAATCGATGTGTTTCTTACGTTTGTGTCGTGCGCTGATAAATAGTTGACCAGTGACTTATTATATTATTTATTTATTATAAAAAAAAACCTTACTAGTAATGTGGGTTGCACATTACTAGTATTCTTTTTAACCCCTACAACTGAGCTAAATATGCTTTTGTCTGGAGTGGGTGCACCTTAGTAGCACATTACTCATGTGTCAATAGAGCAATGGGTGGGGATCGTACTCACGACCTCTCGATCGCCAGTCTGACACCTTATCCATTGGGCTATTGCCGAATTAATCTATGGACAAAAATAGGCAATAGTTTGATCACGACGAATATTTAGTGGGTTTTTTGGGTCTAGTTTGAAGTTAAATTACAGATAATGAGAAACTTGACTGGGTATGAGTACAGTACAGTGCCGCGAAAAAATAATTGTGCATTTGAAAAGTTACGTTTAATACGCCACTTGGGTGGTATACTCGTACTTAGTTCTCTTTACTTTAATGTAAGTTGAACGAAGCAGGGAATTAATATAGACTTGGCTACCACTTGGTCTTTCCGCAATTCAATCAAAGTTTTATGTTGAATAACACAACTGATTGTATAGCTGAACGTTCCGGACGAAAACTTTACTGTTATTTGTTGAATTGATTTACTGATTGACTTGATTGACTTGATTGACTTGATTGACTGACAAGTTAGTTTTCGTTTTGTTTTATAATTCGACAGCATTATTACAACGTATTCACATTATTACTATTTAAACAAATAAATGTTAAATGTAATGTTCACATTGGTCAATTATTATATTATTATTGAAAAATATTACGAAGTACCAATTTGTTAATACGCAAAATAATTAATACATACAAATAAGCACATTAGCAACACGCTGTTAAACAACGAATACAAATTCAAAAACTGGAAATGCCTAATGACATTTCGATTAAGAAACTTTTTGCCATTCAAAGACAAGCAACATTTAACAGTTTCGACAATGAAAACATACAGTGCCCAAACTGCGCTACTTCAAATCGAGAACTTACAATGTAACCCGCATGCCCGATAACAGCTGCAGCGCTACACAGCGCGGCGTTGTGAAACAATCTCTGCCCATACAGCAGTCGGGGCGTAGTCGCCTTAGTCCAGACAGAGCGCTGGATCGCTGGAACAAACAACAGACATAACTTTTATGAGGCTGCGGCTTATCGCGATGAATGCAGTACGATGGCTCTCGAGCTGAAAACTTTGATGCTTCGAAGGACTGAAGATAACAAGAATTTAAAAGTTTTGGGAGAGCTCTCATCGCATTTCAGACCGTGGTAAAAAAAACTGACGGTAATCATTTTTATATTCAATCTGAGTGTTTGAATTGAACTTTTTGACCGACTTGAAAAAATTCATCCTCACTTCTCATGTAGGGGAGCTACCCTAAAAAAATATTTTTCAAAATTTTATTTCACCACTTTGTCGGCGTAATTTATATACATACCGCTACAAAATTACAGCTTTCTAGTATTAACGGTCTCTTAGCAAAACCTCGGACAGACAGACAGACAGACGGACGGACATGATGAAACTATAAGGGTTCCTTGTCAGGACTACGGAACCCTAAAATTGGTTCATATATTATGACAGGAGTGAATTCACGATATTAAACTTAAGCCAAGCTGTACTAGAGTAGAGCCTAGCATCATCCCTTGAACTAAATCTTTTAGATGCAACTATAATAGATATCAACCAAGCAGCACTAGGTGAGAGTAGTTACACATATCTATTATATGCTAAGGCATCAACCCTTGAACTAAATCTTATAGATGCAACTATAATAGATATCAACCAAGCAGCACTAGGTGAGAGTAGTTACACATATCTATTATATGCTAAGGCATCATCCCTTGAACTAAATCTTATAGATGCAACTATAATAGATATCAACCAAGCAGCACTAGGTGAGAGTAGTTACACATATCTATTATATGCTAAGGCATCAACCCTTAAACTAAATCAAACAGAAACAGTACTACAATACCAGCCGCCATCATTATTATTATTTTTTTTTTATACCGAACTGGGTAGCACTTGATCACTATCTCACCTGATGTTAAGTGATGATGCGATCGATGATGTAGCGTGCTTACCCAGAAGATACCTATTCACTCGCGATTTGAAGACCCCCATATTGTACTTAATCGGAAACACGGACTCAGGCAGGGTATTCCATTCCTTAGCGGTTCGTATGATGAACAAAGAAGCAAATCGCTTCGTTCGGGTAGATGGTATATCCACCATAAATCGGTGGCGCCTTTTAGTGTCTCTGGATGTCCGATTATAAAATGGGGATGGTGGAATCAAATCATGCAGTTCCATTGCACACTCTCCGAAATGTATCCGATAGAAAACCGATAAACAAGCGACTTTGCGGCGATGCGCGAGACTCTGGAGTCTCTTGCTTACTAATAGGTCATCGCTGATGAGTTTTTTGGCTCTCCTCTCAATAGCTTCCAGTGTCTCCAGCTGGTATTTAGCAGAACCATCCCAAAGGTGAGAACAGTACTCCATACACGACTGGACTTGTGCTTGGTAAAGATTAAGCAACTATCCCGGTGTGAAGTACCGTCTCACCTTAGCCAAAATGCCAAGCTTTTTTGAGGCTAGCTGGGCTCTAGACTCAATATAAGAGCCGAAATTGAGAGTTGGTGTCAAAGAGATGCCAAGAAGCTCGAGATTGTTACTTATCGGAACGGACATATCCCGGAAAGTAGGAGCCAGTAGAAATGGGCTCCGTTTAGCGGAGAAAAGACACGCCTGGGTTTTCGCAGCATTGAACTTGACCAGATTGGCATCGCCCCAATCAGAGACTGCCTTCAAAGAAAAGTTCAAGCGTTCGACCATCGCTTCTCTATGAGACTGGATTTGTAATGCACTGGTTCGTGCGTTGGATGTATAACTCTCTACAACAGTGCTGTCATCTGCGTACCCAAAGATACCGGGTTTAAGCAGGTCATTAATATGCAGCAGAAAAAGTGTTGCAGAGAGTACTGATCCTTGAGGGACTCCGGCATTTATGGCCAATTGGTCGGAAGAACAGCCATCGATGACCACTCGAATCGACCGATCCCTCAAGAAATCTGCTATCCAAACACATAAACCAGTGGGCAGGCCGTATGAAGGAAGCTTGCTAATAAGGCTATCGTGCCAAACCCTGTCGAAAGCCTTCGAGATGTCAAGAGAGACGGCCAGCGCCTCGCCGTGGTTCTCGATGGCTTCGCTCCAGATGTGCGTGGCATACGCTAGAAGATCCCCAGTAGACCGGTTTCGGCGAAACCCGTATTGTCGGTCACTGAGGAGATCGTTCACTTCTAGGTATGCCAGGAGCCTGTGGTTCAGTACACGTTCCATAGTCTTACAGAGTATGGAAGTGACTGAGATAGGCCTGTAATTGACAGGGTCTGCACGACTACCCTTTTTCGGCACGGGTTGCACGTTTGCTTGCTTCCAGGACTTAGGCACTTGACCAGTCGTCATAGACAAGCGAAAGAGGCGTGTCAAAATAGGAGCCAACTCAGGCGCACACGTCCTCAAGACTACAGCTGGTATACCGTCTGGACCACTAGCTTTGTTCACGTCTAGATTGCGCAACGCTTTGCGTACTTCAGTCTGACGAATGCGGATTTCCGACATAAACGTCCCGCAAGTCGGCAGACTAGAAGGTACAGCATTGCCAGCATCTAAACGTGAAGACTCCGCAAACAGAGTAACAAATAAATTCGCTTTCTCTTCAGCCGAGTGTGCTAGTGATCCATCGGGTTTCAGTAGTGGAGGCAGTGAGGGACGGCAGAAGTTCTCTTCGATCGACTTCACCAGGGACCAGAACGCTTTGCTACCCGAGGGGTAAGAAGCAAGTTTGTTCCCTGTTCGGCGTATGTGATCGAAGCGAGCCTTCTTGAGAGCCTTTTTGCAGGACTTGGCGGCTAAGTTAAAGGCTTTCTTCTTTTCGCGTACATCTCTAGTCTTGCGGGTTCGAGCATCAGCCCAGGCTAAGTAAGCTTCATGTTTTGATGCTTCTGCATCTCTACATTTGGCATTAAACCATGGACGAGCTTTGCTTGACACCGGAACGTCAGAAAATGGTATGAAATACTCCATACCCTGACGTAACACTTCTGTCACAGCATCCGCGCAAGCTGAGGGATCGCTCGAAGAAAAACATACCTGCCGCCAAGGATAAGACGCGAAAAAACAACGCATCTCATCCCAATCTGCTGACCTGTATCGCCACACCCGCCGGGTGCCTTTTTGGCTGGGATCGGGCGGGGAGTAGACGGATACAGACTTCACCAGACAGTGGTCGGAGCTACCTAAGGGTGATGAAACCAACACCGAGTAGCGGTCTGGTTCTGTTGTCAGCAGAAGGTCCAAGCAATTGGCTGTATGGCCATCAACGTCCGGTATCCTTGTTGCTCCCTGGACCAACTGAGTGAGGTCTAGCGTTAAAGCAAGCTTACGCATCTCTCGACCAGCGTGGTCAGTGCTCTGGTATGGGTATAGCCAGTCTTGATGATGGGCGTTGAAATCCCCCAGAAGCACTAATTGAGCAGAAGGATACCTCTGTTGGGCCACATCAGCCGCCTCACTGAGGTGGTTTGTGAGCCTGTTTGTCTCCTCGTCTCCGCTGTGCGAACGGTAGACACTAGCATAAAGAATTTTCTCTATGCCAGTGTCCACCAAAATCCACATGACGGAAAGTTGAGGGTCTTCAAGGTTGCGGAGACGCCGATAGCAAATGTCATCGCGGGCATACATACAAACTCCCGCCCTCGCCCTAAAGTTATGCTCTAGAACATAGCCTGGGTAGGCAAGGTACGCCGCGTCAGCTGGACATTTGATCTGCGTCTCCGTGAGGAACAGAATATGCGGTTTTTCGGTCTCAAGGTGGTGGTGGACCGAGAGGATATTGGAGTGCAAGCCTCGAATGTTTGAGAGGTGCACTTGAAGGGAGAGGACGTGCTTCCGCTGTATAACCTTTATTCTGTTTCTGCCTTTCATTTTGTGGGGAGTGAAGTTAGGTAAGGGAAACGGAAGTGGAAACGAGGCGCTAATTACCAACCCGTGATACATATTAGGTCTTTTCACCTATTGGGAACCAATCCTGGAGACCGCGGGGACGCCCGAGCCCCCCCAGAGGTGTCCATCGGGTCCTCTCGTCCGGTCGCCAACCGGCACGATGGCGCACCTCCGGGATTTTTCGCGAGATGGCGGGGCAGCCTTTCATGAGTGGCTGGCTCACTACTTGGGCCCCCAACTATCTGCGGTCGGCCAGCGGAGAACCGTGCCTCGGATCCCGCTGCTCTCCAAGATTGGCTGCCAGGTAAATTGACCTTCAATGTATCACGACTAGCTATAGTAAGCAACGCAACTGTTTCCGACCCGTTCCCCATAATGGCTTCACCAAACATTCATGCCGTAAAGCGACCGCTTGGCGGCATGGCTTTGTCTGGTGGGTGGTAACACGCCGCGGCCTAAGCCTACCACCTGAAAAGTACTGCTCTTTTGGCGCCACCCAGGGGACACGTGTAGGACATCGAGGGCTAAATCCTACGGACGCGAGCAGTAATAGTCCCCCAACTACGGACGCGAGCAGTAATAGTCCCCCCCTACGGACGCGAGCAGTAATAGTCCCCCATATTAATCAGGTGATTTCGCTATTATTGCAATACCATGATCATTGTAATTAATCAAGGCAACCTCATCTTTGGCCACATTCATTACCAATGCAATGATTCATTGATTCAAAGTCTTTTCACATTAAAATTATTTAAAGTCGCACAGCGAGCTTTGGAAAGAGCTATGCTCGGAGTATCTCTGAAAGATCGAATTCGAAATTAAGTCATCCGACAGAGAAGAAAAACAAAATGTAAAACGACTTCAAATGTTGTGTTAGTCATTCTCAGTACCAAGTTTAAGGTGTTGATCTCCATATCTCTAGAGATACTTATCAGATCTCGAAACATATAAAAAAAATCATGCATATTACCTATTATGAATTGAGACCCTCCTTCTTCTTAGTAGTCGGTTGAAAATGATTGTTTTTTTTTTATACGTTATAGGCTAGCGTTTGACCACTATCTCACCTGTTGGTAAGTGATGATGCGGTCGAAGATGGTAAAGCACGCTAGGCCTAGAATGGGAACTGGCTCTCAAGGATAGCTTCCGGAACACATTAGATGTTTGGTGACAGATTTTCTAACTTGAGGGTGGTAGCTGGCCAGGTGGACACCAGATAGTATCCTACCACCATGCGGAGGTTGTTGGTTCCTTAACAATGTTTTTCCTTCACCGGAGGGCCACTGTGTAGAGCGCACATAATTTTTTCTATAGAAAAATCCATTGGTGCACGGCGGTTTGAACTCGGTACCTCTGGCATCAAAGGCAAGCGTTCTCCCGATTGCGCCACCGGGCCCTCTAAATGAACATGATTTAACATTTTAGCTGCAGTGGTAAAATATATTTTCAGTATATAGTCAGTATAATTAGGTCTCAAACTGAAAAATTATAATAATGGTCAAGACGGCTGGCTGTAAGTGTAAGTGTACTATATTTTTTCTTAATCCATAAAAATAGCATATAAATATCGGCTAATAAGAACACACATTGCGCCGACCCTAAATAAATAGGAATAAAGCCAACGAAATGATTGTGATTTAAGTCTGGATATAAATTCTATTAACAAACCCTTCTCTACCAATCAAAATCTTGTAAAACAAACCACCGCCAAGAAAACCTATCTATCTTATCCTTTGAAATTAATTTGATGGAAGTAGTTCAATCACAAGTTTGTGAACACCTGAGTCTAGTTCGGGCTATTAATCAAATCTGCGACGTTCCGCCACGTATCGTGACGTAGTCAGCGTTTTGGACGTAGACGTGACGTAGGCGTCACGTGTCACATAATCACGTAATGGGCCGTGACTATTGAACGTGAATTAACTATACGTTGTAATGAGACAATCACTCACTGAGTAATTAATTGTTGTTCGAGTAAACATTATCACAGATGGTTTTTGTTCTATTATGTAAGTTTTATCTATCTATCTCAGGAGGAACTAATGTCGAATTAATAATCTATGGATTACTGCTGACAAGGGTCAATCTTTATATTTTTGTTTTTTACATGAAAGCGGTATCTCATATTATACGAAGATGACAGTATAATAATGTTGTTGGGTCCCAAACAACATCACCATAAGGAGTGAATTTTGAAAAATTATTCCTTAACGGATATCTACGCTATAATAACTATCTTCTCGCCAAATTTCAGCGCAATCCGAAACAATCTTGATTTCAGACATTGTAACCCCATTCACCCTCTTAAGGATGGAATTTCTAAAAACCTGAAACACATATTTACTTATTTCTTTACAGAAGTACTATAAGTACTTATGTTAAGTGTCGAATAAATAAAAGCTTGTAATAATATCGTTTAAAAACTAAAAAAGAACCGACTTCAATGTTCATTTTCAGTACCAATTTTGAGATGTTTATCTCAATATCTCTGGAGATACTTATCATACCTCGATAAAATTACCATGGTACCACACTTGGGATATCTCCTTTCGAACAAAAAAAATAATAATCGAAATCGGTTCATAAACGACGAAGTTATCCCCGAACAAACACAAAAAAATATATATCTAATACTATAAGAATCTTTGTCCTGACATACTGACTGACTCACTGACTCACTGACAGACAACGCACAGCCTAAACCGCTGGTCGTAGAGACTTGAAATTTGGAGGGTATATTTGTCTTAGTACGTAAGGGTGTACTAAGAAAGGATTTTCCAAAATTCACCCCTTAAGGGGATGAAATGGGGGTTCAAAGTTTGTATGGAGAAACAAGATTAGATCGTCTTTTCTATCCGAAACTTCACATAAGTGCTTCAGTAAAAAAATAAGTAAAGACGTGTTTCAGGTTTTTTTGGAATTCCACCCCTAAGAGGGTGAAATGGGGTAATAAAGTGTAAAATCAATATTGTTTCGGATTGCGCTGAAATTTGGCATGCAAATAGTTATTACGACGTTAATTCCCACTGAGAAAGGATTTTCCAAAATTAACCCTCGAAGGGGATGAAACGGGGGTTGAAAGTTTGTATGGAGAAACAAGATTAGATAGTCTTTTCTATCTGAAACTCCACACAAGTGCTTCCGTAAAAAAATAAGTAAATACGTGTTTCAGGTTTTTTTTTTAATTCCACCCCTAAGAGGGTGAAATTGGGTAATAAAGTGTGAAAATCAATATTGTTTCGGATTGCGCTGAAATTTGGCATGCAGATAGTTATTACGACGTTAGTTCCCTCTGAGAAAGGATTTTCCAAAATTAACCCTCGAAGGGGATGAAACGGGGGTTCAAAGTTTGTATGGAGAAACAAGATTAGATAGTCTTCTCTATCTGAAACTTCACACAAGTGCTTCAGTAAAAAATTAGGTAAACACGTGTTTCAGGTTTTTTTGAAATTCCACACCTGAGAGGGTGAAATGGGGTAATAAAGTGTGAAAATCTATATTATTTCGGATTGCGCTGAAATTTGGCACGCAGATAGTTATTAAGACGTTAGTTCCCTCTGAGAAAGGATTTTCGAATTAACCCTCGCAGGGGATGAAACGGGGGTTCAAAGTTTGTATGGAGAAACAAGATTAGATAGTCTTTTCTATCCGAAACTCCACACAAGTGCTTCAGTAAAAAAATAAGTAAATACGTGTTTCAGGTTTTTTTGAAATTCCACCCTTAAGAGGGTGAAATGGGGTAATAAAGTGTAAAATCAATATTGTTTCGGATTACGCTGAAATTTGGCATGCAGATAGTTATTACGACGTTAATTCCCTCTAAGAAAGGATTTTCCAAAATTAACCCTCTAAGGGGATGAAACGGGGGTTCAAAGTTTATATGGAGAAACAAGATTAGATAGTCTTTTCTATCCGAAACTTCACACAAGTGCTTCAGTAAAAAAATAAGTAAACACGTGTTTCAGGTTTTTTTGAAATTCCACCCTTAAGAGGGTGAAATGGGGTAATAAAGTGTAAAATCAATATTGTTTCGGATTACGCTGAAATTTGGCATGCAGATAGTTATTACGACGTTAATTCCCTCTAAGAAAGGATTTTCCAAAATTAACCCTCTAAGGGGATGAAACGGGGTTCAAAGTTTGTATGGAGAAACAAGATTAGATAGTCTTTTCTATCCGAAACTCCACACAAGTGCTTCAGTAAAAAAATAAGTAAATACGTGTTTCAGGTTTTTTTGAAATTCCACCCTTAAGAGGGTGAAATGGGGTAATAAAGTGTAAAATCAATATTGTTTCGGATTACGCTGAAATTTGGCATGCAGATAGTTATTACGACGTTAATTCCCTCTAAGAAAGGATTTTCCAAAATTAACCCTCTAAGGGGATGAAACGGGGTTCAAAGTTTGTATGGAGAAACAAGATTAGATAGTCTTTTCTATCCGAAACTCCACACAAGTGCTTCAGTAAAAAAATAAGTAAATACGTGTTTCAGGTTTTTTTGAAATTCCACCCTTAAGAGGGTGAAATGGGGTAATAAAGTGTAAAATCAATATTGTTTCGGATTGCGCTGAAATTTGGCATGCAGATAGTTATTAATTACGACGTTAGTTCCCTCTGAGAAAGGTTTTCCAAAATTCATCCCTGAAGAGGATGAAACGAGGGTTCAAAGTTTGTATGGAGAAACAAGAATTGATTGTCTCTTATATTCGAAACTTTACACAAGTAGTTTAGTAAATAAATGAGTAAATACGTGTTTCAGGCTTTTTGAAATTCTATTCCTAAAAGGGTGAAGTGGAGTAACAATGTCTGAAATCAATATTGTTTCGGATTGCGCTGATATTTTGCATCCAGATAGAAATTTTGACGTAGGTATCCGCTGAGAAAGGATTTTTCAAAATTCACTCTTCAAGGGATGAAGCGGGGGTTCAAATTTTGGATAGTCATTTTATTCGACATTTCACACAAGTACTTCTGTAAATAAATAAGTAAATACGAGTTTCAGACTTTTTCAAAATGCAACCCTAAAAGAGTGAACTGGGGTAAAAAAGTCTGAAAATCAATATAGTTTCGGATTGCGCTTTATTGGGTTTTTCGGGTTTTAAAAATATGAATCCTGATTTGTCTTAGTCACGCGATAACATGAAAACAGGTGAACCAATTTGGCTAATTTTTATTTGATGTCTTTAATGATAGAATCGTTTTTACAAAAGAAAAGTTTTAAGTAAATAAAAGGAGTTTTTAACGCGGGCGTAGCCGCGGGGGACTGCTAGTATATATATATACGGTCGAATTGAGAAACCTCCTCCTTTTTTTGAAGTCGGTTAAAAAGACTACATATCATCTTGTTTCTCATACAAACTTTGAACCCCCGTTTTATCGCTGTAAGTGGTGAATTTTGGAAAATCCTTTCTTAGCGGATACTTACGTCATAATAACTATCTGCATGCCAAATTTCAACGCAATCCATTCCCTGGTTTAAGCTGTGCGTCAATAGATCAGTCAGTCAGTCAGTCAATCAGTCAGTAACGTTTGCCTTTTATATATTAGAAAAATAAAAAAATAAAAATATAGAGCATACAGGCGGCAATAGCCCAACGGATAAGGTGCCCAGACTGGCGATCGAGAGGTCGTGAGTTCGATCCCCATCCCACCCATTGCACTATTGACGTGAACCCACTCCAGACACAAGCATATTTAGCTTAGTTGGAGGGGTTAACAAGAATATTAGTAATGTGCCACCCAAATTGCGAAAAATCTTTAAAAAATAATAATAGTTAATAGTTTTGATATAATAGATAGGTGTAGAAAAATATATCCTATCAGTGTTTTGTTTTTCCTTTTGAGGAACAAAACCCTAAACAATCTAAATCATCTTTCTTTTCACATTAATTTAACACAATTAACTAACCTACACAGTATAAACTTCTACAAATATTACCTTAAAGCACACCGTAGTTATCGAAACTGTTACAACAGATTCACTGAAGCCACAAGGCAAGTCCTGTCTACGTATAAACAGTATTATATACACATTGTAAGACCGGAGCAGTAGATATATATATTTCCAAGAGCAGAGTACACGGGTAGGTGTATCTGTGCGCCAAATGGTACAAGTTATGGGAAGTATCTTGCCACAAACATGGGCCGTATTTTCCCAAACAGAGTAAACAACAGGGTGTTACGTGTATCTATGAGAGTGACATGGTAGAGAGAGCCTCGTTGAGACATGCTGTTGGATAAAATCGACGCCGACACTATCCTCAGTGGATTTTACTGAGATGTAAGATGGATTTATTATCTCTCACTTGTGTAACTATACATAAACTGGCATTTAAACTATTGAAAGTATAATGTATTATTATTTATTTATTGGTATGTATTGTAATGTATGTATTGTATTGATATAGAGTATGTTTTATATGTGTAGTATATTTGTTTGAGTTATTTATATTATTCTACCATTTAATGTTTAGCGGCGCGGTGCTATTTGAAGCAAGTAGACGTTTATTTTGTTCGCTCCAAATAAAATTTGTAATAACATGTTTTAATAAGTATCTGACAATATCCAAGTAAATATTCATCTGCTAAAAAGTGTTAGTGACTAAGTGAAAATATAAGTTCAATCCAAATACTTTGAATTGAAGTAATTTATCGCAAAACAATTCTCATTTGGACGGTGATTTGCATAAATTTTGCATACAGAGTTGAACGCAGTGTCGCTGTTGGAAAGGCATCGATATTGGTGTCGCTCTGTGTCTCTGCCACGGAACGCGATCACCTGCATTACTGTGGGGTAATCTGTGACTGTTTGTTTACGCTCGCTAAATAAAGTGGCTCAAAGTTACTATAATCGCTTTGTTTAGTTTGGATGATGGCTTCGAAGATACTCACCTGTTCAGGATGCTGCGTGGTTATCCAGAGTAGACAGTATTTGACTTGTAGCAGTTGTACGCTCGTATACGACTTGGAGTGTGCAAATGTTTCAGAGGCACGCTTTTTAAATACTCTGACAAATGAAAAAAGAAGCACATGGGTATGTCCAGGATGCATGAGTAGGCAGCCTAAAACTGGAAACACCAACACGCCAGTGGGTGCCGCGCATTGCTCTGGGATGAGGCATTTAAAAAATATGCAGCATATTAGCCCTGCGTCGGTGTCGGACAGTAGTGAAACTGACAATGTGACTACACGTCTACCACCCGGCATTAGCGCCACTCGACCGCTGGACCATTCTTACGCTGAAGATACCTTTTATTTGGATAACATGAGAACAGTCGTGCGAGACGAATTTGAGCGTATTGTGGATGAGCGCCTAGCAGTGATGATTAGCAAAATAGTCACGGAGCAGGTTGCTATACCGATGTATAAGGTAATAGCTGATCTAACAAATAGAGTGGTTGTGCTTGAGAACCAGTTGACGGCATTCATGATTGGCCAACCGACAATAAGTGAACCAGGAGATCGACTAACCAAGCAAACCCGGGATGCTCCCACAGTTACAATAAGTGAAGCTCCTGTTATTGTTCAGCCGATACGTAGTAGTGCCCCTTTGGTGACCAGTGAACCTACTCGCATCGTGAATAAATCGGCCATCGACTTCAGAAATGACTCTGCTGCTAAAAGCTCACAGTGGGTGAACGCCACTAAAAGACATCCCCGTAACACTGCTGCTGCTATAGTTCGGGGAGCGGCCGAACTAGGGTCCACTAAGCTGGAAGCCGCTGAACGTCGTCGACAATTGCACCTATTTTATGTGAAGGTTGGGACCACTGAAAACCAGGTCCGTGAGCACCTAAATTCAATTTGTGCAGACCATACTTATGTCGTAGAAGCTCTCAACGCGAGAGGTAACTATGCTTCATTTAAGCTGAATGTTCCTTCTAGGCTGGCGGACGACATAATGTGTCCCATGCACTGGCCTAAGGATGTTTGCGTGAAGCCTTGGAGGCAGTCCTTTCGTCGAAAGAACAATGAAGAGCAAAATTCCTAAACCGGTCAAAGACGTCAAGATATTCTACCAGAACGTCAGAGGGCTGAAAAGTAAAACTGCAAAGTTCTACAATAATGTATGTGCAACGTTCTGCGATGTGATCGCTCTCACTGAGACATTTTTAAATAGTTCAGTATCTGATGGGGAATTATTTCCGCCAGGATATGTGGTGATACGGAAAGATCGTGCAGGTGACGTTGGATGGGGAGGCGTGTTACTTGCTGTACGGGATGTGTATTCGATCTCTAAATTAACTGATGTTGACGGCCTCACAGATGATAAAGAAATTTTATTTGCTAAAATTTTGTGGAGAAACATAAAATTTTTGATTTGCGTTGTGTATATTCCACCTAATTATAGTGACAAGCAATATTTAGATGTTTTAGCTTGTATAGAAAATGCAGTATGTAAATGGTCTTTGCTCATGGATGTTGTAGTAATTGGAGATTTTAATTTAAATTCATGTAGTGTTAATGTTAAAAGACAGTTTGACTATTTTCTACAATTCTGTAAACTAAGTCAACATAACAATGTTTTGAACTCTTATGGCAGCATTTGGACCTCGTATTGGCGAATTTAAACGGAAGTAGTGTGGCAGTATCGGGTAATGTAGAACCACTGGTACCAGCAGACGGTTATCATCCACCGTGTGAAATAACACTTTCTATGCTGCGCGGAACAGAATATCATCCTATTACTACTAGTTCACCAAGTCGATCTTATGCCCCTGACTGGGATTTTCGCAAAGCAGACTATTGTTCACTGTACACCAGTATATCTGCGATAGATTGGGCCGTGGTACTTGCTGCGAAGAATGTAGACGCGGCTGTTGATATGTTATATGATACGCTATATAATGTTGTGAGTAAATATGTCCCGCTTAGGAAAATACCTACCCTCTTACGTCGACAATATCCTCCTTGGTATACACGAGAAATTATTTCTAAATTAGAAACAAAATACTTTCATTTTTGTAAATATAAAAAATTTGGTTTAAAATTCAACCATGAAGTATTTAAATATTACAGAACGCACGTTAAGGAGCTAATTAGTTCTGCTTATCGTAATTACATAACGATGGTTGGAAGTAATATAAATCGAAATCCGTCTAAATTCTTGGAGTATGTAAGTGAGCGGCGGAAAGACAGATGTCATACAAAAGATTACACACGTGATGGACAAACCGTGGCAGGACAGGAGGCTGCTGATGCGTTTGCTGAGTATTTCAGCTCCGTATTCCTAAGCAGCGTTCCAGCTTTGAATACTGAGGAAGCAGCAAAAGCTGCCGGCGGCGGTGATTCGAGTCTTGTCACCATAGATCAAATCACTGCTACAGATCTACGCCGCGCCGCCCGTCGATTAAAATCATGTTCAGCGGCTGGCCCTGACGCTTTGCCTCCGTTTATAATCAAAGACTGTCTGTCGTGTCTGGAAGTACCTCTACTTCATGTGTTTAACCTTTCTCTGAATATGTGCACCTATCCCACCAGGTGGAAAACGTCCAGAGTGACGCCTGTACCCAAGATGCATTCCTCGAGAGAAGTCAACAATTTTAGACCGATTGCTGTGTTGTCTACCCTCAGTAAACTATTTGAATCGGTTCTAAATTCGTCTCTAACTCGTCAAATTGCTCCCACTATCGACAATTCGCAGCATGGATTTCGAGCATCCCGCTCAACAACAACAAACCATACTACGTTTGTAGATTATATAGCGACTCAAATGGATGCCGGCGGTCAAGTTGATGCTGTGTTTCTCGATTTCAGGCGAGCGTTTGATGTAGTGGATAATGATTTACTGTTGATAAAACTTTCATCATTGGATGTATGCCCTAAGCTGAGGTTGATGAGGTTCTTCGCTAACTATCTGAAAGATCGTAGACAATATGTGCAGGTAGGTATCTATAGATCTGATGAGTATTTTACTAGATCTGGTGTCAGCCAAGGCTCTACTCTTGGGCCTACACTTTTCTTAGCTATGGTCAATGATCTTCCGAAGGTACTTAGCACAGCACAATGTCTGATGTTTGCAGATGACTTGAAAGTCTTCCAGTCTGTTGTCCATGAATCTGATAGTATTAATCTGCAGCATAATATAGACGCCTTATGTAATTGGAGTCAGTCAAATAGGATTTCGTTTAATACCACCAAATGTAAGGTAATGTCGTTCACGAGAGCTAAAATGCCTATAATGCAAACTTATTTTATTGATGGTTTAGCTTTGGAGAGGAGTAAAACAATTCGTGATCTAGGAGTTATTTTCGATACGAGGCTTAATTTTCATGAACACATTATTTCAATTTGTAAGATCGCGAACAGGAGCTTGGGGTTTATAATGAGAATGGCATCCCAATTCCATGATATCAGTGTGGCTGTTAAGCTTTACAATGCCTTCGTTCGTAGCAAGCTTGAATTTGGTGCTACAATCTGGGACCCACGCGAAATTAAATATACTTTGATTATTGAGAGGCTGCAGCGTAAATTTGCCAGATATGTATATAAACGACAGTATGGATATTATCCGTACCTTTTCCCATCTCTGTTTGTATCAGGCATGATTGGAGTTGATACCTTGAGGCTACGGCGCAAGTTGTTGCTGGTTGTACACTACGTACTCATACTACGTGGTAAAATTGACAACCCAAATGTGTTAGCGTGTATAAATATGTTTGTTCCGGACCACTACATACGCACGGGCCGCCGTCGGCACAGGCTATTCGTATGTCCAGATTCGCACACCCTCCATGCTAGACATGCGCCCACGCTGCGGGCGATGTCTGTCGTCAATGTATTCGTGCATCAGTTCCAACATGTTGACATATTTAACGATAAGTTGAGTGTTATTATTAATAACTTAAGAATATTTTTAAGTTTAAATAATTAGTTACTTGTAACAACTTGAATAGTTAGCATTTTGGCAATGCTGTAAGTTAACTATTTTCTGAAATAAATAAATAAATAAAATGTTGTACATATACTTATTATTGTACACCACCGTCTTATTCTTCTTGTATATCTGTCCATACAAAGGTTGTCTGGTAGAGATCGCTAATAGCGATAAGACCGCCCATTGTAATACCACATAGACATAATTTTTTATTTTTGTAATAGATATGTACCTAATTGGTTTGCAATAAAGAGTTTTTGTATTGTATTGATTTATAAAGTCGTCATGTAGTCACGTAGAGAAACATAACATAGAAATAGTTGTGGACCAAGGTATATCTTAAATCACCTTCATTCATGTTCGAGATTCATACTTTTTAGGGTTCCGAACCCAAAGGGTACCAACGGAACCCTATTACTGAGACTCCGCTGTCCGTCTGTCTGTCTGTCTGTCTGTCTGTCTGTCTGTAGGTCGGGATGAGATACGCAGGTATCCGCCGCGGCTTATGTCACCTTGCTTATGTTATCTCGCAGGGTTTGTTTGCCGCGAGACTTTGTACTCTGTACATGGAACTTACCACTGTTTGACGATGGGATTATATCTAACATACTTCTGTACTTAGAAACGGTAGGTAATTACTGTTTGTATATTATTTAAGCAGCTCACGAGTATAGGTATGACTTTACCGATAATTTGGATATAGTATCTTAAACTGAAAGTGCATTTTAACCCCCGATGCAATGAGAAGGTGTGTTATAAGTTTAACGTGAGTAACTGTGTATGTCTGTCTGTGGCATCGTAGCGCCCAAACGGATTAACCTATTTACATTTAGTTTTTGTTTGTAAATTGTTACACATAATCCAAAATTTCATCGTACCGACGGGACTTGAACCCGCAACCGCAACCGTGTTTAACAATTTACAAAAATATAAATAACACTTCAAAGAAACATAATATTTAGTTTTTGTTTGTTTGAAAAGTGACGTAATCGAGAGCGTTCTTAGCTTTGATTCATGAAAATCCGTTCTATCGTTTTGAAACTATAATGAGCTTTTTAGGGTTCCGCACCCAAAGGGTAAAACGGGACCCTATTACTAAGACTCCGCTGTCCGTCTGTCTGTCTGTCTGTCTGTCTGTCTGTCTGTCTGTCTGTCTGTCTGTCTGTCTGTCTGTCTGTCTGTCTGTCTGTCTGTCTGTCTGTCTGTCTGTCCATCTGTCACCAGGCTGTATCTCATGAACCGTGATAGTTAGACGGTTGAAATTTTCACTGATGATGTATTTCTGTTGCCGCTGTAACAACAAATACTAAGAACAGAACAAAGTTAAAAATTAAAGGGTTTAAAACAAAAAAACGTGTTTTTACGATACGATACGATACGAAATTAATTCACCTCGACGCAGCTAGATGGCAGCACAGGAAAAATTAGCACGCGCAAGCGTTTCATTTGTTAAATTTGTGGGCCTCGGTCGATTTGTTTACTTAGTTAAAGTTTATTTGCTCATATATAGTGTGCAGTATTGAATAATATATCTTCAATTTTAGTACTTCAAGAGCTTCCATTAGCTAGAATCAGTAGAAAGTTATTCGTACGAACACTCGGTCTTCCAGATATATAATTATATTAAATACCTTTCTGTTAATATTTACTTAGTTAGTGTTAGAAGTTCGTGGCGTTCGGACTTCGGAAATTCGGAACCCTCCGTGTGCGGGACAAAAGTCTGACTCGCACTTGGCCAGTTTTATTTATATTATATGTTTCTTTTATTTTGGAGAACGTCGCGTTATTACGTCACATAGTGCCTATGTTTATGTATAAGGGTTGGTCATAAAGAGTGAAGTCTGAAAGTTGAGTAATATTTTTTTTATATTATAGAGGATAGCATTTGACCACCATCTCGCCTGGTGGTAAGCGATGACGTAGTCGAAGATGGTGAACACACTACACCTATATATCATCATCATCATCATCATCAGCCTGTATCAGTCCACTGCTGGACGTAGGCCTCTCCCAAGATGCGCCACTGAGCCCGATCTTCGGCTCTTCTCTTCCAGTCACTGCCCACCGCTTAGCGTATGTCGTCGCTCCACGCTCCACGCACGCATGACGTCCTACGCTACGTTTGCCGATTCGCGGTCTCCACTCTAGGACAAGTCTACCCCAACGGTTATCAGTCCTGCGGCAGATATGACAAGCCCACTGCCACTTCAGCTTGCTAATCCGTTGAGCTATGTCGATAACTTTAGTAGACCTATATATACCTACTTTTATTTGGTCTAAAAATTGGTTTTAAATTCGTGGTTTGTTAAAGGTTTTTTTTAAAATACTTTATAGGCTAACGTTTGACCACTATTTCACCTGTTGGTAAGTGATGATGCGGTCGAAGATGGTAAGCACGCTAGGCCTAGAATGGGAACTGGCTCTCAAGGATAGCTGCCGGAACACATTAGATGTTTGGTAACAGATTTTCTAACTTGAGGGTGGTAGCTGGCCAGGCGGACACTAGATAGTGTCCTACCACCATGCGGGGGTTGTTGGTTTCTTAACGATGTTTTCCTTCACCGGAGGGCCACTGTGAGAAGCGCACATAAATTTTTCGATAGAAACATCCATTGGTGCACGGCGGTTTGAACTCGGTACCACGGCATCAAAGCCGACCGTTCTCCCGATTACGCCACCGGGCCCTCAAATTTTTCAGTTCCCTCAGGTTTTTGCAATTCCCAAGTACATTATGTAATTGAAATATATCGATCAGAATTAGGATGTATCTAAACAATATGTACAATATAAGGGCATATTTGTTCTTCATTTATTGATCAGCACTTTTGCGTGATTTCAAGATTAAATTTTCTAAGAAATTCTGCTTATTAAGAGTTTCTGGATTGTTTAAATTAATTTGCGATGTACACATATTTCTTGAAATCCTTTGGTAGCCAGTTATTTTATAAAAACTACTGCGAATTATTACTCTCATACAATACTAAAATTTTACGTGAAATACCCGACGTACGAAACAACGTAAGTTTCACCTCAACCAGCATTTTTAACAGATAGTGGCGAGCGGCAAGAAAACAACTGTGTTATTATACTCGTGGCATGTGACGTCACACCTTTAGTGACATCACATCTCCAGCGGTAAACACACGGGAAAGTTACTTTGACGGATGTATACCTAATCTTATCTTGTGCTTGTTTATTGTATACACAATAGTTACAGGGTGTTTTTTCTACGTCAACGTTTACCTAAATGGTTGTCTATTTACATAAATCTCTTAGTACAATTTAATTATGGTTTGCTTATAATTTTTACGCAGAATGGTTGTAATGAAATTTAATAAAGGATAACTTCAATATACTTCAAAAAACAAACAGCCCAAGCATAATAAAAACATATTGTTATAAGAAACAGTCATTCATAGTTTTATTAATAGCATCAGTGAGCATGAAAACTTAAAAACTTGTTTCTAAACCGATAGTTTTGACAAACATTGATAAACCGTCCTAAAATATATGTGTTTCGTACAACCCAAAGCTTTGAAATGTAAATACGTTACGTCGGACGTAAGACCCGTGGCCGAGAATACATTGATAGATTTATATCTGGTATGCGTCTTCCTCAACTTTATGTCATCTCGTAGTTGCCATAAATCCTCACCGGAAGTCGGAAAACAACTTAGCCCGGGACACGTGTGCCGTGACGTCACTCCGAACATTTGTTACTTTACTCGTATCTACAGATTTATTCATTAGTGAATATTAGTTTTGATTAACAAATTGTGGTTATGTTTTTATATCACTCGATCAGGATTTTAAGAATTAATTTTGTAAAGTCTTTTCTGTTCTATGTTTTTCATACTGGGACTGTTGCTACTGATTTAGGAAATTGTATAGTATGAGGGAATCGTTAAGTGTATATTAGATAATACGATATGATGCAATCAACAATGGACTATCTGTATAATACTTAAATTCAAAATTGAAAACTACCCCCGTTTGATCTATGTATAAGCAGTTTATTGAGACCGTTCTAATGAACCCAAACATGCCATCTCTGCTGTAAGTTGGAGAGGAGTAGTGTATTCTGTAGATTCCAGGAGATGCCCTAGCATCAGTTCAATGCTACGATTTTCTTACAATATCATTGAAGTATGAGGATAACGAATTTCGAATTGACCAGGCATATTTAAGTTACTCTCATGGCATCTTAAAGTAAAAATGAGCTCATTATAGTTTCAAAACGACAGAACGGATTTTCATGAATCAAAGCTAGGTCCGCTCTCGATTGCGTCACTTCTCAAACAAACAAAAAACGTGTGGCACTCGGGGACTGCCGCGGCAAAGCTATTGCATAGCATTTTTTTATTTATGCAGTATTTTTTTTACACTTTTTGAGTGTGGTGACCGATAAGAAAACATTTTTTTTTTCTTTTATTAAATATAAAGTAATACAAAATATTTTTATTATCTTACAATACATGTAGGTTATTCAGAATATTTATCATTGAAACTATAGGTTTATGGTAACTGAAATAAGAAACATAAGTTTGAGACTTGATATCTTCTAAATATCTGAAAAATACCGCGTCAATGGTGGTCCCATATTTTGTTGTGGATTATTGTGGATCATTATTTATTTTCAAATTAATAATAATAAAATGTATGTATATAGAGTACTCACTCATTTTCTTTCACTATTTTTTTCGTGACTTTCTTCAATAATAAATGCACTTTGTTTATTCATATTTACAGATAGAGACAGAGTA
Source organism: Cabera pusaria (assembly GCA_954871355.1). Classification (NCBI taxonomy): domain Eukaryota; kingdom Metazoa; phylum Arthropoda; class Insecta; order Lepidoptera; family Geometridae; genus Cabera; species Cabera pusaria. The sequence continues at coordinate 312,475 of OX940886.1, read as the reverse complement.
CAGATATTCACTGTTGTACATAGATGATAAATACCTATACACCTATCTGTGTCACGGCTACATGTATGAAGGCAGTGAGTGTTTAACAAGGAGGAATTATGTAAAGTTCTGAGGACTTGTTCACCATTGACATAATTTGAAAATAGAATTCGGAATTTATATTTGAAAAAGGAACGAGAAGACAAAATCAAAATTAGACGGTCCGAGGAGTATATAGGGCGGTTAGGGTAGCTCCCCTACATGTGAAGTGGGGATGAAATCCGATAGATGGCGTTGTACACCGTTAACACACGCAAGTGTTTCATTATATCAAGTTTTACCATTAAATTGAATGATGTGTGAAACCAAAGACGACCTTATCTCTACTACGCTAAGGCTTAATAAATGAGGTTCGTTAGGTTTTATTTTCGTTACGGAATTTCTGGAATCGGTCTCCACGCTCAAAGCCCGCGAAGCTATGCAATAGCTTAAAACTAAATATTATGTTTATTTGAAGTGTTAAACACTTTATATTTTTGTAAATTGTTAAACACGGTTGCGGTTGCGGATTCAAGTCCCATCGGTACGATGAAATTTTGGATTGTGTTTAACAATTTACAAACAAAAACTAAATTTAAATAGGTTAATCCGTTTGGGCGATACGATGCCACAGACGTCTGTCTGACACACATACACAGTTACTCACGTTAAACTTATAACACACCTTCTCATTGCATCGGGGGTTAAAATGCACTTTCAGTTTAAGATACTATATCCAATTATCGGTAAAGTCATACCTATACTCGTGAGCTGCTTAAATAATATACAAACAGTAATTACCACGGATTAGACAAAGGAGGTTGGATTGGCAATGTGGGCGGGGCAGGCGCGCCACTAGTATGATTAGACAATCATAGATTCATAGAACCACGCGATCATACTTTTTAGTGGCTCGTGGTTTGCGTCGCAGCGCGGAGGTGCGCTAAAATCGTCTCAAAATGCCGTGTTGTGCGATTATTACGTGTAAATTAAAGAGTCAGACATCAAGTATTAAACAAGGAGGAATTTCTTTTCATCGGTAAGCATAAAATCTTCGTATTATAGATATTTTTGTCCAAAAACTATTTTTAATTATGAAATTCTTTGTTCAAACGACAACATACCCAGAGAACAGATAACTATACATTGCTGGTAAAGTACGAATATTTCTACCTCGAGACGCAGTTTACGCGCAATGGATTGCAAAGCGAGCGAAATCACCACGCCTCTCCGACTCGTTATATTCACGTTCGCGTCGGTCGCCGGCCGGTCGGCCGCGTGTGATTGTGTGTAACTTATAGAGTCTCGAAGTAATGTGCGTAACAATTGCAGTAGTGTGCGAAGCAATTGCAGCCCCGTGTTCTATGTGTAATTTGTTTATTAGTTTGCGTAATTCGTGTATCTATTTGTATTGTTTATGTTGTGGAATCGTTTGGTGGGAGTAACGCGGCGACGCTGGTTTTCAAACAAAAGTGTGATTATTGCCAATCCAACCTCCTTTGTCTAATCCGTGGTAATTACCTACCGTTTCTAAGTACAAAAGTATGTTAGATATAATCCCATCGTCAAACAGTGGTAAGTTCCATGTACAGAGTACAAAGTCTCGCGGCAAACAAACCTTGCGAGATAACATAAGCAAGGTGACATAAGCCGCGGCGGAAAGGGCCTGCGTATCTCATCCCGACCTATTCTCACATACCAACTTACCTCTGCGGCTGGAGAAAATTATACCAATAAAAAGAGGTGCAATTTTTTCTGCGTAGTTTTTATACGGCAGTAAACTTGCATTCCTGTTTGCTTTGTAGTATCATTTTAGTTTATTTGAAAACATAATATGGCCAACCATTTTTTAAATCTGTTTATTGAAAATGAAATGTAGTTACGTTACCACATAACTTAATGTTGTAAATTTAAAGATACTGCCATTCGTTTTAAGCACAGAAATATGAATAATTTAGGCCTAAAAATAGCATTTCATAATTCTTTATGGCAACTAGATCCAACGCTTACAACTACAAAGCCTTGGATTACCCAGCATTAAGAGTAAATAACAGCATTCCGATGGAGTGTAATTCAAGCTACAACCTTTACAACATGACCCCAATAAGATTGGGACAAGGACGAGGTAAAGGATTCACGTCGCACACACATATGTAGATCGAACGACTGTGTTCTTATATTCGATATCCTAATATATAGGTCTCATAGTCTCAGTTACGTTTGACCTTCTTCTTCTTAAATATATTACACTGACACATGTGATTTTCTAAGCATAGAGAGTAGGTCAAAACCTCGATACAATCTGCATGTAGGCGCTTGCCCGACGCGTGTCAGTGAGAAGGGCGACACAGCCGCGAGTGTAAGTTTGTGCTCATAACAAGGGCGCTATCTTACGCGCGCCCAGCCCTTTATGTAAATGTACGCGTTAAGCTGAGATGGATACATACACACGTTAAAGGGTATAAGGGAAGAGAGGAGCTCTTTTGTTTCTCGATTTTATGCGCCTCTCAACACATAAAGCTTGCTTTGTACGAGAGATGCTTGGATACGTATAAGACAAAATCCATTTGCTATATATAACTTTACGAATGTTTCTCATTGATTAGGACTAGAGGTGCTGAATAGAAGATATACGTAGTAAATTAACAGTCTAGAATTGGTTTTAAGTGATATATATATATACATGTATAAATGTAATATATAAAAATAAAATATATATATTACATTATATATATAATATATATAAAATATGTAGTGTATATATAAATGTAAAGACAACGTGGTCACAACGAACGGCAGAAAGACTTACTTCCAATCTTTTGTTGAGATCTGTTAATTGAGATGTTTAGACAAGGTAAATCTAGCGTTAAGTTGTGCCACCTACCAAGGTAACAGGCAAAATCGTTCGTAAATCCCCCTAATCTAGGCTATCATTTTTCGTGGCCGTTGAAGGTATGAAATGTGCTTGCAATTTAAAAGTGATTACAAACTTTTTTTTTGGATTTGCGTTCAAAGGGGCCATCGAGACCCTATTACTGAGACTCCACTGTCTGTTCGTCCGTCCTTCCGTCATTCGCAGGAATCACAGGGATCTTCTGAAATGTAAGACATTTTTAATGTTCGCAAAGTTTGTATTACTGTGGCGCCTATAAAACACATATGAAAAAAGTATAAAGTTAATAATTAAGATAGCTTAAAAACTAAAACAACCGACTTCAATACCCCACGAGTCAGTTTCAGTAGCAAGTTTGAGACGTTTATCGTCATAAACTCTGGAGATACTTATCAGATCTAAAAAAGAATCATTCGAATCGGTTTAGAATTGACGGAGTAATCGCGTAACGTACAAAAAAAATATACAGACGAATTTAGAACCTCCGTTGTTTTCGGAAGTCGGTTAAAAATTAAACGATAGGTAAAAAAACGTGTAATGCCGAATATAGCACATTTCCCTTTGTGTTTTTGTTCACTAGGTGACGTTAGTAGCACACGAGTAAAAAAGTTACTCATGTGTTAAAGGTACAAGTAAAATTTAAAAACAAAACCTATTTAAACAAGAGCTTTTACATAACCTAGGACCAGAGAAAGTCAAGACAAATCCAACGAGCCCAAACATGACGGGTATAACATGTGTAGCTTTGGAGTTCCTTTGGCCACCTTCCAGCTCCATCATCAGACCAGCACCATGTCATCATAATATTTCATTGTCATGCGATTTACACATTGTATGCAAAATTTCAGCTCAATCGGTAACCGGGAACTGGATCAAATTTAATTTGCAAGATTTGATGAAAATCGCTGGACAATGCAATATTATGATGACATGGTGCTGATCTGATGATAGAGCTGGAAAGTGGCCAAAGGAACTCCTAAACTACACATGTTATACCCATCGTATTTAGGCTCGTTGGATTTGTCTTGACTTACTCAGGTCCTAGTTTATATAAAAGCTTGTGTTTAAAAAGGTAAATACTACTCGTTTTATATTATCTTGTTTGCTTGTTCAGCGTTCGATCTCTATCTCATCTCAGTGACGATGAGGTCGCGGATGGTAGCACGCTAGGCCTAGAATAGGAACTATCTCCCAATGATAGCTGCCGGAACATATTAGATGTTTGGCGACAGATTTTTTAACTTGAGGGTGGTAGCTGTCCATGCGGACACTTTACAGTCACCTACCACCATGCAGAGGCCGTTAGTGTTACCTAGATTGATACAAACTTGCCCAACACCTGTATCTTGCTAGTTTTACTAAACTCGGGCTTTCTTGACGATGTTTTATTTACTGGAGAGCCATTGTGAAACTGTCAAGGGTGCGTTCGGATTTGAACTGTATAATGTATTCAGATTCAACAGATATCTCACAAACAAGACTAACTATAGATCTTATCAGTAGAGTTTGTGGCCAAACAAAAGCCTTTCTAGCTAAAAAAAACTACCAGAGTATAAAACAAAGAATAGCTGCATATAATAAGAAACACCGATCACATAGAGTAAGTTGAAAAATTGAATATATTTTCCTATTTTAGCGAAGGTTTTGTGACTTGTCCCGCCCGAGCCCATGTCATGTTTATATACGCCCGCGGCCAGTACGCGCTCAGAGGTCACCGTAGTTATACAACACCATCCGTCTCGATTGTAGAACACCTTCAACCTTCTGAACTAACTCATACATCTCAAAGGGATGGGGTTCACAACCGATTTGGCGAGAACGTCCGTATAAAATACAAAGTACAGATACTGTGTTATACATTACTACATATATCTTTTATCAGTGTTTTTTAAGTGTGTGTGCTAAATAATAAATTAATTATTTTTCACAGGCAGTAGGAGCATTGTATTGATTTAATTATGTACTTTATAACTTTTTATTAAAAAGTTACTTTTCTTAAAACTAATAAAATATTCCGCCTGACTTGCTGACGAAAGCTAGCTTACCACCTTCGAGGAGAAAATCTGCCGCCATAACTTTACCGTTCCGGTGTTCCGGCAGCACAGTCCATGAGAGTCAGACCGTTCTAGGTTTAGCGTGTTCACCATCATTGAGCACATCATTGCTCACCACCAGGCGAGATAGTGGTCAAACGGTAGACTATCAGATATGAAAAAATAATATTATTATGTTGTAAATTTTTTAAAACGGCTTATACATAAAAATAAAAATATGCATTTTAAGTACCGCGGCAATATTGAATCACATTATCGAAGTAACTGTTTTAGCAAGATAGATAGATAGAAACACTTTATTATTTAACACCTTAAATTACAGAATCAAACATAATAAGCAATACAATTTAAAATAATAGTGCAACAATAGGCGGTCTTATCGCTTAAAGCGATCTCTTCCAGACAACCTATGGATGGAGAGAAATGTAACAAGATATGTTGGTAAGTGGTGTTATAAGTGAGAGGGGAAAAAAACTATTTAATAAATTACAATAAATTACAAAGTTAAGTTAAGAAAGAAGAATAAATATACATTATGGATTAGAATAGTTAACGTGAGCATGAGTACATTTAAGCGAGATAGAAAGATTTGACTCGTTCTTTAAACGTGTAAAGAGTTTGTGACTGTTTAATTTCTAATGGAAGTGCGTTCCAAAGTCTCACAGCTTGTACAGCAAATGATTTATCATACAAGGAACTATGATGACTGGGAAAATACAGCATTAAATTCTCTGATGACCTTAATGAAAGGAAATTTGAGGCATAGAGAAAAACAAAGAGTTGTTTTAGGTAACTTGGGGAAGTAGGATTAAATAAGATGTCATATAGAAGTGACAGGATGTGTGTATTCCGGCGAAGACGAATTGGCAGCCATTTGAGCTTACGACGAAAATCTGAAACATGGTCATATTTGCGAAGACCAAATATGAACCTAATCGCAATATTTTGGAGTCACTCAAGCTTATTCAGCTGCTCTTCAGTAAGGTCAAGATAACAGATGTCGGCGTAATCAAGAATAGGGAGGAGAAGGGACTGCGCTAACGCAACTTTAGTAGCTGTAGGTAAAAAGTTTCCGAGTCTCTTTAAAGCTCCGATGGAAGCGAACATCTTACGGCTAACAGCCGCAAGTTGAGGCTCCCATGACAGATAACGATCAAAGACAATACCTAAGTTTTTGACGGTATCACTGTACGGCACATTTATTCCTTCAAAGACAACTTGCGGTATAGTATTCCAGTTGATTTTTGATATTGTTCTCGGACTACCAACTATTAAAACCTGTGTCTTCGTCGGGTTAACTCTCAATCCGTGGGCCTGGCTCCACTCTGATATGGAACAAAGATCATTGTTAATAGTGGAAATGGCATCAGATAATCGATTGAGTGGGGCTTGAGAATAGATTTGGAGATCATCTGCATAGAGGTGGTAGGAAGAAGTGAGGCTACGAGAAATAGAGTTGATGAAAAGTGAAAAAAGAAGAGGGGATAAAACGCCGCCCTGCGGTACGCCTGCAAACGTGCCCACACCAAGAAGAGAAAGACTCTTCGATGCGAACACGCTGACGACGACCAAACAGGTATGTGTGAAACCAATCGAGTGCCGCTGTGGAGATGTTGATAGAGTGAAGTAATGCAAGGAGAATGTCGAAATCGACGGTATTAAAAGCATTTCTGAAAACTAGAAAGGTCAGCACAGTTACGTTCCCATTTTCTATTGCTATACGTTTATCATCAGAGATTTTAACGAGTGCAGTAACTGTGCTGTGTCCAGGACGAAACAGACTGAAAGGATTAAGGAGTTGATTGGAAATGAGGAATGCGTGTAACTGGTTATGGACAAGGCGCTCAAGCACCTTGGAAAGGAAGGGCAGGATAGATATAGGACGGTATTCTGTGACATATTTAGGATTAGGTTTCTTAGGCAAAGGAATAATTTGGGCATCTTTCCATTGCGAAGGGAAATTGCTGCTGGATATTGAAAAATTTAGGATGTGGCAAAGGACAGGGAGGATGATATCAGTGATAGGAATAAGCATGTTTCGACTAATACCATCGATTCCGACTGCATTAGATGTTATAGAGATCACACTTTTTTTAACATCTCCAACAGAAAATTCACTAAAATTAAATTGAGGATGGTCTGGAGCATTAAGGGCAGAAAAATAAGCCAGCGTGCTATTTTTATTTGTGTTCGTAATAGAGGAAGCTGAAGCAAAATACTGATTCAATGAATTGATGTCTAGGGAATTAGGGGTGGAAATATTATGACGAGAATTACCAACTCCAAGAGACCTAAGAAATTCCCAAATTTTAGCTGGGTCTTCAATTTCGACAGTTGTGGATATAGTGGCGTTGGGCGTCCCTACACACCCTATTGCAGCGATTCCGTGAAGTTGCATATTTGTCTTTATTTTTCTCATTAGGGTAGCATTTGTAACGAGTTTTAGCAACTGACTTCTTATGCATTAATATTTTAATCTCATCACAAAGCCACGGAGCAGGAATTTGTTTAATTTTCATGCGTTTTAAGGGAGCGTGTACGTCATAAAGCTGAGTAAGGAGACAATTAAAAATAGACACTTGATCATTTACGGATTCAGCGTCTTTGACCGGTGTCCAAGCAATCTTCTCTGCATCCTTGATAAAGAGTTCCCGATTTATACTACTAAAGCTGCGCTGTAGGACTATGGTGGGCTTAGGTTTAGGGGGACGAATTTTATAGGAAAAATATAACAAGTCATGATAGGAGAAAGCATCAGCAGATAATTGACCGTACTTTGTAATATGACTTAGAGAAGAAACAATAATCAGATCTAGAAGAGAAGGAATGGAGTTAAGGAACTGATGCGTGGCGTTAAGAGGAAGAAGGTGAAGATTAGTAGACTCAATGATAGATTTAAGGTAAGAAGAACGATGGTCATTTTTAAGGAGGCACGTATTAAAATCGCCCATAATGATTGAATGACTATAAGAGGGTATAAGATCTTCAAGAATATTTTCAAAGGAAGAAAAATAGTTGATGCGTAAGGAAGGAATGTAGAAAACGCCAAGAAGAACTTTGGTATGAGAAAGAAGGACTTCAAGGAAGAGATGCTCACCTGCGTTGGAGGTTGGGGGTTGCGCAGATACGCTAATTGCGGAAAAGGAGATATGAGCACGAAGGTAAATGGCAACTCCGCCACCGCCGCTACCAATGCGGTTGTTCCGGATTAAGCGAAAACCTGGTAAGGGATATAAAATAGAAGCAAGACAAGGTTTAAGCCAGGATTCAGAAACGAGTATGGCATCAATATGTTTACTATCAAAGGACGCAAGCATATCAGGGAAATGAGCCGGAATACTTTGGGCATTAAAATGAATTACGTTAAAGTTTTTAGGTACATCAGAAAATTGAGAGTCGATACTTTCCGATAGACTCGGAATGCTCGCAAAGCTGTCATCACTCTCAATATTTGAGCTAGAAGAACATGATAGAAACATTTCAGAATCATTATTGCTGTTATCGGAATTAGACATATCACGTAATTATGTATACAATAAACAAATTACGATTTATAATTGTATAAAAACTATTCCAATCGATATATGCGAGTGTTAAAGTTATTAACCAAATAGACTTATTACTTTGTCTACTCCACCTGCCGGTTGTCGGTACATTAGAAGAAAATGTAAAAAAACACAAAGAGAGAACTAAACTTACTAAGAATATCGAGTAAAGCGTTATGATTATAGTAACAAAACTTAATATATATAATATTACAGAATTAATTTATTTAGATAACTATTTTTTATATAACGAGTTTTAGTTATTACAGTTTTTCATATTAAATTGGTCGCATACGATAATTGTGCGAAGCTTTACAAAAAAAAGCAACATGTTTTAGCCACAAGTTCGCCATAACAACGTTAAGTATGTATTTAGAACATGAGAGTTTAAAGCTTACAATTATTTAACAAGGTGTGGTGTTGTATTTTTCTGTATCTAATAAAGGAAAATATTTAATTATAATAAATGTACTGGTAGAGACTACCGCAGCTTTATTCAAATTATCAAACTTAATAAAAGACAAAAAAAAATAGGTTACGAAAGCTCCACAAGTCAAAATAAAGAGGATTTTATATAATTTTAAGTAACCTACAACCAAACAGGTATACATCAGTCGCAAACAAACTATGAAAAAGTTTATGTCTCTGGTGGAAAGTTCAGGAAACTTATCCCAGGAACATTTTGCAAGAGTAAAGTGAAATTAAATTTCCTTTTGGCGCGGAAGGAACTCTATTTTAATTAGAAATAATTGGCTTTCATAATGCAGACTCTCCTTGAAGCATATTTCAGGACACTGTCAACAGCGACTTCAATAAAGTAAGAACATCGCTACCTTACTCACTTCCAATACTTTTGTCATATTAAAAGGGTAAACTGCAAAAAAATTATCTTTAATATAATCTAAAGAACCGTACAGACATTTGTCAACGACGCTTGTATACCATCAAAATATTCCAATCACTACATAGTACGTACTCGGGTCGTATATAAGACAAGTGTGATTGGTGGAACATCGTCATCTGCAACTGTGTGGATGTTCCTTATAAGCGGTAGTGGTTGCACGTCAACTGTTCCTCATTATTGTCATTCTGATCTACATTTATTGTTTTATACAGATACTAGCTGCGTCCTGTGGCTTTGTTAAACCTTCCTCTTAAATCATTCTATCTATTGATGAATACCGCATTTAAATCCGATGCGTAGTTTAGAAGATCTAAGCAAACATACGGAGAGACTTTGTTTCATATTATGTAAAAGATACGTCATTCATGAATATAGGTCATTCTTTCAATACTTATACGCACAGAAATATGATTATTTCTATTTCTATGCTTATACGCACAGAAATAGGAATAATAATTGTTCCTATTTCTATGCTTATACGTGTTACCTCAACCTGAAAATCACTTCAATTATAAAAACTACGTGCAAGTTCCATCGTACGTGAAACGGATTGTTGAAGCACTTAAATATTGTCTGAACTGGTTGGTGTAGGTACATTATCGTTTCAATATGAAAGTCTAATCACCGTCTCACACTGTTTCACATCATTTTAGTTATCATAGTCCAATATTCTGTCTCATCACTTTGACCTTTTACCTAGAAGGGATTACTCTCCTCCACTTTTGATTAACTGAAGTAACTTATGAGTTCTACTAAAGCCCTAACAAAGTATTAATGAGTTTCAACAGTTATAGCCCCCGACTCTATTTCACGCATAAGTAATTTGAGCCGGTCATTTATCAGTTACCCATGTATGGACATTGGGAGCTCGCCGCGGTCCTAATGACCTAACTTAGGGCTTACCTGCCGGCGCGGACTGTTTACCTAGCCGAACTAAAACATTTTGTCTCTAACAAAGAAATATATTCATGCGGGGTTTCTTTGCTATATTCCACCTGTAATTTCAATTCGCCGAGTTTCTCCGCGAACTTAACAAAAGGTACAAAAGCTTGGAGCTTTTAAAAGTTTTTCCTAATAAAAGGTTTCGTATTTTCGGTAAATTTAGACGTCGTGAAATATGAAAAACGGTCAATTAGCCTCTCAGGATAAAAGCAATAGGGACGCAGACGAGCAGGAGAAAAGTTACACCGACGAAAATCACCTCAAACAAATATCTGAATGTTAAGAAATAACCTTTTGATATAAATTACACAAGTTACTTCAGAACTTTAGTCGGGATCTAAAGCTAACAAATGACAGTGATTGAATTCTACAAGTCCCTTACTAGAACAGGCATTATCCAGTATAGACAGCGAATAACTTGTAGAATACATTCCTTGAACAATTTGTAGACAACGAGACGTTTAATTCAATGAGACAGTCTCGCGTAAATGAAATACAATCACAGCTAACAAGGTCGGCAGTAGTCGGCAGTGAGACAGCTAAACATGCGAGCTACTATCCGTCTGTCATTACATTAAATATCGACGGCCTGCACCGAGCGCGCGATCAAATATTCACGGGGCGACTAGCGACGGTGTTCGCAGCACACTGCTCTCCCGGGCGCCGTGAATACTAGAACAGTGGAGTGTAATCAGCAATGTAAGCCCTACTTTACGAACCTGTCGTTAACTTAACGAAAGCTTGAATTAATTAAAAGCTTAATTTATTTTTCAGCATCAGAATTTTTAATTAAAATTAAATATTTTTATAGGATATATTAAACATCATAGACGTTATGATTACCTACTATTCGATGTTATTTATCTTCGTAAATCATCTTAGTACCAGAAATGGGGAATGAATAACGGTAGTGGATAAGCAGGCGTCCTATGTAAGCACGCACGTATCAAAACACGCGCTGTCTAAGAGCACTGTTATCGTTAACATTGTATGCGGGATATCTGTTAAATCGAATGATTCTTTGTTGTTACGAGATTTCAATGAGAACTTATATTTAAGTCTTTGAACTAAGTAAATGAACTCTCCGATAATTGAATATTTCCTACCCAAATACTCCTCATTATGGAAAAATTCTTGCGGCGATCCATTTATCGTAAAAACCTTAATAAGCACACGTAATAGGTTCTGAAGGCCGGTCAATAATGAGATTGAAAATCTCCTTCGAAAAATCTCGATGCTTAAGCGAAGTTTAGGCAATTTGATTATTAAACGGTCCGCTGTAAGGATTATTTTACGAAGTGTGTAAAGAAATTGTGCTGATTTTTTATGTAAATCCAACGACTGAATGTAATAGAAAACTCTCATTGTTAGTTTTGAACGGATCTTCATTTTCTTAAAGTGGTTTCAATTTTTTGTTGCAGTATTCTCACAGGGACAAGGCTTGAAATAATAATTATCTTGATAACTATCCTATTAATTATACTTTGATAATTATCCGTATAAATATACCTTAATAATTAAACCTTGATAACCTTGATAATAATAAAATGGCGCTTTTCACGTATCTCGTTTGTAACATGTTTTAGTTTCAAACAACATAATGACTTCACATGCAGCGAGTCATTTTCGGTACAAAGTTTAAGATGTTTTATCTCCATATTTTTAAAGATACTAATTAGATCTCGATAAATTCACAATAATTCCACCTCTAAGATATCCTACTGATATATAATTAATCATTCGGTTCAGTAATCGAGTACTTTTCAGTTGTTTATAGTGAACCTTTCAAGTTTGTGTTCTTAAGATTTTGTTAGTGCAGTCCAATAGACTGGGCTTGGTAAAGAGGGTCTTAAGACTGAGCCAGGAATCTATTTAATACCTACAAATAAGTTTTATACATTTTAGTTATATATTTCTTACTATCTGTGCCCGCGACTTCGTCCGCGTGGAATAGTGTCTTTGGGTAGCATTTTTAAATATTTAGGCTAATTATTTTACAAATTAGACACATGGGATACGCATGTGCGCATATACGCACCTACATCGCACCGTACCACGTCGCGCAAACACCTCTCCCCTCTCCCTCCCCCTCGCCCTTTCCCTCCCCTCCCCGTCTCTCTACCCCCCACTCCCCTTCCCTCACTTCCCTCTCCCCTCCCCTTCCCCCCCTCCTCCTCCCCTCAATCCACCTCCCCTCCCCTTTCCATCACCTCCCTTCCCTCTCCCCCTTTCCCCTTCCCCTCACTTCCACCCCCCCTCCCCACCCCTCATTCCCCTTTCCACTTCTCCCTCCCCCTTCCCCCTCACAAACTTTGAATGACATATTAATTTATATCGAATCAACAGCCTAAACAATAAGTTTCAAGCTTCTAGCTTCTAAAATGACGATACTTCCATACAACTTTTTATCCCCCCCTTTCAACCCCTTACAACCCTCTTTTCGTATTAAAAAGTAGCCTATGTCCGTTCTCAGGCTCTAGACTATCTGTGTACCAAATTTCACTTAAATCGGTTCAGTGGTTTTGGCGTGAAATGACACAGACAGACAGACAGAGTTACTTTCGCATTTATAATATTAGTTAGGAAGTTAGGATTAGGATTAGGATAGGGAAGACATACAGAAAATAAGATATGAAAGAGCATAGTTAATTTTTTGATAATCATTCAATATTACTATTTAACCGGTAAACTACTCACGTTATAAGGTCGAAGTTGATATACACGCGACCGGTGTCAGAGTGATCCGCACTCCTTCATCAACGGCGAGTACGTGTGCTTTCGGCTGGCAACACACTCGTACTGGTTTAGTAGTTAAATAGTAGTTAAATGGAAGTTTACCCGTTAAATAGTAATAATAGATTACTCTTACTTACTCACGATACGTTTAGTAAAATTGTAACTATTCAATAATTTTTATACTTTAGGGGTCGAAATTATCAAGATAATTATACACTAATTATCATGATAATTTCTATATTTCCTACTCAGGATTATTATATTATTAGAGATTATTTACTTGATATACTTTGTGGATTTTAAAAATTATTTCTTACAATGAAAATCTGATACAGGTAAGTTTGTAACAACACCTTAACTACCGCACCACATCGCTATTATTCAGTTATCTAAGTTTGTATAAAACTCTATAACGACTTCGTTATATGAGTACTCACCAATCTGGATTTGAAACGCGGTCTCGACACTTTCGGTCGATTTGCATAGCTTGCGGACTTGCAGATGCACGCCCATTACAATAAATTAACTTGTAAAGACTTCGCGAGCAATGTAAAGCAAATGGAGCGAAATAGGTCAGCCGGAGCTGCATGTTACAGTTTCTCGTTGAAATAACTTTTGTTTCAGCGCGTACTTTGAATTATCACTAGTCTTATTTTTAGAAAGTGCAACTCTTTGTACAATCTCGAAGTAGCTTTTTCTCTTAGCCAATAGTTAGGTAAGTCGTTAAAAACCTCGTTTTCAAGGAGCATAAAAGAGTCCTTGCGTCGCTTTTATACAGCGAGACTAATTGAGTTAATGTGAAATGTGTTGAACATTCTAACAATTAGGCTAAGGCCACACTACGGGTTTTCCCGGCAGCGGTTTAACCGCTATACCGCAAAACCGCTCGAGATGCACACACTACGAATAAAACTGCTATACCTACCCGCGATTTTCTCAGTTTGAAGATGGATTTCAAACAACGACACAACTATTCTTCACGGTAGTCGGCCGAATACTATCCAAAGAACGCATAGTGCGTGTACGCCCGCCGAGTTCTATGGATTACAAATTTTGCTGCGGTTTTTTTCCGCGACAATTTTGTAACATGTCGCGGTTTTACAATCAGTCGCTGGAAAAAACCGGAAATGCGGCCGCTTGTATTCGTTTTCCTATTTCATAAACTTATACGTTTAAAAAACGCTGCGATTTAACCGTAATGCAGCCTAGGCCTTAGTAGGTATATTATGACTGTGACGTATTTTTTCCGACTGTTGGATACTTTTAAAGAAGAATTCTATACTTTGACGCAATCCGTCAACAGTATAGTCACCCGTAATTACCTCATTCGCTATTGCTCTGAAAGAGTGATTTTCCACAGGTGGTAGGAACATCATATCGATGTTCCGCCTGACTTGCTACCGAACAGTACCTTACCACCATCAAGCAGAAAATCTGCCGTCATAACCTCATCGTATTCTGGCAGCACACAGCCCTTGATAGTCAGACCATTCTATGTACAGCGTGCTGATCATCCTCCTCCACCTCATAGAAACAATAAATAACGCTAGTATATCAGATATAAAGAATAACCGGCCAAGTGCGTGTCGGGCCACGCGCAGTGTAGGGTTCCGTAGTAGCTTGTTATGCAATGCAAGTCTTTACCCGTTATATACAAGCAATTAGGTACTCCGTCTTTGTCACTTTTCAGGATTTATTCTAAGGATTTTGTATTTGGTACAAAATTATCCAACACCCAAGTTCAACGTCTATTACTGCTAAACTAATAAAGTTATCTTAACCGCTATAATTTTCCTTTTAAGTTCATGAAATGCGCTATTATCACGAATTTTTTCAGATTTTTCAAGCTAGCAGTTTAGCCTTTAGAGGGGGGGGGGACGTCCTACTGGAACAAACATTTGCTCTTTAAAGTTAAATATTTCGTAAATGGAGCATTCAATCGAGAAATGGTATTAGCAACCCTTAAGTCATTTTAAAAGGCCTATTCAACAATACCCCACACGATGGGGTAGACGGTGAAAAAAAAAACCATTCCCACTTCTCATATAGGGGAGGTACCCTAAAAAATATATTTTTCCCAATTTTATTTCAGCAATTTGTCGGCGTAATTTATATACATACCCCCACAAAATTACAGCTTTCTAGTATTAACAGTCTCTTAGCAAAACCTCGGACAGACAGACAGACAGACGGACATGACGAAACTATAAGGGTTCCTTGTCAGGACTACGGAACCCTAAAAAAGCTAGCTTTGATAATCTAAAAGTTCTATGAAACTTCCGAGGAAGCCAGTACGGAAGCTACTGGAAAGTTACAGAAAACCAAACGAAAGCTACAGAACGCGAAATCCACGTAAAACGTTTCGAATTTCTGCGGTAATTGTATTTTAAGAATAAGAATAAGAATAAGAATAATATTTATTTACCAAAAAGTACACTTTACAACATTTTCGTGGTGATTAACAACAAAGTGAGGTTACGTTAGACAATGATAATACTTTCCAGCGAGACCCAAACTAGGCGGAAGCCTGTGACTTGGGGCTCTGAGGCAGGATTTCCAAGCTTGATGTTGTGTGCATTGATCAATAACTACCACGTAAATTGCATCAAAATTGACTTGATGATAACCGAGAGATCTTATTTAATTTGAAATTACAAATTCACATCTACTAATTACTATAATTATAACCTGGGAAATCAAAGTAACTAGAAATATATTGTAGGTGGAACGGTATGTGTGTGTGTAAGTGTGTGAGCGCGCGTGTGTGTTTGTGTGGGCGTGTGTGTGCGTGTGTGTGCGTATGTTTTTGTGTGTGCATGAGTAAGAATTTAACTCATATTTATGCTTATATTTTTATATATAATTTTCTGTTTCCTCGTACGAAAGTTGTAGAAGCCAGTTTTTTACAATGTTTTTGCACATATAGGTGTTACAGTCTTTTATATCGCACACCTTACAAACCTTGTTGTAGGTGTTAACTAAAGCAAATGCTGGACTTCTTCGTGATAAGAGCGACGTAGCTCTAGGTATGGGAAGCCGAAATGTTCTTCTTGCTAAGATTTCTTTAATATTAGGTCGATTAAGGTAATCTTTGTGAACATTAAGGGTTGCTTTAAGAATGAACAGCTGTCGTACAGTCAGCACATTAAACTCTTTGTACAGTGTTGCGGTCGGAAAACGAAACGGTTTATTTAATGTTACTTTAATAAGAGCGCGTTGGGCTCTCTCTATGGTAATGAAAAAACTCTTGCCTGCACTTCCCCACACAGGAATACAATATTGTAAAATCGATTGACATAATGCTAGATAAACGTCACGTATAACATTAACAGTGGCACAATGACGAAGCTTCCTCATAATAAAGATCAGCTTTCTGACTCGACCTGACAGGTCACTAATTTGATCTTTATACGACAGGTTCTCATCAATGATGAGACCTAGATATTTCATCTTAGAGACCCTGTCTAGCGGTTTGCATTGGCACTTGTTTTGTCGGCTATTTGAGTTATTATGGCACGAATGAACTTTTAGGACTAGGCTGTTTGGGGGACTATTTACACAAGTTTTGGAGAAAGCTACGTACTTGGTCTTTGTAATGTTTAATGTTAGAAGTGTATTGTCTAGTAGAGTGGAAACATGTGAGAGACCTTCTTCAGCCACTTGGAACACTTGTGTCCAGTTTTTATCGTGGAAGATAATCGCAGTATCGTCAGCGTAGGTAATAATTTCGGCGTTTTTTAAGGCGCAGTTTACAATGTCATTCATGTATATGGTAAAAAGTGTCGGACCGAGAATGCTACCCTGTGGTACGCCAAAATCTATGGGTAAAGACTCGCTGACATGACTACCTATTTTAATATACTGTCTGCGGCTTGTTAGATAGCTTTGGAACCAGTTTAAAGCAACTCCTCTTATGCCTATTGCTTCCATTTTCTTTAAAAGAAGGCCGACCGAGACGGTATCAAAGGCCTTTGCCAAATCGAGAAACACCGCTATACAGTTTTCTCCGTTTTCAATATAGGTTGAGACTACATTGACAAGTAAAGTAGCACCGTCCTCAGTCGACTTGCCCCGCCGAAAACCAAACTGCCTATGTGATATTGCACTGTATTTTTCTAAAAACGAGGTGAGTCTATTATTTACAACCTTTTCCAGTATTTTAGACAGTATACTTAGCAGTGCAATAGGCCTATAATTTTCAGGTAGTTTTTTGGAGCCACTTTTGAAAATCGGTGATATTGCAGCTATCTTCCAAGAATCGGGGAAAATGCCAGTTTCCAAGCTTAAGTTAATAATATAAGTTAATGGTTTAATTATTGAATTTAGTGATTTCCTAAGAAGCACGGCGGTAAATCGGTCAGGTCCGGGAGCGCTGTCTATTTTAAGGCTCTTTATAATATTTGATATCTCAAAAAAGTCAGTTGGGAAAAGAAAAAATGAATGTGATGTGGACGATGGAGGATTATATGCAGTAATAAGAGAGTTCTGAGTCATGGATAGCTTGTGTAAGATGGAGTCTGCCAACACTTTTCCTACCGATACGAAATATTTATTGCAATCAAGAAGCGACGTTTCAGGACTACTATTGAGACTTAACAAATCCAATGAGTCATTTGACTTTCTATTAGTTTCGCATATTGTTTTTATGGTCTTCCATAGCAGTTTTGTATCGTGCTTCGCTTCATCTAGTTGTTTGGAGTGATATTCATTCTTCAATTTTTTGATGAGCTTGTTACAGTGGTTACGGTACCTAGTGTAGATTTTGCGGCGTGTGTGATCATCTGGGTGTTGCCTACAATCGAGATGTAATCTATCACGATGTCTCATGCACCTCAATAGTCCTGGGGTAATCCAGGGCTTGATAGTAACCCACTTTCGACCTATCTTTACTTTTTGGGTGTGTTTATTAGTGGCTTCAGTCAACATTTGAGTAAAGAGGATTGTAGCATTATTAACACACGACTCTTTTATAACTTTTGTCCAGTCTAAAGAGAGTATCTCTGATACAGCGGCGGTTACATCTGTTTTTAGAATATACCTAGAGATTTCTGGAGCTCTTTTACACATTTGAATTTCTGCTATAGTGATATCATGGTCTGTAATAGAGGATTTGCAGATCAAGCCAGTAGCCTTTGAGATAGTTTTTATAAATATATGGTCAAGGCAAGCTTGACCTCGTGTAGGTTTGGAGATAGCTGAAATAAACCCATGAGAAGCCATAAGACATAAATAATCATTAGTTAAACTGTTTGAATTATTACATATATCAATAT
Source organism: Cabera pusaria (assembly GCA_954871355.1). Classification (NCBI taxonomy): domain Eukaryota; kingdom Metazoa; phylum Arthropoda; class Insecta; order Lepidoptera; family Geometridae; genus Cabera; species Cabera pusaria. The sequence goes on along the minus strand of OX940886.1, from coordinate 294,110 downwards.
TTATATCGCCTGCTAAAATTGTAGTGGGATAAGATTTGGTTTTATTTAGTGCAAGGTCGAGAGAATTGATGAATGGTTCTAGGTTTGTTGTAGAAGGAGATCTGTAAATTCCTAATATAGCCATGTTATCTATATATACTAAAACAGAGTCTGCGTCTGCAATGGTATGTTCTTGTATAGCTGGTCTTAAAGAATCTTTAATGTAAAATACGACACCGCCATTTTTATTTTTTTGATGTGATGATCGAAAGTAATTATAGCCAGAAAGATGATTAATAATCTGTCCGTCAGATAGCCAACACTCCGAAAGAACTATGACATCTATGATGGAGTTAATACGAGAGAGAGTTATTGCAAATTCATCAAAATTGTGTTGTAAACTACGTATGTTAAGAGACAGAATTTTAAAATTATTTTTTGAGGTACTAAGTATGTTCTTGCATAAATCTACAGTTTCCAACGTATGACACTCAGTGTTCACGGTTTCGTCTATTTCTTCTACGACGCTAAGTAAAACCATCATTATAGTAAAAAAAATATGAGAATAAAATATTCTGCGAGCGGTGAGTCATACATTGGCAGATTTTACTTATTAGAGTTGCAAGAAAGTACAAGTCGGAGGCGTGTAAGTGGTTTGAGCTGTAAGTGTAATTTTGTGAGTTTTCTGTGATGGAGTGCATGTAAGAGTGTGTATGGTTTTGTTGGTGTGTTCCAGGTATGAATAGCATTTGAAATTGAATTAACATGAATGTGAAAAACTGATAAAAATAAGGATTCAGTATCAGACCTAAAAGCAATAGAGAAATCAAAAACCTAATATTCATAATGACGTCGTATGTGGGATGTACGCGATGCCTAAATCGTTGGAGCAGGAAATTGCCGCTCCACGTCATCCTTCGTCTTGAGGGGGACTGCAGGATTTCCCTCCAGCTTCCGAACGAATACGGTCCCGTTCTTGATCCAGCAGTATCTATATCCTGCAGATTTTGCATACGTCCTGGCCATTCGAAATAAATGCCTGTTCTCCGAGGTGAGCCGTTCATTTATGTATATATTACGTTGAGGTCCCGACACGCTAATGTCAGCAGTATTCAGATTACGTCTACTTTTAGCTGTCTTAAGGAACGAATCTCTGTGGTGACGTCGAATGAAACGGACGATCAAGGGGCGGGGTGATCGGTTGGCTTCGTCTTCGGCGTTAGTCTGCTGAACCTTCCCGTTGTTGCGAAAACGTGGCCCCATACGAGAGACGTAGTCAATGTCGTTTATGTCGAATGGTGCGCCCACTTTTTGCGCGAGCAATTGTACTAAGTGAGATGGATTCTCGTCTGGGCACTCGTTGACTCCCATGATCTCAATCTCATTTCTAAGATTGGCCTGGGCTCGAATATCGAGTTCATGATTTAATTCAGTGATCTTGTTTTTACACATGAAAATTTCGCTTTCCCGTTTTTCAAGTTGTTGGAGCCGAGATTCATAATCAGCTAACTTTATGTCGTACCCGTCTAGGCGCTCCACACATTGTTTCATGTGATCTGACAATGTCGTCACTGAAAATTTCACGTCGCCAATGTCACCTCGAAGTAATTTTATTTCTCGCGTTAGCGCGGAGAGCTCACTGTCCTGTTGAGTGGTCGAGAAGAATAAATCGCAGGCCTCGTTAGGCGATTTCTGGCTGCCAGAGATTTCTCGGAACGTCGGAGTGATATTCTGCTGTCCTCCAATAGCGGGTGCTAATGTAGGTTGCTGGGTAGAGCCGCGTACCGGTGTGTTTGAATTGTCTCTTTTGGGCTCTTTACATAAGCACGTAGGGCAGACCCAAGTTGATTTTAATTCCTCCGAAATTCTTCTATCCGAGATGTTAACGCACATAGGGTGGAAGTAATTACTACATTTCAGGCACTTTAGAATCGATGTACTTGCTTTGATCAATTTATTACAAGCCGCACAGCAGTTCGCCATTTTTAAAGTCTTCGTGTAAAAACTTATAATAGTAGCAAGTGCGGACGTCGAGTTGCAATAGTCTTGTGTAAGTTGCTATTTACAATTCGTAGGCGTTATGATCGGTTGTAGTATTGTGGTAGGTCAGTTATTTCTGCTTGCTATGTGAGGTAGATGCGTGTTAGTTGATGATTGCTCGATGTTTACTTTAAGCTTAAGCCGTTTAATATTCATGCATTTAAAAATAAAATATGGTTGAATTGCACCTTAAAGTTCTGTCGATCCGATTTAATAAATTTCGGGGAGCACAAATCACTTTTGACACTGTTACTGTATTTGTATTGACGGAGAAGAAATAAACACGTCCTTTGCGAATGAGTCGTCGAACTACCCGCAATTTATTTCATCAGTTTACACTGGAGCAGTTTCTATTTTGTTTTTGATATGTAAATATTTACTAAAAGTTTATATCGCAGTCGGTGATCCTTTATAACTTGTCGGTGATCCTATGTATGAGGTGGTTCGGTACATTTAAGGCACTTTTATTTATTAGCCTGGCGTTTTACCGCTATTTCACTTGTTGGTATGTATAATGTTTACTTGGGGCACTAGATAAGGACCTACCACCACGCCTAACTCCTCTTAGGAATTTTACAAATGCGATAGTTTACCCTCCAGTTTCGAGGGACACCCGGCTGCGTTGTGTTACGCACTGAGCCGTCAAGTTAGTTGTCTTCAATCGCAATGGCAAATGTCAATATTTGCGACACAGTATACTTTCTATGCAGTGTTTCTCTTCTTCTCTAAGGGATCAAATCCTGAACGAAGTAATTCGCCATAGAACTAAAGTGGTCGACATAGCTCAGCGGATTAGCAAACTGAAGTGGCAGTGAGCTGGTCATATCTGCCGTAAGACCGATAACCATTGGGGCAGACTGGTTCTAAAGTGGAGATCGTGAATCGGCAATTTAGAGTAGGACGCCCTGTGTGTAGGTGGAGACGACATTCGTAAAGCGGTGGTCAATGCCTGGAAACAAAGAGCCGTAGATCGGGCTCAGTGGCGTGTCTAGGGAGAGGCCTACATCCAGCAGTGGACTGATACCGGCTGATAATGATGCTACTTTCTATGTGTGCCATAGGTGAGGCCTTTGTCCAGCTGTGGACAGAAATAAGCTGATGATGATGGTGATGATACTTTCTATGTCCGCGCGCGAATTTTATCGACATGTTATTTTTAGGGTTCCGTACCCAAAGGGTAAAACGGGACCCTATTACTAAGACTCCGCTGTCCGTCTGTCTGTCTGTCTGTCTGTCTGTCTGTTAGGTCCGTCTGTCACCAGGCTGTATCTCATGAACCGTGATAGTTAGACAGTTGAAATTTTTACAGATGATGTATTTCTGTTGCCGCTATAACAACAAATACTAAAAACAGAATAAAGTTAAAAATAATAGAGGGTTCCCATACAAGAAACGTGTTTTTTTCGGCATTTCACGCCATCTACGAACGCTTAGTTAGGTAATCGTCCCATAGATGGCGTTATATTGAAATGTCGATCCCTAACAATTATGTTAGACGTTAGATGGCGTTATAAGAAATAAAATGTTTATTAATAATTATTATTTGCTGGCGAAAATGAGTCGTATTTTTTGCTCGATCTTATAAAGTACTGTAGTGTCAAAGTCAAAGTCAAAGTCAAAGCATTTATTCAGTATATGGGCAAATTAAAAATTAGCACTTACACACGTCAAATAACATTAAATAGATCATATTCAACAAAAAATATAGATATAACAGAAACATAACGCTTTGAATTTACAAAAAAAAAACAAAGGTATTGAGCCATTCAGCTTTCATCTAGACGTCGAACGTCACACTTAAAACACATGTTTAATTCCCCTTATTAATGTAGGGTTGCCAACCGTACCATTACGTGTACCCGCAACCCAGTGCATGTTTCAGTACTTCAGACAATTTTTATCCAAAAAATTGTGAAATAATGAAACATAATAGATAAATAAAACGCAGACTAATTGCAGTACAAATCATGTTCCGAATGGAACTGATTGTCCGACTATCAGCCGCATAATACCGTCGTAACAGGCAACCCTAGATCAGCAAACAAAAGATGAAAACTGATTGACTGTTGAATCTACTGGTGTTTCGGAAGTACTCCCATCAGAGAAGAAATAGAATAGAGTGTGGTACGGAACCCTACGAGTGCGAGTCTGACTTGCACTTGGCCAATTTATTTTAAACTATGTAACACCACATTGCACAGCGTAAGGCGTATTGTTATTTAAAAAATGTGTGTAATAATTATTTGCATAACGTTTTTGTTTATTGTTTCAGGTAAGCAATTTGAGGGTGACTTACTTCAAATTCATACAGTCAGTAATGTAAGTAGTACCAACAATTTAGGGGTCAACTATCGCGTATTACTTACTTACTTAACTTTTGTCGTAGGTATGTTTTATTTTGCTTTATTTTCTTTACCCTGACGCAAAAAAGAGGGTTAAGTGATACCACTTTTTACGTTGGAGATAATAAATCGTCGCTAATCTTTCTGCCCAATTTTTTTAAACTTACTTTTTATAATTTTTTAAAATATATTTAGGCTAGCGTTTGACCACTATCTCACCTGCTGGTAAGCGATGATGGTTTAAGATAGTAAATACGCTACACCTAGGATAGTCTAACTGTTAAATGATTTAATAAATAGTAATGTCAGCTCACAGCGCCTGGGAATGGCGAATGACTAGCTACTAATTTAATTTCCACGATACTTTGTACAAACACTAGGATCAAAACTAACATTACGGACGACAAATAGTTTTCGAAGAAAAATAATTTAATAATTCCTATAAAGACGGCTTTATCGAGTGTAAGGACAATAGCCGCAATTTCGCGAAAATAATTTCGTTTCATCGATAACAATGGGCTTGTCCCAACTCCGTGCAACGAGTTTGTAGCGGAATATTTGTTTATTCGATTTTGAATACTTTACGTCTATTTAAAAGTGATTTTAAATATAAAATACGCTCACCAAATACGAAACGAATTGTAAAATCAAATTACTTACACTGTTCACTAACGAATATCACAGAGAGCATTAGTCTCATGATGTAATAAACGTGCGAGGCATGGGAGCTGCGTCTATCTGTCATATGCTCCGTAATTTAAGCAGTTCTGCAAACGAAATATGCATAATAACAACAACATAATCAAGCTGGCAAGAAGCAGCGAGCATGCTGAGTTATGGAAATGCATTCACATCCACACATTTGAATGACTATAGCCGCATAGTTGATGCGGGTGGCTGCCACGTCTTGAGAGGCGCAATAATGTCGTCATGAGTGCTGGTTGGCACGCGTATCTGCCGTACATGAGAACGGAACAGGTCGGTTGGCCCGTGAATGGGCACTGACAGCCGCTACGGGTGCATTCTCCGGGTGAATCGGTCCGGCCGACGATTGCTCCTTTGTTTCCTTCGAACGACGATGTCGTTGTCGATCTCTCGGCTCTCGGGGCTAGACAGTGGCAATTTAAGGGAAACACTTGTACTATTATTACTCTGTGGTATACGGTACTGACAATAAAATAGACAATGAAATACGTAAAAATCCCGAATTTATATCGAGGGCCGTAGACGCTTTTACTGACTTATTGTGACTCTTAAAGAGTCCTTTACAGTTCTTCGGAAAGCCACGAGGCTCTCAGTGTTATAGAAAAAACTACTCAACATTTCATTCTTTATAACGACAGGACTCTTTTTAACAAGGATTCCGTGCCAGTCTCGCAGGCGGAAATATGAAAAAGTAAGTGAACTCTGTAATAAAGTCAGTTATCACGTCGCGGCCAAATGGAACTCGGAAAGGGTCAAAACAAGCTAAAGAGAATTAACACGCGGATAAAAGCTATTAAATTCAATATTATCCCCGCAGTGGAAGAAATAATAGTGCCTGTCGAGGCGCATATGGGCAAGTGCTTGTAAAAAGTAACGGGTCTGCGCTCGCCGGCCGCCGCCGCGCGCTCTCCTAATACTTATTAATGGGCAGGCTAGAGAGGCGCGCTCTGAAAGGATTCTAAGAGACAGATATTGGGCGAACACCAATTTGTGCACCATTTCAGACCTAGTTTTTGCGAGTTTCGTAGAGAATAGAGATAGAGCCAAGACCTGAATGATAATAAAGTGGGTTCCCGACGACGCGGGTAGAGGAACAACAGAGGGCCCTCTCAGATCTAAATGACCTAATAAAACCTATTAACATTCACATATAAATCACATTGATAATCGAGCGATCAACATTATCCGAATATACAATACAAAAACGCATGTGTAGTAGTGAACTTCTACAAAACTTCTGCTCATCCGCTTGGGGTTACAAGTACCACCCACAACTTTGTCAGTAATTCGGTCGTGAAATTGGAATGTTTTTTTGGTTTGAATGGCAAAGTGTCCAGAGAAATCACAAAGAATGGGTATGTGAAACTGAATTATCTTTTTATTTTAAACATAATACTTAATGTCTCAATGTAAGTGTAGTGCATACATATATACATAAAATCACGCCTTTATCCCGTTAGCATAGGGAGAGACTACTTCTTTCCACAAAGAAGTGAAGTCCAGTAATAGGTAGAAGTCATCGTTTTACTATCTGGCGAACGTCGTGCATTTCTTGTTACCAAATATCACTGCCCAGTTGAAGAAAGTATAAGTTGCTGAAAACCACATCAGCCCTCTGATTAGCCTGGTTCTCAGTCATTCAAAAATCATTCGGATCGGGAGTTTAATTTTTAATGTTGAATATTAATAAATCCTAGCTAATAGCTATTTTGTCGCGGAAATCTTTCCAATTAGAATTATTATTTTTTCGAATTGAAATATCAAAAGTATCCGATTGGAATATTGTGAATTGCAAAGATCCAAGTCAAAATAAAGATTGTTTACGAATCCGAATTTGTTTCCGAATTAATGAGAATAATGTTACTTATCTATTTCGACTAACCGTCAAAAGCTGATTAAAAAAACGTGTTGCTATATTGAAGTTGATATTCTTTCTAATAAAATCCTCGCAAGCTTACCGGCAGCATGCTCTATAAAAAGCATAGCCCACGAAATATTCATTCCGTATACAAATAATCCTCAAAGACTAGCGATTGCAGAATACAAGAAGCAGACGGCTACACGCTGCCGCAGCGAAGAGAACATGAATTCATGTTTCTCATTAAATTATTTGCAGCCTCGCCTGCCCGACACTCAATTACTTACTCCTCTTTTGTGTAATTCTCGAGCTGACTTTAGTCTCTCGAGTATAATTTAAAATAGAACTATGCGCCCGATCCATTCTCTAGTCAAGTAGTGATGCCTTGAAGACGATGTCTATCAACCTCTCCTCCCTTTTGAATAGCGCTGCTGCAAATGCAGATTTTTTTTAAAAGAAGTGACATTGGCATTTGTAAGCTGGTTGATGTGACCGCTATCGCGGTACCGGCTCGCTGCAGATCCCGGCAGGTGGAACTTTCTAACGGTGGCGGTCCGTGTTCAACGTCCATGCGTCGCGAACTTTTAACGAGCGTCCGTCTCCCGACCGGCGATTAATCATAGCTTTGTGTTACGGCCCGCCGGCTGCCCGCCGGCCTCCCGCCGGCCGCCCGCCGCCAGCCACCCGGCTACACAAATAAACTACCAACTTTATGAAAGAGGGCTACACGGGAATAAGGTGCTCTGAGCCGCCCGTAATAAGGCCGGATTTTAACCCATTTTCTCGGTATGCACTATGAATATAAATGAACCTTAATGCGCGGACTCACGTTTAATCAAACAACATTTACGTAAATATCATATTTTAAATGAGCGCTTGCTCTCCGAATAAACAGAGATGAAATCGAATTAGTTTCGTAACTCTGACTTCGGGAGAAACCCTCGACTCTAAGAGTGCCATCGTACGGGAGCTTATGTGAGTAATCTTGCAGTAATTCGGTTAAACTTCTTAACGTCTCAACCGTGCGCGGGACGTCCCGGGTGTCACGGAGGTCGACCCTAAGGGGCCCTAACGAGACATCGAATTGTTATGTGTTTCATTTAGCGAGACGATGCGAGCGGCGACCCCCGAGACGGACGCTACGTCTACCTCGGCGGCGGGTACACTACCCATCGCCCAGGTGAATCTGAATCGGCTGGAGTCACTGAACCCGATACAAAACGTCCAAAATAAAAACAATTACGCCCGAGCACCTGCACTCGCTCTGTTTGCGTTCAATTTCATTGAATAAACAGATGATATCTAGTTAAGTGGCAGCCGACGCGTCGACTGACAGAGACCGGGCGAAATTCATAAACAAACTTATGCAAATACCCGCCGAAGTGGTCCCCTAAATAAAACCGCCGAGCGACGGAGGCTCGCGACGCCGGCCGACCGACTTCGGTTCTTTTCACCGTGCCGCAAGGTCGGTATTGACGCGTAGCGCAGCGAAGTGATCGCAGCGCGAAATGTTTACGTACCCGCCAAACTCGATATTGTTTGTTTTTTCGTACCCGATAATATCCGGATCGATGGTTATGCGTAAGATGGTAACAAATGGCCACTCGAACACTCACGTGGAGACGAAGGGAAGAGAATAACGATTTTTGTCGAGTCAAATGAGGTCGGAGAGCTTTCTCTAGACTTTTTCGTGCCGTAACTCCTTAATAATACTAATGGAGTAAAAACGGTTTTTCTTTTAATACTTGAGCATACTGCATCAGCCAAACATCAAAACTGAGTAAGGACATTTCCGAAATATTACTGATTCAACGTTTCTTAGCCAATTACACAACGTTTCCTGTAAATATGTATTATACAAATACTGTTATGTACTCGTACATCAAATAATTAGATACAAATTTCCTCTACTATACAAAAACAAAGCTGTGTCTGTGATCAAATCTCATACTGGTCATATTTTAACCTATAACTAAAGACTTTTTGATATTGTGCTCGTCATCATTATCATAATCATCATCAGCCTATATCTGTCCATTGCTGGTCATAGGCCTCACTTACTGTGTTCATATCTTTATTAAAATCAATGTATTGATATAATATTTTAGTCGAAACTAATGCACGGTAATAGCAGTCATAAATTATAGTACATATTATTTCAATAAGTTGAATAGTAAAGGAAACTCATGAAACGAGGCAGACCGTCGAACACATGAATAGAGATTATATTTATATTTATTTCTACATTGTTGGTTCTAAATTATAGGTAATTTAATACTGTTTTCCAGTGAACTAGAGAGTTGTATCGGTGTCACAGAAGTCTAAATAATAAGTATTTAGACTTCTGTGATCGGTGACGACTGAGCGCTGCAGCGCTGGCTAAGCTAATTTATTTTTTCTTAACTCACTGAACCAGCTACTCTTTTCTTCTTTTGAAAATGTAGTACTCTATGAAAGTAAGCGATTTTAAGTAATATACTTCGCGATCCAATTCCGCGAATTATATTTCTGGAAACATGTGGAGATCTAGAGAACATACAGTCTCATACAGTATACAAACTGTCTGAAAGCTTTATACGCGATACATTTTAACCGTCAAACTACATTTCAAGAAAGGGCTAAAGTTATCGATCGTTGTGAAGCCTTACGTTTACCTAGACAGTGTCATAACAACATTGTTTACTCATATACGAGGAATAAAGACACAAAATCGTTAATTAGCAGCACTCGGTTAATACAATACAATACAATACAAAATTCTTTATTGTGACACCTCTTATTGTGACACCTCTTATTGTGACTCCTCTTATTGTGACACCTCTTATTGTGACACCTCTTATTGTGACTCCTCTTATTGTGACACCTCTTATTGTGACTTCTCTTATTGTGACACCTCTTATTGTGACACCTCTTATCCTAAAACTACATACGTACAATAAATATGTAACAGTTATAGTGTAACAATGGGCGGCCTTATCGCTAACAGCGATTTCTTCCAGGCAACCTTTAGATGGACTGGACTTAAAAGATACTTTAGACGGAGGTGTTCCTTAAATAAATACAAAAAGTCTATGTACCATACTAATATTTTTCTAAACCTACTTAATATTACTAACCTACCACAACAATTGCATACGGTTCATTTAGTTAGATGTAAGTAAGATGGATGATGCGATCGCGATCCTATCACGACCCTGACAAACAGGTTATATATGTCTCCAGAACACTCGTTTGCCATAAATCTTTGCCGAAATAAGATCGTCTAAAATATTAAAAGAAATGACTTCAAATGCCACGCTTTTAATTTTTAACCGACGAAAAAAAACGGTGGAGGTTATCAAGTCAACGCGTATATTTTTTTTATATGTGTGACCACGCATAACTTTTTCAGTACCAAGTTTGAGGTGTTTATCTCCATATCTCTGGAGATACTTATCAGATCTCAATGAAATTACTATGGTACCACCCTAGAAGTGTTTCCTTTCCGACAAAAAAGGATCATCAAAATCGGTTCATAAACGGTGAAGTTATCCGCGAACACACATAAAATATATATATATAATACTAGCGGATCCGGCAGACATTGTTCTGTCCGATCGCAGAGCCACCTATCGGGTCCAATTGTGAATCTAAATCATTTATATACTAACTCAAACATTCACCAAAATTCATCTAAATCGGTCCAGGAGCAGTTTAGTGACATACACACGTACAGTAGAATTATATATATAAAGAAGATATACGGTCGAATTGAGGAACTTTCTCCTTTTTTAACCGTCTTCACAAAAAAGGAGGAGGTTCTCAATTCGTCAGAACCTTTTTTTGAAGTCGATTAAAAAAACATGGAATATATGTATTTTTTGGTCGATTTTAAGTTATTTAATTTAATAAGATCGTTTAAAAAACTAAAAATAACCGACTTCACTATTAATTTTCAGTACAAATTTTGAGGTGTTTGTCTCCATATCTCTGGAGATACTTATCAGACCTCGATAAAATTACCATGGTACTACACTTGGGATATCTCCTTTCCAAAAAAAAAAAATAATCAAAATCGGTTCATAAACGATGAAGTTATCCGCGAACAAACATAAAAAATATATATATATATATACGGTCGAATTGAAAAACCTCCTCCTTTTATTGAAGTCGGTTAAAAAGGGTAGATATTGTTTAATTGATCAGAATACTATTGATGTTAAAATTTTTGGACACATAGCGTCGCTTGAAATTAAGGTTGGACGCGGTTTCTGTTTTTTTCTGTATTCTGAGGCTGTATATACAATGACTGATCGGAAACTTTTAGCTCGCGCTTGTTCAGTCGTTACATTGTCTCTGTACTATGTTTGCTTGTGCAAACAAACTTGATAAGCAAATACAACATTTCGATTTCTCAGTAACTGCAATTATGATTATTTACGCATATATTTCTAATATTTTGGCGGTAATAAGTAGTTAATAGTAACATTCATTCGACTTAAATATACACATATTTGATAACATGATATGTATACTAAATAATCCCACTAAAGAGGTTTGTCAAAACTACATGTCGCATTTTTTTTTTATCGAAAACCCAAGATTTATAAAGCAACAGTCACATGTGCAATGACACTATAAACAAGATTTGTATATAAAATAAGAAATTCCCTTTTCCCCGACCTATTCACATTTCCGTAAACAATAATTTTCCATTAGTGGTGGTTAGTAGATAAGAAGTAATGATGCCTCACTTATGGGTGCACACTTGACAGATCTCGCCACAACTTTATTTTTGAACTTTCCTGCATTGTACTCTTGTACTCACACTTTTGCATTGTAAAGAAACCGAAAAAAACTTTTGTGTAACGCATTGTTCTATTTTAACGAGTAGTTCATCAACCGACTTCCAAAAAGAAGGAGGTTCTCAATTCGTCTGTATGTTTTTTTTCTTCTTTTTTTTTGTCTATGTTAAGCGATTACTCCGTCAATTGTAAACCGATTTGAATTATTCTTTTTTTAATCGGTAGGATACGTTTTCATCATCATCATCATCATCAGCCTGTATCAGTCCACTGCTGGACATAGGCCTCTCCCAAGATGCGCCACTGAGCCCGATCTTCGGCTCTTCTCTTCCAGTCACTGCCCACCGCTTTGCGTATGTCGTCGCTCCACCTGGTCACAGGACGTCCTACGCTACGTTTGCCGATTCGCGGTCTCCACTCTAGGACAAGTCTGCCCCAACGGTTATCAGTCCTGCGGCAGATATGACCAGCCCACTGCCACTTCAGCTTGCTAATCCGTTGAGCTATGTCGATAACTTTAGTTCTCTGGCGAATTACTTCGTTCCGGATTCGATCCCGCAGAGAAATACCGAGCATAGCTCTCTCCATAGCTCGCTGAGCGACTTTAAACTGGTGGACCAGTCGGATTGTGAGTGTCCACGTCTCGGCTCCGTATGTCATCACAGGTAGGACGCACTGGTTAAATACTTTTGTCTTTAGACACTGTGGTATAGGCGACGAGAAGACTCGACGGAGTTTTCCGAATGCTGCCCAGCCCAGCTGAATTCTTCTCTGGATTTCCTTCTCGAAGTTATGTTTTCCTAGTTGGAGCGTTTGCCCTAGGTAAACATACTTAGTGACAACTTCGAGTGGGATTCCATCTACGGCAATCGGGTCCGGAACAACGTGCTCGCTGTACATGACTTTGGTTTTATCCAAATTCATCCGGAGACCGATGCGACGAGAAGAATCAGCTAGGCCATTCAACATCCTTTGTAGGTCCTGCAGCGTCTCTGCCATAATGACGATGTCATCTGCGAATCGTAAGTGAGAGATGTACCTGCCGTTGATGTTAATGCCACGATCTTTCCAGTCCAGCGTCTTAAACATATCCTCCAAGGCGTTAGTGAACAGTTTCGGGGATATGACGTCCCCCTGTCTCACTCCTCGACGCAGGTGGACATGTTTAGTTCGCTGGTTCTGTACTTGTACAGTCATCGTTACGTTCATCATACGTTTTCAAGGTGATCTCATTTTAATTTCATCGAGATCTGATAAGTATCTCCAGAGATATGACGATAAACGTCCCAAACTTGCTACTGAAATTGACTTGAAATTGAAGCGGGGCATGGAAGTGGGTTGTTTTAGTTTTTAAGCTATCTTAATTATATTTTCTAGTCTGTGGTTTTTACGCCCGCCCCGTTCGACCAATCTCAGCAATGTGTGCATGTCCGGGCGGCACTTCCACTTATTCAATCGCAAAGTGATTTACAATCTTAGAGCGTGTCGCGGTGCCGGTCCGCTCGGTGTGCGCCCGCCCTTATCTTCCATCGCGACCACTCCCGATAATTAGCTCGTTTTCTCTCTAATTGCACCGATATATTACGACCTCTCATTTGGCTTTCGTTAAAAACCCTTATTTACAGAAACTTTGGGGTTTCACGGAGTTTGTTTCGAGGCAGCTCGTATTATGAATTACCAGAATGTATGAAGCTCACACGGGATGATTAATAGTTCTTAGCTCGGATCGCGGCACGTCTGGAGGACTCCTTCACCTCCTACGGGCGAAAGGACCGCGTGACTCCGTTCGGAAACGAGTATATTTTCAATTATGTACACGGGAAACAATCGGTTCCGAACGAGAGTCGAAGTAGAACAATTTCCATACATCAGCTCGGCCTCGCTCGATGACCTTGTAATGGCGTTCGCAATTAATATAAAAAGCCCTTCGTCCTTCTAATGTGGAACGAATTGCCTGCTCCGGACCGCCCACCGGCACTACTTCCGGCTCGCGCGCCCTATTGTCATCGCATAGAGTTTACATTGGATCGCATCGTCCGCTTCTTCGAGTTTTCACTCCATTTCACAAACGTTTTTATTATTGCGATCCCAGTTTCCCGGCAGTCAGATTCGAGGGAAGCTCAGTTTACTCTAGTGCGGAATATTTGAGCGTCGCAGCGCCCGGCGTGACGTACCGACGGTACCAGGAGAGCCGGCGCCCCTCGCACTCGGCGCGTACAAGCTACATTAGCGCTCGCGGAGGCTTTGATTGCTGATTGCATAATCATATCTCGCTTGTTTGTATTCCTTCGGTGTCGGCATATGAATAACTTTGTTACTCAAGAGAAATCGTTTTATTTCTCCAATATCTCGGGTGTTTTAGTAGGTCGAACATTATACCGCGTATTTGATTAGCGTCGGGTGGTGTCAAACATGAAGCAGTGGTGGTTAAACTGCGTGGCGGCAAAATGCGCAGTTTGCACTCCGGCGTCCCGGGGCTGCCGCGACGGGAGACTGCACTGTCAGGAATACAACTTACTGTAATTGGATTCCGCGCATCGCTTCTAGATAATAAGTAGGATAATAAATAGGATAATAATAAGATTCAGACGCCGCTATTGGATGTTCAAACGCCGTGTTATTTCCAGCGCTCAATTTTTGAACACGTTTATGTTGTTGGATATATTCAGACGAAACGCTGGATAAAATCGTGAACGCTTGTTGCGTTGTTCTATGCGATGTCAGGAGAATGCTAGAACGCTTACCGTGATGGAAAGTGATCAAGATATACCACTTTATGATGCACCCGACATATACGTATGACATATAAATGATACTGACTTATATTGTTAAATAGAAATCCAGCGGTGAAAAATCCCTATGATAAGTTCTTTGTTCCACATAAAGGTCGGGTGTTCGAGCTCGCGTGAAAACTCTACTGTATCTATATTCAAGCACGAAAGTTTAACAAGTCTGTCCGTATATTTCATTCGCTTATTTAAGTTTTTGTTATGATCCTCGTAAAAACTTTACGATTCCTGCAGTTTATGTCACTTTAAAATTTTAAATACATATTAAGTAGTTAGAGACAAAGGAACTCGACGAAGACCACTTAATTATGGGTAAAGCTTTCCTAACTCGGCGTGGAGGAGGGTTTATGACGTAACGTTACATATTTTATGGGAATATTGACCTCAAGCTGTTTATGTCGTTTTATGAGGCTTAAATACGTAAACATGTGACAGCTTCCACGGAAAACACATTACTGATTTCCTGCTGCTGTATGGCTGTATATAAGGGTCTGTGGGTTTGTATGAGTGTCTGCAAGTAGATTTTTGTAGCCTAATCAGTTCGATACAATATTATGAGTAATTTTTTTTTTTTTGGCAAGTGGCATTTATTGTTGGCAAGTGTATGATATGCGGTCGAGGATGGTAGCACGCTAGGCTTAAAATGGGAACTGGCTCTCAAGGCCAGCTGTCAGAACACAATAGATGTATGGCGACAGATTCTGCTACTTGATGGTGGTAGCTGACTAGGCGGACACTAGACATTGTCTTACCACCATGTCGGGGTGTTTCTAGACTGATACAAGCTTGCTAAACACATGTACTTTGCTAATACAGGGTGAAAAAAGGGATGGGACACGGAGGGGAAATAAATTAAATATTGATGATATCAAATTTAACTACAAGAAAATATACTTTTATTTAATAAAATAGAAATAACTGTATGATAAATTAGTAAATTTTAAACTTTCGCGATTTACACACATATTTAGATTTACGTCAATGCAACTTGATCGAAACGTCGAGGTAAATAAAATTATGTTTTTAGCGCGATAAGTCCCGTATTACAATATAATTATGTATGAAAAAGGTTCTTACCTGTATCGTATATGTTTAACAACCAGTTAACTTTATATTTACAATGAGGCATTATATCCAGATTTGCTAGTTTTTCGTAGCAATAATCTGAAAGTCCCGTTGGTGTAAAGGATAGATGGCCTTACTTCTAAGCTAGAGGTAGCTGGTTCATATCCTATTACGGGTGTTTGTTCACAGGCGATAAAAGCATATTATATCGATATTCTACCTGACTTTATTTCAAAAAGTAGCATAGTATCACCGCCATAACCTTACAGTATTCCGGCAGCATACAATACTTGACAGTCAGAGTATTCAACGCCTAGCGTATTCACCATCTTCGACCGCATCATCAAATACTACCAGGCAAGATAGTGGTGAAACGTTAGCCTATAAGATACTTTAAAATCTATCCAATGTACTTACTATATTGTATGTGTCATATCATACTATTGTTTTAAATTAAAGTTAACACAAGCAACTACATAACCGTATTTCTATACTAGCTCGTTCCCTAATGAATGTATACAACTATCCGTATTATTACATATACCAAGCCCAAACTAATAAAACTAAATCATATTGTGATACATTCTAATATAATAAGTAGTAATTGGGAAATATTTCATAGGGAGGTAACCGTTACCTGCGTCCACGGATACACAACTTAATTAAAAGTTTATATTACCTGGTTAGTGTTTGGGCTTAGAGTTGATAAACGTATGTATGTTTTAAATGGAGCCTTTACAGATATTACCACATTTCTTTTCATATTGAGCATTGTAAGCACATATTATTATATATAATATAAGTCACTATATGAGTACATACTTACTTTAAAGTGTATAACTATATATTTTTAATTTTATTTTTATTTAAAAATTAAAATCGGTATATTCTTACTACCGTTTATCTATGTACATCATTACGCTTCACACACGCAAGCACTTTGAACCTCGCCTTTAACCTGACTTTTTGCAATTTAAAAGTTTATAAAGAGGAGTGACACTTGTGGCATAGATCACGCCAACAATAGATCACAAGTCTCGTAAAGTCCTCTACCAACAGTACAAGCACATGAGTAAAGAAAAGGTACAAGAGCAAGAAGCTTATACTCAAACGTTTTGCTAGATCACCACCTTTCTTTTTTTTGTGTCTGTACAAGAGTATAATAGCCTTCATTTAATTGTGGCAGCATCTAGCCGCATGGCGTGTCATTCATCCACACTCGCGGTGAAGTGACGCTGATAAAGTGCCAGGTAAAACAGCGAATGACACGCGTCCCGCGCTTGGATCAACGACGACAGATACGGCGCGAAAACGGTTATGTAGCGGTAACGTGAAGACCTACAGATAAGACGCACAGCTTAATGAAAATGGGCTGTATATGGTACTAAAGAATCAAATTCTGGTACATCGTTAAGATATCTCTTCACCAAGGATATGACGTAATTTGGATCAACAGTCTTCGACTGCAACCTTTTTAGACACATACATTACTAATTGTAGCTTGCATAGAAACTAAACAATATTGAACTTTTGTATACATTCGAGTGGACTCTTGTAGCAAACTGTAGTGACAATAATACTTTGAGTATTCAACCACTGAATACTCAAAGCAATAATAGCTACCGAAATATCTTCAAGTAAAATACAGTTAACACATAGGCACAGTTAGGCGTCATGACCTGTGACCTAAAAGTCAGGCTTGCTTTCACTCTCAGAACTTCTACTATATCGAATCGAAGGAATATTTTATGCTGAAACCAAATATACCGCGACTCAGCCCGTGGCGGCGCTCAATGCCGGCAGATAGGGCCGACACGATATCACACATTGGAGACAAATCTTGAATCATGATTTTAATATCGGTGGAATCGGACGTCCCTCTATATCAATCAATGTGTCACTCGGACGGGACGTTATTATCGTTATGCGTATAACTGTGATCCCTCGTCAAACTTCACTCATACCAGTGATTTACGAGTACAATCGTTTTCGAAGTGTACCGTGTTTGATAGCTGTGAAGTAGCTATAAGTAAGTAAGCTATATAAAAAATATATGTGTTGAAAGAAAATGGTATGATACACATTCATACCATTTTCTTGTATGAATGTATAAATGTATGAATGTAGAGTCTTCCGCAGTAGGAAAAATATTTGGTGATATGGTCGAGAAGGCTTTCCCGACGCAGAAACTTTAGGACGAGGGCGCTCAGGTCGTCGCACAAATAATAAATCTGTGCCAAATACACGAGTGGTCATTCCGATCGCGACCGAGAATAGGCTACGATTCGGCGAGCGGCCGTAATGCGCTCTATTCGTCCTTTACGTCCTCGGCCCCGGAAACGCCCGACCCCTTCGAATGGTTCACATTTATTCAAGACGCACATTTAGTGTTTCGTTTTATATGAACATAAAGATTAGGCGTAAGAGGTGCGCGGCTATTCCACCCGGCGCCGTAAAACAGCCCTCAATTCGCCAAATGAGCGATGAAACGTTTCAGCCAACGTTCGAAGGACGTCGGCGTTGGGCCAGCGGCACCAAAGTTGGTCCGACGCCACCGGTTTGATTAAAATGTAGCGCGTGGAGGTGGTCGCAGTTAATGTTTGATTTGGAAATTTCCGGGCGTCCACGTAATTGTGCATGAAAATTTAAAGGCTGCGTAAACCACATAAGTGGATCGGTAAATACTAATTATATGGATGTGGTCCAACTTCTGTAATAGGTAGACGTCATCGTTTACCATCGGGCCAGCGTCGTTTTTATCCTGTTATCTTATATCATTTTTAAAAACTTCGTGCTACTTAAAATTGTTCATTATCTATTAACGAACGTGTATAGATAAAGAACGATGTCCAACCTGGGACTGAGCTGAATTCTATCAACTTTAAACATATTTGAACATATTTTTTTTTAATTAGGATGAAATTTATCACACAAATATTTTATTACCCAGATAAAGAATACTTTTACAAATACATTTTAACGCGTGCGAAACTGTAGGGAACAGCGCGTTTACAATAAATTCGAAATTTTTTGTAAGTCTGAAGTAATAGTGCGTTGTAAGCGGCTCCCCGTGCACGTAGGTTTGTTTTTGTGATCAACTTTTATTTCGGGGCCTTTTTTGGTTAAATACAGCTATGACCGCCCCGTATTAGCTTACAAAGACGAGAAAAAAATACCTTACAGATAAATGCTCGTTAACCACCTTGTACACAAACACATAGATAACATTCTAGCTGCTTCCGGCGATGGGGCAGATAGAATGCTTTGAAATATGTCCATATGAAGATGGTGATTGGCGGCGCTCAGTTCAGTTCCCACGCTCCGCCGCGCTCCGCCGCGCACCGTCGCAGCGCGTCGCCGCTGTTAAAATTGTATTTCAACAACAAGTTCCCTGCCGGGGCAGTTTCTCAATACCTGTGCTCTGTTTGTAACTTACTTGACAACTAAGTAGGAATACTTGCCAGCACCCGTTAAACATCGATTCTTAATAAGCATTTATATTTAGCATCAACCCACCTACCTTATTTGTACAATTTACTAATTTCCTCTCGAGTTAGAGTTCATGATTTATATTCACATATTTCCCAGGAATGGCATTGTTTGTAAACATAGATACGAGTATATATATGGGTCATCAGAACGGTTAAATAAATAATCAGTTAAGACAATGCTTTGACGTAGTTAAGTTGAATCAGCAGCTCTCGGGCGAGTCACTTGCTACCACCGAACGCGGCACAAAATATAACTTTGCGCAAAACCAATAAGTTGTTTTCGTGTTCCAAAGAGTTGTTCTTACAAAACTGCTGAAATTGGTATTTGGTCCAAACGGGAATTATAAATACGTTGGACATTCGGAAATTGACTTTTATTGCTTTCTCAGCAAATGGCGGAAAGCAATTGAATTACCTCCTCCGAATAAATGTATAGTGAGATATATAGGATACATGGGCTAATAAACAAACAGTTCCATGCCTACTTGGTGATGCCTTGCCATGCCTACTGAGATCGCGCCCGCAAAACACAGGACGGCACGGTGTGGCCGTACCTTTAGTCGCCGATTGGATAATGTCCAAAAAATACACATCCTGTGTTTTTGCACTCTTCTAGCATTTGTTGGTTTAGAATTTTGAAATTAATGTTGCATGCCTCATTAAGATCTCACACGTAAGAAATACACTTATTCCTGTAACATTCTTATATGTATTTTTCCGAAATTAGAATTGGCTAACCACGTCTTGTAAAGTTTATCGAAAGAAATCGTAGGTATACATTTTATTTTCTTTTCTTTCTTTTCTTCTTTCGACTTTTCAAAACTGAAAAAGACTCAATGCATCAGGAGATTTGTGAAACCTTGGCAACCAACGGATGTAGCTGGAATTTTATACCATCTCGTTCACCTCATTTTGGCGGATTATGGGAGGCGGGAGTAAAATTTGTTAAGTACCACCTCAAGAGAGTCATTGGACAGTCTACTTTGACATACGAGGATATGTCAACGGTCTTGGCGCAGGTGGAAGCGTGCCTTAACTCTCGGCCCCTCTCAGCGGCTCCTGGTAATGAAGACGGAGACGCTATGGTTTTGACTCCTAGTCATTTTCTCGTGGGTGAAGCACTGGTGACTCCACCTGATAATAAGTTTGAATTATCAAATATTAGTTCGCTGAGAAGGTGGTAGTATACCCAGCGTATGTAGTATGTATGCAGCGGCGGCAGTGGTCTAAACAATACTTGACAAAATTTTACAAGAGGTACAAATGGACTTCTACAATGCCACAGCCTCGCGTAGGTGATGTGGTTATAGTACGCGAAGATGGGTTACCAGCATGTCGTTGGCTTTATATATATTATCTATAGTGTGGTAGGTAAATTATCTCGCTCAAGGCTTAGCGTGTTCAGTGCTAGTATTCAATATTATGAAGTTTGGATTATCAGGATAAAAAAATAATACCTATCTTACAAGATAGACAAATATAAAGTTATTGACATCTCCTTGTGTGAGGTATCTATCTGATCCCGGGACACCCATGTCACCGCGTTCATACAGGACCTGTCTCAATATTAGATGTCTATAATATATAAGGTGCTGTATTAGTAAACCCTTATATCTGTGTGTGTTCAATCTGCGTTACCCATTCGTCTTGACTCTCACATGAACACAAATTTGGGGACACTTGTACAATATCAACCAGTTTTTTATTAGGGCTTCTTAACTCAGAATGTAGTGTAGCTTTATATTGAAAACTTTACATTGTTATGTAGGCATACTCAAACGGATAGTTCAAATTAAATTCAGAGATCTGATTTTCATTAACATTTGGTTGATTTTGTACGAGTGTCCCCACGCGTGTCTTTACTGTATATCGTATATTGGCTGAGATATTGATTTCGTGTGCTGGATGTTACCTGTTATTGTCAGTATATAAGTATCTGAAGTCATATTGCTGGCACGGTGGTACCGCATACATTTGATGGTGATCAACGGACTTCAAGATGGCGACATACGAGTGATATGACCCATATTCCTTCTCTTTACTCATGTGCCATCACACACAAACTTACTGGCGCAACATGCTCGGTCGGTCTGCTTTGAACATATTTAACCGATTCAATTATATCGCTACAGTATAACATATCACCATTTTTAGGGTTCTGTACCTGAAAAGGTAAAAAAGGAACCCTTATAAGATCACTTTCTTGTCCGTCTGTCGATCTTTCTGTCTGTCTGTCTGTCCGTGTGTCACCACCGATGTTCTCAGGAACAGGTGGACCTAGCTAGTTGAAATTTATACCAGATACTGAGGTCTGTAGTTCCTATCCTGGTGTATAAAAATCAAGGTTCTAGAGCACTTTGAACCTCGCCTTTAACCTGACTTTTTGCAATTTAAAAGTTTATAAAGAGGAGTGACACTTGTGGCATAGATCACGCCAACAATAGATCACAAGTCTCGTAAAGTCCTCTACCAACAGTACAAGCACATGAGTAAAGAAAAGGTACAAGAGCAAGAAGCTTATACTCAAACGTTTTGCTAGATCACCACCTTTCTTTTTTTTGTGTCTGTACAAGAGTATAATAGCCTTCATTTAATTGTGGCAGCATCTAGCCGCATGGCGTGTCATTCATCCACACTCGCGGTGAAGTGACGCTGATAAAGTGCCAGGTAAAACAGCGAATGACACGCGTCCCGCGCTTGGATCAACGACGACAGATACGGCGCGAAAACGGTTATGTAGCGGTAACGTGAAGACCTACAGATAAGACGCACAGCTTAATGAAAATGGGCTGTATATGGTACTAAAGAATCAAATTCTGGTACATCGTTAAGATATCTCTTCACCAAGGATATGACGTAATTTGGATCAACAGTCTTCGACTGCAACCTTTTTAGACACATACATTACTAATTGTAGCTTGCATAGAAACTAAACAATATTGAACTTTTGTATACATTCGAGTGGACTCTTGTAGCAAACTGTAGTGACAATAATACTTTGAGTATTCAACCACTGAATACTCAAAGCAATAATAGCTACCGAAATATCTTCAAGTAAAATACAGTTAACACATAGGCACAGTTAGGCGTCATGACCTGTGACCTAAAAGTCAGGCTTGCTTTCACTCTCAGAACTTCTACTATATCGAATCGAAGGAATATTTTATGCTGAAACCAAATATACCGCGACTCAGCCCGTGGCGGCGCTCAATGCCGGCAGATAGGGCCGACACGATATCACACATTGGAGACAAATCTTGGATCATGATTTTAATATCGGTGGAATCGGACGTCCCTCTATATCAATCAATGTGTCACTCGGACGGGACGTTATTATCGTTATGCGTATAACTGTGATCCCTCGTCAAACTTCACTCATACCAGTGATTTACGAGTACAATCGTTTTCGAAGTGTACCGTGTTTGATAGCTGTGAAGTAGCTATAAGTAAGTAAGCTATATAAAAAATATATGTGTTGAAAGAAAATGGTATGATACACATTCATACCATTTTCTTGTATGAATGTATAAATGTATGAATGTAGAGTCTTCCGCAGTAGGAAAAATATTTGGTGATATGGTCGAGAAGGCTTTCCCGACGCAGAAACTTTAGGACGAGGGCGCTCAGGTCGTCGCACAAATAATAAATCTGTGCCAAATACACGAGTGGTCATTCCGATCGCGACCGAGAATAGGCCACGATTCGGCGAGCGGCCGTAATGCGCTCTATTCGTCCTTTACGTCCTCGGCCCCGGAAACGCCCGACCCCTTCGAATGGTTCACATTTATTCAAGACGCACATTTAGTGTTTCGTTTTATATGAACATAAAGATTAGGTGTAAGAGGTGCGCGGCTATTCCACCCGGCGCCGTAAAACAGCCCTCAATTCGCCAAATGAGCGATGAAACGTTTCAGCCAACGTTCGAAGGACGTCGGCGTTGGGCCAGCGGCACCAAAGTTGGTCCGACGCCACCGGTTTGATTAAAATGTAGCGCGTGGAGGTGGTCGCAGTTAATGTTTGATTTGGAAATTTCCGGGCGTCCACGTAATTGTGCATGAAAATTTAAAGGCTGCGTAAACCACATAAGTGGATCGGTAAATACTAATTATATGGATGTGGTCCAACTTCTGTAATAGGTAGACGTCATCGTTTACCATCGGGCCAGCGTCGTTTTTATCCTGTTATCTTATATCATTTTTAAAAACTTCGTGCTACTTAAAATTGTTCATTATCTATTAACGAACGTGTATAGATAAAGAACGATGTCCAACCTGGGACTGAGCTGAATTCTATCAACTTTAAACATATTTGAACATATTTTTTTTTAATTAGGATGAAATTTATCACACAAATATTTTATTACCCAGATAAAGAATACTTTTACAAATACATTTTAACGCGTGCGAAACTGTAGGGAACAGCGCGTTTACAATAAATTCGAAATTTTTTGTAAGTCTGAAGTAATAGTGCGTTGTAAGCGGCTCCCCGTGCACGTAGGTTTGTTTTTGTGATCAACTTTTATTTCGGGGCCTTTTTTGGTTAAATACAGCTATGACCGCCCCGTATTAGCTTACAAAGACGAGAAAAAAATACCTTACAGATAAATGCTCGTTAACCACCTTGTACACAAACACATAGATAACATTCTAGCTGCTTCCGGCGATGGGGCAGATAGAATGCTTTGAAATATGTCCATATGAAGATGGTGATTGGCGGCGCTCAGTTCAGTTCCCACGCTCCGCCGCGCTCCGCCGCGCACCGTCGCAGCGCGTCGCCGCTGTTAAAATTGTATTTCAACAACAAGTTCCCTGCCGGGGCAGTTTCTCAATACCTGTGCTCTGTTTGTAACTTACTTGACAACTAAGTAGGAATACTTGCCAGCACCCGTTAAACATCGATTCTTAATAAGCATTTATATTTAGCATCAACCCACCTACCTTATTTGTACAATTTACTAATTTCCTCTCGAGTTAGAGTTCATGATTTATATTCACATATTTCCCAGGAATGGCATTGTTTGTAAACATAGATACGAGTATATATATGGGTCATCAGAACGGTTAAATAAATAATCAGTTAAGACAATGCTTTTACGTAGTTAAGTTGAATCAGCAGCTCTCGGGCGAGTCACTTGCTACCACCGAACGCGGCACAAAATATAACTTTGCGCAAAACCAATAAGTTGTTTTCGTGTTCCAAAGAGTTGTTCTTACAAAACTGCTGAAATTGGTATTTGGTCCAAACGGGAATTATAAATACGTTGGACATTCGGAAATTGACTTTTATTGCTTTCTCAGCAAATGGCGGAAAGCAATTGAATTACCTCCTCCGAATAAATGTATAGTGAGATATATAGGATACATGGGCTAATAAACAAACAGTTCCATGCCTACTTGGTGATGCCTTGCCATGCCTACTGAGATCGCGCCCGCAAAACACAGGACGGCACGGTGTGGCCGTACCTTTAGTCGCCGATTGGATAATGTCCAAAAAATACACATCCTGTGTTTTTGCACTCTTCTAGCATTTGTTGGTTTAGAATTTTGAAATTAATGTTGCATGCCTCATTAAGATCTCACACGTAAGAAATACACTTATTCCTGTAACATTCTTATATGTATTTTTCCGAAATTAGAATTGGCTAACCACGTCTTGTAAAGTTTATCGAAAGAAATCGTAGGTATACATTTTATTTTCTTTTCTTTCTTTTCTTCTTTCGACTTTTCAAAACTGAAAAAGACTCAATGCATCAGGAGATTTGTGAAACCTTGGCAACCAACGGATGTAGCTGGAATTTTATACCATCTCGTTCACCTCATTTTGGCGGATTATGGGAGGCGGGAGTAAAATTTGTTAAGTACCACCTCAAGAGAGTCATTGGACAGTCTACTTTGACATACGAGGATATGTCAACGGTCTTGGCGCAGGTGGAAGCGTGCCTTAACTCTCGGCCCCTCTCAGCGGCTCCTGGTAATGAAGACGGAGACGCTATGGTTTTGACTCCTAGTCATTTTCTCGTGGGTGAAGCACTGGTGACTCCACCTGATAATAAGTTTGAATTATCAAATATTAGTTCGCTGAGAAGGTGGTAGTATACCCAGCGTATGTAGTATGTATGCAGCGGCGGCAGTGGTCTAAACAATACTTGACAAAATTTTACAAGAGGTACAAATGGACTTCTACAATGCCACAGCCTCGCGTAGGTGATGTGGTTATAGTACGCGAAGATGGGTTACCAGCATGTCGTTGGCTTTATATATATTATCTATAGTGTGGTAGGTAAATTATCTCGCTCAAGGCTTAGCGTGTTCAGTGCTAGTATTCAATATTATGAAGTTTGGATTATCAGGATAAAAAAATAATACCTATCTTACAAGATAGACAAATATAAAGTTATTGACATCTCCTTGTGTGAGGTATCTATCTGATCCCGGGACACCCATGTCACCGCGTTCATACAGGACCTGTCTCAATATTAGATGTCTATAATATATAAGGTGCTGTATTAGTAAACCCTTATATCTGTGTGTGTTCAATCTGCGTTACCCATTCGTCTTGACTCTCACATGAACACAAATTTGGGGACACTTGTACAATATCAACCAGTTTTTTATTAGGGCTTCTTAACTCAGAATGTAGTGTAGCTTTATATTGAAAACTTTACATTGTTATGTAGGCATACTCAAACGGATAGTTCAAATTAAATTCAGAGATCTGATTTTCATTAACATTTGGTTGATTTTGTACGAGTGTCCCCACGCGTGTCTTTACTGTATATCGTATATTGGCTGAGATATTGATTTCGTGTGCTGGATGTTACCTGTTATTGTCAGTATATAAGTATCTGAAGTCATATTGCTGGCACGGTGGTACCGCATACATTTGATGGTGATCAACGGACTTCAAGATGGCGACATACGAGTGATATGACCCATATTCCTTCTCTTTACTCATGTGCCATCACACACAAACTTACTGGCGCAACATGCTCGGTCGGTCTGCTTTGAACATATTTAACCGATTCAATTATATCGCTACAGTATAACATATCACCATTTTTAGGGTTCTGTACCTGAAAAGGTAAAAAAGGAACCCTTATAAGATCACTTTCTTGTCCGTCTGTCGATCTTTCTGTCTGTCTGTCTGTCCGTGTGTCACCACCGATGTTCTCAGGAACAGGTGGACCTAGCTAGTTGAAATTTATACCAGATACTGAGGTCTGTAGTTCCTATCCTGGTGTATAAAAATCAAGGTTCTAGAGCACTTTGAACCTCGCCTTTAACCTGACTTTTTGCAATTTAAAAGTTTATAAAGAGGAGTGACACTTGTGGCATAGATCACGCCAACAATAGATCACAAGTCTCGTAAAGTCCTCTACCAACAGTACAAGCACATGAGTAAAGAAAAGGTACAAGAGCAAGAAGCTTATACTCAAACGTTTTGCTAGATCACCACCTTTCTTTTTTTTGTGTCTGTACAAGAGTATAATAGCCTTCATTTAATTGTGGCAGCATCTAGCCGCATGGCGTGTCATTCATCCACACTCGCGGTGAAGTGACGCTGATAAAGTGCCAGGTAAAACAGCGAATGACACGCGTCCCGCGCTTGGATCAACGACGACAGATACGGCGCGAAAACGGTTATGTAGCGGTAACGTGAAGACCTACAGATAAGACGCACAGCTTAATGAAAATGGGCTGTATATGGTACTAAAGAATCAAATTCTGGTACATCGTTAAGATATCTCTTCACCAAGGATATGACGTAATTTGGATCAACAGTCTTCGACTGCAACCTTTTTAGACACATACATTACTAATTGTAGCTTGCATAGAAACTAAACAATATTGAACTTTTGTATACATTCGAGTGGACTCTTGTAGCAAACTGTAGTGACAATAATACTTTGAGTATTCAACCACTGAATACTCAAAGCAATAATAGCTACCGAAATATCTTCAAGTAAAATACAGTTAACACATAGGCACAGTTAGGCGTCATGACCTGTGACCTAAAAGTCAGGCTTGCTTTCACTCTCAGAACTTCTACTATATCGAATCGAAGGAATATTTTATGCTGAAACCAAATATACCGCGACTCAGCCCGTGGCGGCGCTCAATGCCGGCAGATAGGGCCGACACGATATCACACATTGGAGACAAATCTTGGATCATGATTTTAATATCGGTGGAATCGGACGTCCCTCTATATCAATCAATGTGTCACTCGGACGGGACGTTATTATCGTTATGCGTATAACTGTGATCCCTCGTCAAACTTCACTCATACCAGTGATTTACGAGTACAATCGTTTTCGAAGTGTACCGTGTTTGATAGCTGTGAAGTAGCTATAAGTAAGTAAGCTATATAAAAAATATATGTGTTGAAAGAAAATGGTATGATACACATTCATACCATTTTCTTGTATGAATGTATAAATGTATGAATGTAGAGTCTTCCGCAGTAGGAAAAATATTTGGTGATATGGTCGAGAAGGCTTTCCCGACGCAGAAACTTTAGGACGAGGGCGCTCAGGTCGTCGCACAAATAATAAATCTGTGCCAAATACACGAGTGGTCATTCCGATCGCGACCGAGAATAGGCTACGATTCGGCGAGCGGCCGTAATGCGCTCTATTCGTCCTTTACGTCCTCGGCCCCGGAAACGCCCGACCCCTTCGAATGGTTCACATTTATTCAAGACGCACATTTAGTGTTTCGTTTTATATGAACATAAAGATTAGGCGTAAGAGGTGCGCGGCTATTCCACCCGGCGCCGTAAAACAGCCCTCAATTCGCCAAATGAGCGATGAAACGTTTCAGCCAACGTTCGAAGGACGTCGGCGTTGGGCCAGCGGCACCAAAGTTGGTCCGACGCCACCGGTTTGATTAAAATGTAGCGCGTGGAGGTGGTCGCAGTTAATGTTTGATTTGGAAATTTCCGGGCGTCCACGTAATTGTGCATGAAAATTTAAAGGCTGCGTAAACCACATAAGTGGATCGGTAAATACTAATTATATGGATGTGGTCCAACTTCTGTAATAGGTAGACGTCATCGTTTACCATCGGGCCAGCGTCGTTTTTATCCTGTTATCTTATATCATTTTTAAAAACTTCGTGCTACTTAAAATTGTTCATTATCTATTAACGAACGTGTATAGATAAAGAACGATGTCCAACCTGGGACTGAGCTGAATTCTATCAACTTTAAACATATTTGAACATATTTTTTTTTAATTAGGATGAAATTTATCACACAAATATTTTATTACCCAGATAAAGAATACTTTTACAAATACATTTTAACGCGTGCGAAACTGTAGGGAACAGCGCGTTTACAATAAATTCGAAATTTTTTGTAAGTCTGAAGTAATAGTGCGTTGTAAGCGGCTCCCCGTGCACGTAGGTTTGTTTTTGTGATCAACTTTTATTTCGGGGCCTTTTTTGGTTAAATACAGCTATGACCGCCCCGTATTAGCTTACAAAGACGAGAAAAAAATACCTTACAGATAAATGCTCGTTAACCACCTTGTACACAAACACATAGATAACATTCTAGCTGCTTCCGGCGATGGGGCAGATAGAATGCTTTGAAATATGTCCATATGAAGATGGTGATTGGCGGCGCTCAGTTCAGTTCCCACGCTCCGCCGCGCTCCGCCGCGCACCGTCGCAGCGCGTCGCCGCTGTTAAAATTGTATTTCAACAACAAGTTCCCTGCCGGGGCAGTTTCTCAATACCTGTGCTCTGTTTGTAACTTACTTGACAACTAAGTAGGAATACTTGCCAGCACCCGTTAAACATCGATTCTTAATAAGCATTTATATTTAGCATCAACCCACCTACCTTATTTGTACAATTTACTAATTTCCTCTCGAGTTAGAGTTCATGATTTATATTCACATATTTCCCAGGAATGGCATTGTTTGTAAACATAGATACGAGTATATATATGGGTCATCAGAACGGTTAAATAAATAATCAGTTAAGACAATGCTTTGACGTAGTTAAGTTGAATCAGCAGCTCTCGGGCGAGTCACTTGCTACCACCGAACGCGGCACAAAATATAACTTTGCGCAAAACCAATAAGTTGTTTTCGTGTTCCAAAGAGTTGTTCTTACAAAACTGCTGAAATTGGTATTTGGTCCAAACGGGAATTATAAATACGTTGGACATTCGGAAATTGACTTTTATTGCTTTCTCAGCAAATGGCGGAAAGCAATTGAATTACCTCCTCCGAATAAATGTATAGTGAGATATATAGGATACATGGGCTAATAAACAAACAGTTCCATGCCTACTTGGTGATGCCTTGCCATGCCTACTGAGATCGCGCCCGCAAAACACAGGACGGCACGGTGTGGCCGTACCTTTAGTCGCCGATTGGATAATGTCCAAAAAATACACATCCTGTGTTTTTGCACTCTTCTAGCATTTGTTGGTTTAGAATTTTGAAATTAATGTTGCATGCCTCATTAAGATCTCACACGTAAGAAATACACTTATTCCTGTAACATTCTTATATGTATTTTTCCGAAATTAGAATTGGCTAACCACGTCTTGTAAAGTTTATCGAAAGAAATCGTAGGTATACATTTTATTTTCTTTTCTTTCTTTTCTTCTTTCGACTTTTCAAAACTGAAAAAGACTCAATGCATCAGGAGATTTGTGAAACCTTGGCAACCAACGGATGTAGCTGGAATTTTATACCATCTCGTTCACCTCATTTTGGCGGATTATGGGAGGCGGGAGTAAAATTTGTTAAGTACCACCTCAAGAGAGTCATTGGACAGTCTACTTTGACATACGAGGATATGTCAACGGTCTTGGCGCAGGTGGAAGCGTGCCTTAACTCTCGGCCCCTCTCAGCGGCTCCTGGTAATGAAGACGGAGACGCTATGGTTTTGACTCCTAGTCATTTTCTCGTGGGTGAAGCACTGGTGACTCCACCTGATAATAAGTTTGAATTATCAAATATTAGTTCGCTGAGAAGGTGGTAGTATACCCAGCGTATGTAGTATGTATGCAGCGGCGGCAGTGGTCTAAACAATACTTGACAAAATTTTACAAGAGGTACAAATGGACTTCTACAATGCCACAGCCTCGCGTAGGTGATGTGGTTATAGTACGCGAAGATGGGTTACCAGCATGTCGTTGGCTTTATATATATTATCTATAGTGTGGTAGGTAAATTATCTCGCTCAAGGCTTAGCGTGTTCAGTGCTAGTATTCAATATTATGAAGTTTGGATTATCAGGATAAAAAAATAATACCTATCTTACAAGATAGACAAATATAAAGTTATTGACATCTCCTTGTGTGAGGTATCTATCTGATCCCGGGACACCCATGTCACCGCGTTCATACAGGACCTGTCTCAATATTAGATGTCTATAATATATAAGGTGCTGTATTAGTAAACCCTTATATCTGTGTGTGTTCAATCTGCGTTACCCATTCGTCTTGACTCTCACATGAACACAAATTTGGGGACACTTGTACAATATCAACCAGTTTTTTATTAGGGCTTCTTAACTCAGAATGTAGTGTAGCTTTATATTGAAAACTTTACATTGTTATGTAGGCATACTCAAACGGATAGTTCAAATTAAATTCAGAGATCTGATTTTCATTAACATTTGGTTGATTTTGTACGAGTGTCCCCACGCGTGTCTTTACTGTATATCGTATATTGGCTGAGATATTGATTTCGTGTGCTGGATGTTACCTGTTATTGTCAGTATATAAGTATCTGAAGTCATATTGCTGGCACGGTGGTACCGCATACATTTGATGGTGATCAACGGACTTCAAGATGGCGACATACGAGTGATATGACCCATATTCCTTCTCTTTACTCATGTGCCATCACACACAAACTTACTGGCGCAACATGCTCGGTCGGTCTGCTTTGAACATATTTAACCGATTCAATTATATCGCTACAGTATAACATATCACCATTTTTAGGGTTCTGTACCTGAAAAGGTAAAAAAGGAACCCTTATAAGATCACTTTCTTGTCCGTCTGTCGATCTTTCTGTCTGTCTGTCTGTCCGTGTGTCACCACCGATGTTCTCAGGAACAGGTGGACCTAGCTAGTTGAAATTTATACCAGATACTGAGGTCTGTAGTTCCTATCCTGGTGTATAAAAATCAAGGTTCTAGTCAACACGATAAAAAATATGGGCATATTTAGATTTTCGCGAAAACTTGAAAATTAAGGTAAGTTTTGGTACTTTGTAAGTACCAAAATTTTCAACTTTTTTCATTTTTCGGAATTTTTACTTTATTTGTGGTGTAAGACCTTGCTGCTTTGGTACGGAAGAAGCCTTGGTGGGCGAGTCCAACTCGACTTGGCCGGTTTTTTTTTTGTTAAAGATCAATCTAATAAGCTTTTTCTGGATGCAAACATCAGTTCATTTATTTTTATTCTGAGTACAATTACTTTGTTTAAAATACAATTTCAATTTGCTTTAACCAATTAAACTGAAACAATACAGAAACATGCACTGGATAGTAACTAATTTAGCCAAATAATCCCCAACAATATATGTTCGAGCAACGCTCATTACATTAGGTTCAGGTGAGCGCACCAGCCGCAACTGACTAGTGTTAGGTGTTTGCGGGACACCAATAATATTATGCAAGCTGGGCATTGCTGCCGGGATACCAATATTTTACTCTGTGCTGTGCTCATGAAAGTGGATGAAGCGAAAGAGGTATGTCAGAATCGTAGCATGCGGAAAGAAGTAGTCTCTGCCTACCACAACGGGTAAAAGGCGTGAATTTATTTATGTATGTATGTGCTGTTGTGCTGAAATGTTGACTCGTTTCTTTTTGACTTTGCGGCAGTGGTTATTGTTACACTTAATCATTATCATATTTTGTGGATAAATTGCAGATTTTGCGACGGACATGACGAAACTATAAGGGTTCCTTGTCAGGACTACGGAACCCTAAAATGGTCAATATTTTAAAAACACGATACATGCAGTGGGAGCTCTAACGATAAGACGCCAAGTACCGATTATACAGAGGTCATAAGATTTCAAAAATGTATGTTCAAGAAGCTTGGAAGAAAACGCTATAAACCATCTGTCCATTTATTTACTCTACTTATAATGAAATAAAATTAAACATTTAATTCGAATTACGCTTCTATCAAAACTGGTACAATACAAGTTTGGAAACTAATGAGATTATTTTCGTTCAGCAACATGTCATAATAGTTTAACCGTTAGAGTTTTATTTGCACATAATTTAGAACTCGTAGTGTTCTCACTGCGCAGACAAATAAATCAAGCATTCGATGCTGAGGCTCGACTTTGAAAATACTCCAAAGTTAATTTGAAGCTTGTTTTGAATTTGAACATGTTTCTACGACTAAATTGAAGTTTATTTACGTTTGCAGCTCTAAGTGAGTGCAATACCAACATGGCGGCTTGTTAGAGGGCCTCATGCATACTTAATAAACCGGTTTGTACTGGAGCTGGCAAAGTCAAAAGAACGCTGCCATAAAACACTCAGTCTGTTCTTTTGAAATTCTTTGACTTGCGATTGTCTAAAATGTTTAGAAGTCTGAAAGCATTCGCAAGTTCAAATCGTCTACGTGACGAAATGGAACTGTCATTTTTGTTAAATCCATAGCTATGTATCTTGTAGCTACCTACTTTGAAAGCATTCATCTATAGATATTTATTGTAGTAATTTACATACGTATTTTTTTAATCGTATAGGCTAGCGTTTGACCACTATCTAAATTCGTCTTCAAAGCGTGAAGACGAGAGAATAGGTTCTCTCATAGAATAGGAATCTTTTGGGTAACGGCGCTCCATCATCGATCACTTCATCGCTTAGCATAATTTATTTTAACCCATGTAAGATCGGTGTAAAAAAAATTTACAAGTTGGTAAGTTAACAAGTTTTCCAATTTAAAAAAAATAATAATAATAGTTTAGAAAAATATCGCCAACCCAGTGAATACCCATGGAATGCCATTAAAACCTCCGTCACTTTCATATTCATGCGACACGGTGCCACTTGCGGTCGCTCAATACCTAATACATTAATTTCCTCCCGGGAACAATCCTCATTTTAGCTGGCTCGTAGCGCCGTAGCGCGTAGCCCGTAGCACCGTAGCCCGGTTACATTGTAATACGGTCCCCTGGCACTTTCCGTAAAGGATTTAAAGGTGTTTTGACCCTTGTAATAGTCAACTATGTTGAAGGTAAAAGCTGATACATGCGCGAGCATAAGGTATATATCAAGGATTTCTTCAAAGTGTATTACAATGATGTTAAAATATTGGCAATCAAGTAAATTTCAATTTCAAAACCATGGAAGTTTTCAATTTGATGGATTCTTTTTTCCAAGTATGTTCCCTTATTACTCAAACACGCCGGGACCGGTTTGGAAAATCTTTTTGTTTGAAAGGGTCACGAGTTTCTGATAGCGCTAATATGAAGAAATTTGACAGATTTTGAGAGCACATATGGTGCATATGGCAGCAGCACATTTGGTGTCATCTGTCAGATAACTATCTGTCACTTTATAATGAACCGGTGACACTGGCCCTTAACCTTCCAGGTGACCCTATTCGTTATTTCATCGACAACTCATTATTATCTCTAGAGATACAAAGATAAACACCTCAAGCTTCGTACTTAAAATGACTAGCGTGACATTCGATGTCCGTTCTTTTAGTTTTTAGACGATCTGAACTTATACTAAGACGACACGACGCTGCAAGCGAAAACCGTTAAACCTATCTAGATTGCAAAAGTTACTACTATAAATTCAATAAAATCAATCAAATATAACGAAACACCTCAGACGTATCTGCCAGAGCATTGCAAATCGCCGCCTATATTTCGTTGAGCCGCAAACCATAACGTAATACACGTGCGAGCGCAGGCAAGCGCGACGCGACGCGACGTTAATGTTTTCGCTCGGTGGCTCGGCGCCGATGCAAACTTCGATTCCGATGCAAATCGGATAAACTGCGGGTCTTCATGTTCCATCTTCGTTCGGCACAGTCCACGGCTCCACACCGAGACGTGGACCGCTCGACAACTTCACTCGTCGCCGTTACATTGCGGCTTGACTTCGGCGCAGCATCGCCGCGGTGGAGCTCGGCACGCAATGTACGCGACGAGGCGGCGACTCTCAGAGGGCAAGGCGTCTGCGCGGCGTCGGGATCAATATAACCGCAGGCTGCACACATGCACCACGTAACCTACATCTGCTTTGACACCGATGTCAAAAATTCCCACTTTGAGCGGCCGGCGACGCAGATTGCAACTTGCAAAATCTCTTACAGCATTCCGCTTCGTAAATCCTTTGCTAGTTTCGAATTTCGGTTTCCGCTTTCGTATCTCCGCTGCATATTTTAAGCCGGATGATCGGAGCTTATTCTGTTTCACACTTGCCGTGTGCCTACATACGAAACGTATGGAAATATTTTATTATTTTTGAGTTATAGTCAGACTACAAGCTACGCGTGTGAGGTACATAATATCAATATCACAATAAATCGCGTTCGGATTCAAATCAAGTTACACATTAGTATCTGGTCACATACATCACTATTATCAAATACTGGTAATAAAGAACCATCAATAAAATATTTAGCTCGTGGCGCATGATATCCGTGTGAAAGTCCGCGTCTCCAGACGAGCCGTCTATCAGCGCACAATGAAGTTATCCTAACATAACACGATATCCCCGAGCCCACCTCCGCGCGGGTCAATGCAATGAACCCGACGCCTCACTGTATGGAATCGAGTTTCAACCACTCAATCATTTGATACTTCTCGCGTATTTTGTTTCTGTACGTGGAGGCTATGTTCGTGTAATTGACGTGGTTAATTTGTGTCAGGTACGTGTCCGGACGATCCGGCGTCGACGACAGTAAGTCGGGTAACACGTGTATAATCGCAGGGGACGAACCCCAGAGTTCGGAAGGTCTGTCGGCAGAAGATAAAATAAAATATTCCTTCATCATTGCGGCTAAGTGATTTTTACGAGCGCGAGCTCGAAGTTCCCACGCGAAGGCCGCGTGAGAGCTCGCTCGTCGCCGCCGCCGATAACGGCACACGTAATTTTTCCTTCGCAGTAAAGATGGGAAATTTACGAGAGGCCGCATTAATCCTTCCACCTCGCGGCTCTACTGGGAAATAACAAAACCGGCCGAGTTTCACCGGCACGGCGCGCGGCTGTACATAATTAAAACGACAAATGTCCGACATTATCGACGTTGGCCCCGCGCGGCCAACCCGCCCAACGTTGGTCGCTGCGGAACGGATATTGCAAAGTCAGCCTATATGAATGGTATAATTTATATCTCAATTTCGGAATATTGTTGTCCATTATTGTAAACGTGTTTTATAATGACGGTTCGGGCGATAAAACGTATTTCTCTTCAGGTATTATCGTGAGTTCTAACTTGATGGCCTTTATAATAAAACGCTTAGCATTATAGCCGACTGTTATTTAAAGGAACAATTTTGAGCGATAATAATTAACATTGCTTTATTAACATCGCGTATTTTGTCTTAATATTTTTTTTAGAAAGCTTTCTAGCATTGTGTTAGATTAGATAGTGATAGGTTGCTCATCACTCATTACTTGAGTAATGTTGCGGGTGCACGTAATGGTACGGTTGGCAACCCTACATTAATAAGGGGAATTAAACATGTGTTTTAAGTGTGACGTTCGACGTCTAGATGAAAGCTGAATGGCTCAATACCTTTGTTTTTTTTTTGTAAATTCAAAGCGTTATGTTTCTGTTATATCTATATTTTTTGTTGAATATGATCTATTTAATGTTATTTGACGTGTGTAAGTGCTAATTTTTAATTTGCCCATATACTGAATAAATGCTTTGACTTTGACTTTGACTTTGACTTAGTATTGTTGACCATCTGAAGAAAATGCTAGTTAAGAAATGCTATTATTCTATTGACGACCTTTTAAATGACAAATTTAACTGTGCTGTAATTTATTATTATTATTATATTGACATTATTTTGAAATAATAACTTGTTCAACATTTTCGATATTCGTAATTTTATTTTATTATATATTTTTATGAATATGTAATAATATTTAACAATATTCAGCAGCGTCACGCGTCTCATTTCTACGCCCATGTGGGTAAAATATGGTGAGCTACTTTCAACCGACTTCCAAAAACAAAGGAGGTTCCAATTCATCAGATTTTTTTTTTGTGTGTATGTTACGCGATAACTCCGTCAATTCTGAACCGATTCGAATGATTATTTTCGTTATCGGTAGAGTACGTTTTCGAAGTGGTCCCATTTTAATTTCATCGAGATTTGATAAGTATCTCCAGAGATATGACGATAAATGTCTCAAACTTGCTACGGAAATTGACTCGCGGGGCATTGAAGTCGGTTGTTTTAGTTTTTAAACTATCTTAATTATTATGTTTAAGACCATACTGCATGGCATTTTTGTGTACATGTATAACACATGTTTTGAACAAATAAAATATCTTTATCTTTATATATGCTTGTGTCTGGAGTGGGCTAACGTCAATAGTGCAATGGGCGGGGATCGAACTCACGACCTATCGATCGGCAGGCCGACGCCTTAGCCGTTGGGCTATGGCCGCTTCTGTAATGTAAATTATAATGTTCACCTTTAACGTGGTCTACACAACAGCCTCATAACTCATGCATACGAACCGCCAGGGAATATAATATCCTGCCTGAGTCGAAATCGCGAGATAAGAGGTATTTTCAGGGTAGACGCATCAGCATCGATTAAATCATCACTTAACACCAGATGAGATAGTGGTCAAGTGCTGTCCAGATGAGTATATAAAAAGATAACCAAATATTGCTTCTAGAAATGACTAAAACATATATATTTACCAAAACTACCGTATAATGTAGAGCCATGGTTGTTAGGACACACGATCAACCTCTACTGCGCACCATTCTACAATACTGTACTGTAATACCACCTTTTATGATCCACGAGTTTGTTCGTAATGGTATATTATATATTCACACGTCTCGTTACATGCCAAATGCAACCTTATCGCGATCGCACACCGCTTGTATTGGTGTGAAAATATTGTTCACTCTTGTTCGGGTTAATGTAGGAAGTTGAACCAAATCGTCCATTCAGATATAATTAATTTATATTATCAAAATGTATCGCTTTAGTTGGAGTCAATATTTGAAAATTATATGATTCAATTAATTTTATGTCTAGATAAATATTCAAAATTAGTAATAAAATCATTTAAAATTATATTTGATGCAAATAAAAGGCCGATTGATTAGAATTCGAAATTGACTACCCACTTCAATTTTCCTAGCCGATCAGTTAAGTTATTCAAATTCAGAGGCTATCAAATGGCAAAGTTATCGTAGATATACCTAACTAGGTGTAAATACAAGATTTACGCGCTGATCTAATTCAAACAGGGAAGTAAATCAAGACCCCTCGACTTAACATCATAGTCTTTCCTGTGCATTATACCGACTGCTGACAGATGGAAATAGCTATGCTCGGTGTTTCTCTGCGGGATGGAATCCGGAACGAAGTAATTCGCCAGAGAACTAAAGTGATTGACATAGCTCAACGGATTAGCAAGCTGAAGTGGCAGTGGGCTGGTCATATCTGCCGTAGGACCGATAACCGTTGGGGTAGACTGGTTCTAGAGCGGAAACCGGAAATCGGCAAACGTAGCGTAGGACGCCCTGTGACCATGTGGAGCGACATTCGCAAAGCTGTGGGCAGTGACTGGAAACAAAGAGCCGAAGATCGGGCTCAGTGGCGTGACTTGGGAGAGGCCGATGTCCAGCAGTGGACTGATACCGGCTGATAATGATGATGATGCTGAAGCACTACAACATCCGCTTAGAGTAAAATACGAATAGGTACCGACATTTTTTTTTATTAATCACGCATAACGAAAATAAGGTTTATATCCTTAAAATAAACTAAGTCGTCATACATAAATAAAACAAAACCTACCTGCACAGACTTCTAAACAGTAACTTGAGCACAATCTGTTTTCAGTGCAAGTCGCAAACAAAGTGAGATCTGTCGAAGCAGGGGCACACTGCGCGATCAATGAGGTCCAATTATGTGCCGAGTGGTTGGTAACTGACTGCATTGTTGAGAGGGACGAGCCACGGGCCGTCTCCCACCGCTACAGTTAGTGTACCTATCTAAACTACACGGGCTATTCAAAGAGACCCGATCTACTACTTATCATGTTCCTACTGTGTAATGTATACCTGTATACATTACATAGTAGGAACAAAAAGCCAAACATCTAAAATGTGTTCCAGCAGCTATCCTTGCGAGCCAGTTCCCATTCTAGGCCTAGCGTGCTTTCCATCTTTGACCGCATCATCACTTACTAACAGGTGAGATAGTGATCAAACGCTGGCTTATATGATAATATAAAAAAAAAATCGAAGTCCCGCTTGACTTGCTACCAAAAAGTATCTTAACAATATCAAGGTTAAAAATCAGCTGCCACTAACCCTACGGTGTTCCGGCAGAACACAGGCCTTGGTAGTTAAACCATTCTTGGCGTAGCGTTCACTATACTCAATCACATCATCGCTTACCAGGTGATATACTGGTCAAACGCTAGCCTATCAGATATTTAAAAAAAATATGAAAAGCGTTTAGATTGTATAGAAAACGGGACTTGATTGCGCTAAAAATATTCATTGTATTTACTCCGACGTTTGCTCAGATCAAGGAAAACAAGATCAACATTTTCTAACTATATTATTTATATATATGTTTATGCGCAAAGAAGTGTTGCACTCAACAACAATTATGAAATATGTCCTCAGATTACACATTTTGCTCTGTGATCAAAGCAAAAAGTACGAATAAAAGGATAAAAATGTAAGTTATCACCTGAAAAGTTTGTCTGCAAAGTGCAGGTAGAGCAGGCTCCGAGTGCATGAAATAACCGTTTTATCTCCCGGATTCGTCCGGTGCAGCCGGGAAGCGCCGCTACGGGCCGGTAGAACCTCTACCTACTCGTACACTATGCATCGGAAGCGAATCAATTTGTCCTTTGTGAGCGGGAAAACGAATATTTTTGCATTAAACTACGGAACGGTGATGCAAATGTAGAGTTTAAAGAAATCTGCGAAGTAAGTGCTCTACAGTTTTATTATTAAATCCGGCGACTCTATCGGGGTCAAACTACATGCAAAGGACGATGGCTTATCGATCCGTGACTATATGCTCCAACGTTCTGTAAGTCGGAAACAGAGTTTACATATTAATTGGGCCTGTTTTAAATATTTTGAGTACACATTATGTTCAATTTACGTTATCGAGAATCAAATCTCTCTTGTAACATCGTCTTTCTTTCGATTCATCAAAGTGATGTGAACTAATTGTTAATATAGCATGTGATGC
Organism: Cabera pusaria; assembly: GCA_954871355.1. Classification (NCBI taxonomy): domain Eukaryota; kingdom Metazoa; phylum Arthropoda; class Insecta; order Lepidoptera; family Geometridae; genus Cabera; species Cabera pusaria. The sequence goes on along the minus strand of OX940886.1, from coordinate 254,625 downwards.
TAGATTTTGCGAGTCAGTGTTCATTTAAATCTTTATCATCGTTATTAAAGTTTAAGTACAAACATATAAAGATACCACCATAAATAAAACGCGTGTTATTAATTCTGTATCATGCGAAAAATCTTAACAATGTTATGCAAGAGTTTATTTCACGACAAAGTTGCACTTAAATATCCAATTCCAAAGAGAAAAACAAGCTTAAGTTTGAATTTAAATTCCAAAACGAGTCGTTTCCATTTAATTGGCGATGCGCAACCCTTCCGAACTCTTTATCAATATTTCTCTAACACTCCCCGAAGGCGCCCGTTAAAGTAATCACTTTAGATCCCTATCGGCGAGTTTCCGCTAAAAAGATGAAGTAGGAACGAGATAGAGTCCGAACCCGAGAACAAAAGCCTTGTTATCACCCCGCCCCCCCGCGCCGCCCGCCCCGCGCAGTAATTGATGTTATCTATTAGAGATATCGACGTTTTTCACGCTAATGAACGCTAGACCAGACTCCGTCTGCAGCTAACTCTCATTGTTCGACAGAGAGTCGAGCACAATGATTTACATTACTTGTTTCTTCGAAGCCTTTAATGTAGGCCGTATCGACAGCTTCCTTTAAACTGAAAGCTTCCCTTTGTCGTAGGATCTCTTAGCTCGACAATAGAGCTTATTTAGTGTATTTATTTCATCGGAACGTACATTGTTTGTTCGTCGAGGCCGAGGCTCGCGGCTCGCGACCGCATGTTTGTATGAAACTTAGCATACCGCATTGTCGACGAACGTTTATTTATTTAGAATCTGAAACTGTTATTTTAAAAACCGCTCACCATTTGTGTAAACATATCTGTTCCGAGTTTTGGCGACGACTGCGGTGCACCTGAAAATTCAAACGTTGTGAAATAAAATGTATACAATTCGTGGAGTCTAATTACACGCGCCCGCCTATATATGCTGATGTCGAACCCTTTTTTCGGCGATTGATAAAACTCTTGGAATAAAACTAACTTATAAAAAGAAACCAGCCAAGTGCGAGTTGAACTCACACACAAAGAGCAGTACCACCGAACTATAATAAGTAATATCGAATAAAAATGCGGAAAAACACGTTTTGTGTTCCCCTTACATTTTTTATATTTTACTTTATTTTAATTATGTGTTGTTATAGCAATAAATTATAAAATATACATTAATATGTCGATTCCTATCAAATATCTATGAAATTCGTTATCCAGTTATTCGCCCCATCGCCAAGTTATGCTGCCGAAGCCGGCGCCCGGCTAGCAACACACACACGGCCCCGCCGCGGCCGCACTCGGGGCCGCGCTGCGATTTAACCACGAGACTATTAATCAACAAAAGAATCATCTTCTGTTCATAAAGGCAATATGAAGCGAACAAAATAAGATTACCACGGTACCACCCTATACTACCTCCCTCACCCTGTTCGAGCCATTATAAAATCTAGTTGCTGTTTTAAAAACAGACAATGGAATATAGAAATCGTTTGGACGGACTAGAGAGGGAGGGGGTTACGATCATTTGTTGTGGAGCTGTAACTCACCCGCTCTGTAAACACGGACAGCTACTGTTGCGGATAACATTACAAATTGACTCGTGTATCAATGCCATGAAAGAATTACGAGATGTTTTGCTCTTATTTGATGTTTATTTCTTATTCCCGACGTATTTTTATGAGAGCATCATACGATATGACTCCTGGGAGTCGTACTGTAATATATGTATTACTCAAATTCTCACCGTTCCAGCTTTTAGATAATTACGGCATACTTGTAATTTATGTCTCCTCAAGAAACAATATAATTTTATTGGTAGCGTAACTCTAGATTCTGGTTCACAAATCCGCCTTTTATGAAAAATGTGTTCGTTATCTAAATGTACGCTCATCTATAAGTTACCGATATCTGCACAAAGTTCGGTGGCCGGCGGAGGATCGGTGGTCCGTTTCGATTCCGACTCGCCGTCGGATTAGAGACAGTTTATCTCTCCCCCGGGACCCCGAGAGCGGAGAGAGAGCGCTTCTATGCGACGCTGGCCTAGCCCAGCCCGGCTCGGCTCGGCATCTTTGAATGCTGCCAGCCAGTAGTCTCCACAGATCTCTTAGTAAAATCTCTGTCGATACAATACTCTTGTTTTAACGACATCAATCAAAGATAAGAAACAAAATAAAATAAAAGTCCAATTATATTTTGTGAATCATTTTATGCGCAAACAGCCACTTTTGCATCTTTTTTATTTACAGTTTCCATGGTGATGACAGCTCAAACATAATGATTTATATTATAATAATATATCACGGGCTTATGTTCAATTAAGCTTTAACATCGCGTAAAGTTTCCTGTTATACTCGTATCTACAGAGACGAAGAATTGAATAACTAATGTGTCGTCGCCACGAGCTCATAAGAGCAATTACACTTGAAACTTATTCTAACAGAATATGAAATTAGTTATAAGCAGAAAATGCCCTATGACTAAGATGTCAGCATGGCGATTGAGAGGTCGTGAGTTCGATCCCCACCCATTGCACTATTAACGTAAACCCACTTCAGACACAAGCATATTTAGCTTAGTTGGAAGGCTTAACAAGACTACTAGGAATGTGCAATCCACATTGCTAGTAAGCTTTAAACAAAAAATGTGGTGTGGTTTTATAAAACCACGATGCAAGTAAAACAATATCTTCTCGTTTAAATAAATGATAGATTTCATTGACATATCTAAATCTAATACTATAAGAATCTTTATTCTGACATACTGACTAACAGACAACGCACAGCCTAAGCCGCTGGTCGTAGAGACTTGAAATTTTGAGGGTATATTTGTCTTAGTACGTAAGGGTGTACTAAGAAAGGATTTTCCAAAATTCACCCCTTAAGGGGATGAAATGGGCGTTCAAAGTTTGTATGGAGAAACAAGATTAGATAATCTTTTCTATCCGAAACTTCACATAAGTGCTTCAGTAAAATAAGTAAATAGGTGATTCAGGTTTTTTTGAAATTTCACCCCTAAGAGAGTGAAATGGGGTAACAAAGTCTAAATTAATATTGTTTCGGATTGCGCTGAAATTTAGAATGCAGATAGTTATTATGACATAAATACCCCCCTCAGAAAGGATTTTAACCAAAAATTTCTCCCGGATACGGAACGGGCATTCAAAGTTTGTATGGCAAAACAAGATGAGATAAAGTACGTGTTGTAGGATTTTTCGAAATGGGGTAGGTAACAAAGTCTGAAAATTTGGGTTTTTCGGGTTTTATAAATATGAATCCCGAATTGCCTTAGTCACGCGATAACATGAAAACGGATGAACCGATTTGGCTAATTCTTATTTGATGTCTTTAATGATAGAATCGTTTTTATAAAAGAAAAGTTTTAAGTAAATAAAATAAGTTTTCAACGCGGGCGAAGCCGCGGGAAACTTCTAGTAATTAAAATAAAATATTTAAAGGTACTTACCTTAACGATCTTACTACTACAAATTATTCTACTTCATTATAATAAATCAAAGTATGATCAACTAGCTGCGACCCACGGCTTAGCCTGCCGTTCTTTTGAATACCTAATCTATCCAAACCCGATCAACCGTTTTTGCGTGAGAGAGTAGCTCAAACATCTTTCCATCCATCTATACTCACCAACTACAAAAACATCTAGACGGCGCTGCACCAGATCTTAGCACCAGATGCACATGCTTCATCATCAAACATTTTAAAATTTAAACCTAATGTAAAACTGTTCGCATTTATAATATTAAGTTTATCATCATCATTGTCAGTCGGTATCACTCCACTGCTGGTCGTAGGCCTCCCCCAAGACACGCCACTGAGCCCGATCTTGGGCTCTTTGTCACTGGCACTGCCCATCGCTTTGCGAATGTCGTCGCTTCACTTAGTCACAGGGCGTCCTCTGCTACGTGTGCCGATTCGCGGTCTCCACTCTAGAACCAGTCTGCCCCATCGGTAATCGGTACCTACGGCAGATATGACCAGCCCACTGCCACTTCAGTTTGCTAATCCGCTGAGCTATGTCGACTTTCTCTGGTTCTCTGGCGAATTACTTTGTTCCGGATTTGATCCCGCAGAGAAAAACACCGAGCATAACTCTTTCCGTAGCTCGCTGAGCGACTTTAAATTGGCGGACTAATTCAGTCGTGAGTGCCACGTCTTAGCTCCGTATGTCGTGACAGGTAGGACGCACTGATTAAAGAATTTTGTCTTTAGGCACTGTGGTATAGGCCACGACAAGACTTGAATGAGTTTCCCAACATTATGTTTGATAGCATGAAATAGAATATAGTCAGTACGCTGCTAATTACTAAAACGTTACCTACGTATATAGGAATATCTGCGAGAGATAATGCAATGAACTCACTTCATTCTGCACACCTCGAGCAGTGTAACCGCACCACAATTTGTTTTAGACGTAGCATCCGCACATTCTGTGCAGGTAGAAGTAGAAACTTACTGAATTCTGTGGAAAGCCCCCAAACTGAGTACACATGTGCACATTGGGAAAATAAAAAATTGGAATCATTAGGGACCGCGAGGTATTCGAATACCATCCAGTACAAGCGTCGTGGAAATTGCGGCCGCATGAAACATTTTGCTCGGCAGCTCTTTTTGCTCGTGACTCACTCGATTTTAAGCTCGATCTAACTGAATAGGTAAAATAATCTGCAGTAAAAGCTACCAACACATAACCTTTATTGCATTTTCGCTGACAATTAAGGTCCTATTGGTTTGTGTTACTGGATCGGGCAAAAGGCGTGGGCATTTCGAAGAAAAGCGGAAAACATTTAAACTGATATTTTTAAATTAAATTCCTATTCAAGCATTGCAGTTCAACTCAGTAGGTATTTGATTAAAAACGATACTCGTACATTTTATGAGGAAACATGCGTGTATCCTATGTCGGTAGGTCACAGGACTCGCACGGTCTTCTCAAACATTTCAAGGCTCGATTTGTTTTCGTGTAATGTGAGCCGCACATGGACTTTTTAATGAAAATCTCTCGGGCCTGTTCTTGCTCTACACAATTGAATAGGAATGTCTCATTAGAAACTACAATGAACTCACTTAAAATATACAATTCAGTAACGAACCAATAAAATTACTTGTAAATTGTATCTTCCCTCCCTTGGGAGTAATACGGTCGAGAGTCGAAGAACCGAGATATAATCGTTGCATAGCCGGACGAACGGGAAGTGCCGTCTTCCGGGGCTTTCTCCTCCGGACGCAATCGGGGAAACTAGGCCACTGAGCCGACCAGACCTTGCTACCTGCAAGCCCCTGGGACTACAATTTGCGTACATTTTTAAAAGCGACCCTTGCCGGAATTTAGGGCCATTCTGACACGCGGCCGATACGTGGCACGCGCCGGCGAGCCTTCGGACGTGCTTACTTCGTACATATCTTCTGCATGTTTTACATGGTCACGTGGCAACTACAATGCCTCGCACGTCCTATTCCACGCTGGAATACCTTATGTATAATTATAATTATTACAGAGTGAGTATCACCTCATTTTACAGACACTTCCGAATGCAAGGATACTTTAATATGTAGTAGAAACATCGCAAGTGGTCCCTAAATGTCACCGAACTCGTTGCGCGACACCCAGCGAAATTAAAGCCTCCTTAAGTATGCACAGTGCTGTGTATGCATGGAAGTTATTAAGGATGGCATTAAGCAACAGCGTCGCATCGTCTATCGAGGGCGTTAACTCGGACGGCATTATGCAAATCTGCCTCCTCGTAAACATCATTTTGTTTCGAGCAATTTGCGCTAGCTTGTTTACTGACAAACACAAAATGTCTCGTATTAAAATAAATTTACATCTCCGGTAGTGCTACCATATTGTTATTATCAATTATCAAACGAATATCCAAACAGTTTGTATCGATAATCAACTACATAATAACAAAGATATTTATTGTAATACATTACATAATGTATAATATTCCATAAATAATCAGTATGTCATTATCAATATCGATACGTTATTGTGACCGTTATTTATCCAGTTTAAGCGGGCTGGGCCCCGGGCAGGGACAAAGCTCTGCTCCGTTAGATTCTACGTATAATGAAGCCTAAGGTTGGTTTCAAACGTCTTGACTGTAAGAATGCTCCGCAGCCGTGACAGGCCGCGAGCGCTTAAAGTCGAAGTCACAGTTGAGCCAGTGCTGCAGTACGAGAATATGTACATTCCTGTAGTCTAACCGCATCGCTTAGAATGTTCCATACAATACAATATTGGACTCTTTCTATTCTCAGTTTGGTTATTAATACAAACCGAGATCATCACCGACTTTAACCAATCCACACATGTGTTTGTGTGGATTGGTTAAAGTCAGTTACACACACACAGGTTCAGCCCTAAGAACGCTATGAATAGTTGCCTAGTGAGCTAAGTGGTACTCATAACCTGTAAAGTCCAGGTAGTTGTGTTCAAAGAGGCTGTTTCTTGTAAGAGTGCTGCATAATGCCGAGTATTAATCTTAATATCGGACGGGCGAGGACCGGAGCCCCTACGATGTTGCGGTGGACCCGCCTCCGCCCCCTCGACCTCTAAAGATGAGATGCATTGACAGAGATCCAGCGATCAGCGACATGGATGATGGCATGGATGAAGCTATCCATAGCATAAAAAGTTAAATCGTGACTATTTCCAGTGAGACTAAGGTACGGCCTAACCGCTGCGATTTTGGAGAGCGGGCACGGGCGCGATCAGATAGTGCAGTAGTATTTGTAAACCAAACGCGATCTACGACGATCAGATAGCAATTGAAAAGTACCCTAACATCTGTATTCTGAATATGAATACGGAGGGTTAGTCTCACTGGTTAATAGATGACATAGGCTTTATGATACTAGATACATGAATGCATAACAGAGAGCTCTTCATTACATTGTTGGATAAAGTAATTGTAATTACACTCTATGCATTTGCAGCTATTCAAACATTGAAGGTTTTGTATTACACAACCAGGGCGGAAGTTGTCTTTCTCTGTGTCAGTAGTCCACGTTAAATTATTCGTATTTACTGTATCTTTTTATCCTACAAATAATGGCGGTGTCCGCTGTCGCGGCGCCTGTCACGCTGTCGCCGCCTCGCTCCAGGTGGGAACGGAGGAAATTAAATTCCTGATCGCGACCGCTGTCACCCACACCGCAGCCACGAATGGCCTCCTCGTCCTCGTGTAACGTGCGTCCTACCAGATACTATCTCGGTGGGTATCTTCTCTTTACTCGGATCCTTGCCCGAGATTCGAGGGGTATTCGCGCGAGCCGGCAACATTCGATATTGTGATGCAATTTTGTTGAAATTAGCTTTTTGAAAGCTACAGTTTGTTATATATTTCCTCGTAAGGATGTTTTAAATGTGACCGAATACTTCGGCGCTTAAGTACATTTTATTTATCCTGTTCACATTCTTATTCGGTATACCTAAAGCAATTTCAGTAGTTGGACTCTTGGCAAACCTATATAGGATTCATCGACACAAATTGTATGTATCTAAAGTAGGTATCATTACTTAATGAGATGTCCAACACAGGTTCTGCACTCTGCCCACACGTTTGCGTGGACATCTATGTATGACCCATCGCTCGGCCAGTACGACCCTTGGACCGGATCTTGTACAAACTCCTACTACGAAAAGGAAGTAAACATATTATTAGTGTCCGCCTGGCCAGCTACCACCCTCAAGTTAGAAAATCTGTCGCCAAAACATCTAATGTGTTCCAGCAGCTATCCTTGAGAGCCAGTTCCCATTCTAGGTCAAGCGTGCTACCATCCTCGACCACATCAACACTTAACAACAGGTGAGATAGTGGTCAAACGCTAGCCTATATAATATGTGAATAAAATAAACAAAAATAAAACGTTTATTCAATTCAATTCAATTCAATATCGTTTATTTCAATTAGGTACATGGTACACTTTTGAACGTCAGCAATTTACATTTCACTTATTAGACTACATGAAGCATTTTTTCAAAAATCCATTCCGCGCGCTATCTGCTTACAACATAAAAGCTGTCAATGCATTTTCTAAAATCAAAAGGACTTTCAGATAAACTTTAAAATATTGAGATGAATCCGAGTTCTCGATTTTTGTCCGATACTCGTAGATCGGCGAGGTTGCGAGATTTAATGCCTTTCAAGAAGACGCAACACTTTTTGCGATTGTCAGTTTTGCAGAAATGGCGAATGTTGAATTATTGCTGACCCGGTTTTCTCCAAAATGTTAAATGTAGTTTAGAAGTTTGCGACGCTCGGGTGCGAGTTAAGTGCGCCTCGAGACCGCTGATGGTGTAACTCGGGCCGTCAGCTCCACGACACGTATTTGAAGAACGGAATGAGACGCCTCGCATGGATCTTTGCTCCAGCCGCCGCCGCTTTATTTGTCGGCGTGATGACAATTTGTTTGACTTCACTTTGTTATGACTTCTTTATTGTCGACTCGGTGTACTGTTACTGAGTGTTCGCGTTTATGGCAGTGGTACACGTTCTGTTTATTTGCCTACATACCTATGTGTACTACGTGCGAATTTTCCTGTATACACATCCATGTTTACGAATATTGCTCAGCGCCAATGACGTCTCTTTGTTGTTCTGTGAGTGGCAAATAAACATAAACAGACTTACTAACTAATTATTATATGTAGTCATTAATATTAAAATTTGAGACAGATTTACTGTTAAAATAGGGACGGATGTCTCTCTCGATATCTCGAAGGCCTTTGATAGGGTTTAACACGACAACTTACTAAGCCAGCTTCCATTGTATGGTCGTGGCCGGTTTTTTTTACATCATGTAGGCTAGCGTTTGACCACTATCTCACTTGTTGGTAAGTATTGATACGATCGAGGATGATAGCACGCCAGGCCTAGAATGGAAACTGGCTTTTAAGGATAGCTATAACTGAAACACATTAGATGTTTGGCGACAGATTACTAACTTGAGGGTGTTAGGTGTCCAGGCGGACACTAGATAGTATCCTACCACTATGCGGGGGATGGGGGTTTCTTAACGATGTTTTGCCTTCATCGGAGGGCCACTGTGAAAAGCGCACATACATTTTTCGATACAAAAACCCATTTGTGCACGGCGGGGATTGAACTCGGTACCTCTTGCGTCAAAGCCGACCATTCTCCTACTACTACATACTGGGCAGGCGTTCATTTTAAACTCATCTCTCATGGCCCTAGAAAGTAGTTCCTTCCGTTTTCTTGGTTGATTATAAGCAACTAATCAGCAGAAGTTGTCAAACAAGGAGTTGCTCTACACCGCTAAATCTGTAGTTCGGCCTTGACCGACGCCACAACCTACCTCTGGATAAACTTGTAACCCTCGCTACTACAAACTGCAATCTATTTGAGTCCTAACTCTCGACTGACAACAAATTGTAAATTGGCGACGCAGAGTAAAATAGTGAGAGGTGTAAAGCCAAGTACAAAACAACACGAGCCGCGCTGAATTGCATTCACGTTTGAAATCCATGAATTTGTTGGTGTTGGTTTTATTCTTTGTCATTTTACCCAAACAAATTCTTTTTGTTTTCAAAAATAAATAAATAAAGTAATTTAACGAGGTGACGCTTTCTGGTTGAGCGATTATCCTCGCCGAGTGGCTGGCAGCAGCTGGATGAGAGTACTGATGGAGGAGAGTTGTTTACAGTTACATAGTATAGCCTGATTATGGCAAAATCAACTACGCGTTGTAGTACGTGCTTCTGTGTAAATATAAAGACTTCGACTAATAGCGCTTGTTATTCTTCGAATGGATTTCTATTTTTTTCAAACTATCATCTTCACAATACGGTATAATACTTGCGATGACAGCAGTTATAAGACTGTTTCTGTTATTCAATCTCTAGGGCAGACATTTCATGGGCATATAAGAAAGGAAAACTTGCGTATATAGAATGCAAACGACACAAATATTCAAACTTTAGGTGGAGGTTGTATTTACATAAATGTTTACGGAGAAACGGAAGGTAGAACGGGCGGCTGCATTCTAATATAAAGATTTCTCGGCAAGGTTAATTGAATCCAGGCGTGACTGAAATTCTGGCATTTGTTTTTGTGCAGGGAACTCGTTTTGCGTTGTAAGAAGCATAAATACTGCCAGCAGTTTGGGCACACTGCTGGACATTACGCTAAGCTGTTATTTTTCTTGACGCTAAAAATTACTTTTGGCAAAGTAACACTTGACATTTTAATGTTTACGTAAAAAAATGTAACCTGAATTGACCCACAGAACATGAATGAACTGAACACAATGATTTCCTACATTTTAATTGATGTTTTGATTATAATTTAAAACATATTGTACCTACTGCTATAGTAAAAAAATATATATATCTATATATTAGTTAAATAACCCGCCCCTGAGCGCTCCGGGTACAAAGGTGCCCATCACACTCGCCGCATTTCCACGTTGAATGGCGATGCTCATCCTTTGCATCAGGAACGAGCCGGAGCGGGAGTCACCTGTACTGTCCCTAAGCCTGTGACCTACTTCATGGACGAACTTCTTGGCCTCTGTCCCCCAACAACCCAGGGTCTCCACTGCGATAGGCACGAAGTGGTAAAGCGGCTCCATAGCAGCGTACTTTAGCCTCTTTTTACTAGCCGCGTCTTCTGCTGCTGCTGACGGGGAGTGGACGGTGCGACTGAGGTGGCTGGCAGCTAAAGTGCTAACGCAAGTCGCGTCCCAAACTAGGCACTTGCCGTTTTTCCAAGGCACCAGAGTCAACCCGTCCGGCCTCTTACCGTCAGATCTGCTCAGACCTGGAGGCTCGAGCACGCAGGGAACGTTTGCTGATATGAGGGCTCTACGGACTATGTCATTTAGCGCATGGTGACGAGGAAACCTCCCTGTGCAACACCGACAACTCAATGCGTGATTGCCATCAGCCTCCACCATGGAACCGCAGGTGCACATGTGACATTTGACATTTGGCAAAGTAACTGCTAATTATTTCTAGGTAATAACGCGATATTTATATGTCTAGTTTCAGTACTCGGTCCAGAATAAGACGTCAGGTGTTGACATTGAAGGTTCAGAAGAGATATCTGATCCGTTCCGTTGATGTAATCGAGCCTACTTCGAACATTACTCTGCTCGAGACGATGGGTCTATTGTCATGTGCTCGAGGTTAATAGTTAACTATAATTAACTTAATAATGAACACTGCATTAATTATTAATTATTAATTAATTGCCAAGTACCTTTTAAACTACCGCGTACAGTCACGTTTGTTAGACAGATATAAATCCAAAAGACCTTGCGCCTATATTTCAATGTGTTTTATACTAATCTCAAAGTCAATATTACATTATTTTAATTTTAAAACTTGTATCGCATTAAAAGATGGCTTGTTTGAAGTCAATGTCCGCCCTCACTGTCCCTGTAAAGGTCCCGGTCACATCAGTTCACACAGTCAGTAGTCACGCGCATAGTTAATGACTCAGAGGTAATAAACTCGAATTTAAACTGTAATGAATGAATAAACAAGTAGCAGTAATGGTAGCCGTGTGTAGGCATTAACTTCGTTTTATGGTTTTTTTAAGCTTGAATAACGTCCCGAGGCCCGGCGTTATTTATTATTTAGTTAAGGTGGGATGAGGCGCTGCCTTGGAGATAATCATTTTATCGAGAACCTCGTTCTAGAACACGTGAGGTGCTTTAAGGGAGGGAAATCGCGAAAGTTATTTATCTATTGTTACTATTTCTCCGGTAAACTAATTACGTGTTAAGGTCGACGTTGATAGTAACGTGCAACTGGTTTCGGAGTGATCTGCACTCCTTTATCTGCGGCGAGTACGCGCGCTTTTGGTGGGCACCACACTCGTACTGACCACGGGAGGGATGACTCCCTCAAACAAAAAATAATTTTCCAAATTAGTTAATAAATGACGGAGTTTGGATGTAACAATATAAAAAACAGGTGAATTGAGAACCTCCTCCTGTTGTGTGAAGTCGGTTAAAAACGATGTTACAACATTAGAATATAAAAGGGTGGTACAGAATTTCTGCAACTTTTGTAGCACTTAACTACACGCTATTGTGTTAACGCTTGTTTTTAGTTTTGTCCTCTCCGTGTTAGTGTCTCGTTCGTATCCGTTCAGAAGTATCTAGCGATCCTCTCGATCCTTTCGGAATGTGTCTCGGAAGTGAGCGCAGCAATGCTCCTAATATTAATGATCCTATTATCAACTTTAGAAGAATTCGCCAGCGTGGCCTCGCTCCATTGTTTCCGAACGAAACGAAACAATAGCTGAGATTCGAAATATCCTCGTTTCTGCGATCTCAACGTCCGCGAACTGCGTCGGTGGAATTACAAACAATAAGAAGCTAAGCTCGCTTCGTTACATGTCGACCGTCGTCCCGCGGGGACGACAAAGTCGTGCGTCTTACTAAGTAGTCGTAAGTCAAACAATACGCAAAAATAATTCGTCCTAGTCTCGGAAGAACGTTATACAACAAAGACGGGCGGATCCACCAGGACGAGACAAAAAGCGTCCACACAGTGTGACGGATGTCGGCGAGGCCAGTTCGCCGCCACACGCGGCCTCTGGAGAGCGCGCGCCCCAACCACGATCACTGTCACTTTGTTTTTAACACCAGACGCAAAAAGAAAGGGTGTTATAAGTTTGACATGTGTATCTGTGTGTCTGACTGTGCCATCGTAGTGCCTAAACGGATGGACAGTTTTTTTTTTGGTAGGATTTTTAATCGTGAGTCTTAACTTTGACACGAGAAAATCCGTTTAGCCGTTTTAAGCTTTTTCCTAGATGATGACGCTATAAGATCGACTCTTGTATGTCTGATCAATTCGAAATTCGGTATTTTCTTACTTCAATTACTTATATTGTATAGTAGCACTAACCTGTTGCTAGGGCATCTCCTGAAATCTGCAGAACCAGCACCAACTTACAGCAGAAATGTTTTTTTGGACTTATTGGAATAGTTCCAATGAAAACATTATAAATATACTAGAAATGCCCCGCGGCTTCGCCCGCGTTAAAGACTTCTTCTATTTACTTAAAACTTTTAATTTCTAAAAATCTTTCAATCATAAAAGAAATCAAGGAAGTAAAAGCCAAATTGATTCACCACTTTTCAAGTTATTGCGTGACTAAGGTAAATAGGGATTCATATACCCAAAAAATCATATTGATTTTCAGAGTTTTTCACCAACCCATTGCAAAAATCCTGCAACACGTATTAACTAATTTATTTACAGAAGTACTTAAGTAAATCTATAAGTTTATATATATATAATTGAAAATAATAAGTAGTATCCGGGGGGAATTTTTAGAAAATCTTTTCTAAGCGGATACGGATACCTACGTCATAACAACTATCCGCATTCTAAATTTCAGCGCAATCCGAAACAATATTGATTTTTAGAGTTGGTTACAGGTTACCCAACTTCACTCTCTTAGGGTGGCATATTGAAAAAGCCTGAAACTCGTATTTACTTATTTATTTACAGAAGTACTTGTGTGTAATGTCGAATAAAATGACTATCCAAACTTTAAACCCCCATAATCCGCTTCATCCCCTTAAAGAGTGAATTTTGAAAAATCCTTTCTTAGCTGATACCTTCGTTAAAATAACTATCTGCATGCCAAATTTCAGCGCAATCCGAAACAATATTGATTTTAGACTTTGTTACCCCACTTCACCTTTTTAGGGGTGTGGCATTTCGAAAAAGCCTGAAACACGTATTTACTTATTTATTTACTGAAGTGCTTGTGCGAACTTTCGAATAGAAATGACTATCTTAATATCTTGTTTCTCCATACAAACTTTGAACCCCCGTTACATCCCCTTAAGGGGTGAATTTTAGAATCATTTCTCTGAGGGAACTAACGTCGTAATAACTATCTGCATGCTAAATTTCAGCACAATCCGAAACAATATTGATTTTCAGTCTTTGTTACGACATTTCACCCTCTTAGGGGTGGAATTTCGAAAAATCCTGAATCACGTATTGGCTTTTTTTTACTGAAGCACTTGTGAGAAGTTTCGAATAAAAATAAACTATCTAAACTGTTGTTGTTTCTCCATACAACCTTTGAACCCTCATTTAACCCCATTGCACCATTTCATTCAATTCATTGAATTTTGGAAAATCCTTTCTTAGACGTATTCCTTTCTTAGAGGGTATATTTTTCTTAGTATGTAAGGGTACACCCTTACATACTAAGAAAAATATACCCTCCAAATTTCAAGTCTCTACGACCAGCAGTTTAGGCTGTGCGTTGTCTGTCAGTCAGTCAGACAGTCAGTCAGTCAGTCAGTATGTCAGGACAGGATTCTTATAGTATTAGAAGATAATCTTTTCGTCTATTGATCAGTCGTGTGTGGTTTTACATTTTGAAGGAGATTTAAACATCACAGCAGCCGACTCGTCAACGAGTGACGACTCTTTCCGACCGTCGAGTCTTCCTCTTCGTATCCAGGAGCACTTAATGGCGAAAAGCGGAAAAAGGATATAAGGAAAAGTCATTTTCGGTTTCTATTCAGGACGTTATCCTCATTGGATGGAATCGACAAAGAGGTATTCTATCCGTCGGTATTGGATTAATTTTATCGTTTGTGCCACTCGTGAGGACGTTAAACTAATTCTCGATATCTTCCTTCGATTCTTTCTTGAGATAACTTGAAGTCTATCAATTTAGATAACTCGGTCAGATGAGATGATGGTCACACGCTAGTATACATATACATACATGATATAGTTTCTTCAACAATCTCTCATGTCGATAACCCAACTAATTTATAGTATGAGACACGAGATATTAAATTACGGCACGGATATATAATCACGGAATAATACTTGTTTTGAAAATATTTCGATACACCTGATTAATTCTAATGAAAGCAAAAAATAAAATGTAATTGCGAAACTAAAGGTCCGTTCGCTCTGTACATATTGCTATACAATTTTAGGGCTACCAATTTTTTTATTCATAGTTTCAGGTCATATTATGTTGACTTGTCCCTTTATGTAACATCTTCATTTATTATTAATTGTCCATATGATGGCAATTAAATATTAAGTATTAATTATTAAAATTACAGTGTTTCAATTAAACGTGATATTATGGGTTGCGATATTTTATTAAAATGTTCGAGTTGAGCTCCAATGAAACAATACGTGAAGTGGTACAACCGTTAGGACGCGCTCGGAATTCAAGTAGTGGTAGTAGACAGCGCACTCGGCACTGTGGCGTGCACAGTGACACTGGATTCATTCCAAGCGCGCCAGCTCGGCGGGAGCACATAACCGAAGGCGGCGTTTCATTACGGAAGACACTCAAATCTCGACCTCCGCATTCCGAGGCCTGAGCTCCAATTGTATTCAGTGTTAATGGCTACAAACAGCCGAATTGCCGGCGTGGCTCCCACCGGATACCTGCCGGCAACCGAGCCCGGCGATGCACTGCCAAATTAAATTCTTGAAATTGCGCCGTGTCAAGTGTAAGAAGAAACGCTCTTTGTTTGTTCAGCTTTTTGGATTTACTCGAGGAAACTCTTGACTTATCGCGATAGTTTTGAATTAACGTTGCTAACGCCTCGGTGCCTTGTTTGGCTGACTTGTGGAACAGGCGGTTCCAACTTGTATTGGGCGACCAGAAAGTACCAGGTCGCAAGTCGATGAGCGAGAAACTATTGCTTTCTTGAGTTTTGACACTTTGCCTCTCGGAATTTAATTTAAAAGTGGCGCGGAGTTGTATCGGACGTTTACGGTTTACCAAATAGAAAGAATTTTTGCAACAGTGCAATACGCTCTTTACTTATTCTTATTGTTTTGTCGAATTTCTAAACCGTATCGCTTATTTGTAGTCAAACTGCGGCACACATTCTGTAAAATTGCGCAATTTTCGTGCGAATGTGAATGTGTTTGTGTGTGTATGTGTGTGTGTGTGTGTGTGTGTGTGTGTGTGTGTGTGTGAGTGTGAGTGCGCAATGAAGCTCGCACTCCGCCAGGTACGATGCTCTTCGTATTTCGTCAGCTTTAAAATTTTCCTCAGTCTTAGTTCGCTTTTATTGCTCTTGCGTTATGTTGTGTGGAAACCGCATTGCCGCTTTTTACGACTTCATAAAACTACAACATGAGAGGAGCGGGATGAATAATTCAGCGCTTGGTTTCGGCCCGTCGGTAATCGGACCGTTTCTTACCGAGTTAAATTTTTACGTTTTAGCTACGGAAAATATTATTGAAATTTCCCAATAAGAATAAGAGAAAGAGCACAAAACCCGATACTGTAACGCGCACACATAAAGGCCCACGAGGAGCGAGCTCGGCCGGATAAGGTCGAAAAAGCACGTATCGAGCGCCTTTGTGCGCGGAGCTTTATTGCCGCCTCGATATGTCAAATGTGCGTATTTTTTATTTACGGTTATATTATTTAGAAGCCTCAACCTTTTGTTGTAAGATAACGTGACAGTCAAATATATTTCTATTCAAAAATTCAATAATATTTCAGACAGAATTTTTGTTTTTATGACAGGAAACTTATGTTTTTTACTCATCCCTTATTATTTACTCGATTAAAAAAGTTAAGATATGATAGTAATGACAAAATTATAAATTGCCTATAATGGCCTAACACTATTTTAATGTTTGGTAAATATAGTATTTCATGCGTATCACCCCACTGAGATGCCCCACTGGTGGGAAGAAAAGAGATCGACATACCGTGTATCATCATTAATTAAAGTTATCCTGTTACCCTTAACCCACATAGTCAATCGCACCGTATCTAATCCTTCTCAGGTATATTCATCAACAAATTGTTCTGTCTTCCTCTCCTACTAAAGCCATCCACTTTCATGATTATCATTTTGCAGTCACTTTACTACGCACCACGGTAACCTATTACTTCTCTAGTGAAACTTTCTGTCGTCAACTGTTTTGTCGCTAGTGCAACTTTCAGGCCCCATTTTACACAGTACTGTAAAGAACGTGGGTCAACATTACGATGACAAATACGTCAATAATTTCCAAAATATTGGAATATAGAGTTTTTTTAAGTGAAAACTTCTTTAGCTTCGTTATTAACTTTTTGGTATGGGTAAAAAATGTTAAAATAGCGTCAGGATACGTGACCTGATCGAAGATTCGTAAGACAGAGGGAGAGAAGACCAAACGCACAACGTTAATGATCAAGTTTTCACTTCTGCCGGCACTCCCGGATTGCAATCCCCTTTTTTTGTGTTTAGTAGAAAATGTATTTATTAAAGTCATATAGTTCAAGATTTATATTATGAACAAAAGCAAGCAAAGTAAAAATTACAACAACATGTTATAATACCACTACGAGCTGGTATTACAGCTATTATATTTGAGCTTTCCACCAGATTCACTAATCTTAAAAATCGTCTTTTTTTATTTATAGCGTTTAATACTAAATAACCAAAGATGTAACTTCTCCCTATATTTATAAACTAGAAGTGCCACGCGGCTTCGTCCGCGTTAAAGACTTCTTTTATTTACTTAAACCTTTTATTTTGTAAAAACCTTTCTATCATAAAAAACATCTATGAAGTAAAAGCCAAATCGGTTCACCAGTTTTCAAGTTATTGCGTGACTAAGGGAAATAGGGATTCATATTTATAAAACCCGAAAAACCATATTGATTTTCAGACTTTTTTACCAACCCCTTGCAAAAATCCTGCAACACGTATTTACTTATTTATTTACAGAAGTACTTAAGTAAATCTATAAGTTTATATTTATAATTAAAAATAATAAGTACCTAATATATGTGGGCGATTTTTAGAAAATCCTTATAAGCGGATACCTACGTCATAACAACTATATATAGATCTTCTACGATAACATGACCCGCCCCTCCAAAATTCAAAAACGTTTGAAAGTATTTGTGAAAGTATTTACAACGCACCACCGCGCATGTGTGCGTACTGGTACTGCCGGTTCCGCGACATTGCATACATAATTAAATAACTCATAATTATGTACGTACTTTGTACCAACCAACACTGCAAAAAAGTTTATATGAAATGTATAAGCAATACTTTCCGCTAAGTTAAGTTGGTTACAAAGTACGTTCATAATTCGTTATCAACAATGTAAGCCTACTCTTATAACGTAGTACAACATAATTATAACTACATATAAACTCTTTCGTAAGGATGTGACTACAACATTAAAACAGTAATTTGGAGGGGCGGGCCATGTTATCGTAGAAGATCTATATGTGCATTCTGACTTTCAGCGCTATCCGAAAAAATATTGATTTGCAGACTTTGTTACCCCACTTCACCCTCTTAGGGTGGCATTTTAAAAAACTTTAGCAAAGGCATTTTTAAGAAACTCGAATTAAATTATTTAATTAAAGAATTACTTGTGTGAAATGTCGAATAAAATGACTTTCCAAGCTTTCAGCCCCCGCTTCATTCCCTTAAATTGTAAATTTTGAATAGTCCTTTCTTAGCGGATACCTACGTCAAAATGACTATTTGCATGCCAAATTTTGGCCCAATCCAAAACAATATTGATTTCAGACTTTTCCCCACTTCACCATATTAGGGGCGGTATTTTGAAAAAGAATTACTGAATAATTGTGCGAAGTTTCGAATAGAAAATACTATCTTATCTTGTTTCTCCATACAAACTTTGAACCCCCGTGTCATCCCCTTCAGGGGTGAATTTTGGAAAATCTTTTTCTTACCAGATACTGACGTCATAATAACTATCTGCATGCCAAAATTCAGCGCAATCCAAAACAATATTGATTTTCACACATTGTTACTCCATTTTACCCTCTCAGGGGTTGAATTTCGAAAAAGCCTGAAACACGTTATTACTTATTTATTTACTGAAGCACTTGGGTGTTTCAAATAGAAAAAACTATCTAATCTTGTTTCTCCATACAAACATTGAACCCCCGTTTCATCCCCTTAAGGGGTAAATTTTAAAAAACATTTTTTAGAGAGAACTGACGTCGTAATAACTATTTGTATGCCAAATTTCAGCGCAATCCGAAACAATATTAATATATTTAATTCAATATTGAATACTTTTTTTTTACTGAAGCACTTGTGTGAAGTTTCGAATAGAAAAGATTATCTAATCTTGTTTCCCCATACAAACTTTGAACCCTCATTTCATCCCTTAAAGGGGTGAATTTTGGAAAATCCTTTCTTAGTACTCCCTTTCGTACTAAGACAAATATACCCGCCAAATTTCAAGTCTCTACGACCAGCGGTTTAGGCTGTGCGTTGTCTGTCAGTCAGTCAGTCAGTCAGTCAGTCAGTATGTCAGGACAAAGATTCTTATAGTATTAGATAATTATACTTTTATGAAGTTTTTATTTTAATAGGATTGCTAAAATATTGTAAAAGTTATTGCTTTTTATAACCGGCCTGCTTTCGATGCGTCACAGTGCATTATGTAGGTTCAATATATCGATCCTCCGTGATTAAAATGAAACCAATATGTAAGTGATCAGAATGAAACAATCATTAAGCGGTATAAAAAGTATGCCTCCCTCACCGATTTGAAGGTTCTAACATTTTTCCAATATTTGGACGTGACTCAAAGTTTTTCGATGGCACTCGTAAAACCGCTGAATGAAGCCTCTCCAGCAAAAATGTGTAAAACCTAACGACAATTTAATGCGCGGAGAGCTCACGTTCGGAATGAGCAACGCCGCGCCCGTGCCGCGACGAGCCGGCCCGAGCCGGTCCGAGCCGGGCCGACTCATGCCGAACCAAGACGGGCCGTTTTGTCGTGCCGTGTCGGTCGCGTTAGCCGTTTGTACGCTTTTGCACTTTAATTTGGCTGATTGTGCGATAATGTACTTAACGATTTATTAAATCACGGAGGTCTCAAAGTCATGAGTCTACCACAATATTAAATAATAATTACATTTTGAGGGCCCAGTAGCACAATGGTAGAGTGGTGGGCTTCGCTATAGGTAGCGGGTTGAAATCTCCGCCGTGTACATAATGGATTTTCTATTGAAAATGTATGTGTACATTTCACAGTGCCTCTCCGGTGAATGATAATCATGGATGGTTCAAGCCTCATATGAAGCCGACCACCAGTCATCATCTATCTAGCACCCACAGTCTTAGAATTTCACTACGTATTAAAATCTAGGACTGTGCTAGCACCACCGAAGGATCACGTGTAGGAGGACAAGACAATGGACGCAAGCGACTGACTAGACAATGATACTACCTACTACTACCGACGACGTTGACAGTCATTGTACATACTGATGTGTTTATTGTATGTTTGTTATAGAAACAGAGATCGTCGACATCTCATAACGACTGGGCCTACATTGTACAGCGACGAGTAACAGCATGAGCTCGAAGCTGTTCTTTATTATAAAAGTTTTGTGTAAGCTTCTTTGATACCAATCTCTTGCGTCGGTTTTCTTTGACAGAGCATATATATGAGTGTATACACCTTCATACATCAACTGACGCACTACTTTAGTAAAGTTGCGGCTTAATTAACATTACACATTGTTAGGTATTACAAAATTACTTTTACAGTTACTTTTCTGTATATGGAAAATAGTAAGCAACGTAACCGCTAAGTTATTACTTGCCAACGACTAATCAATGCTCGGTGAGCTATTACAGGAAGTGATATAATAATCAAACAATCAATGGCCGAGTTGGTGTGATAGTAGTGTTAGTTAGTAACGTGGGTGTAGTACATGTCAAACAAAACAACAAGAAAGCATAATAAGTAAAGGTTGATGTTCCATCGTACCCGGCCGGAGCCGCTCCGCTGCCACCACAAGGTCCCGGGTTTATTGCTACATGTATTTTTCTGTACAAGATATTCAGATTTCCGTTTATTGTACCTATAAGGGCGTATTCTTTACGACACTACAAGCGTTGTTATTACAATAACAATGCTCGTATTGCTCGCCTCGTTTCAGAATACAGATCGGATGCGCATATAGATAACGCCGCGGGATCGATACACAACTTCTCGGGTGTCACAAAATGTTACCACACCAATATTTTGGATTAATCGCATGTTTTCGTATCGAAGAGTGAGAATTCAAAAATTCAGTGAACGGGAATTCTAGGTGTTTTTGCTGGGGCGAGGGTATATCCTAATCTCGGTCGGCGGCCGCCCCCCGCTTTGCCCGCGGCAGGACTTACAAAAAGATAATCTATCTCGGTTTCGTATCCCGAAAATTGCGCCTTTTCATCACATTGAGCCGGCTGATTACATCGTGTCACCGCAGCGCGCGGCGCCGCGCACACGTGACGACCCGACGACTGGTGTGCGCGCTGTGGAATACGCGACACACCGACATGTCGTCAGATTCACTTTCCTGATACCTTTACTTCTTATCCTTATTGTATGTTTTTATATTCAGTCAAAAATCTACCACAATTATCTGCTCTGAAGATCCAGAAAATATATATAAAAATATTTTAGACCTCGTTGTATCTTTAAAGCAGTCTCAACTTTCGTAAACCTTTTACGCAACATAATTAACTTGAAATACTTTTGCTTTCTTTGTATAAAAACGTATTTCTAATCTATTGTTCCAAAGTGGATTTACGATTCTCTGGAAAGAGCAGATTACATTTATTATAATTAAACTGCGGAACAACAGCGGTGTTAAAACACGGCAGTAAAAGACGGAGAAGGGACGCGGTCAGCTCGCCCTTCGTCGGCTACCTCTCAGTATATAATCCCGCCGTCCGCGTCGTTCTAATGAAAACACTGACAAACACTCGCAGGAGCCGGAAATGGGAGAAATGAGGACTCCCGTCTCTCCCCGTTTTCCTCTTTTTTTCGGCACCCGTAACACAAAAGTCGCACCCTCGCTTATGATGTTTTTGTCACGAAACTTTTAAACTTGTTTCATTCCGACATTGTATTTCAAAACACGATAAAAATCTTGTTTTACGATCCCGTTTTGTTTCGGGCAGTATCCGCGTTTTACGCACGAATAAATAATGTGAAATGGGCTTTATTTGCACATTCATAAAGCGGCTTAACATCTGTGATTAAAAAATATTTTCCGATAGTAAATTCGAACAGTCGTATTTGTACAAATATCCGTTCTTTCGCTCGCCCGGTAGCTACCGGAGAGGTATTAATGCCGCCCATATACGTGAGTTATGTTCACGAGCTCCACGCACTAAACGAACGTTTATAGGCGTCAGCGAACCGTCGGTGACGGTGATCGTATTCAATAAACGAAACCTCTTCGGCGAATTAGCGGCAGAGAACGATACGTCGCTACGCTGCCGCTACGCCGCCTCGAAAGAGCTACGAGAAGTATGCGTCGCGGGTAATCTTATCTCCGTATGTTATTGTAGGAAACGAGAACACGTTCCGAGGCTCGCAGCTATTTATGTAGTCGATTCCAAGTAAACAGAGAGGCTTCTTGGCGTGGAGTTCAAGGTCGAACGGTGCGCAACTTATCATCGTCCGCGCTCAACAACAACAATAACTCATTGCCAGATATCGCTTAAAATGAGAGGTGCCGTAGAGCGAGGCGTGAACAAATGTGTAGGTGCAGGGAAAGGAAGCGATTTGTGCTCGGTCGCGGCCAAAGCCAGGCCGCTCTAACAAATGGCTGGACGGCGGCGACGGCTGACGCGTCTACTTACTTATCGCTTAATTATAGCAGACCTGATGAATAGCCGGTCGTGAGCCGCCGCCGAGCCGGGCGCGGCCGGAGCGCGCGCCTGTACACACTTCCCTGCTGATAAAGGCGAAACTGAGATATCATAATTCTTACGCAACGCTTTTACGCAAATTGTATGAGCGTATGAATGTCGGCGTAACGCCGTAATGGCTAAACCTACTAAGTAAGTTACGTGTGTTTTGCTCCTTTTTATAGCTGGCTTGGCTGTACGCATAACTAAATATCTTTCGACCGCATTTATTTATTGTACCCGATGCTCTTTCTGCCGTTACAGTTTGAATTCGATTTAATATTATTACAAATAAAGTACATAGAGTCACGGTCGCGTCGCGAGCACATAACACGATACATTCATTATTGCAATACGTGATAAATATTCAAATGAATTGTAATAAATTAAATTTATTCATCATTCCAATCAAAATAATCTATGGATAAGCTGTTGCATGTAAATATGGCGCCAGTTAATTACTTACCGAGTTGTATGGATGTTGCATGAAGAGAACTCTCTCAAAGCGTACCTAATAACGTAGCCTTGATGTCGACTTGCAATGCCGACCTACATAAATTATTTTTTTCAAAAATAAAACTGACTTCATAACCACAAACAGGCACTTAAAGCGAAAAATAAATTACTTAATATGATTATTATAAAGGCTACCCACTTATCTATTTGAAGTCGGTGCCAGCCAAGTCTATTGGATCATCATCATCAGCCTGTATCAGTCCACTGCTGGACGTAGGCCTCTCCCAAGATGCGCCATTGAGTCTATTGGATAGTAGACAGATCTATGTATGTAGTAGTAGCAGTAGTAAGTAGGTAGATACATGCAGGTAGCATCTATCTACTACCTATTAGACTTGGCTGGCACCGACTTCAAATAGATAAGTGGGTAGCGCTTATAATAATTATATTAAGTAATTTATTTTTCGCTTTAAGTGCCTTTTTTAACCGACTTCACAAAAAAGGAGGAGGTTCTCAATTCGTCTGTATGTTTTTTTTTTTTTTTTTTTTTTGTGTGTATGTTACGCGATTTCTCCATCAATTGTGAACGGATTCAAATGATTCTTTTTTTAATTGGTAGGATACGTTTCCGAGGTGGTCCCATTTTAATTTTATCGAGATCTGATTAGTATCACCAGAGATATGGAGATAAATACCCCAAACATAGGAGATTGTACTAGTTTTAGTAGAAGAGTCCCAAGAAGATTATACACAATGGAGGTTGCTATTGCATATAAGATATTCTTACGGTAACTGTGAGCGAGATAGAAATAAAGGTGGGGAATTTTTTTTTGTAATATCTTATAGGCAAGCGTTTGACCACTATCTCACCTGTTGCTAAGTGAAGAAGCTCTCAAGGATAGCTGCCGGAACACATTAGATGTTTGGCGACAGATTTTCTGACTTGAGGGTGGTAGCTGGCCAGGCGGACACTAGATATGTTCTACCACCATGCGGGGGTTATTGGTTTCTTAACGATGTTTTCCTTCACCGGAGGGCCACTGTGAGAAGCGCACATATATTTTTCGATAGAAAAATTCATTGGTGCACGGCGGTTTGAACTCGGTACCACGGCATCAAAGCCGACTGTTCTCCCAATTACGCCACCGGGCCCTCAATAAATAATTATATATTAATAATTACATATTAATAATTATAATAAATAATTATGTATAAATATAAATAATTTATCTTCACAGGAATGTTCTACCGGGCAAAGTCTTGTTAGAGTGCAAACTTTTTTAAACATACCTAATATTTTTTGACATGACATGACATTTGGCGAAGATGGCGGCCATTTCAGTCCCGCGGCACTGCATACATAATTAAATAACTCAGAATCATGAACGTACTTTGTACCAATCAACACAGCAAAAAAAAAATTATAAGCATAAAACCACATATTATATAATAGTTACTACGTAAATAATACTTTCCGTTGTTAGGTTGGCTACACAGTGCTTACATAATTCGGGTATCCACAATATAGGGAAGTGCCTCTTATAACGTAGTAGAGTGATTCAGTACCCTGTTGGCCATATGGCGGCAATTAATGTTAATAATGGCAAATAATACTTTTTTATATTCATTTTGGAATACAACTAGTCCGTGTTATAAAAGTATTTGGAATTATTGTAATAAAATAGACAATTAATTATCGTGTGTCAGATGCTTTTATTGCACAGGGCCATTTTGGACATTGTCCTATGAGACCTTGATGACATCATTATTACTAGTGAATATTTTCACTTTAGCGCGGCATTTAAAGTCAATTTTTTTAGGGTTCCGAACCCAAAGGCTACCAAATGAACACTTTCTGAGACTTTGTTGTCTGTTCGTCCGTCCGTCCGTCCGTCCGTCCGTGTGTCTATATGTGCGCACTTTACAGATCTGTATCTTCTTAACCGTTATAGGTACACACTTGAAATTTTCAAAAAGTATATATCCGTCAGTGTATAACGGCCCAGACACGAAATTTAATAGATGCATGTAATTTCATTAAAACTTTTTTTGCACTAAAAAGGGTAAAATAAGTTATTTTTCAAAAAAAATAAAACCGACTTCATAACCACAAAAAGGCACTCAAAAGCGAAAAATAATTTACTTAAAATTATTATAAGCGTTACCCACGTCTCTATTTGAAGTCGGTGCCAGCCAAGTCTATTGGATATTAGATAGATGCTATGTATGTAGTAGTAGTAAGTAGGTACATGTAGGTTAGTAAGTAGGTAGATACATGTACTCGTAGGTATTATCTATCTACTACCTATTAGACTTGGCTGGCACCGAATTCAAATAGAGACGTGGGTAACGCTTATAATAATTTTAAGTAAATTATTTTTCGCTTTTGAGTGCCTTTTTGTGGTTATGAAGTCGGTTTTATTTTTTTTGAAAAATAACTTATGTGGTTATGAAGTAGGTTTTATTTTTTTTGAAAAATAATTTATTTTACCCTTTTTAGTGCTTAACAAGTTTTAATTAAATTACATGTATCTATAAAATTTCGTGTCTGGACGGTTATAAACTGACGGATATATACTTTGTGAAAATTTCAAGTATGTACCTATTATGGTTAAGAAGATACAGATCTGTAAAGTGCGCGCATATAGACACACGGACGGACGGACGGACGGACAACAAAGTCTCAAAAAGTGTTCATTTGGTACCCTTCGGGTTTGGAACCCTAAAAAAGTGACTTTAAATGCCGCGCTATTGAAAATATTCACTAGTCATAATGATGTCATCAAGGTATCAAAGGACAGTGTCCAAAATGGCCCTGTGCAATAAAAGCATCTGACACACACGATAATTAATTGTCTATTTTATTACAATAATTTCAAATCATTTTATAACACGGACTAGATATATTCCGTATGTCCGTTTGTCTGTCCGTCTGTCCGTGTGTCACCACCAATATTTTCAGAAACGGGTGGACTTAGCAAGTTGAAATTTATACCAGATATAGACATCTATAGTCCCTATTAGGCGTATAAAAATCAAGGTCCTGACTCAACACGATAAAAAGATATGAGCAAATTTAGATTTTCGCAAAAACTTGCAAGTAATAATTTACCTTAATTTTCAACTATTTTTATTTTCGGAATTTTTCCATAACTTGTGCTGTAAGACCTTGCTTTAGACCAAAATTGACAATTCTAGGTCAACCGGAAGTACCCTATAGGTTTTGGGTCGAAAACCTTTACGATACTTCCCGTTGACCTAGAATCATGAAATTTGGCAAAAAGCAAGGTCTTATAGCACAAATAAAGGAAAAATTCCAAAAAATAAAAAATGTTGACACTTAAAATGTATCTTTTTTTTTTTTTTATACCGAACTGGGTAGCACTTGATCACTATCTCACCTGATGTTAAGTGATGATGCGATCGATGATGTAGCGTGCTTACCCAGAAGATATTCACTCGCGATTTGAAGACCCCCATATTGTACTTAATCGGAAACACGGACTCAGGCAGGGTATTCCATTCCTTAGCGGTTCGTATGATGAACGAAGAAGCAAATCGCTTCGTTCGGGTAGATGGTATATTCACCATAAATCGGTGGCGCCTTTTAGTGTCTCTGGATGTCCGATTATAAAATGGGGATGGTGGAATCAAATCATGCAGTTCCATTGCACACTCTCCGAAATGTATCCGATAGAAAACCGATAAACAAGCGACTTTGCGGCGATGCGCGAGACTCTGGAGTCTCTTGCTTACTAATAGGTCATCGCTGATGAGTTTTTTGGCTCTCCTCTCAATAGCTTCCAGTGTCTCCAGCTGGTATTTAGCAGAACCATCCCAAAGGTGAGAACAGTACTCCATACACGATCGGACTTGTGCTTGGTAAAGATTAAGCAACTGTCCCGGTGTGAAGTACCGTCTCACCTTAGCCTTAGCCTTAGCTTTTGACAAGCTTTTTTGAGGCTAGCTGGGCTCTAGACTCAATATAAGAGCCGAAATTGAGAGTTGGTGTCAAAGAGATGCCAAGAAGCTCGAGATTGTTACTTATCGGAACGGACACATCCCGGAAAGTAGGAGCCAGTAGAAATGGGCTCCGTTTAGCAGAGAAACGACACGCCTGGGTTTTCGCAGCATTGAACTTGACCAGATTGGCATCGCCCCAATCAGAGACTGCCTTCAAAGAAAAGTTCATGCGTTCGACCATCGCTTCTCTATGAGACTGGATTTGTAATGCACTGGTTCGTGCGTTGGATGTATAACTCTCTACAACAGTGCTGTCATCTGCATACCCAAAGATACCGGGTTTAAGCAGTTTCATTAATATGCAGCAGAAAAAGTGTTGCAGAGAGTACTGATCCTTGAGGGACTCCGGCATTTATGGCCAATTGGTCGGAAGAACAGCCATCGATGACCACTCGAATCGACCGATCCCTTAAGAAATCTGCTATCCAAACACATAAACCAGTGGGCAGGCCGTATGAAGGAAGCTTGCTACTAAGGCTATCGTGCCAAACCCTGTCGAAAGCCTTCGAGATGTCAAGAGAGACGGCCAGCGCCTCGCCGTGGTTCTCGATGGCTTCGCTCCAGATGTGCGTGGCATACGCTAGAAGATCCCCAGTAGACCGATTTCGGCGAAACCCGTATTGTCGGTCACTGAGGAGATCGTTCACTTCTAGGTATGCCAGGAGCCTGTGGTTCAGTACACGTTCCATAGTCTTACAGAGTATGGAAGTGACTGAGATAGGCCTGTAATTGACAGGGTCTGCACGACTACCCTTTTTCGGCACGGGTTGCACGTTTGCTTGCTTCCAGGACTTAGGCACTTGACCAGTCGTCATAGACAAGCGAAAGAGGCGTGTCAAAATAGGAGCCAACTCAGGCGCACACGTCCTCAAGACTACAGCTGGTATACCGTCTGGACCACTAGCTTTGTTCACGTCTAGATTGCGCAACGCTTTGCATACTTCAGTCTGACGAATGCGGATTTCCGACATAATCGTCCCGCAAGTCGGCAGACTAGAAGGTACAGCATTGCCAGCATCTAAACGTGAAGACTCCGCAAACAGAGTAGCAAATAAATTCCCTTTATCTTCAGCCGAGTGTGCTAGTGATCCATCGGGTTTCAGTAGTGGAGGCAGTGAGGGACGGCAGAAGTTCTCTTCGATCGACTTCGCCAGGGACCAGAACGCTTTGCTACCCGAGGGGTAAGAAGCAAGTTTGTTCCCTGTTCGGCGTATGTGATCGAAGCAAGCCTTCTTGAGAGCCTTTTTGCAGGACTTGGCGGCTAAGTTAAAGGCTTTCTTCTTTTCGCGTACATCTCTAGTCTTGCGGGTTCGAGCATCAGCCCAGGCTAAGTAAGCTTCATGTTTTGATGCTTCTGCATCTCTACATTTGGCATTAAACCATGGACGAGCTTTGCTTGACATCGGAACGTCAGAAAATGGTATGAAATATTCCATACCCTGACGTAACACTTCTGTCACAGCATCCGCGCAAGCTGAGGGATCGCTCGAAGAAAAACATACCTGCCGCCAAGGATAAGACGCGAAAAAACAACGCATCTCATCCCAATCTGCTGACCTGTATCGCCACACCCGCCGGGTGCCTTTTTGGCTGGGATCGGGCGGGGAGTAGACGCCTCAGATCTCCATACATACACAGTAAACGCCAATCAAGGCAGGCCTCTCTCAGAGTTATATGGGCGCTCATACAATTTAGAGGTCTAGCCTTATTAGTACCAACAAACGTTGGTACGGAAGCCTCGGTGGGCGAGTCCAACTCGACTTTGCCGGTCTTTATTTAGTCCTCAAAAGTATATGCAATAGCAACCTCCATTGTGTATAATCTTCTTGGGACTCTTCTTCTAAAACCAGTACATTCTCATATGTTTGAGGTATTTATCTCCATATCTCTGGAGATACTAATCAGATCTCGATAAAATTAAAAAGGGACCACCTCGGAAGATGGAGATACTTATCAAATCTCGATGAAATTAGAATGGGACTACTTCGGAAACGTACCCTACCGATAACAAAAAGAATCATTCGAATCGGTTCAGAGTTGACGGAGTAATCGCGTAACATACACACAAAAAAAAACATACAGACGAATTGAGAACCTCCCCTTTTTTTGTGAAGTCAGTTAAAAACAGGAATAAATAATTTAAAACATTAATCTGTTTTAAAATGTTGATTGACGTCATTTTTTTTAACCAACAAAAAACCAAACTTAAAAACTTAAAAATCAAACTTAATATCTACTTTTACAACACAGAACAGTCAGGGAGTCACTTCGAACCAGTTTTTACCTAATGCCACCTTAATAGTATTAATTGATGAGTGTAATATTGCTTAACAGTTTATTTCACAATATTAGGTACGTATGGCGGCATCTGTGGGCGCATCGTGTATTTACATACACATAATAATGTAGTTTACAGCATTAACTGGGAGAAAGCGCGAGTCGTGTGAAGACGATAACAAATCATATGTTGATCCGCGAATGACGCGGCGCTCACTAAAAACTAACCGTCTCTCAACTCGCGCGCGGGGACCGCACCCCCGCTACCGATGCTTGCGCGGGCGTTTCGCGCGTTATAGCCTCCCCCTCTAACCCGAACGAAGCGCCCCCCGAAGTCGGGTTAGCCTTACGAGGTCGTCCTCTCCTACGTTTCTCCTGAATTGGAGCTTGGATGTGGCCAACGAACGGAGTTAGCAGCGAAACGTGATATTTACCTAATAAAACACCGTCACTAAGTCGCTCTAACACATACGTCGAAGACCCCACCACTTCATGTATACGATAAGGTCCATCGCGACGTGGAATGAATTTCGGCGTCTGCCCTTTATTCGTATCATTTAGGCCTTGCGTTTTCAGTAGCACCAGGTCTCCCTTCTCGTACTCTGGCGCTGGACGTCGATGCTCATCGGCGTACCTCTTCTGAACCGCTTGGGCCTTCTCGTGCACATCGCGCGCATTTAATAGCATAGTAGACAGTGATTTGAGATAAGGCGTTATTGCTAAAACTACGTTGTCGTTCTCTATAATAGCCCGCATATCGCAAAGAACATCTGCGGGCGCGCGTATTTCGCGCCCAAAGTTTAAGAAAGCAGGCGAATGACCCGTACCAGAGGTTACGGCGGAGTTCATGGCGAACCGTATGGCTGCGAGATGGGTGTCCCACAATCCATGATCATTACCTACTAAAATAGCTAGTTGTGGCTTAAGGT
The DNA here is from genome assembly GCA_954871355.1 of Cabera pusaria. Classification (NCBI taxonomy): domain Eukaryota; kingdom Metazoa; phylum Arthropoda; class Insecta; order Lepidoptera; family Geometridae; genus Cabera; species Cabera pusaria. The sequence goes on along the minus strand of OX940886.1, from coordinate 224,235 downwards.
CACGATTTTTCCGCTCGACGGGATTGGACTCGGGGTGATAGTAAGACGTCAAGGTCTGCTTAATCCCCATGACATGGCAAGTTTGCTGCATCACCTCACTGATGAATTGGACACCATTATCGCTGACGAGCCTCCTGGGAACCCCATAACGCAAAAATACCTCATTAACTAGTACCTTAGCACACTCCTCACTCGTGGCAGTAGCGAGGGCGAATAGCTCCACCCATCGCGTACAAGTATCTTCCACGATCAAAATCCACTTTTTCCCATGTGGTGTCTCCGGTAGCGGACCGAACAAATCGACCGCTAGGACCTCGAAACGGCGCGACGTGGCAGGCACCTGTAATAATCCGGCCGGTTTCCTAGTATCTACCTTGTATCGCTGGCACGCCGCGCAGTTCTTCACATACTGGGCAACAAAAGCTCGCATGCCGGGCCAGTAATATTTCCCAACGATGCGCTGCACAGTCCGCTCTACGCCAAAATGACCCGCTGTGGGCGCATCGTGGTACTCGGCGAGCACGGTAGCGCGCTCGTGTTCCGGGACCACCAGGCATGCATCATCGTTGTCTTCGTTCTCGGGACCGTAACGATACAACACACCGTCGGTCATTACATACCCCTTATCAGCCCATGCTCTCCCCCTAAATTCATCGTCGGACTCAATTGCGTTGACGATTTTACGTATCTCGGGATCCTTAGCTTGGTTCTCCCGGACGTCCTTGGAGCTGCGGGAGAGCAAGTTTACTACTGTATAACACAGGTCACAGTCAGTGTCTGAAGTACACGCTGGGCGTGACAGCGTGTCTGCCAACACGTTCGACTTCCCTGGCGTGTATTCGATCTTTAAGTTGTACTCTTGGAGACAGAGTGCCCACCTGGCCAGACGTCCGCTCGGCGATTTAAGGCTCATGAGCCACCTGAGCGGTTGATGATCCGACTTGACGACTACATCAGTCCCATCGATGTACCCCCTAAACTTAGATACGGCCCATACAACGGCTAGGGCCTCTCGTTCCGTCGTACTATAATTTTTCTCAGCCGGCGTGAGAAGGCGGCTGGCGTACTCGACAGGTCGCTCATCCGTCCCCTCCCCCTGGAGGAGAGCAGCCCCGAGAGCGTAGCCACTGCTGTCAGTCCTGAGGACAAACGGCTTTGTCTCATCAGCCTGACGTAGGATCGGCGCTGAAACTAAGAGCGACTTGATTGCATCGAAGGCACTCTGCTGTTCAGGTCCCCATTTCCAGGTGCTCACCTTCTTCAGCAGCGTCGTAAGCGGCTGACTAATTTCCGCGTAATTGGGTACAAAGCGCCTGAACCAGCTTGAAGTTTGCAAGAAGCACTTCAAATGCTTCACATTTTGTGGGATCGGCATATCAGCTATGGCAGACGTTTTGTCCGGGTCAACGTGTATACCACCTGGTAAGATGACGTGTCCCAAGAACTTGATGGAGTCCCTTGCAAACTGACTCTTCTCGCGGTTCACTCGTAGGTTAAACATGGCCAGACGTTTAAATACTGCATCCAGGTCTTCCAGGTGCTTGTCAAATGAGTGGTCAGACAGCACCAGCAGGTCATCCAAGTATGCTACCAAAGTGATACCTGGTAAGTTGGATTTGAACCTGTCGATTAACCTCTGGAACGTAGCTCCAGAATTACCCATAGGCATGCGTCTAAACCTGAACGTCCCCAACGGTGTCGTGAATCCTGTGAGGTCTCTATACTCGGGGTCAACGCTCACCTGATAGTACCCTGACCTAAGGTCAAGCGAGGTCATGTACTTCGATGTCTTCGCAGCGTGCAGTATGTCCTCGATCCTAGGGAGCGGGTAGCGATCAGGCTCGGTGACTGCGTTGAGTTTGCGGTAGTCGATGCAGAGCCTAAAGGTACCATCCTTCTTTTTAACGAGGACGACGTTGGAGGCCCATGGAGTCTCGCACTCCTCGATAACGTCGGCACTAAGCAGCTTCTGCAGCTCTTTCTCCAAGGCCTCTTTCTTCGACGGAGACAACCTGTATGGCGGCGAAGCAATGGGCTCTTGGTTTTCACTTACCTTTATTTTATGCGAAATAAAGTCCGTAGGGGGTCCGTCGGCCGCAAACTGGTCCGCTCTGCTGCGCAAGAAAGCGTTGAGCGCGGTCCTGTGCTCTGGCGACAGCTCCGTCCCTTCGTTGTCGCGCAGCGACACGTCGGCGATATCTGCTCGCATTAATTCCGTGCTTTTTAGAGTATAAGTCTCGACGAATGGAAATATTTGATTGGGGCAGTCTGAAAAAAACCATGACTCTTGGGCTATGTCCAGTACTATGCCAGCCCTGGCGATAAAGTCGCGTCCTAATAAAGTTCTAGTGTCTTCGCCGGGGAACACCATGAACTCGACCGGTACCTGCCTTTCCTCTAAAACTACTGGTACAGTAGCGGTCAACACTACTTTTAACTGGCGCGAGCCGTCCGCAAGCCCAATGGTGCGCTCTACTTCACGAAAATGTACCCCGTTTGACCGCAGAATAGAGTATAGTTGAAGACTAGCGATACTAGATGTGGCGCCAGTGTCGACAATAGCGACGCCTTCCCTATCCGCAATAGTAACGCTTACCGTCGGATGCGATGACGTCATCACCGGAGATCTATCGTCGGTAACGATATTAAATTCTGACGACTTTGTAGTAGGCAACTTTTTGTTTAGGCAAGTATCACACCTCGACTTTACCACCCCGGGTTGACCACATCCGTAACAGCGTATTGGGTTCGACCCGGTCGAATTGATATTTGAGGAATTTGACTTTACAATGTTATCGCTTTTATTATTATTTTTTAAGTTACGACAATCGGCTACAACATGTCCGTAATGTTTACAAAAATTGCAACGAACTCTATTGTTACGTTTCAAATGTTCGTTCGAGTTAGAAGCGAGTTCCGTACCGGTAGTAACGCTCGCACTCATGGTAGGGGCGCGATCGCTCGGCGGCTCGCGGGCGCGGGAAACATCGCGCGAGCGTCGCGTGTCGCGAACACTGCTCGTCGAAGCGCACGAATGGTTCGAGTTACTATGTTGCAGCGGGTTATCAATTTCGGCAATTGAATCTTCCATGACTCTCACTTTCTCTAACAAAGAATTAATATTATCATCAATAACATCTCTAGGTAGACGTTTCCTAAGACGGCGATGTAATAATCCGTAGATAATGTCTATCTGTATTCGAACGGGGACCTCATATGGTAGTTTCACTAATAATGAACGCACTCTACATACGAAAACGTCGCCTCGTTCGGATTCCTTTTGCTCGGTGGTGAAGACCTCTCGAAGCACCTTGTATGCCGGCTGTTGTGCGCCGTACATGCCGCGCAGGCGCGCGACGGCGTCAGACCACGTCGCGGCGCCGGTGCGGGCTCCGCGCCACCACACGGCGGCCTCGCCTTCCAGCAACACGGGCAGACCGCGCAGCGCGTGCTCGTCGCTCACATTTGCACACTCCTTGAACACCTCAACCGCGTCGATGAACGCCTCGAGTACCTCGGCGTCGCGCGACCTCCCGTCGAACCGCGCGGTGCACTTAGTGAAGTTGCCGCCGCGCGCGGTGACTGCGGCCGCGGTCGGGCTCTCCGACGACGGCGCCGGTGTTGCAGATAGTGATCTCAGCGTTTCGATGAGGGTCCTGTTCGTCTCCGCCTGCATTCTGGCGAACGCTTCCATGGCGCCAGCGAATAATCTCTCGGTGTCCACGCTTGTAGATGCACCGGGGCTGACGGCGTTCGCCGGGGCGGGGGCGGGGGCGCCATGGGTGCGCGACTCCGCCACCGAATCGAGCTCCTCAAGTCCGCTTCCTTCGTCATTCATGATTTCTTCGTTTCCGACTCGCGATTGTTGTTGTCGGGAAGATCGCGTATATCTTGGCATTACAAACACGACGAAACACCAAAGTTCGTACACTAACACTCTGTAGGTACGCAGGTATATTTAAGCACATTAACTTTTCGTCCGTTGTAATATCGCGTCGCGTGTTTTTCCACTGCGTGGGTGCGAAGCCGCTAGTTGGGCAGCCAGTGTAATATTGCTTAACAGTTTATTTCACAATATTAGGTACGTAAATACACATAATAATGTAGTTTACAGCATTAACTGGGAGAAAGCGCGAGTCGTGTGAAGACGATAACAAATCATATGTTGATCCGCGAATGACGCGGCGCTCACTAAAAAACTAACCGTCTCTCAACTCGCGCGCGGGGACCGCACCCCCGCTACCGATGCTTGCGCGGGCGTTTCGCGCGTTATATGAGTTAAATATGTCTAGATCAGGTAAGTCATCGAGTTTATTCATACAGCTTGCGGCTCTTATGAAAAATGCGTTCTGCCTATAATTAGATGAACATTTAGGGACGTGTAAGTAGGTAGTAGGTTTTCTGACGGATCTCGTAGGTACCTTGAGGTTTATGAGTGATAACAAATGTGGAGAGTCAACTTTAGATTGAGCAAGTTTAACCATCAATATTATATCGGCTATTCTACGGCGTTCGTGGAGAGGTACCATATGATATCTTTTGCATCTCGACAAATAGTTATCATCGTACGTCTTACATTTATATTGTAGGTGTTTCATAAATCTGCCTATTAATATGCATAAGATATTGAGGATTCCATATTTGCGAACAATACTCGAGCAGGCTACGCACATACGAACAGTATAACATTTTGATAACTTTGACACTATCAAATTGAGTACTCGATCTTTAAATGAAACCTATGGTTTTGAAGGCTTTTCTAGCGATATCATATACACGTTTCTCGTAAGTTAGTTTTGAATCATGAATCACGTCAAGATGTCGTATTTCGCTTACAACCTGAAGAACTTCCCTTCAGACTATATTCAAATGTTGTGTAATTTTGTTTACGAGTAAAAGTAATTTCATAACATTTCACACTTACTACTACTACATACATGGTATCAATCTACTATCCAATAGACTTGGCTGGCACCGACTTCAAATAGATAAGTGGGTAGCGCTTATAATAATTATATTAAGTAATTTATTTTTCGCTTTTGAGTGCCTGTTTGTGGTTATGAAGTCGGTTTTTTTTATAATTTATTCTATTAAGTGTTATCTACGCTTTATATTTTTTGTACATTGTTATACACAATCTAACATTTCATCGTAAAGGAAATTATTTATTACCTACATTTAAACACCAACATTCTGCAAACAAACGAATTTGAATTTGAGACGACTCCCGACGGTCTGTCTGTAATCTGATTTAATAATCAGTAATGTGATGGTTTCAACCATTACGTTAAGCCCAAACGCAATATCTCTGCTGTAAGTTGGTGAGAATTTTGGTATTCTGCAGATTCCAGGAGATGCTGGATAGTAATCTAGACTAGACGCTGAACGTCTGGTCTAGATTACTATTTCCATACCAAGCTTCACGTGTTTTCTACAATAATATTTATATGCTGCCAATTTTCCATCAACTTTTATAATTGTACCATATAATCTATTGACGTTCTAATAGCCCTCGTATGATATGATTAAGATCAATCTCCAGCTGCCTCCGGGCTGAATTTTACGAGCCCTGGTGAGGCGAGGTGAGGTAGACTGCGGCATTGCGTTCATAAGCCTAGCTCTACTGGTAGAATATAAAGTGACTTGGAGAAAGGAAAGTTGACTTTTTACATCAACTACTACTGTTACTATATAAACTCACAGCATAATCAGATGGTGTGCGACACACAAGCCAGAAAAATGTATGGTCATGCAAAATCTATGTATCCTCTAACCCTGGATGACCTTAAATACCTCTATCAGAGAATATATCTTGATGCATAAATCATAAAAAGTAATTTATTTATTAAAAGCACAAAACAGAACACAATCAAAACATTATAAAATGAAGGAACAGTTGTTTTTAAAGTAATGCAAAATATGTATATAAGGAAAGAAGGCGCACATCCGGCGGCCAGCGTTGTCGTCTAAATGAAGCGAGGTAATCACGCCCATCGGCGGCACAGCGCGCGGCAAATGAAGACGGATCTCATTTTAGCTCATCAGAGCGTCGCGGCGCGTCATTAATCCCGCGCTGGCCCCGCTCGCCGTTTTTGCCTGACAAATAGCGCGAGCGCACGGTAAATGATTGCGGCGGTAATCGAGCGCGGTAACGTGTAGCCGCACGCCTTGTTTACATGTAGCCCGCGCATCAGCTTCTATCTTTAGCGTTGACTAATGGCTCAAACCTACACGATTACCCTGTAACCTTTATTGGCTGAATAATAAAATAGGTTCGAAAACGAGCGTGTCGTTTTTCGAATACCGAAGAATTTTTCGAAGAAATATAGTATTCTTGCTCAATTTTTACAAGATGTTCTATCCTAGCCTGCCACCGCTACTTTATTCGGAAACGCCGGCCCTCTGGGTATATAATAATGTCATATTTATTCCCATTGTAATGGTAATAGTACGCAGACTGCAACCAATGATGCACAAACAAACGCTTTGTCACCCGCGTCCTGCCGAAGGTACTCGTGAATATTTCACGCGCTCGCCTCTTTTCTGTAAACGTGTTTGAATTATTTTATCATTCTGTTTTGTAAAGATCAATAGGAATATCAAAGCGAGGATTAATATTTTATAAATTCTGTATCGGCAAAAAATCTGGTTTGGCCAATCGTCTTTTATTTTTTTTTCGGACAGATAGAGTTGACCATTATCTCACCATTGTCAGTGACGTAGGACCGCATCTGGTATTGTTGGTGTCTTATGCGGAATTATAAGAGGACATTGAGACGAGGCGAGAGACAACTGTTGTTGGTTCTCACCACATATCATGACTATCCCAATCATGTCGACACTCGGCAAACCGTTTGGTAAAATTATGTTCGGTGGGTGGTTTGAGCCATACCATGGAAGTCTCGACCGATCGGGAGCTCACAATGTCTCGGTGCTACATTCCAGTTTGAGAACTTCGAAAATGTCCCCAGCTATTTATAGCCTCCATTTGAAGTTATTTAAACGAGCCCCGCGAGGGCTTTAGCTATCAGAAGTTTGGTAATACTCGGCGACTTCACTACTGGAAATATTATTAATTTTGTTACAATAACTGAATTAAATGACCTCCCAATGTACTGTGCCCGGGCAGCGCGCGGCCGACATTCCCGCGTCCCGCGGCAGCAGCTGCCCGAGGTTCCCACAAATGCCGCCGAGTGCCGATGGCCCCCGCGGGACACATTCCGTCTATATTTTCCTTTTTATTTTGTAATGCCATATTTCACTTTCACGTCTGAGCCGCCACGACGTTACTTGTCGAACATTTCCTCGCAGACAATATTATACACCAAAATAATTCTGTTTGCAATACAACATTAATTCGTAGTTTTCAGATAAAGAAATATCCGCTAATAGTTGAATCACCTAACTTTAGGTACAATTAGATACTCCTAAATAACAAGTTTAGATGTAGGTGTTAAGTTATGATGTTCGCCGGTATTGCATGTGGATTCCAAGAGAAGCACTTGTGCTAGTTGTGCTGGGTTGGTACTAAGTTTTTAAGGTATCCACGATAGTTCCTCTAAACTGCATTGACGAATGTACCAGTATATCAAAAATTATGAACGAAAATGATATGTTTTATCAATATATTGTTCTTAATCTATAAACTAGACGCTATGATATGTATTGTAACAAAAACATTAAGGTTTTTTCGATTTAAATACAGAAAAATTTGGAAGTTTTATTTTACACTTACAAATGTTTCGTTTTATTTCATATTATGTTTAATATATGCTTCAACTTGAAATTTTTTTAGTATTACAATTATAAAATATGGACAGGTCGTTCTACGCGGATATCGTGCACTGTATAATAAGGATAGTTTAAAAACTAAAACAACCGATTTCCATGCCCCGCGAGTCAGTTTCAGTAGCAAGTTTGAGACGTTTATCGTCATATCTATGGAGATACTTATCGGATCTCCATGAAATTACAGTGGGACCACCTTGGGAATATACCCTACCGATTAAAAAAAGAATCCTTTGAATCGATTTAGAATTGACGGAGTAATCACGTAACATACATACAAAAATAAAACTGGCCAAGTGCGAGTCAGACTTTGTCCCGCACACGGAGGGTTCCGAACGCCATCTATCGAATTTCTAACGAACTTCTAACACCAACTAAGTAAACGTTAACACAAACGTAGAATAGTATTATATAGTAGTAATAGTAACTGTAGTAATTAATATTATTAAATATCTGGTTGACCGAGCTTTGCTCGGTATTTTTTGCCACTTAAACAGACAAATATGACTCTTCTCGACATCTATTGACGAATAATAATACTATTTTTTTAATTGAGAGCAACTAACTGCTTTACTGATACAGTACTTCTACTCGCCAATAGATGTCGGGAAGAGTCATATTTTAAGTTGATTATCAATAAAGTTGATTATTGAAAACACGAATAAAACAACATTTTCTGAAAATGACTCCAAGCTAGATCGATTTATCGCCCCCGAAATCTCCTGTAGGTATACTAAATTTTATTTAATCGTTGGAGCCGCTTCCGAGATTCAGATTAAGGTAAAGACAATAGCGCCATCTTAGCAACTAGATAGGTGGCGCTGCGCTATCGTAAAAAACTTTTTAAAACTTTTCTTTAATTTTTAACTTTGTTCTGTTCTTAGTATTTGTAGTTATAGCGGCAACAGAAATACATAATCTGTGAAAATTTCAACCGTCTAACTATCACGGTTCATGAGATACAGCCTGGTGACAGATGGACAGACAGACAGACAGACAGACAGACAGACGGACAGCGGAGTCTCAGTAATAGGGTTCCGTTGGTACCCTTTGGGTTCGGAACCGTAAAAACCATACAGTTGAAAATACGTTTATTTATCTGTTTGTATATAGTATACAAAGTATGTGTTGGAATATAGCGTACAATGACATATCAGCAGTCGACTTGCCCCGATCAAAGTCTTCTTCGAACAGCCATCAGTTCCGGCGATATAACTGATCATATAAGCGAGGGCACACACGGCGTGTTCTAACAAACGTTACGTTTATACAAGCTGGCGCTAATTTACGTTATATTGCGTAAGAACGACAAACACGAATAAATATGAGGAGGTATGAAGCTGTGACGGTCCCGAGGTTTAATTTTCGTAAGTTTTCAGCTAAGTTGTGAGAATTAAGACGTAGCAGGCAGTTACATAGCTATAACCCACGCGTGGCGTCATCCGCCGCGTACTGGATGCGTGACCGGTCTGTCATCACGTATTTTTTTATAAAGTTAACTAGCAATGTGGGTTGCATATTACTTGTAGTCTTGTTAATCCCTCTAACTAAGCTAAATATGCTTGTGTCTGGAGTGGATTCACGTCAATAGTGCAATGGGTGGGGATAGAACTTACGACCTCTCGATCGTCAGGCCGACGCCTTAGCCTTTGGGCTATTGCCGCTTGACTAGACATTGACTACGTGTCTCTTCTGTCATAGGTTGAGTAACACACTACTACTAATATGCCAACAATTTAATAAATCGTTTTCTAAAAAAACATGATTAATAATTAATTCAAAATACGAAAATAAAAAGTTACTAGAAGAAAAGCGAGACCTGTAATCGGCTTACGTCGCTCCGTTTCCCCGGCCCAGCCGCGCAACGTTTCATTTAAACATTTTGCTGATTAAAAATTCAGTTATCTGTGAGGACGCAAAAAATAACTCCTTTCAAAGGGTGGACATTAATCTCCTCCGGCCACGTCTTGCCGGCAGCTCGTGACGTCACCGAGCCTCGTTATTATACTACTATATTATAACGTAGACTATATATAATAACGACACTACTACCTACTTACACTATTTTTCTAGTGTTGCATTTGTTTAATAACTAGTTATAAACTTGAATAGTTTTGTACCTACAAATGTTATATATACATTGAACTCAAAACACCAATAATTAAATCATTTTGCTTTTAGTGAGCGTTATATTCGAAGAGTATCTCTTACGATCTGCGGTCCGTATCGTCATCATGGCTGCACCCGAGCAAGGTCTGCAATACATGCTGAGTACCCTGGCTGATTCTTCTGCACGCATCGGTCTCCAATAACGAAACTTGGATAAGAATTCAAATTCAGTTATTGGAGACAATTGGAGACCGATCATGTTCAACGAACATGTTATTCTGGAATTGATTGCCCTTAACAAAGTTCCTTTCGAAGTTGTTTACGAATACGTGTGGATTCTATTACAGAGGTAGGATAAGACCAGATCAATTGCCTTACAATTAACGCCGTAATGTTTAATTTAAAAGTGAGAGGTTCACACCGACAAAACCTCTGATATTGCAGATGTCAATAGGCAGCGGTGACCACTTACCATCAGACGGGCTGCCAGCTTTCCACCACTCAATATAATTTAATTTAACTAATATTTCTCCACTTTGAAATCAAACAAATTCAAAGCGAAACCCATTATTGATCGCTCCCTGACCCGACCTATGAAATATTAAACTACATAATATCTAAAATCAGTTTCATATCTTCTAAAAATTTTCAAAACAAGCATAACTTAGCCCACAACAACGGAAACATTACAGTAAACAAGCGGCCTATAACTTGATATCCGAAGTCCGCATCCGCATCTGAAATGCCAATTAAATTGACTCGGGGCATAGAATATCGGGGTGTACTTAACTATTTCAAAAGTACGACCATATTGTTCACTTGATCATTTGTTGAATCTCGTGGAACACTTGCACTTCGTTTCATCGTGACAGTTATCATTGTTACCTTTTGTTGTAACCAAACGTCTGCTGCTACAATAAATACAAATAATTTTATTGACATAATTTAGAGCAACAAACTATTTCCGATTAGGTATTGATAATAAAAGTTTACAGCCTTCATTCACTAGAGGCAGCCTCGGGTCGAGCGGCTGCCTCGCTCCGAGGCCGCGTAGGTGGAGACGCTGCCCCAACCTGAGGCACGCAGCGACACGAGGCAAATTCGTTGGCGCGAGCCGAGCCATATTTTGTCGGTTTTTTGCCGTGCTCAAAGTAGCCTCAGTCCGAGCCGTGGATTTGATGGAGACGGGCGTGTCGCCTCGGAGCGCAATGGACAACGAAACTGCTATTAAACTGATAAAATTATATGAGCGTCACCGTGTTCCCTGGAATCCGTTAAATAAAAAAATATTACGACAAATATGTGAAACAGGATGCGTGGAACAATATTAGATCCAAATTGGGGATTGCAATGGACGCTATCAAACTGCCGACTTTAAAATGCCGGATCAAGGTGAGGCGACTCGCCTCGAGCTGATCCACAACGTGCCTCCAGCCTTTGCCTCAGAGCAAACAGCCTCAGCTTAAGGCTGTTTGCTTCAAGTCGAGGCTGCTCGACCCGAGTTTGCCTCTAGTGGATACCCGGCTTACGTTTGTTTAGTTTCTGGTAGTGTTCATTGCCCCAATAGTGAGTAGGCCAGAGTAGTTGACCGAGTAGTTGAATTATGTGAAATATTTTGATGAACTTTATGAGTGTCCCAGTTCACTGCAGAGCAGTAAAGTTACCATCAAACATGCATTAACAATGACAATATTCAGTAATAAATATTAAACTTCAGAGCATTATTTACCGGGTAGTTATAATATGTATACGTAATATGAACATCATAACAAAATATGTCACGTTTATATTAACAATATTCAGTGATTTCCCGTATTTTATTTCAACGTTAAAACGTGCCGACCTGACAGTCCGAGAGTTAAACCAATTAACCCGCAGCTAAGCAAATAACAGAAGGAAACATAATCAGCTCATATTTCAGTCAGAGCCAGCAATGAGAGCAATAAACAACAATCAAAGAACAAGTCGGAGCCGGCCGTCTCCTCCGCCCCTCCCAACTCCCGACCGCTTCCCCGTGCACTCCACCTCTGCCGGTTTCAATAACACCAACTCTACAAACAGGTGAATAATCTATTGTTTTCGATATTTTTGTCTCTAAACAAAAAATTAAAACATCGTTCAGCCGAGCGCGCGCTGCTGGTAGCTGTCGGTCATCCATTTTTCTGCTGGACGCGATTGTTTCTCTACTTAATTATTTGTTGTCCGAATAGAGTAGACGGATATTAAGGGCCCATTGGTATTGTGGGAGAATGGTTGGCTTCGACGCCAGAGGTACCGAGTTCAAGCCCCACCGTGCAGCAATGGATTTTTCTATCGAAAAATTTATGTGCGTTTTTCACAGCTTTTTCTTGTGATGGAAAAACAGAAACCCCCAACCTCCGCATGGTGGTAGGATACTATCTAGTGTCCGCCTGGCCAGCTACCACCCTCAAGTTAGAAAATCTGTCGCCAAACACCTGTGTCATCAATGTTCCGGCAGCTATCTTTGAGAGCCAGTTCCCATTCTAGACCTAGCGTGCTACTATCCTCGGCGGCATCATCACTTACCAACAGTTGAGATAGTGGTCAAACGCTAGTCTATATAATGTTTTAAAAAAAATGTTGTATTGAACTCTGGTAGTACTGCAGCGCTGGGCGGACATCGACCCGCGGGGTGTCACATGAATGGGTTATTACCTCAGGTGTAAAGTTTCTGTAATTCAGGTGGCGTAACATTTATTAAATTAATAAAGAATTCATACAATTAGCGTTAAAATCTTCACCATATAAATTATAAATACATAATAAATTATAATCATATTTTTGAATTGGTTTACAACCAATAACTTATTACTGAACGCCAAAAAAACTAAATGTATTAAATTCTCGCTGCCAAATGTAAGAAAGGGTGTCATTGATAGCAGGATATTAATAAACGATGTACCACTAGAATTTGTTGAATCCGCTACATTCTTGGGCATCACCCTGGATTCAAAGCTACAATGGGGTTCTCAAATATCGGCTCTAGCAGGTAGATTGAGCTCCGCTGCATACGCAGTACGTAAAATTAAAAACTTGACTGACGAATCCACTGCTAGATTTACATGACATTACAGACATGGTTTACTTTAGCTACTTCCACAGTATAATGTCCTATGGCATTTTATTGTGGGGGAAATCCGCCGAAATACAATCTATATTTGTTTTACAAAAAAGAGCTATTCGATCTATATATACCATGAAGTCGCAAGACTCACTTCGTGAAAAATTTAAGGAGATTAAAATTCTCACAGTGGCATGTCAATATATATATGAAAATATTATGTATGTACGCAAAAATTTGAATGATTATGATAAGAGGTCCGATGTACATAATTTCAATACAAGACACAAAAATAGATTAATTTTACCTCAATTCAGGTTGTGGAAAGTTAGTGGTTCTTTTTTGGGGAACTGTATACGATTTTATAATAAACTTCCTAAAGATATTGATCAACTGTCTATGAGCAGATTTAAAACCTTTGTAAAATCCAATTTAATGAAGAAATCGTACTATACATTAAATGACTATATGAATGACAAAAATGCTTGGCCTGAATGCCCCAAGCTCCAAGATATAATATAAATTGTATGATAACATAATTATTTGTTGTAAATTAAAAAAAATATTTAATATGAATTTAAAAAAAAATGAATTAAAATAAGTGACAAGCCCCATAGAGTTTCTTGGTGTTTCTTCTCTGATGGGAGTACTTCCGAAACACCAGTAGATTCAACAGTCAATCAGTTTTCATCTTTTGTTTGCAGATCTAGGGTTGCCTGTAGAGACGGTATTATGCAGCTGATAGACGGACAATCGGTTCCATTCGGAAAATGATTTGTACTGCAATTAGTCTGCGTTGTATTTATTTATTATGTTTCATTATTTCACAATTTTTTGGATAACAATTGTCTGAAGAACTGAAACATGCACTGGGTTGCGGGTGCACGTAATAGTACGGTTGGCAACCCTACAATAATCAAGGGAATTAAACATGTGTTTTAAGTGTGACGTTCGACGTCTAGATGAAAGCTGAATGGCTCAATACCTTTGTTTTTTTTTGTAAATTCAAAGCAATAAGTTATGTTTCTGTTATATCTATAATATTTTTTATTGAATATGATCTGTTTAATGTTATTTGACGTGTGTAAGTGCAAATTTTTAATTTGCCCATATACTGAATAAATGCTTTGACTTTGACTTTGAATCAATTTCAAATTATTAAAATTAAAAATTATTAAATATATTATTAAACGAAATTCTATATTTATATTCTATATTATATATTTTAGGACCCTCGTTTTCGTAATAGTATTCAGTATACATATTCAGAAATAGGTATACCATAGGATGTGGCAACGGTAACATCACGAAACGTTCGAGCACATTTAGAGCGGACTACGACACGAGCTCGGATTGTATTCAGCGGAAGGAAACAACACCGAAACAGCAATAAACCCCGAATTAGTCGAAGGATTTAGCCGGGCGCGGCGCTGCGGCGCGCTCCGGTGCGCTTCGGTGCTCCGCCGTCACATTACGGGCCACTCACACCGTACTACCACAGCAAACCAATTTACTTTAAATCTCTGAGAGTGCGTCTTCTGAAGTCGTCTAAATTAACAAGTTTTGTGTGTCCAATAGGTTAAGCAACCGGGAACAGAGTAGTTATGTCAATGTAACAAATCAATGACACAGATGAGTGCGGCCGATGTATCTTTTGTTTAAGCGTGCGTTGTGTCCGAGCAGACGTCGGTCGTCGGTTTCTAGATCGTTAACGGTCGATCTAGTCGCGTCGTCCGAGTACCCCTAATATTGAGATTGTGTTTGCAAACCGCTCGTGCGGATTGTAGATTTAATTGAAATTCTCAGAAATTAGAACCTTTGAAAATTGGAGGCAGAATATTAACAGAAGTTAATTGGGTTGGGATACAGCAGCTGAGAATGAATTAATCTGGATATTTTTCGTAGGCGTGCTCCGAGCTTGCATCGACCTTCATTTAATAAGGAATCATCATCGAATAAACACGTAATATCGATTGAGAAGAACAACGTGAAATATAATGCTTCCTGTTTGAAACATGTATCCGGCGAAGGTCGTAGGTTTTATTACCTGTATACTCGTAGGTATTGGCACCGGGACACGAACCAGAAAATATTATATATTTTATTCGTGCAAAAGAAATCAGAAATCACATTCACAGGGAATTTCACTTACGGGAAATAAATATTTTCCTACTCTCGGATTATTCCGGTTCTGTCGTTCCTCCGTCATCAGATAAAAAGGTTTCTAAGTATTAGGAGCGATGGAGAGGCTTGTACGCCCTGGGCGAAGGTCGGGGCCGGCTCTGGCTCCGGCTGACGTAGTGACCGTCGTCAGGTCAACGACCGCCACAATCAGCTATCAGTGATCGAACCGAAGCCAACGGGATAAGCACTATCTGAAAATGGGAACCATTTGAACTGAAAGTAAGTAACTATTATATAATCTGTGCCAGTAGTTAGTAGTAGTGAATGCGTCGTATTACAAATGTTGAAATATTAAAAATGGCTCGGCCGATTTCGTTAAAATTTAAATGGCACTGGGAAGGGTACCCTTTGAAACATATATATATATATATATACAACGTGTAACATAATAAGCGCAATACCTCGGACACCCCAATTAGAATATCGAGTCCTAATATAATAGCAAAAGCGTGCAAGTAGAAATGAGTCTTACGTGTTTGAAAGAAGGTTCAGTTTTCTAAATCAAACAACCGATGGACTCGTAAGCCTAAAAATAAATATAATTTCAGATATACAAAATACTGATTCGGTGAAAATTAAATATTAATAAAAACCACCAAATTGGATTCAGTAGCCGATTCTAAACAAATTATTTTCAGATCTTGCGTTTAATATGTTACACGTTGTATGTATATAGGTTTGCCGCGTCTCAAAAAATCTCTTCTTGGAATAAAATCTGTTCATTGTTCATCACCATCATTGTTTACAATAAATGTCAAATAATGTTAACGAATTCTATTTACCCATATTGATGTAAGAACTGCAGTTTGGGTAAACATTCTGTATTTAATTAAATAAATGGTCTATTCATGTCCGAACAAAGAATTATAGAACTGTTTAACTTGTAACAAGTGTGTGTCTGTCTGTGTGTGTGCGTGTGTGTTTGTGTGTGTGTGTGTGTGTGTGTATGTGTGTGTGTTCGTGTGTACATATACTGTTATCGTTTAAGGCGTGTAGCTCACGATTAAGGCGTCACATGCTTTGTCTATGTAATTGAAGCTACGTATGAGACAAAACAATACAAAATAGCTGCGATATCACGGCATGGACATCTATAATAAACTATAATCTCTTGATCGGAACGGAACGCACAACGCTGCGGTAAGAGACACATAAGTAAGCAACGCTATGTCATGAGGCGGCGTTGCTGTCTGTGGGGAGTAGCGCTCTGTTGCGTTTCAAGCAAGTAGTTAACTTGCTGACTAGCGTCTACTAAAAGCTCCCAGAAACATTCTTTCATATTATAAATAGCGTGCAGATTAATTCCATTAATTTCTATCAATTGCGATTCGTGACGCAGACCGCAGCGAATGGACGAGCACGACGCTGCGCTGTGTGCAATACCCGCTCTTTGCTTCACCGCATATGATAATGTATGTGACACCCACATACGGCATTGTGGGTTACTATCAGAAACTAACATTTTAGAGCACTTCACCGCGCCTCGACACCGTCACGCCGTCACCTCGCTCGTGCCGTGACTCGAGCGCACTGTAATTAACTCTAGAATGCCGCGCACCGTTTATTCGCCTTCACCACGACGCCATCCCGAGCCTTCTTCGAGCGACGTCACTGCTGTCGGCGCAACACGCGCACCACCACACAAATATTAATAATTAGGTTCCGCACCACTGACGCTGCTTCTATGTATTTTGTTTCTATTTACAGACCTATCCTTGGTTATACCGCCGGTTGAGCTATTGAATATCACAGTTTTTTTAGGGTTTTTTACCTCAAAAGGAACCCTTATAAGATCACTTTCTTGTCTGTCTATCCATCTGTCCGTTTGTCTGTCTGTCTGTCTGTCTGTGTTAACCACCGATCTTCTGAGGAACGGATGGACCTAGCAAATTGAAATTTATACCAAATACTAAGGTCTATAGTCCCTATCAGGTGTATAAAAATCAAGGTCCTGAGTCAACACGATAAAAAGATATGGGTATAGATTTTCGCAAAAACTTTTATGTATCAAATTGTATCTTAATTTTCAACTTTTTTTTATTTTTCGGAACCATTTGGACCATGATCTTACCTGATTTTAAATGAGTACCTGGGCGTTCGGTTTTTACAAGAAATACAACTATAGGTATACTTAAAAAGCAAATATATTTACGTACAAGAATTGCTCGTTGAAATGTACTTATAAGATTTATTTAACACCGCACTGGGTAGCACTTGACCACTATCTCACCTGATGTTAAGAGGAACGTCCCTGAAAACGCGCGAATAGGCGTTTAGGGTTTTTCAAATATTATGGAACTCGCTACACTGAGAGACACAATAAAAAAATAAACTCAGCTTCTTATTAGATGTGTCAACAGTTTCACCGCGTGATATATATATTATAACAATTCTAATTTTCTAGAAAAAAAATCATCAATATAACCAAAAACATCGAAATCGACCTTTTCTATTTGCCATATTTAAGCTATTCCGAAGTTTCATAAAAAAAAATTATTTATCCCAATCTTGAGACTGTAGTGTAAATATTATATTCACCGTGTTCCCCCAAATGTTTCTGTGTAAAATACATTTAAAAACAATTTAACTAACTATTCTTTGACTGCCCCGACTTCAAACTTTGACTGCCCCGACTTCAAACTACCGCTTCGAGTTGAAAAGTGTGCAGTTTCCCTTCAAAGTCTGCTTTGCCTTGATCATAAATCAAAGAAAGAATCAAGAATCAAAGCATTTATTCAGTATGTAGGCAGTATAAATATACGCACATATACACGTCAAAATCATAAATCATAACCAATTATCAAGTAAACATAGCAAAAGCAGAATTTAACGCTTTGAATTAGAAAAAAAAAAGTAATGAACCATTCAGCTGTCATCCAATCGTTTACGTAAGAATATTAAAAAAAAATTAAAGTAGGTTAAAACCAACCATACATGTAACTGTGTGTTTCAGTACTTCAGACAATTTTTATATAAAAAAAAATAAAAAAGTGAAATAGTGAATCTGAAGGCCAAACTCTTAATTTAACAGGGGTAGACTAAGGGAGGACTGCTTTTTACATGGTCGGTTATATGTGGTGTACTCTAAAGTAAGCAATCACGGAGCAGCATTTGTTTGGGATATTGTCAGTTTGTATATTAAATTGAGAGGGAGTAATAGCGCATGTAATATTTTTTTCTGAAGAAAAATATGTGATTTGTTTGCTTTAGGCCACGCGACCAAAGCCACGAAAGAAGTTAGTCTTATATAACATAAAATGTAGCACGTAGGCTTTATCTAAGATGTTGTATAGATATTACCTTAACTAACTTGACTCGAACACTGAGAGGAGAGAATACCACAGACTCTATGTAAATATTTACTCGTTTTGTTTAATTATATTGTAATACTAGCTGTGCCCCGCGGCTTCGCCTGCGTAAAAAACAATAAAAGTTGTTTTTAACGCAGGCGAAGCCGCGGGGCGAATATTTTAATTTTTTTTTCATAAGAACCTACTCCTGACGATAAAAAACACAACAAAAAAGAATTAGCGAAATCGATCCAGCCGTTCACGCGTGATGCCGTGACCAAGGGCAATTGGGATTCATTTTTATATATAAGAAGATATAATCTGCTCATTGCAGAAATCAGTGAAACCATTGTATCGTGTGTGAGAGTTTGTATGTGTTAATTCTTAGCGTGGAGTGAGTGGCAACACCCAGGCTCGGCTCTAAGTGGAGCAGGGACAAAGCTTCCCATTTTTTACCAACAAAGCCCTGCTCGGTGCCGTTTGACGTCATAAATTAAATTAGAGAATTGTCATGCAAATTTGGGTCGTATTTATAAGGCAGTAAGCCGCAGTGTGGCGTGGCGGAGGCCGGAGATTAGAGGCAGGCGCAATGATGACCGCACTCCGAGACACACAGAACGGCGACGTTCGAATTAAGATGCCCCGCGGGGTCCTTACTTATATTATTTTACCATCACACTGTTTTCATTACATTTTTAAGTATACGCTGCGCAAGATGGCTTTGTTTGCGTTGAAAACATCACAATAATTATGTCCAATGAAACAGGTCGAGTAGTACAAACAAATATACAAACTGGCTTTTGTATTTATAATATTACTAGCTGCGCCCCACGGCTTTGTCCGCGATCAATCCTTAGTTATAAACCTTCCTCTTGAATCACTCTATCTATTGATGAAAACCGCATTAAAATACGTTGCGTAGTTTAAAATATTAGATTAGAAATATTAATAATTCTGTAGATGTACGCCTGCAGACGGCGGGAAGCGAGTTTTTTTATACTATGTAAAGATATTTTGGTTGATTTAAAATTCCGAAATGCATTATGCTTGTAATACATATTTCCAACAAAGTATTGTTAAAAATTTATAATAATCGGCAGTGAGAGACACGAATCGGGCTCATCCTAAGCAATGTAATACAACGTTTTTTCCATCAAACGAGTGGCACATAACGTATATCTATTGAATAGGGTCCCAAAGCTTATTCCAAGTAGAAATGTAGCATTATGTTGCGGCTCAAACCGCTACAGAACTCTGTTTGACACTACGGCGTAGCTGTTGTAACCGTCTCGTAGCAGTACTACGGGTTACGACAGCTATGATCAAATAAATTATTTTGTACTGTAGCTACTGCCTGACATAAAAAGTTACGTATCTAAATTATTCAAAAGTCAATTATTATAATTATTAAACTGCTTTAGTGTATCTAGACTCGGATTCATACCTAAAGAAACTTTTAAAAACTTTTAGTACATTTTCGGATGAACATAAAGTATTTTAATGAGCATACCGAATGAATACGAAAATGTTGTACCTATTAGTCGGAGGCCTCGAAGTTACATCGGCCTAATTAACGAGCCTGTCTATAAATACAGATACTAATTATGTTGCTTTTAAACTTTTCTGATGAATTTTAGATTTAGCTTTCAAATTACGGTACTTTTCACCAGCTAAATTAATGATATCCATAATCGCATCTTTATCATCATCAGTGTTTTTCAACTGACTTCCAAAAATAAATTGGTTCTCAATTCGACCGTATATATATATATATATATATATATATACGGTCGATTATATACATATATATTTATATATATATATGATTATTATATACATATATATATATTTATGTTTGTTCGCGGATAACTTCGTCGTTTATGAACCGATTTTGATTATTCTTTTTTTATTGGAAAGGAAATATCCCGTGTGTGGTACCATAGTAATTTTATCGAGGTCTGATAAGTATCTTATCTCCAGAGGTATGGAGATAATACCTCAAAATTGCTACTGAAAACTGATAGCGCGGCATTGAAGTCTTTTTTCGTTTTTTAACGGAATCTTATTGTGTGTCTATGTTACGCGATTACTCCGTCAATTGTGAACCGATTTTTTTTAAATTGGTAGGGTATATTTTCGAAGTAGTTTCATTATAATTTCATCGAGGTCTGATAATTATCTCTAGAGATATGACGATAAACGTCTCAAACATGCTACTGAAACTGACTCGCGGGAAATGGAAGTGGGTTGCTTTAGTTTTTAAACTATCTTAATTATTATAAGTATGATTGTCTATATATTGGTGTGGGTTACTCACGCAATACGTTATTCCTTACAGATCGTCCTTAAGACTTCGCACAATAATCTCATAATATTTTGTCGTTTGTATTCCTTATTGCTTACAACTTCGTACCTCACCACTATCTATCTATACATGTCTCCGTCAGAACCGTGACAGTAGCTTAATTACGTGTAATTACAGCCATTTCTGATTTAATATATGGACTATTTGTAGTGACGTCACTCATGGGAGTGACGTCACTACAAATAGTCCTCTACATCGGGGGAGGGAAATAATCACCGGCGGGAATGTCGTGCGAATAGTTGGGAACGGTGGAATGTCGCCGAGAGACGGAAGTCGCCACTAGTTGCCGCCTGTAGCCGACACTGTAAACTAACCTTAATAGATGTCACAGTTAAGCTTATTACGTTTTGATTTGACTCGGGATTGCGGTGTGCGCTCTGATTAAATCGCCTCGATTTATTATAATAATACGCTGTGACGGCGCATCTCAAAAAACTGTCAGGTAACACTGCAGCCCCCCGAGTAATGTTTTAAGTGCTACGAAATTTAAATTTCCTTGTAGACCAGTGTTACATGGACGGAGTTGTCGCTTTCTTTCCGTCTGTCACGTGCCGTGCCGCGTGCCGTGTCGGCCCGCGGGACATTCAACTTACTTAATTTGAATTCGGCACAAAAAGGCCTCCAGTCGGCTGCCTCCGGTCGCCACTGTGATTGACAGTTGGACTCCCGGAATTAGCAATAGAAGGACCAGCCCGGACGAATCCACGGCGCGCTGATGGCAAATAAACTTTGTTTTCTGAAACGTTACGATCGTTAGTATATTGCGTTTTGTTTTGGCGAGAGCTTGCTGAGACGCACACTTCCGTCGTAAGCTCGCAGAGCCGGCAACGATGCTGCTCTTTATTAAAGGAATGCTCTGGAGTCTACTGAACTTAATAAACATAATCAGTGAAGTTCAGTAACGGGTATGTATTTGTAAGCTTAAATGCTGTCTTCATTTAAATCGCAATTAAAAGTCCTCCTAGTAATATTCTAAATACGAAAGTTTGTGATGGATGGATAAATGGATGAATGGGTGGATATAGAGATGTTGGCTACTCCTTCATACAAAATATGCTAAACGGACTTTGATGAAACTTTACAATAATATAGTGTATACATCCGAATAGCATATATGTAAAGATATTGTGTAAAGTATAACTCAAGTCGTAGAAGCTAAACTAGAACCACTTCCTGACGTTCGATTGGACTCAAATTTGATGTACTTTATGTACTGCAACATCGTAATGACAAGCGGCAATAGCCCAATGCTTAAAGGTACGACCACACCGCGGCGTCCTGCGATCTGCGGGCGCGATCTCAGTACTTTTCAATTGTTTTCTGATCGCGTTTGGTGTGAACCAGTCCGTACAAATACAACTTGCGCTTTCTGATCGCCGCCTAGATCGCGCACGCGGACGCTGCGGTGTGTCCGTACCTTAAGGTGTCGAGCTGACGATCGAGAGGTTGTGAGTTGGATTCCCATCCATCGTACTATTGACGTGAACCAACTTAAGATACAAGCTATTATTATTATTTAGCTTAGTTGGAGGGGTTAGGACAAGGATACAAGCAATGTGCAACCCACATTGCTAGTAAGCTATAAAATAAAAAGTCAAATCAGTTGGAACAGCTGAATTTGGGCTATTATGTATTGCATTTGTTATATTCATATTCATATTCATATTCATATATTTATTAATAATTTTCATTACAAGTCATTCATTTTCATTACAGTCATTAATATTAAAATAATTAAAATAAAGTGTACAAATAAATTAAAATTGTATATAATATTATGTTTTGCTGAGAGCAAATTCATCGTAGCTGTAGAACGTCTGCTCGATAAGCCAGTGCTTCAGCTGCCGTTTGAAACTAGTCAAATTGGGCGGTTAACCCAATTATGCATTGGTGGCGCCATTAATGACTACTTATTACGTAAGTTAATCATTCGGAAGAAATCATTACAGTTTTCAAATCCGACAAGAGATGTTGCACTGCGTAAATTAAACATAATGTTTCTTTGAAGAGTTACACACTTTATAGTTTTGTAAATTGTTAAACGGTGCGAAGTATCGTTACGACGAAATTAGTGGATTGCATTTGTTTATGCATTGGTGTGGGTTCAAGTCCCGTCGGTACGATGAAATTTTGGATTGTGTTTAACAATTTACAAAAATATAAAGTGTGAAACACTTCAAAGAAACATAATATTATGTATTGTTATCATTAGTACTTTTTATTACACACGACAACTTCTTTACAAAAACTTGCGTTTAAAAAGTTTAAAAACGTTTAATTTTCCTTTAATTGAAGTGTTTACTACCCATTCGAGCTTTTCCATAACCAACCGAGGCTATTTTTCACTAAGCAAGTAGTTTGAGAGGCTTTCACAGAAGGTATTCAAGTTGAGCAGAGGTTCTAGTATATAGAAACTTTCAGTGGATTATTGTTGTCGTCGGCGACCAACAAAGGCATGCGCGCTGAAAAAATGCTGTAAATGTTGTTTGTTTTATCAAATAAAATATTTCGTGCTTTTATTTGTGCAAACAAGTGTTTGGAGCTATAAGTGAATAGGTAAAAAATACATATTAATGTTTCTTTAAAAAGTATTAATAGAAAGTGCTAGTTCGTAGTAGAATAATATTTTATAATTCGTAGTAACCTGCATAATATTCCCATAATTTAATTTAAACATACGTTTCTAGCAGACTAACTCTAATTACGAACGGACTCCGGTCGATGTACTCTCTAGAATGAGCACTAAATCCCATCCATTATTTTTATAGATGCCCTCCATTGAAGTCTTCCATAATGAAAATTGATAATGGCTATTAAATCTACAGGTCATTAAACTCAACGACCCGACGTAATATACTGTATTGGTTCTGACATTTAACGATGAAATATCGTTTCAAAAGTTTATCAAAATAATCTTTAACAAAAGCTGTAAGACACTTTTGTTTCTATTTTAAAGTCTATAGAAGCTTTGTAATATTATTTTGGATGTAAACTTAGAATAAACAAATTACAGGGGTCTTACTGTGCGGGCCCGAATGATAACTGAACGAATGGTGACAAAAAACGTTCGGTCTGTTCACTGATGTTTTGATGTATTGACTGAGGATAAACTATTATTTTAAGAAAAGAGAGTAAACGAAATAGTTGGAACTTGAATGTAAAGGAAATGTTCACTGCACCGCATAAGTGCTGAGATATTAAAAATATTGGCATATTTCACAAAAGTTTTGTGCAGGCAGGTAACAATGGGGTGCCATAGACAAGCAATGCCACCTGTTTACCCGGCCTTTCCCGTCAGTTGGCTATTACACGAGCATACGAGTAAAAGGCGCGAAATCGAGTTTGGATGGAAATGAATATCCTTTCGAAGCGAAATTAAAATGAAGGGCCTTCGATCCCGGGTATAGGTCCTTTGTGCGTAGGGCCATGAAACGAACTAAAGTTGCAGGGCAATAAAAACATGTTTGTATGATGTTTTTACAGTGAAACGTCTTTAAAATAACATCTAGAAACACATACGAGTACCAGGTCAGAGAGTGGATCATGACGAAATTATGTATCTATATAATTTCAGCATAACAACTACTAAGCTATTAATTTAAAAATATTATTCCGGTGTCATTGATTCACGCCTTGAGTATTCGTTGAGTTTTTCTTGAGTGGTCGATATTGGCGAACAAACTAGGCTTTAAATAGTAAGCTCGGGGCCCCTCCCCCGCCAGCCGGCTCGGCCCCGAGTTACAGTATTCTAGACCTAGTGTGTTCCCCAATTACCGACCACATCATCGCTTACCACCAGGCAAGTTGATAGAATTCAACGCAACTTTAAAATATGTATAAAAGAATAAATAAACAGACAAGCTACATAATAAAATACATATTAATCTAACGGTTATTCGTAGGTAGCATCGCACACTGCTACAGAACCATTATTGTAAATCTATTACAATAATGGTTCTGTAGGACATTAAAGACAGTTGTATACATACCTTTATAGAAGCGTCCACACAGTACACAATTATAAACTTTATGCCTTAGAATTTAGAATAAACCCTGTTTAGTAAGTATACAAAGCTCAAGATAATGCTGAGGCATGCTCTACTATCTGCATGCGACGTACTGTCGTATCTCATTTAGGAGCCGTACACCGTTCTTCAAGCGGACCTCTGAAATCCCCTAGATGCCGCGAATCCGTCCCGACCGCTGACTTAGCGGAACTACAAACAAAACTTTTCTGAACGACTGTAATATGTATATTAAAATAAACATGTAGGCATCCTTTGCAATATTTTCTTGAACTGACTTATTGTTGTACGTTTCAATTTGCTTATGTTATCATATCAGTTCTGCTGTCCGCCCGCAGAGCTACAACGAGTAGTCCTTCAAAATGGGCGTTAAGAAAATCTTAACAGATCGGCAACGCATGAATGACACCCCTAGTTGCAAGTGTTCTGTAAATAGGTGACGGTGACCACTTCCCATCATGTGGGTCGTTTGCTTGTCTGCCCCCTATATGATAAAAAAATTATAAGCAAAAAATATTTTTAAAAACAAGCTTTTATCTGGGACAATGAACTAAAATGTTAAAAATAAATTCTAGTAAGTATTTGGCGTGTAGGTACTTACCTACATTCTTAAAAGCTTGAAGCACTACCCGTTTTTCAGGCTAGGTAATTACTATACTTCAGTGCCTCAAGCTTTTAAAAATATATGTATGTACCTACACGCCAAATACTTACTAGAATTTATTTTTAACATTTTAGTTTATTGTCCCAGATAAAAGCTTGTTTTTAAAAATATGTTTTGCTTATAATTTATTTTTAACTTTTTAGTAGGCAGGTATAGATACCGACTACCTACCTACTACCTAAGTATTTAAGAGAAGGCATGATGTTTTAAAATATTCCACGGATATTTGATGTGATTATGGGTAAAGTGCTCTTCAAGGAAAATCAATCGACTCGGTGGGGCTATGTTGCTTTATATCAGAAGTGCCATGGACACCTTACAGCTTCATCATCAGATCCTGGCTATCATTTAAGTGTAAAGTGCTCCTCAAAACGAATCATTTGAGCCCAAATTCACTGGGGTTACGTTATTTTATCACAGAGATGCCGTGGCCACCTTCCAGCTTGTGAAAGGTTATCTTCAAGACGAATTAATCGAGCCCAAACTCGGTAGGGTTATGTTCATTTATCACAGAGATGCCGTGGCCACCTTCCAGCTTCATTATCAGACCCTGGATATCATCTAGGCGTAAAGTTCTCTACAAGACAAATCAATCGAGCCCAAACTCGGTGGGGTTATGTTGTTTTATCACAGAGATGTCGTGGCCACCTTCCGTCTCCATCATCAGACCAGCTCCATGGTACCATATCATTGTATTGTCACCGCGGATACATAAGTACACCAAATTTGAGTCCTATCGGACATCGGAAAGTGGGTCTAATTTAGCTTCCAAGATTCCACTCGAACATACATAGTGACATACATACATACATTGCAAGTTAAATAAAAGCTTGTAAAAAAGGAAGTTAGATTGATTGCTGATTGATCAACTTTTTACGATCAAATGACTCGATCGATTTGTCTGAAATATTGCACGTAGAATAGGCTACTTTTCAACACGGGAGATGCCGATGGTTCCATATAGCTATTTAAAACCTTTTAAATACTATTATGCTTTCAATATTCAACGAATATACATATTCTTAGAGACCAGAAGTGAAAAAGGCTAAAAAAATAAACAGTATCACAATACCCACATCTATATAATACCACAGAACCTCAACATAATAACAATAAACACTATCACAATACCCACAGCTATATAATGCCACAGAACCTCAACATAATAACAATTACCTATTATAGGTTGTCGCACAATGATTTGACTACACTTTTGCATTTCTAAGTAGACAATTACTCGTATCTAAATCTCTTGGGCTTGCCCAATTATTTAACACAGTCAACCTCTTCGCATAGTCGAGTAACGAAACAAAAGTAACATTGCAATCATACCTGTATCCACACCAACCATAAATCCCGTCCGCCGCGTTTACTTGCCGACGAGCATTATCAGCTATGTTGCACGGTAGTATCACAAAACAGTAACTGCAGAGAAAATAAAATAGTTATAAGCAACGGCATTTACACGTGGCGTTTCGTATTCGGACGCGGTGGTAAACACTACCAGATAAGAACCCTACCAAACTACCCTTTATTGCAAAAAAAATCAACGAAATTACTTTTCCGAAGTATCTTTATCTTTAAAAAATATCACATACCCCAAAATACCCAGACAAACGTCTAATTTACACTTCAACTGACGAATATTCACAAAAACCAGATCTCAGTATCACTTCGATTCAAAAACATTGTTGCACCTTAATTTATTCAAAACTGTTACTTTGAATAGATCAAGGCAAATGTCAGAGACGGCTTATACGCGTAAAGTGCACGTGGACCTATCCCACTTCTGATCTTAGAGACCAGAAGTGAAAAAGGCTAAAAAAATAATAAGTTATTTTAAAAAAAAAATAAAACCGACTTCATAACCACAAAAAGGAACTCAAAAGCGAAAAATAATTTACTTAAAATTATTATAAGCGTTACCCACGTCTCTATTTGAAGTCGGTGCCAGCCAAGTCTAATAGGTAGTAGATAGATAATACCTACGAGTACATGTATCTACCTACTTACTAACCTACATGTACCTACTTACTACTACTACATACATAGCATCTATCTAATATCCAATAGACTTGGCTGGCACCGACTTCAAATAGAGACGTGGGTAACGCTTATAATAATTTTAAGTAAATTATTTTTCGCTTTTGAGTGCCTTTTTGTGGTTATGAAGTCGGTTTTATTTTTTTTGAAAAATAACTTATTTTACCCTTTTTAGTGCAAAAAAAGTTTTAATGAAATTACATGCATCTATTAAATTTCGTGTCTGGGCCGTTATACACTGACGGATATATACTTTTTGAAAATTTCAAGTGTGTACCTATAACGGTTAAGAAGATACAGATCTGTAAAGTGCGCACATATAGACACACGGACGGACGGACGGACGGACGGACGGACGGACGAACAGACAACAAAGTCTCAGAAAGTGTTCATTTGGTAGCCTTTGGGTTCGGAACCCTAAAAAAATTGACTTTAAATGCCGCGCTAAAGTGAAAATATTCACTAGTAATAATGATGTCATCAAGGTCTCATAGGACAATGTCCAAAATGGCTCTGTGCAATAAAAGCATCTGACACACGATAATTAATTGTCTATTTTATTACAATAATTCCAAATACTTTTATAACGCGGACTAGTTGTATTCCAAAATGAATATAAAAAAGTATTATTTGCGATTATTAACATTAATTGCCGCCATATGGCCAACAGGGTACTGAATCACTCTACTACGTTATAAGAGGCACTTCCCTATATTGTGGATACCCGAATTATGTAAGCACTGTGTAGCCAACCTAACAACGGAAAGTATTATTTACGTAGTAACTATTATATAATATGTGGTTTTATGCTTATAATTTTTTTTTTGCTGTGTTGATTGGTACAAAGTACGTTCATGATTCTGAGTTATTTAATTATGTATGCAGTGTCGCGGGACTGAAATGGCCGCCATCTTCGCCAAATGTCATGTCATGTCAAAAAATATTAGGTATGTTTAAAAAAGTTTGCACTCTAACAAGACTTTGCCCGGTAGAACATTCCTGTGAAGACAAATTATTTATATTTATACATAATTATTTATTATAATTATTAATATATAATTATTTATTGAGGGCCCGGTGGCGTAATTGGGAGAACAGTCGGCTTTGATGCCTAAGGTACCGAGTTCAAACCGCCGTGCACCAATGAATTTTTCTATCGAAAAATATATGTGCGCTTCTCACAGTGGCCCTCCGGTGAAGGAAAACATCGTTAAGAAACCAATAACCCCCGCATGGTGGTAGAACATATCTAGTGTCCGCCTGGCCAGCTACCACCAAGTTACCAGCTACAATCAAGTCAGAAAATCTGTCGCCAAACATCTAATGTGTTCCGGCAGCTATTCTTGAGAGCCAGTTCCCATTCTAGTCCACTTCTCTATCTTCGACCGCATCATCACTTAGCAACAGGTGAGATAGTGGTCAAACGCTTGCCTATAAGATATTACAAAAAAAAATTCCCCACCTTTATTTCTATCTCGCTCACAGTTACCGTAAGAATATCTTATATGCAATAGCAACCTCCATTGTGTATAATCTTCTTGGGACTCTTCTACTAAAACTAGTACAATCTCCTATGTTTGGGGTATTTATCTCCATATCTCTGGTGATACTAATCAGATCTCGATAAAATTAAAATGGGACCACCTCGGAAGCGTATCCCACCAATTAAAAAAAGAATCATTTGAATCCGTTCACAATTGATGGAGAAATCGCGTAACATACACACAAAAAAAAAAACATACAGACAAATTGAGAACCTCCTCCTTTTTTGTGAAGTCGGTTAAAAAGTATCACAATACCCACATCTATATAATACCACAGAACCTCAACATAATAACAATAAACACTATCACAATACCCACAGCTATATAATGCCACAGAACCTCAACATAATAACAATTACATAAGGTGTCTAAGCTAACAACATAACCACGACGTCCGAACAGTACGACGGCCACACGACTGAAGCCTGATACCCGCTCGCTGTCCGCTTTTATACTATCGAGCCCAGTCGCAGCGTGAAGGTAGTTTGAAATATTCTAACAATATAATATTAACACTGCGAAGCATCACATAAAACTCAGCTTTTGAGCTATTTATTTTTCGTTATATATTTGAAAGGAAATGAAATCCTTTCAGTAATTGTGAAGTAATAATTAATGGATTCCAGTGGGTGTGACTGATGCCATTGTTTATTTACCGTTGACAAATTAATTAAAAGATAAATGAATACTTGGCAGAGCTAACAATTCACTTGAATGATAAAATCATAATATGTTCAACTACTATATATGGAGAGGCCTATGTCCAGCAGTGGACGGAAATAGTCTGATAATAATGATGATGTACAACTACTCTTCTTTACTTTTGTATTTTATTGTACAACAATATCATTGCTTTGTAACGATAACGTAGTGATAGAGGTTTAGCGATGTAATGAGTGAAGTTTTTTTCATTCACATTTCAAACTATCTTGGATATTATGAGCGCTCATTGTTTTTTACAAGCTTTTATTTAACTTGCAATGTATGTATGTAACTAACTATGTTTGTTCGGGTGGAATCTTGGAAGATAAATTAGACCCACTTCCCGATGTCCAATTGGACTCAAATTTGGTTTACTTATGTATCTTCGGTGACAATACAATGATATGGTACCATGAAGCTGATCTGATGATGGAGACGGAAAGTGGCAACGGCATCTCTGTGATAAAACAACATAACCCCACCGAATTTGGGCTCGATTGATTTTACATGAAGAGCACTTTACCCATAATCACAACAACAAATGATTCGTTTTGAGGAGCACTTTACACTTAAATGATAGCCAGGATCTGATGATGAAGCTGTAAGGTGTCCATGGCACTTCTGTTATAAAGCAACATAGCCCCACCGAGTCGATTGATTTTCCTTGAAGAGCACTTTACCCATAATCACATCAAATATCCGTGGAATATTTTAAAACATCATGCCTTCTCTTAAATACTTAGGTAGTAGGTAGGTAGTCGGTATCTATACCTACCTACTAAAAAGTTAAAAATAAATTCTAGCAAGTATTCGGCGTGTAGGTACAATATATTATATATATATGTATATATATATATATAAATATTATATACTATATATACTATAGTGTAGGCCTATAATTGACAACGTTAACATTAACAACGACATATGTAGATACATATCATTGTGTTGTAAAACGAAGATACATTTGCATTCAATCGATTTCAAGTAATAACTATTTCCGAAAACAAAATTGTAGACAGATCCCGTGTAATTAGACGCACACCTACATCGACGCCTGCGCATGGATAATCCTTTATGTTGGAGATTTGGCGGGTACGTGAAAAAGTGTGTATGCTCTCATTATATTTTTCCTGAAACTCGTGTTCTATAACTATTAAGTGCGGGTAAAAATGTGTGTCGCCATATGGAGAACTGCCTCTAGTCTGCACTAATACATTTTACGAACAGCTTTACTTGCATGCATTAATACAGTGTAGTAGCGTACACGTGCCCTCCGTGTCCTCCCGTGCCCTGAGCAGACTGTCTTTCTCTCTTTACTTCACTTAAATTATTGATACTGTCTCATATGTTACACGACTCTTCCTTGGATCATCTGCACAATTTACATAATTTTGTAGATATTTGAAACTATTTCAAAAGACCCAACTTGTAGCAGTTCAAACAGCGCATTGCAAAGCTTACATTGATCATATTTTTTTATTGGAATGAATGGCTAACTGAGAAAAGTTGTACAAAAGGTTAAGAAATAATTGTACAAGGTACTGAAGGTTCGAGACCCCTAGCATAGGCTACGATCGACTCGGATACATTCTGGCAGAGCGGACATATCCCTTCCCTCTGTCTACAATAATGCGTATTTAGGTACAATCGAAACCTTTTCGTTAAGTGCCCATTCTACGAGTACGAATATCGAAAAATCATTCGATTACTGAACGTTTGCCGCGTGACTAGACTTGCTGGTTCATTACCCGGCGAGTGGTGTACGTATCGAGTGGTTATTGTATCGAGGGTGCCTGTCTCTTCCCGTTTTACCTATTCGTTGACGAGAATTCGAGGCCGCTTATCTATGGTTGCCCGATATCGAAACCTGATTTGGGAATGGTCGAGATTCGCAGGTGTAGAGTTGCTAAGGTCGGATCTCATAACTCCCGTGTTTTTGTGTCTTATTTATCATCGTGTTTATGTCAAGCTATTGTGAGTGAGATACGTGAGAGGGAGGTGGCGAAGCGAGACTCGAAACTGGTGAATAACAAGCTCTTCATAGGCATTTTATGGCTTGTAAATATTTTACAATCGGTAATCCCATTTAGAATGTTGTAGTTGTAATATTTCGTAGCTGTTCAACAACAGTGGATTACTAAAGGTTAAAAGTAGTAAGTGGTTAACTACTTACATGATACATTGTTACACACAATCCAAAATGTCAAGTGTGTAACACATGGAAAAACAATCATATAAAATTGTAAATAACTCTGAATTTTCTATAATGTTTGTAGAGCTTTTTGCTATATCTGAGGCCCTTTCATATATTATAAGCAATAACATTAAAAATGTAGTAATATTGTCAGATAGCAAAAGTGCGCTACAACACATAACTAGCTGCACCTTTGGAAACAAAGGTTCAGCAATAGCATACACGATTTTATCGAAAATACTTGTGCTGCTCTCTAGGAACGTTTCTTTAAACATTCAATGGGTGCCTTCACATGTAGGGTTGTATGGAAACGAGGAGGCTGACAAACTAGCTAGAGATGCAATATCAAATGGTATAGAAGTCTTTTTAACACCGGAATATTCCGAAGTCTTCATTAAGCACAAGTGGACGATAACTTCGGCTTGGAAGGAGTATTTTGATATGGCATCTCTCAGCAAAGGCATATGGTATCGTACCATACAGTGTGAGCCTCCTCGTATTCCATGGTGGACAAATATTAGACTTCATCGAAAATTTATTGTTATCGCCCACAGGTTGCGATCCGGACATGTACCTTTAAACAAATTCAAACATCTTATGAGAAAGCTGAGCAGTCCGGATTGCAATCTATGCGGCAAAGTTGATGATATCTTTCATTTCTTGATGGAATGCTCATGTACCCAAAACCTCAGAAACGATATTTTCGCGAAATTTGAAATCAACCACCTTGATGTGGGCATATTTCAGAGCATTTTATCTGATCCATCGTCAGACGCGGCTAGAATGCTCTATCTATGTGTACACAGGGTGGTTGAAGAGCGTTCGTCGTAACAAATTTTTATTTTGTAAGCTAATACGGGGCTGCCATAGCTATATTTAGCCAAAAGCCCCTAAATAAAAGTTGAATAAAAAAAAAAAAAAATAATAAAAAAAAAATAATAATACTTATTTGGTACCTATATAAGGTTTGAAAGAGTTAATTGAAGAGAAAAAGTGTCTAGTGAATATGAGCTCTATTCGAAAAACTTGATTGGTTCCTTGAAAAGTGCGCACAATAGTTATTTATGATACTAGTGTGGTAAGTTGTCTTTACAAACGAGCAGACGAAGTCCGAGACGAAGTCGAGGGTTTACTATAGTCACGAGTTTGTAATTATCTACTGTTACCTGCCTGAAAAAATGTCGAAAGCATGTATAAATAAGATTTAGAGAAAGTGTCTTTGAAAAACCGTTACGTCTGGAAAAATCATCCTCATTTACATGCAATACGATAATTTGTCAAATTATAATCCACACAATCCCCTAATACCTGTTATCCCGTACCTGTGTGAGTTATCCCGTACCTGTGTGAGTTATTCGCTGAAACCCCATAAGAGCCGCAGCTCCACGCGCGGCAGACGCGCGTCACCCCCGGAATACTAATCCGGCTGTTTACGAAGATTGTCCTGATACCCCGATAAGGATCCCCCTCCCTTCCTCCATCCCTTCTCTTCCATTTAGTAAGAGTGTACACCGCACTGGGTAATAAGAAATGGTACTTTATGGGAAGGTACGCAGTGCTCTTGTTTTGTTTGTACTTTTCGGATAATAATGAAGTTCGTGACATTCTCCATTATTTGGTGTCGTTAAAGCGTATTCGTACATCGAAACGTTTTCCCAGGCTCGCGCTGAGCGGCGACCGTTCGAGTCTCGACGCATAATTCTCACATTTATCGCGCTCGAACATCTCGAACGTTCATTACGCGCCGCTACAAAGCATCCCGGTCTCGGCGCGAATTCTGCTTTTAAATAAAGAGCGGTGGCATCCGTTCACCTCATTATTATCTAATCTGAAATTACCCTCCAAGTAAAAAGGCGTGCTCTGGGATAATTAAAGGGGCCGCACATGCCCTCGCTAAATAAAAGGAATGCCTAATAAAGATCCATCCGCGGCTTCGTACGGCCTCATTTGCATGCCACCGGAGCACCCGGAATTTTAATGGAGAAAAAATGGGAACTTGAGTCTTTGAAGTTAGTTTCGATCGACATCGGATGCGTGGACGGCGTCAGGCGCGTGACGTCACGGGTCGAGCTGGCAAGTCTCACGTACATCTTGCTCGCATACTTGCTTCGACATTTAGAAGGCGACCTCGTTCACTGGATTATTTCATCTGTGGGTAAGGTGCTTTTTCATGTCAGATTGAGGTGGTCTGGAGTAGGAAGACAAATTATTTTTTGATTAACTTTGAAATCTTGGTGGTAGTATGCATAAACGTTCTCACAAATTTCACGCCCCCGCATCTCACGGCGACTTTACATGTTAGTAGCGTAGACATTTACGTATATAGCACAAGCTAGTACCGCTGTAGTAATGAATGAATGCGTGTTGTCGGCAGGTGTCGTGGATCCGTCACCGCGACCTGCACATCCTGACGGTGGGCGGGTACACGTACACGAGCGACCAGCGGTTCCAGGCGACGCACTCGCCGCAGACGGACGACTGGACGCTGCACATCAAGTGGGCTCAGCAGCGTGACGCCGGCGTCTACGAGTGTCAGGTCTCCACGCAGCCAGTGCGCTCCTTCTTCGTCACGCTGCACGTCGTAGGTCAGTACACATTACTTTTACTATGCACCTTGTTTATTCATTTTCTTTGGTATACATTGTTTTACAATAAAGATACCAAACGAGCGATATATATTAATAACAGTGCCTTAAATTAATACATTTATATGGCGTATGTAACTTTCTAATCTACGTCATAACATGTTAAGCCCTAAATTGAGGATCAAATTTTCCTAAAATTGCAGAGTTCTGCTAAATCTGGTCACGGCTGGCTAAGCCTCACCGCGGCTCGGTATTGGCGCGAGTGGCAGCCTCATGCAAAAAAATGTGGACCGAGGCGGCCTCGCGCGGCAAACTATGCGCGGTAAACGCAGCTTGCTCAGTCAGTACGCGGCTAATGAGCGGTTGTTCATACATATACTAAATATCACTCTATATCTAAATAAAATCCGATATTAGATAAACGATAGGACCGTCAACAGTCGGACGTCAGCTTACAAAGAACATCGCTAAATGTGCAAGTTAATACAAACAAGTACTTTATGCAAAACTCCTGGAGCTGCGAGCCGGCCGGCGCCGCGCGACGTCCTTCCACGGACTTTGTCGTTGTTCTTTCTTAGTTTTATTTCTAACGTCTACAGAGTTTACAGCGCCTTTATAGAACTTCTTGTTTGCATAAATATATGTATTTTATCTTTTTCCATTAAATTCTGTCTGAATACAATGACCTTTTCTACTAAACTTCTGGTTTATTTGACATTATAAAGTCACGGATGGAGTATAACTAAATACCTATTACATATAACCATTAATACATATTAATTTTGGCAAATGTACACAGAGTATTGTTATTGTATATGTGCCCCGAGGAACATATATGACGTAGTATGCGTGTAAGCATACACAGTGGTAGGTACGAGCAGACGCGTGTATCGGATATGTTTCGTACCGTAATGTATCGCTTAAACTCGCGTTTGGATTAACGATGCAAACAATATTTGCTTTCCATTCCATTCTGAATTGTATCGCCGATGTGTGTGGAGAGGGTAGGGGGGGGGGGAGCTTATTTCATCTGTTAACGCACGAACAAGGAAACACACTTACTACTTAATATGTTATAACAATGGGTAACACATCGATTTACAGCTAAAAATCAATATCGCACTAAGGAAAATTAATAACATAAAGAGTTGAAGAAAAGATTTTAGTTGTTAGGTACTAAGTAAGAAAACTTTTTATAGTACGCAGTACCCACGATAATTTATACTTTGCCTCTGAAAACGCCGTAATCTTGTTTTACTAGTTCTCAAATCTCACTATCTTCAAAGTTATTAAGATAAGTAAGAAAGCCATTAAAAGTCTGAGTATCGTTTCGCTACAACAATAACGTCGAGGATAATGAACGATGTATAATTAAATCTCTAATTATACCTTACATTAATTAAATTGCCGAAACTTATCCTATGAAAACTTGCGGCGCCTATTATATTAAGTGGATCCTCGTGATCCAGTCTTACAAACCACATTCCCGACACACTCGAGGTGAACGCTTTTCACGTGAATGGTCCATTTAGTGTCCTTAAATATATGTATTCATAACCGTTAACTGAAAATCAGTAATCCAGGGACTTACAAAATACCACATACTTTCGACATCGGTTTTGCTAGATAGATAGATAGAGATTGATTGTGTTGAAGTTTTAATATTATTTCAGGCTAAACGTAACACAAGTCATGCGCTGTGGTTTTGAGCTTAACTTTTTATTCAAAAGCGCAAATCCAGTTTTTAGTTTCAATTAGAGAGACCATCGTTGCTCCGAGTGTAGGCGCAGGGCTCGGCTGGAACGGGAACTCGCGACCCATAGTCACGGAACGGTTTAACATATTTATTGGGCAGCCGCGCGTGCCCTGCATTAATGCCTCGCTGCCACTGCACGCCCAGATAACCCGCTTCTGCCGCCGACCGAGGCCGATACTACGAATCAATGTAATACTTATTCAAAATATATACCTATTTAAACATATCTCAAACATATATAAAAAAATAAGAAAATAATAAATTTATTGTTTATAGATTTTTGACCCTTTCATTTAAAAGTATATAGTACATTTAAGACCTGGTGCACAGTGACCGTTTGTCATCAAAACGAGATATGATGATGAGCTCACGTGATGCTCTCAGAGAGCATACACGTCCACACGAGAGCAGCCTCGCTCGATACCGAACGACACATTACCCGATCGCATCGACCCAGCGCCGTCCGACCGTTTATCGTAACGTAATTACGATATTAACATTTTGTTTACGACAAAATAAAACCCCGAATTTATTTACACTCGAAGCAAATTTTGATTAAAATTGCTCGACGCGATAACGCTCAACGGTTCTAATTGATTTTTGTGTTCGATGGAGGAGAGCGGATGCCGATTTGGAATTTGGGCAATAAAACGTTCCACGACGAGCGTTTATTATTTTCGATGGCGAGCGTTTATTTTTATGGCCTCCAAGTGCAGAGCCGATTTAAAACCACTTAAAGAACGACGAGATTATATAACAACTGGAACTCAGTAACCATCCGTGTCTTATTTTAGTTTCGTTAGTTAGAGTGACTCTACTAGGCGGTACACTGAAAAGAAAACGGAAGAAACTTTGCGGAGAAAAATATTTGAAGTACAATGTTCACGAAGAAGTTAGCTTGGAAGCTCTCCTGCATTCGGAAGATGCTGCAACTAATGCCGTCAGTAACAAGTACCTTCGTAAAACGTAACGACCCTCTAACATTTACATAACCTTTCATCTCTGAAATTATCTTTCGGTGAGTCTCATTAAACTGTATTCGTAGTAATGTAATAACACATTTTATCGCTCAGGGTTAATTATTCTCAGTATCAAGTACAAATATTTTGAATGCCAATGATCTGCATATCTAACCTCGAAAACATCCAAAGTGTATGAAATTCACAGAAGGACATAACCATATTCATATTCCGTTACTAATTACTGTGGATTAGTAATAATAAGAAAGGATAGCTGAAAAATATCAAATAATTAAATACCTAGACGTAGAGTTACGTGATTTAACTACGAATTTTACTTAATATTTGTTATTAAAAAAAGTGTGTGTCAGGACTTCAATGAGGGTTAATTTTATTTATTGTTTCAAAGGTTTTTTTTATTTCTTTTTTTTTTGAGCATTTTTCCATAGAAGTTTATCGCTCCAACGCACGACTGGAGTTTACTCTTTTACAATTATTATTATTGTGGTCAAGGTCAAGGTATTTATTGTCATCTTCGGAAATACTGATCAAATCTTTATAAAATAAAAAAAATAATAGATAGCAACACCTCGCAGATCGGGTTTAGTGGCGCATCTTGGGAGAAGCCTACGTCCAGCAGTGGACTGCCACCGGCTGATGATGATAATGATGACCTCGCAGATCAACCCTTCCAATAAAAAAAGTACTGAACTGAACGTAACGTTACATAACGTCACTCCAAGTTTGATTTTACTCCCCATAAATGTTCATACGGGCTTATATATGAAAATTGAGTCTTAAGGAATAAACTCCAATAAACCCCAAAAATCTATTGCTTATCATATCCGCACTTCAAGGTAAGTTTCTACCTAATTTGCTGCCTGCCTAGAGATCTTAGCGACATGGCATGGCCTAGCTTTATGTATACTATTATAAAAAGTCGCATAAAAATCTATAAATAGCGAATCTTTGTATTGAAAAAAATATATGAGGTAATTTATAAAAATAAACGAAAATTTAAGTTTTATGCCCGCTGAAGGGACAATAATTGTGAGTGCAACCTGGGGATGCAATCCTGGTCCGTTCGACCGGTCGAGCTCGGCGAGCTCCGTACTGGCGCGCGGCCAAGCGCTGCGCACCTACAAACATTATGTAGGAACATTCGAGCTACGTGTAAATCTACCCACTATTTTAGATGCCTCTAGAGCACTTTGAACCGTTCAACTAGAAAAAGCAGTTTTGCTCAGTTTTAAAACGTTTCTTGGCAACGTAAATCAGGAGGAGAGTTTATAACGTGGAGGGGACGGAAATGTTATAAATCTATCTGTTTCTGTATAGTTTAGTGTTGGGTCTCTTCGAGTCAATTAAATAGGTCGCGCACAATAGTTAGCTAATTTGATCGCGGCTCTATCACATGAGTAAAGACTTTACTCATGTGGCTCTATCACCAAAATTATATTTGTAATTGTATCATACGGACTGTAACGAGTGTTGTCTTTCTGCAGATTGCGACGAGATATACCAGCGGATGTTTTCCGACGGGGAAGGTGTGTCGCTCTTTTGTGTTTGTGTGTCTCACTGTGTGTTCACTAACCGGTACTAACGCAGCATTACTATAAGTATGTGCCAAAGTCAGATGTGGCTGATATTAATACGTGTCGGTTTGTTCGGGCATCGTCTGTGCGCGGTGTAACTGCGCTGTTTGTCTTCATTAACGACAAAAAACAAGCGTCCTGTCGCGCGATTTATTTAACGACATCGTTTTACTCGCTCTGACCGCCACCGCTGTATTTTTTGGGGCAAATTAAAAGAGAGAAATACATTTCCTTCTTAATTTCGTTACAACGAAAAGTATACGCGCTCTGCCTACTTGGTCTTCATTTACATTCTTGTTATTGAAACAAAACAAAATATATGTGACAACACACGTGGCGAGTATCGCTTATACATTTTTATAACACCATAGTAATTACAGTCAAATTATGGTAATTAAGTAATTTAATCGTAATTTAATGTGAGCGAAGAATTTTAATCAATGCAAAATATAATATCATCAATTCACCAGGCATACTGAGATCATACTTCCTTTTTTTTATTTCATAAGCGGACATACAAGTCATTACTGAATTATAGCAGAGCAATCTGTGCAATGAGCTAAAATGTAATCATACACAGGTCCATAAGTGTATTCAATTCCTCATAATAACAGTGTTACCCGTCAAGTTCCGCACGCGTCCCCACGTGACAGCTGACAAGACGCGCAAAACGACAATTTGGAGAAATGTTCTAAATTTGTATTGTTGGCTTACGTTGCATTTCCTTCGAGCTGCCGCTCTCCCGGCTCTCCCTTCACTTCACGGACGATTTACTCTATGATATATCGTAAAAAAATGTTGCCAAATGTTTATTTATTTCGCGGTACACTTGGAATAGGAGCAGCGTAGGCAGAGCTACGTACGTAGCTGAATCTACGTATAGAGGTGTAGCTGGAGCTACGAACGTAGGCAGCTACGAACGGTACGTTATCGCTACCGATCTGTCAGGCGTGAAGATTTAAACAGTTAGCCTGAGCCTCTTGGAAGTTTGAGCGTGAATGTTGATTTATTTGAGTACTAACCGAGTTGAGTGTTGTTGTTTGTTCCGCTACTAACCTGACGCCGAGCCTGCGCCGCGCGCCGGCTTTCACCGGTGTATGTTTGTTTTAAACTTTTGTTACAGATACTTCCTTGATTATATGTCGGGTGCCCGACACTGTTTTATTTAACTTTCGCATGATTGGCCGAAAAGGCTCGGTGTGAAGTTGTGACTCTATATAATTTCGTCGATTTTCGATCTGAAAAAAAAAATACATTTGCTAATTATGTTTGGATACGTTATCTGCAAAAACAACGCAAATTCATCGCCTAAAATATATTTAAAATGCGACATTTGACGAAACGCCGGCTTCGCGGTACCGCAGATAAGGCACGTCTCGACGATACAAATCTGAATACTTTCCTGACTCCGGTAAAGTTTTCCATCTAAATAAAATCCACATCGTTTTCCATCCATCGCTGCAGATAGAGATCGAACCTTCGGAATACAAAAGCGAATGAAGCATCGCTCCGCACATCTCGTACGCAGTTAGCATACAAACCGGGCGCATAAAGCGAGATTACGCGGCGCTCGGCGCTGCCCGCTCGACCGCGGCGGACCACCAGCACCCGCGGCGCCCCGCACCGTCCCGCACCGTCCCGCACCGCCCCGCACCCGTTCCGACCTCCGTTTCATGAAATAATCAACACTCGGCGCGCGCGTCGTAAAAATAACTGTTTTTATTAGTCGTTACAATTTTCCTCTCGCCATTGGAAACACATCAATATTTATGAATATCGGGACGTGGGATCCTCCGTACGCGGGTTCCTCGTGAACCTTACATATATCCACTCCGGAGTCTCCCCTCATGATTTTACTCACAAGTACTACTACTACTCTTATGTTAATTATAACAAAATGACTTTACTTTTTTCTACAGTGCTAATGAATAAAGCGTAGGTACAAACTACTGTATGTGTCGTATATATATGAACTATATATTAAAACTATAGAGAGGCCCCGAACATTCCCTGAATCCGTCTAAGCGAGTGAATAACGCTTTCTTGATTCTAGCTCAGCCGTCTCTCTCCCAGAACATCTGGCTGCAGCCAGTAGGCAGGCAGCGCCAGGACTGTAGGTCACTATTGATAAAACTATTTGATAAAACTCCAACTTCAACAAAGCGTAGGAAATGTATTGATATATTTTGGAAGAACCGTTATTATGTGTCGTAAGATATAGCAGTTGTGTTTGACACGTCCGCGTTAGTAGCTATATTATGTGTGACGTCAGCACTGTTATACCACGAAAGACGAAGATGAACCTGTAAATTGCTAAAATTTAAATTTAAATTATTTTCCAAAGTTTGAAAGGTTTCAAAAATAGATTATCTATTCGTGAGCGAAGAACAAAAGTGTTTATTTAATTTCTCGACAGACAAAATTCAATAATTCCGGAGTTTAATAATTAGAGGCGCGACGTCGCTCGGCCGCGCCACTCCGATGGATTTAAAATTATCTTTGAAACCGAAGCAAGTGGCTAGCTTTTAATTAATCTAAAAGTAGAATATCAGTCGTCATAAAAGTTTGCCATTATTTTTATTTTATGAGAAATTTGAGATCATATTTGCTAGATAGTGCAATAAATAGCATAGTAAAAAAATTTAAAAACCGACTTCACATGCCACGCAAAACAGTTTCAGTAGCAAGTTTGAGATGTTTATCTCCACATGTCTGGAGACAGTCATCAAATCTCATTGAAACGAATTACGGGACCACCGTGGAGATGTTCCCAAGTCATAAAAATTACGGGACCACCGTGGAGATGTTCCCAAGTCATAAGAATTACGGGACCACCGTGGAGATGTTCCCAGGTCATAAGAATTACGGGACCACCGTGGAGATGTTCCCAAGTCATAAGAATTACGGGACCACCGTGGAGATGTTCCCAAGTCATAAGAAAAATAACCATTCGAATCGATTCTTAATTGGCGGAGTAATCGAGTAACAAACAAAAAAAATACAGATGGATTAAGAACCACCTCCTGTTTGGAAGTAATTTTAAAATAACAATATAATTAATGAATTAACGGTGTAAAACGTTGTTTTGTGAAATGAAAGAGATTTCAACTGAGCATCACAAAATATGACGGAATTCCGATTTTGAATAAATGAAATCGTTCTGCTGTTTTAATAATCATGAAAATTTAATTTCAATTTCAAAGGAAACTTTGAGCCGCTTCTGATCCGGATCGGATCCCTGTTTTCCTAGACATATGAATGTCCGCGGTTCAGCTCGTGATAATACTTTAACAATCTTTACTACAACAACGTCTAGTACCTACCTGTTACAGTCTTTCGACATTTTGAAATGTACTTATGTGATATATTTAGCAAATATCTCAACACAATTGTAATATTAATGACGAATTCATTTTTAGTTATAAATATGAAAATACGGGACTTATCGCGCCTAAAACATTAATTTTATTTAACTCTACTAACTAAGTTAAATAAAATTAATGTTTTAGGCGCGATAAGTCCCGTATTTTCATATTTATAACTATGTGTTCAAGTCGCGAAAGTTTAAAGTTTACGAATTCATGTTTATCCATGTTGTGTCTGTATATTTTCCCCCTAAGAAACGTTAATACAATACACCTACCTGTGCAATATTTCTAACGAACAATTTAGAAGTTAAACTCATAATCGAGAGTAGGTTCACGTAACTCAATATAACGTTTGAAGGAAGCGAGCGCGGCGCGACGTCGACCTCATAACTGTCAGCTCTTCACAGCCGTTAAATGAGGAATAAACTCGGTAAGGCTGTATCCACACGAACTGCTATATTTTTTTATGTCAGACAGACAAGCACTTTTGACCGCTATGTCACTTGATGTGGAGTGAAGATGCGGTCTAAGATGGAATCGTACTTGTTTGAAATCGAAAGACGGCAATGAGACGACGCGCAGGACAACTGACTTTTGTCCAATCCAAACAGAGAGCACAAATATCCTAAAATAAAGCGGTAACTTCGTAAGATCAAAAAGTAGAACTATACCGCTGTATACATAAGTAGACCTCATCGCTTACCATCAGGCGAGCGTCATATTTGTCTTCTAACCTTATATCATAAAAAAGAACTATACCTTTCGGCCATACATTCATTCACTACAGTCACTGGCAGTGAATCTGACGTTGTGAGTGTAAATCTTATTTGATCAATGTTTGTCCGGGCGTGGCCACTCGCCTTGAGCGGTTCAAGCGGGTAGTTCGGTCATTCACTAAATTGATATTAAAACCTGCGTTAAAACTAAACTAACAGCACGTTCGCTCCGAGTTGCGAGTCGTCGAGTTCCCGACTCGATTATATCGTTTTAATTTACCGTATTTCATTCCGAGTGCGACCGACGGACGTCGACGACGAAAGGTCGGAGCGAAATACCGCTAAAGTTTATTTTGTGAAAATAAATATCAGGAATAGAAGCACAATTTCAAATGTTTAACTTATAATGACGGCCGTCTCCTATTTTGTTGAAACGGTGACGCGTGGTATCGTCGTTGTAAAAACGGCACACAATATTTCTAAATATGAATAAATTAATAATTTATAAATTTCGCGCGGCGCAGCCAGAAGCCGCGCGGCGCAGCCCGACGCCGCGCGGCGCAGCAGAACGCGCGACGCCACCAAATTATCTCAATGCAATGTGTATCTTATTGTGTAGTTAATTAAATTCAATTGTTTATCACGGGGTTCAATTGTTATCTTTTTGTATAGTAAATAAAGTTCTTTTTTGTATCACTCTCTTAATAAGTGCGCGCCGCATCGCATCGCGTCGCGATGAGAGCCGACCCTTAATTGTAAAAAGTAATTAATTAGAAAAACGCCGGAGATTGCTTACACCGGTGGTCAGGCTAGTTATATAAACATGTTGCGTATGGGGACAACTCGGCATAATTGGAAGCTACCTTTTTGTTCAATAACATGTGATCAGGTCGGCAACGTTGTGAGCCCTCGAGAGCCGGTCTCCGACTCTCTGAGCTATAAGTCGACTTTGGTGCTTAAAGTTTAGTATAAAGTGCGCTGTATGCATAGGTAAAGGACGGATTTACAGTAAGGAATGACATGGAATATGCCTTCTCTAGGAGTTCACTATATGCTGATAGAACTGAGCTTGCGACAAATAGAGAGGTGTGTCTATACTATCGTTGACGTACCTTATAGTTTCTTTATTTATATATAAAATTGGAAGTGCCCCGCGGCTTCGCCCGTGTTAAAAACTTCTTTCATATACTTTAAACTTTTCTTTCGTATAAACAAACCTTTCTAACATAAAAACACATCAAAAAAGAATTAGCCAAATCGGTCCACCCGTTTTTAAGTTATCGTGTGACTACGGGAAATAGGGATTCATTCATGAAACGCGAAAAACATATTGATTTTCAGACTTTGTTACCCCATTTAACCCTCCAAGCGGTGAAATTTCGAAATATCCTGCAACACGTATTTACTCATTTATTTACAGAAGTAATTATGTAAAGTTTCGAATAAAACAGATTTTCTAATCTTGTTTCTCCATACAAACTTTGAATCCCCGTCTCATCCCCTTAAGGGGTGAATTTCAGAGAATCCTTTTATTGCAATTTCGAAAAAGCCAGCAACACTTAATATTTACTTATTTATTTATAGGAGTACTTGTGTGAAGTTTCGAATAAAAAAGTCTATCTAATCTTGTTTCTCCATACAAAATTTGCACCCCCGTTTCATCCCTTTAAAGGGTAAGTTTTAGAAAATCCCTACTTAGCGGAAATTGACGTCATAATAACCATCTGCATGCCAAATTTC
Source organism: Cabera pusaria (assembly GCA_954871355.1). Classification (NCBI taxonomy): domain Eukaryota; kingdom Metazoa; phylum Arthropoda; class Insecta; order Lepidoptera; family Geometridae; genus Cabera; species Cabera pusaria. The sequence continues at coordinate 179,523 of OX940886.1, read as the reverse complement.
AGCACAATCCGAAACAGTATTGATTTTCAGACTTTGTTATCCCATTTTACCCTCTTAGGGGTGAATTTTTGAAAAAGCGCGAAACACTTATTTACATATTAACCTACTGAAGTACTTGTTAATCTTATAGATTATAGATAAATACAAGAACCACCCTAATGCTGCAGCTGGTTAAAAAATTTACATTCATTAAAATGATGCCGCCGTAAGCGTTGAACATACTTGGTGTACGAATGTAGAGTAGGAAATTTGAGGCAGCCATAAATATGATCCGACAATACCCTCTCCGTGACGTCATGTTTCACGCCGTAAGACGAGTTATGATCTTGATAAATCACGGGCCGAAGGTATCAATAGCTGGAGCGGACGTAACGCGGACTCCGGGGAGGGGGGAGATGGCTGCAGGGGGCACAAGGGGCAGGGAGGACTTGTTTGCGGATACAGAGGTGAAGGGTTGAATGGCGCTTCGTGAACATAGATACATATTTATGTTTGTCTTTATAGCAGAGACACTCTCAAAGATTTAACTTTGGACTTGGTTGGCGATTCTGTTCGAAGTAACTAAAATGTTTAGTAAGTAGTATCGTCTCACCAGCTCACATATTATCATACTAGCTGTGCCCCGCGGCTTCGCCCGCGTTACAAATATATATATAATATATATATATAATATATATATATATATATCTACATATATATCTATATCTATAGCCTAATCCATAACACTGGCTATCCCTGTGCAAAATTTCAGCTAAATCGGTCCAGCCGTTTGACTGTGAAGAAGTCCCAAACAAATATACAAACTGACTTTCGCATTTATAATTTTGGTGTTGATAGGCTAGCGGTTGACCACTCTCTCACCTGTTTGTAAGTAATGATGCGGTTGAGATTGGTAGCGCGCTAAGCCCAGAATGGCTCTCAAGGACAGCTGTTGAAACACATTAGATGTTTGTTGATAGATTTTGGTACGTGGCCAGGCAGCCACTTGAAAGTATTTGCTGCAAATACTTTCCGTTATACATTCAAAGATCGTGGAGTTCGAATTTTAATAAAATTTCATCATCATCATAATAAGCCAGTGTCAGTCTACTGCTGGGCGTAGGCCTCTCCCAAGATACGCTGCTGAGCCCAATCTTCGGCTCATTGGGAGAGATATGCCCCCATCACCACGCTGGGCAGGCGGGTTGACGATCGCATGAAGTAGCTCCTCGCACAGATGACGCTGCTGCCCGTCACCGGCCTATAGTATTTAGCTACGCCATAATTTTGAAATAGTTATATGTACCCCCATTTGTCGATCGCCATAGTTTCGTTTGTTGGTCAGCAGGATGCACCACGGCAGGTGAGGTTGGCTGGTAGCACTGAGGTGGTATTTGTGCTCCCTTACATCCCAAAAACACTTTAGTTTTAAAATTTGTTACTAAACAAATACAAAGTGCATTCATATGTATGTTCAATGTCTATGTTTACAAAATGACGTATGTTGAGAGTCACACCCACTCCAAGTAATCACAGTTACACACACAAGTATCACAAAGCACTTAGTTAAAACTTATTAACTCGATTTCTGTTTAAAAGCCGTTGTTTTTGTCGTAACATGAAAAATGTTTTAGCATTATGTAAATGTTAGCTAGAACATATCTCTCGCAAACATCGAGCACTTTACTCTTTAGCCAGCGCCAGGGGACGTACCTACCGCTACCCTAGCCCGCGCCACTTTACCTCTGTCACATATCGCCGCTTTGAGGGCCTCTCCTCCATCGTAGTCGTCGTTTCTATCACACCACAAATGTAACATTGAAACAGGTGACCTCCCGCGGTGCCTCACTTGAACTCGAGCGCTCCACTTAAAACACGAAACATTAGCGCCGGATTGCGCTCAATTTTGCATACAAAGCAGCATCGGAGATCGTCTTTTTATAAACGATTTGTCGCATAATCACATCGATAACTTCGTGTATCGTTTCGATTCAGTCGCGAACACAACCCTCCGTGGAACGAACAGAATCATATAGCACAGATACTTACATAGTTATCGTATTCTCTGAGCCTGAATATAAATCAGTTCCACACATTATAAACGTCGCGTGCACCGATTAGTCGTGTGTCGAGTGCTCATTGTAATGTGCGCGGTTCGCTCATTCCGCCCGTTTGGCTCATTTCGCTCGTTTCGCTGGATGGCGGTATTAAAGCTCATTAAAAGTAGCCACTTAGCCGGCGCTGTTTAGCAGCGTGGTCGCATTAATGTAATGTGCACTCCGTGTCAGCGCCTGGGACGGAACCCTCCGCTCGTGTAATGTTGCAGCTCATCCCTACTCTGTAGCACCCCGCGCGGTGGCGCGCGCTGGGAAGTCGACGTCCCAATTGCCACTTACAAACTCAATTAAATAAACTATGTATCAATTAAATCCTTCTCATTTACAGATTTTTCTTTTAGTATGTATGTAGTCTATTTTAGTATGTGGTGTATCTCGGGAGAGGCCTACGTCCAGCGGTGGACTGACACCGGCTGATATGATGATGATTAGTGTGTAATACTAGTTCACTAGTCGAAACGGAAAATATAATAATGATGTATTAATAATAACGACCGCTACACGAATAAAACAATTTAACGCACTCCGGTTTATCACAAGCGATAACTTTAATGCGCCGTACGTACAAAAGCGCGGGATAAATTAATATATCTCGAGGAGAGCGTCACGCGCGTAATTATAATATAATTTAATGTACGCATCCACTTAGGAATAGACACATAAAGCAGTGCCGCCGAACGCCTACCGAGCTCGTAGTGTCGCCGCACGAACCTCGACCTTGCGCTCTTGGGATAACGTATACATTGTAGCTGCGAAACTGAGTACGTCGAAACCATCTCATAAATATTTTCATCTAAAGTTGAGCGTTATGTCACAGATATAAAGTTAGTTTATAATTAGATGACTTGATACGTGAAAGTTCAGCGCATATGAGCGAGCGACGCGTGCAGAGCGGAGCTGCCTAAGCAGAAACATGTGCCGGGGCTCGGTGGATTATACAGCGCATATGAGCGAGCGACGCGTGCAGAGCGGAGCTGCCTAAGCAGAAACATGTGCCGGGGCTCGGTTGATTATACAGCGCATATGAGCGAGCGACGCGTGCAGAGCGGAGCTGCCTAAGCAGAAACATGTGCCGGGGCTCGGTTGATTATACAGCGCATATGAGCGAGCGACGCGTGCAGAGCGGAGCTGCCTAAGCAGAAACATGTGCCAGGGCTCGGTGGATTATACAGTGCATATGAGCGAGCGACGCGTGCAGAGCGGAGCTGCCTAAGCAGAAACATGTGCCGGGGCTCGGTGGATTATACAGTGCATATGAGCGAGCGACGCGTGCAGAGCGGAGCTGCCTAAGCAGAAACATGTGCCGGGGCTCGGTGGATTATACAGCGCATATGAGCGAGCGACGCGTGCAGAGCGGAGCTGCCTAAGCAGAAAAATGTGCCGGGGCTCGGTTGATTATACAGCGCATATGAGCGAGCGACGCGTGCAGAGCGGAGCTGCCTAAGCAGAAACATGTGCCGGGGCTCGGTTGATTATACAGCGCATATGAGCGAGCGACGCGTGCAGAGCGGAGCTGCCTAAGCAGAAACATGTGCCGGGGCTCGGTGGATTATACAGCGCATATGAGCGAGCGACGCGTGCAGAGCGGAGCTGCCTAAGCAGAAACATGTGCCGGGGCTCGGTGGATTATACAGCGCATATGAGCGAACGACGCATGCAGAGCGGAGCTGCCTAAGCAGAAACATGTGCCGGGGCTCGGTTGATTATACAGCGCATATGAGCGAGCGACGCGTGCAGAGCGGAGCTGCCTAAGCAGAAACATGTGCCGGGGCTCGGTGGATTATACAGCGCATATGAGCGAGCGACGCGTGCAGAGCGGAGCTGCCTAAGCAGAAACATGTGCCGGGGCTCGGTGGATTATACAGCGCATATGAGCGAGCGACGCGTGCAGAGCGGAGCTGCCTAAGCAGAAACATGTGCCGGGGCTCGGTGGATTATACAGCGCATATGAGCGAGCGACGCGTGCAGAGCGGAGCTGCCTAAGCAGAAACATGTGCCGGGGCTCGGTTGATTATACAGCGCATATGAGCGAGCGACGCGTGCAGAGCGGAGCTGCCTAAACAGAAACATGTGCCGGGGCTCGGTTGATTATACAGCGCATATGAGCGAGCGACGCGTGCAGAGCGGAGCTGCCTAAGCAGAAACATGTGCCGGGGCTCGGTTGATTATACAGCGCATATGAGCGAGCGACGCGTGCAGAGCGGAGCTGCCTAAGCAGAAACATGTGCCGGGGCTCGGTTGATTATACAGCGCATATGAGCGAGCGACGCGTGCAGAGCGGAGCTGCCTAAGCAGAAACATGTGCCGGGGCTCGGTTGATTATACAGCGCATATGAGCGAGCGACGCGTGCAGAGCGGAGCTGCCTAAGCAGAAACATGTGCCGGGGCTCGGTTGATTATACAGCGCATATGAGCGAGCGACGCGTGCAGAGCGGAGCTGCCTAAGCAGAAACATGTGCCGGGGCTCGGTTGATTATACAGCGCATATGAGCGAGCGACGCGTGCAGAGCGGAGCTGCCTAAGCAGAAACATGTGCCGGGGCTCGGTTGATTATACAGCGCATATGAGCGGGCGACGCGTGCAGAGCGGAGCTGCCTAAGCAGAAACATATGCCGGGGCTCGGTGGATTATACAATGCAGCTTGTCTATCAGTTTTTTTTGTCTCATGCTCCACACGATTAGATTATTTAGTCAGTGTCAAAGTATTACACATTTTCAAGTTTTAGTAGATACATACAAGTTATAAAGTCAAGTCAAAGTCACATTCAAGTCGAGTTGAAGGCCCAGTGAAGTCCAAGGTATACCCTCAATAATTATGTGGATTTTACGGATTACTTATGTGGAGAAATTGGTGGAAACACATAAGAACGTTTAAAAAACTAAAAATAACCGACTTCAATGCCGTGCTTTTAATTTTCAGTACCAATTTTGAGGTGTTTATCTCTATATCTCTGGAGATACTTATCAGACCTCGATAAAATTACCATGGTACCACACTTGGGATATTTCCTTTCCAACAAAAAAATAATAATCAAAGTCGGTTCATAAACGACGAAGTTATCCGCAAACAAACATAAAAATATATATATATATATATACGGTCGAATTGAGAATTTCCTTTTTTCTTTTTTTGAAGTCAGTTAAAAATGGCATGTTGTTAAACAATGTGATGTTTTCCTACACATTTCCTTGGTGACGTGTGTATCTATGTATCTGTTTATGGCATCGTAACGCCCAAATGCATGAACCGACACTCATCACAGATATATAGAAACATATTATGTACTTTAAACTTATAGCATCCCTCTTTTTATCGGAGTTTAAAAATGAAAATGGAAAGATAACAGTAAAAAAAGTCTAAGACTTAAAAAAAAGTAAATTAAAAAAACATAAAGTATGCAAAATTGATTATTTATTATTATGTTTTTATTCGTAACATTGCACGGGCCGCATACACGCCCGGTCGTTTAGAGGGCATCGATGGAGCCGAAGCCAACATCAAGAGGCCCTTTACAACTGTTGCTTTACTATGAATAGTGGATGGAAATATATATGTATAAGATGGTACACTGTATCACGATTATTGGATGAGCTGATTGATGTCTAATTTCTGGTCTATGGGATGAGGTACGGCGCCCGCCAATCATGCCTCATTTCAAAATATTTTATTAGGTTTATCACCTAGCTATATATTGGGTTTATTAGGTTTATTTTATTACCTGGACCTAGCTTGAGCTGATCAGAGATAACAGAAACATTATTTCAATTAAATTCGTTGTCTTTCCTATCTCTAACATGTTCAAACTGCCAATGGTGCGAGTATTAGCCGGTAGTCTTGTCGCGAGAGACATAGAACGAGCATCACTTTGTATAATAAGGATCATAATTTATTCAACCCGAGCCGCATTCCCACATCTCTCTAGTTCAATGTGAATGTCTGAAACCCACAATTGAGCGTTAATGGAAGTAGAGTCCACAGACCAATCCGCCCGCTTCAACCAAAACAAACATAATTACACCCGCCTGGTCGCACGCGTATCTGTGCCGTTCCCACCAATAGTGACGTTCTACAGATACACGTGATCTATTCAAATAAATGGCCGCATAGTTTTAGTCAAAATCACCACTCAGGAGCGTGTTGAATTAAGGTAATTTTGTTAAGATAGTAGAGCTTTATGATGTTGTGCCTACTTTGCCTCATTACTGCTAGAAAAAAAGAAGGATAGCGCTCGAGTTTCTTGCCCTCCTTTTTTCTCCAAACGGCGGGTTTTTTTTTAATTATTTAAACTTTATATTTATTATTGATTTGACATCAGCCATTAGCGTTTCAGGAACCGTTACTAAGCTACGATTCTTGCAGAGTGTTACGTTAACAATAATTTAAGAACACTTCAAACTAAAAGAACCGACTTCAAATGCCGCGCTAGTCATTTTCAGTACGATGCTTGAGATGTTTATCTCCATATCTCTGGATACTCAATTCATTAATTGAGATAATATATTGAGATACACAATTATTCTCATTAAAATTTAAATCAAACTATCCTTTCAAACTAAAGAATAATTTTCTAAATCGGTCCAGGTCCATCTTTGTGTATTTGGGAAACATATATAAAATATTCGGTTAATAAATACTGAGTGTCAACGTAGTGAAGTATGAAGACATAATAAAGCAATCGGCAAGTATTTACCCCGCCAGCTACCCGCGTCGCACATGACAGGTTAATCCTCCCCGCAACACGGTGAGCCGGTAGAGAGAGCTCTCCGAATCTTGCTCGAAACCTCTCCGCTCTAATCTTAAAGGATTCCACGACACTGAACGACACTTCAGGTGGGAACAGGATTCAACACTCATTTTGTATTATAATTAAATATTGTTTAAGCTTCCCTTCCCTGCAGATACAACACAGTTTTGTAGTTCACAATTTGGGTACCGATAATGCACGGTCTGGTGGGCTCATTAGGTATGTTTGCTGGCATACATTTATTTGAAGTTTACTTGAGTATTCACGTCCTGAAATAGTATTTAAAAGTGTAACCATGTGTTCCTATTCTAGCGTGCTACCATCTTCGACATCATCGTCACTTGCCAACAGGTGAGATAGTGGTCAAACGCTACAAAGTATGAAAAAGTGTAACAAGCTAAATTTAAGTAAATGTAATAAGTTTCAGATTTATTCACAGACTTTCTTCGTGAAATTGCAACTTTCAACGAAACATGGTGTATACTCGTAATTAGTCGTAATGCATTCATTTATTATTAAAACTCACGTTTATTTTAAACTTATAGATTTAAAAACAGGAATTTAACGTGACTTACGCGATGTCGATATAGCGATCGACATATGTTTTGGCCTCATCCGGAGGCCTTCTTCAGGATCTTGAGTGCGGGGCGCTCGCCGACGCGTTCAGCCTCGGACGAATGTGAATAGCGGCAGCTCGGCAGTGACAGAGCACGCTCTCACATCTGGGACGACGCACTACATCAGTTTTGACAAGGCACGGATTTTGGCGCGTGAAAAGCACTTTGTGCCTCGCAAAATCCGAGAAGCCATTGAGATTAGTCGTCGTCGTAACTTCAACAGAGACAGAGGGTGGTACCTGTCACATACGTGGAAAACCGTTCTTCATGGAAAGCACGTCACCAGTGGCTACAGTGAGGAGGACACCTTGAGTTCCGTCTGCCGGTTAGATGTGGTTTCGTCTGAAGAAAACAGCAGTGATGAAGACGAAGCCCTCCAACCTAATCCCGCGCCTCCACTATGTACACCACATAATCACCCCCCACCAACACCACCGCCGCCGCCCGCGCTGCACGAGCAGCGGCCCGCAGTGCGAGGCTGAACACGTCGGCGAGCGCCCCGCACTCAAGATCCTGAAGAAGGCCTCCGGATGAGGCCGAAACATATGTCGATCGCTATATCGACATCGCGTAAGTCACGTTAAATTCCTATTTTTAAATCTATAAGCCTTACAAACTTAACAAATGAAGGCATTTGTTTTAAAACTCGTTTGAAAATGTTTGTATACCATGCCAATGGACTGTAATAACAATTCGGCATAATGTATGATTGTTGGCGTGACGCATAATGTATGATTGTTGGCGTGACGCATAATGTATGATTGTTGGCGTGACGCATAATGTATGATTGTTGGCGTGACGCATAATGTATGATTGTTGGCGTGACGCATAATGTATGATTGTTGGCGTGACGCATAATGTATGATTGTTGGCGTGACGCATAATGTATGATTGTTGGCGTGACGCATAATGTATGATTGTTGGCGTGACGCAGGCAGTGGCGGTAATGGTCATGGTTTATTTGTTCAAATTCATTTTTTAATTAAAATTGCATGGTAATTGTTTTTTCGGCGTTTTTTTAAATTCAAACTCTGGGAAACAGCATAGGATGTGTTTTATTATGATTATGATATATAATAATTAATCTGTTATTACGCAAGTAAAGCCGTGAGCGTGGCTACTACGTAATATCCCTCTTCCTGAGAAGCAGCTGCGTCGGCTGGCTCCTGGTAACCTTATATCATCAATTTCCGTTCCATTCCGACAACAAATTCGTTTTGTTCTCTCTCCACGTCATAATCAAATTGTCAATCGTCGGGATTACGTTTCGAGGATTCGATTACCGACACCAAAATATTGTATCCGGTTTACGGAAGCTGGAGTAGTACTCGGATCTAGCCGCTTTGTCTTCATACCAAACCAACATGTCGACCTAGAATTGGTGTTATTATAGTAAGTAGCTGGTGTTTCAGACGCAGGCAGTTTAGTCCGATACAAGAAATCGGATTTTCCAAGTGAAATCCATCATAACCAATCCTACCAATAGCAAAATGTAGTTTCCTTGAAGTTCCGATTCGATGCGGTGGTATTTTGTCGCTATCTAATTCAGATATTAGACTATAACTCAAGGACTAGAGCTTTTAAAATGACAAAATCTGTAAAATAATGGGCTCCTTCCACATATTGGATCCTGTAAGTCGGCACTCGGCAGCGACTTCAGCCTAACGAATGACCGTGATAACTCGTCGCCGCGCCCGGCTGCACCCGCCCCCACGCCGGCACTTACCGCCGCATCGCCGCCGCCAAATTGAAACCTCCGGACTCGCCAGGACATATCATTCGAGTGAACATACCTACTACGCGGTGATTTTATATTTATCGATGCCGTAATGTATCCTACTGCATCTAAATTTAACTGTAAAACTAGGTACTCTCCTTCAGTTTCTTGAAAATGGTAACTCACCGCAATGTTTGGCTGCTATAATACCGAACGCGATGCACATCCACGCGTACGATATAATGTACTAAGCTTCCCTGCTCAGCGAGGGATCGCTCGCTACATCCGCGAGTCATCAACCGCGCGCCTTCCGCTCTTCAGAAATTATGCGGCTCTGATCCGAGCGGAATTATACACAATACTGCATCTCGACGGAGCCCATTAAACTGCATCTTTGATGTATATGTAACAAAGTGCGGCGGGTGGAGCGAGCTCTCGCGATAGAAACACTTTAGGCACCGCGGCGCTATAAATTGCACGTTTGTTTGACCTCAGCTAAGGAATAAGTGCGATAAGTTAGTCGCGAGCGACCGCACCGGTTGAGGCTCTCTAATGCATGCGCCGTGGGCGGTGCCGCCGCACGTCCCGAGTGTAAATAAACCGTTACACTCACACCAGCTGCAGTATTTTCAGATCTCATCGCGCATTGTTTAATTCTGCATGTTATCTTAAGCGCTTAATGAGGGCTTTCGATAAATTAAGCTTAACGTGTTAAACGTGGCTCGTCGTGCCAAAGGTTCAGATAAACGTGGCAATGGATTCAACGATAGCATCGTCTACGACGCGCAACGCTGCTAATACTTTACTCTCCTCTCCTTTTATTTTCACTAGTCCTGTTGAATATATTCACATGTTGTATTAAATTCAACGATTATATTTCGACGCGACATTATTGCACTCATTGCACCTCCGCTCCGAATACAGAGTACAAAACGTAGAACCGCCCTCGCCAACGATTAGTTCACGTCCCCTCCCTTGCTCGCTTTAATACCTCGCTAAATCTACTTTGGAACATAAATTAAGTTGACGGAGATTTGTAATATCCGAGACTTGCTTAAATCATACCTATCTACAGGCAGGGGCAGGCGCTCGTGTGCCCGCCTCGCCTGCTTCCTGTTACATCGTCATTGTGCCGCGAGTGCCTCCATTTTATTTGAGATTAGCTGATTCGCGATATACAAACGCTTAAACTATCCTCAAGTATGTACATACACATTGGTGGGTTATAAAATGTATGTTTAAGGATCAGTGAGCACAGGCAAGTAGACAGACACGACCTTTCACTTTAATTTGTAACTAACTTTGAGCTTTTTCTAAAATACGATATGCAGTGACAAAAAATGATCCTTCAGAGAATTAAAATAAATTATAATTTAATTTATGTAAAAGATTATTTGGCTACAATCTCTGCAAATAAACCTGTAGGCAGATTGTCAAATAATCCAGAAACAAGACGCATACCAGTTGCACTGAAATAAACTTAAACTTTAATGCGATGCGGAAAAACGAAACTTTCTGCCAAATCCAGTAAAAACAATGGCTTCTGTTGCGAACTTGCCGCCGCCTTCGGGTCCGCCCGTCGCGGAGATTTACTCCGCGTCCTTTACATTCACCCAACTTGTGCATCTGCAACTTTATATGAAGTTTGTTCCAAAAGAACGACGGCCGTTGTCCGCACCCCGCCCACGCTTTTGTGCATCGTCGAGACAAATATCTGCACTAATCTGTGAACCACGAGATACGGACGTGGCCCACTCCTCATAGTAAATATTACTTTGAATATATCCACGTTATACTAAATATAAAGTACCAAAGTATATTATACAGTATACAGTTTAGGAAATAGTTTATGAAATATCCAATTATTAAAACTCGAAAATATATTGTATCATTTTGATTTCAAATTTAGGTAACTTATCTTTTTAATGCTTTCGAACTTATTGCGTTAACGTTTAGCAAACGTTGAAGAAGCGTAGAAACAAAGGAAATGAAGAAAAAGGTAATAAATCTCCTGAAATCAATAAGTATCTCCATCACAAAGTAGGTCATGGTGTAAAATGGCCGATGCAAAAAATGAAGCTTTTTCTCGCGGAGGGCAATTTTTCATATTGGTGAGCCCTCCGAGCTCGGCACCTCGCGACACTCCCGCTGTCTGCGAGGGCACAGATAACTGTACAAGAAAGCCGGTAAGGGGTTTGTAACCCCCCGTCAGTTATATTATACGCTGCGATCGAGCCAATTCAAAGAAACGTTCCAGCCAGGTCCTCCACCAATCCATCATAATTTTTTGATATTATTTCTAATAAAATCAGTGGAATCAATAATTTAATTTGTAACTGTGTGACACGATCACAGTCTACTGACTTTTATAGCAGCGAATGTTGTAGAAGAGAAGTGTTGTAATAGCATTAGTTTAGAAAAAAAAATCGTTGTTGCAGCGTTGAGGGCTATATAAACTGGATCAAGATTAAATTTTATTTAAAAAGTGTTAGTATCTGGAGAGCCTTTCATTAACCTTCAACGAGCACGAACGCGTCCTGAATTATGAAACGCGGCTGCCGGATAATTTCCGGCGCCGGACATTCTTCCGACTTTTTACTTTTTTAACTATTCTCTTAAAAATAAAGATAGTTTGACCTCGACGGGTCGCGATAGACTTCAGGTAACACGCAGTTGTTAGAAACGTTTACATTTTCAATATTACTACGCAAGATACCGATTGCAGAATCGGCATTTTCCTTCATCAAGGATGTCATGAACGTATTATAGAAAAACGATTTAATTAAATTTTATGTACCTATATACAATAAGACACACCTCTTGTCCAATGGTCAGGTGCATATATTATGTTACTCTTTGCTCAGGTGATTTCACGATATGCCTAAGAAAGAGGCTTCATGTAAAATAAACTCTTGTGAAAGTATGATGACCGCGAATGACTTTAAACCATGTTTTAGCCCTTTTGTTCACTTTGATTTGTGCTGCACTGATTGTTACAGACTGTCCTTAGTCTGAGTGTGAAAGATACAAAACCGGGGTGAATTAATTTGTCTTCACAGCAATGTTCTACCTTGTAAGCTCCAGTAAGGGTTTAACCCTTTTGGGTGCGCCGTATACGTTGGCATGAGATTTTCACAAGACCGGAATAAGAGTTGTCAACGGACCAAGAGAGAAAGCCAGTAAGCCTGTGCCCAGCAGTGAATGACAGTCCATTAAATCTATAACTGTCACAATAGCTTAGATATCCTGCTCTTGATGAGTTAGTAAAACTGCGACTCTTCTTTGGCACATAGATGCTTATTATTATTTGCATAGTGAAAATCGGCAAAGTACACAATTAGTACAAATGGTTAACCCTATGGTTATATATTTCACAGGAATGTTCTACCAGGCAAAGTCTTGTTAATGTGCAAAGTTTTTGAGCATACCTAATATTTTTTGACATGACATGACGTTTGATGAAGATGGCGGCCATATCAGTCCCGCCCGCGACACTGTATACATAAATAACTCAGAATTATGATCGTACTTTGTACCAACCAACACTGCAAAAAAAAAAATTATAATCATAATACCACAGATTATATAATAGGTACTACATAAATAATACTTTTCGTTGCTAGGTTGGCTACACAGTGCTTTCATAACGGTATATCATATAAGGGTATGCATATCGGGTATTAACAATGTAAGGAAGTGCCAACTCTTATAACGTAGTAGAGTGGTTCAGACTGTGTGGGCCATATGGCGGCAATTAATGTTAATAATCGCAAATAATACTTTTTAATATTCATTTTGGAATACAACTAGTCCGTGTTATATAAAAGTATTTGGAATTATTGTAATAAAATAGACAATTCATTATCGTGAGTGTCAGATGCTTTTATTGCACAGGGCCATTTTGGACATTGTCCTTTGATACCTTGATGACATCATTATGACTAGGGAGTATTTTCACTATCGCGGCATTTTAGGGTTCCGAACCCAAAGGGTACCAAATGAACACTTTCTGAGACTTTGTTGTCCGTTCGTCCGTTCGTCCGTCCGTCCGTGTGTCTGTGCGCACTTTACAGATGTACCTTCTTAACCGTAATAGGTATATACTTGAAATTTTCACAAAGTATATATCCGTCAGTGTATAACGGCCCAGACACGAAATTTTATAGATGCATGTAATTTAATTAAAACTTGTTTTGCACTCAAAAGCGAAAAATAAATTACTTACTATAATTATTATAAGCGCAACCCACTTATTTATTTGAAGTCGGTGCCAGCCAAGTCTAATAGGTAGTAGATAGATACTACCTACATGTATCTACCTACTTACTACTACTACATACATAGTATCTATCTACTATCCAATAGACTTGGCTGGCTTGGCTAATTTAGTTTTCGCTTTTGAGTGCCTGTTTGTGGTAATGAAGACGGTTTTTTTTTTTTTTTTTTAAGATTTTATTTACTATAAAAACTCACTTTTTTTTATACTTTATAGGCTAGCGTTTGACCACTATATGAACTATAATTATATTGTAATACGGGACTTATCGCGCTAAAAACAGCTCTCAATCAAAACAATGCTGATGCCCACAACTTCAGTCTTCTCGTGACCACGGTCAATGCAACTTGATCGAAACGTCGAAGTAAATAAAATTATGTTTTTAGCGCGATAAGTTCCGTATTACAATATAATTATGTGTGTAAATCGCGAAAGTTTAAAATTGATCACTATATCAACTGTTGGTAAGTGATGATGCGGTCGAAGATGGTAAGCACGCTAGGCCTAGAATGGGAACTGGCTCTCATAGATAGCTGCCGGAACACGTTAGATGTTTTGATGACAGATTTTCTAACTTGAGGGTGGTAGCTGGCCAGGCGGACACTAGATAGTGTCCTACCACCATACGGGGGTTGTTGGTTTCTTAACGATGTTTTCCTTCACCGGAGGGCCACTGTGAGAAGCGCACATACATTTTTCGATAGAAAAATCCGTTGGTGCACGGCGGTTTGAACTCATCAAACCAAGGCATCAAAGCCGACCGTTCTCCCGATTACGCCACTGGGCCCTCTTAATTTTAAACTTTTTGATTTAATATCGGGAATTCAACGTGACTTACGCGATGTCGATATAGCGATCGACATTATGTTTCGGCCTCATCCGTGAGTGCGGGGCTGGACGCGTCGGCGAGCACTTAGTACTCGAGATCCTGAAGATGGCCTCCAGATCGCTATAACCACATCACGTAAGTCACGTTAAATTCCCGAAATTAAATCGATACATTTGGGCAACATTTTTGTTTTGTACGACATACCACATGAAACCCCGGAATGCACCCGGATCCCGTTCCGGATATATATCCGTGTGTACGTAATTCGCGTCCCCGGGGGCCCCGAAAGGCAGCCTGGGGCCGCCCAGGGGAAAACTAATGATGCAAACCGACATAGCGCACAATTACCCGTCCATATATCACATTACGGCTTTGTTACAACTTATTTGTGCTCATGGATTTTAACCAAACATAAATTATTTTTCAAAAAAAATAAAACCGACTTCAGAGCCACAAACAGGCACTCATAAGCGAAAAATAAATTACTTAATATATAATTATAAGCGCTACCGCTTATTGTAGACCTAGAGTGTTCACCATCCTCGATCACATCATCGCTTACCACCAAGCGAGAAAGTGGTCAAACGCTAGTCTGGCAGATAAAAAATGGACATAATATCCTTGCAAGCCCCAATACAGGAGACAACGCTGATCGCACACCGCTTGCACCCCGGCCGACATTCAAGAGTGGAGCTGCGGGTTAAAACGCATGAGGCATGTCTGGTGCGCTTCACCCGCGCGTACTTATTTGCATCATATTTGGAATACTAATGTTCTCCTTCACTCTACGAACTCCGCAGTTTTCATTCGGATGCTTGTAAGTTCTTAAGATGTTCTCTCGTACTCATAATTAAATAAAAATAGTAATATTATCCTCATTGCCGATTCTCTTTTCGATTCTTAAATGAAAGCCTTTATTCAGTATATAGGCCGATTAAAAATCTGCACTTATACAGGTGTAATGGCATTATGTGTATCATATCAATAACTATTAAACATTTAATAAAGCATCATTTAACGCTTTGAATTTTAAAAATAAACTGGCCAATGCAAGTCGGACTAGCACTCATAGGGTTCCGTAACACAGTAGAGTATTTTATAACTATAATTTTTCGCCAGCAAACAGGTAACTTTGTTTATCATAGTGTTTATATGTAAAACAAAGTTATATTTGCGCTTTTGAAAATGTGCTATATCTCAAAAACTTCTGCATATATCTCGTTCAAACCTGTTTTCGTCTAAAGTGTTTATTGAGATCTACAGCACATATATATTTTTTACTCCCTTATTTTAAAAGCTAGAGGGAGGGACACACATTTTACCACCTTAGAAGTGTCTATCTTTCAAATTATTGACTTTGAGAAAAAAATCTTTTAGAGTCCTAAATGTCACTTTTAAAGACCTATCTATCTATAGATGTGAAGACCCAGCACGTAAAAGTATATAAAAAAAGTTTAATGAATTTTTTTTTTTTTTAATTTCAGTTCCATGTATGGTTTTATTATTTTTGTATAAAAATCGTACAGCGGTTTACAAAATACATCTATTTACCAAGTTTCAACTGTGTTCTAATAGTTTTGAAATAAAATAGCTGTGACATACGGACAGACAGACAGATATGACGAATCTATAAGGGTTCATTTTTTGCCATTAGGCTACGGAACCCAAAAAAGAGCCAAGAGTTTTCATACAATATTCGACATCATACTATTAAAGAAATATATATGCCCCTGATTTAATGTAGGGTTGCCAATCGTTCCATTACACGCACCAACGCATGTTTTAGTACTTCAAACAATTACATATTATCAAGCTTTACGTAGAGTTCGGGTGGGAATATGCAAATGAACGGATGGTCGACTCGTTGTACAATCACGGAGCGGACGGTGTCATGGATCCTTGGGAAGGATGACTTTCCATAATTTTCGTTTGTTAATTTGCAGTTTATAATTTAATTGAAAATAACGCCACAGTTTAAATAAAATTATATTTATTAATATGAACATAATGTCATTGAATCTATGCCACTCACGACATTGTTTCTGGAATGATATTATTATAAATATCTTATAGCCTAGCGTTTGACCACTACATCACCTGTTGTTAAGTGATGATGCGGTCGAAGATGGTAAGCACGCTAGGCTTAGAATGGGAACTGGCTCTCAAGTATAGCTGGCGAAACACATTAGATGTTTAGCGACAGATTTTCTAACTTGAGGGTGGGGTGGTAGCTGGCCAGGCGGACATTAGATAGTGTCCTACCACCATGCGGAAGTTGTTGGTTTATTTACGATGTTTTTCCTTCACCGGAGAGCCACTGTGAAAAGCTCACATATTTTTTTCTGTAGAAAAATCCATTGGTGCACGCGGGGTTTGAACTCGGTACCTCTGGCATCAAAGACTACCGCTCTCCCGATTACGCCACCGGGCCCTCAAATATATATATTTCATAATCTGTTGAATGACCAGGTCTAGCTAGTTTTTACTGAGCCACACTCCCACGACACAGTGCTTTCCAGTGCGAGGATAACTTTTATAAAAAAAAATTATAAAAAAGTTGTTAAAATGTTGACTTTAGTGGAGTTTGTATGATCGTAAGAAACGCAAACCAACCTAACAATAAACTATCTTTGTTGCTGGTGGTCGAGTCCAAAGAACTGATTGAAACTAAGGTCGTATATTGACAGAGTATCCAGCAGATAGTTGTAAAGTAGTATAATGTGAACGGGCGGAGGGCGGCCGGCAATGCTTTGACCGGCCGCGCGTGAAACGGCCCGATAACGCGATATTTCGCCCTAAACACGGGATAAACTCTCCACTCGACGCTCGCCCCTTCCCACGCTCCCAGGATAATTCCAGCGAGTTTGTTAGACCTCATTACCGGCGAAATGATACATAACTCGATCCCGAACTTGTCAAAGAACAAAATTATCCGTTTTATCAACACTTTCGACATCAAAGAGCGCGTTTTCTGGGAGTTTCACCGAATCAGAGCCGGTTCCGGGGAATTACTTCCCGGTCCGGGGCACGGCTACACCGGGAACCGTTTAATACAGGGCTTCCCAAACTGTGCGTCTCGACGACTTGGGGCGTCGCAGCGATATCCCAGGGGCGTCGTGTGTCGCCTAGGTTCTATTACCATCCAGTGCGAAACAGGCTTTTCTGCAGTTGCAGTAATGAAGAACAGTACAGGTCTAAAATAAACGTAGAGAAAGAAATGGGAGTAGAAGCAGGTATTTTTATATTTAGCCGGGGTTTGAGGGACGTCGTAAAAGGTAAAATCTCTAAAATGGCAAAAAAAGTTTAGGAACCCCTGGTGTAATACGACAATACTAAGCCAAATATCGTGTATAACACTCAGACAGTTGGCCGATATTAATCTCCAAGTATTGGTCACTTTGTAGAAACTTGACTTTCGCTAAAAAGGCCTGAAAATCTTCACCACTTTCGCCACTCCCATATAGCGTATCTTGGATGTAATTGTGATGATGATTGTCACGTATTAGCATTTCAGTTTTTTTTACTTAATGGGACTTGGTAACTGTAGTAAGTAACAGTAGTAACTAGACTAAGTACAATGGGGTAGCTAAATATAGTAATAAAATGTAAATGCGTCGAGTTATACGTGACATGAACAACATATACACTTTATTGCAAGGATTCCCCTAAAGAGAGCTATTTAAACATCAGGAAGGATCGCCCCCCGCGGCCGTCCAGCCAAGCCACGGTCCAGGCTCCCGTGTCACAACACTCACCTCTGACCCAATTATGTCACAACTTTTTATGAAGCCCGCCTTGTTCCCACAAATGGTTTCCTAGTAATTTGTATTTGTTTGCAAAATCAGAAGTAACTCAAGTTTCCGCGTTTTGTTTAAAGTTTTATTTTCCATCTAAAGTTTGGACAAACACGTATTACTTTCGCAGCCGCCGCGACTCCTAATGGAAATTGGTTCGAGGAATCTGATTACGGGACGGTCTCTGCCCTTAATGTACTCATAACTAAATTATACATTACTATACCTACCTACCCGTATAAAATAAGTGTAGTTAAATATAATATTTAAATAAAATTGTAATATAGAACAATAAATGTAGTATAGACACCACTTCAATTAGTGGTCAATGTTTGTATAATATTGAATAAACATTTTATTGTAAGAGTTCGTGCAACAATTGTGAAATAATTAAAGTGTTGCCAGAAAAAAACATATAAAAAGGTTAAAAAGCTTCCATACATTTAAAATATTTCGTCCATGTTCTCTTATTTTACAGCACATACATTTTATCGGTAAATGAAATGGTTAAAGACCGCGAGCGTTGTACAATTTCATTTTTTTTCATTACACTTCAATGACCCTCTGAGATTCAGTCAATATTTCTTATGTTGTCACACCGTCAAATTATTACATTTTAATTATAGTGCTAAAGGTAATGTACTACCTCTCAAAATATAATTGGACGGAAATTAATTAACTTTACTTGGCTGAAAGCCATTCCATATGTTTCCTAATACTTGTAAGAAACCGCCACCGATTCATGGTGGACATTCCATCTACACGCACGAAGCGTTTTGCTTCGTCCTAGATAATACGATCCGCCAAAGAATGGAACTCCTTGCCGGTGTCTGTGTTTCCCGATAGCTACAACCCGGGGGTCTTCAAATCGCGAGTGAACAGGTATCTACTAGGTAAGCGTGCTACATCGTCGACCGCATTGTCACTTAACATCACGTGAGATAGTGGTCAAACGCTTGCCTAAACAGCATAAAAAAAAAGTATGTGCACGTATATCAGTTACAATTTGAAGCTTTTTTTATTTTCATAATGTTTGATGATCTTTATTCTTACTGACACTAGATAATAATATGATGTGGCTTCATTTTCGGGTCGTTTGTAGCACATTTTCTCATCTTTACTATCACTGAAACTGTCGCCTTACCATTTTGGATTAAAATTATGCTTTGTTATAAACGCTTAAAGCCCAGAGAGGAAACCTTTGAATATACAATAATAATACGATACAATTAGGTAGAAACTTGCATTCCCCTTTTATCACCATTGCGGAAAATATGTCTATCTCTTTCAGTAACTCGATTCTATAGAGATAAATTGTATGAAGTGAGCAACAATGTCTTATATTAATAACATAACCAGTACCATAATAAGGCCTCGTGCAGCGCATATATGGAGACGTACCATTACCATACACAATGTGTCGCAATAATCCTGTGATCAGGGAGTGAGAGGCACACAAAACGATCGGAGGACGAGAAGCCCATAAAATAGCCCATTTGCTCACAAATCCTGCTCTAAGATAACTCCCTGGCAGATAAAGTGTAGGATTATATCCCGCCATATGGAAACACATTATTTTTTATAGTGTTAGGTGCTCGAGAACGGGGATTAGGAACGTACGATGCTATGTCTTACATTTAAATTCGCAAATACGATGCAGATATCCTATATTTCCCAACGTTGTATAATATTTTTATGAGTCCGGAATATTTGTGAAATACCCGATTCAAATGAAGGAAGTAAATGTGCTATCATCTATAATAGGACTTAGAACTCGCCTAATCTATCGAATGCAACACATACGAGTATGTGGCTCAATAAGCCACATCCAAATAAAAATTAGGATGGTCACGTCATTAATAAAATACCTTTTTTAGGAACTTGCCTTATTTACATCCATCACACATACACTACACCCATCATCATAGGCCGCTTTCTTTTCGATTAAAAACCATTCAAAGAAACCTGGTGAACTTGAATCCAGCAACCTGGAACATATGAAGGCCGAGCGTGTGTCTCTTGCATATAACCTGTTATATAAGTGTGCTTAGATGCCACGTTGTCTGTGTGTATGTTACTTGTAGATAGGTGATGCAGTAGTGGCTTGCCACCCTGGCCCTACTTACACGAGAGGAAGCAAACGTGTTGAGTGCAGGCATTATTGGATTTGTGCGTTTTCCGGCGTCACGTCGCACCGGTATCGTGTCGCTACTTTCTGAACTGACCTTGTTGTGCTTACCTTCGCTATGTTTGTTTATGGTCTTCTTGATATATTTTTTTAAAAGCCAAAATACTTTCACAGCTATTAGCGTACTATCAGTCATATAATTGATATATTTCAATACGCTTAGCGCCAGTTTTAACGGCTGTTGAAAAGTGTCACATTCTTACCGATATATGACGCCTTATAAAAATTGACAAAAATCTGTCAGATAAGTAACAGGTTTTTCAGGAACCGTGAGACTGGTCTTTGATTTATCAAATGAGATATAAACTGCCTTAAAATATGTATATTTTTTAGAGAATGATAAGATCATATAAAATATTTTGCCCTAATAATCAATTAGGAAAGGTAATGGACAGCAGACTGAAACCAACATAATAATACTAACGTTATTTGGTGCGTGATGGCGAAAGAAAGCAACATTTAGTTCCGAAAGTCCGGTCCGTGCGAACGTGTAAATTTCCGGCATAATAGCGGTACCTGCAACGCATTTAGCCGTAAGTGTTGTTGTTCCGAAGTCGGAACTAACTGCTCTGTGATCGTATCCCTCCCGCCGAGCTACCGGACTTACGTAAGCGGCGCTCTCGAACACACCGCTACTTTTCTGTTTGTTTGATTGTTCACATTAACCGATAACATGAAAGTTAACGTGTCGAGCGAACACCGTTATTTAATCTAACACACATAGAAATCACGCGGCTTTGTCAAAACAATTCTAAGAAAATTCTCGAATCCGGTACTACTCTGTCAGTTACGTATTATTTTCTTAAGAATATAGAAAAAATCGTGCGGATCCCATAATTCAATGGCGACCTCTCCCCATTAATTAGAGCCGTTGTTTTGTTGTGTAACGTGCGAATTACCGCGCGCCGGGAATTACCCGGGAAGATATTAATTAGACGAGTCTGAAGTTATTTTTGTCGGCACCTAATTTATGCGGCCGTTAAACAAATTAACGTGTAGTTAGCGCGTAAGCGCGGCTGGCGCACGAGTGAACAACAATTCGTTTTCATCTACGCAAGTTACAGTGTAAACCCTCTGATCGAACATAACATTACCGGCGCAATATATTTCTGGAATAAGCGCCTCCGACGATCACACGTGGCGGTTGGTGGTGAGCCCCGCGAGGAACGGAAGACGACCTGCGAACGATTGATCACAACTCCTACAGTTCTAGGTGAACACTAGGCAAGGGCTCAGTGGTGCAGGGTAACGTTCAACGATGGAATTTTCTATCAAAAATGTGTGTGCGCATTTCTCAGTGGCCCTCCGGTGAAGGACAAACATCGTTAAGAAACCTCTTCCATAGTGGTAGGACACTGTTTAATATCCGCCTGGCCAGCTACCACCCTCAAATTGGATAATCTGTCGCCAAACATCGAATATCTTTCGACAGCTGTCCTTGAGCGCCAGTTCCCATTTTAGGCCTAGCGTGCTACCATCTTCGATCACATCATCACTTACCAACAACTGAGTGGTTGAACGTTATCCTTTATGATATTAAAATAAAAACTCGGTAAGCCACTCTTCAAACACATTCTGATATAATTTTTTTTCGTGCGAGTAGATCAAAAAGAAAGAAGTTGCACAATATCCCGCACTATAAGCGGGTACCTGTCGACCCGCACTCGCAGATCGGAAATCATTCCGGATCTAGTTGAAACCGACTGCTGCCATATAACACTTTAGCCGTTACGTTTTATACGAGTCACAGCCTGCGAACTACAAAGGAAAAGGAAAATAGATGCAATTTATGTCACCTCCTGGAGGGCGGCGGGATCGCAGCGGGTCGCCATCGACTTCGCGAGAGACTCGGCGTTTATCTCGGCGTCATAGGGCTTAATACCGTGCGTCGCGGTGTCCAATGAGTGACGACGATATTAGGCGGATTAAGTGAAAAACACGCAGTCTGTGTGACGGGCGGTTCGCTCAGCCAGAGGAGCGTGAGGTTTATTTGTAGCGAGGGAGAAGAGTGCGGGACTGTCGCCGCAGCTTGCTTCTCTGTGAGGATGAGCTCTCACTTATTGATGTTGGGATCACCGTGAGAAGCTAGGAAGTTCACTTTTTCAGATTTAGGGTTGCCAACTACCGATGAAACCCATATAGAATTATCTAAGTACTCAGTTGTCTGTCTGAACCAATTTCTAACACATTTTTTTTCCGAATTCTGAAATAATTTATTGATGCTGACTGTATAATAATGATGCTTGGTAACATTGCAACTATTGGTAATGTCAGTCTTTCTACATCGGGCATTCAATATACAATATTTATGTTATCGGTACATTCTACAAGATAGGCCTTTCCGAATCAAACAACTTCTAGTATAATGGAAAACAGTCACTTAAATAGAGGCTGAACTCGTGTATGTAACTAATGTTAACAACTTTGACCATTTTTCTTGTCAACCAATCCTGTCCACCAATCGAGTCTCGATTTTGATCCGTGACTTCATACATAAAAAACTACAATATTGCAGTTATATATTTGCTACATGAATGTTGTTGTGTATCGTTTACACAGACACGTAGTAAACCTGGTACAATAAACGCTTATTGTACCAGAATATATAATAACTGGTCGGCATGTGCCCAGGTGACACTCGGCCACAGAGTGCCGCATATAAACCTGATATCAAGTTAATCTCGCGACGAAGTAACGTCTCCCGAAGCGTGGGCGTACATACACGGACCGCCGCGGACGGACAGACGCGGGCTGCAGGCCGGCGCGCTGGATGCGCTATCGCGATAAATCACAATGGCGGCGACAGACGGCTATTACTTACAAACTTACGTCGCCGAGAAACTACACTGCAGGTGTTTTTAATTTACCCTAGCGTCTCTCTCGAGTGCACTTTTGTGAGAGCGATTATTTTGATAAATACTGCTGTTGTTACAGCGTGAATAAAACTTTTGGCTAAAAGCAAAGCTGCTGTGAATTCTTGCGCCACTAGCGTAGTTTAGTTGCTTTGTCATCATTTCAATTGCTTGCTTCAGTTTCTGGTGTTAAATCTATTTTTTCATAAAAGGGGCGTATGTATATTTCATTAGGAGTGAAAAGAACAAAAGCGTTCGTTTTCGTTTTAGATCAAAGACTATACAGACTATAATATTCTATAATAAAAATCTACCTCTGTCACTCTGTCTGTTTGTTACCTAATTACGCCTAGACGGACGATCCGATCTTACTGAAATTTAACAAGGAGATACTTTTTAACATGAGTATGAACATAGGCTACTTTATGTGAGAATAAATCGCGATTTTACAAATAACTTAAATAACTCAGATGACACAAATGTTGACTGACAGAGCTTTACAGTGATAACGTTCTTGGTGTACGTGAACAAAGTCGCGGATATCAGCAAGTAAGCTTGCAATCAAGGATTATACAGAGAAAGAGAGACTCTAACTCTAGCTCTAACTCTAACTCTCTCACTAGCAGTGACGCGCGCTGTCGAGCAGTCAGCGTCGCACTCGTCGTGCTTCGTATTCAATTTCATTAATTTTTAACGGAAAATTATAATTTTTCACGGATAATTGCAGTACGTTAGTAGAGGCCGGTAAGGATTAATAGTCGCAAAACAAAATCAGAGCAAGTGAGAGCATCGCTTGTCAACACGATATATTGAAGCCAAACATCATCGCTTGTCAACAAGCGATGATGTTTGGCTTGTTGACAAGCGATGATGTTTGGCTTGTTGACAAGCGATGATGTTTGGCTTCAATATATCGTGATAAACTTACAATGTCTATTTACTTTATAGTTTAATTAAAATAAGCGGTGAAATAAATCGCACAAATGCATTATTATCACTAAAAATCTATTCGTGGGAAGTTTCTAATTACAGGTTCCCGTTGGGAATACATAATTTATTTTTTGTTCCATATTCAGAAACAATAGTTTTTACTATATGTTATACATAGCATATTCTAAACAATTAGTAAAAACTATTTTCTGGGTGTCATACATACGTCATTTACATAGATCAGAATAGATTAACTCTAAACGAAGTCATTAAGCCGTATTTAGGTCAAAGGTCGAAGGAAACCCGATCAGTTGTAAGCCGCTACAAATCAGTATTCGTGAGCAGCATCATATTAGCAACAGACCCGATGCCGCGGCCGCCCGCGCCCTGCGACGCGCCGCCCTGTAGGGCGAGACTGAACAATGTCTAACACAGGTGCTGAGGAGACACGGCCTTTCAGATACTGTACCAACACTTTAACGATTTAAATTATGATCGCATGACTATCCTGCTTTTTTTGAAATGTAATAATAATAATATCATTTATTTCCTCTCACAAAAAGGTTTTAAGATCTATTAGTAAGTTAATATGGACTAGCGTTTAGACCACAATCTTTTGTTTTATAGTAAAAGGTAACAAGACACGCACGACGCTCGCCTGATGGTAAGCGATGACTGACGTCTACCTATAATAGATACAGCGGCATTCGACATTTTGAACGGCCAGAATTTTGCATGTCACTGCACTGCGCCTATTACCTTGAGATATAAAGATGTTTGCACCTTGCCATTTCAACCAAAAAACATTCCCATTTCACGGCTGAAGATTAATTGGAAAAGTGGTGGTACCGCCCCAGGCGGACTAACTGAAGTCCTACTACTACAAAAATCTCACCTGTTAGTGAGTGATGATACGGTCGAGGACGGTAGTACACTAGGCCTAGAATGGAGACTGGCTCTCAAGGATAGCTGTCAGAACACACTAGTGTTTGGCGACAGATTTTCCACCTAGAGGGTGGTAGCTGGCCAGGCGGACGCTATACAGAACCCAACCACTATGCAAAGACCATCACTATATTGATAGAAGCTTGCCCAACATGCAATTTGCCAGCTTACTAAGCCAGGAGTGTTTCTATTCTATATATGAAAGCTTTGTCTGGAAACAGTTGTCAAGTTTAGGCGAGTATTACAGTATTTTATTGGGCTTGTTCGAGCTGTTTGTCACTCCGCGTACGTTTCAGTACAAAGTACAAAAAACGATTGAAAAGAAGGTTTCATCGCACGCCACGCTCGGCGACGAGACGTGACTCCCTGACGCCGGGGGATTCATTACGAGCGTTACATCAGTACATGAGATTAAACCACTACTTATATTAAGCACATATATGTGCAAGCTTCGCATTTTGTTTTATTCCAATGTTCTTTCATAGTTCATGAAACAATGAGAATGTATTATTGATAGAGAACTGGTGACCCGAAATCCTGCAATTATTTCTTTTATATCTGATAGCCTATAGTTTGACCGTTATCATGCTTGGTGGCAAGCGATGATGTGAGCGAAGATGGTGACCACACTAGGCCTAGAATGTAGAACATCTGACTCTCAAGGGCTGTGCTAAGGCAGCAAATTTTCTACTTGGTGGTGGTAAGCTACTCATCGATAGCAAGATAGTTAACCTAGCAAGTCAGGCGGAACATCGATATAATGCTCTTATCACCTGTGGTCGAACACTTATGATTCATGAATACACTATTTGAACCGTCAACCTGCCGGCTTAGACCACATAACAAGTCAAGTCGGAGCCCCGCCGAACAACGCACTGACGTCTTCATCTTCTTATTTGGTCTGAGCCTGACCTTTATATTATTAAGTGTCTGTATGTATTTATGTATGAATGTGTTTCATAATGCTTTAATACAAAGAGAATAATTGCGTTTAAACACTTTAATTCAATTGGTCTGCTGGTTTTCCTTATAAAATTCAGTTTAATGTTTAAGTCGCATCGTGAGGCTCGCGGGACTTCACCGACCGAGGTGCAACCAGATTGTCGACCTTACACCCTAGATATAAGACTGGTCTTGTTGGTAGCAAGGTGCTCCTACCACGAATCCATATTCTATGTTTATTTAATACGGCTCTAAGTTGCCACAGAGTAATTAAATCGCTTGCAACATTTATAAAGCGGTCCTCGGTTTAAAGTTTAGAATCTCGTCGGACATTCATTTGCTTTCGTAATAGAATTTCATATTTTTAACCGACTTCACAAAAAAGGAGGAGGTTCTCAATTCGTCTCTATGTTTTTTTTTGTGTGTATTTTACGCGATTTCTCCGTCAATTGTGAACGGATTCAAATTATTCTTTTTTTAATAGGTAGGGTATGTTTTCGAGGTGGTCTCATTTTAATTTCATCGAGATCTGATTAGTATCTCCCTCCAGAGATATGGAGATAAATACCTCAAACATAGGAGAATGTACTTGGTTTTAGAAGAAGAGTCCCAAGAATATTATACACAATGGAGGTTGCTATTGCATATACTTTTGAATACTAAGAAATATGACCTTGAATAATGTTTTTACATCTTTCTTCACGTTGATTCTGGCTTTTGACAGATATTCTTACGGTATCTGTGAGCGAGATAGAAACAAAGGTGGGGAGAATTAATTTGTCTTCACATGAATGTTCTACCGGGCAAAGTCTTGTTAGGGTGCAACGTGAGCATACCTAATATTTGTAAACTTTAAACTTTGGCGATTTGAACACATAGTTATAAATATTAAAATACGGGACTTATCGCGCCTACAACAAATTTTTTATTTACTCGACGTTTCGACCAAGTTGCATTGATCGTCATCATCGTGGTTTATTTTGGAATACAACTAGTCCGCGTTATAAAAGTATATGGAATTATTGTAATAAAATATACAATTGATTATCGTGTGTGTCAGATGCTTTTATTGCACAG
Organism: Cabera pusaria; assembly: GCA_954871355.1. Taxonomy (NCBI): domain Eukaryota; kingdom Metazoa; phylum Arthropoda; class Insecta; order Lepidoptera; family Geometridae; genus Cabera; species Cabera pusaria. The sequence continues at coordinate 152,515 of OX940886.1, read as the reverse complement.
GGCCATTTTGGACATTGTCCTTTGGGACCTTGATGACATCATTATGACTAGTGGATTTTCACTAGCGCGGCATTTAAAGTCAATTTTTAACCGACTTCACAAAAAAGGAGGCGGTTTTCAATTCGTCTGTATGTTTTTTTTAGGGTTCCGAACCCAAAGGGTACCAGATGAACACTTTCTGAGACTTTGCTGTCCGTTCGTCCGTCCGTCCGTCCGTGTGTCTATATGTGCGCACTTTACAGATCTGTATCTTCTTAACCGTAATAGACCGGTACATACTTGAAATTTTCACAAAGTATATATCCGTCAGTATATAACGGCCCAGACACGAAATTTTATAGATGTATGTAATTTAATTAAAACTTGTTTTGCACTAAAAAGGGTAAAATAAATCATTTTTCAAAAAAAATTAAACCGACTTCATAACCACAAACAGGCACTCAAAAGCGATTAATAAATTACTTAATATAATTATTATAAGCGCTACCCATTTATCTATTTGAAGTCGGTGCCAGCCAAGTCTAATAGGTAGTAGATAGATGCTACCTACATGTATCTACCTACTTACTACTGCTACTACTACATACATAGTATCTATCTACTATCCAATAAACTTGGCTGGCACCGACTTCAAATAGATAAGTGGGTAGCGCTTATAATAATTATATTAAGTAATTTATTTTTCGCTTTTGAGTGCCCGTTTGTGGTTATGAAGTCGGTTTTTTTTTTAAATGATTTTTGCAACATCGGAAATGCGTTGATTTGAATTTGAATTGCGAATACGATGACATTTAAAACTTGGTATAACGAATCTTTAATTTTCAAACAAACGTCTATATTGATTGATACATAGATTTTTTTTTAATACTCCTATAATAGGCACATGAGTAAAGAAGGACTGATAGGTACGCACGTCACGTACATATATAATATCAATATTACGCTTGTACGTGCGTCACGAATTAAAATAGTTTATCTTAAAATTCATAATCTTGATTGCATATTGCGATTCAATCGACGCGACGCTACGGCTCGCTTGATTAACATCTACAAATACAGAAAATGGTAGATTCAATAACGCGAGGATTCCCAACGACGACTTTAAAACATGATGGCACCTCTGTCGTGCTCGCGTCTACGTCTGATTTATCGAACCTCGACATAAATAATGGAACCTGCTTCATTCTCTGAAACTATCGACACTATTTGCTGACTATCTACTGCGCAAAGTTGCGGTGAAAAATTGCATCTCAGCTTACAAGCGCACACCAAATCGACGCTAAATACTACGGCGTAGACGCTTTTATAGCTACATATATAACTACGCGACATAAACGCAGGGAACATAGTTTTCGTAGCACTATACTTACTTGGCACACCTTACAACTACATCAGGGGCCCTAGATAAAATACAATTTCTGTTTTCATTCACGCTAACGCAACTTCAAAAGGTATGGTAATGTTAACTTTGTTGCGGAAAAATAAATGTAATTTCCATACATTTTAAACTAGCGTTAGCGTGAATGGAAACTGAAGTCGGATTTTGTCTAGGGGGGGGGGCGGCTTGTATTGATCATGAATAAGGCTTATTCTCCGCGCCAATATCAACCTGAAGCCTAACATATAAGTAAATAATAAAAGCAAAGCTAGAATTCGCTGACAAAACGTCTCTTCCGTTCCGTTTAACTGTCACTCAGAAGAAGGCGGTCCTCAGCTAGTGCGAATAAGTAAGTAATAATCAAAGCGAGAGTATGGAGGGCTACAAGTGTGAGCGTGGAGGGTGTTTTCCTCGTTTCAACGCATATACTTTTTAAAGTATTTCATATTCTTCACAAGACGATTGTTTAATTATATTTAAATTTGCGTATAAGTGGTGCTCAGAGTATTTAGCAATATTGTGAGAAATACAGCAAGTATACATGTTGTGGCCATCCACTTAAGGACTACATGGTAATATAACAGCATGAGAGGATTCTGTCAGGGACCGCAGTACTTTTGGAGTGGTGCGGCCGAGCAGCCGCGGCTGTCGCTCGTCATTTTCGTTGGATTATCCTACTTTGGCACTAATCATCTAATGTATTGCATATATTATCCACAGCAAACAGCAAAAAACATTCCAGTTTTTTACTTTTTTTTGGAGATTTCATATAAAGCCAAAGCGGTATAAATGAGGAGTTAAATTTGAAATAAAATAATAAACATAATATTATAAGTAGGTATTACCAGCAGATCCATTTATGTGACCGTTGAGAGATGCACATTTTGACAGGAGTTTTGAACATGTTCAGGGTTGAGCTTGTCGTGCCGAGAGTGGTAGTGATATGTTTTTTTGGTAGTAATACTTACGGCGTCTACGGCACACGGCTTATCGTAGAAGGAGCTCTCGTGTATGGAAAACTGATGTACAGACTATGACTGTTAATAGCGGTTTTCCTAGTTCAGAGCGCGTGCGGCTCTCGTATGAGGGTGGTCATTGCTGGGCTTGGGTAATTATAAGAACTCTGATAGGGTAGCAAATCCCCTTTATCTTGCAGATTAACATCTCGCTATTTGACCGAGACAGAGTATACTCCAGTCTCGTTCGTTAGAGCTGACACACATCTTTTCATTTTATATCTGTGATTAGCGATGATGCGAGTTTGGATCGTTAAAATATTCATATAAATCAATGAACAAGTGCACACTCGTCCTATTCGCTAGTTGTCTATAACGTGATTGTTCTGGTAGATATGTGTGCACCGTCTCAGATCGGTATGAATAACATTATCCAGAGTATGCGTAACCTTATCGAGGGCGAGTTTACTGTCGATTCCCTAATTTTATTTCATGACGTCATAAAATTATCTTATTACACGATATCTACAGCACTTACGTCGGCCGCGATCCCTTAATACTCAGCAATAATTTTACGGGCGCCCTCGCCTCGCCTTTTTACTACTTATGACCGTTCAGCGACTCAACCTGCACTAAATTATACATTTAATTTAAGTTCGCTCTCCGGCGTCGCGCCTCGATTCTAATCGTCCGATTAAATAAACTTATCTTTATTAGTTTAGGTGGCGGACCCGCTAATTCTAGATTTGCAAACACATTTTGGCCACTGTATAAACTCTATAGGAACAATTTAAGTTTAGCTCGCTCTGGAAAGCTTTATAGGTTTTAGAATAGATGGTGTGCTACGTTATTATACTCGGAAGGCAGTTACAAAAATTATATCAAAAGAAAAGTAAAGTCTCATTAAAATATTTGACGTGAAAAAGCGCGAAAAAAATTAAGAATATTCGTTTTACTTTGGGCCTAAAAAAATAAATAGTTTTAATGGTTTAATATACACGCGTGGCCGTGTGATTGTTAAAGTAATTGTGCGCGGTCGGGAGCGGTCGGTGCGCTGCGACGCCGGACAAACAAAGTGCCCCGCGGTGACTGCGCCCGCCCCGCCGTCCGCAGTGACTGCGCCCGCCCCGCCGTCCCAACCTTCCCAGTACCACTCATGTTCAGTTATATACCGTTTGTTGTGTTCTATTAAAGGTATACTTTCCTCCGAAGTTGTAGCAAAAACAATGATTTATGAATGAGACACCCGCCGCAGACACTTCGTCACATCGAAAGATCAATCATTCGCAAAATGGACCCAAAATATCGTTTCGTATACCCAATGGAGGTTGCGCGGGCCCAGTGGACTCGCGTCGGACGTCGACCGACCGAATGGACTGACACGGGAAACCAATGAGTCACGTATCTACTGTAAAAATGAAGCATATATTGCGCGGCATTAAAGTAATCCGAAAGCTTTAGTGCACACATAAGACGACAAAACGTGAAAAATGTGTAACGATACACCGGTGAGGTCTCATTAAAGCCATTCGCTTACACAAAGTGGCTCCAAATGGCGTACCATTCCCTGTGTTGCCGCTCGCGCCGCGAAATATGACGTCATAAAGTAGGGAATTAACCGAAACGGCCTGCGTCGGCCCCGCGCCGGTTCCATTCAATTATTATCATTCCTTTATTTTCGTGCGTCGCATTTTCACGCGCGATCGTTCCGCGCGTCGATATCTATCGCGATATAATAGAGAGGCGGTGCGGAGCCGCAGGTGGCACATACGGGTGCCTACATGCGCGACACACGTATCTACGCTGTCTCGGATCGTCCTCATGTGCGTTACGTGCCACTCGGGGTAATCAACAGCTAATGGAGCTAATGCCGCGGGTGCAACCAGGCGCAGTGTTAGCGCGACGGTAGGTACAGAGCTGCGTTCACGACCTACGCTCGGAGTACAACCAAACGCTCTAACTCCGTTCATGACCTCAGAGCGTCACATTCGCTAAACGAGTTAGAGAGAGAGGTTAGAGCGTTTGGTTGCACAGGTTGCACTCCGAGAGTAGATCGTGAACGGAGCCCAGCTATTCGCCGGACGGTGCGCCGCCGGCCGCCGCGCAATCAGGCGGCGCGTAACGAGCGCCACGACAAACAAATAGCGGCGCACTCTGCATATAGATCGTGTTATCCGCGCAAATCTCACTACTATATCTCCTTAGAGCTTCTATAACAACTTCTTTATAAGATTCACCTACGGTTGGGACATCGCCACCGTTCGATTTTTTTTTTCTTGGATTACTCCAAAACTTTTGATGCTATTTTATTATTTAGTATTTGATTCAAGGCGTTCCTGGAAACTGAAAGAATCACGGTAAATGAGTTCTGATAGAATGAGACTGTGCGTTGGTGTGTGGCGCGGCGCACGGCGGCAGGACGGCTGTTCTCATCGCGTATTCCGCGCACACGCCCCGACGCGTCGCAGACGGAAATTAAATCTCTATCGACGACGAAATTCGACAGTCGAAGTCGCAAGTCTGGATGCCTCTGTGCCGTTTAATTGCGGTTTAATGGGAGCTCTCATAAATCAACGGCGAGCGTGCGACGTCTGAATTAGTGCGGCCGACGTCGGCGGAACCATCTATGTACGTATATGCAGAATTGTGCAAATAGGGTCGTTGGAAAAAGGGGAAGCCCGTCGTATGGCATGAAAAAGTTTATATCTGAAATGAAATCTAGTTTATGGTGAGCGTCGCGTGCGGCAAAACAAGGCGTTTTCCGGCTGTCGTCCGCGAGGAAGCGCAAACGTCTCCATTGATTAGCCGCGCCGCCCGACGCCAACGTCGCATCCCATGCGGCGTGCGCTGTGCGCCGTGCGCTGTGCGCCGTGCGCTGTGCGCCGTGCGTCACCGACTCCGCTCACTTATTGCGAAGTGGTGTTACATGCACCGGCGCGCGGTGCTTTCATCAATAAACAAACTCTTATCTTGATCTTTTCTGAGTGTGAGTTTATTTCCCTTATCTGCTTAACTGTCCCAGTTATAATAGTTTTAGATACTGTACCGCCCATGCAATGGCAACTTTGTCTCGTTTGCCAATTGATTAGCGAGCGGGTTCCCCGTTCGGGGCGAGTAGATGTTTCGTCCCATACCAAATTTGCCTGTTCTATGGCATAATACGTCTACGCGGCGCAATCAATCAATCATTTCATTTATTGAGTAATAATATGCATCTATATACACTAACAGACTTACAACTATGCAATAAATTAGTGCAGAATGCAGGTAATTAGAGGGTGTGTCTGTGCCTGGACAAGAAAATCTGATTCCCAGACACGACTCCTTCTCGCGGTTACATTTTAAATAACAAATTTAACAAATAGTTAGGTACAATAAATTAAAAATAATAATAACAATAACAAACAATATTAATCCTATATAATGTGTACATCATGTTAAAATTTTATTTTATTTATATTATTCTAACTAAATCAAACCAACAGCATTAACAATTTTGGTGTCATACTTGATAACAATATGACATTATAATTTAGAAAAAAATAAGAAAACAATGGTTGTATCATTATACATACATATAATCACGCCTTTTTCCCGTTGGGGTATATATATCATTATAATATATATAATAACCGTTATTATATCAGCCCACTAGGAAAACTCAAATAATATATAATAATAATATGTCTACCATAGTTTATATTTATAAATGCTATTACAATAGAACATTATTGTAAAATAAAATAAACATTTAAAGTATTTCTGTAACAGTATTTCTGTGGTAGTTTTAACTTTTTCATAGTTTTATTGATGAATATGTTTACGTATCTTAATAATCTAATTTGATTAGTTGTTCTGCATCATTATAGTGTTTATGTAATAGCCAGTATTTCAGAGTGATTTTACATTGACGTTTATTGAGAGTGTGAAGATTTAACAATTTATTTATTTTGTTGTATATAAATGGTGCAATGAAACGAGAGTTTTTTTTTGTCTGTGGTCACTTGCGTGCGGGCAGCTGTCATGCTCATGGCGCCATGACGCGTCTCTCAGCTGGGTGAACTGATGTTTAAAAGATATTGTTGTCGAGTCATTGCGGGACGCCATATAATTTTGCTTGGAAAACGCGTTTAATTGTTGTTCCGCTTGGGACGCGTAATATTTGTTTTAATTGTGCGGTGTTGAACGTGAATTTGTGATTGCACGCGACTTGGGCGCAACCGGGCGCCGTCGTAATACCACATTTTTTGGACTTTGCCTCGAAAGAGATTGTGACTTGTGATCTTCAAGCCACGTGGACATCGCGACGAGTCAGGGAAGTACCACAAATAATAATAATCCAAATGGCCATTTTGAGTATTAGTATAGGAAACCCCACTCGCATGTTACTTGTTCATGTGAATTTATACATGTGATCCGGAAATCACATCAGGTGAGTGAGATTACCTCTTAACCTCACAATTCATCAGCCCTTACAATCACCCTTACATAACGCCGCGTACCGCGGTAAAGTTTGCCCAGGAATCGAGGTTATCACGTCGTCCACGATAGCACGCTTCCACTAATCATTCAAGACGTGGTAATCCTCCCTTTTGCATATCATGGAGCCATCACTAGCTGTGCCCGCGACTTCGTCCCCGTGGAATAGTGTATTTGGGTAGCATTAACAAATAAGACATACGCATCCCAACTACACCGCGCCGTACCACGCCACGCTAATCCTCCCCTCACATACCCTCTCCCTCCCCCTTCCCCTCACTTCCACCTTCAATTTAAAATTGACGATACTTCCATACAACTTCTTGAAAGGGGGGATCCCCTTTCAACCCCTTAAAAACCTCTTTTCGCATTAAAAAGTAGCCTATGTCAAAGGACATAGGCTCTAGTTAGAATATCTGTGTACCAAATTTCATTTAAATCGGTTCAGTAGTTTTGGCGTGAAAGTGAGACAGACAGACAGACAGACAGACATAGTTACTTTCGCATTTATAATATTAGTAAGGAAAGGATAAATTAAACCCCGAGATGGCGCTAGCGTAGATTTTAATAGCTCTCCTTTAAATATTGCCTAAATGTATGAGATCCAGCATCGCGCAAACGATATTTTCTGCGATATTGAAACTGATGCACTTGCTTCGTGAATAAAAATCTCAAAAGTTGAACTCGTTTAAATACGTTTTCTCTTTATAAATTAGTCTGGAGTCTGGAAGTCTGGATCTGGATTTTTTCTAACCAAATCAAAATTATCGGTACGGCGACAATGGTACGCGAGCGCCGGCAGCGAGCTGGTGCGTGACGTCACGCGGGGCGCTCTTCACCACGCCGTTCGACAAAGACCGTCACGTGCGTGTATTCAGGGTTACGTGTGGCGGTCCGGGGTGCACTTGAAACAGTGAGTTCAAGTGGCATAATGAGAACAGCTCCCTGCAGATGTGTAGCTTTACATATCAGTAGTTTGACCATGTTAGCAGTTAGAGCTTCCGAATTCAATGCTACGTGTAGTACCACTACAAGGTTGAGAGCTCGATCATTTTCCATTGATCTATTAATTAAAAACAACAATCCAGTATTATATGCGAGAAGGTTCGGTGAGCCCGCGGCCTGCACTCGGCGCTAGTTTGCGCGATATAAACTTTACAGCCTCGATACATCGGAGCCCGAACTTTATTCATTTTACTTCCGTAGTTTAAGTGACATTCAGCTTTCAAGGATCCCTTCGCGGATATAAATATTCAATTGAGTGCTAACAAAGACCACTTCCTTGTCGGAATTGCAGTTTAGAGTGATTGTATATATGCCAACCCTTTGTTTGTCTCTGCGATTATGAGGAAGTGTTTATAATTACAAACCAAATCAGTAGTTACACACGAATATGATTATTAGCGCTGGAACAAAGGTGATTGTATACACTATTCTGCCACTTTGTTAACATATGCACTAACACGGCTTTACTTGTCTTAGGGTCACGAAGGATCTAGAATTGGAACTGAAAAACCTAGAAAAAATCTACAGCCTATCTCGCATGTTTGCTCGCAGGGAGCGCATCTTCTGAACTTGTACTATGCATTATTCTGTGACTCAGTGTAGGATTAAGTAGGTACGACACTTAGTCTTACTAAATTGATAGGATCAATAGATCTTCTCATAATTTCGAAGGCAAGTACAAAAGTTTGAAGTTATCTATATTCTTTATAGAAGAAACTAGCTTCTGCCCGCGGTATCGCCCGCGTGGCCTACAGGGAAAATCACATACGTTTCCGCAGAAACAAATATAGGTGCTCTCACTCCTTTTCAATGTAATATACAAACGGACAATATCCCACACAAACAAAGCAATAAGGACGAAGTTTTCCATAAAACTGAACACGCTCGTCCTAGAACGTTCTGACTCTCAGGGGCGGTGTGCTGCCAGAACACTAAGGTCGTGGCGGCAGATGTTCTCCATGATACTCTGGAGCAGGCCACGTATAACTGACCGTGTAAATAGCAAGAAAGTGCTCACTCATGTCTACCCCAGCCCTTGAGATTTATTTATGATTTGGGTTGTGCATTAATATCAATCAGTCAGACAGTCAGGACTTGGAATTTTATATAGACACATGTTTGACAATCTACTAATTTGCCTATAATTATAGGAGTCTCATTATTACGAATGTTGTGTCTTTTTTGTTTTATAATTAATTTTTAACTATATGTTGATGAGCAATTTCATCATAAACCACAGCTCATACTTACACTCAAGTGAATTTAAGACTTAATCTTTGCATCATTGAAGACAGACAAGTTGTGCACTACAACCTGACACGACGGAAAGTGATGATGCGCCTTACAATAGACTAATACTTGCGAGAAAGTGGTAAACTTGAATCGCATGAAACTCTGGTCTGTCTTTTTTCACTGTTCAGTAATTCGTGGAGCAGCTATATTCGAAGAGTTATACTACGTGTGCCTGCAGGCACGTGTGTGTGTAGGCACGTGTGTGTGATCGTGTGTTATGTTGGCAGTGCCGTCCGCGCGGATCCTGGGCGGGCCGGACCTGCACGTGGACATCGGCTCCACCATCAACCTGACCTGCCTCATCCAGTTCAGCCCGGAGCCGCCCGCCTACATCTTCTGGTACCACGAGGAGCAGGTGAGCGGGAGAAAAGTAATTATTCTTTCATTTACTTATTTACTGTTACCCTAGCGGACGACACTTGTCACATTTATCTTATAGATAGAGAGAGAGGCACTAAATAGATTACGTAACCGTCATTCACAGTTTTGTTTTAGTCAAAAAAGTGGAATATGATAATGGTAATGAATAATTGAAACAGTTACAAATTAAAAACATGCATTTAAAGGCTTATCAGGCACATTGCTTCGTAAATAATAAAGTTATTAAAGACAGTTCAAATCATGGAGTATCTAAAATCTGACAAGTGTCGCCCTCGCTCAGCGCTGTCTCTGCGACGTTAAATTCATGCCTATTTGAACATAGCTTTTTATAAATAGTTAACATGATCTGTGATGCACAGCGTTCAACATATCTACAAAGAGTCACCGGCAGTGAGGTGCCGTTTTGTGTCGGTATTACGTTCGTAGAGGCTGTAGCTTTGCTGTTATGTAAGATAGATGTAACAATTATGTAAGTAGAGAACGATGCCGATCGAGTCGCGCGCACATCTCAACAGAGTTTAAACAAGTCAGAGACCCAGTGAACGATACTGATTACATTGTAAATGTGTTTATTATGTGAAAATTCTCTAATACTCGCGACTACGTTTAATTTCAAGTCCAAATATTAGCAATGTGAAGTAATAATCAATAATTAAAAAAAACATTTCGTTAAATCTAAGATGTTGTACAACTCGTCTAATTGACCTTTATTATATCTGTACCCCGCATGCTGCGGGTCGCAACATCGAGAGCGCGGACAGAGCTGATACTATCTAAACTGAAACTGAAATTAGCCAATTAATACGGAACCGTGACATTATACCTTTGTCGGAGGTATTAAATTGTAAAATAAAGCAATTAGGTAAATTACGTATAACGTTAATTAGGTATAACGGGCGACAATAAAGCAATATTGCCGTGTAAATTAATATCGTATCTTAGCTCACGCTTTTATTCCGGCAATAGGTCGCACGAACGTTGCTTCAGGAGAAAAGGCTTGACTCTACGACGTACGCGACTCGATCGGTGCTCGCGAACGTTGGCAATTAGCCGGGATGAGGGCGCGTCCCTGTGCCGCATCACAACTTTCTCAAATTAATTTATCAAACGTCACGTGCCGCCGCGTGCCGGTTCTCAGGTGAGACCGCGGCGCCGTGTGTGATACCCATTATTACTTCGCGGAGCAATCACACAGGCACGCCGCGCTAATAACTCATTAACGACACTATCCGGCACGTCCCGCGTGTCAGATAGTGTCGACCGTGTGGTGACGTCGCTTCCCCTGTAAATTCGTAATAGAATCGAGCCCTATCTCATTACGGCGGACTCGGCCCGACGTCCTTCTAATTCTAACCGGCATTTCACATCAATATTGTCGTCGGCTAGAAAGTTATTCTTTAAACCGATATAGTCGAGTCGTACTTTAAATGTTTTTGCGTGTATCGAGTGGAGCGTGCGACAACGTGCGGTGGTTGTGTGTGAAGCAGGTGATCTCGTACGACTCGTCGCGCGGCGGCGTGTCGGTGGTGACGGAGAAGGGCGCCGCCACCACCTCCTACCTGCTGGTGCAGGACGCGGCGCCGGCAGACTCCGGCCGCTACTCGTGCTCGCCCTCCAACGCAGAGGTCGCCACCGTGCGCGTCCACGTGCTCAATGGTACGTATCATAACTACACAACATTGTTAGTACTCCACGAGGTACCGATATATTCGTTGGACAACCGAGCACTTGGCTTCTGTCATGCCTAATGTTAAAACGATGCGGTGCAGTGCATCGAGCTCGTCTAGAAGTGAAAGATGAGGCTGGAAACCTGACTCTAGTCCGACCCACACAGCCTTCTGGACCTTTATAAAGAGGTTGGTTAACCGATATTCTATATCTCCACACAATCTTACATGTATTGATAAAATACGCTCTAATAGACCAGCCCGGTACTACTTTAACTAACACTACTACACTCTTGTAACGCTGTCACTCTGTCTGTGTGTTACCTAATCACGTCTACACGGACGATCCGATCTTACTGAAAATTATTAAGGAGATACTTTATAGCGTGAGGATGAACATAGGCTACTTTTAGTGAAAATAAAATGATGGTTTTCACATATAACTTAAATTACTGAGATCACACAAATATTAATTGACAGAGCTTTACAGTGATAAAATCTTTTGTGTAAATGAACGAAGTCGCGGGTATCAGCTAGTAGTTTACATATAATAAAAAAATAGCTGACAAAGAAACCAGTAGCCGGTAGAGTAGTTTAAAAAGCATATTTAAGCGTCTGCTTTGTCTGCGTAAAAATTACTTACTTATTATCTGGATCTAGTTCATCCTATGGCATATCTAAGTGTGTCGTAGTATGGAAGGGAAGCCTAGATATAAATAATTTGCTGGTGAACTGTTATTTTAAATTGAATTAAAATCATTCGTTATCGTTAATAAGCGAAACATGTAGAGATGTGTATGTAAACATGAGATGAGGTTGAGCCGTGTCGCGGGTGGTTGCAGGCGAGCGGCCGGCGGCGATGCAGACGGGCTCGGCCGGCGTGTCGGACAGCGCGCGCTGCGTGCTGGCGCTGCTGGTGGCGGCGGCGCTGCACGCGCGCCTGCGGGCCGCCCTGCTCGCCAGCTGATCCCCGCCCCAAGGGACCTAGTCCCTCCGCACAGACTATTCACTTAGCCGGTAAGCTCTCTGTGACCCGTCGCGTGCGCGCTCCGCCTCGCTCCTGGCTCCGCGACGCTCTGTGCACTCGGACGCGATCGTTGCGTCGAGCCGAGCGCTTCCAGTGTGCTACCCTCTCTGTCGAGTGATGTTTCGTTTTCCATCTGTGCGATACTCCTATCGAGCGAACACTCTTCGGTGCCCAGGAAAAAAAGTGTCACTTTCACAATAGATTTTTTTATACGAGTGTCCTATCATTTGTTTTTAAATGTACTGTATAAAAAAGTATGTTAACGAATGAAATATATATTTACCTGTTAATTAAATGTACCATAATATATTTATTTGAAATGATAGCGAATTTTCAAGGTGATCTTAAATTATTGTAAAAACACAAAATTTATTTTATCGATCGATTATGAAAAGATTGTGATCGTTTCTGAAGAGAAGTCGAACCTTCCCATGACGGACTCGATGTGTACATATTATAAATAATACCTATAGACGAATAAGAAGATGAATTGAAATTTTAAAGATATTTTAGCGTCTGTTGTTCTGTCGAAACTTGTAAATAATACGATTATTATAAATTGATTTGAGCGTAAGACGTAAGTAAAATAAGTAGATAAATAATTAAAGTTTAAAATTGTTAAAAACCTGACTTTATTTTTATTGAATTGATTTTCACGCAATACGAAGCCAATATAGAATCTATTGCACAAATATTGTATAATAAGTAGTTTGTATATCAAAATAAATAATGTGCAACAAGATGTAAATGAGCGCAGCGCGTGCGCTGCGACGTTATCAAAGCTACGCGGCCGTTATAACGCCACAGGAGCTACGCGACTGCTACGATGAGCCGTTCTCCTGCAGGATCCTGTAGTGTTCCCTCGGAGAACATGTTGACTTTTAGAAAAACTGCATTTCACGCAATCTGAACTGAAACCGTCGTACTACGCCACGCGTGGCGGGTACACGCGTAGCTCCAACGACTCAAATATTTCTAATAAATAGACAAGTATAAATAACATTATATTTTGTAAGTGTGGCGAGCCTGTCGAGTGCGAGTGAATCTCGAGCTGAAACTGGACGTATACTGTTGAGAACTGTGTAGAGGCTTATTTCACATTTGGTTTTAATTGAGATTTTGTTAATGAACTTACCACATATTTATATAGCTGAAACATTTTCCTTCTCAGTAAACAGTTCTTTTGAAACGAGACGGTAAAGAGTTTTTGAGTTCTATTTATATGTATAGACATCGATTCTCTACTGTCATGTCCGCATGAACCGGTGGAACCGACTAACTCGTTACTTCATATACATTCATTCGTGTGATTTGGTTTAGATGTGTCCTCGGCGGCTACAATGACGGTAACTAATCTATGCAACAGCACAAGTAGGTGTTTACAGATAGTATTTCAATATTCAGAGTACGCGGTATCATCACTGGTGATCATGACTACACCGATGGCAGGTTCGCCTTATTTCTGTCCCAATAATCATTATATTGGAAGATATATGGTCATGATATGCATACTACACACAGCGTACAAGAGTAGTAGCGTTCAGAGCGGGGCGGGCGGCGGCCGTTTGTTTTGTTTTCTTTGTGTAACGGCCCGTAATAACGTTTAGCGTGGGCGGTCTGTGCATATTTGTCAATTTTGTTATTTATCGATACTTTATGGACATATATGGCCAATACACAGAAATATATTGCATTCTCGTGTTTAAATGAAATATTGGAAAATATTGTACGTTCAAATTTTAGTGAAGCACCGTCCGCCGCGCTTCTACGCTCAACCGATACAATACTACGTGTACACGAGCACGCCGTGACGTCTCGCTCACAACACGCCCATTGTAATGTAACAGATCGAAACCTCATCTCTCTATAGAAATAAAAATGTAAATAATAATATAGAAAAATTTTACAATAAAGTTGATTGAAGTGGATCGCGGATATTATGAGATGTATCAAGCGGAGACTATATGTATGTAAAACATAAAACTATATGTATACATAAGTGGTACAAGTTTGTTTTCAAATAAAATATTTAATATTTGGCCTGTGTTTCATTTGATGTAAAACGTTGCTCGTGTGGTTAAGACAGCGGGCTACTCGAGACACGATATACAAGCTATATTTGATAGACGGAGACGGCACTTACTTTTGTCATGTTAGCAGATTAGAGGTAACCTAAGTTATTCGTACCATATCAAGCATAATATTAGTCAATTGTCCCTTTTAGCTGAATATTCAATATCCTTTCCAAAATATAGGTATCAACTCGAAGTCTCAGTAAAACGGCAAAAATTCAGTAAAGTTTTGTTGAAAATGTAGAATTCAAAATATTTTCTAGTTTGGTCGCGTCGCGGACAGTCGCGTGCGGCGCGTACTAACCGGACCTAGAAATTGAATGTTCCGAGTTTTAATTGGCACGTAACGGAGTCCAATCGCGACAGATCGAGGAGGGTAGTTACACCCTTTCTCGAAGCTGCCTGAAATAATAACCGCTGTTGTTCTTTCATCATCTGGTTGCTACGATTTTTAGTCAAATTAGAGTGGTTGGGTACCCGAGCCGCGGCCGGGATGGTTTACTTTAGTGAGCACAAACCTTCGATTTAATTGGACGAATTGTTCTGTTTCTGAGCTGTCTCTTTAACATCAACAAGCACTAGCACCACTTTGATTCTGTTCTTTGGCTACTAGATATGATACGACATGAAAACACTTTATTTATATAAACATACAGTACATACAATATGACCAAAATATGTATAACTTGCGTAGCTGTCAAGCTACAAGATCGTAGGATGTGCCCCGTAGTGTCCGCTAAGAGGTACGAGATTGTATGCAGCGCACCGCGTAGTATCCATCTTAAGCGCCTCGGCAAATAAAAGTCCTGCTTAGTATGAAAACAAACAGTCTAATTGTCGATTTTTATCATCATAATAAGCCTTTGAACTAGCATAGTATGCATTATTATAATAATGTTTTGTATATGGTAGCGTTTAGCCACCGCCACGCATGGTGGCAAGCGATGTTGTGGTCGAAGATGGTGAACACGCTAGCTCGAGAATACTCAAGACTTACAAGGGCTGTGTACCGCCGGAATATGAGGTTATGGCGGCAGATTTTCTCCTTGATAGTGGTAAGCTACTTCATGGTAGCAAATCAGGCGGAACATTGATAAAATATTCTCCTACCATTTGTGGAAAAGTATACATATAAATAGACACTTACACACCATACAATATCATGTATGAAAATTGTATTGCGTTATAATGGTGTTAAAAGACTAAAATTGCGATATCTTATGGTTATTAAAAAAAACAATTACGTTTATGCCGTCACGTTTTATTTCCAACAGCACTGCATTGCTTAATAACGCCTGGTTGAATTCAACGAGAGGACAGTCGTTGCCGAGTACCTCAAGTGCTCGCAGTCGACATCGAGGGCATCGTTCCCGACAAATGTGTTATAAACAATGTGTCTGCTTCGAAGAGAGCCCCAACTATCGATACCCACGCGATGTGGAGACGGAGCCACTATTGCTTTAAAAAGGCTGCAGAGAAAATAACCCTCCACACTAGACTGTATGCGGGTACACAACACACGACTTCAATCAGGCACAAAAAAATCAGGTCAAAGCCGCGAGAATTAGTTTGAATGAAAAGCTCGCAAAATAAGTTTGTTACACAAACTGTTCGGCATCAACACACAGGTATTCGGGGTTTGGCTCATAACTGGTTTAAGTCACACTTATCAAATCGCAAACAACTCGTTGAGATTGAACACTTTGATTACAATACAAAAACTATCTATTGTGTTAAATCAGATATAAAAACCACAAACGCATCTATACGTCAAGGTAGCGTATTGGGATGTCTGTTGTTTCTAATTTACATTAAGGACCCGCCTAAATTAACTCATTAATCTTGTGTTTGTTTCGCAGACGACATCTCTATATTAACTGATTGCCAAAATGGTTAAAATATAAAATCAAAATTACAAAACATATTAATAAAAACCTCCG
Source organism: Cabera pusaria (assembly GCA_954871355.1). Classification (NCBI taxonomy): domain Eukaryota; kingdom Metazoa; phylum Arthropoda; class Insecta; order Lepidoptera; family Geometridae; genus Cabera; species Cabera pusaria. The sequence goes on along the minus strand of OX940886.1, from coordinate 136,317 downwards.
ACTGGATGAATTTACATAACCTAGAAATAAATTATAATAAAACAAAACTCATTACTTTTCATCCATATCAGAAAGAACCTTTAAATATAGAATATTCATTTCAGAACATTAAATTAGAAGTAGTTAACAATTTTAATGTATTAGGCTTAACAATAGATAAAAATGTAAATTGGAAACAACACATCCAGCACTTACGAAATAAGATTTCTAGCTTCTCGTATGCCTTCTGCGAAGTAAAAAAAACAACAAATTTTAAAACAGCTTTGGCGACCTATTACGCTTTTGCATATGCTTGGTTTAATTATAGAATAATCCTCTGGGAAAACAGTGTCGAAGCGCCAGGTCTTTTTACGTTACAGAAAAAACTAATACGAATTCTAACAAACATAGACCAGACAGAAAGCTGCAAACCATTTTTTCAAAAATACCAACTTCTCACCCTGCCTTGCATATACATTCTAGAACTTTGTAAACTAGTCCGCAAACATCCCCATAGTTATGTCAACCGGAATGATATTCTAACTAAACATAACTTAAGACAAAGAAACAAGAAAGCACTTCCAAATTCAGTATTAGCTCTTCACTCAAATAGTCCTTATGTAATGTCCATAAAAATATTCAATAAATTACCTCAAACTCAATAAAAAAAACATAACAAACAACAAACAATTTATTAAACAACTAAAACAACTACTATCATTAAAATCATATTACACGGTTAAAGAATATTTAGACGACACATCAATATAATTCATTTCTAAACGCTCCTCTTTTTGCATGAAAGCACTTCCAAATCCAGTAAATATCTATACTAATATTATAAAGGGAGAACATTTGTATTTTTGTATGTTTGTAATGATTTGGCTCAAAAACTACTGAACAGATTTAAAAAATTCTTTCACTAATACATAGAATGGACTTTCGAAATGAAAATAAGCTATATATTATAACGTTTAAATCAAAGGTACATTCGTGGAGACCTAATTTGCAACCTACGTCGGCAAAAAAACGGTCGAAAAACACGTTACTTACGAACGCTGCTTAATTGAAAATAGATAGAAGAATATTTTCTATGCAAGAGTTGTACAACTTAATAAGACCTACAAAAAAGTCCGCGACAGCATATGTCTATCTCTTAAGGTTGACTCACAGTAACCATTTTAATCTTTAAATTTTTGTTAAAAAATATTACATAACTTCCAAGGCTATTTTCAAGTACATAGTATTAATCCTTATCCAAATAATTACGTCAATTAGCTTGGCCACATATTATAGATTAAAATTGTCCTTAACAGTATATAATTCAAATGAAAACTCTAGAAGATATCACGAATTTCACATACACGCATCGCAAAATTAATAAGATATTTGCAGTGAAACCACAGATTAGGTCCTATGACCTATTTACTACGAAAATATTATTATAGGCTTAGCTATGCTGTAGATCCCCACCGATCACAATCAATTTGAAGTCAATATAGTATAATAATATGATCTATTGTATAAAATAATTTTCATCTATATATATATAATAATATAATATTTTAAACCACCCCGACTGATCTATGTATAATCTTTTCATTAAAAGCATTCCAATGACTCTAAACACGACATTTAAAATCTGAGCTGTAAGTTGGTGAGGATTTGAGTATTCTGTAGAGTCTACGAGATTTCCCAGCATCAGGTCAATGCTTCCATGTTCTTACAATATCGTTGAAGAAGAAGATTTTCGAATTGATCAGACCTATGAAAGTTGATTTCATAGCGCAATTAACTAGAAAAAAGCTCATAGTGTTATAACGATTGAACGAATTTTCATGAATCAAAGCTAAGAAAACTCTCGATGAAGACATCTATCAAACAAAAAAAAAATATCAATAATAAAAAAAAAATCGGTTCATCCGGTTAGGTGCTAAGATGCTACAGACAGACACACAGATGCAAACGTTAAACGTATATTATCCCTACATTTTGCGTCGGGGAACGCGTAAGGTTACGGCGGCAGATGTTCATCTTTATTTTTATTTTTTTTATATCTTATAGGCTAGCGTTTGACCACTATCTCACCTGTTGGTAAGTGATGATTCGGTCGAAGATGGTAAGCACGCTAGGCCTAGACTGGGGAACTGGCTCTCAAGGATAGCTGCCGGAACACTTTAGATGTTTTTGGCGACAGATTTTCTAACTTGAGGGTGGTAGCTGGCCAGGCGGACACTAGATAGTGTCCTACCACCATGCGGGGGTTGTTGGTTTCTTAACGATGTTTTCCTTCACCGGAGGGCCACTGTGAGAAGCGCACATAAATTTTTCGATGGAAAAATCCATTGGTGCACGGTAAGGTTTGAACTCGGTACCACGGCATCAAAGCCGACCGTTCTCCCGATTACGCCACCGGGCCCGGGCTCCTTGGTGGTAAGCTACTTTTTGGTAGATTTAATGATCCCACTACCACTGTACGGAAACTCATGATTCATGAATGCACACAAAACTTTCATTGGTAGGTATATAGCTAGGATTAGAACCAACGACCGTCGGGTCAGAATCAGGGTAACTATCCTTTACGCTAAAGGGCCGTCCAATATCACTACGTAAGTATTATAAAACAAAGTCCATCACTGCGTCTGTCTGTCTGTTCGCAATAATCTCAATAGCTACTGAACGGATTATCATGCGGTTTTCACCAATAGCCAGAGTGTTTATGAGGAAGGTTTAGGTGCATAATTCGTTAAGGTTTTGTGTAAATTGGATGAAATATGACGATTATTGTTAAATATGTTCATATTTTATATTTGATGCAAAAAACTGATGCACATTTTGTAGGCATATATGTTCTACCCGTGCGAAGCCAGGGCGGGCTGCTAGTATAAAATATATTTAATAATAATAATAATAACTAACGTCAAATAATGTATTTAAAACAAACAAAACAATTATAAACATAAAATAAAAATATATACAAAAATAAAACAGTTAAATAAAACAACTACAAGTAACATTAACATCTTATTGCAAAAATATTTAAACAATACAACAATATTATAAATCATTTCAATTTTATGTCCTGCTCCTTTTTTTCAGCCTCTCTCAATTAGTCTTATCATTTTGCATGTGCCCAACAGGGTCCATAATGATCTCATGTACCTAGATAATATCTAGATATAAGAACTTTATGTTCAACCACTATGGAAGCAACAAAGTATTGAGTATTGAGTATTGAGTTCAGGTCTCTCCCGATCCTCTAGGCTTGGCGCCACTGGAGAGGAAAGTAAGCACGTGAAAGACAACGACGAAGGTACAATGGGCGGTCTTATCGCTGAGAGCGATCTCTTTCTGACAACCTTTGAATGGATACGAAATTTATTATAAACGTGGACGGGCGGTATGATACATAACATTACTTTACTTTTATCTCTCTCATCTGATGTTAAGTGATGATGTGGTTTAAGATGGAAACGCGCTTGTGTAACAAATAGAAGTTGCCAAATGAACAAAGCAAAGGACAAAGAAAACGACTTTACCTGGTTTTTATATTTCCGATCCACGTAGCTAGACTATTCCAGCCTGCTACCAAGCTACATTCTTTATTCTCTCTAACCTTCTTTTCAACATAAATTATTTTACTTTCTATGGTTTGCGCATCTGAATATCACGAAAGCAACTTACGGGTCTTCAAGGCGCGAGTGAATAGGTATCTTTTGGGTAAGCGCACTACACCATCGACCGCATCATCACTTAACATCAGGTGAGATAGTGGTCAAGCGTTACCCATTTTCGCACAAAAAAAGCATCATTGCGATAAAGTAATAAACTGCAGAATCTAAAGAAGTTCGAGCTCCTGTCTCTGCGTTTTGAGACTCTACTCGCGATGGTAACACACGCGGCCAGCTGGAACCTTCGCACTGAGGACTGAGCGCGCACACCTATGTAACTCATTAAACCTGCGACACTCGTACCTGCGTGCATAACAAGGATACACACCGAGCTCTCCTTACGTACCGTAGGCAGCAGCCGGGATGGAGGCCCACGCTCGCTCCTGCGCGCTAACGAACCGTTGCCGCTACCCTATTATTTACAACGTAATAGCTTCAACTTTGCCAACTTTCCCAACTAAGTACACAATGGCGCGTGTAACCAACCAGGCAGGGTTGCGAATTACGATCCTTCCAATAAATACACCGGGACAATATCAATCGTCGGCTCAGCAGCCTTTTACTGAAACACACGTAACGCGGCTATATTTTAGTGTTGAAAAATGTACCAGTTTACAACGAATGTTACATGGTGACGTACTGGTCGTAGCCAGCTTGGAAGACGGGTTGGTAAAGTCCAGCGCCTCGTCTCAGTAATGCCGTCTTCCAGTTGGCAGACAGGCACGATTCCCATCGTTGCTTGGTACCAGATTAAATAGTTGTCAATTGCATGTCTCATAAAAAAGGATTGTATGCAGTGTATTTTTCAAGTGAGCGTGGATGGCCAAATCAGAAACTATTAGCAATAGCGTAAAGTACTTGAGGAGTCTTCGATTTGGATGAAAACTAAAACTGCATCATTGGATTTTTGAAAGATCAATATAGCCAGGAATCGAACCCGTAGATTTTGGAAAAAAAACACTCCGTGTATTAATATAACGTTCGATAGGGTCGCTAATATATATATATATAATAATAATAATAATAAAAAATAAAAAAAATTGACACCGCTCAGACGAGACGTCTTTTAGAATTTTTTTTCTTTTATATTACTTTTATTTGTGAATTTTGCTATTTCAACCTTGATTATACCATAAAAACAGTAAATACAATAAACAAATACATCAAGAAATCTTACATCAAGAAAATAGTGTTCAAAATTCAGTATACATTTAATTTAATCTACATCGTTTTTCTCATTTGACGTATCATGTCATATATCAACAAACCCAAAATAATGTGCAAGCAAAATAACTACGATAAAAGTGATAAAAAATGATAACGAGATCTCGAAGATGTCTAGCGGAGACAAGAAGCGCGCACCCACCACCTTCGCCCGCCGCATCATCTCCGAGCACATCGTCGGGAGACGAGTTTGTCACTCCCCCGGAGGGCAGCTCGTCGAGTGATGACGACGGGCCTACGCCGCCGCCGCCGCCACCACCATCTACGCGACGACGAGGACGGCCACCGCTACCGGCACGCTTGGGGCCTGTGGGGCATTCTGCTCCGCGCCCGGCCCTCGCTACCGGTGGTGTAGCGCGTCGCATGCGATGGACCCAGTCTTTAAATGAGAACTGCATGCGCGCCTACTACGGGGCTACAGAGGGAGGAACTAACCTGACCGCGTACCGCGATAGGATACTACCTCTGTTTCAGGCCCTTGAACCAGCCGTCACCGTTACCGCACAACGACTATCGGATCAGGTGCGGGCCATCCAGCGGCTCAAGCTGTTGGACGACTCTGCGCTTGATCGGCTGCGTCTGGAGGCGTTACCTATTATTCCTACTACTTCTGCTTTAGCGCGGGACCCGCCCAGTGTGTCGTCGACGCAGGGGCCGACAGGCTCGGCTTCGACGTCTGCCCCGGCGGATGCCGCGCTAGACGCAGACGATTGTACGAATACTAACGTAAGTACCCAGACTAATGAGCATTTGAGGAGGGCTTTGGAAGACGCGATTTTGGAGTATCGCACTACTCCTGACTCTAGGCCGCGACTACCACGTTTGCCAATGAATAAACGTAACCTGGCGTTAATGGGAGCCCTAAACGTTTTGCTAGTCCCATATATGCAGACTAGTGAAACATTAGTTGATACACACTCGATTCTTTACTGCGCGGCTATAGCGGCGTGTCGCGTTGTTCGCGTCAAGTTTCCGGATACTGACCGAATACCGCGACGCCCCGCTATCCCTGCGTGGCAAGAACGAATCGAGTGTCGCATCAATATGTTTAGGACTCTTATTGCGAAGTTGATCTGCTTCAGAGGGGGCAATCATCGCCCCCGAGTCATGCGTTTCGTGAATCAGGCCTTTGCTGGGACCGGGATTAGACCCCGGGACTACATGACTTGTGTCACGGAACGCATTGACTTTCTGAAGCAGAAAGTTTATGCATTGGCAAACCGTATTCGTCGCTATAGAGCGCGTGTAGATCGCTATTATCAAAATCGCCTCTTCCAAAGTGACCAAAGGAAGGTATACCGAGGTTGGGAAGGAACCAATCAACGTGTGAATGAGGAGCAGTGTCCGGATACTACTACCATGAATAACTTCTGGCGTAGTATCTGGTCGGTGCCCGTCGAACACACGGAGGGCGATTGGATGAGCGTCGTTGAGCGCGCGTGTGAGCCTATCGAATCCATGGGGGCTATTAGTATTAGCCCCGAAGACGTTAGTTGTGCGATCCGTACGGCCCAGAACTGGAAAAGTCCAGGACCGGACGGATTACACAACTTTTGGATAAAGTGGATTCGATGCTCACACGACTGCTTAGCGGCGCAATTCCAACAAGCCCTCGAGGTTGGTTCCTTGCCAACATTCATGACAACCGGTGTCACCTTCCTGCTCCACAAGTCCGGTAGTACCACGGAACCGAAGAACTATAGACCCATTACATGCTTGCCAACGCTGTACAAGCTTCTTACATCTATTCTGAGGTTTAAAATTAATTCGCACATTGTTGCGCACAATATTTTGGCCCCCTCTCAGAATTGATGTAAGGTTGGGTCCCGTGGTACTAAGGAGCTCCTCCTCATCGACACGGCCATTTGCCAACAAGTCCGGCGGAACAAAGGTGCTCTCTCCACCGCCTGGATTGACTACAAGAAGGCCTATGATTCAGTGCCTCATACCTGGCTGGAGAGGATCTTGGAGTTGTATAAAATTGATACAACTCTGAGGTCTTTTCTAGGTTCTTGTATGAGGCAGTGGACCACAGTCCTTCGTCAACCGGGTGGTTGGGACAGTCTCTCTGGTCCGCAGGACTTTATAAGGATTGAGCGAGGCATCTTCCAGGGTGACAGTCTGAGTCCGTTGTGGTTCTGTCTAGCCCTAAATCCTGTAAGCACATTATTAGAGGATTCAGGGCTAGGCTATCGGCTTAGGAGAGAGGGTGAAGTCATTTCACACTTGCTGTACATGGATGACCTCAAACTTTTTGCACCGAAGCGCCATGATTTGATGGAGTTATTGAAAGTCACTGAGACTTTCAGCAACGCCATCAACATGGAGTTCGGTGTAGATAAGTGCGCGGTCATGCACGTGCAGCGGGGGAAAGTTGTTAATTCAATGAATTTACAACTTTCTGATACAATGAGTTTCAGATCTCTCTCCGAAGCCGACACCTATAAATACCTTGGTATGTCAGAGTCATTGGGTATCGAGAGTGGGGGGATAAAACAGTCGGTGAAGGAACGTTTCTTCGGTCGCCTGACGAAAGTACTTAACAGTCTTTTGTCAGGAGGCAACAAGGTACGTGCCTTCAACGGCTGGGTTATGCCCCTACTTATATACACCTTTGGCATACTAAGGTGGACTCAGACTGAACTAGACGCCCTGGATAGAAAAGTTCGAAAGCAATTGACATCACATCGCATGCTTCACCCACGCTCGTCTGTTATGAGACTGTATATCCCACGGAAATGGGGTGGTCGAGGCTTTTTAAATGCCAAGACACTCCACAACCGTGAGGTATGCAGTCTCCGGGAATATTTCCTAAACAACGAGTGTGGGATGCATTGCGATGTGGTGTCAGTTGACAAGACTTGCACCCCTCTGTCCTTAGGCAAAGAGAACTGGCGCAAGCCTCAGGTGCTGAGCACCGAGGACCGCAAGGACGTATGGAAGAGCAAGGAGCTGCATGGCCGGTTCTATCGAGTCTTAACGGGACCCGATGTGGACCTGCTCGCGTCGGTGAACTGGCTACGATTCGGGGACCTCTTTGGGGAAACCGAAGGTTTTGTTTGTGCAATTGCGGACGAAGTTATCAAGACGAACAACTACCGGAAATATATTATGAAGGACGGTACGGTCGACATATGTCGGGCATGCCGCCGTCCCGGAGAGTCACTCAGACATATCTGAACCCAAAATGGCTCAGTTTTTATAGTTTATAGGGCGAATGTAAGTAAAACAAAACGTGTTTCGGTATTCGGTAGCGGGTTTGTAATAGAAACTAGCTCACAGACGCACAGATAACAATATGTGTATAGCTAAAATATGTATACAAGTATATCTATGATTAGACCAGTGGACTGTATCTTCTTAATTTATTGACAGGCTTCGCTAGTATAACACATAGTGACTAATTTAGATAATTACAAATATGTACGTTATTTATGTATGTAATCTATTTAGTATATTGAATTATGATATTTTAATCTGTATGTAAGCATGTAGGTTTATAACAAAAAACAATATGAAATACCTAACATACCGCCCACCAAAAAACACAAGTTTTTTCTCAAAATTACAAGAATGTGTTAAGTTGAACTCTGAATTACAAATTACTTACTTCAAAACACTTAAATACATCATTTTACAGTGATCTAAGTCTAATAACTAAATCACTCTGTTACTAAAAGAATACATTAATTTTAGGCACCAAATATCAATACTAAATGTTACCTGTCCGTATGGCACTTAAGGGTTAACAACAAATCATTACTACAATATAAAATTAACTTATCTACCTACAGACAGCTTGAAAAATCTACTACTTTGAGTATGCCTACAGCTTGATTCCAAGAACTGTCAGACACAGTGCCGCATTAAGGAACAAGTTAAATGCATACAAGAATATTACATTATAAACTATACAATTTTGACAACATTTTCATACTTTTAAATCGAATTATCTTAATATTATAACGTTAATATTTAGGTACATATTTTAACAAGTTTGTGTTTCACTACTATACTATATAACAATATACTATGTTAAACTTAAGTTTAACATTGTATTATTACATGTTTTTATATTTTACAATTTGTTTGTGGTTTACTTAAACATGTTAAATGAATTTGTTGTACTTACTCTCACTGACACATGTGATATTTTTATCTTATACATTATATTAATTATGTATCTATCTTAAATATATAATTTTCATTTTGTTAACATTTTATTCGTCATTTATAGGAAGCTGACACAATTTTGACACAGAGCGTTGTATAATTTTACCGCGACACTTTAAACTGTACACCCTGCAGACATCATCGTTTCCTACATGTTTCTGTGTGATACGACCCATTGACCACTTACCAGGGGGAAGATTTTCTTCTTTGACCAAAACTACATCACCGATACTGAACTCGGGTCTGCGACGTTGCCATTTTGGCCTCTCCTGCAGTCTCGTGAGATACTCCCTTTGCCAACGTTTCCAAAAATGTTGAACCAACCTTTGACTGTGTTGCCATCTCGACAACCTATTGACGGCAATGTCGCACAAGTTTGGTTCGGGAACAATGACTGGAGCTTCACCTATTAAAAAATGACCGGGTGTTAATACTTCTATAACATCAGGATCGTCGTTGTCTGTTGGACAAAGCAGCCTTGAATTCAAGCACGCTTCTATCTGACACAAAACAGTAGAGAACTCCTCAAATGTTAAATTAGTGTCTAAAATCCTCTTCAAATGATATTTTGTCGACTTCACTCCACTCTCCCAAAGGCCACCAGAATTGGGGCTATATGGCGGAATAAAATGCCACTGAGTTCCGTCCTCGGACAAAAGAGACTGTAGATGACCAGGCATGTCCATGTTGGCTTAGCTCCATAGCTGCGCCAACTCTTTGTTTGCACCTACGAAATTTGTAGCATTGTCACTCCATAAATGGGCGCATTTTCCTCTGCGTGACACAAATCTTTTGAATGCGTTCATAAATGCCTCTGAAGTGAGGTCACCCACGAGCTCCAAGTGAATGGCCTTTGTGGCCATACATATAAAAATTGAAATGTATGCCTTATGACACTTAGCGCCACGACTTCGGGACATCAATACTGGCACCGGACCGCAAAAATCAACACCAGAGTGCAAAAATGGACGTGCTGGTGTTACGCGGACCTCAGGTAAGTCACCCATAATCTGTTCTCTGTTCACAGCTCTTTGTCTTGCACATATTAGGCATTTGTGTATGTGTGACTTAACAGCACTCTTTATTTTCAGGATCCAGTATCGAGATCTCAGGTAAGTCGAGGTAAGTTGAACACCACCATGCAAAGTCCTTTTATGTGCATCATCTATAAGCAGAGAGATCAAATCATTATTATGTCCAATAATGATTGGATGCTTTTCATTTTCAGGAATGTTTGCGTTTCGGAGACGTCCACCCACCATGAGGATATTCCTTGAGCTTAGGATGGGATTCAGCGTCTTCAATCTACTTTTTCTACTTATTTCTTTATTTTGTTTTAAATTCATTATTTCCTCTTCAAACTCTTCTTTTTGTATTCTTTTGATTAAAATTTCTAATGCTTCATCTAATTCTTGAGTAGTTATTGGCTTAGCTTCTTCGTCCTTTTGCCTTTTGTAGTTTAGAAATCCTTTTGCATATACTATCACTTGTTGTAACTCTATTAATGAATGAAATTCTTTCAGGTGGATTTTCTTTTCTTCGGGATCATCGACAAAGGTATGTAAACATCTTTTTCTTTCTAACTCCGTTTGTTCTATGTTTGCTTTGTCTAATGGAATCTCTTTTGTTTTCAGCCATGCGGGGCCGTACCACCACATCTCATCATGTACCAGCGCTGCAGCTGTCAAACCTCTTGTTGCCTTATCTGCTGGATTGTCTTCGGATGATACATGATACCATCTACTGCTTCCGATGTTTTCCAGGATCTCCCCAACTCGGTTGCTCACGAAAACATTCCATCGTCCAGGATCTCCTTGAAGCCAGGACAGCACCACTGTTGAGTCAGTCCAAGCAGATATATTTTCTTCAGGTATTCTGGTTGCTTCTCTTATTTGCTTCAGTAGCCTCGATAACAGCACAGCACCACACAGCTCTAACCGAGGTATTGACACAGGTTTTACAGGTGCGACTCTGGTCTTCGCAGCTATGATGCCGGTCTTGATTTCTCCATCTTCTGTTTCAACTCTCATATACGCTGTGGCAGCGAACGCCTTCTCTGAGGCATCGCTGTAGCCAAAAATTGTTGTCTTCTTTATATGTATTTGTGTTGTCCATAGCCATCTGCTTATGTTTATTTCATTAAGATTTTCAAACCCTTGTCTTAAACTAATCCATTCTTCTTTCAGGTCCCAGTCTACTTCTTCGTCCCAATCAACACCTCTTGTCCATAATTTTTGCATTAATATTTTTGCAGGTATCAATGCAGGAGCCAACCAGCCCAGAGGATCAAACAACTTTTGAATTTCAGAGAGTATTGTTCTCTTTGTAGTTGTTTTAGTTGGTGGTGGTTGATCGAAATGGTATTGGAACGTATCTTGGCCAATATTCCATGATAAGCCAAGTGTCTTGACCATACCATTGAGTTTCATATCTAAATGAACTTGCGTACTCCTTTCGCAGGGTTGAAATTGCTGCAGAAACTCTGAATTGTTAGAGGCCCACTTCTGTAATGTAAATCCTCCCTTCCCGAGAATGGTTTTGACATCACATGCGACTGAGATGGCTGATCCTACGCAGTCATGACCTGACATCAAGTCATCCATGAAGAAATCTTCTTTAATCATACGTACTGCATCAGGTTGATTCACCCCTTCATCTTCCGCCATCTGATGCAGTGTCCTGACTGCGAGATATGGTGCTGAAGCTGTCCCGAAAGTCACTCGCAAAAGTCGATAGTCACGAACTTCTTGTTGGATGTCGTCACGCCATACAATGCATTGGTAGTCTGTGTCTTCTCTGTTAACTAAAATTTGTCGGTACATCTTTTGGATGTCAGCGACGAAACAGACCTTCTTCATTCTCCATCTCATAATAAGATTTCTTAAATCTTCTTGAATCTGTGGTCCTACCAGTAACTCATCGTTAAGTGAAATATTGTTTCTTCCTTTACAAGAAGCATCAAACACTACTCTTGTTTGTGAAGTCTCCTTATCTTTTCTTATAACAGCGTGATGCGGTAGGTATACAGCTGGCATGTTTTTCTCATTCTCTGGAACTTCTTCCATATGATTCATGTCTATGTATTCATGAATGACCTTCACATAATCTCCTTTCATTTCTAGATGTCTTTCAAATCGTCTCTCGAGTTGTTGTAGCCTTTTCAAGGCTATATCTCTTGTTTCTCCTTCAACTGAGAGTGGTTGTGGTGTTTTGAAAGGTAGCTTGACAATATATCTTCCTTCATCGTCTCTGGAATGTGTATCTGTAAAGATCTTCTCACAGAGTTTTTCCTCTGCTGTGTACGCTCTTTTCTCTGAAGACTCCAACTCCCACATGCTCTTCAGCATGTTATCCAGATCCGCATGAATGTGTAACGTGGTCAATTCCTCTTGACTACTTTCTCCCGAATCTCCAAATAAAATCCATCCTAACCTTGTTTGTTGTGCGCTTGGTGAATTAGGAGGACCTGGAATGACACCACTTTTCAAAATTCGACTATATACCTTGGCACTTAGCAGCATGTCGACTCTCCCTGGTTGATTGAAACTCGGGTCTGCCAGTTGGAGACCTTCGATATGTTGCCAAGTGCTTGACTTGATTGGTTGTTTTGGCAAAAATGTGGTGAGTTTGCCTGAAATAACATAAGCGACAACCTTGAGGCTAAAATCCTCTTCATACCTCGACAAAACCTCAAAAGATGTCACATGACTCACCGTTGCCCTAGATGACCCACTACCAAAAACATGACCATTGACAGGTACCTTGTATGAATTTAATAATTGAGCTGCTCTTTCACTAATTAATGTTACCTGAGCCCCTGAATCTAAAATAGCACGCAATATTGTTACGTTCCCTAGTTCGTCCCTGACCGGTACCAATGCAGTTGCCAATAGGCCAGGTGAATCGACCATTGTGAAAAATGACGATAATGCAGCTTGTAAACCAAGACTAGGTTGCACTTCTTCTTCCTTCTTCTTCTTCTCTTCTACATTTGTGGGTAATGAAACTTCTGTGTTATGTGATTTTTGTATGTTACAAGATGTTTCCTGTGAATAAATATGTAAAAGAGAATGATGTCTCCTACCACAAATTTTACATGATGATTTTTGTCGGCAGAAGTGTACAGGGTGCCCGGGTAATAAACAATTAAAACATAATTTTTTACCTTTAACAAATTCGCTCCTATCTGAATGTGCCAACTTACCAAACTGTTTGCAGTGAAATAATGCATGCTTATCAGAACATAATAAACAAGACAAAGACTTACTAAACTTATCATTGTACGTGGTGGAAGGGGGGGACGATGCTGCACTCGTATGAAAGATCTTCTCTCGAACATTTCTAGGGGCTGTCGGTGAGGTTAACTCCAGGGTCTGGATACGATTGTCCAGAAACGTCGTAAGATTGTGTAGTGTAGGTAACTCAGTGCCAAACGTCCTGCTTACATGATCTTCCCAGTCTCGGTGGGTGTCCTGGTCCAGCCTCTGGGCCACAAGGTATATCACAATGGGATCCCAGTTGTCTGTTGTAATAACTTGATTTTTCAATCCCGTCAAGCATTCTCTTGTTGTGTCTATTAGTTGTTTAAGTTGACTTGACGACTGACTGGTAAGCTTCTTTTGTTGAATAAGTCGTTTGAGTATAGAACTCACCACTAGTCTCTTGTGACTATATCTCGCCTTCAAACATTCCCAAGCTGGTTTGTAGTTATCAGCCGTGACTTGGTAAAATTTCAAGGTCGCAGCGGCTTCACCTGAGAGACAGGACTTTAGGTACTGCAATCTTTGTACATTTGTAAGTTTATTGTTGACTTCGATGAGAGACGTAAAAATATCGCTGAAATTTTGCCATTCTTCGTACGACCCAGAAAACTTAGGTAATTCAATTCGGGGCAAATGAATTTCAACCTTGCAAGAATGTGATGGTTTATCTTGGTTTGACGGTTGGAAAGCCGGTTGGGTGACATCGGTCGAATGTTCTTCTATAAAATCCAACATATCTGTTCTTAGATTGAGATACAGATCTTCAACTGTGTCGAAAAAATTAGAATCCAACAAGGCTGCACGCTGATCACGTGAGGTTATGTTCCGTAATGTCGCGTAGTATTTTCCAAATTGCACCCAGTAGTCATCGATGCATTGTAACCGTACTTTGGTATATGTTACAGTCTTCCTCTCCTTAGAGCACTTTTTGAAATTGCTCTGGGCCCTTTTTATGTTGTTGTAAATATCTTCTAGCTGAGATTTCAACGAAATATCTTGGTTTGCAACCAAACTCTCAGCGGCGCCGGTAGCCATTTTTATAAATGCAAAATGGAGCACGTCGTGCACGACTTCGACTTCAGAATAGAACTGTGGAATTTTATATTTCGTTCGATAATGCACAACACGATGTCCAAGGAAGTGTTATTTCAGTATTTCTTTCACGATCCGTCACGATAAGGACCAAATGAACCCAAAATGGCTCAGTTTTTATAGTTTATAGGGCGAATGTAAGTAAAACAAAACGTGTTTCGGTATTCGGTAGCGGGTTTGTAATAGAAACTAGCTCACAGACGCACAGATAACAATATGTGTATAGCTAAAATATGTATACAAGTATATCTATGATTAGACCAGTGGACTGTATCTTCTTAATTTATTGACAGGCTTCGCTAGTATAACACATAGTGACTAATTTAGATAATTACAAATATGTACGTTATTTATGTATGTAATCTATTTAGTATATTGAATTATGATATTTTAATCTGTATGTAAGCATGTAGGTTCATAACAAAAAACAATATGAAATACCTAACAATATCATTTCCGGTTGTTCTCATCTTGCTAACTCCGAGTACTTGCACAGACATAACCTCGTAGCCAGGATCATCCACCAGCAACTTGCTCTTCAATACGGCCTTGTCGAGTCTGAGGTGCCGTACTATAAGTACGCACCTGCGCCAGTTCTTGAAAATGGTCATGCTTTGCTCTATTGGGACCGATCGGTTATCACGGACAGGACTATTGTCGCCAATAAACCTGATATCGTGATAGTCGACCGGTCCCAGCGGCGGGCAGTGTTAGTTGACATCACCATCCCGCATGACGAGAACCTCGTGAAGGCTGAAAAGGACAAGATCAGCAAGTACCTTGACTTGTCTTTCGAGGTTACCGCCATGTGGGATGTTGATTCGACTAGCATTGTCCCAATAGTCGTTTCTGCGAACGGCCTAATAGCGAAGAGTCTCGACCAACATCTCAAGAGACTCTCGCTAGACGGCTGGATCAAGGGTCAGATACAGAAGGCGGTACTTCTTGACACGGCACGCATCGTCAGGAGGTTCCTCTCTCTGCAGCCCTAACCACCGGTAGCTTGGGCCCTGCCCCGCTGCTGGCGGCACTCTAGGTTTAGGTTTTTTTATAATATTGTTTATTTGTAATGATTTTTTTATATTTTTGTTTGGATATCTTTATTGTAAAAAAACCTAAAACTAAGAACGAAAATAAATAACGTGAATAATAATAATAATAAATTTATTTATTTCCAAAATGAGATATGTACAGAGGATGCATTAGAAAAATGTGTTACATTGTGTACTTAAACTAGCTGAGACATGTTAATTAACCAACGGCCCCACACTAGGCACAAGGCCCGTGTCGTGGAAGCCTATTTATACGAAAGTTCTGAGATATTACATGGAGGCATCCTTAATATTACATTTTTAAATACATGTTTTAGATCAATATAGCCAGGAATCGAACCCGTAGATTTTGGAAAAAAAACACTCCGTGTATTAATATAACGTTCGATAGGGTCGCTAATATATATATATATATTAGCGACCCTATAATTCGTTCCTTATATATATATATATATAAGGAACGAATTATAGGAAAGCCTGGCTAGGAATATTTATTTTTCAAAAATCCATTGATGCAGTTTTAGTTTTTATCAAATTCGGGCCCGAGGCCCCTTTTATCAAAATCGGAGCCGAGGCCCCTCTGATTTAGCCATTCTCGCCTACTTGAAAAATTAATTCTGTATAGTGTATATATGTATATGTATGTGTATAAATATGTATAATGTATGATTTCGTTAAATTATATAACCACCAAGCCTTTCTCATTTAGCTACCGTATGGGCGCAATAACGTATCGTGTCGTATCCACCCCGGCCAGGTTCACTTTGCACAAAAAGGTAAATGCACGATGGTAACAAGTAGAGAATTTCCCTGGAGTGGTTTCTTGTTTCCAACGTACAAAAAGAAGAACTGCGCGATAAGAGCTGCCATTATTATCTACTGTGGAATACATAACAAGCACATAGTTTATTATTCGTCGGATCAAGCAGGCGCCTGCTTCCCAGCGCCTCGCTCCACCACAGATGATACGTGGAACTGACGATACGTGGACAGCCAAACTGAAGCAAACACAAAGTTGTACATGGATGTGTACGCACTCTGCACTTCGTCCTTATACCTAGCATCTTGTGCAAAGCACTCTTTTTTTTAAATATATTTTATAGGCTAGCGTTTGACCATAATCGGCGGTAATCGATTATGTGTACGAAAATAGTGAACTCGGCTAGAATACTGACTCTCAAGGTTAAGGGATTCGATCTCATCAAACTAACTCGTAAGTAGCCGAAAGTGACGCAGGAAGACCGCGAGATGACTTCAATATTTGGACCTTGTATCAAAACAAAACTATATTGTTTTAGAATGAGACATCACCGGCGTTAGAAAGCTCAAAGGCTCAATTTGTTAATAGTCTGAATCCTTACACTTAATAACAAAACCTAGTATCAGAGACATATTTTACATTCAAGAATTTCAAAACCGTGTTTATTGTTGCAGCATTAAGTAATGTCAATAATCAATGTCTTCACTATATCCTGTAGGGCAGAGCACGCGGCGGACTCGTAGAGCCATTCTGTAGCGAGCTATTTCCGCGAGGAGCAACTAAAAGTTTGCACGGTGCAATACAGGCCGGAGATTGATGATGCTGCGTTACATGACGAGATCACAACAACAAAAGACATCATTTCATAGCAGGTCTCGCTTACGGAACGACGCAAACGACATCCAAACCTGCTCAAACGAAACAGGTCTTAAAACCAGCACAGAGGGAGCGTAAATTGCGCGTCGATAAGGCGTATTAGAGACGAGAGAAATTGTTTTTTCACACCAAACTTTATGAGATGTGCTCGTAGAGGTGATATAGTTGTACGGAGCAAACGTAACATTGGCACGGAAAATATCAGGGCCTGGCGCCGCCGTACTTTGTCACAACATATTGAGGAGTTTATGAAGTGTTCCCTCTACACACTTCAGTTCAGCATCTCGCTTGTTTTACGGCTTTCCAGTCATTTTATCGTCGACGGTACATCAAGGAAGTTTTAAGGAAAACATCACCGTAAGTTATTATGTAGAAAATCCTATGGAGCGCACCACCTTGTCTTCGCTTAGTAATAACTATTGTTGGGTACGAAATGTATGTGATCTACGCCGCAATGCACAGACATACCCGTATGGTCCTGAGTATGTGGTCTAGCCTGCTTACCACCATGTTGCAGCACTAAGAACTAACTGCAGCACAGAATAAATAATAGTACAAGACTGCAGTATGTAGCGGTCACATATTTACTCCGTTTCAACAAACAGGTCCTCTTCTTCTGCTCGTATATTGATCGTCATCGACAATATATCTGCGGATAAAGCATACAGTTATAACCATAAAATTAAGTGATATAAATAACACAATTTTAAATGAAAAACCTCCTGACCTATCTATTTGTAATTCGTTCATTGATACACGCCAAGAGCCCAAACACGACATTCCTACTGTCAGTCGGTCAGGTGTTGCGTATCCTGCATATTTCAGGAGATGCCATTGCATCAGTTCAAGATGTTAAATAACTCCGAGTATTTGAGCGCAAACAAGAATTAATGACCTAAGTATTAGATTATGAATACGATAATGTTTTGAAAAAAATAATAATAATTGCTATGAGTAGGAAAGTAGTTAATGTTACACCATTTTAGAATGTTATGTAAATGGGCCATTTTGACGTAACTTACCGAGGGTGGTACAGTATGCTTTTTTTTTATTTATATAGATTCAAAGTTGGGTGTTTTTATTTTTTCTACTTCGACTCAAAGAGACTACGTTAAATTTAACTATCTTATCAACCTTTTTTGCTTGATTTGTGACTGTGTATCGTTAGAACCAAGTTAATAATAAAAAACACCGCAAAATTGTGAAATTTGTGGTCACAGGACCTAAAAATATGATTTAAGGAGTCAATTTTCCTCATTTTTATAAATTTGCCAGTTAAAGTTTAACTAACAGATAAGGTTTTTTTTTTCTATTTTTCCCGTGACTGTTGTGATCTCCTCTCTCACCTCGTGCCCGCTTGACGTTGAGTAACGGCACACCCTGTATATATCGAACATTAAAGCGGGTTGGAAGTTTTCTTTGCTGTTCTTTTGATAAGAGTGAGTACGTACAGTCGCGTTGAATGCCGAACGTTTACTGCTACGTGAAGTGTTCTGAGTGAGTACGTAACATTCCCATTGTTGTGCTATCATCATACACATAAAACTGAACATGACGCAAATTAAAACATAATCAAATTAAGTTGACGACCGAAATTATGCGAGGGACGCGCTCCGCGGGGCAGCGGGGGGAGAGGTTAGAGGGAAGGGAGGGAACAGGTCTGAGGTACTATAAAAGGGCTACGCTAAATACTTACTTTACGACAAAGCTTTTGGAACGAATTAGTTTCAAAGTAATTAGGCAGATTTTATGTCGTTCTGTCCTCCTCAAATAGTTCACATACACACTGAATATGCAAAGTTTATTTTTATTAGGTAAGCGTTTAAACACGGATATGTTCAAGCTTTGTATATTATATATATATTTTGAAATACGTAAATGTTTGAACACTATCTCACCTTCACCTCAGCTAATGAGAGGTGAGTCGGCAGCTATACAACCCACACTAGAGTCGGTGCGGGGCTCTTAACTGGACTCTGTAGGTATCTTCTCTCTAATTAATCTCATCTCATTAATTATTTTTGTTGCGATTTATATTTATCATAAGTACCTCGTATTATTGAAATACAAACACAGTATTCATCGTGAGCCTTTAGCTGTCAACTACTACACAACTACAATGTATAGGATCGCTGAGCATCACCGTCTGCTGTACCAGCACTGCAGCGCTTGCGAAACACTATGCTACGCTATAATTCCAGCATTATATATACTGTCGTGGTGTGACACGAGCGGTTCATTCTTGTTATTTCAGTCAACATTATAATAGGTACTTAGCTAACGACATTAAGGACAAGTTTCACCGGCTCCTGATTAGCCTATTAGGAAGTTATCTGTCAGATTTTCGAGTGCTTTCATATGGCGGTATATGTGTGATAACTATCTGAAACCTTATCAGGCACGGTGAAACGAAGTAGTGTATCATATGATTAAGTAATCTGTAGTCATGCTTGTAGTGTGGTTCACTCGCATGTTCAGTAACAACAATATCGGCGCATACTTCCCTATAGCAGGCACGGTGGGACGTATGTGGCTATGTCGTTGTTAACTAATGCGCCTGCACGCATTTAAAACGTCTGTCTGTCCGAAGTTTTGCTGAGAGACCCTTAATACTAGAAAGCTGTAATTTTGTGGGGGTATGTATATAAATTACCCCGACAAAGTGCTGAAATAAAATTTTGAAAAATATTTTCTTTTAGGGTAGCTCCCCTATATGAGAAGTGGGGATGATTTTTTTTTCATCGTCTACCCCATCGTGTGGGGTATCGTTGAATAGGTCTTTTAAAATGACTAAAGGGTTGCTAATACCATTTGTCGATTGAATGCTCCATTTACGAAACATTAAACTTTAAAGTGAAAATTTTTGTTCTAGTAGGGTGTCCCCCCCCCCCCCTCTAAAAGCTAAACCACTGGCTTGAAAAATCTGGAAAAATTCGTGATATAAGCGCATTTCATGAACTTTAAAGGAAAATTATAGCGGTTAAGATAACTTTTGTTGTTTAACGATAATTGATAAAAATAAGTACTAATGTGTTTTTGTTAATATGCGAATTAAAGAGCGCGTTACACTATGCAGCACGTGCTACACGAATTACATATTATCAAACAATATCACTCATTCATTCAATATACAACCCTAAATACGAGTAAATAAAAAATAAAAACGAAATCATTGCTGCACTTCATTATTCGCACCACCCTGCTAATAATTTAAAGGTTAATTCATTAATAATAATTTGATAACTCAATCAATATTCGACATTAACTGCAAGCAAATAAAGATTTCATTTTTCACATCTCCTGCTAACCTGCTAATCACGTGAAATGAATTATGAAAGAGATAGATAGATTTAGTATTCCCGCGGTTGTGACGGAGAGCGCACGCTACCTATGAATTCGCTTCGCACTTCACGGAATTTCGCAACTACATTTAATTTGCTAACTGCTAATTAAGCATTAGCATGCTAACAATTAATGTGAATGCGAATTAATCCATCGCTAGTGGTAACATAGGTATTGTTTGAATTAAACATAATAAAGGTCAAGTCAAATTCACGTGGTCAGAGTTACGAGACAATAATTTACCCTATCATCTTTGAAAAATAATTATAATCAGTAACAAAAAAATAGGATTTGTTGTTTCGGGGAATTTTAGTAATAATATCTTTAGTTAGATAGACATTATGAAATCTAAAAAAACCGGCCAAGTGCGAGCACCGAGGGTTCCGTACAAAGTCAAACAAGGTTAAAGGACTAACTTAACTTTGCAGTTCGACCCATAGAAAATGCAACAACCGCAAATATTAAGTTTGTAATAGTAAATCAACTATTTTTGTTATTAAACTAAATATCAACGGTATTCTGATTTATTCCTATATAAGTGCTTCAAGACCTTGCTTCTTGTTAAATTTCATAATTCTAGGTCAACGGAAGGTACAGGTATTATATAGGTTTTGATTCCCTTGTGAAATCGCAAAACATGCGAAAATTTGCGACATAAAAGGTTATTATCTTTTGATCGCATTGACTTACAAGTTTAATTTTTTCACAGCCAAAAGAGACTGCGGACCCCAGTATTTGAACTTGAAGGAGGTTTAACTATGAGGGAAGATTTTTTATGTTTGATCTAATATGTCATTAATAAATAAAGAGATTTTTAGAAGATAGAATAGGTTAATCTGATTTGAGAAAATCGTCCCCTAGATCCTCTATGTTCAATTCCCTTAATTTCAAGTAAACTTGCAGCAAGAAGATAATAAAGAGGACGACGTTGGTAAAGCGGGCGGTATTTGCATTAAATACACACAAAAAATATGTTTTATGCAGTTAAAAAAAGTTTCTTAACTTTTCTCACCGGAAAATCCTAAGTGAAAAAATATTCGACTATGCTCGATAGTCAGCCTTCGAAATTTTAATTACCGTACGTCAAAATTATGTTCATAATCGCATTTTGTTTATAAAATCTCAAGTATCGTTTACTTAACGATACGTTTGCGATACGAAAGTAAGTCAAAATCGTTCGTGCTGCCGAATTTAGTTACTTTTAAGCACGATAGGGGCGCTGTACAATTTTCATATATTTTTACGTCGATGACGATACGAATACTTTTTCGCAAGTCGTTCGTACGGGAAACAATGACATTATCGTAGTCTCAATGTCTTCGTCTCTCAGACGACGAAAACGGGTTAAGTATAAATGATAATGAATAAAAATTGTCTGAAGTACTGAAATTTCCACTGGGTTGCGGGTGCTCGTAATAGTACGGTTGGCAACCCTACATTAATCAGGGGAATTAAACATGTTTTTAAGTGTGACGCTCGACGTCTAGATGAAAGCTGAATGGCTCAATAACTTTGTTTTTTTTTGTAAATTCAAAGCAATAAGTTATGTTTCTGTTATATCTATAATATTTTTTATTGAATATGATCTATTTAATGTAATTTGACGAGTGTAAGTGCACATTTTTAATTTGCCCATATACTGAATAAATGCTTTGACTTTGACTTTGACTCTGAGTAGCAATACATTCCGTATCACCGCTCCTCGAAGCGCCTCTACCTGTACATAGGCATATACATGTGACGCTCAGTCGCTCACTAGATGTACGTCGAGCTACTGTCACGTCGAGCCTGTGTCTTCCAGTCCAGGTTGAGTGGTGGACAGTGAACACAGGCGCTGCGTCGGCGCGGGGCGGTGGCCTCACCAAGTTCACACGGTATCTACCATCAATGTACAGATTTAGACCATCATTTATTCATCATCTTTTAGTTACAACGGCAGGTACAACTAAAAAACGGAACTATAATGGTAAAATTAAACATTATTTAGGTTGCACGCGCCACGTATCACGTTGCGCATTGTAAAGGTTGAGGTTAATCTTACCTAATATATCAATTGCACAATGCTTGCTATAAGAATGCGTGTTTGGGAAGCTATAAAGGACGGGATCCCGACTGCACTGGTGGAGTTACAGCCCTGGAGCTCTCATTAATACTAGAACAAAGGAAATGAATGTATTATCTGTAACTGGACTAATTCTTATTTCCCTAATCTAAACACATCTATGCCGCTCACCAGTGCGCAGTAACTGGCCGAGTACCGATCGTTCCTCCGGCGTCTCTACTCACCCAACCCGCGCTGGCTCTGTCTAGCCTAGCAAAGAAAGCCTTTGTTTCTGTGATACGAAGAATGCTGAATGTGTCTGATTCATTTGAGGAAAACAGATTCACAGGAGCGGGAGACATCGGAGGGCTTATTCCGCTGACAATTTTATAGCGGTTCACTCCAACTTTAAATTACGGAATTTTTCGGTTACAAAGAGAAAAAATCTCGTAAGCATCGAGTATTCATGGAGTTATTTAAAATGTATGTTATTTATGAGTTCTGAGCGAGGCTCGCGTTTGAAAAAGAAAAGTTTGCGAACATCGAGCCCAGCGCACCGTTTACACGGATAGCCTTGGGTTTGCTTTTCGTTTCGCCGCACAGACATATAGTGCCATCTAGCGAAGAGTAGGCGAACTTCTTCCTTAACAGGCAAGCTTCACGTAGCAAATGCTGTCCTTATAGGAAAGCGATAGCTAAACAAAGATGTCAGCACTTGCGTCTGTAAATTAGCTCACAACACTTCGAATTCGACGCATCGTCACACATCGTCAGTTCGTCACACACACACTTGATCCGTGCATCCTCAGTGTGCATCATTCACGCGCAACGGACGGACTCTAGCTTTAATCTGAATAAATTAATCTGTATATTGATAAACGTGTAAATGAATCAAATTGAAACTTTCCATTAGGTATATTATACTAGGTGTAGTATGCGGCCCTGCGGCTTCGTTTGCGTTACTCTATCATATAATGCACCAGACACAATATTCTTTAATTATATTGATATGTCAATCCAGGCTCAAAATTATCTGTCTGCCGAATTTCACACAAATACGTTCTTCCGTCTTTGCGTGATTAAAAACTCTAAGTAAGTATTTATTCTGTATGCAGGCAGATAAAAAAATTGCATAATGAAATATCATTAAATAGATCTTAACAATAATGTTTCAAGATGTAAAAAAAAAACATAATTTATCGTTTAGAATTCAGCTGTAATATATTTTTTATTATATTCTATTTTATAGCGGAACGTGATCGTAACGTCACATAACGATGGCAAAGAGACCTGACGGCATGACGTTGATTCCTTGGTGTCATAGGAAGCCACAAGTTTGGGATGCAACGTGCACCGATACGATATCAATATATATATATATATATATATATATATATATATATATATATATATCAATATTAGTTGATTTTAGTAATACACGATAAAGTAATCGAATCAAAAATAATTTTAACGAAACCATTGTGGTTTCGTTTTTACATATTATATAATTAAGATAGTTTAAAAACTAAAACAACCGACTTCCATGCGCCGCGAGTCAATTTCAGTAGCAAGTTTGAGACGTTTATCGTCATATCTCTGGAGTTACTAATTAGATCTCGATAAAAGTACAATGGGACCACCTCGGAAACGTACCCTACCGATTACAAAAAGAATCATTCGAATCGGTTCACAATTGACGGAGTAATCGCGTAACATACACACAAAAAAAAAGAAAAGAAAAACATACAGGCGAATTGAGATCCTCCTTCGTATTGGAAATCGGTTGAAAATAGTTTTTATTAGGTAAATTGCGCTATAAACTATAACCTATTTAATTTAGTCCTACAATAGTGCTCGATCAGTTGAATAGACACACGGGACATAACAGTACCTATTTGTTAATTCCCATAAATACAGCTTCAATAATATCGTTTAAAAACTAAAAAACAACCGACTTCAATGCCGCGCTATTCATTTTCAGTACCAATTTTGAGATGTTTATCTCAATATCTCTGGAGATACTTATCATACCTCGATAAAATTACCATGGTACCACACTTGGGATATCTCCTTTCGAACAATAAAAGAATAATCGAAATCGGTTCATAAACGACGAAGTTATCCGCGAACAAACATAAAAATATATATATATATATATATATATATACGGTCGAATTGAGAAACCTCCTCCTTTTTTTGAAGTCGGTTAAAAATAAAGGATTCAATAACAGCAAAGGAATTCGTGTTGCAGTGATTAATAGTAATTTAATAATTATAGAAATAGTGTGGTAAATTGTGTAAATAAGTGACTTGGTAATTCTGCTCGTCACGATGAAATCGCAATTCGTCGCCGTCTGCGAGTCCCAGGTATGTGTTTATCTGCTAATTAAGGTTTTCTTGAAAATCAGCGCAAAAAGGTTTAGTTGCACCTGCCACATTATAAAGCTTCTCAACCTGCCTATAATTAATTATGAATGATATCTCAGGATGTTTGGTGCAATGCAATGATCCACACACACCAAGTGTGCCACAGTTTGAGCACAGAATAAATTATAGATACAATAGACAGACGTCATCGACTACCGTCAGGCAAGCGTTTTGTCCTGTTGCTTTATAGTTATAATGAAAATTGGCTATTCATATAGTATTGTCGGTAAAGATATGACTTCGGCCAAAACTTGCTACTACACATGTACATATTGGGTTTGATTTCCAGCTAAAATATAAAACAAGTTTTGAACAGGTTTCATGAAATTTGTGGGCATATATATTCACACTAGCTGTGCCCTTCGGTTTTACCCACGTAGACATCGTTCCCGTCGGAATATCCGAATAAAAAGTGTAGTATTAATAACAAGCCACGATGTCAATAGAAAAATATTATTATATTATTATATTATTATATTATCCTATATGTTATTCCAGGGTTCTACTACGTACCAAATTTCACCTCATTCGGTTAAGTAGTTTTAGCGTGAAGAAGTAACAAACATAATTACAAACTTACACTCACAAACTTACACTCACAAACTTACACTCACAAACTTACACTCACAAACTTACACTCACAAACTTTCGCCTTTATAATTATTAGTAGGATTTTTTTCACATTGCAGATTATACCATGAGACGCTTCTTCATCAAGTCAAGTAGATGTGAATGATTTACACAAAGACTAAATAGTAGAGGTTAAGACCCAGTAGTAGGTAGGTAGATGATACTAGAAAGACTTCATACTCGTACTGAGCTCGTCGTGTCTGGGAGATTATCCTCTACTCATATTGATGATCATTCGCTGGATTTGTCTTACAGAACAAGTAGTGCCACTCTACCCACACCACATTGACAAGGCTCGAACTATTGCATTGTGTTTGATGTCCCGAGTGGAGACTGAACTTTAGTCTCCACTCGGGACATCAAACACAATGCAACATATTCAAAGCTCATTTTGGGGTTCAGTGACTGAACTCCAGCTTTAAATATGTTAGTTTTGTAACGTCTGTGGCTCACCCAAACCTCACACACTCACACCTCACACACTCACACCTCACACACCCACACCTCACACACTCACCGGAAGCCCAGTCTATCAAGCCTGGGCTTCTAGTCGACATCAGTCGACTTCACTTGTGGATTTATAAAAGTGGCCAAAGTTTTTATAGGCTGTTTGTGATCGCTGGTCGTGATTCGTGGTCACATGATTAATTAATAAAATAAAACCATACTTTTGAATGATAACTTTCAATAAAATTTGGATACGCTCATTAAAATTATATAATGGCGACGACGTACAAAACCTATTTATGATTTGCATAATAAGTGTAATATTATCCGACATAATCAAACCGGTCGATGTACATTGAAACGTATTATTTTAACGATGTTTTTTTATAAATTATTTAAAATGGTTTTACATCGAAATCACTCCGACACGTTTTGGACTTTTTTTTGATGATAAGTACATGCCCTTTTTTATAAATATGAAAATACGGGACTTATCGCGCCTAAAGAACTTAGGGTTAAATAAAATTAATGTTTTAGGCGCGTTAAGTCCCGTATTTTCATATTTATAACGATGTGTTCAAATCGCGAAATTTTAAAGTTTACAAATCTTTTTTTTTTATTGTGATGATATTGTAAGTAATACACTTTATAAATGTACAAACGTGCAGTTCATCAGGTAGGTGTTAAGTGCCGCAACAACCTTGGGTGATCCACTTATTTCTATCGGCACAACTTAAATATAGTATTAGTAATTACTTAATTAGAGTCGTCTTTTGAATGTTGAACCACTAGTTGAAGACGTCGTCTTAGTGATGCCATTGACTGAGGCGTAGTATGTAGGTATGAGAGAGGGATACGACGCGACCTTGCCTCGCGCGCCGCGGTCCCCAGCTGTTTACAGACATAACCACTTTACAATCTGATATTTCTAACTTTAATAATATGCAAGTCTATTAACACGTAATTTATATTCAATGGTTACCTATATACTCGGATTTTTAAAGTATAAACAAACGTTATCTGGACAGATTTATATTCTATCTTCAATATTAAACAAGTCATATTTAAAAAACCTTTTTTTTTAAACAAGCTTTTCTTACATAATCTATGACTACCAGCGCCATGCGGTTTCACCCTCGTAGTTTCCGTACCATGTCCGTGAGAATACGGGAATAGTTAATACCTAGTAGCATAGTTACCTTGACTTCTAACCCGACGGTCGCTGGTTATAATCCTAGCTATATACCAATTGATTTTCTCAAGTTTTTATGTGCATTCACGAATCATGGGTGTACACAGGTAGTGCGATCATTAAATCGATGTTCCGCCTGACTTGCTACCAAAAAGTAGCTTACCACCACCAAGGAAAAATCTGTCGCCATAACCTTTCGGTGTTCCGGCAGCACAGCGCTCGGGAGTCATTCCATTCTAGGCCTAGTGTGTTTAACATGTGAAAGTCAATTTGTATATTTTTTTGTTTGGAACTTCTTCATGCTCAAACGGCTGGACCGATTTAGCTGAAATTTTGCACAGGGATAAGCAGTACTTAGTAATGGATAAGGTCATAGAAAGTCTATGTCTAAGTCTAAGTCCTATGGCCTTTTTACGCGGGCAAAGCCGCGGGGTAGCTAGTTTTTCCTGGGCTTGTTAATATTTATGTAAAAATCAAGCGATTGCAGTAAAAACGTGAGATATAATATTCTAAAAATCGTCAAGAGGCCCCAACACACGAATACATTAGAATGTATTTGTGTCAGTCTGTGCAACGCACGTGCGTGCGCGCGTTCATATATTTAACACGGTGAATTGCCGGATCAGTCGGTGTGGTGGTGCACATCTTTGTGACATAATTATAATTATGTACTTGTTGCGTAGTTTAAAAGATCTAAGAGTACGAGACTAGACGGCGAGAAGCGGCTTTGCTTTTATACTGATTTTTAGGGTTCCGTACCCAAAGGGTAAAAAGTAATAGGGTCCCCTGTTACAAAGACTCCGCTGTCCGTCTGTCTGTCTGTCTGTCTGTCTTTCTGTCTGTCCGTCTGTCACCAGGCTATAGCTCATTAACCGTGATAGTTAGACAGTTGAAATGTTCACAGATGGTGTATTTCTGTTGCCGCTAGAACAACAAATACTAAAAATAAAATAAAGTTAAAAATTAAAGGGGGTCCCCATACAAAGAACGAGTTTTTAAACGCCATTATCTAATTAGTTTCGGCAAAATGACATAGATGGCGCTAGTAAACGAGCCCCGTCTTTCTAGATCGCGTCCAAACCAAATATTCTTGGTAATATCCATTAATCAAATATATGAGATTGAAACTCTGTTATGTTTGGTATTGTACGGAACCCTCCCTTCTTAGGGAGGTGCGATAAGAGACGCGATGCTAACTCGCACTTGGCCAGTTTTATTTATTTTTTACAAGCTTTTATTTAACTTGCAATGTATGTATGTATGTATGATGAAGCTGGAAGGTGGCCACGGCATCTATGTGATAAATCAACATAACCCAACCGAGTTTGGGCTCGATTGATTCGTCTTGAAGAGAACTTTTAACCTAGATGATATCCAGGGTCTGATGATGAGGCTGGAAGGTGGCCACGGCATCTATGTGATAAATCAATATAACCCTACCGAGTTTGGGCTCGATTGATTCGTCTTGAAGAGAACTTTTCACCTAGATGATATCCAGGGTCTGATGATGAGGCTGGAATGTGGCCACGGCATCTCTGTGATAAATAAACATAACCCTACTGAGTTTGGGCTCGATTGATTCGTCTTAATGAGAACTTTTCACCTAGATGATATCCAGGGTCTGATGATGAAGCTGGAAGGTGGCCACGGCATCTCTGTGATAAATCAACGTAACTCTACCGAGTTTGGGCTCGATTGATTCGTCTTGAAGAGAACTTTACATCTAGATGATATTTGGCGACTGGTGATGAAGCTGGAAGGTGGCCACAGCATCTCTGTGATAAAATAACGTTACCCCAGTGAATTTGAGCTCAAATGATTCGTCTGGAAGAGCACTTTACACGAATATGATAGCCAGGATCTGATGATCAAGCTGTAAGGTGGCCATGGCATTTCTGTTATAAAGCAACATAGCCCCACCGAGTCGATTGATTTTCCTTGGAGAACACTACCCATAATCATATCAAATATCCATGGAATATTTTAAAACATCATGCCTTCTCTTAAATACTTAGGTAGTAGGTAGGTAGTCGTCATCTATACCTAGCTACTAAAAAGTTGAAAATAAATTATAAGTAAAAAATATTTTTTAAAACAAGCTTTTATCTGGGACAATGAACTAAAATGTTAAAAATAAATTCTAGTAAGCATTTGGCGTGTAGGTACTTATCTATATTTTTAAAAGCTTGAGGCACTGAAGTATAGTAATTACCTAGCCTGAAAAACGGGTAGTGCTTCAAGCTTTTAAGAATATAGGTAAGTACCTACACGCCAAATGCTTACTAGAATTTATTTTTAACATTTTAGTTCATTGTCCCAGATAAAAGCTTGTTTTTAAAAATATTTTTTACTTATAATTTATTTGTACTAGTTTTTGTTTTGACCACTATTTCACCTGATGTTAAGTGACGATGTATGACTTCACTGTCTATATATTAATGTTTTAAATGGCTATATTTCACTCAATTATGTTCTGCCAATGCGTTAGGGTCAGTTCACACAGAGACGCGACACGACGGCCACTTTTTAAGATTGTGATACAAAATAGAACTTTATTTTCTAAACAAAAATATATTTTTAAACATCTTATAAGCTAGCGTTTGACCACTATCTCACCTGTTGGTAAGTGGTATCCGATCGAAGATGCTAAGCACGCTAGGCCTAGAATGGGAACTGGCTCTCAAGGATAGCTCACATAAATTTTTCAATAGAAAAATCCATTAGTGCTCGGCGGGGATTGAACTCGGTACCTCTGGCATTAAAGCCAACCACTCTCCAAATTACACCACCGGGCCCTCAGATACATATTTCATTGAGACAAAACCGACGCGGTGCTATGCGACGCTTAACCCCAAGCATCATCGCGTCACGTCACGCCTCGGTGTGAACTGGATTTTGTCTAGGCCCCCAGGACTACTGTGGTGCGTAAAAAGTGAGATACTTAGATTGGATATACTACATACTTTAGTGCACGCACGCGTTGCGGTTGCGGTGCGTTTGTATTACCGCACGCATATTCTGTGAAGTATGGAGTGTCATAGAAGTGTGCGCATTTGCGGTGAAATTTTTGTTAATTTTATAATTTTTCTTTTAGTAAACAGTTTATTATACCGTGCGGTAGAATAAATACACCGCAACCGTGTGCTCGCTAGGAATGTGCTGTGCTCGATAAGAATTAATTTGTACACAGCAGATTAAATATAATACAAGTAGCCGTGCCGCGACTTCGTCCGCGTGGAATAGTGTCTATGGGTAGCATTAACTAATAAGACACATACGTATCCCAAATACACCGCACCGCACCACGCCACGCTAATTCCCCTTTCCCCTCCCCTCACTTACCCTCCCCTCCCCTTCCCTCCCCTTCCCCTCCCCTCCCCTTCCCCTCCCCTCCCCTTCCCAACCTCTCCCCCTTCCTCTTACTTCCCCCTCCCCTCCCCTCACCTCCCCTCAATTCCCCTCTCCTCCCCGCCCCTCCCCCAATTCCTCCCCTCCCCTGCCCTACCCTTCCCCTCCCCTACGTCGTCAATATGACTGTGTGATATATTAAAACTGATGCACTTGCTTCGTGATTAAACATCTTAAAAGTTGAACTCTTTTAAAAACGTTTTCTCCTTATAATATTAGTCTGGATTTCGTGGCCACAAACTTACGTAATACAAATAATCTGTGACCTATGTCACCAGCTAAGACAGCCTTGATACTAGTGCGAAACACTCGTAGCCATGATGACCGCTTGGTTATTGTGCGAGTAGCATACTATGATCTACCGAACATTCTGTTTACACAAATAAAGCGTTAAGAGGCTAATATACTAATGTTAGGTAGCGCCCATTTACAACAATGCTTAGAGAGAAATCGATCTTCGATTTATGTGAGTACTCTACCCTACCGTATATGATGTATACGGAGCGGAAACGTTCACAGTTAGAGTGAGAGTGAGACACAGTAGTCCACAATGGAGCAAGTTTTGCTTAGACAATAAGTCTATCATTTTATGATACAATATACCAAACAAAATTATGAATAAGAAACAATAAATCTCATGAAGCATCAAAATGTAGCAAACAAACAAAAAACATGCATCGCTGTTTAACTACTATCGAGAATACAATTATTATCGGTCTGTTACTAGCTACGAATTATATAATTGAGTGTACCTACACTATTTCGTTATTTTTAGTAATATGTATTTGTAAAATGTACGTAACTAGCTCGGCCAAGGTCACGGTCAAAGGTCAACGAGCACAGCGACCAGCGGCGATTTGATGCAGTAATTATATATTGCAGTTTTTATTGATGTTCATCCACAACATCTACTTTGTGATAAGATGTACCCAGTTAATCGGGCACCCGTCGCCCGTCGCCGTTGTTTCTATTAAATAGCTATACGTTGATGTATACAATGACATACAGCATATTGCTGCGTTATATCAACATTCACCATGCGGTATTTTAATGTTTAATAATTTATGTCAGTTGGAAATTATGATTTTGTTATTAATAATAAATTTGTACGCCTTAACCGGCAAAACATGCATGTTCTTCATGACTTTTAACATATTGCATGCATTTTCATATTGTATGCATACTCATGTTTTAAGCAAATAAATGCTCTTTATTTTTATCTTTACCATGTAACTGTAATGTTATGATTAACAATGTAATTGTAATGTTGTCAGCCGCAATTTCTATTGCAAAATACCTTATTTACCTAATTGTATAATAACTTTTTAAATATGTATTGTAACTTTATAATCATGAGTTTTGGGCTCTTGGCTAAAATAACCCACTACTGGAGAAGTTCGGTCGTGACACTAACTAGCCACCGAACAAACTTATTATTATGCTTACCAATTTAATAGAAATTAAATCTATGTATAAGTTTTTTTTTTAATATCTTGTAGGCTAGCATTTGACCACTATCTCACCTGTTGGTAAGTGATGATGCGGTCTAAGATGGTAAGCACGCTAGGCCTAGAATAGGAACTGGCTCTCAAGGATAGCTGCCGGAACACATTAGATGTTTGGCGACAGATTTTCTAACTTGAGGGTGGTGGCCAGGCGGACACTAGATAGTGTCCTACCACCATGCGGGGATTGTTGATTTCTTTACGATGTTTTCCTTTACCGGAGGGCCACTGTGAGAAGCGCACATAAATTTTGCGATAGAAAAATCCAAGTAAGTTTAAGTTTAAGTAAGTTTAATGTAATGTTTATGGATGAATGCAGGTTCCAAAGAAACATCCATCCTTTGATTTATTCTAAGCATCCATCCATCCTCACAAACATTAACATGTACAATATGATTAGTAGGATATACTTCTAGAAACAACGTGAGTTATTTGACGTCCGGCTCTCATACCGACAATCCTGGCTGATAACACTGACGTACGGCTGATAAAGTTATACATATCATGATATCACGCTCCTATCACTCTAATGAACCACGTCAGGTGATTGTTCTATTAGTAGGTCACTGCTTACACATTTTGTTACTTATTAAATAATTAAGTATCTTCTGTTCGAAAGCACAGAATGTAATAAATGCAACACGGTTGTGTTTGTAATAAATGCATGAAAACTATTTATTGTACACCATACATTAAATAATTATTATCACATTATAATTTCTAGACTACTACACTAGAAAATGGGAGTTCTTATCGCTCAAAGCGATCTCTTCCAGACAACCTTTGGATGGAGTGGACAGTAAGAATATGTAAAGGGCTAAGCAATTTTGAGATAATAACATGAATAAATATCTATTTCAAAGTCATAAACATATACTTATTACTTATTATATATCTACATAAAATACATACATACAATTACAACAAATATAAATAAATATGCACTATATACATATAAGCATATATACACATACACACAAATACATAACAGTTTCAGGAAATACATGAGACAGCTTAATAATCATCAATACCGGTTACTGTTTTTAGTTTTTCTTTAAGAATATAAATTGAGGGAGCGTGTCGAATTGTAATAGGTAAGTCCTTCCATAGTCGAATTGCGTGTATAGTGAAAGAAGTATCATAGAAGATTATCATGTGATTTCACATCATTTGTGGCATTTACATCTAATTTTGTACGTACATTTAAAGAGTAAAACAATGAAACGATTGAATGATGTTGCACTGCATGACCGTAATGACTGATGTAGGTAACCAAACAAGTCTGCCTACAACATACACTGAGGCAAGCATCACTTTGAACGTCACTGTATGCCTCTATTTGGCTCTAGCAAATTAATCCCAAATGTTTGTTGTAAGTGTAACGTCCATATATCTACTAGATACAATTTCCTATACGTGTTCAGTTGCTTTGATTATTGTTATGAAGATCTCCGAATTTTCTTAAGCAACTGAGACAATTTAATGTAATAAATTTAATTTTAATGAAAAACATTTCATTCGGACTGATATTATAATAATACTTATACAATTAATGTAAAACATACATTTTATAATATTAAGTTTTTATTAGTTAATTAACTATCTCCCAATTAGTTTTGTCATCATATTCAAAGAGAAATATACTTTTTCATTATTAAAACTACCGTGAGTATGTTCCATAATTTAAAATTAAACGGCTTAACTGACGTAAACAGTCGAAAAAGGCTTTTTAGGCCTCTGGCCCTCAGAACGTTCACACTGAGCTGGGACATGTAAAGCAGTTGGGCCAGTGGTAGTGAGCCTGAACTAGTCACGGAGTGAGGCTCGACTGATCACGGAGTGAGGCTCGACTGATCACGGAGTGAGGCTCGACTGATCACGGAGTGAGGCTCGACTGATCACGGAGTGAGGCTCGACTGATCACGGAGTGAGGCTCGACTGATCACGGAGTGAGGCTCGACTGATCACGGAGTGAGGCTCGACTGATCACGGAGTGAGGCTCGACTGATCACGGAGTGAGGCTCGACTGATCACGGAGTGAGGCTCGACTGATCACGGAGTGAGGCTCGACTGATCACGGACTGAGCATCGACTGGTCACGGAGTAAGCCTCGACTAGTCATGGAGCGAGCCTGGACTGGTCACGGAGTGAGCCTCGACTAGTCATGGAGCGAGCCTGGACTGATCACGGAGTGAGCCTCAACTGGCCACGGAGTGAGCATCGACTGGTCACGGAGTGAGCCTCGACTAGTCATGGAGCGAGCCTGGACTGGTCACGGAGTGAGCCTCGACTAATCACGGAGTGAGCCTCAACTGGCCACGGAGTGAGCATCGACTGGTCATGGAGTGAGCCTGGACTGGTTACGGAGTGAGCCTCAACTGATCACGGAGTGAGCCTCAACTGATCACGGAGTGAGCATCGACTGGCCACGGAGTGAGCCTCGACTAGTCATGGAGTGAGCCGGGACTGGTCACGGAGTGAGCCTCAACTGACCACGGAGTGAGCATCGACTGGTCACGGAGTGAGCCTCGACTAGTCATGGAGTGAGCCTGGACTGGTCACGGAGTGAGCCTCAACTGACCACGGAGTGAGCATCGACTGGTCACGGAGTGAGCCTCGACTGATCACGGAGTGAGCCTCAACTGATCACGGAGTGAGCATCGACTGGTCACGGAGTGAGCCTCGACTAGTCATGGACTGAGCCTGGACTGGTCACGGAGTGAGCCTCAACTGACCACGGAGTGAGCCTCGACTAGTCATGGAGTGAGCCTGGACTGGTTACGGAGTGAGCCTCAACTGATCACGGAGTGAGCCTCAACTGATCACGGAGTGAGCATCGACTGACCACGGAGTGAGCCTCGACTAGTCATGGAGTGAGCCTGGACTGGTTACGGAGTGAGCCTCAACTGACCACGGAGTGAGCCTCGACTAGTCATGGAGTGAGCCTGGACTGGTTACGGAGTGAGCCTCAACTGATCACGGAGTGAGCCTCAACTAGTCATGGAGTGAGCCTGGACTGGTTACGGAGTGAGCCTCAACTGATCACGGAGTGAGCCTCAACTGATCACGGAGTGAGCATCGACTGGTCACGGAGTGAGCCTCGACTAGTCATAGACTGAGCCTGGACTGGTCACGGAGTGAGCCTCGACTAGTCATGGACTGAGACTGGACTGATCACGGAGTGAACCTCGACTGGTCACGGAGTGAGCCTCGACTAGTCATGGACTGAGCCTGGACTGGTCACGGAGTGAGCCTCGACTGATCACGGATTGAGCCTCGACTGATCACGGAGTGAACCTCGACTGGTCACGGAGGGGACGGTCGAGCGGGGCAAGCATCTAATTCACTCGGGATGAGTATGGGCATGAGGTTGCCTCGGTTGACCGTTTCGACCGACCAGAGGCCGGGGAGAGGTAGACACGAGGGTGTCTGCCGACCCCAAACTTCCTCGAGGTGGTGTTCCTGCACGCTTCTCAGACGCAGGGTAGGAGGGGAGTATATTCAAGAACTTCCGACTAAAACAAATTGTTTTAAATGATAGCGTCAATAGGAGGTCTTATCGCTGACAGTGTTATTTTCCAGACAACTACATTATCTACCTATTGTTGTAAACTACTCTCTACATAATACTCTCTACATAAGAGACTCGTATCAAGTACTCTTGATAACGTTTATTAACCTTTGATAACGATTGTGTACGGTTATTTAGTTGGCTTAATATTTCCTCAACTGGTGAACTCGATTACATTTCATTTTATCGATAGTTACAATCGTTTAGCAAACTTGTTTACAGTAGCATCAACTAATTATATGAAAACATAGATGTACTTATCACAATGTATATGATTATAATATAATAATTTAAGATCGTTAAAAAACTAAAAGAACCGACTTCAAACGTCGCGTTAGTAATTTCAATACTAAGTTCGAGGTGTTTATCTTCATATCTGTGGAGATACTGAACATATCTCTATAAAATTTAAATGGGTCCACCTGTGAAATGATATCATTATCACCATCATCATAATCAGTCCACTGCTGGATATAGGCCTCTCCCAAGACACGCCACTGAGTAGCAGTATCATGTCATCGAAGTATACAAATGCATCGGTTTTTTTTTTGTATCAACTTTTATTTAGAGGCTTTTAACTTAATATAGCTATGATAGTCCCCTTTGAATATTCTGAATCCTCAAAGACATCCCCGTATTAGCTTACAAAGTAAATCATTATTACCTAACAGAGGAACGCTCTCCGACCACCCTGTGTACACATAGATAGAGCATTCTAGCCGCATCTGACAATGGATCAGATAAAATGCTTTGAAATATGCCCACATCAAGGTGGTTGATTTCAAACTTCTCGAAAATATCGTCTCTTAGGTTTTGGGCACATGAGAATTCCATCAGGAAATGAAAGATATCATCAACTTTACCGCATAGATTGCAATCCGGACTGCTCAGCTTTCTCATAAGATGTTTGAATTTGTTTAAAGGTACATGTCCGGATCGATGTCAGGTACAAACTGACCTTATCTCCCGACGTCATCCTTTACATGTACTCGTATTATGTTCTCTCTTGTTATTATGTTCTCTCTTCTGCATCAAATACATACTCCTGTAACATGCCCAGTTACTTATTTACCGTTTCTTCCACCACAATCCACTAAATGCAATATAACTTCCAAATGTTCTAGAATACGAGATCCACAGAAATATTCACAGTAATAAATAATAATCACAGTGACTGGTAACTTTTGGTAATAAGATACGTTATCAAGTCTTATTTACTTCGACACAATAATCATTTTAAAATGGATGTGGACAAGGATTTGGATTCATTTATCTAATAGCAAATAAACATTTAAAAACGTTTAGAACACAAGCTTTTCGTAAACAACTACTTCTGATGATAACTACGATACTATCATTAGTCATTCTTTACATTTGAAAATAATAATCTGATTTTGAAACGTAATTAATGCCTAACAAATTATTTTAATTAAGGTTTATGATAAGTAACAAGTAAAGAACAATACTAGCCAAAATTGATCTGTCCTACCATTTGCTATTACGGAGTTCCAGTCCCTACAGCCCGACTCCATCGTCAGGTCAGCTCGATAGTACCATATTATTGCACTGGCACCTTAGCAAGGAGT
This sequence comes from Cabera pusaria, assembly GCA_954871355.1. Classification (NCBI taxonomy): domain Eukaryota; kingdom Metazoa; phylum Arthropoda; class Insecta; order Lepidoptera; family Geometridae; genus Cabera; species Cabera pusaria. The sequence continues at coordinate 99,079 of OX940886.1, read as the reverse complement.
CCGATCGAACGTCAAGATGTGGTTTTAATTTAGCTTTCAATATTTGTCCAACACACTCATACATACATGCATACGGCAAGTTTAATTAAACCTTGTAATAAAAAATAAGTTCAATAAACTGGCCAAGTGCAAGTCGTACTCGCACTCGTAGGGTTCCATGCCACACTACAGTATTTTAGAAGATCGAGCAAAAATACCACTATCATGTTTCGCCACAAAAAATTATAATTAAAGGTGTTAGGGATGGACATTTCAATATAACGCCATCTATGGGACATTTACCTAACTAAGCGTTCATAGATGGCGTTACATTGAAATGCCGAAAAACACACGTTTCTTGTTTGGGGACCCTCTATTATTCTTAACTTTATTCTGTTTTTAGTATTTGTTGTTATAGCGGCAACAGAAATACATAATCTGTGAAAATTTCAAATGTCTAAATATCACGGTTCATGAGATACAGCCTGGTGACAGACGGGCAGATAGACAGACAGACAGACAGACAGATAGACAGACAGACAGACGGACAGCGGAGTCTTAGTAATAGGGTCCCGTTTTTTACCCTTTGGGTACGGAACCCTAAAAACTAAAAACGACTACTGAAAGATCACACTCTAAAAAGTGTGAAACAAGAAAATATTCTCACCTGAGATCGCTTTGTACAAACTATTCAATATGTATCGTGTATTGATACATATTGAATATATGATATATATGATACGATATGTGTATGCTACTTTGCAGAGTGTATTGTTTTGTTACGGTTACACGACGGACGGACATACGACCACAGCTATCCTCTGAGCACCACTAAGATTATTATTTATGAAATACAATAAAATATTTATTAAAAGTAAGTTGTTTATATAATACACGATACATATTGAATAGTTTGTACATAGCGATCTCAGGTGAGAATATTTTCTTGTTTCACACTTTTTAGAGTATGATCTTTCAGTAGTCGGGTAAAAAATATATATGTACTTTCATTCTGACGCTGGCTGTCTATGGACACCGGACTCTATTTTGAAGACCGACGCAAAAAGACGGACGGATTTGATGTTCACGTGATGAGAATGATCGTTTGGCTTGTAGATTCAATTGCATCACGTCACAGAACGCTAAGTAAGTTTTTTTTCTATAGCTGATAGGCTTACGTTTGACCTGGTGGTGAGCGATGATGTGGTCGAAGATAGTGAACACGCGAGGACTAGAATACTCTCACACTCAAGAGCTGTGTGTTGGCGGCAAATTTTCTCCTCGATAGTAAGTAAGCTATTTTGAACCGACTTAAAAAAAAGAAGATTATTAATTTGTCTGTATGTTTTTTAGGGTTCCATACCCAAAGGGTAAAAAGGGACCCTATTACTAAGACTCCGCTGTCCGTCTGTCTGTCTGTCTGTCTGTCCGTCTGTCACCAGGCTGTATCTCATGAACCGTGATAGTTAGACAGTTGAAATTTTCACAGATGATGTATTTCTGTTGCCGCTATAACAACAAATACTAAAAAAGTTAAGAATAATAGAGAGTCCCCATACAAGAAACGTGTTTTTTTCGGCATTTCACGCCACCTATGAACGCTTAGTTAGTTAAACGTCCCATAGATGGCGTTATATTAAAATGTCGATCTCTAACACCTTTGTTAGACGTTAGATGGCGTTATAAGAAATAAAATGTTTATTAATTATTATTTTTTGCTGGCGAAAAATGATTGTGGTATTTTTTGCTCGATCTTATAAAATACTGTGTGTGGTACGGAACCCTACTAGTGCGAGTCCGACTTGCACTTGGCCAGTTTATTTTATGTATGTTACATGATTACTCCGTCAATTGTGAACCGATTCGAACGATTCTACGGTAGAGTACGTTCGTCGTCGAGCCGTCATATTACATAGTGTAGCCGGAGCCCGCAGGCCGCGATAGTCGTCGCCATCAACCCAATTAAAGATAATGACGATGTTGCCACGGAGCTCCGCCGCGACCGTCCACAGCTACACTGTCTTTTAATTACGTATACATACCTACCTACCTATGTCATATGTTTTGTTTAAAATTTTATGTTTTTTTAAATAATTGAATGATTGATGTAAACATACTAAAACTATATTATTACTATAATAATATTACCACAGAATAATTAATAGTACAAGTAATATTACTAAAATTATTATTTTCATGGATGACTTTTTAAAATATGTAAGAACATACTAGAACTAATAAATGTTTGGACATGAACCGTTTTTTCTCGCTTTAATATGTTCATAGTTTACGACCATCATCGTAGGTGCCTACAACACGGTGACACCATGGGATGATAATGTTATACGAGGTTCATTCGAGGAGAGAGGCCGCCGACCGCTCACAAACCGGTACCGGCACACGCACAGGCGCACGACATACACAAACACAACGCTCGTAATAATAACCAATTTTATTTTTTTTAAACAACCATTACATAATACAAGGTCCTCGTACCGCACGCGCGGTACTACAACAGTCTTACACAACTCTAGCGCACAATAAGGACACAGGGACGCGCGCGCGGCGCGCCGGCCCCGCGCCGGCCCCGCTACCCGAACAGATACGAGTAGAGCACGGTCATCACTAGGCCCAGCACCAGCGGGAACTTCCAGGAGGCGAAGAAGCCGGGGTCCCCGGTGGTGGGCGTGTCCTCCCACGACACCTGCCGCTTCTTCACCTCCACCTTGTCGGCGTCGACCAGCTCGCCGACCACGTACTTCTTCATGAGCTCCTTGGCGTCGAAGCTGTGGCCGACGTCGTCGAAGTCCTCGGAGGCGTCGCGCCCGGCCGCGTTCACCAGCACCTCGTGCCCGCCGGGGTGCTCGTCCAGGAAGCCCGTCACGTCGTACACCAGGTTGTCTATGATGAACACGGCGTCTTGCTTCGTGTTGCGCGCCGCCAGCTCCGCGCGCGTGAACCTCTTTTGTTCCGTCATGGTGTTGCAGCGAACGGCCGAACGTGGAACGAGCGCTGCGACCCGTGCCTCACTGACTGCGGCCGGCGGCGGCGATGGCGGGGACCGACCACGGCCGGCTCCCCGCCACCTCCGCCTCCTGTAATAACGGACTCTGTATCATTGTTATGCCACACCACGCTTAGCTCCGCATTTACAATTGACAGGACGTAAACAAAACAAACCAAATAACTATTTGCTATGATTATGGGAAAATAACATGTTGTATTTATTCTAGGTCCACTTAAGGATCACCATTTCGCGTGTGCTAATCTTAATTATGATTATTATTCTAAGCTTATTAGATTAAATTTAAACATTACTATTACGACGAAAAAATCACATATACATAAATGCCCAGCAATGGACAGTGATAGGCTAATGATGATGATACATAAAATATTTAAATAAACTGGCCAAGTGCAAGTCGGACTCGCACTAGTAGGGTTCCGTACCACACTACAGTATTTTATAAGATCGAGCAAAAAATACCACTATCATTTTTCGCCAGCAAAAATAGTAATTAATAAACATTTTATTTCTTATAACGCCATCTAACGTCTAACAAGGGTGTTAGGGATTGACATTTCAATATAACGCCATCTATGGGACGTTTACCTAACTAAGCGTTTATAGATGGCGTGAAATGCCGAAAAAAACACGTTTCTTGTATGGGGACCCTCTATTATTTTTAACTTTATTCTGTTTTTAGTATTTGTTGTTACAGCGGCAACAGAAATACATCATCTGTGAAAATTTCAACTGTCTAACTATCACGGTTCATGAGATACAGCCTGGTGACAGACGGACAGACAGACAGACAGACAGACAGACAGACAGACAGACAGACGGACATCGGATTCTCAGTAATAGGGTCCCGTTTTACCCTTTGGGTTCGGAACCCTAAAAACGAAACACATTGAGCAGAGTTTTGCAACGAGAACGAAAACCGCTCGATTATAATATCCTGACTCCTAAAGATTACTACCGTAAAGAGACCTGTCTGTAGCGCACTCGGTGACAGTTGATGGAGTTGTACAAAGACTCCTAATAGGGAACGTTACATTCACGATCAAATAATGTAAATACCTACCTACTCGGAATTCGTAAGTTCGTAATTATAAAATGAGTGGGTGCAAGGTGAATCGCCTTCGACCCTGCGCTTCAAAGGTGACTTCGGTAAACATGAGTAGAGCCATCAACATGTTGTAAGTACCAGTAACTTTGTAATTAATGTTCTGAGTGACGTCACCGCGGTCAATATAAGGTTCTACGTATCGAGTTAAAAGCCTGTCTGTGTAAATATATTATGTTATTTGTATGCCGTGACGTTACTGGGCTCGTTAGTTGTACTACTCGTAGCTGTCGAGGTTTCGCCGGCTGCCGCGTGCACTTGGCTGGACTTTATTATTGACTAGCAGCCCGCTCCGGCTTCGCACGGGTAGAACATATATGCCTACAAAATTTGCATCAGTTTGTTGCATCGAATATAAAATATTAACATATTTAACAATCATCGTCATATGTCAACCAATTTACTCAAAACCTTAACAAATTATGCCCCTAAGACCTAAACCTTCCTCATAAACACTCTGGCTATTGGTAAAAACCACATGATAATCCGTTCAGAAGCTATTGAGATTATTGCGAACAGACAGACAGACGCAGTGATGGACATTGTTTTATAACACTTACGTAGTGATATTGGACGGCCCTTTGGCATAAAGGATAGTTACCCTGATTCTGACCCGAGGGTCGTTGGTGCATTCATGAATCATGAGTTTTCGTGGGATCATTAAATCTACCAATAATTAAGATAGTTTAAAAACTAAAACAACTGACTTCAATGCAAAAAGTAGCATTTTCCCCGATGCAAAAAGTAGGGGTATTTACGTTTAACGTGTGTATCTGTGTGTCTGTCTGTAGCATCTGAGCACCCAAGCGGATGAACCGATTTTGATTTTATTATTGATAGTTTTTTTTTTTTTATCCATGTCTTCATCGAGAGTGTCCTTAGCTTTGATTCATGAAAATTCGTTCAATCGTTATAAAACTCTCTGAGCTTTAATCAACTTTCATAGGTCTGATCAATTCGAAAATCTTCTTCTTCAACGATATTGTTAGAACATGGAAGCATTGACCTGATGCTGGGACATCTTCTGGACTCTACAGAATACTCAAATCCTCACCAACTTACAGCTCAGATTTTAAATGTCGTGTTTAAAGTCATTGGAATGCTTTTAATGAAAATATTATACATATATCAGTCGGTGTGGTTTAAAATATTATATTATATATATAGATCATTATTTTTTATACAATAGATCATATTATTATACTATATTGACTTCAAATTGATTGCGATCGGAAAGGATCTACAGAAAAGCTAACCTTATAATAATACTTTCGAAGTAACTATGACCTATTCTGTGGTTTGACTGCAAATATTTTATTAATTTTGCGATGCGTGTATGTGAAATCCGTGATATCTTCTAGAGTTTTCATTTGAATTATATGCTGTAAAGGACAATTATAATTTATAGTATGTGGCCAAGCTAATTAACGTAATTATTTGTAATAGTATTACTTGAAAATAGCCCTGGAAGTTATGTAATATTTTTTACCAAAAAATTAAAGATTAAAATGGTTCCTGTGAGTCAACCTAAAGAGATAGACATATGCTGTCGCGGACTTTTTTGTAGGTCTTATTAAGTTGTACAACTCTTTCATAGAAAATATTCTTCAATCTGTTTTTAATTGAGCAGCGTTCGTAAGAAACGTGTTTTTTCGACCGTTTTTTTGTCGACTTAGGTTGAAAATTAGGTCTCCACGAATGTACCTTTGATTTAAACGGAATAATATATAGCCTATTTTCATTTTGAAAGTCCATTCTATATATTAGTGAAAGAATTTTTTAATCGGTTCAGTAGTTTTTGAGCCAAATCATTACAAACATACAAAAATACAAAAATACAAAAATACAAATGTTCTCTCTTTATAATATTAGTATAGATTACTAGGTACTACATATGAAATACATTCCAGTTACTATTGATGGTAAAGGCGTTATATTACACTATTTAATTTGTAGGAAATATAATTCCGAACACTTACTAGGAAGTTGGCAGTTAGTGATTACACTACATTACATTGTAAATTGGACAGACAGTTCGCAGTCGAGAAGTGGAATCACATCGGGATGCACGTTTCGATGGCGCCGTATTCTCTCATAAGATCAAAAGAAAAATCACCTTTTTTTATTGCCTGAAATTTGTAGTTTTCAAATTGTGTGCTTATTTCTTTTAAGACGTTATAGCACAGGTTATAGTCTCATTTAAGACGTTATAGCACACGTTATAGTCTCATTTAAGACGTTATAGCACAGGTTATAGTCTCATTTAAGACGTTATAGCACACGTTATAGTCTCATTTAAGACGTTATAGCACAGGTTATAGTCTCATTTTTGTCACATTTTTAATAACACTTTGAAACGCACATCACGCAGTCGTATAAAAAAAGTGTAAATGTTTAGGAGCCCCGATGGCGTGAAGGACAAATAGATGACTTGAGTTCTAAGCGAGAGGTCGCTGGTTCAAACCCTAGCACGGGTGTTCCTCCACAATTGGCAGGAGCATATTATATCGATGTTCCGTCTGACTTGCTACCAAAAAAAGGTCGACTTTATTATGCAGATAGGCATCTCAATGTACATTTGTATTATTTGTAATAGAACTTCATTTTCAGCGGACATTGCAGCCGCGGAACTGATCATTTTAACCGACTTCGTCGGAATATCAATACCGAATTCGACCTTATATATTTTTTTTATGTGTGTTCGCTTCTTCTTCTTTCATCTTCGTCGTTTTATACCGATTTTGATGATTATTTTTTTGTTGGAAATCAGATATTCCAAGAGTGGTACCTACCATTGTGATTTCATCGAGATCTGATAAGTATCTTCAGAGATATGGAGATAAACACCTCAAACTTGGTACTGAAAATTATTTTTTACGCGGCATTTGAAGTCGGTTCTTTAAGTTTTTTAAACGATCTTATTTTCATATTAAAACGCACTCCGCAAGTTACAAACAATAAAATATATATAAATGTTTGTTAACAATTTAGGATACGGTCGGGACCATCCTCGGAATCTAACTGTTCTAACTTCGATTATGTAGATATTCCGATTTCCTAAAAATTGTATAGTAGGTATACTCAGTGCTTAAGGAAGGAGGGCATTTCCGAGAGGCCGATATCAGACAGCTGACTGCAGAGCCTCATGTGATAGTAGGTACTTGCTACAGAATGTAGCGTGTGCGCAGTGCGCAGGGCCGCGACCGCTATCCGGAGTGAAAGTGAATGAAAGCGGTGCGGCCGGCACCGCACCGGCCCCGGCACGTTACTACTGCCTACTAGAACATCGGCTATCACAACAGACGACACACTACAGACACACGAGAACCACACCTGACAGTTGTCGTCACCTGCAGGCTGATTCTTAATCATTAGCAAATTCGGATTCGGAAACCGCCTATACTTCGACTTGGATCTTTGCAATTAACAATGCTCCGATCGGTTACTTTTGATTATTCAATTTAAAAAAATCTGTGATTCTAATTGGAAAGGTTTCCGCGGCAAAATAGCTTACAGAATTATCAATTTTCAACATTAAAAATGAAGCTTCCGAATACGAATAGATTTTTGAATGATTGAGAATCAGGATCACAGATACATAGATCTGTGACCAGGATGCTGCACAGAAGCCCAGAAGCAGTACTCCTTACAATTCGGCAGTGCTCAACTCGCTGACCGGCCCACCCGGGGGTTGTGTTAGACGCAACATACTACCACCTGTCGTGCATTATACCTAGTCTGCTACGTGTAACCTCTTGTAGAAGACGACGCCCGCCTCCGGCTTGAACCTCTGCCTCACCATACCTTTCAATTTTAATGAAAAATGAAAGGTTAAGTTATCATGGCTTCCTCTAAATATCACATGTAAACCAATCTTAAGTCTCAAGCATTGCATGCTAACTTAACCACACCCTGGAAGGAAATCAAAAGTCAATCGCACTTAAATATAGCGTTCCTTATGATGTTAATAACTCTGTAACGACACACTAACATAACATCCGTGCTTAGATTACCTAGTAATGTCATCTATTAATCTACGTCTTACAGCTAGACCTTGTATTCTATAAATAACTTTAATTTTATTTATTAAAGTGGATACGTACCTATTGTATCTGCATGTTATTTAAGGAATTACGCAACTTGGTAATGACTCGGCATATTATCGAATAACTTATAGAGTGATTATGTATTATATAGTTTTAAACATACGTACTTACGAGTAGGTACATGTACTGTGACAACTTGAGTAGGTACCTATGTATGTATGATACGATCAACTTATTTACCTACTGAAGCACGTGCCTACTTTTATTTTCTCCAAATTTAGAAAACATTAAATATTATTTCCATATCTATCTATATAAATTAAACTGACATTAAATATACAATAAAAACCGGTCAAGTGCGAGTCGGACTCGTGCACCGAGGCTTGTGTACAAACTTCTCAAACTAGTTTAAACTGCAAAGTTAAGTTGGTCCTTATCTTAACTTTGCAGCTTGAGCCCTAGAATCCGATGCCTAGAGAAGGTCAATGCACCAACCGCAATAAGTTACAACTGGATCCCTCTACGCGTTCCTGAGAATAAAGATCTTGACAGACGGACAGACAGACAGACAGACAGACGGACAACAAAAGACATAAGGGTTCCTTTTTTCCTTTTGAGTGGAGCCCTATAAAATAATAAATGTAGTAGGAATCACTTAGTTATCTTTTTTATGTTGTAGGTATAGAAAATGCACTTTTGCAATTTTTTTTTTTTTCAACTTTTATATGCAATTTTCATAATAGAAGTTACTTTTTCGGAAATAAAATATTTACGATTGCAAGTCTCGCACAAAACTGGCACATGTTACTGGACTGGAAAAACTTGATATGTTATCGAAAGTGGACAAGTGTTTTCTATCAGCAATAAAAAACCCTCGTCGAAGACGGTGGGTGAACGACAACAGTATCTCCAAGCATTTTGTGTCAGCGAGGCGGCTGGCGACTGTGACCATGTTTTCCAAGTCTCTTAGGCACTCGTCAAATCTCATGAATAGCATATTTATGTTACGGCGACTAACACGTTAAGCGTTTCTCTAACAGGGCTACTATGCTACTAACAAGCGACTCGAATATTGTGCGCGTATCCCACACGCTGCTCGTCAGAAGCCATCATACAAATATGTAATGTATAGTTTCTGATACCATGGTTTATTTGACTACAGCTTTCACGTCCAGAAGCTTTCTGTTTCCTTCTCAGAGAACATCAATGGTATCTTCCAGGTGCGGCTGCGGGCGCGCTATTTTCGTTTTGATTAAAAAGCTAATTAAAAAGAAAAAAATCGATGTAGGTAAGGTATGTGAACAGAGAGCCGTCAGCGGCAGGAAGCGCCGCAGTGCACGAGTCGCCGGGTCAAGGGTGTCCTCGTCAGTCGCCACCACTCACTCGTGGCGTTACACAATAATTGGTACCTAGTACTTGTTCATTTGCATTGTTTCTACACTTGACGCCGAGCGAACGGCCAGTCTACGCTTTTAGTATTCCAAAATACTATGTTTACCTAAATTTAGACAAGTATGTGAGCTGTAGACCTCGCGAGTTTTTCAACTGATTGGCTGAAATATGTTTTATTTACGTTTTCCACCGCTGTAGCTACACCACCTATCATAAAACACTGTGAGTCTCAAGGGCTGTGTGCTGTCGGAACACTGTACTTAATATTAGGGCGACACATTTTCTCCTCGGTGGTGATAAGCTACATCTTGGTAGCAAGCCAAGCCGAACATCGATATAATATGCTCCTACCACCTGTCTGTGTACAGTGTGTGCCACCACACAAACGTAAAACCAAACTCATTGAATTGGAGGCATATTGACTTCTAAGCTCTTATTCCGATTTAGACAGTAGGTTGTAATCTAGGTTCATAGACAAGTGTTCTCTCAAATACTAACGTAAAACGAAAATAATCGCATAAATTAATAACCCAAAACTTTTTATGCACAAGCTTTTGCAACACGTTATCATTTGTAATGAACAGTACTGATGATAACATTACATGTAGGTACTAGCCTACACTTCTCACAAATATCTAGGACAGCGTTTCCTAACCTTTACAAACGTTTTACCCCTATGATTCATCAATTAAACTGATTTACCCCTCCCCCTCCCCTTTTTACATTGTCAGAAATAAATACAGTAAGTACACATATAATTGCAAATAGGTAGGCTTTATTAATTAATTGTCGATCAACCATAATCATCATGAGCCAGACATCTCGATCACTCCAAGCGTGTGGGCAGGCGCGTAGGACAGTGCAACTGTCGGCATACTTCGTACTTTTCGCGCGTTTTCTTTATTACCTCCGTAGAAAAGCTATTTCACCCCCGCGGGGGTAATTACCCACATGTTCAGAATCACTGATGTAGCCCTTACGGATTACGGATTTCCAGTCCCTACTGCCCGGTTTCGTCATCAGGTCAGCTCGATGGCAGGTACCAAATGATTGCATTGTCATTGAATAATTAATGTAATTTCATGTATTTATTTAAATTGATAAAAATCTGAATTTTATTTGGTCCGGGCACATAGATTTTATGTTTCAGTATAGTAATGAATTATTTGTGAAAATATGATCTGACCATGACTAAATAAAATATTTTAGCTTCTTGGTGCTCCAGACAAAGAATTGATCTTTCTGAAACCGTACTTTTCTCCGAATTATCTGCTCGCACCGCTACGATATTACCTTTGAAAAACCCCGAAAATAAATGCGATTCGTATAAATGCTCTTGAGATCGTTTAAAAAACTAAAAGAACCGACTTCAAACGTCGCGCTAGTCAAAGTAGCTAGCAGTAAGTAACATGTCATCGAGGTACATTATACCTATAAATGCATCATAATACAAATGTTGAAAGGTATATTAAAAAGCACTCGACCGATTTCGTTAACATTTTAATGGAACCACCTGGGAAAAAAAGATTCCGATGAATTCAGAACCTCTTCGTTTTTTGTGAAGTCGGTTAATAAAGCTATCATTCCTAATGTTTGACATTATGAATGTAAGCACGGCTCCAGACGATTGTCTCAAATAGGTAACAGTTGAGAGCGAACGCCGTCATTGCCTTAAAAAAATTGCTTATCTTCCTACTGTACTTCATTACCTACTATAAAATTAAAATATACGAAAAATTAAAAACTGTACCTTATGTAGTTATTACATTTGCACTGTACAATCGTCACACGGCACGAGCCGTCATGAGGTCGTCACGACACGAGCCGTCATGAGGTCGTCACGACACGACTAGTCGTGACTAGACGGGGACGGGATTAACAACAGTGTACTGATCGCGCGTCGGGCTGCCTTCATTCACTTCATAAGTAGGTGAGTATCACCTATCAACTAAACTCAGCTAAGTGTAAGAAACACAACCTTTATTCCATTAAATAAGCCTGCCTACGCACAAACATAATAATAACAGCTCACCGTCCACACACTCGGATAGAAACATCCGCAACAGTAACAGTAAGGATCACATGAACACCTGGAACAGCTGGGCGCGGGCGGGCTCACAGCAGGTACAGGTATACGAGCATCGCCAGCGCCGCCAGCGCCAGCGGCGGGCCCGCCACGTCGAGCAGCGAGCGCAGCGTGAGCGGCGCGGGCGGCGCGTCAGCTGCGTCCGCCGCCGCCAGCACGGGCCACCGGTCGCACTCCGCCAGCGAGCCGCGCCGGAACTTCTCGCGCCACTCGAGCGCGATCTCGCTGTGCCCCACGTCGCGGAAGCAGCGCGACGCGTCCCGCCCGCCGTTGTCGAGCAGCACCTCGGCGCCGCCCGGGTGGTCGTCCAGGAACTCGGTCACGTCGTACACCACATTGTCGATGATGATGACGTTCTGTGCGCGCGTGTTGAGCCCCTGCACCTCGGCGCGCGTGTACTTTCTCTCGGGCTCCATGCCGGCGCGGGCACTTCGCTCGGCAGTCGGGTGGTCACTGCCGGACACGGCGGGACGGTACTGCGGTGCGGTAGTGGCGGCGCACGCGGAGGACGCACGACGATCCTCCACCGATACCTACTCGATCGTCGCGCTCGCCGTCTCAGACGGACTATGCTCGGGATGCTCGCATCGCTCGACCGGATTGAGTCGTTCCATCGATTCCCTATATCAGCGGTCTGCTCCTGCAAATCTTCTATTGACCGCACTATACCTGTTGTCTTTCAAAAGATAACTAAGAAGGTACCTATACAACTAAAATAAAATCAACAACAATTCTTTCATTACACCCTCTAAATAGGTACCTATTGCCACTAGACTTGTCCAAGCTGCTCGCTTCGCTTGGTGCGCTTACGCCTGCGCGAACTTCCTCATCCGCGTTTGACAGTACCTACGCGTAGTCTAATTAGATTACGCGTAATTACTTAGGCCTCTAATTTATACCGTAGGTTCAAAGAGCAACTTCCGACGCGAATGTAGTGTGACAGTGGATCGCCGCCTTGAAACGTGACCCTCGAGTGGGGCTGGCGCAGAATAATGCTAACACGTAGTCTGTGCTTGTGACTCGGGGGCACGGACTCACGTTATGGATTGCATCAGTTAGGCACCATTTGCTTTCACCATTCAGCACATGACGGGTGACAACACTTACTACTTTTTTATACGTATGACCCGTGAGAGCAACATCCAATAATTTAAAATCATTTACAAAACGAAAAAAAACGACATCAAATGGCACGCTAGTCGTTTTCAGTTTCAAGTTCGAGGTGTGTTTCTACATCTCAGACCTACATATTGCTGTAGATACTTACGATAACATTACAACGGGATCACCTCGGAGATGTATGTATAGTAGACATGTTAATTATATTTTGAGTTATCCTTGCCAACATATTTTTTGAGATAGGTACCTATTATGTTATTTCAATATTTCGTGTCATGTCGAAATTCCGGTGCATCCGCATAACGCATTACACACCCTCCCTTGAGGTGAAATGATTCCCCACCGCAGACGAGTGACTACTAGTGGCATCTATCGAAATATAATACTAACTACTCATTTATTTATTTATCTTTTATCATCTTACTTTGGATGGACATTACAGTTTCCTAATTCGCCCTTCCAAGTTCTTATATCTATACTTATAACAGAAAAAACAATTACAATAACAATAATGAAATAAAAAGTCCTACATATCTAAATCCTATTATAACATGTACTAAACAGATAAAAAAGTTTCAACATAATTTATAGCAACTTTGCGAAATTCTTGCTCGAGCAATTAAAATTATAATATATCTATATGTTGGTGTCGGTGTAGCACAGCATTTAGGGTCAATTAAGTTATCACTTATTAAGAGAGTTATACAAAAAATAACTTTATTTACGAAACAAAAATATATACAGGCGGCTTCAGGCTGCGCCGCGCGTTGCAGTCGAATTATGTCAATGAAATGTGTGTCTTATTGTGCAGTTGATAAAGTTAAACTTTTAGCGGGTAGCCGCGTGATACGCGGCTACCCGCTGCGCCGCGCGTAACCAGAAGCATCGTCACGTCGCGTCTCGTTACGTCGCGGTGTGCGCTAAGAAGAAGAAGCGCGCGCGGGAGTGTGGAGCCAGGCGGCCCAGCTCAGTGCGACACAATGGCACACCCCGGACACTCGACTAAATCTCTATACAAACTCGCGTTTTAACGACCTATTACACAGACACTACACACATGTCGCTTTTCTGCAGGCGCAATTGTGTGCGTGAAGTCTAAGGATGTCACCGTAAGAACCTACGCCAGCCAGTAACTTCGCTATTGTTTCAAAAGTATATATATAATAAAATTATTCTCATTTACTCTTCGCGATACGCCATAATTAAGACACTTGTCTCGCTGCGAACGAAGACCGATACGCGTGCGAGTGAAACAGTTGCAAAAGTTTTTGCAAACTAAAATCTTATAAATATTTGATTACGTTATTTGAATAGTGTAGAGTTAGGTAGGGACATTCTTGATTTGAAAAAGTGACAAAGATAAATAAATTATTAAGAAAGTTTTTATTCAATATTTAAAAACAAGTTTATTTACGCACGAGTAGGTAGGTATATCGTGGTATCATTTATGAAAATTAATTCTAAAATACTGTTACATCGCGTCGTCGAGTCGCGATGTTTCGCCAAGCTTCTCGAACAAAAATACCGTGGGAAAGAATAGACTAATTAGGGGCTATAAACACCCGACCCGACCGTCATAAAAGTTAACCTTCCGGGAATTCAGACCCTAGTCAATGTACCTAGTTTTGTAGTTAAGATTGAACCTTATTCATAAGTAGTTAGAGATCAAATTAGCATGTATGGTAAAGTTGTTTACGTCAGATGCTCAAAGGAAAGCCGCCCCTTTTGTTTGTGATTGTTATTGCTTTGTTTTGAACGTCTTTTGTCTATTGTTTCGAGTCAATACTGGAAATTTCTGTAGAAATATTCTCGTCCTATATAAGACGTTGAAACCGCGGCTTGAGGCAGTCTTTCTCTGGAAGCGACAGTGTAACTATCTAAGCGCGGATAGCGACCAAGTGATCGTTAAGTGTTATCAGTGAACTAGTGTTGTGAACTGTGAACAGTGAAATCAGTGATTGTGATTACCAACGACCTCAGTGTGTGTTAACGGACTTTTGATAATTGTGCAAGACGACTTGGACAACTACTGTGGAACATTGTGCTAACCTAGTGATCAGTGGAAATAAACGTTCATCTCATCGGATTGGCATTTTAATACCACCCCCCACGTAACAATTGGTGTCAGAAGCGGAATGCCAATCACTCCGAGGGAAGATACGCGTACTCCACGCACCAGGCGCCAGGCGGAGATGGATGCAACCCGGCAGAAGGAGCTCGAAGCATCGGGAGCAGGAACATCCACATTGGAAGAGCCAGCAGCAACACCGATGGCACCCACTATGGCAGCGCCACCTACAGCACCGCCGGTGAGCCGAACTACGGATGGAGGCCTGGAGGCCATGCTAGCCGCTCTCCTAGCTGGACAAGAAGCTGCACGCCAGGAACAAAAGGCTGTACGTGAGGAACAACAGGCCGCACTACAGGCTGTACAGGCGGCACAGGAAGAAGCTAGCCGTAAACAGGAAGAAGCTAGCCGCAAACAGGAGGAAGCTCGCCAGGAACAACAGGCTGCACTACAGGCTGTACAGATGGCCCAACAAGAAGCACGCAAGGAACAGGAAGAAGCTAGCCGCAAACTGGAAGAGACAATTGGACGTCAGTTGCAGAGCGGGCTTGCCGGTATGGGCGAGAAGATCAAAATGGTGGAAACCAGTATCAAGGAAGTAGAAGGGCGGCTTGACATACATGAGCAGACCGTGAATGACTTGGCCAACGAATTTCAGAAACTGAAGTTACGAGGAATTGGACCTAGCAGCCAGGGTCCCACTATGAACTCGCCCTTCAAGCTAGATTTGCCGCACTTCGACGGAACATCTTCGTGGGCAGCCTACAAATTTCAGTTCACGACGCTTTCTAAAAGCTGTGGCTGGACAGATGAGCACGCAAATACAGCGCTCACATTAGCGCTGAAAGGAGACGCTCAGCTTATCCTGGAACGCATACCTGAAGAGGAAAGGACGTTGAAGACCCTGCTGGAAGCCCTCGAAACGCGCTATGGAGACAAGCACATGGAGCATGCGTACAGGGCACAACTACGAGAGCGCACCCAGAAATCCACAGAGACATTGCAACAGTGGGCAGACGAAATCGAGAGGTTGGTCCGACGAGCCTACGTGTCGACGCCATCAACCATTGAAGTGACATCTCTACAGAGCTTTGTGGATGGAATCAGGGATGATGAGGTACGCGCTGCGGTACGATTGGGGCATCATCAGACACTCAAGAACGCCCTTGCTCATGCCTTGGAAGTGGAAGCAGTGCGACGAGACACCAAACCATACAGAGTTCGGGAGCTAGTGACTGAAACCAGGAAGCCCCGTTATGGACCGACATGTTATGGGTGTGGAGAAAAAGGGCATATTCGGATTGATTGCCCGAAAACGAAGAAACGGGTCAGAAATTGCGAGACCCAAGTGGATGAGGAGGCGTTAAACTAAACGTCGCCAGGGCCGCGGGGCGGGCGCTGGCTGGTCAAGAGAGAGCCCCCACCATCACTGTGACACAAGTGTGCAATGGGAACAGCTTAATCGTCGAGGGCACCCTGAACAACAAGACCTGCAAGTTCACAGTGGACACAGGAGCATCGCGCACAATTGTGAAGCCTGAATTCCTGCAACGATTTATATCTCGGAAACATCGATCTGCAGCATGCTCACTACGGACAGCAACCGGCCAGTCAGTTCCTGTCCTTGGCGATACAGATGTGGAGATAGTCATCGGTGAGCACTCATACATTCATCCTGTGCTTATTGCCAACATAACTGATGATTGCATTCTGGGATTGGACTTTTTGGAGAAGCAGCATTGCATATTGGATGTGGCCCGTGGTGTTCTCCGGTTTCCCGAGCAAGAAGTGTTCTTCGAAGGAACGGCACCGTGTAAGCTTTACTGTCTCAAGGACGTCGTGTTGGCTCCAAAATCGCAAAATATTGTTCGAGTGAAATTTCCAAATACAGTCAAGAGTGGACTATGTGTAGTTGCCGAAGATGAGGGCACACATCCGACCTGGATTACTGCAAGAACATTGCTCATGACAAACAGAACGGCCAGTGTACGAATTCTCAACCTTGGCAATGAAGAAGTTCATCTGAAGAAAAACAGCATAATTGGAAAATGTCAAGAAGTGAAGTACCTGCGACGAACGGATATTACTTCTACGGAACCAAGCTCGGAAGACCAAATATCACAGCTGCTGGAATCATCCAAAGACAACTTAACGTTCGCTCAGCTGTCACAAGCAAAACGTCTGTTGATGCGGTTTAAAGACGTCTTCGCCGCTGGAAACAACTGTGGACGTACCGGACTTGTTAAACACAAAATTGACACTGGCGACGCAAGACCTATACGACAGAGGCCACGAAGGATTCCATGGGCGAAAGAAGCTGAAGTTGCAGACATGATACGAGACATGGCCAAAGAAAAAGTCATCGAACCATCTACAAGTCCTTGGTCATCGCCAGTGGTTCTGGTGAAAAAGAAAGATGGCTCCACCAGATTCTGCGTAGATTACAGAATGCTTAATGAAGTCACAAAGAAGGACAGCTACCCCTTGCCTCGAATAGACGATACACTGGACATGCTCAGTGGAATGAAGTGGTTTTCAACGGTTGACCTGAAAAGTGGCTACTGGCAGGTAGAAATCAGTCCAGAAGACAAAGAGAAGACAGCATTCAGTACGGGCATTGGAAATGGACTCTGGCAATTCAACGTCATGCCATTTGGACTGTGTAATGCTCCAGCAACGTTCGAACGTCTCATGGACAGAGTAATGGTTGGATTACTGGGAGACGTATGCTTGGTGTACCTGGATGACGTCATCATTTTGGGCCGTGATTTTACTGAACATCTGCAGAATCTGGAGAAGGTTTTGAACCGTCTACGTGAAGCAAACCTGAAGCTGAGTGCCAAAAAGTGTGACTTCTTTAAATCCAAAGTCAGCTACCTTGGACACATCATTTCGGAAAACGGGGTACAAACTGATCCTGACAAAATCAAGGCTGTTCAAACTTGGCCTACCCCGAAGAATAAAACTGATGTAAGGTCGTTTTTGGGACTATGCGCTTACTATCGGCGGTTTGTCAAGAACTTTTCTGGAATTGCCAAACCCTTACATCGGCTGACAGAAGAAAAGCGCACATTTGTATGGGACTTGGAGTGTGAAACCGCCTTCAACGATCTAAAGCAGCGACTGTGTGAAACGCCGATCTTGGGATACCCTACCAGAGATGGAAGATTTATTGTGGACACTGATGCCAGCAACACGGGAATTGGAGGAGTTCTCTCACAAATCCAAGGAGACAAAGAAGTGGTCATAGCATACTTCAGTAAATCATTATCCAAACCAGAACGAAACTACTGTGTCACCCGCCGCGAGTTGCTAGCTGTGGTGAAGACTCTTCAGCACTTCAACAAGTACCTCATCGGAAGAGAGTTTACGCTCAGAACTGACCACGCTGCTCTTAAATGGCTTCTTCAGTTTAAGAGCCCGGAAGGTCAAGTGGCACGATGGATCGAGCAACTTCAAGAGTTCAATTTCGTGACAGAACATCGCAGTGGAAAGGGCCATAGCAACGCCGATGCCCTGTCAAGAAGACCTTGTGCAGATGACTGTAAACACTGCGAGAAGCACGAGTCTCAAGAAGAAGTCAGAGTCATCAGGATGGACAGAACAGATGACGAATGGAACGGCGAAAATATGAGACAAGCACAATTGGAGGACAGAGATTTACGACCTGTACTGGATTGGATAAAGTCTGGAAACAAGCCCCAGTGGAGCGACGTGTCAGCCTGCAGCCCAATCACAAAAAGTTACTGGGCTCAGTGGGACAGCCTGACTCTGGAACAAGGAATCTTGTACCGAAAATGGGAAAGCAGCAATGGAAAAGAAACTACGATGCAGGTCGTTGTTCCCCGGAGCAAAGTGGCATCTCTACTACGACACATTCATGATGGAGTTTCTGGTGGACATCTAGGAGTCAAGAAAACTCTTGTGAAGGTTCGTCAACGATTTTACTGGGTACACAGCCGCGAGGATGTGGAAGATTGGTGCAGGAAGTGCACCGCGTGCGCATCAGTAAAAGGACCGAAGACAAGAAGTAAAGGACAACTAAAATTGTACAATGTTGGGGCACCATGGGAGCGCATTGCCGTGGATGTTGCCGGGCCATTTCCCGAGACTAAAGAAGGCAACAAGTACATCATCGTAGTGCAAGATTACTTCAGCAAATGGCCCGAAGTTTTCGCGACACCAAACCAGGAAGCAAAGACAGTCGCAAATAAGTTGGTGCAAGAAGTGATCTGTCGATTTGGTGTACCGATGGAACTGCATTCCGATCAAGGAAGGAACTTCGAGTCTGCCCTATTTCAGGAAATGTGCACCCTCCTCGGGATCCAAAAGACGCGGACAACGGCAGCTCATCCACAGTCAGACGGAATGGTTGAGAGGTTTAACCAGACGTTGGAGAATCACCTGGCTAAAGTCGTGGACGCACATCAACGTGACTGGGATCAGTACATACCTCTGTTCTTGTTGTCATACCGTTCCGCTACCCATGACAGCACTGGTATGACTCCTGCAAATGTGAATTTTGGACACGAACTAAGACTTCCTATCGACGCCATCACTGGTTCCCCGCCAGATGCTCCGAAGCCTGTAACCGACTATGTCAGTGATCTTCGTAGTCAGCTGGACGAAGTGCACAGGATAGTTCGAGAGAATAGTTTAAAAACTGGTGAAAAAATGAAGACCCGGTACGATCGTAGAGCGAATACGATGGGTTTCGAAGAAGGAACTCTCGTCTGGTTGCACAACCCACTACGAAGGAAAGGAAAAAGTCCGAAGCTGCAAGCTCATTGGGAAGGACCATACCAGATTATCACGAAGATAAACGACGTTACCTACCGCATTAAACGAGGCCAGAGAGGAATGCCGAGGGTAGTACACATCGATCGACTTACACGATACCATGGAACAAATGATGATCGGGACGATCATAACTAAGAAGGGGATAATGTTACATCGCGTCGTCGAGTCGCGATGTTTCGCCAAGCTTCTCGAACAAAAATACCGTGGGAAAGAATAGACTAATTAGGGGCTATAAACACCCGACCCGACCGTCATAAAAGTTAACCTTCCGGGAATTCAGACCCTAGTCAATGTACCTAGTTTTGTAGTTAAGATTGAACCTTATTCATAAGTAGTTAGAGATCAAATTAGCATGTATGGTAAAGTTGTTTACGTCAGATGCTCAAAGGAAAGCCGCCCCTTTTGTTTGTGATTGTTATTGCTTTGTTTTGAACGTCTTTTGTCTATTGTTTCGAGTCAATACTGGAAATTTCTGTAGAAATATTCTCGTCCTATATAAGACGTTGAAACCGCGGCTTGAGGCAGTCTTTCTCTGGAAGCGACAGTGTAACTATCTAAGCGCGGATAGCGACCAAGTGATCGTTAAGTGTTATCAGTGAACTAGTGTTGTGAACTGTGAACAGTGAAATCAGTGATTGTGATTACCAACGACCTCAGTGTGTGTTAACGGACTTTTGATAATTGTGCAAGACGACTTGGACAACTACTGTGGAACATTGTGCTAACCTAGTGATCAGTGGAAATAAACGTTCATCTCATCGGATTGGCATTTTAATACCACCCCCCACGTAACAATACAAATATATAGTTAGGTATACAAATAAGTGTATTAGTATATATATATTATATACCTAGAAACTACGTAAATTTGAACCTCCTGTGTCTATCTGGTCCCACAGAAATATTTCATAATACTTAATATTAATATTTCTGTGTTTTATATTCATACATGTATGAAGTTGATGTTCTTCTCCTTGTGAGGTAGTATTGTTCTGTAGTCGTGCGCGTATGGCGTCCTTGCTCACACAAGCTCCTCGACAGCTCCAGAATCGGTGCCGAGGTGAGGTAGCCCGGATTGGTGGGGGGAACAGAGTGTCCGTTCTATACGTAGTATTATTATCTTTTTTATGACAATGGCACAGCCAACAAGTCACGGCGCCGAGCTCTCAACTAGTTACCTGGTAGGTATATAATCTAGTCTACTATTATAAAAACGTTTGTAACTCTGTCACTGTCTGTTTGTTACCTAATCACGCGACGCGACGGACGGCCCGATCTTACTGAAATTGAACTAGGAGATACTTTATAGCATTAGGATGAACACAGGCTACTAAATTCTTGGTGTACGTGAACGAAGTCGCGGGTATCAGCTAGTCTCTTATATAAAAATGAATGTTTGTCTGCATGTCCTTTATAGAATTGTCAACTATGAATTTGATCATGTGATGATCTTTAGCAAAGTTGTGCATGAGCCAAAGAAGGTTTCTGAGTTGGTACGACCAATTGGCGCCACATAGATAAAGCTTTTCCGTGCAGGACGACGTCTGCAGGCACAGCTAGTAATCTATAAATAGTAGATTAGTAGCCAAGGGCTGTAAGGCATCAATTGCAGCCCGAGTGCGCTCGTGCGCCTATAGTTCGAGGGTGCAATTGATGCTTACACCCGAGCTAACTACTCTGCTTTACATCTCGATTGTGAGGTAAGTAGAAAAAAACCGACATTACAAGAATAAAACATTTTATTAGTTAAAATTTATAGTGAAATGAGAACAATTTTCAAATTTTAGGGACAGGTGTTTTTTGGGTATGTTAATAGTTTGAGATTGTGATATTTGTTGGTCATGGACAAAATCTGACGGGATGAAGCTTTCTTCAGCAGAAGTTGATGGTTGCGGATCATCTCTTGAGAAAGATGTTTCATTTTTTGAAAGCTGAATAGTTTCCGTTATTTGGTTGGTAATTTTACTTTTATTTTGTATGGAATCTTCAATGTAACCTTCGGCCGCCTTGCTGGATTTCCACCGTGCCTTTTTATAGTGGTTAAGTTAGCCCCAGCGTCCGTTCGATATTTAAAATTGATGACTATTATACTCATACGAAGACAAGGCTGAATAGCGAAGCGACCTCTTTTGTCATTGGGCTGAAATGAAATGAAATGAAATGAAATGAAAATATTTATTTGCTAGAATTTTGGTACATAAAAAGGTGTTATTAAATTATCAATTCCATCAAAATTCTGCCTCGTCAGGCGTACAAATTCTTTGTTGCGATTCGAAACTATTATTAGGTAGTACATACATTTTATAATTATTTACTAGTTTTTAATAATTGTTTACTGTGATCTTGTATATTATTGTCCAATATTAAATTTCAGTTTCAAAATACAAATATGTTTAAAAAAAGATAATGTCAAAAGAAATAATGTCAATATTAGAATGTCGAGAAATTAATAATTAAATTGTAACGTCATTAAGAAATTCTTTTACTGTATAATAGCATTTGTCAAGTAGAAAATCAAAGAGTTTTGATTTAAATTCATTGATATTACATTCTTTTAACAAGTCAGGTAATTTATTAAAAATTCTTATAGCCATACAGTTTACATTATTACTGTTCAATTGAAGTCTTTGTGGAGGAATATATAATTTGTGAGGGTATCTGCAGCTTCTTTTTATTACTTCGCTGTGTTTTCGGAATAAACTAGAATGCTTCCAAACGAATAAGCTAATTTCATAGATATATAGACTGGGAGGGGCAATATCTTTAATTTTTTGAAAAGCGGTTTACAGCTGTCTAAAAATTCTGCTCCACAAATTGATCTTATACATCTCTTTTGGACAAGAAATGCTCTCTCTGCATCCACAGAAAACCCCCACAGAATAATGCCATATCTCAGGTTAGATGATACGTATCCGTGGTATGCTGACAGTGCTGCTTCTCTTGTTGCAATTTGTCTTAATCTGTACAAAACATATACAAATCTATCTAGTTTTAAACATAATTTATGTATGTGAGATTTCCAGTTACAATATTTATCAATTGTTATACCCAGAAATACAGTTTCATCAACTTTTTCTATAAATTTATCTTCATCGGAAATATCAATTTTTATAGAATTACCATTATATGTTTGAAATTCAATAAATTTTGTTTTGTTGATGTTAATTGCTAGGTTATTGTTACTTAGCCAGTGTAGGACGTTATGTAACGCCTCATTTGCGTCTTTCTCGAATGTCAACTTATCTTCACATTTTACTAGAATTGTTGTATCGTCAGCAAATAGGAGGCATTTGTGTTTTGTGGTATCAGGTAAGTCATTGATGTAGAGTAAAAACAATAATGGGCCCAAGACGCTTCCTTGAGGTACACCAAAATTATTTATTTTAAATTCCGATCGAAATGATAGTTTTGTAGACCCTACAATTTTTCTTATCTCTACACTTTGATATCTAAGGCTAAGGTAACTTTCGATCCATTCATAAACCTTTCCTCGAATGCCATAGATTTCCAGTTTTTGGAGCAAAGTTTTGTGATTTACGAAATCGAAGGCCTTGCTCATATCTAGGAATATGATGAGGATGAGGATGATGAATGCATGATGTCTATTGCCAGTATGATGGTTAGATGTACGCAAACTTTTTGAAAGAGTGAAGAGATTTTTGAAGTTATACTTCTTTTGGCGCGATAGAGAAAAATGATGAGAGTGAATTTTTACGATGCGCGCGCACACCGACACCTAAATTTAACATTGTGAAGTTAGTTCTAGGTGGCATGACTATGTTCAAGTTGTATATTCTAGTATTTTTATATTTAGAACACGTGTTTCGTAAGAACGTTATATTTAACGTCATAGTGTTACGTTAATAAAACCTTTTTTATTTAATTAAAATCTTTTTGATTAATTTTAATATTTATCGTTAATCACTACTGCATTTTAGTTATTTTTTTTCCATACGCCACAGAAGTATAACTTCTAACGCGTGTACATAAGTACACACACTCTTTTTTTTTAAATTACTTACCGCCCTAGGGCTTTACTAGCTACATTATGAGCGCTAATTGGTTACCTACAAGCCCCATTTGAGGGTAATAAGGACCTACTTACCGAATATGAGAGATGTAAAATACAATAACTGTTTATACCTATGACCGTTATGGACTTTAAAACCATCCAACCGATGTGCCCCACACCGATTTCATTAGAATGGCATTCATGCGAAGAATGGTTGTATACCACATTAGGTACATTCCAACATCAACCTGTGTCAGTCCACTGGCTGGTCTTCACTCTAGCACAAGTCTACCCCAACGGTTATCAGTCCTGCGACAGATATGACCAGCCCAATACGGACAGACGGACAGACGGACAAACGGACAGACGGACGGACGGACGGACGGACGGACGGCCGGATGGACAGACAGCGAAGTCTCAGTAGTAATAGTATTCCTTTGGTACCCTTTGTTTCATCAGTGTTTTTTGGGTTTCTGTATTTGTGTGGTTCGTGTTCTCCCACTGTTAAAACTGAACCTTATTCTCCTATGATCTGAGCAGGAGATTTCTTCAGTAGCTACTTGCCAGTCCTTGATCTGGTCGGTGATACCACTGGTCGCTAAGGTGATATCAATGATTGTCCTAGCTTTAGAGGTCACGAACGTACGGTCAGAACCTCGGTTTAGCACGTTGGGGTTGTATCTTAGGATGAAGTCCAGTAGATCTTTACCTCTTTCGTTCGTATTTGAACAGCCCCAGATAGTGCAGTGGGCGTTTGCATCGCATCCTAACAAACATTCGAGATTATTCGCTTGGTAGTATTGTAATAGATCTTCTAGTGCTGACGGCCGCTATGTCCATGTACACCGAGGCCAGTATGATTGTTTCAGGTTTCCTTGCAGACCTGTGTTTAGTTTTATAACTGTTACGTTATCGGTGCACAAATGTGTCACCAAAGACGCTTTGTAAAGGTTTGGTACATAGATAAAGGTACGAGTTTTAGTTTGTAAGGGAGGAGAGAAAACATTACCTCGTAATGCGTTGAAACCACTCACCCTTCTTCGACTTATGTATGGTTCCTGGACCAGTGCAATTGTGTTCGGTTGCTCCTCCAGGTTCCTTCGCAGGGCGGCGAAACCTGTGACGCTGTGTTGGATATTGGATTGTACCATGTTAATTGTGCATCTATTTACTAGACTGTTTCTACTTACCTCCACCGTACCGGTGTGATCATGAATAGTCATCCCTGGGTTCATACCTTATTCCGCCTTGTTGTAGTCTCGCAACATGATAGAATCGCGGCATCGTCATTTTTGTGCTGTAACCGCTCTTTATGAAAATGTCCAGAATCTCCCTCTCTACCTTCAATCTCACCTGGATCATCTGGTCCTCATTAATCGGTATGCGGTTGTGGTCAAGCACAATGGCTTTGAAATGAAATGAAATGGAATGATTTATTTGCCTGAAATATGGTAAAAACAAAAGGTGACAATAAAATTATGTGTAAACGAAATTATGTGTAACGTCAAAACATTGACATGCAAATATTTGTTACATTTAAATTAATGTTATAATATATATATATTATTTATTACATTCAAATTAATGTTAAAAGTGATATGTATAATAACATATGTAATTAAAAGAATATTCACATTAAGATTAAATTATATAAAATTAGAAACTTATGTGAAAGCAAACTATTTTCAGCGCTTCTCATGAAAACAAAAAAATCTTTTATGTCGTAGAAACAATTTGTGACTAGCTTTGCAATTTTCTTTTAAAATTATTGTAAGGGAGCTCCCTGATTTCTTTCGGAATATTGTTGTAGATCCTTACAGTCATATCTTTGCAGTTTTTTCTATACAAAGCAGTTTTGCTCATTATAGAACTTAATTTAGTTGGATCTCCTCTCGTCTTTCGTAAAAATGCGTTTTCGGTATAACTGTGACATTTTTCAAACATATCAGGATGTTCTTTAACAAATATTCCAGCCTGCATGATGTACAAGCCAACCAAAGTCAAAATCTTTAGTTTTTTGAAGAGTGGCCTGCCTGAGTCCAGTGGTCCGGCACCACATATAGCTCGGATACATTTTTTTTTGAACACTTTATTGATATCCGTTGAATTGCCCCAAATAAGAAGGCCATATCCGAGAACGGAACTGAGATAACCATGATAGGCTGTGAGGGCGGCTTTTTCATTAACGGTTCTTCTGAGTCGTTTTAACGCGAAAACAAAACGGTTCAGCTTCGAACATACATGCTTAATATGAGCCTTCCAATTACTTTGTATCCCGTCCCGACCGCATCCGCATACGAGCGCTCTGTTCTGGCCTTCCCGGGGCCGGAGGGCTTCACAACTCTCGCCGCAAAGCCAGTGGCGGTGGCACCGTCCTCTACGCACACTTTTTTGTCCGCCGCCACGCAGCCGGTCGGAGACACAAAGTCCGAACTTCGCTGCCGCTTTGCGCCTCGGGCTGCTCCGTCCTCCCGCTCCGGGCCTTTTGATTCGTCTACATTTTGGGTAACCACAGGAGTTCCGGGCGCGTTGCTAGCAGATTTGGCACCTCCCTTCCGTCCTTTTCCTTTAGAGGGAACCAGCTTGGGAGTTAGGTCGGACTGACAGCCCTCTGCATGCGTTACTCCGGTGGTCGCGTTATTTGCAGTGTGGTGCGGAGACACATTGTCGCGAGTCGAATTAGTGAAGGGTCCCTGGGGATGCCTCGTTGAAGCCGGAGCTTGCGTACCATCCTGGACAGGTACAGGGATCTCACCCAGCGGGACGGCGCGGGCCATGCATGCTACGACCGGTGGCGCTAGGGCCGACGGACCGGGCAGCTGGAGCACGCCTTCCCGCTGTCGCTGATAGAAAGCTTCTATCAGCTCGACCTCACACCTTTTGCGCTCCTATTGGAGAACTCGGCGGTTTACGCCGCGATGGAAGCTTTGGGCGGGAACGGTCGGCCTGGCTGGCTCTCCGTCACCCCGCCCCTTACCTGCACCTTCCAACACAGCGTCAGGTCCCGCTGCGGCTGCCGCCGCAGCCTATTTTTGTTAAAAAATATTACATAACTTCCATGGCTATTTTCAAGTATAAAGTATTAATCCTTATCCATATAATTACGTTAATTAGCTTGCCCACATATTATAGATTAAAATTGTTCCTTACAGTATATAATTCAAATGAAAACTCTAGAAGATATCACGAATTTTACATACACGCATCGCAAAATTAATAAAATATTTGCAGTGAAACCACAGATTAGGTCATAGTTACTACGAAAATATTATTATAAGCTTAGCTATGCTGTAGATCTCCATCGATCACAATCAATTTGAAGTCAATATAGTATAATAATATGTAATAATATTTAATAATATGTATATAATATTTTAAACCACCCCGAATGATCTATGTATAATCTTTTCATAAAAAGCATTCCAATGACTCTAAACACGACATTTAAAATCTGAGCTGTAAGTTGGTGAGGATTTGAGTATTCTGTAGAGTCCAGGAGATGTCCCAGCATCAGGTCAATGTTCCATGTTCTTACAATATCGTTGAAGAAGAAGATTTTCGAATTGATCAGACCTATGAAAGTTGATTTTATAGCGCAATTAACTAGAAAAAAGCTCATAGTTTTATAACGATTAAACGAATTTTCATGAATCAAAGCTAAGAACACTCTCGATGAAGACATCTATCAAACAAAAAAAAACTATGAATAATAAAAACAAAATCGGTTCATCCGGTTAGGTGCTAAGATGCTACAGACAGACACACAGATACACACGTTAAGCGTATATTACCTCTACTTTTTGCGTCGGGGAACGCCGTAAGGTTAAGGCGGCAGATGTTCTCCTTGGTGGTAAGCTACTTTTTGGTAGATTTAATGATCCCACTACCACTGTACGAAAACTCATGACTCATGAATGCACATAAAACTTTTATTGGTAGGTATATAGCTAGGATTAGAACCAACGACCGTCGGGTCAGAATCAGGGTAACTATCCTTTACGCCAAAGGGCCGTCCAATATCACTACGTAAGTATTATAAAACAAAGTCCATCACTGCGTCTGTCTGTCTGTTCGCAATAATCTCAATAGCTACTGAACGGATTATCCTGCGGTTTTCACCAATAGCCAGAGTGTTTATGTGGAAGGTTTAGGTGCATAATTCGTTAAGGTTTTGTGTAAATTGGTTGAAATATGACGATGATTGTTAAATATGTTCATCTATACTAATATTATAAAGAGAGAACATTTGTATTTTTGTATGTTTGTAATGATTTGGCTCAAAAACTACTGAACCGATTTAAAAAAAAATTTCACTAATACATAGAACAAATAGAACAACTAAATGCAATATATATCCGGCAATAATTAAGCGTCTTATAGAAGAAAAAAGAAAACAAAGAAAAAAATGGCATAGCTCAGAAGACAAAAGAAAGCTGAACAATCTTACCGCTAACCTAAGAAGACAGATAAAGAGTTATAACGACGACAATACTAACATGTACCTCGAGAAACTAACCAGTGATAAAAGCACAGACTACTCTTTGTGGAAAGCAATTAAAAACATAAAAAAGCCAACCGTACAAATTCCGCCTATTAAAGAAGAAAATGGAACGTGGGCTATTAATAACGAGCAGAAAGCAAAAAGATTTGCTGAGCATCTAGAAAATATATTCAGACCAAACGATTCTGAGATTAGTTGCGAATCATTAACCTTAGAAGTAAACTGTACCAACTTAGACGAACCGAAATACATCAAATTAGTGACGCCAAGAGAAGTTCTACGAGAAATTAAATATAGTATAAGCCCAAGAAAAGCCCCTGGATATGATCTGATATCAGGGGAAATACTGCGAAATTTGCCGAAAAAGAGCATGGTAAAATTAACAACAATCATAAATGCCTCATTTAGAATGAAATATGTACCAGATTTGTGGAAAGTTGCAGAAGTAATAATGATAGGAAAGCCAGGCAAGCCACCCCATTTAAAATCATCCTATAGACCAATATCTCTTTTGCCGATAATGTCTAAACTATTTGAAAAGCTGTTACTCAAAAGGTTAAAACCAATCATATATAGCTCTAACCTCATCCCTGAGTACCAGTTTGGATTTAGAGAACAACATTCGACTATTGATCAAGTCCACCGAATAACTAACATTATAGAAAAAACACTCGAAGAAAAGAAGGTATGCTCAACTGTATTTCTTGACGTGGCACAAGCTTTTGACAAAGTCTGGCATGAAGGCCTTGTGCATAAGCTTAAAAAGTTCTTACCGAAGCCGTACTCAGATATTCTGGAATCTTACATTTCAGACAGAATGTTTAGGATAAGACAAGAAGAGGCTCATTCAGAATTAAAACTAATCAATGCCGGAGTTCCGCAAGGAAGTGTACTTGGTCCGGTCCTGTACCTTCTGTACACCTGCGATATTCCCAAATTAGAAGACAGCACAATAGCTACCTTCGCAGATGACACAGCTATTATGGCCGTAGGCAGCACTCACGAAGAAGCGGCTGCTAAAGTCCAAAAAGCTATCAATAAGGTTTATAACTGGACAACAAAATGGAAGATGAAGCTAAATGAATCTAAATCCATCCATATTAACTTTACCAACAAAAATAAAAACTATTGTGAAGTCTTTCTCAATGGCAATAAAGTACCATATGAGAATACAGCCAAATATTTAGGCATGACGCTTGATACGAAATTACGATGGAAAGCCCATGTTAAGAAAAAAAGAGATGAATTAGACCTCCGCTAAAAGAACATGTATTGGTTGCTTGGAAAACAAGCCAAACTATCAATACAAAACAAAATTCTTATATACAAACAAGTCCTTATGCCCGTCCTGGACTTATGGTGCGCAGCTATGGGGCTGCACCAAACAAAGCAACATTTCCATCATACAGAGATTCCAAAATAAAGTACTGAGGGGAATCGTTGGAGCACCCTGGTATATACGCAATGATGACCTCCATAGGGACCTTCACATTGAGATTGTCGCCAGCACCATAAAAAAATGCGCAGAAGCTCACGAACGAAGGCTTCACCTTCACGTGAACGTCGAGGATTGCCTCGTTGTATTGACAACTCCTCGACCTCACAAATATAGAGAGAAGACTCAAAAGAACTAAACCGTTCGAATTAGTGTAGTGATAGTGTATAGTGAACCTTAGTGGAATATAGTGTAAGTGCTATGCATAAAGAACACGATAACAATGTGTCTTCACCTTAACAATAGAGACAATAGTATATTTCATTACAAGTGCGGAAGGGCTGTCATTGCAAAGAGTTCCGACAAATGTCTACCCGAGCCGAGGCGTAGCCGAAGGCGAGGGTTGACAGTCGGTACAAGTTGCAATGACGGTTCCGCACGTGTACTGAACGACTATTTTTAATACAGTTGCGAAAAAAAGAAGCAATTTAATAAAATAATAAAAACACAATAAACTCAACTAACTAAACCTTTATTTCTTATAAAAGTTATAATTCACATATACATTGAAATTGGTACAGTTTTTTATACTAACTGGGGAAGTTTTAGGTTGCATATTTACTGTAAATTGTTTAACGGAATAACATGTTCCGGTGCTTAATTGAAAAGCACCGGAACATGTTATTCCGGAGGTTGCGGGTTCAAGTCCCGTCGGTACGATAAAATTTTGGATTGTGTTAAACAATTTACAAAAATATAAAGTGTGAAACACTTCAAAGAAACATAATATTTGCATATTTACTGTTTGAGACAAACTTTTATTCATTTCGTATGATTGTTCATGTATATTTGTCATACAATGGCGTTTGCTAATTTTGGGTATTCACTTATATCCACGTTGTTCCTTATTTTCAGCATACTTTTTATCATCGAAAATCTCGACCATAACGAGATGAACCCGAATAATGAGATGGATACTAACATTAGGTATAAGACGGTTTTTTACTAATACAATGGAACTGATTCTGAAAATAAACGATTGATTGATTGATTGATAACGTAGAAGGTTTTAATTTTGCTGAGAGTTCGGAGAAGTAGGTATGCCAACATTACACTTTCTGAAAAACTATTTGCTTTTTTCTCTTCTCTCCACGCAATAAATTCGTCGTATGTAGATATGTAGCGACTTTTTGACTTTTCCGGTAAAATGTTCTCCGAAGCATTTTGTGCAATTATACTGAGTTCCGGTGGTGTTAATTCAAAAAAACTAGGGTCGAAATTACTCATTTTTGCAGCAAACAACTAAACTCGCAAAGAAAATTTCTGAAAAATGGCGCCAACCGTAATATATAAGCAGAGTTTTTTTTTTTCACCCATTCTGGTAGGCAAAGGGAACTATGCTCATACAGCCAAGTCTTCAGTAGAATTTTTTTATTGATATGAAATGAAAATGAAATTTAATGAGATGAAATGAAATGAAACCTCACCTAACTCATTCCATCAAATCATTAAATTTGTTATTGAAACAAATTAGTAGCTTCTTTTTAGAAATATACGTATTTGCATGAATCATAAAAACTTCTTTGAATTTTTTTAGTAAAAACTTCATGGTTGGTTTTTCTTTTTAATAGACATTATTTTTGTTAGTTGGGAAAGAGAACGCACGAGTTCGGGAAAGGTAAAGAAAAAGCACGAGTGTGTAATAGCCCACATCCCGAACGCTATACGTCCCTGCAATACACCACTTTTTGAGCAACTGTATTAAAAATATTATTATAAGCTTAGCTATGCTGTAGATCCCCACCGATCACAATCAATTTGAAGTCAATATAGTATAATAATATGATCTATTGTGTAAAATAATATTCATCTATATATATAATAATATAATATTTTAAACCACCCCGACTGATCTATGTATACCTAATCTTTTCATTAAAAGCATTCCAATGACTCTAAACACGACATTTAAAATCTGAGCTCTAAGTTGGTGAGGATTTGAGTATTCTGTAGAGTCCAGGAGATGTCCCAGCATCAGGTCAATGCTTCCATGTTCTTACAATATCGTTGAAGAAGAAGATTTTCAAATTGATCAGACCTATGAAAGTTGATTTCATAGCGCAATGAACTAGAAAAAAAGCTCATAGTTTTATAACGATTGAACGAATTTTCATGAATCAAAGCTAAGAAAACTCTCGATGAAGACATCTATCAAACAAAAAAAAACTATGAATAATAAAAACAAAATCGGTTCATCCGGTTAGGTGCTAAGATGCTACAGACAGACTAACAGATACACACGTTAAACGTATATTACCCCTACATTTTGCGTCGGGGAACGCCGTAAGGTTACGGCGGCAGATGTTCTCCTTGGTGTTAAGCTACTTTTTGGTAGATTTAATGATCCCACTACCATTGTACGAAAACTCATGATTCATGAATGCACATAAAACTTTCATTGGTAGTATATAAGCTAGGATTAAAACCAAAGACCGTCGGGTCAGAATCAGGGTAACTATCCTTTACGCCAAAGGGCCGTCCAATATCACTACGTAAGTATTATAAAACAAAGTCCATCACTGCGTCTGTCTGTCTGTTCGCAATAATCTCAATAGCTACTGAACGGATTATCATGTGGTTTTCACCAATAGCCAGACAGAGGAAGGTTTAGGTGCATAATTCGTTAAGGTTTTGTGTAAATTGGATGAAATTTGACGATGATTGTTAAATATGTTCATATTTTATATTTGATGCAACAAACTGATGCAAATTTTCTACCGGCATATATGTTCTACCCGTGCGAAGCCGGGGCGGGCTGCTAGTATTTTATATTCGATGCAACAAACTGATGCAAATTTTTTAGGCATTTACGTTCTACCCGTGCGAAGCCGGGGCGGGCTGCTAGTAAGAAATTAAATGTTTATTAATTACATATTATTTTTTGCTGGCAAAAAATGATTTGGTATTTTTTGCTCGATCTTATAAAATACTGTAGTGTGGTACGGAACCCTACGAGTGCGAGTCTGACTTGCACTTGATTTAGTTTATTAATTTTAAATTAATTAGCCAGTTTATTTAATTGGTAGAGTAGAGTTTCGTTAATTTTAAGATTTAGCGAATGAAATGTTTATTGATGTATTACTTATTTTAATGTTGTTAATTTTTATTATTTTAATGTTGATGATTTTTAAATATTATTATGTAAGTATGTAAAGTCCAATACAATTTTTTTGTTTCATTCAATGAATTGAATTGAATTTCAAAGGTAGTCCCATTGTAATTTCATCGAGATCTGACAAGTATCTCCAGAGATATGACGATAAACTTCTCAAACTTGCTACTAAAACTGAATCGCGTGGCATAGAAGTCAGTTTTTAGGGTTCCGAACCCAAAGGGTACCAACCCTACGGAACCCTATTACTGAGACTCGGCTGTCCGTCTGTCTGTCTGTCTGTCTGTCTGTCCGTCTGTCACCAGGCTGTATCACATGAACCGTGATAGTTAGACGGTTGAAATTTTCACAGATGATGTATTTCTGTTGCCGCTATAACAACAAATACTAAGAACAGAACAAAGTTAAAAATTAAAGAAAAGTTTTAAAAAAGTTTTTACGATAGCGCAGCGCCACCTATCTAGCATCAAAGATGGCGGGCGCTATCGTCTTTACCTTAATCTGAATCTCGGAAGCGGCTCCAACGATTAAATAAAATTTAGTATACCTACAGGAGATTTCGGGGGCGATAAATTAATCTAGCTAGGAGTCATTTTTAGAAAATGTTGTTTTATTCTTGTTTTCAATAATCAACTTTATTGATAATCAACTTAAAATATGACTCTTCCCGACATCTATTGGCGAGTAGAAGTACTGTTTCAGTAAAGCATTTAGTTGCTCTCAATTAAAAAAAATAGTATTATTATTCGTCAATAGATGTCGGGAAGAGTCATATTTGTCTGTTAAGTGGCAAAAAATACCGAGCAAAGCTCGGTCAACCAGATATTTAATAATATTAATTACTACAATTACTATTTAAAAGTGTAATTGGTATGGCGCCAACAGTCTTTAATAAAATTCCTAAATCTTTAAAGGACATGGACAATATTATGTTTAAAAATAGGCTAAAACAATTTTTAATTCAGAAATGTTATTATGGTATTGACGACTTTTTAAGTGACAAATTATAATCATTATTATTATTTTCATGACATTGTGCTGTATCCTTTTAATTTTATAATTCAATTTAGTTTATAAGAATGACCAGTGTGATGTATTTAAATTTGGATTATATGTAGTGAGTAAAGCAGCGCCATCTGCAAAGTTTGCACGCCTGTTAAGGCAAAACATGACGATCGTTTGAATATTTTGTCACAACTTTTTGTTATACGCATGTTTTACGCAAATAAAATATCTTTATCTTTATCTTATCTTTATTACTACTATTACTATTACTACTATATAATACTATTCTACCTTTGTGTTAACGTTTACTTAGTTGGTGTTAGAAGTTCGTTAGAAATTCGATAGATGGCGTACGGAACCCTCCGTGTGCGGGACAAAAGTCTGACTCGCACTTGGCCAGTTTTATTTTATCTTAATTATTTCTCTGAAACTCGTTATTTCCTTTCGTTGTAATGAATGAAATATTTCGTGCTTGCTACGCTCGCGTACTGACGTCACCTCACCGTATCATTTCAATTTTGTTGCTGAATTTCGTTGATATATAGGAAATATCTGTATATATGTCGCAGGCAGATAGTTTAATTAGCCGTTTAATCAACAGCTTAGCCTCATTACTAAACAGCACCGCTCAACTAGATTTCTGAATAATATCCTATTACTGGGAACCGCGTGTTGCGTACCGTAAAATGCACCGTAAGTCCGCGCTGTGAGGGTTTATCACTCGGTCAGCTCACGGGATGTCAGCTGTCTCTTACTGTAAGGTTGTGTGTTGTGAGAAAACAGATCAAATAGTAAACCAAAGGCGCACGTCCGATCGAAAGTGCGCGTGACACTACTGACTGAATTTGTAGCCCGTGGGCTGCCGCGGAAGTACTAGCATTTTCATAGCTACCGCGCGGAGTGCGACAGGCCTGCCACCACGTGACGTGTGCCGACGATCGTAGCGCTACCGCGGCTCCTCTCCTCGCTACGCTCGTCAGCGCACGTCACGCGGTGTGTTGGTTGGTGCTGTTCTCTAGTGTGTTGCCTTAGTGTCAGACTAATTTTATTATATGTTTTTTAGTTATTTCAGTCATCATACAGCGATTTAAAAAAACTATTAATATAGGTGTATAAATTATGAACTATGGCCAAAATTGATTAATTGATTTTGATTATTGATTGATTAAAATTGCTTGATTAATGCACAGGCCAGCCAATAATGAAACTTCATCGATCCGTCATTTGCCTAGCTGTTTAAACAAATGGCTAGGCAAGTAATATCATCGATCCAAGTCATTTGCCTAACTGTTTGATCAAATGGCTGAATCTTATTCAGGAATCTAGTTGAACGGAGCTGTTTAGTAAAGAGGCTAGGCTGTTGATTGAACGGTTAATTAAGCTGTCTGCAATATATACATAGCATAACTTGATTAATTTAGTAATGTAACTTTTGTGACAAATTTACTTAAGCTAAAACGTTCTAAACCCATACTTGATTATGAAGCGTTGTTTTGAAAAATCGCTAAAAAAATGAAGTCTAAGATGGCTGACCTAGCGGTGGGGAACTAGCACTGACAGCTGACAGGAGACTGTCAAAGATTTAAGAAAAAAATCTACACTCTAAAAAACGTGCAATATTGCCTACGGTACTACCTAGTAAAAGCCACAGACCTGCTACATAATAAACTTGATCGCGTACTTTGAACGGAGTTTGTCCCTTTCTTTTGTATGGACAACTTATACAATATACCATACATATAGTATAGAACATATATTGGGCTAGCAGGTTGTTAGACAAGGACACACTCCCACCCTGGTGTCTCTCAATTGGGCCGTTTTGTTGTACAAAGCAATTACAACCTTATTGCTAAATTATACGGATTAAATTGAATTTGTCATCATCTGAAGTGCACCATCCTTTTATATTACGTCTATGGTTAAAACTATAAATACAGTGCCACAAGTATAACTTGGCGGTGGTGGTTTTTGGAACTAATTCTTTTAAATGAAACTGTGAGTTTGACGTTTGAGAGATTACCGCGACATTATTGTTCATAAATCTGCTAAATTAAAATAGTCCAATGATGCCATAAGTAATTAAAAGTGGTTTAAGAGAAACTGTTATCAAAGTACAAAGTAAAAGCACAGTGGCGCACTGGCACGCCAAGTTATACTGCCGGACTGTAATACTATATATTCAAATAAAGTGACAAGTGACTCATATAATAATGATCGAACTTCACTTGGAAGTTCGTTTGGTCATATATAATGTTGATAATGATAATCAAGTGGACGATCTAGATATTTTCGTTATTGGTCTCAATCAATTTAAAAATCCAGTATATAATTTTATAACGAACAAACTTACTACAAAATGATTTCATGTAGTATTTTGTTCTAAATTAATTATTGTTTGCGTTAGTTTTTTATGTACCTATATAATTTTATTTAATCAATGCAATGACTGTATGTATGACAATTTTAATTTTTATTATTATTTAAATAATTCTAGGCAATGGCTGATTTTAGGGTTCCGTACCTCAAAAGGTAAAAAAAGGAACCCTTATAAGATCACTTTCTTGTCCGTCTATCCGTCTGTCTGTCCGTCCGTCTGTCTGTCCGTGTGTCACCACCGATTTTCTCAGGAACGGGTGGACCTAGCAAGTTGAAATTTATACGAGATACTGAAGTTTATAGTCCCTATTAAATGTATAAAAATCAATGTCCAGAGTCAACACGATAAAAAGATATAGGCAAATTTAGATTTTCGCAAAACTTATAAGTACCAAAATGTACCTTAATTTTCTACTTATTTATTTTTCAGAATTTTTCCCTTTACTTGGCAAGGCTTAACCTTGCTTTTAACCAAAATTTACAATTCTAGGTCAACCGGAAGTACCCTATAGGTTTTGGGTCGAAAACCTATAGGATACTGCCCGTTGACCTAGAATCATGTCAAGAAGCAAGGTCTTACAGCACAAATAAAGGACGACATCCAAAAAATAAAAAAAAGTTGAAAATTAAAGAGTGTCCCCATTCCACAGATTATATAATAGTTACTACACGTAACCGTTATCACGGACTTTGACAGTTGATGATTGAATGAAAGAAATGAACTAAAGACGGGGACGCAGCTATGTAGGCTGTATAGCTCCATCTCTGTCATTTCGTTCATTTCAATCCCTATCAAACTTTATGATAGGCCTGCGGGACTCCAGGCACACTGGGGGCTGATCACAAAAATCATTGAATGAATGAAATGAACGAAATGACGGGGACACAGCTACGTAGGCTGTATAGCTCCGTCTCCGTCATTTCGTTCATTCAATGATTTTCGTGATCCTGGGGCAGCACCCGTATCACGAAAACCATTGAATGAACGAAATGAACTAACTAACTATAATATCAGGGTGACTCGGACGATTCCGGGTATATGACGTAAACGCACCCCCATGGAGGTAGGAAATCATAGAAAAAGTATATATATGTAGAGAACAATGAACAAACGCGTATGCGAATTAAATAGCCGTAGAGATGTAATGTAACTGTATATATATAATATGCCAGCTATAAGATAAGATGAACAACGTAATTTGGTCGGGTCATACATGACAGCGGGTGAG
This sequence comes from Cabera pusaria, assembly GCA_954871355.1. Lineage (NCBI taxonomy): Eukaryota > Metazoa > Arthropoda > Insecta > Lepidoptera > Geometridae > Cabera > Cabera pusaria. Next base: position 61,729 of record OX940886.1, on the reverse strand, counting down.
AGCCAATGGGTGCACTCACAGACCTGCAACATATTAAACTTGATCGCGTACACCGGCCCCCATAGAGACCGACCTTGAACGGAGTTTGTCCCTTTCTTTTGTATGGACAACTTATATATTATATACCATACATATAGTATAGAACATAATATATAGGACTAGCAGGTTCTTAGACAAGGACACACTCCCACCCTGGTGTCTCTCAATTGGGCCGTTTTGTACAAAGCAATTACAACCTCAATGTTAAAGCATACTGTTACATCGCGTCGTCGAGTCGCGATGTTTCGCCAAGCTTCTCGAACAAAAATACCGTGGGAAAGAATAGACTAATTAGGGGCTATAAACACCCGACCCGACCGTCATAAAAGTTAACCTTCCGGGAATTCAGACCCTAGTCAATGTACCTAGTTTTGTAGTTAAGATTGAACCTTATTCATAAGTAGTTAGAGATCAAATTAGCATGTATGGTAAAGTTGTTTACGTCAGATGCTCAAAGGAAAGCCGCCCCTTTTGTTTGTGATTGTTATTGCTTTGTTTTGAACGTCTTTTGTCTATTGTTTCGAGTCAATACTGGAAAGTTCTGTAGAAATATTCTCGTCCTATATAAGACGTTGAAACCGCGGCTTGAGGCAGTCTTTCTCTGGAAGCGACAGTGTAACTATCTAAGCGCGGATAGCGACCAAGTGATCGTTAAGTGTTATCAGTGAACTAGTGTTGTGAACTGTGAACAGTGAAATCAGTGATTGTGATTACCAACAACCTCAGTGTGTGTTAACGGACTTTTGATAATTGTGCAAGACGATTTGGACAACTACTGTGGAACATTGTGCTAACCTAGTGATCAGTGGAAATAAACGTTCATCTCATCGGATTGGCATTTTAATACCACCCCGCACGTAACAATACGGATTAAATTGAATTTTGTCAAAACATCAGAAGTGCACCATCCGTTCATATTACGTCTATGGGTGCACTACAATTGGTTGAACTTGGTTCCAGTGCTGGAGCCAGTTTATAAAATCGCATACGCAGACAAGGATAAAAAATTGTTATTCATCTCGCTCTCTCATACTAGTGATTGTATAGTTTTAACCTTCTCATATTATTATTGTTATATAAATGCCACATCCACTTAATACCACGTAGGAAATACATATAAACAAGGAGGCGCCGCGTTACGTAGTAACTATTATATAATGTGTGGCCGCGGTACATTTGCCTGAATAGAAATAACTTCAAAAAATGTTAGCCATTTTATGTGCCATTATAACGTTTAGGTATCCACCTCTATTATTGTAGGTCATTGCATGTTCATATTACATTTTTATCACATTTATATGTCATTGTCAATGATGCACCCCCCCATCCCAATATAATCTGTGGTGTGGCAACACGCTACCACATATAGTAATCTGTGCACGCTACTTATTTATTTTGTCATTGTGTTGTTGTTTTGTTTTCGACTGTGGTTTTCGATTTCGATGTTACTGAACAGTTTACTTAGTTATTACACTTTCTTTATGTGTCTTTGATTATAGTAGATTTATTTTATATTTTAGACATTAACGGGCACTTAAAAGAAAGTAACATGTTATCAAAGTGCTACATTAAGTGCAACCCAAATAGAAATAATACGGTGCAACCGACTTGTATATAGATCCAAGGCAATAAATGTGTCCCTTGTAGGTTAGGTATAACAAAACAAATAAAATGAAACTGGTAAGTAATATTTTATTTGCAAGCTTTTATTTATATTTAGTTTTACTGTCCCGAGTAATTCGACTTATTTTCTGTGTGGTTGACTTACATTATTTATTTATACTTTTGCAATTTGCACCCAAAACTTGTAAACGGGGAACCATTCTGGAGATGCAGGGAGAATTGTAGCGGTGCAGTGGGCGCCTAGCAGTTCCTAAGTAAAACGTATACACTATACACACAATTTTTATATAACAAAGTTTGTTCTATCATCATCATATCAATCAGCCGGTATCAGTGCACTGCTAGACACGCCTCTCCCAAGACACACCACTGAGCCCAATCTTCAGCTCTTCCTTTCAGCCCACTGCCAATTGCTTTGCATATTATGTTATTGCTTAATTAGATATGTGTATAAATAAATACCAATCCATACTAGTCCATACTTCCATACTAAAATTATAAAAACGTTTGTAACTCTGTCACTCTGTCTGTTTGTTACCTAAACAGATGATCCGATTTTACTGAAATTTAATAAGGAAATGCTTATAGCATCAGGATGAGCATAAGCTACAAAATTGTTTGTGTGTGTGAACGAAGTCCGGGGTATCATCTAGTACTACAAGATGCTAGTACAAGGCGTGAATAACTTGATAAGTAGACTTGCATAAAATTTGGAATTCTATAAAAATGGCATCTCAAGTGTCTAATTTATATTTAGTTAATGCACATTTTGACAATAATGAAGGTAGGTATTTATATACAAGAATATATATTTATATATATATTCTTGAGTGACGTGTCAACGACCGGACAAGAAAAACTGTATCCCAGTTATTAACTTCTTTCATTCTAATTATGAGTCAATATTTAGTAGTTTTATATAATATCACAAACATTTCTTCACATATAAGTAAATATTTATAAAAACGGTAAATTAATTAGAATAATACTAATTACAATAGAAACATTCCTGCAGATTTAAATAAGCAAATAATAGGTGTTAAAATTTAAATTGGACCACCTGGGAAGGGTACCCTTTGAGACAAAAAAAGAATTTTCCAAATCGGTTCAGGCATCTTCGAGTAATCGGTGAATATTAATTTAATATTAACGTATTCCCGGCAGGAGCAGATAGGGGGGCTAAAATGCGACATATTTATCCCCCGCAATGTATGGCCTAAAATTAATAATTTACTAGATATTTGGAAATTAGCAATTTTTGGAAAAATACCCAATTTTGAAGGACTTTAAGAAAATATAAAAAAGAGTGTGTGTACTTATGTACACGCGTTAGAAGTTATACTTCTGTGGCGTATGGAAAAAAATAACTAAAATGCAGTAGTGATTAACGATAAATATCAAAATTAATCAAAAAGATTTTATTTAAATAAAAAAGGTTTTATTAACGTAAAAATATGACGTTAAATATGACATATACAACTTGAACATAGTCATGCCACCTAGAACTAACTTCACGGTGTAGAATTTAGGTGTCGGTGTGCGCTCGCATCGTACCACCTAGAACTAACTTCACGATGTTAAATTTAGGCGTTGGTGTGCGCGCGCATCGTAAAAATTCACTCTCATCATTTTTCTCTATCGCGCCAAAAGAAGTATAACTTCAAAAATATGGCTAATTAAATGTTATTCAATATTGTGATAAAGGTTAAAAAGTAATAAAATATCCGAAAATAATTGCATTTTTCTAATGTAATATCCATATCTTAAAACATATAAATAAATCCTAAAAGGATCGGTACACTGTTTTGGGTCTGTCAGAAACAGAGTTATATAATTAATTCACGGTCTACAGAACCTTGGGTTTTGTAAAAATCAAGCTTCTAAGTAAATTGCGATTTAATGCGATGTGGTCATTTACTCTGCACATTCTGACACATTGTTTAACTATCAATATTATCATTATAATCGTCTACTAACAATCATCATGTGTGTACATAACTCGGAGATCTAAACAAAAAATACTTACAGATTAATCCAAGTAATAAATTACTGATCAACTTATAACATAGAACGAACCCACTTGAAAATCTAAAGTGCGCCTAGTTGGTTAATACCAATCAAATAACTTTATTTTTATTATGTGGTAAAAGAAGATCACCACCTAAGTATTGATCTAAAATACTGGTGTCAGCCTGAATAACAGCATAGTATGCATAAAATTAATAAAATAACAATAAAATCATCATTTAGTTATCGTCGTTATATATCATCATTAAGTAGAAGCCACACGAACGACGATTATAAAATCGTCCTTCGTGTGGCTTCTACTGTGAGTCTCGATAATAGAACCATGAAGAGCGTGATCGTGATGTTTTTAATGCACCAAATGATGGTCGATGTCGTTCAAGTGCCAATGTGCGGCCGCAGTATAAAGTATGGCACGTCGCTCGTCTCGGACGCTCCCAAGCGTTAATCTCCTCAGCGTGGGGAGAGGTGAGTGACACGCTATGTCTGTTCGTGAACACAGTACTGCCTGAGCAGCGACGCGGCCAAGCCGTGCTTCGTGCTGTCGTTCAAGGAGCTGCTGATAATGCTGGACTGCGGGCTGTCGGCGCACTCGGTGCTGAGCTTCCTGCCGCTGCCGCCGGTGGCGAGCCCGCGGCTGGCGGCGCTGCCGGCGTACTCGCCGCCGCACCGCGCCGACCCGCTGCTCGAGGGCGAGCTGAAGGAGTGCTGCGGCCGCGTGTTCGTCGACTCGGTGCCCGAGTTCTGCCCGCCGCTCGACAAGGTGGTGGACTTCGCGCGGCTCGACGTCATCCTCATCTCCAACTACACGTGCATGCTGGCGCTGCCCTTCGTCACCGAGGGCACCGGGTTCAAGGGGCGCGTGTACGCCACCGAGCCCACGCTGCAGATCGGCCGCTTCTACCTGCAGGAGCTGGTCGAGTGGCTGGAGACGGGCAACGGCGGCGGCGGCCAGGCCAAACGCTGGAAGGAGCTGCTGCACGTGCTGCCACCGCCGCTGGCGCACGCGCAGCGGCCGCGCGCCTGGCGCCGCCTGTTCTCGGGCGCGGCCGTGGCGCGCGCGCTGGCCCGCGTGCGCGTGGTGGGCTACGACGAGCGCGTGGACGTGTACGGCGCGCTGGACGCCACCGCCGTCAGCTCCGGCTTCTGCCTCGGCTCCGCCAACTGGGTGCTGCGCTCGGCGCACGAGAAGGTGGCCTACGTGAGCGGGTCGAGCACGCTGACCACGCACCCGCGGCCCGTGAACCAGGCGGCGCTGCGCGGCGCCGACCTGCTGGTGCTGGCGGCGCTCACGCAGACGCCGGCGCACAACCCGGACCACATGCTGGGCGACCTGTGCGTGCACTGCGCCGGCACGCTGCGCGCCGGCGGCTGCGTGCTGCTGCCCGTGTACCCGTCCGGCGTGCTCTACGACCTGCTCGAGTGCCTCAGCCAGCACCTGGAGGGCGCGGGGCTGGCGCACGTGCCGCTCTACTGCGTGGGCCCGGCGGCGGACGCGGCGCTGGCCTACAGCAACATCCTGGCCGAGTGGGTGTCGGCGGGCAAGGCGGCGCGCGTGCCCGACGAGCCCTTCCCGCACGCGGCGCTGCAGCGCGCGCAGCGCCTGCGCGTCGCGCCCGCGCTGCACGACCTGGCATCCTCGCAGGAGTTCCGCCAGGTGAGTGCGCCGTGCCCGTGTCCCCTCAGCGCTGCACGACCTAGCCTCCTCGCAGGAGTTCCTGCGGGGTCAGAGCGGAGCTCGCCGTGCCCCCCGCGCTCCCCCTGCTAGCCCGCTCTGACCCCGCCCCCCGTGTTACAGCCGTGCGTCGTGTTCTGCGGACACCCGAGCCTGCGGTTCGGCGCGGCGGTGCACCTCCTGGAGCTGTGGGGCTCCAACCCGGCGCACGCGGTCATCTTCACCGGTGAGTCACCGTCACCACTAAACTCATCACGTCATATCAGAATCGTTTTTATTTCATCAGTAGACTCGACCCGCCCCTCTAGGAGTGGACACGAGAACTGTGCATTCTACATTTAAAACTTTTTTTGTGGCGGACGAGTCCTGACCTGACGCTGTCTCGTAGTCTAAGTATTCTAGATATCAATGTATGGAAAAATTGGCAAAATTAATGTAGTTGTTTTATCTATCGAGATAGTTTCCGCGCAGTCTGCCACGAAAAACATTTCAACTATTTTTCGATTTATAGGGCTGAAAAATTCGTTTTCTCAAAGAATTGGCACAATATATGTAAACTAAAATAAATAATGCAACATGCTCTTTAAAACGAGATTTAATTTGTTCCAAACTCTGTAATTTATCGTTGCTATGCTATATTGAAAATTTGCCATCTCTCGGCGATACAATAAGTGTGAAAAGCCCCGCCGTCTACCGACCGGGGAAGGGGAGGGGGGAGGAGAGTACTTCAATTTTAAGCTTGCGTTCTGACCAACATATTATCCCGATACATAAACAACTGCATAAAGGCCCTAGGGGTATATAAGCTAACAAAATCTGCCCCCGGAAGATATTTGATTGATATTTATACGACATGTAGGTACTAATAAAATATGTATTTTCTGAAAGTTTGAGATCTCTAACTCAATTGGATTTTTTTTAAAGCAAAAAATGTTAAAAACAGAAAAAAAAATTTTTAAGATCAGTCTTAAAAATTTTTTTTTATTTTATAAAAAATATTGATTAATTGCTGAAGTCAGCTTCAGCAATTAATCAATTTTTTTTATATATCTTTAGGACTAATAAAACCTATTATAAAAAAATAAGAGCTTAATAACATCATAGGATCATAGTAAAATAAAAAAAAATATTGTTAAATTTAATTTTTTACCATGATACAATTTTGGCACAATAACAAAAAAAAATTCGTACCTTTAATATTTCCCTATAATACTATAATATTTATTTTATAAAAAAAAGGTAAGCCATAGTAAAAAAAAAAACACTTTTTGGCCCCTATCATGAATTGACATAATATACATAACATGTTCGCTTATAATTGCTGTTTTCTGTTATTTCTGTACGTAGAGGTCTAGCTTAATTGGTACCAACCAACGTTGGTACGGAAGCCTCGGTGGGCGAGTCCAACTCGACTTTGCCGGTCTTTATTTAGTCTTCAAAAGTATATGCAATAGTAACCTTCATTGTGTATAATCTTCTTGGGACTCTTCTTCTAAAACCAGTACATTCTCCTATGTTTGAGGTATTTATCTCCATATCTCTGGAGATACTAATCAGATCCCGATAAAATTGGACCACCTCGGAAACGTACCCTACCTATTAAAAAAATAATCATTTCAATCATCATCAATCAATTCATCACAATTGACGGAGTAATCGCGTAACATACACAAAAAAAACGACGAATTGAGAACCTCCTCCTTTTTTGTGAAGTCAGTTAAAAATTACTATCGCGGTATGTGAAGTCGGTTGTATTCATTTTGTAAACGATCTTAAATTATTTAATTTTTGTATAAAAATCGTAAAGCGGTTCATAGAATACATCTACCTGCCAAGTTTCAACTGTGTATTCTTAGGAATTTCGTAACTATTCTAAACCAACTTAGTATTATACCAGCCACTTTATTCCGAAACTACTAACAGTTTCGGAATAAAGTGGCTGTGACATACGGACGGACAGACAGACAGACATGACAAATCTATAAGGGATCCGTTTTTTGCCATTCGGCTACAGAACCCTAATAAAGTATCATAATAATATTTTGTTCTTTGAAATATAGCGAACTAAGATTGAATATTAAAATTGATATTTGAATGTTTTATTTATTTACTTTCACAATAGAATAGGTATTGTTGTTATTTTGAAAATGAGTATTATTTTTAATAGATGACGTATATATGATGTATATGTACAGAAATAACAGAAAACAGCAAATAAAAGCGAACATGTAATACATTACATGTTGTACTCGTACATACATTGTATGTCAATTCATGATAGGGACCAAAAAATGGTTTTAATTTTTTTTACTATGGCCTTTTTTTTTATAAAATAAAAGAAAAACATTTTTAAACAGGAATTTTTTTTTCTTTTTTTTACATATTTTACGTTAAAAAAAAAACTATTGAGTTAGAGATCTCAAAATACATATTTTATTAGTACCTACATATCGTATAAATTTCAATCAAATATCGTCCGGGGGCAGATTTTCTTAGCTTATACCCCCTAGGGCTTTTTGGCAAATATTCAGCAAAATTTTTCTGATTCGTCGCTAATGATCGCTGGCACCGGACGCGATCGAAGTGCTCGACTGACACCGATCAAGCCAGTCCCGTGACACTGCATACATAATTAAATAACTCAGAATTATGAACGTACTTTGTACCAACCGACACTGCACAAAAGAAAAATTATAAGCATAATACCACAGATTATATAATAGTTACTGAGCGGCGAAATAGTGATACCGTATGTGATGTCGCAGAGCCGGATTTCCCGTACGTGGAGGCGCTGGCGCCGTTCCAGCCGCTGCAGATAAAGGCGTACCACTGCCCCATAGACACCTCGCTCAACTACAGCCAGGCCAACAAGCTGGTGCGCGAGCTGCGCCCGCGCGAGCTCGCGCTGCCCGAGCAGTACGCGCCGCCGCCGCCCGGCGCGCCGCCGCGCCCGCACATCGCGCCCGACGCTCCGCTGCTGCCGTTGAGACGCGGCGGCGCGCGCCGCACCGCCGTGCGCCGCACCGCCGCGCGCGCGCACCTCGACGCCGCGCTGGCCGCCGCGCTGTCGCCGCGCGAGCTGCGCGCCGGCCTGCGCGCGGCGCCGCTGCGCGCGTCGCTGCGCGTGCGCGACAACGTGATGGAGCTGGTGGCGCCGCCGGAGGAGGCGGGCGGCGCGGGCGCGCTGCCGGCGGCGGGCGCGCCGGACGTGGAGCGGCTGGTGGGCGCGCTGGCGGCGGCGGGCGCGGCGGGCGCGCGCGTGGAGCGCGGCGCGGAGGGCGCCATCGTGCACCTGCCGCGGCACGACGCGCTGCTGCACGTGGAGCGGCACGCCACGCACGTGTTCTGCGAGGGCGGCGCCGACGTGCGCCGCATGCTGCGCGCCGCGCTGCAGCACGCGCTCGACCCCCACCAGCCCTAATACACGATATAACACGCGACACCGTTGTTTCCCTTCTATCCGAACTTATATTACAAACATAACGCTTTCGACGTGACGACGTCTAATAAATCGATTGACGCCGGCTGCATGCACGAAAAAGTGTCCCGTTACCGTAGTATTATTATCTTTTCTATGCCGTTACGCTCGTTGTACGCATGCGCCGATTTCATCGATGCGTTGTCGTATGAAAGTGAATATGAATATGAACATCAATGTTTCGTTCTGACGTCACGTTACACCGTCGTCCGTAAACCGACTTTACAGACGACCAATTTTTAAGAACTTACTTTTATTAAGAACGTAATGACACACTCTCGCTCCACGCCTTTGGAGTTCTCCCCGAAAAGAGGACGGAATTAAATAAACGCACGGTGCGGCTGTACAAGCGTGTCGGAGTTCCACCAGCTTTCGAGAGCTCCGTTGTAATTTCATCCTCACCGGGGGCTTTTTGTAATGGTTTCAAATTTTGAGATGTTTTAAGACGAAGCGAGTGCGTCAGTTCTAATCTCGCAGAAAATATCGTTTGCGCGATGCAGGATCTCGTACATTTAGGCGATATCGAATAGGAAGCTATTAAAATCTACTTTAGCGCCATCTCTGGGCTTTACTATAGAAACCTCTGTCTGTTTGTTTGCTACCCGATCAGTAATCACGCCTTGACGGACGACGTGATCTTACTGACATGAACATGAGGATGAACATAGGACATGTAGGATAACATAGGACATGTAGGATAACATAGGACATGTAGGATAACATAGGACATGTAGGATACTTTCTGTAAATATAAAATGATAATCGTTATCGATAATCTATTAAAACCTACTCTAGCGCCATCTAGACGCTTTTAGATGCTTTATTATAAAATAAAACCGGCTAAGTCGAGTTGGACTCGCCCACCGAGGTTTCCGTACAAACTTGGTTGACCTATCGGAAGATCAGCGTCCGGGTAGACATCTACCCTAACATTTGTGCTGAGATGGGCCTGTTCAGCAACACGTTATTTTTGTAATTAGACATTTCAGTTATTAGTTCTCGTGTTAACCCGATGTTTTTTTTTATTTTATTTTTATTTTTTTACTCCCGCGTAATGCTGAATAAATGTATTTTATTTATTTATTTATTTCATGGAAAGCTAACAGCTAATACATACAAGAGTGAAAAAACAAAATAATTTTAGACCGAGAAGCCTTAAGGAGCTTTCGCCAATAGAAACGTAATTAAAAATGTTTAAAAGTTCAAACAGTAATAGTAAAAAAAAAATATATAAAGAAAGATATAAATATTGCGTTGGTAGTGTAAGAAGTCATATACCAAACGGGCACTAACAAATGACACTAACAGCAAAACATCGTTATATTCCCATCACTATGTGAGAGTATAACAATGTGCATACGCAGCGCCCGCCTACGCAGAATCACGCGAGGTGCCAGACGCAACGTAAGCAAAAGATAAGAGACCTTCAACAGTGTAATGCATGTTAGGTTTTAAGTTAGTCTTAGACGATCTTCCGAGCAATAAAGTCTTGCTCTTAATTAAATTAGTTTTAATTCTAGTTTTTAAAAACTATCTTCGACGCTCTCGATAGTTAACTGGCGCAGCCGGTAGGATAGTCGGCTGCTGCCCTCGCGGAAATTCGCGCTCGTAATATCCGAGTTTTATGTGAAAAAGACGCGTTGTTGCAGTGAAAACGCGACATTACTTAAAATCAGTGATTCGCGTAACCGGCTATCTTGCGAACCAAACAAATAAGTTACAAGAGGCATCTGGAGAATGGCGATCGGACTGTAAGTGAAATCCTTCTACTTCCTTCCCATTCATATCCTTGAAGATTGTTATTTTAGTTTCATTTGTGACGAAAATTGCACATAGTTTTAACTGTTAGATTAGTGACCTAAGTGAATGAAATTGCACTCGATGGTATATTATAAATAAGTGTAAAATAGATAAATTATCTAAAAGAAATAAATAGTTAACATTAACATCTTTATGTTATATCACTTTTGATATAATATAGCAATATAAGTGTATATGATACAGGTATTTTTGTGAATTACGCACGATATAAAATCTATCGTATATTAAAATAGTTATACTAGTTATATTTAGATTTTAAAATGTCACATGAACAAAATATGCAAGCCGCAGTGGCCCCTGCACCAGCACTAGCTAAGCCGCAAATTCCACCCCGCGATGTATTAACTCTTATTCCAGAGTTTAATGGAGACCCTAAAGTAATTTGTTTTTAAGACAATGTGAATATGTAATAAGTGAGTACCAGGGCCCTAGAGAATGTAACACTTATCTTATGCACTATGTAACGAGCAAGTTGACAGGGAAAGCCGCGGCACTTATTAGTGAGAGAGGCGTGTATGAGACATATGATGCGCTTAAGAATGTGTTAGTTCAACATTTCGGAGATCCTCGGAGCGAGGAATGCGTTGCAATAGAGCTCGAAACATTAAAAATCAGAACTAACGAATCTTATTTGGAGTTTTGTGGTAGAGTTCAGGACGTCCGCGCTACACTTTTATGCAAAGTTGATCAAAATCCAAACAACAGACCAGACATGAAAATAGCCAAACATTATTTACAATAACACCGCCCTAAACGTGTTCATGTATAATCTACCTGAACACATGGTACGGCTTATTAGACTTAAAAACCCTGAAACTTTAGAGGAAGCATTAAAACACGTTTTAGAAGAAGTTAACTTTGCGGAACAATATAATGCACGATCAAAAATGTTACAGATGCGCCCTCAAACTCAAAATTTAAACCAATCACCTCAGACCTCAAACAATTTTAGGTCATTGATGCCCCAAACTCAATTTAAATTTGGTATTCCGGGAAACCATGTTTTAGCACGACCACAATTTATGAATCAACTAATGCGACCTCAGATCCCAAATAACAATTTCGGCTACCGACTCCCACAACAGTTTGGTTTTAAACCAAATTTCACTAGCGGACCTCAACAGGCTCAGCAGTTTTCGCGACCGCAACCAGCATATTTTAGACCTCAGATGCAAGGACCTCAACCCGGCTTCAGACCTCAGGTAGGACAATACGGCTATAAGCCTCCTCAATTTGGGTTCCGACCTCAAGCCGGCCAATTCGGATACAGAGCACCACAGCAGCAGGGCTATCGACCCCCACCTTTCACTAATGATGTGTCGATGAGAACAGCCCCAGCACTTCCTCAAAGGGTTCCTGTAAATGAAATGTACACAACAAATGAAAGTGAGTATTACTACCCCGAATATCAACCCTATTACGAGGAACAGCCACAGGAACCATTAACTCACGATGAATTCCAGCCACATTACGTCACAGACTATCCAGAGCCGATAGAAAATCCTGAAAATAACGCAACTGCCTACGAATGTGAAAAGGAGGTAAGTGATGCAGAAAATTTTCATTTAGCTGTGACCCAGAAACTCCCCAGGTAATCCAATTAAATTACGATGCCACCCTTAAGTTACCGTACATTTATGTACCGGAAATAGATGCAAAATTCATGCTAGATTCTGGAAGCACCAGATCGTTCATAAGCCCTTCTAAAGCAAATAAATATTACGCGGAACAAAAGTACTATGAACCATTTACCGTTACTAGCACGCACGCTTCCAGCTCTCACAATGAAGTGATTGACATTCCACTTTTTGCTATTTTCAATAGTGAGGGAAAACATAAATTCTTCATATACGATGTTGACCAAAAATATGACGGAGTGATAGGCTGGGATCTAATGGAAAAACTAAAGGCAAACCTAGATCTTGGAGACAAAACCTTAAAAATGAATCAAATCAGTATACCAATTAAATATGATCAGGAACACACATTCAATCTAGAAGCACGTAGTGAACATCGCGTAAAGTTGCCTGTAAGTCTAAAAGAAGGTGATGCAATTTTAAACTATAAACAATTTTCAGACGATGTCCGCATGCCGTCTGCTATTGTAAAATGCGAAAATTACTTTGCTACGACAATCATTCAAAATACCTCGGAAAACGATATTGTAATGACAGTCACAAAACCGTTCAATGTATTAAAGATAAAACATGACAATGACATTTGCGAAATTAACTATAACACTGATATGACTGACATTGAAGTTGACGCAGTATTAAAAAACAATTTGACTAAATTACGACTAGACCATTTAAATCAGGAAGAACACAAGGCGATACAGGACTTATGTTTGGAATATAAGGACATTTTCTATTGTGAAGACCTACCACTTTCTTTCACAAATCAGGTCAAGCATAATATCCGAACAGTTAACGATGACCCTATTTATATAAAGCCATACAGACAACCACCAGCCCAAGCTCAAGAAATAAAGGAACAAGTAGATAAACTACTTAAGGACAATGTGGTCCAAGAATCACATTCACCTTGGAGCGCACCTGTACATTTGGTTCCGAAGAAGCTAGACGCTTCTGGCCAGATGAAATACAGAATGGTCATTGATTACCGCCGACTCAATGAAATTACGACTGACGATAGATACCCACTTCCCAATATATGCGACTTGTTTGACAAACTTGGCAAAAGCAACTATTTCACGACGCTAGATTTAGCGTCAGGCTATCATCAAATCGAAATTGCAGAGCAGGATAGACAGAAAACTGCATTCTCCACACAAAACGGCCATTATGAATTTCTCCGGATGCCGTTTGGTCTTAAAACGGCTCCGGCAACTTTCCAACGTACAATGGATAACGTGTTGAGAGGTCTACAGGGCATACACTGTCTTGTATACTTAGACGATATACTTATCTACTCGAACGGGCTCCAACAGCACCTCGAAAAGTTGCGCGCAGTCTTCGATAGACTGAGGCTCACTAACTTAAAGGTACAGTTAGATAAATCAGAATTTCTCCGCAAGGAAGTACAGTATTTAGGACATACATTGACTAAAGACGGACTCCGACCAAACAATGACAAGATTCAAGTTGTCCTCGACTACCCCATCCCACAGACACAGACAGAAATTAAAAGATTTCTTGGTTTTATAGGATATTACAGACGATTTATTAAGGACTTTTCTAAAATCACACAGCCATTAACAGCTTGTTTGAAAAAAGGCAAAAAGGTAGAGATCACAGAAAAATATACGGAGGCATTTCAAAAATGCAAAGAGTTATTGGTTAATGCACCCATTTTACAATATCCGGATTTGACCAAACCGTTTATCCTGACTACTGATGCGTCAGAAGTAGCAATCGGTGCTGTGCTTTCACAGGGTACTATAGGCAGTGATAGGCCGGTGGCTTATGCCAGCCGTACTCTAACTGAAAGCGAGAGGAAGTACAGTGCAATTGAAAGGGAACTATTGGCTATAATTTGGGCCACTAAACATTTTAGGCCATACCTGTACGGACACAAATTTGATATTGTGACGGACCACAAACCTCTTCTTTGGTTGTATCAACTAAAAGAACCCGGTAGTAAGCTCACACGCTGGCGTTTGCGCTTACAAGAGTACGATTTTGATATCAAACACAAAAACGGTAATTTAAATGCAAACGCGGATGCACTATCTAGGCTTAAATTAAACGCATTAAGTACAGGCGAACCTGATGATAATAGTTCAATGGTAGTTAATGTGGATGACAGTGAACGCAGGCTACAAAGTCACCTAGAAGACGTAACCCGAGAAATATCGAGACTGACTAGACGACGTTCTACTGAAGACTCTAAAACAATAACTATATCTGACTCTGACAGAACTGCAACTGCAAGCCCGATAACCATATCCGATACTGAATCTATAGGCAACATTTTACAAAAGGAATCCGGTTGGTTAGTGCGATCCGACACTAGCTCTTGCGCTACAGACACAGTGCATTCGGGTAAGGACCTAGACTCTGTAGGAATACCTATACTCAATGAGGCTGTAGACACAAAGCCAAACCAAATATTAATATTTCAGAAATTCGGTAATGATATCCAAGTAACAGACTTGTCCACAAAACATCAGAAAATTTTAGAAGTGTTTCTGCCACTTGACAATCAGGAATTAATAAACCAGTTTCTAAAAAGATATATCCGACCAAAAATCAAATACTTTGTCTATTTCGAAAAACCAGAGCACAGGCGAGATTTTGGTAATGCTATTATAACGCTATTCAAGAAAGGAACTATTAACTTCTATGAATGTACGGAACGTGTAGTCTCGATTGATAATGAAAATGAGCAAAAATTAGTAATCCAAAAAATCTCCCGCAATAGTTGGGTAATATTTTCCAAGTACGAGAAAACCCTTTTTCAGAGATGTGGCGATGACGTCATCCAAGAACAACTATGTGGCACATATATACTTACTATTCAGAAGCCATGTGATGTCTTCATCGATAGTCTTCCCATTTATGGACATCGCTTCCACTCCCTGGAATCAACATATTTTAAGAAAATTCCAATAGTCAACTTACCTAACTTGGAAGAGCATGAACAGAAAATCCTCGCACGTGATACGGAACCAGTCAACTTAAATGGAATAAATCTGGACGATATCGAACATCTCAATTACTTATTGAAGAAAAGTGTGAAAAGTGACAATAGTGTAATTCAAGTGGAAAGTGTTGGCATTGCCACAATAGTGCTCTACATTGTTATTACAATTATTATAGTTTCGGCAATCTGGTACAAATTTAAAGTTAATATTCAAGATAAGTGTACTAAAATACAGGAAACTCCCCAAAACAATATTGAAGTTAATCCTGTTGTTAACAATAGACCTATTATGTCCTGTTAAGAAATAAGTTTTGTTAACGAAGTTCTCAGAAATAATCATTTTCCGATAACTTCGGTCTGACGGGGAAGGCGTTATATTCCCATCACTATGTGAGAGTATAACAATGTGCATACGCAGCGCCCGCCTACGCAGAATCACGCGAGGTGCCAGACGCAACGTAAGCAAAAGATAAGAGACCCTCAACAGTGTAATGCATGTTAGGTTTTAAGTTAGTCTTAGACGATCTTCCGAGCAATAAAGTCTTGCTCTTAATTAAATTAGTTTTAATTCTAGTTTTTAAAAACTATCTTCGACGCTCTCGATAGTTAACTACGTTTTGCGATACTATTAACTTACCATATCAATCAAACAAACAGGAATTTAAAATATAAAAATAAATAATATATTTAAATAAAAGATTTTTTTTTTGTTTCAGTTCCATGTATGGGATGCCCCCCCTTAAACTTTTATATTTTTTAATTTTGTATAAAAATCGGAAAGCGGTTCACAGAATATATCTATCTACCAAGTTTCAATTCTGTAGTACTAACAGTTTCGGAATAAAATGGCTGTGACATACGGACGGACAGACAGACAGACAGACATGACGAATCTATAAGGGTTCCGTTTTTTGCCATTCGGCTACGGAACCCTAATATATATCGCGAGCTTAGTGTAGATTCTAAGAAGTTCAATATATAATGAGATGTGGTAAATAACGATTATTATTGAGTTATGAAGTAAGCTATTAAAAAAAATGTGTAAAATAGAAATACTACTTATTATGTTTCTTTGAAGTGTTTCACACTTTATATTTTTGTAAATTGTTAAACACAATCCAAAATTTCATCGTACCGACGGGACTTGAACCCGCAACCTCCGGAATAACATGTTCCGGTGCTTTGCCAATTAAGCCACGGTGCGAAGTATCGTTACGACGAAATTAGTGGATTGCATTGGTGGCGCCATCTATGACTACTTATTACGTAAGTTAATCATTCGGAAGAAATCATTACAGTTTTCAAATCCGACGAGAGATGATCCGACGAGAGATGCCACTGTGCTTTTACTTTGTACTTTGATAACAGTTTCTCTTAAACCACTTTTAATTACTTTTGGCATTATTGAACTATTTTAATGTAGCAGATTTATCAACAATAATGTCGCGGTAATCTCTCAAACGTCAAACTCACAGTTTCAATTAAAAGAATTAGTTCCAAAAACCACCACCGCCAAGTTATACTTGTAGCACTGTAGCTGGCCCGGCGAACTTCGTACCACCTAACAGACAATGAATTACGTGTTACCATTAAGATGAACTTGTTTTAGGCTTATATGAACGTAATAAATTAATATAACAGAGATATTAAGTTTATTAATGTATTATATATTGTATGTATATATATTATTATTGTATATGTATTATGGCAATCCAGATATAGAATAAAAATAGGTAAAAATGGTTTTTGGAATTATAAACTTTTTTAAGTTGCTTGTAAGCATACATTTGTGAACGCACGCATATTTGACAATCAATAAATATGTCAAACAATTATCATTACTGACAATATTTGACATTTTTAAAATCTACATGACTTCAATTCACAAAAAGTTGAAGAATTATTACTTGACTAACTACTTGACACGGGCTAAATACACTAATCGTGTGGAGCCATAATTATACAAAAAAAATACGGCGGGATAAACAATTGAACATCAAAATAATCGGCAGTTTTTAAACCCAGGAACATTTTGGCAAAATATGTTTGCTTATATAATTTTTTTAAGTCAATTATTAATTGTTTTTAATAATGATTATCCTATTCCTGACAAAGACAATTCCAAAAATACAAAAATCATAAAAATTGGTCCAGCCGTTCTTGAGTTATAAGTGTAGTAACTAACACGACTTTCTTTTATATATATATATATATATATATATATATAGATATTTGCAGCGAAACCACAGATTAGGCAATAATTAATACGTAAACATTATTAGCTTAGCCATTTTTGTACATCCCAACCGATATAAATCAATTTGATGTCAATATTGTTTGATCTATATTATAAAACTAGCTGAGTCCTGCGGCTTCGCCTGCTTTAAAAAATATCCTATGGTCTTTTTATATGTCCATTAATATGTAGTTACTGTCTTTCCCTGTGCAAAATAAATCGGTCCAGCCGTTTAAACGTGCAGAAGTCCCAAACAAACAAATATATCTACAAACTGACTTTCGCATTTATCATATTGGTATTGATAATTATGTGGTCGAGGATGGCACACACTAGGCCTAGAATGGAATGACTCCCGAGCGCTGTGCTGCCGGAACACCGTAAGGTTCTGGCGGCAGATTTTTTCTTTGATGGTGGTATGCTACTTTTTGGAAGCAAGTCAGGCACTACTCATTATTCTGTGGTCAGCCAGAACATCGATTTAATGATCGCACTACATGTGTACGAACACCCATGATTCATGAATGCACATAGAAACTTGAGAAAATCAATTGGTATATAGCTAGGATTATAACCAGCGACCGTCGGGTTAGAAGTCAAGGTAACTATCCTGTACGCTAACAGACCGTCCAATATTATATATCAACTTCACCCGTGCGAAGCCGGGGCGGGCTGCTAGTCAATGATAAATTCTGACTACCTAACCTACGCCACAAACACATTAGTAGGTGGTTATTGGGTGTTCTACTCCACCCACAGGGTGGTGGGTGGAGTAGAACACCCAATAACCACAAATTGATTATCTCTCGCCATTTGTGTTTTAGAACTCTCAACGACCCTGGTAAGAACAGGCAAAAAACAGATACAGAAATAGAAA
This sequence comes from Cabera pusaria, assembly GCA_954871355.1. Lineage (NCBI taxonomy): Eukaryota > Metazoa > Arthropoda > Insecta > Lepidoptera > Geometridae > Cabera > Cabera pusaria. Next base: position 43,350 of record OX940886.1, on the reverse strand, counting down.
TAAAATAACAGAAACGAGCAAACGCAGTTGAGTATATAATTTTGATCAACATGTTTTAGAACTCTCGAAGCCTCCGGTGTAATAATTTTAATAAACATGTTTTAGAGTTCTCAAAGCCTCCGGTAAGATCAGGCAAAAAACAGAAACAGATACAGAAATAAAAACAGAAACAGAAACGAGCGAACGCAATTACTAGTTTGCTTATTTGGTAACCAAAAAAAACTCAACCGTTCCGCTCATAAGGTATATCGTTCGATCAACTGATGTGTTGTGGAACCCTCAATATATTTAAATTGGTCTGTTATAGATAGAAAAGAACGGAGAAAAAACTGAATTGGTGTTAAAATAACAGAAACGAGCGAACGCAGTTGGGTATATAATTTGATCAACATGTTTTAGAACTCTCAAAGCCTCCGGTGTAATAATTTTGATCAACGTGTTTTAGAACTCTCAATGACCCTGGAGTAATAATTTTGATCAACGTGTTTTAGAACTTTCAAAGCCTCCGGTGAGAACAAGCAAAAAACAGAAACAGATACAGAAATAGAAACAGAAACAGAAACGAGCGAACGCAATTACTAATTTGCTTTTTTGGTAACCAAAATCCCAACTGTTCCGCTCATCAGGTATATCGTTTGATCAATTGGTGTGTTGTGCACCCTCAATATATTTAAATTGGTCTGTTATACATAGGAAAGAACGGAGAAAAAACTGAGTCAGTGTTAAAATAACAAAAAACGAGCGAACGCAGTTGGGTATATCGTTTTTAATACACTTGCTCATGAAGTGGCTTTTATTTCACTGCAATCAGGCACACAATGACGCCTGTTATCAAACTGTGACTTTTTAATTACTATTATTCGCAAGTGAGTTATAGATATTTTTTTTTAATTTTATTGGTTGTGTTGCTTTGTTCTTAAAAAAGTTTCGATACAAAAAAGATCGTGTGCAATAGCACAAATAAATTAATATACCTATTGCTTGCTCATTTTAAACAACTTCGTGTTTAAATAGATAATTTTAACTTGTACGTGTTTAATAAACAAAACTTTTATTTAATTATAACTTTTGTTTTGTCTGTAAAAACTATAATTCCCCATTCTGTACGTGGCCAAAACGCTAACCGCGTCAAACAAAAAAATAAATAAATAAATAAACCTCATTCTTTTAGTCTATGGCCGATCGCCATTGTTAGATGCGCGCGCATTGGAAAACTAATGAATTTTTTCCCACCATTGCGAAACATTTTTCACAACTCGTTTTCGCTGATGAAATTATAGTTATTTATTAATTGAAATGTCTAAAAGTACTAGTTATAAAGAAAATGATTTATGTTGTACAACGCCCAATATAAGATGTGAAGCCCTTTGAACGTTATGGAAAGTTTACTACCTGAAAACTCCAAGGTAAAATATCTATAATTGTCTACTATATAACATGATTTTTTTGTATTATTTTCTTCACAAGTGTGTTAAAAAACGTCGTATGATACACGTGTGTATTGATGAATACCGTCCTCGGCTCTCTTAAGACCTTCACCTAACGGCTCGGATCTCAATGGCGCCTCAGCGGTAATCACCAACATTACACACTTGTACCGTAATGTACTATTAATCAACTCGTTTGTTATATCATTTTATCTTAAAATTGATTATATCTCATGTGGTGCCTAAACACAATCGGCTGAGTGGTCCATGGTAAGTCTCACTCTGGAAGTCTGAGGTTAGATTATCTTCCACCAACTATGTTTCTAACACAAATGTATTTTTTTTTTTTTTTTTTTTTTTCGTCGGAGCGGGAAATCCTCATTGGATGCCGTTGAGCACAGACTCTTCGGTTATGTCAGACTCCTACTGACTAAAACCCCCTCCCTTATGTCATCCTGAGAGTCCAAGGCAGGATTATCTCTCGCCGCATGCGATGTATAAACACAATCGGCTGAGTGAGCAATATAAGTATAAACTGAGAGTCCAAGGCGGGATTATCTCTCGCTGTATATGATTAACTCACTCTGGAAGCCTGAGGTAAGATTATCTCCCACCAACTGTGTTCATAAAACATACGGTTGGATGAATTGTGTAAGTGTCATTCTGAGAGCCCATGGTAAGATTATCTCTCGATGCTCAAACACATACGGTTGGATGAACCATGGTAAGTATCATCCTGAGAGTCCGAGGTAGGATTATCTCTCGTCGTATGTGATGAACTCACTCTAGGAGCCTGAGGTAAGATTATCTCCCACCAACTGTGTTCATAACACACAGGGTTTGATGAATTGTGGCAAGTGTGATTCTGAGAGTCCAAGGTAGGATTATCTCTCATTGCCTAAACACATACGGTTGGATGAACCATGGTAAGTTCATTCTGAGAGTCCAAGGTAGGATTACCTCTCGCCGAATGTGACGGTTTACCAATTGTTCCACGGTTTTATAGCACATATTTTTATGTGTCAGCAAATAATATTCCAATCTAAAAGGTATTAAGTACTGATATTTTAACAAAACAAACGAAGTCTCGAGTTACGGCTTCATCGACATTAAAAGCTAAGGGTTTGTACATACGTTTTAACTCTACGATTAAAGTTTTCAATATATACATGAACTATCCAATGCTATTTTAATTTAAAACATTTAGTTAAAACGCGCAGCTAAAACTCTAGGTGAATATATAGATAGTTGAAAATGAATAGGCTGTAACGACATCATTTATGGGTACAGGAACGTTAAATCTTTGATCTAGCTACTCCCAGAAGATGGTCTACTCATTAGTAAAATAAGTACTTACAAATCCAAAAAATACAACGTGAAAAAAAGCCTATACATTCACATTCAATATGAATAAACGAAAACTTTCAAACTAAAATTAAATCGTAGAGTTAAAACGTATGTACAACACCCTTAGCCTTCAATGTTGTCGAAGCTGTAACTCAAAACCTTTTATCAACCGTGTGAAGAAATAAACTGGCCAAGTGCAAGTTGGACTAACACTTTACCATGGTTCCGTACCATCGAGCAAAAATACTGAATGAAAAATCGAGTTTTTTGTATACGCTCCCTAACTTAAACTTACTAGTTACTTAACTGAAAATATGATCAGTGATTCTGAATTAGTGATCAGCATTTTTAATTAAACAAGTAAGTAGTAACACACTTAATTTGTTTATATTGTTTATGTGAAATAAGTCTAAATTATAGTAAGTAATTTGTATTAAACATGAAAATATAGTACAGACCTATTGTTTTATTTATTATAGTTACATAAGCAAATAAACACTTTTTTCCTACAAAACATTCTATAACTTTTAATGTTTTAAAAATTTGGCAGACCTACATTTTAACACTTGAGCTATTAAATCTTTACCATAGACTAGATATATACTTCAAGTACTGGACAATCAAAGGTATTTTTGTACCAAAACCACAGAATAAGTAAAAAAGGTGATTTTTGTCTGTGTCGCGGACTGGTTGTATTCGACAGTGGTGCTTCAAGACGTTTTTTCCTACAAACCATTGTATATTATAATAACTAAAACAAAATCACAATAAAATATATAATACTAAAAATATATTATTATAACTTTTAATGTTTAAAAAATGTAAAAGTATGTTTATATGTTATTTATCCTTTCACGTCAAAACAGCTCAACAGATTTATGTGAATTTTGTATAAAGTTGGTCAGAGGACTTCGAGAGTGACATAGGCTGCAGTTTATCCCAATAGCATGTTACAATAATATTTTCTTAAAATGTTATTTGTACTTTAATTTTTATTTATCGATATTTTATTGATAAATGTCATGGAACGCACAAGGTAACCGAATTATAAACCGGTTACATGAAGATTTGTACGCCAAGTCGATTGCAGTGTCTTGTCTTTTTCTATTGAACTAATAAGTAATATTTGATGAAAGAGTGCGTACTACATACAAAACGATCAATGTAATGGTCGTCCCCCAGGCTTGCTACTAGCTCCGAAGATTGCGTTGACTCAAATGACATGAGAGAACCCTATTATTTTATCCGTCTCAGTAGAATACCTATTTGTCAGCAAATAATATTCCAATCTAATAGGTATTAAGTACTGATATTTTAACAAAACAAACGAAGTCTCGAGTTACGGCTTCATCGACATTAAAAGCTAAGGGTTTGTACATACGTTTTAAATCTAAGATTAAACTGTCATGTAGAGATAAATCATGTTCTTATAGTTTATTCATTTTCAAATATCTATAAACTCAAGTTTTCAATATATACATGAACTATCGAATGCTATTTTAATTAAAAACATTTAGTTAAAACGCGCAGCTAAAACTCTAGGTGAATATATAGATAGTTGAAAATGAATAGGCTGTAAGGACATGATTTATGGGTACAGGAACGTTAAATCTTTGATCTAGCTACTCCCAGAAGATGGTCTACTCATTCGTAAAATAAGTACTTACAAATCCAAAAAATACAACGCAAAAAAAGCCTACATGTTCACATTCAATATGAATATACGAAAACTTTCAAACTAAAATTAAATCGTAGAGTTAAAACGTATGTACAACACCCTTAGCCTTTAATGTTGTCGAAGCTGTAACTCAAAACCTTTTATCAACCGTGTGAAGAAATAAACTGGCCAAATGCAAGTTGGACTAACACTTTACCATGGTTCCGTACCATCGAGCAAAAAAATACTGAAAAATCGAGTTTTTGTATACGCTTCCTAACTTAAACTTACTAGTTACTTAACTGAAAATATGATCAGTGATTCTGAATTAGTGATTAGCATTTTTAATTAATCAAGTAAGTAGTAGCACACTTAATTTGTTTACATTGTTTATGTGAAATACGTCTAAATTATAGTAAGTAATTTGTTTTAAACATGAAAATGTAGTACCTACTGTTTTATTTATTAAAGTTACATAAGCAAATAAACACTTTTTTCCTACAAAACGTTGTATAACTTTTAAACATTTACCAGACCTAAATTTTAACACTTGAGCTATTGAATCTTAACCATGGAGATAGTACACTTCAACTTCAATTCAATTTTTATATATCGGTATTTTATTGATAAATGAGATGGAACGCACAAGGTACCGAACTATAAACCGGTTATATGAAGATTTGTACGCCAAGTCGATCGCAGTGTAATCGCCTTTTTCTATTGAACTAATAAGTAATATTTGATGAAAGAGTGCGTACTACATAAAAACGATCAATTTAATGCTCGTCCCCCTGGCTTGCTACTAGCTCCGAGGATTGCGTTGATTCAAATGACATGAGAGAACCCTATTTTTATCAGTCTCAGTAGAATACCTATTTGTCAGCAAATAATATTCCAATCTAAAAAGTAGTAAGTACTCGTATTTTAACAGAATATTTCACCTTTGCAATAGGCTTGGGTATCTGACAGAGGAGTGGAACTATCGTATATCCTTCCATATAATAATAAATTTTGATCATAAAAGGATATTGATCCGCTTGGTATAACTGCTTCTGATATATCTGAAACTCACTCAAAAAGACACATTATATCCGTTAGTATATTCCATATCCAAAATTAAGCATAGTCGAGATTTAAAACCTATATTATTTAACATTATTAGGTCGTAACTTGCATTTTTTTTAATTTTTTTTTCTTACCTGTTGTTATTGATGATGTGATCCAAATAATTATATATCACGGTTGAAATTGAATAATAAAAAAATCTTCATTAAGATATACCGGATATATAAAGGTTTTGGTAAGAGGAAGGAACGATCTAAATCTATATATCCGCTTAGAGATACATAATTGAAGATATAGGTCAGTTTATTTCCCTACACTGTTGATAAAAGGTGACTGGGTATCGACTTACGGCTACGTCGACATTCTATAATTAAGGCTTGATTTATGCTGTAGAGACAAATATTACATTTTAACCGACTTCAATATATGGAGATACGTTCTCGATTTGATTTTATGATTTTTTGTTTGTTGCCTCATAACTCCAGGTATGTTTCCAGATATGTTCCAGAGACAAAGATTACTTTTTTAACCAACTTCAATAAACAGAGATACGTACTCCATATGTATGTACGATTAACTCATACCTAACTGTTGTTTATGAACCAAATACTTCCTGTGTGCATTATTAGGCCTGCTTACATCATTACCTAACCACATATAAGTGTTTGCAATTAACAAACGCTGTTTCATAAAATCTTCGACCACGAAACGAAACATCAGGTGAGATAGTGAATAATGAAGACTGTTTTCAAATGTTAGATTTGATGATTAATTGACTTTTTTACTTGTTGTATATTTGTATATTTTTTTTATTATTAGTGTGTGTAATATTTTATACATTCACTTTTAATTCTATCGTAGTCGGGTAACAGAAAAGGTTTTTCTCATGTTATTTGAGTGCGACCAGTAGGTAGCTTTATGCTATAGATTAAGTTCAAATTTGTTTATTTTAATAAAATACGAATACTTATTGCAATTAAAACTCCATGTGTGTAGAGGCCTTCGGCAAAGATTACTATTTAACCGACTTCAATAAACAAGATACGTCGTACTCGATTTGTATGTATGATGTTTTTGATTGTAAACTCATATTTAACTGCTGTTTATGAACCGATTAGGTTTTTTTTTTGGTAAATTTATTTTTTATTACTCCCTAAAATCCACTACAAATAAATAAATTTGAAAGCGCATAATAATAATACAATAATTTTAATCTGTCGGCACTATTACAAGTTAGGGTCTTATAAATTTATAAGACTGAACTGACTGAAGAAGAATTAAAAAAATATTCAATGATAACATACTTATTGTAATAGTTACGTCGTTTCTCAAAGAGGGCACAAATCTTTAGCTAATTAATTAATAATATAATTATAAATTAATAATAGCTAATTTTTCATGTAACTGGGATTTGCAATGGTTTAAAATCTGCTCACAGACAGTTAATCATGAATATATTTAAGAAATTTATTATATAATCGTATACATTAACATCGTTGTTTTGAATTATTTCATTTATTAACACTTCCTAAAATCTTACCAACAAATCTAGCATAAAACTAATAAAAGTACCATAATTTAAATAATCCAATACATCCTTTTATACTAGTCCCACCATCTAACGGGAACACTAATAAACTCACCAATAACTAAATACTATAAATATATCTAAATAATTGCTCTCCAATAGGTAACTCAATAAATAAATTCAATCTAAATAACTCGATCAATGGATCCAATAAACTCCTCGTATATAATAATCAATATCGAACGGCTTCCTTATTTAAATTTCACGCTATCTGTCGAAATCATTACAAAGTTTTGGTCTAATCAAAAATTGATAAAATCTTACGGTAAATACTCAATGATAACCTACTTATCGTAGTAGTTACGTAGTTTCTCCATAGAGGACGCTAATGAATTAAAAATATACAGTGGTCGTCTCGCGACATTGCATACATTATTAAATAACCCATAATTATGAACGTACTTTGTACCAACTAACCCTGCAAAAAAAGTTTCTATGAAATGTATAAGCAATACTTTCCGTTAAGTTAGGTTGGCTATAAAGTACGTTCATAAATCGGGTATCAACAATGTAGAGAAGTGCCTACTCTTATAACGTAGTAGGGCTATTCAGTATCAGATCAGTACTCTGTGCACTGTGCAGTGGTCAATGGCACGCCTTGACATCCATTTTGTTTTTTGTTCAAAGTTTTGAGGGACACTGAAACTGTGAGTTATCATATTTAACTTGTTATGCACGAAGTGTCCAAATTATATCGATGTTATATTCTAGCTTAAGCTTAAAGCTAGATCTCTGTCTAACGCCGAGATACAGGTATAATTTCATTGAAATCAATCCACCTTTCCATGCGAATCCGTCTAACAAGATGGGCGCATAAATTGTACATTTCATCCAAAATCTTGTTGTGTAGTGTTATATTTCTTACCTAAAAACCTTCCTTTAGACCTAACGGTCATGTACGTGGCATATTTATTAACATATAATAATACCATATATATTATAAACTTAAAAGCAGTGAGATAGCGACTATAAATTCCACTTTTCTACTCTCAAATCTTTCCCTAATATTATTAGTAAGGGTCAGGAAAGGCTTCTCTTAAAATGCTCAAACTTGTCCCCCGCGAACATACCCTTTAAATAATCTAATGATTACCATACATTGTAACATGTTGTGGTGTTTACCAGGTGGAATGAGGGGGCAGAGTAGCCCTAAGGCTGCACCAGGCCGGGTGTAAGACCCAGGCATCTAAGGTCTTAAGAACATGCATGCTGCAAACTCCGCCTAAAACGCCTCACTCACAGGCTTTCTTCCCCTATTTATTCTCCTAAGTATTCTAGTATCAGGTAATACTTCTATCTCATATAATAAACCTTGCCCCATAAACGGCAACGGTGTGCTTCTTTCTACCATATCATCGTGAACAGCGAAGAAGATGTTCCTCGCTTACTACAATTTAAATTTCAATTCTACATCCTTGCTTAAATATGCTAAACTGAAACATCTCTAATTACTAATATTACCTAGATACATAATCATGTAATGTAGAAGAATGGTACGGTAGTCATTTTTTTATCATATGGTTCTGCGTTCGTTACCCCACTAGAATTCCATTAGAATAAAACATTAAGCAGCTTTACATGCAAACGCAAACCTATTCTAGACGTCAAATAAAGTAATTTATCATGGCTGAAGTAAGCCTACTATAGTGTGCAAGAATATTAATTGACAAATTTAAAATTTTAACTATTATAACTAATATAAATTATAACATTAACTATTACCTTTCAAATAATTTAATTTTAAAATTAATGTCAAGTTGTATATGGCTGAGTACAGAGGGCTTTGTTAATCATTATAAAACGAACATTTTTTGTTGGTATATTCTTAATAAATAAATTAATTGATTGATTGTTTTTCATTATAAAACCCCACAACAGGCACTCACATTATTAAAGTTTATTTTGATATACTCTTTGGTTGATCAACATTAATAATCTAATTAGGTAGGGTAAACCTACATTTACGGAATATTAAACTAAATCAAAGTCCGAGACGCCTTAGAAATAAAATATAAACGTTAGATTGAAACCTATAGTTTGGTTCGTTAACTTCATAGCAGCGAAGTATCATATCCTTAAGTGTATGTTTGTATACTGGAAAAGACCATTCAATTAATTCGAAAGTAATACTGAACTTTGGTGCAGTTTATTAGTTCGTGAGTGTATATTCTGTCAGATGATATTAAAGGGCAACATGCATTTACCAAAAATACTACGCCGCCACGACTTGGTAGTGAGCGACGCGCCTTATATTTTCTCTATTTTAACTCTATTTTAGCTCAATTTAAACGAACATTCTGATCAGCTACATTTCATTATTTAGCATTACAATACATCCTGTATACTACTATTAAAGCACCTAATCATGCAACAGCATGATTATTTTGAAAAAAATTAACATCATCGGTTCTGGCAACGGATTTGGTAAATAGGTAGGGGGCCCGGTTGTCCGGATTGCCTTTAATGTTTTACGTAAAATTAAAAGTCAGTGCATAAAATATTGCAATCATATTTTATGTGTTTAGATAATAAGACGGTATCTAATTATTTGAACTGTACAATACACCACACGGAAAGTATTACTATTTACATTTTTACATAATTTAAGATCGTTCACAAAACAAAAAGCCGACTTCACATGCTGCGCAAGTCATTTTCAGTACTAAATTTGAGGTCTTTATCTCCATATCTCTGGAGATACTTATCAGATCTTGATAAAATTAAAATGGAACTACACTGTAAACATATTCTATTTATAAAAAATAAAAACATTCTCCAAATCCACACACAGTTAATTAGTGATGAAGTTCTGAGGTAACAAAAAAATACAATTATACAGACGAATTGAGTACATCCTCCTTTATGTGAAGTCGGTAAAAAGAAAAAAACAAATCAGTTCATAAATGATTGATATAACAAACAAAAAAGTAATTCGTACAAACGCTATCTGTTAAGTCTGTTTAAAAATAATTTGTCGTAAGGCCGCTACACACCTTGAGTTTTAACTGCTCGTTTTCACTAAATAGTTTTGACTATACATATGAATGATAGTTTAACTGAATGGTTATAATTATAATTTAAAATCGTTAATAAACTAAAAGAACTAACTTCAAATGTCACGCTAGTCATGTGCCAAGTTTGATGTGTTTGTCTCCCGATATCTCTTGAGATAGTCATCAGATCTCGATGAAATTTAAATGAAATTACTTGGAAAGTGTGTCCTTTCAAACAATATAAAAAATATTCTAAATCGGTACGGCCATCTTTGAGTAATCGAGAAGCATACATAAAAAAAGATTCCGACGAATTCAGAACCTACTCCTTGGTTAGGTGTCGGTTAAAATAGCATTCAATTAACTGTACAGTGCAAACTTAATGGTATAAACATTTACAGGTTATAGGGACATGATTTATCTGTACCTACAGAACAATTCAATCGCAGAGTTAAAAACGAACGTGTATGCGAACCCTTAAAAGAAATGCTTACGATGTACATGTAACTCAATCCATCCTTCGTACGTTTGTACCTACTATCGAGCGTGTGAACAAGACCATTCATTCTATACTAATTAACTATTTGGAATTAACAAGTAAGTACCTAGCTTTTATTGTATAATACTTTGCAACGTAAACTTTTTTGATTGATTCGAAAATAAAATTACAAACAAAGTTTCTGTCGTATTATATAATAAAGATTTTCTCAATAACTAGAAATCGAAAAAATAAAATAGGTCTTCATACGACAAAAAGCCCTACTAACCGACTTAAAAAAAGGAGGATGTTCTATGTTTCACTGTGAAATATTTATTATTTTTGTTCTCTGTCAATTGTGGTCCGATTTTTTAAATTATATATTTATGTCAAAGATTATACTTTTGTAGTGGTTCCCATTGTAAATTTATCAAGATCTAATGAGTATCTCCAGAGATATGGAGATAATAACTGCAAACTTGCTACTCAAATTAATTACAGTGGCATTTGAAGTCGGTTTTTTAAACGATCCTAATTATTTTGAACATGTTATGTAAATGTTAGGTAAAGAAAATAATAGTAAAAAATTACATAAAAATGATTATTTTTCGATTGCTATTTATATTAACTACACACTGATTTAATGTTTAGTTATTTCCAAGTTTAATTTGATTTATTCTGAGTAATATGGAGATAATAACCGCAAACTTGCTACTCAAATTTATTATAGTGACAGTTGAAGTCGGTTTTTTAAACGATCCTAATTATTTTGAACATGTTATGTAAATGTTAGGTAAAGAAAATAATATTAAAAAATTACATAAAAATGATTATTTTTCGATTGCTATTTATATTAACTACACACTGATTTAATGTTTAGTTATTTCCAAGTTTAATTTGATTTATTCTGAGTAAAGATTTTTAAAAATAAAATTGTGTATTCTTAGTTTTAAACTAATGTGTACCAATTTCTATTTTACAGGAGCGACAAGCAGCAGGAACAATGAGATCTTCATGAATTTAATAAATTAAAATCCTTTAGATGAAAATGGTGAGTGACTACGCTTGAATTTTAATTTACGTATATACACACATTTCTTTAAAGCACAGAAAATATAAAAGTTGGTGCTTTAGGGGTAGCAGATTTTAATTTTGTAATATTTTTTATATTGTTTCAGATTTCCAGTATGAACACCTACGCTCTGGAATTATACAAATGTATCTTGTTTGATCTAATAAATATTTCGTCATACAAAATTAGTTTGTAAGATTTAAGTAAGTAAATTGTCAGTTACTACTAGTGAAAAACACCAGACGATATACCTGATGAGCGGAACAGTTGGGTTTTTTGGTTACCAAAAAAGCAAATTAGTAATTGCGTTCGCTCGTTTCTGTTTCTGTTTCTATTTCTGTATCTGTTTCTGTTTTTTGCTTGTTCTTACCGGAGGCTTTGAGAGTTCTAAAACACGTTGATCAAAATTATTACACCGGAGGCTTTGAGAGTTCTAAAACATGTTGATCAAATTATATACCCAACTGCGTTCGCTCGTTTCTGTTATTTTAACACCAATTCAGTTTTTTCTCCGTTCTTTTCTATCTATAACAGACCAATTTAAATATATTGAGGGTTCCACAACACATCAGTTGATCAAACGATATACCTTATGAGCGGAACGGTTGAGTTTTTTTGGTTACCAAATAAGCAAACTAGTAATTGCGTTCGCTCGTTTCTGTTTCTGTTTTTATTTCTGTATCTGTTTCTGTTTTTTGCCTGATCTTACCGGAGGCTTTGAGAATTCTAAAACATGTTTATTAAAATTATTACACCGGAGGCTTCGAGAGTTCTAAAACATGTTGATCAAAATTATATACTCAACTGCGTTTGCTCGTTTCTGTTATTTTATTTCTATTTCTGTATCTGTTTTTTGCCTGTTCTTACCAGGGTCGTTGAGAGTTCTAAAACACAAATGGCGAGAGATAATCAATTTGTGGTTATTGGGTGTTCTACTCCACCCACCACCCTGTGGGTGGAGTAGAACACCCAATAACCACCTACTCACATTAGTACAGTAAACACATTTTGTAAAAATAATTAGTTCGGGGAAAGTCTTTTTTAGGGTTCCGAACCCAAAGGGTACCAACGGAACCCTATTACTGAGACTCCGCTGTCCGTCTGTCTGTCTGTCCGTCTGTCACCAGGCTATATCTCATGAACTGTGATAGTTAGACGGTTGAAATTTTCACAGATGATGTATTTCTGTTGCCGCTATAACAACAAATACTAAGAACAGAACAAAGTTAAAAATCAAAGGGTTTAAAACAAAACACGTTTTTTACGATAGCGCCATCTAGCTAGCATCATAAATGGCGCTATCGTGTTGACCTTAATCTCGGAAACGGCTCCAACAATTAAATATAATTTATTATTTCGGGGGCGAAAAATCAAAATAATCTAGCTAGGATTCATTTTCAGAAAATGTTGTTTTATTCGTGTTTTTTCAATAATCAACTTCATCGATAATCAACTTAAAATATGACTCTTCCCGACATCTATTGGCGAGTAGAAGTAGCTTTAGTGTTTTATTGTGTCGTTCAAGCAGTTAGTTACTCTCAATTAAAAAAAATAGTGTTTTTATTCGTCAACAGATGTCGGGAAATCATATTTTTCTGTTTAAGTGGCAAAAAATACCGAGCAAAGCTCGGAACAACTTACTTGTTAATGTTAATGTTGACTTAGTTGGTGTTAGAAGTTCGTCAGATAATCTCTAGATGGCGTTCGGAACCCTCCGTGTGCGGGACAAGAGTGTGACTCGCACTTGGTCAGTTTTATTTTATTTTGTACTTATGTATAAAATTTAAGAAATACACATTTCTTGGGACGCCCTCTAGCTAGGTGGAGCGATGATATACGCAAGCTGGCTGGAAGCGGTTGAAAATAAGGACCTTAAGATCGAGCTCAGTGGCGTGCCATAGGAGAGGCCTATGTCCAGCAGTGGACGAATACTGGCTGTTAATAATGATGATGATCTCTTTGGTTGTACCAACCGTTTGTATCGATAAACTAGCTGAGCCCAGCGGCTTCGCCCGCGTGTAAATTAATGGAGTACGACATCAGATTCACACACACATACACTTTCGCATTAATAATAGTAGGATGTAATGTACTGACGGGGTGACTGACTGACAGGATGAGCCCAGGGCCAGGCGTCCATTACACGATAGGTTTTGCTGTCAGTTTGCTCACAGTCACGGCTGTGACTGATGGATAACTGATCGTGTAATGGGATGACTGACCTGATATTTACATCTTTGATTTGCTGTATGAGCAACCATCAGTCATGACTTTTGGTTTTGAATTACTGGATTACCGACCATGTAATGGACGCCTAACGATGCAGACCAATCGATTTGGCAGTTATTGCCATTTGCTCTCTATATTTTTGTTTGCATTTCGATTCGAGTAATATCTTTCTAGATTATTTTACCATAATTTTTTTTTGTGAATTTTTCCGATATTTTAATAGAGTTGTTCTTATATTCGGGCAGAGACGAGTCCAACAAATCAGAGAGCTCTCCGGCTACCTATACTAACCAACTATACTTCATCCGTAGACGGAATAAATAGTAGATTGTATATCGAGGCCAAATCGGGGATGTAAAGGGGCACAAATACGATCTCGCTGCTCCCAGCCAACCTCACCTGCCCGTGGTGCATCCTGCTGACCAACAGACGGGGCGGCCGACAAATGGCGGTATAACCATTTCATATCTATGGCGTAGCTAAATTCTACAGGCCGGTGACGGGCAGCAGCGTCACCGGTGCGAGGAGCTACGTCCTGCGATCGCCAACCCACCTGCGCAGCGTGGCGATTAGGGCATATCCCTCCCAAGTGATGCAAAGTAGTATGGAAGGACACCTAAAGCCGCGGCCCCCAGTTCCCGGCCGCCCTGTTATTCCTGACCACGGCGGCGGTCACGGTAACGGCAGGGCAGGGGATGCTAAGAATCTCCGGGCTACGGTAGGCCGCCAAAACATACTGACCCTCACAACCTTAGAATCGGGCCATCTTATGTACTACAGGGAAGGAGATCAGCTATCCCAAGGCTCTCCAGTGTCCTCACTCAAATCTCCAGTGCGTCGACCAGGGTAGCGTACCTCATAATTAAGTTAACCAAGAGGTACAGCCTCAAGGTTATCCAGGTCTACGCACCGACCTCGACACACTTGGATGACGAGGTGGAGAGCATGTATGAAGATATCTCCAGAGTTTTACACACCACCTCCAAGGCTCACTACAACGTTGTCATGGGAGACTAACGCCAAAGTGGGAGTACAAAATTGCGGCGAATCGTCTATAGAACCACACGGATTTGGGAGTAGGAATCATAGTAGGGGCAAATGCTAGTCAATTTCCTCGAAAAAGAGTGGCTTTTCTTGATGAACTCGTTCTTCAAGAAACAGCCCCAAAGGAAGTGGACAAGGCAAAGCCCCGACACTGTGACTAAAAACGAGATCGACTTCATCATTACGGACAAACGGCGCATATTTAGAGACGTCTCAGTGATCACTAGGTGTAATACTGGAAGTGATCAGCGACTTGTACGAGGCTCCCTGGATATCGGTACTTTAAAGCCGAGAGATTCCGATTGATGAAGTCTACGCTCCGTCCGAACCTACTCCAAACCGTTGTAGGGTCCGAAACATTCCAATTAAAATTGGAAAATCGATTCGCTGCCTTGGAAACCACAGATGACGTAGACCAGAAACTAGAAGAAGTGCGTACGGGCCAGAAGTCCAAACTTTCGGCAGAAACACTTCGGCTAATAGAAGACCCTTTGTCAGCCTTGTCAACTAACCTGGTGCGCAACAAATCCATTAAGAAGCTGGTACGACGCGACCTCCGATCCTCTAACACGCTCTTGATTAAAGAATCAATTGAGCAGGATCGGGGGTCGAAAGTGTTCGTCCAGCCTCTGGGTAGAAGCCACCTCACAAAGTTGACAACGTCAACGGGGAACGTCTTCGCATCAAGTCGGAGATTCTGTTGGAAGTTAAAGACTTCTATGGTAAGGTCTACGCATCGCATGCTTCAAGACCCATACCTGATACTGAGGATTCTAGAGCCACCTTAACCCGCCACTTCACAGAAGACCTGCCCGAAGTCAGCCGAGATGAGATCGTGATGGCCCTTAAACAGCTCAAAAATTGAAAATCCCCAGGAGAAGACGGAATCACAACGGATCTTCTAAAAGCTGGAGGAGCTCCAGCTGTAAGCCAGCTGCAACAATTCTGTTCTCTTCACTGGTAGAACTCCACAGGCATGGAACAGAAGCATGGTGGTTTTGTTTTTCAAAAAAGGAGACAAAACCCCCTTGAAAAACTACCGCCCGATTTCGCTTCTGAGCCATGTCTACAAGCTGTTTTCAAGGGTCATCACGAACTGTCTTGCGCGAAGACTCGATAAGTTTCAACCTCCGGTACAGGTCGGGTTTCGAAGCGGTTACGGCACCATAGACTATATCCACACGGTGCGGCAGATTGTACAGAAGACCGAAGAGTACAATCGGCCCCTGTGCTTAGCATTTGTGGACTTTGAGAAGGCCTTCGACTCAATCGAAACCTGGTCTATTCTGGAGTCCTTGCAGTGTTGCCAAGTCGACTGGCGATGCATCCAAGTGATGAGATGTCTATATAATGCCGCAACGATGACTGTACAAGTACAGAACCAGCGAATTGAACATGTCCACCTGCATCGTGGAGTGAGACAGGAGGACGTCATTTCCCCGAAACTGTTCACTAACGCCTTGGAGGATATGTTTAAGACGCAGGAATGGAAAGATTGTGGCATTAACATCAACGGCAAGTACATCTCTCACATACGATTCGCAGATGACATCGTCATTATGGCAGAGACGCTGCAGGACATACAAAGGATGTTGAATGGCCTAGCCGATTCTTCTCGTTGCATTGGTCTCCGGATGAATTTGGATAAAACCAAATCGCATCGACGTTTTGTTTTTTTTTTAGGGTTACGTATCTGCAAAGAAAAAAAGGTAACATATATCCTGTCCATCCATGAAGACCCTTTTTCTCAGAAACGCGAAGAGGATCGACCCTCGCTTACGTTACGTCCCATCTCAAAAATCCACCCTGTTATTCTATAATAATAATTTAATAAAGCTTTATTTATTTAATCCTTACACATAGTTTACATTAATTCTAAAGTTAAACATGATTTGTAGAACACTACAAATCAAAAATACTAACAAGTATTATACTTATTCTAGTTTTTTAGAATATTTTCATTAAACTGCGTTAACGCGTTTTGTTGTAAGGACCGCTCTGGCGGTGAAAGCCTCCTCCATTTCCTTCCATTTTGCTCTGTCTCTTGCCAGTCTGCTCCAGGTATTTCCCACCGTGGCAACTATGTCATCACTCCATCTTTTGAATGGCCTTCCTTTCCGTCTTTTCTTGTGAATAGGGTACCAATTAGTGACAATTCTGGACCATTTGTTCCCTGATGATCTTTGGACATGCCCAGCCCATTTCCATTTTTGGGTCATTATGGTCTTTGCTATGTCTTTTACCTTGGTAATTTTCCTGACGTCTTCATTTCTCACTATGACCTTATGAGTCTGTTTTGTTGACAAAGGCCATGTTTGGGAAGCGTAAGTGAGACAGGGTACTAAACATGTCTGCATGGCTTTAGTTTTCAATGTAACTGGTAGATTACTCTTGAATACCTCCTTCATTACCCTATACTTGTTCCAGGTTATTTTTATTCTTCGCTCTACTTCTTTATCATTGCATGACTTGAAGGATAGTAAATGTCCCAAATAAATATAGTCTTCGGCGTATTCGATTTCTGTTGAGTCTGACATTATAATTATGGTTTGCTTATTTGTCATTAATTTAGTTTTCTCCCAGTTAATTTCTAGCGTTACTTTTATTGTATATTTCCTTCAATATATTGATATAGTCATGGTTCACTCCTTGCTTTGATAGAGCTCGCCAAATTTCACTGTGGGATATAGAGTCAAATGCTTTGCTATAGTCAATAAAACATATGTAGAGAGAGAGGTATGTCGTATTCGTTGTATTTTTCAATGACAAGTTTCAAAGTGTGGATGTGATCTGTTGTCGAAAACCCCTTTACAAAACCTGCCTGCTCTACTGGCTGGTGTTCATCTAGGATACTAGTAAGACGTCGGAGTAGAGTCGATGCAAACACCTTGTAAACGCACGACGTGAGGCTGATTGCTCTGTAGTTTGATATTGATTTCGGGTCTCCTTTTTTGAAAAGCAAAACGATATCTGAGCACGTCCACTGTTCAGGTATTTCTTTTGTTGATAATATTAAATTGAATAGGTTTGTTAGTGGTGAAGTGAGAGCGTTTGTACCGGCAATCAGCATTTCATTTGTAATACCATCAGACGCTGGGCTTTTTTCGGGTTTTAATAACTTTAACGAGCATTCGATTTCATTTATATTAAATACTAGCGACCCGCCCCGGCTTCGCACGGGTGCAATGCTGATACTAAATTAAATACACTACAGAAAAACTATGAACGTTGTATATAAAAACATAGCGGCCCGCTCCGACTTTGCACGGGCATAAAATATATATGCCTATGTCACTCAATGAAAACATGATTAAAATCGATCCAGTATTTTTGATTCATTCATTACTGCCCTTGGCCTGCACGCATTAAATTTGGAGTAAAACAATTCCTCTTTCCCTATACTTACTATGAAGATTTCCTGCTATGTTTGGAATATCTAAATTCATACAATTTTTCGATGGTATCAGAGGGATTCGGGGAATCAATACATCTTCTCCGGTACCACATCCTGTGAGTATTGTGCACTCTATTATGAAAGTTTTCAGTGATTTTATCAGCAAACGCGTGCCATTGCAAAGTTTAGGTGGATTCAGGTTTCTTAATAAAATAACAGGACAACCTACTTTCAACACCATTTTGTGAGGAGGGAGTCCAGACGGGTTCAAAGAGTTTAGAAACTCTGTAGGAAAATGAACAGCTTTTTCCAAATCGAGAACAGTATCCACCGAGTAGTATATTTTCGTCGGCGCATCAATCTTTGAAAGAATCAAGTTATTTACCTTATCTACTTGTTCATTAGTTGGTGACAGAATCGCTCTTTCTTTAAACCAAGATATTGTCTTGGTTTAAACGTGTAAAAACGTGCTTTTCAGCGCGACAGCTGAAAAGCACGTTTTTATCAAGTACTGTTATTTTCCTCGCTAGAGAGCTCCGATAATAAACGCGTCCGATTGCTGCTAAATTCAAAGTGCTACAGGGAGAACCGCGGCCTCCGACGCGCTATTTATAGGCATGCCTCCCCGCACTGCCCCGTCCGACCGGTACCGCCCGCCGCAAACGCAAATTTTAAATTTGTAATATCTCCGAAAATATTTGTTTAATTTACATGCTGTAAGGAACCATATTGATCTATATTAATTGCACACTGTATTTAAGGTACTTAATTCGATAAGGATTAATGCCGTATTGCTTAAAATAGCTTCGTAAATAAGCCATTTTTTCACGTAAAAAGTAAACAATAAAAATGGTTAATGTGGGTTATCCCTAAAAGATAAACATATACCATCGCGGACTTTTTTGTAGACCTTTTTATGGTGTACAATACTGTAGTACATTAATTTGACCTAACTCGTAGGGTTTAGGCAGCGTTTTTGCTAAATAAGCCCAAAAAAATAGGTTAATTTACGACATCACGTTAGAAACCTCTAAAATTAGCAATGTTGCCTTAGTATATGATGCATGTATTATACATATAAACCTTCCTCTTGAATCACTATCTATTGGAAAAAACCGCATCAAAATCCGTTGCGTAGTTTTAAAGATTTAAGCGCACATAGGGATATAGGGACAGAAAAGGCGACTTTGTTTTATACTATGTAGTGATAGTGATAGTGATTGGTACTTCGTCATTGTTTTGAGAAACTCTTTCCTCGGCTAGTTTTTCCTGGTTTGTGATATCTTGTGATGCGTACAGTTGCTGGTAAAAGTTTGTGGCTATTTGCATGATCCCATCTCTGCTTGTAACTGTAGATTTTTTCTCGTTTTGAAGCTGGTTCATCACGTGTTTTGAGTTAGTTAGATATTTATACGCCCTTTTAACTGCTCCAGATTTCCTGATGTGATTTTCTATAATATTGACTCTATATTGTCTCATATTTTTCTTAATCTGTTTATTTATCTGTCTATATAACTTGCTAAGTTGAGTTTTTTCGCTTTTTGTTTTATTGTGCTTGTTTTTTAAGTAGTGTCGTTGTTCACTAAGTTCAATATTTTCTGTTGTTATTATTGCTTTCTTCCTGTGGTTATAGTGCAAGCTTGATGCTGGTACGTTCAGCGCTCTGTAAGATTGTATTCTCTATAATGTCGTAGTAATTCTGCACAGATGTTGTCGTGTCTGGCTCTATGAATTTGTTGATTTCTGCGGTATATATTTCGTAGTCAATTTGTTTTCGTGCTGTTGTAGAGAAGTTTTTACGTGGTAGGGGCCTGCGCTCAATATTGATTGTTATTCTAACCATTCGGTGGTCACTTGGATGGTGTATGTTATTTATCACACTGCAGTTTTCTATAATGTTTGGTTTGTTTGTGGCAATGAAGTCTATTTCGTTTCGAGTATAACCATCAGGTGACAGCCAAGTCCATCTTAGTTTTCTGGGTTTTCTGAAGAGCGTGTTAACTATTTTCAAATTATTCTGAAGGCAGAATTGAACAAAATGTTCACCTCTCTTACTTCTCTTACCGTATCCGTAGCTGCCCATCACTCGGTTCTCGCCTTCTGCTGGTTGCCCAATTTTGGCATTCATGTCCCCAAGAAATATAAAATTTGGGTTGCTTTTTTCCAATAATGTAGCTAGACTTGCATAAAACTCTTCTATTTCTTTTTCACTTGCTTTTTGGGTAGGTGCGTAGGTTTGACTGATACTATATAGTTTTCCATGCAGCTTGATGTGAATTAAAGCGACTCTATCTGTTATACCGATAAAATCAAGGACCTCTACTGAAAGTTGTTTTTTAACTAGGAATCCTACTCCATATTTGCCTTTGGTGTAGCCGTAGTTGTAAAGGTAGTAATCGTCTCTGTCTTCTATTGTAAAACCTTGTCGTCTCGTTTCACTGATGCCTAGTATATCCCATTTTAGTGATGATATAGCGTGCTCCATTTCCAGTATTCTTGATTCATTTGCTACGGACCTTACATTGAAGGTGGCAATGTAGAGCTTATTATTGTTTCTTGTTTTAGTTATTGGAGGGTTGTAGTCTTTCGCCCCCGCGGTGACCAGCCGTATTGGGAGACGTAATTTGTTTTTCTTTTTGACTTTTTGGTGCTTGTTTGACTTGCGAGAGGAGGCAGCGTTGATTGCTATACTGCGTTTTTATCATGGTTGTCTTGCTGGTTTGACGGGTTGTTTGTATTTTTGTTCACTAAGTAATTTAGCATACTAGGCTTAAGGACTCCTTCTGTAATGCTAGATGATCTTTGCAGTGATGAGTGGGCAGATTTAGGGTTGTTTTTCCGTTTTTCTTGTGGTCTTCTGTCTGTTACTTTGTGAGGGTTTAGCTGGTTAGTCTCGGGAGAAACGGAGAGCATTCTCTTTTTGCTAGATGTATCTGATTTATTTTCAAGTACGATGAGTTTATCGTATTTAATAATAGCTATATTTCCTTTTTCTATGTTAACCCTTTCCTGTAATTCTTTCCTTTTTTCTAAGATATTTTTTGGATAATCCTCTTTTATGTAGTACTTAGTATTATTTAGTAACGATTTTTGCTTGAATATGTCAATTTACTGTCAAAACTGTTATCGGCCTAGGCCTTTCCCCTTTTTTGCCTATTCGCATAATCGCCTGTAGAAGGAGCTTAATGCAAGTGTTTATCAATAAAGTTTATAATACTTTTTTCTAAATCAGAGTAAGACGATTCTTTTTCTTCTAATCCAAATAGTACTATGTTTCTCTGTCTTGCCTGTTTTTCTAGAAAATAGAGTCTCTTCTCTTGGTTTTCCACTTTGTCTTTTAGATAATTGTGTTTTTCTTTCCATGTTTTGAATTTTTCTTCAAGAATTATATTAATGTTTTTTGTTACGTTTGTCGTGACATCTTCTCCGTTTTTAAGGATTGTTTTCTTCTGTTCTTCAAGCTCGTTTTGAATTTTTTGAAGTGCGAGCATTACCTCCTCCATAGTTGATGAATTTTATATTTGGGTTTGTTATGGTACAACTGCTGCCCCTATTGGTAGTAGGCTGAACTAAGCAATGTTGTGGTGTGTTGCGTAGTATCTGCTACTCATAGGTAGATGGCGCTATTTTCAAACAGGTGATACAATAATGACTTTTGAAGTTTTCGCTTTTCAAGGTTAGAATTTTTGAAAATAATCCAAAGTTAACACTTTTTCCTTTCCTTTGCGCTTCTTTGTTGACTGACCTTCTCTATTATGGTGTTGTAACTTCCTCTGCAATAAAATTGGTGGAATCCGAACGGTATTGGAGCGGTTAAAGAAATCCGTTGCTGTTGTTTAGATCACAGTTTTCCATTTAAAGGTGGCACTTTCACGTTTGATAACGATAATCCTGGTGTTTCACAACTAGTTTCACTCGAACGTTGCGGTTTGCATGTTTTATACTTTTATTTGATAAAAAATAGTGAAGCCGATGTAAACATGAGAACAACAGCGCCCTCTCTCTCTCTGTTATTCTATACCTAATAGTAATCTAGCTAGCCAGAGGCGACGCGACGCGGGCTGGCGCGTCGCAAACAGAGCGGCCATCTAACACCGGGACTGAGAACCAATAAAACTGCTCCAGTGATATTCAATAATTACAGCGTTTATACCATAAATAAATATTTAACACTTACGTAAGTAATCACAATGAGAAGGGAGGGGTGGGGGGTAACTACGCGTTGAGGTCGATGTCCGCGAAGAGGTCCCCGCGCGTGGCGACGGCGAGCGCGTAGTGCGCGTTGAGCTGGTGCAGCAGCTCGCGCTCGTCCAGCATTTCGAGCGCCTCGACGCGCGCGCGGTCCTCCTCGGGAAGCGCGGCCCACACGCGGCGCATGTCCCAGGCACGCGCGCGCTCCCAGCCCAGCGCGGTGAGGCGCGCGGCCGCGGCGGCTGGCGGGCCGGCGTGTGCGCCCGCGTCCACCGCGCCGCAGCCGCGCGCGCCCAGGTTGCGCACCATGACCTCGCCGAACTTGTCGGCCAGGTTGCACTGCTCGTAGAGCAGCAGCGCGGCGCGCGGGAACTCGCCGGCCAGCAGCCGCAGCAGCGCGTCGGCCGCGTCGGGGCGCAGGTACACCAGCACGCACTCGGCTAGCAGCAGCGTGGGCAGGTCCGCGCGCGCGCCCGCCGCCGCCAGCGCGCGCCGCACCTCGCCGCAGGCCCGCAGGTCGCACCCCACCAGGTGGTACCCGTCCGCGTGCAGCTCGCCGCCGCGCAGCATCACCTCGCCGTCTGCAACACGCCCCGCCCCGCGAGACACACACTCGTTACACGCTCGCCCCTCCTGAACCCTTAGTACGAGTTTTCATCGTAAACGCTTTTGATAGATTTCAAATAGTTTTCGAGTTATTCTGGCTCCCTGATTGGTTTAAATTTAGTTAAGTGTAGTAACCACTAGAGGCGCTGTACTGTTTTTCATACAAAATTTGTTTGATAAACGATATCGAGTTTGGTATGAAAACTCGCACTAGGGGTACTGAACCGCTCCGTTACTTTCATCGCTTTTATTATAAACTAGCTGGGCTGGTGAACTTATTACCACCTAACATACAATGAATGGGTTACCTTTTAGAAATTGAGATGAACTTAATTTAGGCTCTTATGAACGTCATACAATGAATACAAAAGAGATATTAAGTTTAGTATGTATTATGGCAATACAGAAATAGAAGACAAATACAATAATCAAGTACTTCAACCGCGTGCCAGCAAGACATGATGCAACGAAACGTTCAATCGAATGAAATGTTCTAGATAAGTTATTAACTTGAAATTAGTTCGATTGAGTTTAATTTTAATTGTAAAAATATAATCACCAATATTTATTATTAGCCTTTTGTTTGATTCATTGTGGACACAGAGTTATGCATGATGCGACTGGAACAAATTATCCACGTAATTATTAGTTTTCATTAAAATCACAGCAGTTTTTGGTAGTTTACAAAATGTCTTTGTGTATCTTATTATCCTTAATCTATGATGCAAAAATATATTTTAGGTAATTCAAAAAATAAAATAAATAATGTTTGATGAATGTTTGCTCAACAAGATAGTTTGTGAAGTAACTGGGGGTATACCGGTTCCCCTGGTTCTGACTGCATGATGTCCTACCAGCAGGTGGGCGTGTGTAAGCCAGGGTAGAAGGAGGAGAGTACACACCTTCATTGCTGATTTTCTCCAGCAGCTGCTTGTTGCGCTTGATGATGTGACACTTCTTGGCAGTGACGGCCGGGAAGTCCAGCTCGATGAAGTTACCGACGGCCTGCGTGGTGTCCTTCAGCCGCCAGTACAGCGTGTCGAACCCGCACCCCAGGTTGATGATCTGACACTTGGTGTCGCATCTCTGCAGAGTGTAACGCACACGTTTACATAAATGAGAGCGGCAGAGCGTGGCGCACGAGCGGCACCCACCTCCAGGAACTGGTGTATGAAGAGCTCCATGCCGCGCACTCGCGCGTAGTAGCCGCGGTTGATCTCTGGCGCCTTGCGGTCGACGCGCTTGGCGAACAGCGCGATGTAGTCGTCCTTCCAGTAGCCCAACTCCACGGCGCCGCGCTTGCACTCCGTGGCTTCCGTGTTGGTGGCGATCACCGCCTCGTCCTCTACCGTCCAAGACATTAGGTTGTCCATTGCGCTGACACTTCGATTTGCTAATGGACGCGCCCGGACATCACCCCCGCTGGACGCAAATATTTATGACTACGCTCTCGCTTTCACTACAGATTTGCCCCCGAATATCAGCTAAATTCGAATTGAAGAAAAATGGTGCTGAACTGCTGAGTACAATGATTCCTCTGGTGTCTGGTTCGGTCGGTGTTCTTTTCTTTCTATTTTTATTTTGATACTGTTTATTTATTTATGACATGACATTGACTTAACAGTATTATTGACACCTCACATAACTATATGTGTGTACAGTGCCACAAGTATAACTTGGCGGTGGTGGTTTTTGGAACTAATTCTTTTAATTGAAACTGTGAGTTTGACGTTTGACAGATTACCGCGACATTATTGTTGATAAATCTGCTACATTTAAATAGGTATGTAATAGAAAT
Source organism: Cabera pusaria (assembly GCA_954871355.1). Classification (NCBI taxonomy): domain Eukaryota; kingdom Metazoa; phylum Arthropoda; class Insecta; order Lepidoptera; family Geometridae; genus Cabera; species Cabera pusaria. The sequence continues at coordinate 18,461 of OX940886.1, read as the reverse complement.
AATAAATACGTTATGTTATTATAAAGAAAAAAATGGAGTGCGGTTTTTGAAAGGAAGGCTGTCAGACGTTCTTTCAGAAAATCTAAGGGGAAAAAATATTTAATTGCATGGTTTGAACTTATATAAGCATTATTTTCGGCGGATCATATTAAGCTCATTGTTAAACTAGTTTGTAGATAACTTTCATTAAAAATATTCCTTTCATATCTATCACCTGTATATAGACTCATCAGAGGAAAAATGGATCCTTTACCTCCCGACCCGGTCCCTCCAGACCCAGGTGCTATTGTTCCTTGTGTGTCTGGATCGGTCTCTGGAGGAAAGCGGCGAATTGAGAATAATGATGAATTCTGTAGTAGCGCCAAGAAGTCTATTACTAACAAAGACCTGACAGTTGCTTCTATACAAAATATATTCATCCATCCTAGTTTATCCATTAGTAAGCAATATACATCCAATGATAGTGGCCCTTTCTTGGTTCACGTTTCCCGTGATTCAGACTTAGATACTGATCAATCTATCCGTCCCATTAAATTTGGTCAATTTCTAGTCAAAAGCAAGGTCTCAAATATTTGTACAGACGGAGTAAAAAAAGTAGGAAGAAATAAAATAGCGGTGGTATTCAAAACAGCTGAAGACGCTAACAACTTCCTTAGTAACCCAGTGTTAGATACGGCTAAATACTCTGCTTCAATCCCCTCCTACAATATAACCAAAATGGGTATTGTTCGCAATGTGCCAGTTGACCTGTCCATGGACGAGTTTGTTGAGTCACTGGTCTTGCCCAATGGATGTGGAGTGGTACTCAAGGCTCGGCGGTTGAGCAGAAAATCGTTTGAGGATGGTAAGCCAACGTGGGTTCCCACCCAAACAATCGTCATAACCTTCCATGGCCAATCTCTGCCTTCAAGAGTGTTTTCTTATCACACTTCGCTGCCGGTAGAAACTTACCAATTTCCTACTATCCAATGCCTAAATTGTTGTCGTTTTGGACATGTCAAAGCTCAATGCAGATCGAATGCTAGGTGCTACCGATGCGCACAATCCCACAAGGGTGATGAATGCAGTGTAGTTGAAGGTGAGGCTACTTGTCTCCAGTGTTCTGGCCAGCATTTCTCTACAAACAAGAGTTGCCCTGAACATGGGAGACAGAGATCAATTAAGTTGTTGATGTCTCAACAAAATCTCTCTTATGAAGAAGCATCATCTCAATCCCCTAAAGTTAAGAGGCCCTTTGCTGAGGTTGCCCAAGTAAGTAATCTGTCCCAGTCTACATATTTGTCGTCTCAGTTGAGTCAAATCAGTTCTTCTCCATCGAATGTCTCATATAGAAAGAATGTCTTCTCCTCTTCCCGCCCCCGAACACCATTGGGTAAAACATATGATAGGGCAGCTCATCAAGCTATAATTGGGGATGAACCATCGGCCCTGCCTAATGGTTGTTCCTTACAATCACAATCATTGGACTCTTCTGATCTATCCCGAGAGAATAATCTTCTGGAGGTTCTTCTCTCATTAATAATCTCTATTCTCTCCAGTAACAATTCCTCTATACCGTCCCACGTTGCCCAAAAACTTACCGAGATAATTTCCCTTTCTAATAATTATGGATCCAGGCATCATTCTGCAATGGAACTTAAAAAGTATCCGCAGGAAAAAGCCTGAACTTCTATACCTTATCAATAAATTTCGCCCGTCAGTTTTGGCAATTTCGGAGAGCTGGCTTGTTCCAGGATCCCGTTTCCGGGTTCCTGGATACTCCTGTCTCCGGGATGACAGGGCTGACGGGTATGCCGGTTGTTTATTACTTGTCAGACGTTCACTTCCTTTTTCCCAAGTATCCCTTCCTTCTGTGTCGCCAAATATTAATATTGTAGCTGCAAAAGTCTTTGATATAACCTTTATATCTATTTACATCCCTCATCCTCATTCTAGTTTAATCCCAGAAATTTCGCTAATTTTATCTTCAGTTCCTCACCCTCTGATTCTTTTAGGTGATTTAAACGCTCATCATACGTCATGGGGCTCTAGTCATATTGACTCTTTTGCCCTTTCTCTCTTAGATATTTTCGATGATGCGAACCTGTGCGTCATCAATGATGCTTCTCCTACTCGACGAGTTTACCCCACTCAAAATCCCAAAAGTGCTGTAGATCTTTCAATTTGTTCTGCGTCTTTGGCTTCTCTAATTACTTGGTCTATTTTGCCACTATCGTATGGTAGTGACCATTATCCCATTTTAGTATCTATTCCTAATAAGGTTTCTCCATATCGCAACTTCAACCCAGCTCTTAAATATAGACTTCTTGATTCTAAATGGCCCTCTTATTCATCTTCCTTTGAAAACAAACTAATTTCTCTGCCAACCCCTGTTATCAGTAATATACTTGAATGTTACTCTAAATTTACGGATGCAATATTATCGAGTGCTGATGAAAATTTTCCTATTAAAAAACTTCATAATTTTATAGTTTCTACTCCTTGGTGGGATGCTGAATGTACAGCTGCAATAAAAGAAAGGAAAAATGCGGAAAATGCTTATAATGCTTCCATGACTAGAGAAAATTTTCTCTCGTACCAAAAGTCTGCAGCTAAATCTTCTAGGATCCTCTCAAAAAAGAAAAGACTAGGTTGGATCCGTGTCTGTGAAACGTTATCGCCAAGAACACCGGCATGTTTGGTGTGGAAGCAAATTAAAAGATTCAGAGGATCATTTAATTCTTGTAACGTTTTAGCTAACGACCCTTCATCGTGGTTAGAGGGCTTTTCAAGTAAAATGTCTCCTCCATTTGTTCCAAATTTTGACGCTTTTCCTTCCCCACCAGGTCCCCTTATGTCTCATGATAATTTTGACTCTTCTTTTTCATCTGCCGAACTTCGATTGGCTCTTGATGGTCTAGTAGACTCTTCTCCGGGGATGGACGGTATTCCATACTCATTCATAAAGAATGCTCCTGATGATTGTAAAGAATATTACTTACAAGTTATAAACATATTCTATGAAAATGGTATAGTCCCGGAGCAGTGGAAGGCTCAAGTCATAATTCCCATCCTAAAGCCGGGTAAAAGCCCTTCTGACCCAAACAGTTACAGGCCCATAGCCTTATCTTCAGTTTTATCTAAGGTGGTTGAGCATATGATTAAAAACCGCCTCGAGTGGATCATAGAAAGTAAAGAAATACTACCTAAAAGTCAATTCGGATTCAGAAAAGGCATGAGTACCATTGACAGCCTTAGTATTTTAACTTCTGACATCCGTATGGCCCTACTCAAAAAGGAACTTCTTGTGGGCGTCTTCTTAGACATTGCGTCTGCCTACGACAATGTGCTGTTACCGGTCCTTAGGAATAAGTTGATGCTATTAAATATTCCAGGAAAAATTGTTAGATTCATTTCAAACTTGTTAATGGAGAGAACTATTTCTATCAAAAGTTCTGATAAACTTTTACCACCTACAACAGTCTGGAAGGGTTTACCACAAGGATCGGTTCTCAGCCCATTGTTATACAACATTTATACTCATGATCTCGAACACTCTGTCAATTCATATTGCGAAATCTTACAATATGCCGACGACTTAGCTCTTTATGTCACAGTAAAATCTCCTGAAGAGGCTTCCCAAAGATTGACTTTAGCCCTTGCCTATTTGCACACCTGGCTTCTTAGGCATGGGTTATCCCTGTCAGCTCCTAAAAGTAGTGTGGTTGTTTTCACCAAAAAAAGACAAATCCCTTCAGTTGTTGTTGGGGTCAACAATGAAGTTATTCCTCAGGAAAACATGGTGAAATTTTTAGGCATCTGGTTAGAATCAAGATTATCCGGTTCGACTCATTGTGATTATGTTGCTCAAAAGTGTGAGAGAAACATTAACGTCCTGCGGTCGTTGTCAGGTGTTTGGTGGGGTGCTCACCCTTTTTCTCAAAAAATTCTTTATAATGCTATTATCCGTAGTCATATGGACTATGGCTTATTTCTCTTAGATCCTTCCACCAAAACTAGCCTCAACAAACTTGATAAAATACAATACAAATGCCTACGTATTATTATAGGAGCGATGAAGTCCTCTCCGACTAATGCTCTTCAGGTAGAGTGTGTTGACCCCCCCCTTGCTCTCCGCAGACAATTTCTATCAAATAGGTTCTTCTTCAAGTTGGCGCAAATTTCTGATCATCCACTTCTTGCTAAGCTTCATCAATTATCACTTTTGTACAATTCTCTCGGCCATCATTCAAGTTCTGTTTTTCCATGTCTGCTTCGTTCTTATCTTCAATTTTCCCGTCTTCCTAACCCTCTTTTTCAAAGTTCTATTATGCCCTTATATTCCACGTTATATGACGCTCTTGTTTTTCAACCCAACGTCATTCTTAACATTGGAGTTGATAAAAATACTCCTGAAGTTCCTAACATTTTTAATGGAATAATCCATTCGGATTATAGTAACTGGTTACATTTGTATACTGATGCTTCAAAGGTATCTGATTCTAGTTCGGTAGGTGCTGCTGTCTGGATCCCTTCTACTAGAATCATTTTAAGTTATAAATGTCCCCCTGTTTCGTCAGTGTTTACTGGAGAATCTGTTGCTATTTTGGCTGCGATCATATTTCTAAAATCTCACAATATTTCCTACTCTATCATATTTTCAGACTCCAAAAGTTGCCTTCAGTCAATTCTTTCGAACCCTTTTCGATCAAAATCTCGTTTCCCAATTATCCACAAAATTAGAGAGGAATTGTATTATTGTAATAACCGTGGCATTAACATCACTATAGCTTGGATTCCAGGTCATTCAGGTATTCCTGGAAATGAGTCAGTTGACTCCTATGCCAGGAATGCTATTGACATGGGATCGGATGACTATTCCGTGATATATTCCCATGATATGTGCACTACTTTGAAGCCTTTGTTGTTTGACACCTGGAATAAGGGCTGGCAAATCTCAAGGTCTGTCAAGGGGCAATATTATGGGGATATTCAACCGGAGGTTCCAACGAGGCCGTGGTTTTCTAAATATCGCATGGCAGATAAAAATACCACCTCCACTATTTGTCGACTCCGCTTAAATCACTGTTGTTCTCCAGTTTTCCTGTCTAAAATAAGGATTAGAAATAGCTCGATCTGTGAATGCGGTCTAGACGAAGGAAACGTGAACCACTTGTTTTTCAGTTGTCCTAATATGCGCTTCTCTCTTTATGACTTTCTTCCTCCTCAAATATCTCGTCCAGTCTCTTTTAAACATCTTCTTTCTCTCATTTTCACCCGCTTTACTGGTTCTTTATGTAAATATATTGAAATTAATAAAATTAAGTTGTAAATATTATGTATATATATATATACCTACCTACTAATTTCCATGTTTTATTATAATTTTCTTGTAAATATTCAAATCAAATTCTTTTTGTCTAATTTTTTTTAATTTTCATCCATACTGTAACTAGTTTTGTAGAATTGATTCCGCAGAAAGTAAGTTTAAATTTTTATTTGTTATCTGTGTTTATAAAAAGCGTCCTAAGGTCTTTCCAGTTTCCACTCGACTAAACCAACTAAACTTGACATTGGCGAAATTGTGGTGGTATTATCGCAAAAGCCAAAAACAAAGAAATAATAATACATTTAAATAGTTCAATAATGCCAAAAGTAATTAAAAGTGGTTTAAGAGAAACTGTTACCAAAGTACAAAGTAAAAGCACAGTGGCGCACAGGTACGCCAAGTTATACTTGCCGGACTGTAGCTAAAGCGGCTAACTGTCAAGCACACTAGCGGTGGCGGTCAGCCTCTGAAGTATGAACAGTCTCATGATCAGCCCGCTGTCACAGTTTTACAATCATACAGTTGATAATTTTCATTTATATTGCAACTAAACAGACTGATACCTATCAATTAGATATTCTTGTAGCCATTTTTGTGCCGGTCCCCGAATACCATACCTATCAAGTTTTTTTTAATAGTTTATGTGACACAAAGTCAAATGCTTTCGACATGTCAAAAAATTAAACTGTATAAGAATATCTAATTGATATGAAGTATAAGTTAATACTGCTGTAATTTCTTTTCAACAAGCTTTGAGTATTTTTATTAATATTCCGTCGTACCCGTATCCGTCGTCGCATTTGTATCATTAAGAGACATTATGACCCTATGTAGTTCATCAATACTAAAGAGTTAGATATGCTGTATTCGTTCAAATAGTTTCAGTCCAATCACGGCCCATCTAACTCTTATCTTACAGTCTAGCAGTTGTAGTAGCAGTCTTTAAATTCCATCATCAGGTTATCCAAGTCAGAGTGACTCGTCACGACAAGCCCAAACACGGCACACTTTACTTAAATCATCTAAGAGTTTCAGTAGCAGTTTCCGAATTCCATCATCAGATCAGTTATGTCGCTTCTAGAGAAAGGTCTCGTCTCGACTAACAAAACGAGCCCAAACACGGCACATCTAACTCAAACCATCTAGGAGTTCCAGTAGCAGTCTCCAAATTTCATCATCGGGTCAGTCAAGTTACTTCTAAAGAAAGGTCTCGTCACCACTAACAAAACGAGCCCAAACACGGCACATCTAACTTTAGCAGTTCCAGTAACAGTCTCCGAATTCCATCATCAGGTCAGTCAAGTCACTCCTAAAGAAAGGTCTCGTCACCACTAACAAAACGAGCCTAAACATGGCACATCTAAATCTGATCGTCTAGCAGTTCCAGTAGCAGTCTCTGAATTCCATCATCAGGTCAGTCAGTCACTCCCAGAGAAAAGTCTCGTCACGAACAACAAAACGAGCCCAAACACTGCACATCTAACTTAAACTATCTAGGAATTCCAGTAGCAGTCTCCGAATTTCATCATCAGATCAGTCAAGTCACTCCTAAAGAAAGGTCTCGTCACTACTAACAAAACGAGCCCAAACACGGTACATCTTACTCTGACCTTTTACATTAGCCTGTCTGAGAAAAAAACTAAATATTTGTAATTGATCACATACATACTTTTCTACGTAAGGACCAAGTTAGAGAAAGCAAAATTTCCGTGTCTGTACAGCGATGTTTTTTCGTCAAGCTGATATCGTCAACCGATACAGGTCTTGCCTCTACGGCGGTTGACCGCGGACCTGTGCCGCGGACTAGGTATAATTTCAAATGATTGTTTATTTATACTCAAAATTGCCATAGGAAAAGCAACCTTATTGCCCGGGCTACACGAGGTTAGTTTTTCAAGCTAGAATAGTAAGCTAGTTTTTTACCAAACTGTCCTGGCTTGCTGACCTAGCTTGGAGCATGCTAGTTCTGTTTACATGAGGCTAGATTTTGTTTAAGCTAGTACTTACTGGAGTGCTGAGGTGACCACTCGTCCAAAATGAACTGCATACGAAAAAAAAAACACTATTCGGCTAAAACAGTTGCTTTGAAAACTATTTCGCGCTAGACGAACTAGAAGATGAACTACAAAAACGGGTGTGGACAAGACCGTGGATTTTACGAAGAGATAAACGCAACTGTAAACTAGCTTCGCCGGTCACATGAAGCTAGTAAATAAGCCAGGATAGTAAAATCAGTGGTGGGGGGACGCTACTAGCCTGAAAATAGAACTCCATCCAATTAAAAACTGTCCTGGCTTGTAAACTAGCTTACAAATGAAGATAGTTTTGTCTACACGAAGCCAGAAGTACTAGCTTGCTAGCTTACTAACACTAGCTTGCTATCCTAGCTTAAAAAACTAGTCTCGTGTAGCCCGGGCATATAGGCGTGTTATTACGTTTTATCGAATGTAAAATCGTAGCAAAATCTACGATAACTCAACAAAACAAAGGTAAAAGTATTATTTTATTTCTGAACGTTATTGGAAACATTTTTAAATGTTTTTACTATTTTATTTGTTGTTTAGTATATATGCTTTTTCATTGTATTTTTGTTTCCGTTACAAAATTGGTATTTTTGTGAAGTATTATACCGAAACTAGACTCGATTACGATATTTTCGTGGTAGGAGTCAACGGAAAATATTTTTCACAGTTATTAATAAATAGATAAACACTTTATTACACCATACAAATTAAAAGTGAAAAATGGTAAATAAAACAATGTGGCAACAGGCGATCTTTTCGCTTAAAGCGGTCTCTTCCAGACAACCATATTTTTTTTTAATAAATAAATTGCTTAATTTTATTGCAATTATAATTTACCTGTCTATTGATAGATAATAATAACAGTTGACTAAGTTTCGTGTAGTCATCGCCAATTGTCCCTAAAATATGCTAAAATCAGCAATTTTATGACATTTACAGAAATGCGTCCTTAATATTGTAAGCAAGGAATATAATAATAATATTAAGGTAGGTACAAACAAGTAAAGGGCCTTCTTCACGATCCACCCCGGCTGTACGTCAGCTCAAGGACATGCACGATGCAAGAGTACCGTGAATAGGCTTGACGTACGTCGATAATTATTATTAATAGTGAATATGCATGTGGTATAAATTTACTTGAAATCATTTATTTACGAATCATTATTGTTCTGGTGTTGTATGTTAAACATTTTTTTATAAATAAGATACTCTTACATGTGTTAAAATATTATATGAAAAATGCAAAAAAAGCGTGGGAAATTTAAATTTGCTAAACACATCACAACTTGTCAATCAGAAAGTGACGTCACAGTGCACCACACGGTCTCCACAGATTAAATCTTTTTCATAGAAATAGTATGCACTGTAGTACGAATACGTAATATTTCTATTATAAATATCGAATCTGTGGAGACACTGTCGTGCACTGTGACGTCACAAAGGCGCGCGAAAATTTGGCAGAGTTTTAGATATCTCATATTTTTTTAGTGCTAAAACTATATTTTGTAGCTTAATTTGAACACTATCAGTATTATTTAATTTTTTTACTGTGTTAAATGGATGTATTCAGTGAAATAAACATATAAAAAAAATCATGCATATTCCCTATTGTTTACTGGATTTGCACAACCGATTTTGCATCCAGCGAGCACCCCCACCACCGCAAACGTCGTGCAGATGGACAGTGAATAACGCGGACTTACGTCAGAGCAGTCCAGCATCGTGCGGCTTGATGGTGTATAGACTTGCTGTACAGTAGATTTAACATATACGTATAATATACATTTATAATTTAAAACATTTTTCGTTCTATTTGTATGTATGCTACATCATGTATGCTCAGTATGCTACATCCAGCGCCGCGGCCTTAAGCTGACGTACAGTCGGGATGGATCGGGAAAGGCCCTTAAGGCGCGCGGCCGATCGAGATCGAGAGCGCGCGTGACACTTTACTGACTGAACTTGTAACCAACCGGGTGGCGTGGAGGTACTTGTAGTTTCATAGCTACAGCGCGGAGTGCGACAGGCTTGGTACTACTAGTATTTACTATACTATATACCTAAAGGCGCGAGTAGGTAGGGCTACCTATCGCCTTTGTTAGGACGAGGTCTGAGGTCGCGTCGAAATAAAACGATGGCTGTTGCACTATAAGATGTTCTTATTATAATTTTTAGTTGCTGTCTCTGTGTAATAATTCTGGCGGTTAACTCCCTTATAAAAACATATTTCGTTCTCCCGTCAACGTCACTTTAGACGTGGGAACGCGTGCTGTCGTTTTATGACAATGCGCTTCGCACATCAGAGGCATTTTGCCACCCGAATGGTTGTGCAAAACGCCACACCACCCCCCTACGGAGAAGGAGAATCCGTGGAAAAAGAAAAAATAAATAAAAAATCAAAGGTCAAAAGGTTTGCAAAAATGAACTTTACGACCTGACCGGGTAGTGTATTGTGGTGAATGTGAGGAAGGAGCAGCGGGAGAAGATGAAGAGGATCCAGAATGAGGAGAGAGAACTCTAGAAGGATGTGATGATGACACTGGATGATGTGCAGGAAGAGACGGCGTCGATACTGGATCAACAGGACTCGGCTGTTCGATGAACGCTGGCTTGAGCCTGTCGATACTGACATTCACCTGTCTGCCTTTTAAATCGATCGAGAAAGTTTTTCCGTCCTCAGATCGAGATATCACGCGATGAGGGCCAGAATAGGGTGGCTGCAAAGACCGACGAACAGTGTCATCCCTCAGCATGACGTGTGATGCAGTGGATAGGTTTTTAAAAACAAAAACCGATGGCTTAGAATGATGAGAAGCCGGAGTGGGTCGCAATTTGGACATATATTGCCTTAATTTGGCGACGAAATCCGAAGGCTCCTCATAGCCAGTAGCGTCGGGAGAAACAGTTAAAAGTTCCCCTGGGAGCGCTAATGTCTCACCATACAGCATTTCTGCTACGGTTGATTTTATATCCTCTTTAAATGCAGAGCGCATGCCTAACAAAACAAGAGGCAAGGCACTCGACCAGGAACTGTCATGACACATCAGGGACGCTTTTAACTGCCGATGCATGCGCTCAACGAGCCCATTAGCGCAAGGGTGATAGCTGGTGGTACGAATACGTTTGGCACCAAACAGATCGGTAAGGCGTCTGAAAAGGTCAGATTCGAACTGCCGTCCCTGATCAGTCGTGATGACCGCAGGGACGCCGAATCGAGCTATCCACAAAGTTCTTGGCTACTTCCTCTGCCGATATCCCACTCATAGGCCACGCTTCGGGGCACCTAGTGTAACGGTCAACAGCAGTGAGGCAGTATTGAAAGCCAGAGGAAGAAGGCATAGGTCCGATAATGTCTATGTGGACATGCTTGAGCCGAGATGTGGGACTAGAGATATGTCCGAGCGGAGACTGAGTATGCCGAGTCACTTTGCTTCGCTGACAAGCTATGCAAGTTTGGCACCAGCGACGGCAATCCTTGGTGATACCTGGCCAAACGAAACGGTCAGGGACCAGACGAACAGTGGCCTTGGTACCTGGGTGACTCAGGTTATGCAGTTTGTCAAAAATACTTTTCCGCATAGGTTCCGGTACAAATGGTCGCGGTCGTCCTGTGGAAGTATCGCAGACCAAAGTTGTGTTAGTGCCGGGAACAACGATGTTCTCTAATTTTAGAGAAGAATCTTTATCGTTACGATACTTTTTCAACTCGTCGTCGAGTTGTTGGCAAGAAGCAAGTGCAGAGTGATCCGCTTCGACACTAATGGCTTCGATGCGGGACATAGCGTCTGCTACCGTATTATCAACCCCTTTTACGTGGACAATGTCCGTGGTAAATTGGGAGATAAACGAGAGTTGATTTAGTTGGACCGGTGGAAGCCTCTCGCGACGCTGCGAGAAAGCGTAAATGATCGGCTTGTGGTCCGTGTAAATTGTGACTTGCTGCGCAACCAGAAAATGGCGATAATGCTGAACACTCTCGTAAATCGCAAGGATTTCCTGTAATATGCTGGCCATTCGGACTGTCGGGGCTTCAGCTTTTTGCTGAAGAAACCCAAAGGTTCCCAAGCATCACCAACTTTCTGCTGAAGGCAGGCGTGCGAGTTCGAAGCGTCGGTGAAGAGCCCCAGCTCAGCATTCGGCAATGGGTGAGCCAGAAGAGTAGCGGATGACAGGCTGTCTTTACAGGCCATAAAACTCTCTTCAAGTTCAGGCGTCCATGAAACCGGTGTGGAACCTTTGCCTTGGGAAGCCACTATCGCATTGACCAGCGGTGCTTGCAATTCTGCAGCGTTTCGCAAAAAACGTCGATAGTAGTTGACCATTCCAAGAAAACGGCGAAGTCCCTGAACGGTCTTAGGCAAGGGAAAATCCTTGAGAGCCTGAATGCGCTCAGTTGGTGGCCGTGTTCCTTCAGAGGAAATGCGGTTCCCGAGGAAAGTTACCTCAGGAGCACCAAATACGCACTTTGCAGGATTGATGACAATGCCGTAGTCTTCAAGTCGCTTGAAGAGTATACGGAGGTGCTCAGCGTGCCGAGTGGCGTCGCGAGAGTACACTAAAATGTCATCAACGTAGGCAAAGCAAAAGTCCAGACCTTGTACAACTTCATCCATGAACCGTTGGAAAGTTTGGCCTGCGTTGCGCAAACCAAAGGTCATGTAGTTGAATTCGTACAGGCCAAAGGGGGTGATGATGGCCGTTTTACATATGTCCTCAGGCGCTACAGGAATCTGCTGGTATGCCTTGACGAGATCGATTGTACTAAATATAGTACAACCAGCTATGTTATGACCAACATCACCAATAAAGCGGACTGGGTATCTATCGGGCACTGTGCGTGCATTCAGTGCGCGATAGTCACCGCAAGGTCGCCAGGTGCCGTCTCTTTTAGGTACCATGTGAAGGGGAGAGGACCATGGACTTTTTGAAGGTCTTGCTGTTCCACACTGGACCATGTCATCAAAAACCTTTTTAGTCTCCTGAAGTTTTTGAGGAGCCAGGTGCCTAGGACGACAAGAGACGGGGGCACCTTCAGTAGTCAGGATGTGATGGACGATGTTATGCTTCGGCTCCCGAATGAGTCCTGGTGGCTTTGTGATTGATGGAAATTCCGCAAGAAGCGCACCAAATCCGGACGATGGAGCAGAAACAACTTTAACACTGGTCTGATCTAGTGTTGCAACGGCAGCGATACATGTCAACCCAGTACTGCTATCGACGAGCCTTTTATTGGCACAATCTGGCATAAGCCGATAGTGTGCCAGAAAGTCAGAACCGATAATGGCGGTGTTGACGTCAGCGACGATAAACTGCCACTGAAAGGCGCGTCGCAGACCCAGATTGAGCGTCATTTGTATGTGGCCAAAGGTGCGAATCTCACTACCATTGGCAGCAGCCAGTGTGTAGTTAGACCGCGTTGGCTTATTCGCTAGCCATTGGTACGGATAGCAGGAGAGGTCCGACCCTGTGTCTATTAAAAACCGGCGTTTCGAAACGCTTTCGGTGACAAATAATCGGCGACTCTCCGAATAGCAGTCAGTGGTCGCCGCTAATGACTGCTGTTTGAGTTTCCCGACGGCGGGGACGTCCAAGTGCATGGTTTTACACATTTAACCGCTTTAGTACCAAACCTCCTATGGTAAAAACAAAGTTTGGATTTACCAGCGGACTGTGAGCGTTCACGCTGGTTTGAGTTACTCCGTGACCTATCCCTACTCCGGTCAGCTGATAGTGCAGCGATCTGGCGCGTGAGATCATCAAGGCGCCGTGTAATGTCGTCTAGCGATGAAGGCGAGACGGCAGAAGTGCTCACTGAGAAAACAGCTGATGACCGAGGAGCTGCAACACCAGGCGATACTTCTAAAATTTTGTCTGCTAGCTCTGCAACTTTATCTAAAGCAAGCTCAGACTGAGCAGCCAAAATAACCTGAAGGTGTTGTGGGAGGCGGCGCATCCAAAGCTGGCGAAGCAAATTTTCATCCGAAAGAGTGTTCCCAGCCAAAGACCTAAGATGTCTTAAAAAATGGGAGGGGCGGCGATCGCCCAGCTCCTCATCGCTAACGAGCTGTCGGACACGTTGCTCTTCAGATGTGGAAAGCCTACGGATAAGCTCAGCTTTTAACCTACCATATTTGTCTGTGGGCGGTGGATGAAGTATAATATCTTCAACTTCTCCAATAACCCGAGTGTCCAACTGAGCAACAACATAATTAAATTTTGTTAGATCAGCGGAGATACCTGAAATGGTAAATTGAGCCTCAACCTGGGCAAACCAGATAGCGGGCCGGTCAGGCCAAAAAGGAGGAAGCTTGACAGCAACTTTACATATTGCGGGGGAAACGGGGTCCGAGGTGGGTGTGTTAGTGCTGTCACCTTTTAATTTTTGCAATTCAGCAAGCAATAAAGCATTTTGTTGCTGTAATAATGAGTTTTGCTCTTGTGAGGATTGCAAGTTAGCTTCCATCTCCGTAGTTGGGTTAGTACACTATAAAAAGCCGTACAATATAAATGGTTATAAGCTATAAAACACACACAGTAATACAAACACAAGACAATAAACAAGACAGCAATATAAAAGGCAAAACACACAGATAAAATATATAGTTAATGTTATCAAAAATTAACAGCCCCGGTGTAAAAAAAAGTTAAATATTAATAATTCCCACACAATATAATAAAAAAAACTCAAATGCAATTTTGTTATGTAAATGCCAATGTCTACAGTTGTTAAAATAATACTAATAATTTCCACACAAAATGATAATATAAAAACGAAATCGAATGCAATTTTGTTAAGGTTATGCTAATGTCCATAATTTTAGTAAGTCCAGGCACCAATATTAGTATAGGAAAAATAGCACGTACTAAAATCACTCCAGCGCAGTGTTGGTCTCCAGCGACAGGCCTCGGGCACACGTATCTCTGCACGTCGTTTCGTTGTAGAATCCAGAAAACTGATACCATGAATCGATGAAGCGAAGACACGTCGAGATAGCCACGATTGTGATAGACACTCGGCGCAGCTGGCGTCGTATCACGGGGATGAGGATACTAATTACGAAGCGATGATATGTCGTGGTAGCCCAATGTGGTCGTCGTGAATCCAAAGACTCGTTATGTGAAGATGCATTGGGAAACGCGGATTGTTGACCTCGTCGATACGTAGATACGTCGATACACGTAGAATTGAACTCTGCTCAGACGGCTGAAGTCGGGTCACCATTAAAGGCGCGGGTAGGTAGGGCTACCTAGCCTTTGTTAGGACGAGGTCTGAGGTCGCGTCGAAATAAAAAGATGGCTGTTGCACTATAAGATGTTCTTATTATAATTTTTAGTTGCTGTCTCTGTGTAATAATTCTGGCGGTTAACTCCCTTATAAAAACATATTTCGTTCTCCCGTCAACGTCACTTTAGACGTGGGAACGCGCGCTGTCGTTTTATGACAATGCGCTTCGCACATCAGAGGCATTTTGCCACCCGAATGGTTGTGCAAAACGCCACATACCTAATTCTATTTTCCAATTGAAAAGTTTCTGAGGCAGTAGAGTGTTGAATGGTAATTTTACTGATTTTTAGTGTTTCTGTAACTTTGATCTGCCTCCTTATCACGAAAATTGACAGTTGACTATTAAATGAACTAAATGACTGGGACACACCTACGCAGGCTGTATAGCTCCATCTCTGTCATTTCGTTCATTTCAATCCCTATTTTCTGACACATAAAGTAATCTGTGGACTAATTGACTATTTATTTATTTTATTTAGTGTAAACTGTAAATGAAAAAAGGCAAAAATATTAAGAATTTAAGATATATCCAACCACACCAAAACCTATTCAAAGTAGATTGCTTCATAAGTTTATATTTCAAGTTAAAATATTTAGTTTTTATATGTTATATTGTGAACTTGCTTACTACACATAAAGTGATCTGTGTTGTAAACTTAATAGAAAAGAAGTATGTGTAAGTCTCTTCTTCTTCTGAGACAATAATTATAATTATATATATCGAGACATCTCGCTTGGTTCCCACTGATAATTAGATGACTAGTCATGTCATCGTCGTCGCTACCCCTAATCCTGGTGAGCGCGAAAACTGAAGCAGCCGCTTTAGATGTTATATCCGGTAAGTAACTGCATTGCTGATTCGTTGACAGTTTCGCCTGAGTGAACCCCGTGTACCCTGATGTGAAAAAAAAATCCTGTGTATAGTGAACCAATATTTAAAAATTATAATTATTTATGTATGGTATTGGAAGCATATTCTCTGCAACTTTCAGTGTTTAAGTCCCCTGCAAGTTGCATCTAGTTGGGTGGTATATTTGGTGTAGGTACCACAATTTTGTCTGTTATTCAGCTGCAGAATAGTAATTTTTTTTTCAGTTAACATGACAAAGAGTCACTGTCTAGTGATATAGGGGCTCAAGAGACACCCATTTACTGTCCCAAGATAACAAACAAAATTGTAGCAATCGAGGGCTCGGCTTGTGTCATTGTCTATTGTAGGCAGTTATTGTTCATCATGCGGTGATTAGTCACTTGTCAGTTAAACATAGTGTTAGAGGAAAGACACTTGAACTGGCCTCGTCTTACCTACTGTGTGCGGGCAACATGTTGGACTAAGAGATGTCCCAGCATCAGGTCACTACTACCATGTTCTTACAATATTGTTGAAGTAGGAGGATACCACATTGAGAATTGATCAGACCTAGTAAAGTTGATTTCATGCATAGTCATGACTTGGTACACAATACAAAAGAAGAGAAAACGAGGCGGACCATTTAGACTGTGGACTGATGACATTAAAGCCATAGATATTTATTAAAGTTGACTTCATAGCAACATCAACTCGAAAAAGCTGATAATCTTCAACTGGCTGAACAGATTTTCATGAATCAAACCTAAGAACACTCTCGATAAAGACACCTATCAAACAAAAAAAACTAAATAAAAATTGGTTCGTTCGTTTGGGCACTATAATGCCACAGATAGATAGACACATACACAGATACACACAGCCACATGCAGCTCTTTGGATGTGAAGCTGCCGCTCTTTTCATTCAAGTATTTTTATTTTATAAAAAAAAGACATTTATATTGTTTTTATTAAAAATATTTTTTTAATATGTAGGTATTTGTGTTATGAATAAATGGATTACTTAGAGTTTTTTATTAAAAAAATTATTTATTCAAGTACCTACTATTTATTGTTGGCAAGAAAAATGTTTGTGGCTCTTTAAAACTTTGAAATTTTGTAAATTCGAATTTTTGACTCTTGCAGAGATAGTGGACAACAGTCCGCCGGAGGAGGCGGGCGGGGGTGAGGGCGGGGGCGCGGGCGCCGGGCGCGTGTGGCGCATCGTCACCAAGTACTACTCGGCCGACGTGCGGCTGCAGCCGCTGGCGGACGCCGCGCCGCCGCCGCCCGACCCGCCAGAGGGACACGTCATCTATCTGCACCACGATGAGGTCACTCACCTCACACTCACATATACTATCACTTTTGATCTGTATATAAGAATAATTCTAGCTATTGCGTCGTGAATCTTGAAAGCTAATATCTACCACCAGACTATTTTTTCAGCAATTGTTATTGTCCACAGCAGTCTAACTGATTGTAGGTAGCTAAACATTCATAGTTGCAGAAGACGTCGTCCGAGCGGATCGCTGATGAGCTAGTGATTCTAGTTGGCTGATCAAAAAGGTGCTAAATTAATTAAAGTCGCCACAGATTATCTCACATTTAGAGGTGTCGTTGAAGACTTTCATGGAGACTTCTTCCCCAATCGTCTGAAATTTAACTTATAGCACAGTGTGACCTAAACCGCACTTTACGCAAGCTTTTCCGTGACTTAAATAGTCTATTATTGCACGGCGTGAAGTTAGCACTGCGAAGAACTTAAGTGACGAGTATCGTAATATACTATAATTAACCAATGGCAAATGTGTACACAGACCGCAGACGACTATGTTGCCCCAGCTCTATACAAGACAATGCAAGACAAAGCTGTCTTTACGCTCCTTAAAGTGGTCAGATTAGTGAGCCACCACGAATCGCCTCCGTCTAATAAACGTGCTCAACGTCGGCATCGACAGGGTCTAGGTATCGGTCTAGGGCTAGAACTGCAAAGTTTTTTTTTTTTTTTGTTAACTCTGTCCTTTAACCTAGTTAGCCAAGGTCGTACTAGAGCCTCGATGCGCGAGTCCTACCTACTCGCACTCGGCCGGTTCGTATATCTCTTCTAATCAATTCTGTCGTCAAAAGCCTCACACGGTTCAAATCGCTCTCGATCGGGCTAAACTACTAAAGTAGCGTCGCGTGAACGCGGGACAAGGTGCCCTCCCATTTAGCGAAGGCGGGAGGGGTCGGGTCGTTGGTGAGAGGTAATAAAGGTGAAGTAACGGTGCGGTTCCAGCTGGAGAGCGCGGTGGGCGAGCGGCGGTACAGCGCGGTGAGCGGCGCGCGCGTGCGCCTGGCGTGCGCGGCGGCGGCGCGCCTGTCGCCGGAGCTGCGCGCCTGGTGCGCTCGCCGCCGCCTCGAGCCCGTGGCGCTGCGCGCGGGCCGAGCCCACGCCGCCCACACGGACTCGGACTCGGACTCGGAGTGGGAGGGCCCGCGCGGCGTGCAGCACGCGCGCGCCGCGCTGGCCGCGCACGTGTGGCCCGGCCTGCACACTGCGCCGCACGGTAACACCGCTCTCTCTTACTCGCAGCCCTCTCCGCTTGCCGCGCACGTGTGGCCCGGCCTGCACACTGCGCCGCACGGTAACACCGCTCTCTCTTACTCGCAGCCCTCTCCGCTTGCCGCGCACGTGTGGCCGGCCTGCACACTGCGCCGCACGGTAACACCGCTCTCTCTTACTCGCAGCCCTCCGCTGGCCGCGCACGTGTGGCCCGGCCTGCACACTGCGCCGCACGGTAACACCGCTCTCTTTTACTCGCAGCCCTCTCCGCTGGCCGCGCACGTGTGGCCCGGCCTGCACACTGCGCCGCACGGTAACACCGCTCTCTCTTACTCGCAGCCCTCTCCGCTGGCCGCGCACGTGTGGCCCGGCCTGCACACTGCGCCGCACGGTAACACCGCTCTCTCTTACTCGCAGCCCTCCGCTGGCCGCGCACGTGTGGCCCGGCC